>JAKROA010000004.1:7560574-8801407 GCA_023375655.1 Taenia crassiceps | reverse complement strand
GTTTCCTCGGATTGTACTCTCTCTGGACGGCAGGACCTTCAAGCGATGCCAGTATCCCCGCTAGTGAACCCTTCCGTTCATTGTCAATGCATTCCCTCGCCTTGCATTATGTCCACTTTCGTCATCAGGATGGACCGAGGGCGCTGCACCATTGTCAGACCCGACAAATAAAAATGTCCAGTTTAAACAGAGTGGTCAAGATCCTAATGTATTTAGAAGCCATCAATGAAATGGCATTTATGTTTATCCTCACATTTTAATTCAATTTTTACGCCATAGATGGAGAGGGTCGTACTAACAATGTTTTCCTCTTTTATGTTCACTTAGGCACATCGGAAGGTTTTGAGTGACTTACTTATCATTCATAACAAAAGGAGGAAAACGTGTCGAAAAATCGGAAAATTTGGTGAAGGCATGAAGTGGATTTTGGGACACTTGTTGCATCCCTTCAGTTATAAAGGGCTATAGAAATGAGGCTGAATAATCAAATTTAAAGGGAGATCATGTTATTCTCACCGATTTGAAAGCATTCATTAAGTGTTTCGCATTGAGAGACAATGATCATTGACAGTGACATCGATGGTTCAGATCCGGAGCGTGATTGGATGGAAAAAACTAAAGGAAGTGCAGCACTTTATTTTTGCGACACTTTGTAGCCACCAAGACCAGCTAAACGGCAAAATTGCCAACAAGAGACGATGCAGTAGACATGTGACTCCCATCGGTACGCACAAAAGTCCAGAATTGGCCAAATCCTGCTTCCTCACATGACTCCGGCCAAATCATCAGTGTGCTGCATGATTTACCTCTATCCCTTTATTCTTCGGGCCTTGGCTACTCGAAGGAATCAGGCAATTTGATGTAGGGTGCACTTCGAAGAACAGAATCAGTCTTGTGGATAATTCAACTGTGCTGTTGATCAAATTTTTCCAAAAACTATTAGTTGTACGCGCCCTGCGTAATTCTAAGATTAAAATAAGTCTGGCTTATAGAATTCTTTAGTCCCATCCCACATCCAGGGCGGATGCATATAAATTAAGTGGTAAGCGAAACTTGTCACCAAATTAAATTGCCGAATTTATTATTTGGCGGAAAACTTTGGCCACAGCGGTACGTCTCAAGTAAACAGTCATATGCGAGGCGGTGGGCGCACAAATAATGGTTATGCGGGTAGTTAGATGGTCTCATGATAACCCACCATGGATGAATAACGAAAAGTTGTACGGCATTCGCGGTTTCACTGATTGGCTCACTCAAACGAAGTGCCAACTGACCTTTCAAATTGAAAAGCGAACCAGTAGGCAAAAACTTGAGCTCTTCAATTTTATTCCTGATCCGAGGTAATGACTTGTCCAATCTCATCCCTCGCATTCCCCATTCACACGCCGTTTCTTCATACAGCAACCATCCGTCTCGCTTTCCTGCTGCTATCAGTGGTCACGGCAGTGAACGATCACTTAATGACCAACGCTATGCTATTTTATTGCTTCTGTAAGCAAAACAGTTTGCCAAAGTTCATTTTTTGTAACGTGCTTGTCGTACCAAGGGAGAACGAGGCAAGCCACCTCTGGTTGTTTCAACGATTAAGTTCTGTTTTTGAAGACGCTCTCCACAGTTGGTCCATTTACTTCACATCAATTAATTCCGATTGTCTAATGACAAGCCAGTGGACCTTACAACCATCCACCCAATCATTTATTGTCATTCACCCAGCCAATCAAGCCCCAAGAAGCTGTGTAATGCTGACTGAACAGATGCTACTAATCGTGTGGTGATGACTGCACTTCGGTGCTACACGGCACGAAAGCCGTTGGCATCTAAGTCATCCTCGTCCTGCCCAGTTCAACTCATTTTCAGAAGTAACTTGAGATGCTAGAATGAATCAAAGCTTACTACTACCTTCTTCAGTTGTCAGAGCACTTGTCTTGTCGAGAAACAAATTTAAGTGCGATTTTTCCTCCACAAGATTTACCATCCTAGTCATATAAGTGGACCTAAAATCGGAATTGAGCGGATTCCTTGCGTGGACACTACGGTCGTGAGCTTAAATAGGACACAGTCGACAATCACTTGTGTGCAACTTCCCTTCGATCTTACCAATTGTCCGCGTATACCTTTGCACACGGTAACATCGTTTTCGCTGTTTCACTTCCGTCCTGGATCATGTCCAGAGATTTCACTATTAAGTAGTTCGCATGAATCTTCTCCCATTCTTAGGCGAATGCACCTAGACCTTGTGAATCAGTCTAATGGCTGTAAGAAAGTAACAAAAATTTCACCAACTGCCTTGCCTTGCTCATTCACAGCGTCCCACTAATAAATGCGCCTAAATGGTCGAAAAGTCTCGTAACTTCTAGCCATGTGGATGGAAAGAATATCCCACAAGTGAGTGTTCATTTGTGTGATCACAGAGACCAAGTTCTCTGCTACTCTAGTTCGCATCTTGGACTGTGGGAGAATACCGTCTTGCTCCATTGTCGTCTTTGACGTTTGCAAGGCGCGTACATAGGGGGTAGGATGTGCTATTACCTGTCCGAGGGCGGATTACTGAAAATACTCCACTTTCTTCCCTCATAGTAGGACGCACGCTTTGAGCCTTAGGTCTTCATAAAGTTTACAATGGCACTGGCCGAATGGACCATCCCATGATCGAGGCCAACGTTTTGCTTGCAACAAGCTCATCAATGAGGACCTGCCATTAGTATCTGGTTGTTCCAATTCATTACAATAAGTGATTATGGAAGGCCAAACAATATGAACTTCCACATGCAGGCTGCTTACGATCTTTTAGAGGAAACTGAATGCACTGGTGTGTGCAAGTCGCGACTTACAAGTGATTTTTTTCTTGAATGACCAGAGAGAACTGTCATTCCATCATGAATGTCTACCAACAAAACATCGAGCAAACCTCCCAATCCCAGATGCGGATAAATGCCAGTCATGAAGTCACTGACTAAGTAACTCGCCACTTTAATCGAAGAACCAGCAAATTTTTCACCCCATAACAAATAAAAATAGATAGGTCTAGTGAAGCAGCAATGCCATGCACATCTGTATTAGCGAGAAATCTGCTGATCAGCACTCACACTTATTCAAAGTACCTTTGGCTGGGGAAAATTACAATGGAGCGACAAAACAAAATACACCGCCCGACTTTGATAAGGGCCAAACAACTGTTTTGGTTGACCATTCAAACTTGACAGACGTTATCAAACTTTGCGCTAACCAAAGTTATTGGAAAAGGTCCCAAAGCGTCTGAGGATCATTTGGATACACTTCAGATGAGTTTGTTTCGTACAAATCTTGATAAATATAATTTTCTCTCACTCAATGTTGGACGGTTCCCCCAATTCATCAGAAAAGATTCAAAACACTGATCCACTAAAGATGAAGTCAACCATTAGACGGGGCGCTTCTTAAATGCTTTATTTCCCGGAATAAGGGCTAAGTGGAATTACCATGCAACCATGGTAAATAAAAGTGACGGACGATGGCATACTAAGTCAGTTCAGGACAATAGCGTACACATCTACACGGAATGGTAAGGAGGGGGTGGAGGACCATTCAAGGACACACGCGACATTTTAGTCGATACGCGGAGGAGGCATATTTCCACCAGTTGAACGACTCGGCACCGTTGGGTTTGTAAGGGTTAGAAGATGATGGTTGCTAAGGCATAAAAAAGGCATTGACACAAAAATATTTAAAAAATCCTATGCTTTCAGTAAAAGTATTCGTTTTCTTTATCATATCCCTGAAAATTTCCGTGAGTATGAACAGTGCAGCCCTCCCTGAACATAGGCAGCTAATGGTCAAAGTAGGGCAGAATATATTCGATTACCGATTCATGTACCCCAGTGGCTTACCGTGATCACATTAGCTGCTACGATCTAGTAGGTGTACTATTGGTCACTTCCGAACCAATCAGGGCATGGGGTCCCTCCACCAATTGAATTCTGATGGCGGATTTAAGAACTTTAAAGGAGCATTCCTAGCTAGAAAGTCCTTTTAATGTCATTTCCTCCTAACACGTGAACTACCGCAAAGTTCATGCAAATTGACCTTACTATTTTAGGATTCTGGGTGGTTACGAAATTTATCCAAAATCCGTAACATTAAAGGCAAATTGTAATTATTTTAAATTAAGAGTGGCAAGAAAATGATCTAATTCAAGAGACGTGGCGGTGGCAATTCGTCTTAGTATGCAGAAGACCATCTTATGATGAATTCCAAATGTTCAGCCGTGTTTCAATGTGATTACCAGTTTTTTAAGGTCAGGCGTTCATTGGACTCATTCACAAGTCACCCCGGTTTTTTATACACTAACCGCGCTCCTTTACCAGGGAACCTTCAAAGTGCCATAGCAATCCTTAAGCCATATCCGGAAAGTGCATTTGACCTATCGCCACCTTCAGGTCAGAGATAAAAAGAAAGACGCTACCACTCTGAGCGACCTGAAGGGTCGAAAATGGGGTAGTGCCAATTAATATGTTATACGTCCGGTGTCTCAGTATCCTCCTAAACCAATTTCCTAAGGAATCCTAACACATACACTTCGATGTGGAGAGAGGTTACGGATCGCCTTAGCCCTTCAAAGTACACAGGTGTGTTGGACTTTTGGTAGGCCATTACACTCCCAAAAGCATGCAAAAATACAACCATCATGACTCTGCGGAACAACCTTAATATACACTGGAAATATTACCCAGCGATAGGCTGGGCTACAGTTGGTTTTGGCTTTTCAAATTGGGCGACAACAAAGTCGCTCGTCTCAGCTGGCATGGTGGAAAATGAGAAAAAGGGTGCAAAATTGTGCCATGAAGAAGCACCATTGTAGTTGAAGGGTGTGAGCCTTTCCAGTTTCCTATGACTCATCGGGCTATGCTCTGGATCCTCAGCTTTGTACTACGTATACGGCACAACTACTGCCAGATTTATATATTGAGAGTTTGGGAATTTTGGCACCACTCCATCTCAGTTTTTTGGGTAAAAGAACATCAAAATGCCGTTTGCCCAGTTCATTGCCCATTCGAGGTCATAAAGACACATCGCAAGTTAGTGACATTAGAAACTACCCGAAATTCTTGCGGTTGTTATGAAGCGCCAATAAAGCTTAAGCCTGTCAAACTACATCGAACTTATAAACACCTTTCAATCTAGGAAAAAAACTCAGTATCCAGAGGTAAGCTACCCCGTGAGTAGCGGAGGAGAGTCAAATTTCCAACCGGCACTAGAACGAGCAACGATGAATTGACTCTCAGCAAAGATGTCCCATTCCTTCGATTAGCACACAACGACGAAGGACTCAGAAGAAAAACAAACATCACAGCCCACAAAAGTTACTGCCCAAAACAAAAAAGATGCAATTATCGTGAAATTATGAATTTCCCAATCTACTCACGTACTCCAATACGTGCTACGAAAAATTTTTTCATAAGCTGAACTAAGACGACAGGATGGAGGCGTTATGCGTGTACAGCACTCCCAGGGAATGTGCTAAGAGAAAGCCGACAGAAGAACCACCAAAAAAACCATAAAACCGCTACAAAAAAGCGATAGTAAAAATTAGGCGACAGTTCTCACAGCGATTGGTTGGTAGGCCAGGACTGCAGCGGAACTACCGGCGACGGGAGGATCCCACAAGTCCCGGGAGTGGATCCAACAAAGGGCAGGGTGGAGAGGACTCTCTGACTGCCCACCACCCCACCGCCTCGACCACCTGTGGGTAAGAAATGATACTATAAGGCAACTTGTTTTATGTTTGCAGGTCTTCAGTTCCACTTTAATTTAATATCAATGTGCCAATCCGTCACTGTTGACATTTCAATCGAATCTTAAGAGCACTGTTGATGAAGAACCAGGGTAATTAAAAAGACCTTATGGAGGCGTCATCGACAGCCCTCCATGCAATTTACTCACTACCCACTAGATACCCAGGAAAATATACTTTGCACATATGTAGTACATTGCGAGCTCACTCCCTATGAATCGGTCTTTTGGATCGACCCACTCCAAACACTTAAAAAACCCAAATGCGGGTCATAAAAGGCTTTTCCACAAAAAAGGCCAGGATATATGGACCAAAATTAGTTAGAAGAAGGTCCTACTCCCATTCCTTGCCTGACCTCATACCTCGTGCAGCCACAAAACTGACAAGTAAGAAGGCGGGAGCCAATGACCCAATCTCAACTCTGGGCTCCACTGAGGATCAGTAAGTCGAAAAGTAAGCTTGAGATTAAAATCGGACTGGCTGGAGGTAGGCCGCTCAGTTCTAGAAATGGAGAGTTTTATAGAAGCAAAATTTATGAGATTATGTCTCGTTTGAGAAGGACTAATTACCACCAACTGAAAAAAATATCTGAAGTGAATATTTGCAGTTAGTTATCTTGGTTTCACCATGAAAAATTACTACGCACTACGCACAGACAGTGCTTCAAAGGACAAGGTAAACCAATGGCAAGGCGAAATGCAAATCCTTGTAGCTCTTTCCTTCTTGGTTAGTTACAACTTTATAATGCAATATCTCCGTAATTACAGGCTGACAAGGCACCATAGCTGTGTTGTGGTCATGTTTTTAAGTCGAATAGTACCACCAGGAAGGGGTATAAACAGAGCTGCGTATAGGTGCCTGAGGGATGAATCACCAAGGGGGATATAAAGCAGTAAAAACAGTTCCGCCTTTTTTTCCGCATCGATTTAAGCCTTATCAACGCTATCTGCCAAAAAATAGGAAGTAAAACTCCTCAAATTACAAATGCTAACTTGACGTCAGATGAAATGTTATTTTATTTCGAATAACAGCGACTAGCATCATTAACTTTCGCAGTGCCCCTTTGCTGCCGTGACAAGCTGCCACGGGTGATCATTACGATCGTTGTTGCCGTCCTTGCCGCTGTGCGGTGAGACGCTGTGAAAAAAAAGGGGGTCTCGTTTCTGCTAAGATTATGCGCAAATTATTCCAATATTTCTTGAATGATCCTTGACAAAAATGAAGCATGCAACTCACTGGATTATGTATCGTAAAAGCGAAACTAAATGACTTACCGCCTTTCCTCCAACAGCGAGGAGGCAGTAGGGTAATCAAATTTTATGTCCATTTATTCATCCCAAGTCTTGGGATGAAGAAAGATTCAAGTTGGTTCAACATCTATCAAGAGGCGTAATTTCCTTCGAGCGCAGACGCCGAAGACCTAAGTGGTCATTCTAACCTGGACCAACTTAAACCCAATGCATGGTTGACGGTGCTACAATAATTTAGGTCTCCATGGTTAACCCTAATGAATCCCAGAAGCAGGAGATGTGAAAAGAGAAGAAGCCTTTGATTGATTATGATACACCAAGTATGAACAAACTGACATTGACTAAATTCGCCTTCACCCACTTAACTGAGTTTCAGTGGATTGATCATAAGCGTGGTTCTACCGATTCCACAGAATCAAACCGCGCAATACCCATCGAACAGGCATCGTCAGCTTATCAATTTAGAGAATCTATCTTACTCTGGTGACAAACGCTAGCAACTTTCGAGGAAAAGAACTTCAACTGCGCAAAAAACTTGTAGCTAACCCATTGGAAAACTGCATTTAGACATGTCGCACCATCTAGCTGTATGAAACAATGCCGCCACCCGTTACCGCCTTTGCTGTTTTCAAAGGCCAACTTCATAATTGTTGGGGAGGTAACATGGGAAATCACGTGGAAATGGAAGATTTTTACCAACCAAAAACTTCTGTTTAGGAGCCAAATTCCTCGCGCGCCATCAGAGATAGAGATATTCACTCCTCAGCTGATTTTCAATCTTCTATCTTCGCTTTAAACGTACCCAGCTGGGCGACATGCTGATGGTAGACGCTTTTAAAGCGTGTAACGGAAGTAAGGCTGGTCTTTCTTACCTCTAAACATGGCGGAATCACGAACTCCACGAAGTACACTACTGTCACGGCCGTAGGATAGCTAAAAGAGAAGGTAAAAACATAATTTACTTTTACAATTATTCCAACCAAAGTTTATAACTCAACTACACGATGTGCTAAAATTTCCAACAGCAATTGGAGTGATCCCCAAATCCCAAAACACCATGAGAAATTAAAGGAAGCGCAGGTAGAAGCTAAAGTCTGCAACAAGCAGAGCAATTTAATTTAAAAAGAATATCGTTCAAACGTCCGAGAAGAAAGTTGCCTTATTTGCCCACGCAAGTCATGAATTTTTTAAATCGCTACCCGCAAACGCGGCTATGGGCTAAGAACCTGTACGACATTTTCAGTCTTTTCAAACAATTAAAAGACGGAGGGGACTATCTCCGCGATGTGCGCATAAAGAGGTTTTTATTCGCGGCAGCTAAACACAGTTCACAAATAAGTAGCGCACATAAGAATGCCGTCACCTTCCACAGGAATAGAACTTGTGATCATCTTCATTGCATGATAATAAAGCTGTTTCTAGTACCTCTACTCCACAATGGCACACAGGTGCGAAAATTCGATGAGAGTCCTCGCAGTAGTGGAGTAAAACGCTATCGGTTTTCCAGAAAAAACTAGCAACAGGCAGTCCAGTCACCTCATGAACAGCCCCTGAACAAGCGTTTCCCTCATCCTTCTCCAACTTATTAAAGTCGTCCACGTGCAGACTGGGCGGTCGACTAGTATTCTGAGGTCGAGATCGGAAGACATCCGTGCGGCCACCGACACCACCACCTGTAGCCACACCTACGCCCAGAAGACTGGAACCGCCGGTTGCGCTACTAACGCCACCGCCGATGTTACCACTGCCACCACCGCTTCCACCTCCACTTGAGGATTGGGTTGATTGACGAATTGTGAAGCCTCGGCCACGCATTGGAGCGACTTTGAGAGAGGAAGGAAAAATGCCTTAGATAGATGGAAACCGCTTGCAGGAACATTAAAGCTAAACAGGGAACTCGAATTCTCCAGCAAGAAGATTTATGCTACAGCGGCGGTATTGAATGTGTTGGTAGTTATAATAGCTGTCATGCCTATTTTAAGTCAGCACAGTTCAGACACCATCAATCACGACAAAAAAACAATAGTGCTAGCAACAGTATGTGCACACAGCGTGTAGTAATGCAGAAGGATTGAAACCCAAACCCATAGTGGTGGTGATGGTGATATTCAGTTACACCAAGATATTTCAATCGTTTAATTGTTTGGAAGAAGTCCTCTGTCGGTTATTGATGGGTCAAGACAATATCTGTTAACTTTCAGCCTACATCACAGCAATAAATCTCCTGAAGAGACATTTTGGCAACGCTATAAACGCCTGTTATAGATTTAACATGTGACGCAATTACGCTGGACGAATTCGTCCGTGGGAACAAAAGGAGCATTCAAAATCTCAAGAATTATAACACAGAGTAATAAAAGTTTTCAAAAGCTGGCTGTTCCGGAATGTTCTATTGACAAAGCAATCGATTTCAGATGTCCAGGTTAAAGGAAGTAATGAAGCAGATGAATCAAGGCACCACGTTGAAAAACAAATAAACCTACGCTTCTCCTCTTGAAATGTGCGATTTCAACAGCTTACAGCCTAGTATGATTTGAATGCGACTAATGCACAGCTACTTTGGGACACTTCAAGCTGACATTCGACATACCGTATTTCTTGGCTGATCGACCCGTCTGAATGATATCAGAGGCTTGACCCTTTCTGCGTCTCTTATGGTGAATCATTGCCTCAGTTTCCTCCACATCTCGCCTGCGACGCCTGATACTGCCCATCGCTGCTACTTCTGCTCTCAAATCTACGCCTGGGCAGACGTGGCTGGCGTAGTCGAGCAAGTTTATAGTGTGTAAGTGACGCCGAGGAAAATCGGTAATGATGGAGAGAAACGGAGGCAAGAGGGCATCGTAGAGGCTACGACGAGCGGCAAGAAGATGGGATAGATCTTCCACTCGACGATCAATAAAGTGGTTGTGGTGGTGGTTGTAGAGTTCCACAAGAGTCAGGGGAATGGGGAGAGGGGGGATGGAAAAAGGCTGCACAGTGTCGAGATTGGCAGCGATGTTGGTGGAAATGTCCTCCGGACCACCTAGCAGATGCAGCAGACTCTTCATTCCATCACGAAGGGGACGAAAATTAGAGGAGTCTGCGTCTGTGGCAACTGACATGGCGGTCTGGGGAGCGTAAAATGAAACTTATGAATTGACAGCAAATAAAGGAATTTGCTACTTAAACCGAAATAAGTAGCAGTCCAAAGGTGCTATTGAAGCTTACTAAGATTTAGACTTAAAACCGGCAATATCAAGCTGTACTCAAGCCATAAGCCTTGAAGCAATCGAATTTTGCCAAAAAAACTCTTCATGGATAACGAGAAGGTTGTAGTTTCCAGTGTTAACCACAATTTAGGTAAATAGTCATTAGCCGCAGGGAAGGGATGCATTTAGGCCGAGATTGCGCTATACTAAACTCCAAACGTTGCACTTCACAGCATTACTCAAGTTCACACACATCCAGCTTGGAAGTCATCTCCTTCACCAAGTTCTCCGACCTACTACCACCCCAACCGAGCAACTGCCTCAACCACAATGTGGAGAGGCGTAGTTGGCGTTCCGCTAACCCCGTGGTTGGGGTAGAATCGGCGACAGCTCCAGCGGCCAAAACCGCCTCCTCTGCGAAGATAGGGTCGGCGAGGAGAGCGCTGATGAGGAGAAGAAAAGCACCCAAAGTGGCGCGACACTCAGTGCTGAAGCGATCAATGAGACCCTGCAGCAAATTTGCGAGCACGCGCTCATGCTGCTTCTGGCAGAGGTGTCTGCGGATTAGGGAGAAAAGGGGAGGAGGTAGTGAGGGCACAGACTGTCAGAGATTCAGTTATATAAAATGTGAGATGCAGTTAGACTCCCTGCAAAGAATAAGGATTTGTTTAGCATTGATTTCGCTTTTGTCCCGATGTTCTGCGTCACTTTTAACAAAGTAGCTAGATCCAGATGGAACGAAGCGAAACCAACTAGGAGAAAATGGGAAATCGCCCATACTACATGCTGCTGTAAATATATTGAGAAGGTTGCACTAAGTGTACAACGAAATAGGAGTGAGTAAGTTTTTTAAATCCAAACGATACTCATGAAAAAAAGTGGTGATATAACGGAGTAATAATACCTTAAGACCGCCTTTTCTGACAATTAACTGGCTCCCCACAAACAAAATGCTAGGCGCATAAAAGGAATTCTAATAACAAACCCAATAAGGTACCTTTGAATAACCACAAATCCAAAATCATGAAGAGCAAGACGGTGGAGAATACATAAAACTTTGGCTGCCGATGGTGTGGAAGCCCTTCCAGAAGGGTGCAGATGAGTTAGCAGGCAGGCAACAAGGTTACTTAGCCACTCAGCTGGGGGCAGATGATTAGCAATGTCAAAGAGGGGGTCAGAAGGATCAGAAATCGCTTTCAGACCTATGTTAGTGTCCAACAAGCAGTTGATGCACTCCTGAAATACGCAAAAGGAACGAGCATGCAGATGATGACAGAAAGAAAAGAGGGGGTTGTGGATCGTGGACTAAACCTACAATAACCTTCCCCTGGGCTTCCAAGTGATAACGAGACTCAGGCGGATAAACTCCTTCCAGAATGCTCGAAAAGACGAGCAGAAGACGGTGGCTTCTGGAGGGCCGAGATCTGAAATCGAGCAATAACTAAGGTAATCTAGCTTTGGGTTTAATCGAATTCATATTTAAGGTGGGAATGAATAACTGGAAAACTCCTTGAAATAAAAAAAGACTCCAGCAATTACGGTGATGTTGATGAGGAGTCCTTCCGAATAAGGTCGAGAAAAGACTGCTTGCAAACCGGGTGATGTAAGACGAAGTGGAGCAGAGAGAGGGCATGTAGAATCTCAGACGCATCCGCAACATTACCGAAGGCGACGATTTCTTCGTTTACCACTGCTACTGATGATGATGGTAGTGAAGGCTGTGATGTGGAGACAGGCGAATCTGGCAGAGTTGGTGACTGCTGAGCACCCAACACCAACTTGCTGCCAGAGGTTAACGTCTTAATGGCTAGAGGGGGATTGAAGTCCACCGCACTGAAACGTAGGAAGTGAAAGATTTTCAGTTAGCTGCGTTGACGAGATGAACAATTGCACGGCCACCCGCGATTCGGTATTCCCGTTGACACATAGGCTATCACTCTTCCAAACCTTCCATACTTCCAATAACAAAACTGCTTCCGAACTCGTGAGGATTTAGACCGCCGCCGAGAATATGGATGTGGGATACTGCTGACAAATTAAAAAATCGAGCAACAGAGCTCGTGACCTGGATGGAGCCAAAGTATTATGAAGGGTTACCCCACGCTTCATCCTATAATGGGCAGGTTTGAAGTCGCTTCTTCAAATAGATGAATATGTGAACGATTTCGCATTAATGTGAGATCAAACAGTGGACCCATCACAAAACCGCTGTACTAACAAAGTGTTTCACCCGGCAAGCATTAGGCCACCTGATGAGCACAATGAAACCATGGCTTGGATGGTAAGGCAAACTAGCACAAAGTTGCTGCATTAAAAGTAAACTTATCCAGTTCAACATACTTCAATAATGTAGTCAAAATTGGAGAGTGGAGTCACTAATGGTACCTTAATGGAGACCAAGCCAAAGTAAATGGTGAGACGACAGAATTGCGGAAGCCGAACTATAAAAACTCTCTCTGAACTCACCAGGAATTTCCTACCACGCTCGCAGTCATGGTCATTGAATCAGTTGCCTCATGGTGTTGGACATCATCACCAGAACCATTTCCACCACTGATTTCAGCACCGGCAGCTTGGTAAACTTCAAGAAGGGTATCCGTGGCCGACGCGGCGAGCATCTGGGGTAGAGTGAAGGAGCCGAGGGCTGTAATGCGATCCACAAAGACCGTCAGACGTCGGTGAAGCGCCCCATCAGGGGGACTGGCACTGAGCACCTCGACAAGGCCGCATACCTCCACTGCGAGGTCACGGGTCAGGCGGTGGCACCACCAATCACGAGCAGCGGTCACCTGGAGCAGAATGAGACATGACGGGCAATGGAAACAATCATGAGCCCAGTTGATTGAGTAAGTGTTTAGCCAGTACAATGGGTCGTAAGAAAAAATGAACTGCTATCAAGTTCAAAGTGATGTACTAAATCTAAACCGATCAAAATATAGCCATCCTTCACAAGCTAAATTGACTTTATCGTTTCAAATCTTTGGTTAGAATAACGACCCAAAGCCACCAACCAAGAATAAGCGAATTCATGGGCCGTGATATTAAAATGCAATGTGCCATTTGACAACTCACAGTTTGTCGCTCAGACGACGAGAGACCCTTCAAAGTCTCCACTGGTAACGGCAGTGGAAGCATATCCAGCAGGAGCTGTAGACCCGGAAGGAAGAAGGATGGTGAAGAGATAGTAAAAGAGAGGATTTCTCTACACACCGACGACCAGAGGTCCTTTTCAGTGCCTGGAATAAGTAGGTTACGCAAAATGACTTCGTGACAGTAGAGGCTTTCTAATAATGATTTTTACGCAGGAAATGTCTATCTGTGAAATAGGATAAAAATGTGAGATAGGAAACAAAGCTGTTGACTCTTAAAGCTTTAAGTGAACTTCAAGATGTTTTTAGATAGTGTTAGACCCTAAATAGATGCTGACCCTTAATTTTACAAAACTTGAAAAACATGTTTAAAGACAACTTGACTACAAGCTAAAATATGGATGAGTAACAAGAAAAAAATACCTTCTGTTGTGTCCATGTCCTGACTCGCCAGAGAATAGGCAGAAATGCACCTAAGAACGTTTCTTCGAATCTACAAAAGCACAACGAAACGGTCAGATAACCGCTGATGCTCCATGTCATTCCAATGATTATGTCCTCGCCTTTTCACTTAAATGATAATGGACCACAGCAGCAGCAGCATAAGCCCTACAGACAGCCTTTACTGGTGTCCTATCGCGAAAGTCCTCCCCTACTGCGTCTACCAACGCAATGACTAGGTGGGTGAGAATCTCCACCCCCTCTGCCATCATGTCAGCGATCATCGTCTCGGCAGAACCTCGAACATAGCCTCGAGCATTTGGCTGCTGCAGAAGGAGGTGGTCAGCGGTGCAGTCAATGAGAGTAGAGAGGGTAGCAAGACCATCTCGAGCATAGAGTTCAATAACGTTGAGTTCAATGTCGCCACCCCTACCGCCGTTGTCTGTGAGAGAGAGGCGGAGGAGGCGAAGGAGGAGGAGAAGGGCGGGTGGAGGGATGGTTAGGCTGTCTTGGCACATTTCAACGAGAGGACCCAACTGATCTGCGTACCAAGCAAAGAGCTCAGTGGGAGAAGTGATGAGGGTGGGGCTAGAAGCCTCGCGAAGCCAGAAGAGCCAAGGGGCGCCAGCTTCGTAGAAGGTGCGTTGGTGGGAGAAGAGTTCGGAGAGTGAGAGACTAGAAAGACGCTCTTCCCATGCGGTAGCTGAAACAAAGAACAAGAGTCCAGAATATCTTTCAACCCTCGTAGGATGTACATTCGGTGGGAACTGTTAGGTTTTCCCCGCTGGCAAGGTAGAGAAAAAGAGCAAATGAGAAGTCCAAGTCCATCCTTTAGTTTGAGGGAGAAGGCGCATGGATTATGCCCTTGGGGGGTAAAGCGGGGTGGCCAGAGAGTTAGACAGAAATACACATCGGTAGGTTGCAAATGCTCAGAAGTAGCCGATGCCCCTAATTACATGCTTCAATCTCCGCCTATAGAGGGTGCAAAATGGCATCTAGGGTTTGAAGAAAGCTTCGACATTGAGAATTCATAAGAAGCGCTGCATGAAGGAACAGAGCTTCTGCTAACTGTGAGCTCCCATTGCAACAAATTAGCCAGGTCTCGTAAGGCTAGCTAAAAACGGTACAATATAACTCCCTCGCAATATTGTCAATGATTTACTTAGCAAGCCTGGATAAACTGATTTCTTCACCAAAACCAATTCGCTAGTTAGACGTCGTGACATGAAAACTTGAAATGAGAGACTCGGTATAGATGGTATACTATCGTCCAAAATGGCAATACGAGTCAGACCTTGCTACAAACTCAATGCAGTCAACTTTCCACAAGCCAGGTCTCCCGTTACTCAAAACGTGTTTGGTGCCATGAAACGAGCAATCTCAGTAAAATTTGAGCCAGACAAACTTTTCCACTAACGTGAAGTCCATTTCGATAGAGGAGACTGAAACAGTACCCATTGGTCTATACGACGGTTTGGAAGAAAAATTATAATCCACTATGCCTAGAGTCGTTGTTATCCGAGCAGCAAGCCATATATATAATCAGTCGATGATCAGGAACAGACTAAAGTGACCTTTTTGACGGAGGCCTTAGTCATCGCCCATAATTTCAGGCAGATCAGTTCGCTCTTGTGCGTTCCAACTTTCTACTTCACGATTTAACATAATACACCAGTGAGTGATTTCATTTTACGTTATAGCACCATCAGAAGAATAGGACAACATTACGGATACTTCCTACAAATAAGCACAGTCAAAAGAAGTAGAAGGGCTTACACTGCACGATGCGCAGGAGACGGGGCGCAAATCGCTCCAGATAACGTACATTGGAGGCGTGACGTAACAATCCTACGGTGATGATGGAAAGGAGACTGTCAGTCTCAATGTGTTTGCTAGAGAAGCCCAGACGCGAGAGCAGAGCCTCACACGTCTGTCCATGCTGAACTTGATCCTGATTTTGCTGCTGTGATGACTTCGGTTTGGGTTCAGTTTCCGGCTTGCCTACAGTAGTACGTAAGTAAATATAAAACGCCGGCGAATATAAAGAACTACGCTTGATTTAGCAGCTCCTAAATGGTTGAAATGATGACTGAAAAGCTAAATCAGCCACGGCTAAGGACATCATCTTAGAGGATGCTCTAAGACAGGTTCACCACGTCGTGTAAAGTTATCCACACAACTAAAAAGTTGCTGATAATCTCCTTTCCAAATGTATAGGCAAATTCAAATAATCCAGTTTAAAAGACAGTCGCGCCTCATGCCATTCATTTAAAGCCTTCGCAAATGCTGCTTACTTCAGAAAAGAGAATCATCCTGATATCACTTATCTTCACTGTTATCAGACTCCGGTGAAGTTTGATTCATAGTACTCTAAACTTGGAACTATTTTTATTGCATTAGGCCACCCAGAACAGCCAAAATAGACAGGTTACATCCATACCGTCACAATTTCGTACCCAAGCCTCACTGCACTCACACTGCGATGGTGCCACTGTGCGTTAATTCCCGATCAGGGTAGCTCACCTTGTTCGCTCTCTCCTGCTACAGCCGAAGCTTCGCCTGGAGCACAAGTAGCGGTAGCGGCAGCCTCGAGGAGTATGAGACAGGGGACGAAGAAGTCCCCAGCTTCGGCGGCCACCACTTCTGCAGCCCAAGGAGCAAAGTCAGGTGTGAGAAAGAGACGGGCCAGTGAAAAAAGCGCAGTGTACAGTGCGTTGGTCCCACTGTTCGCTGACTCCGACCTTGCCACTTCCGTCATATACCGCTGACAGCCTGTTTCACCTCCACAGAATGATACACGGTTAGACAATAGATGGTGTTGATAGTGGGGAAATGGAGAAAGAGTAGAAAATACGAATCAATAGGTTCAACATACTGTAATTACAACAGGGAAAATATCACCACTCATTGGTTAGCCAGACACCTATTTGTTAACCAGGGGAGGTAGTGGGCATGTCACTATATAGTGGTGACAAACCACACCCCCCCATAGCCGGTTATAAAACAGCTTTTAGTCAAAACATACATTTCAATCTACTGAAAAGTAACTTTTAAACTAAGAAGTAGCCATGAGACAAGAAACACCTTTCAGCGTGGTGGCGTATAACAAAGACATTACCAGACAGTAATAAATTTCCAAATTCATAATAATATAGTGTCCAAGTTTTCAGTAACCACTCACCTTTACGCCTTGTGATCGCAATGAGAGTATCAATGCAACCAAGCGCCTCCAATTTGACAGCCATTTCAAAACCCAGTCGCCTCCACTTTCGTCTCTGCTGCCGCAGATGGGCGCGGAGGATTTGACCAGCCGAGGCAGGTGCTGAGGCGAGGAATAGGAGACCTGCAGGGGTGCTCAGGAGGGCCGCGAGAGTCCGCCGAGCGGCGTCAGCGATGGCAGTTGAGCCCGCTGTTCGACAAGGTGTTTGATTCAGTAGCCAAATTAGATGATCGAGGAAATGGCTAAAATTTAAGCAAGCTATGTAACCATTTGCAGGTCTTCGCTTAGAATCTACGCAAATGTCAGAATTAAAATTGGGTCAAACCAGGGTCAGTCATTTGCATAGTAGAAGGAGGAGAATCAAATAAAGTCGCTCGATCTTAGAGATCCCATTTGATTCCCTAGATAGCAAACCTGAGTTGTAGTTGCATGCAAAACAAAGGGTAAATCAAGTCCTTCACGCTAACCCTTCAAGTGAAAGCTGAAACTATTGCATTTTATTTTACAATCACTATAGCTGGGGTGAATCAAAAGGTTTCAAACCTTGGAAATAAACTCGTCAATCTTTGCCGTAAAAAGGATGGAGAGAAGCTTAAAATGTCCAAAAATGGACTTACGTTGAATCCAGAAGCTTGTAGAGTACAAGGGAGAGATCAGTGAGTGACTTTAGTGACTTCAACTTTGGTGCGTCCTTCGGTAGAGATGACTGTAATGAGTAAAAAGACGGGATCGGAATCGCAACGTTGAAAAAGGACTCCCGTTTTTTTACCCTGAAGACTGACACAGGATAGCCCTGTCTTGGCCCGCTTGTAACACTGACTATTAGCTTGGATATTACTACATCTAAAGTCTGCTTGTGTGATATCGGTCAATTGGGGAACTGAAGAGGAGAGCGAGTTCCGAAATGCTTTAGAATGTGGGGTGAATAGGTCCAAGAAAGAATTGCAAAAAACATCGAAGTTGAAGCGTTTTCTGCTTTCAGGGACCTCTTAAGCGTTAGCACTGGTGTCGTGAAGAAAATAAGATCAGAGTTCATTTCAGGAATTTGACTGAAAAAGTGTGGTTTTCGCCATAAATCGTCGCTGGTACAATGTTTTCGCCTGCGAAACCTCTACGATACTCAACCCCGTTCATATGCCTGAATTATAAGCCATATATTGGATATATATTAGTTCATTATCGATGTGGCGTTACCTACTGCGCCTCCTATTACCTTCTGTCTTTTTGAAGTGGCGATTAAACCCGATAGACGTGATTCGAGCTTGCCCAATTCACGCAATTAAGATCGGCTTCCCAACCGAAGAAACCCACAAGATACCGCTTTATGCAACAGGATTATACATTCTTCGAAATAAAGCTAAGTGCGGTTGTTTAATGTGAATAATCTACCTGCAAAAGGCTGGGCAACTGTATCTGAGACATTCACTCGACACAATGCAAATGAAAAACGGTTCCGGCCAATGCTAAGAAACTTTGGCTCCTATTTGCACCTCATGCAGTACCTTAAGATGAGAACAAAGCAGAAAGACAACACCTCACCATATCGTCCGCACTGCCTTGATGATATTTCATTTAGTGATGATTATTACTTTGTCGACATTAAGTAACTGCAAGAGAAAAAGGATGAACAGTAAACAGGAAGCAGAATTCGTGGCAAGTCTGTTTACCATTGGGAAGGAGTGAAGGTTTGGAACGACGATCATTTCAAAGAGCGGGGCACTTTAAAATTTTGCTGACTATCAGGATGATTGAAATGCAACAAAAAAACAGAAGTGTAATGCCGGCGAAAGATTCCAGGTATGCAAAAAAAAGCTAAAAAACTCTCCACAAAGTCGACCGCAGATGCTGCGAGATAAGAGAGACATTGAGAGCCAAGGATATCACTTACAAGAACAGCTTCCGGGTCGGTAATCGCACGAGAAACGGTAGCGAGGTACATTTGTAAAGCGCACTCCTTCTCCACCTCCTCCTGCAATGAAGCGGCCTCAGTCGTCGATTTTTTCAATCTGCTAGGCAAGAATTTGCTTGCAGTCGAAAAATCCGAGGTGAGCGATATATAGAGAGGAGGACAAAGTAGTTAAGACCTACCGTTTCATAAAATCGTCGAATTGGAGAATGGTGTCGTAGAAGCGCACTTGTGCCAGAACACGGTTGCATGCTAGAGCTACAGGAACGGACTAAGTAGAGGTAGAATGAAAATTCGGATGTTAAATTCATAATTAAGGGAAGTTCGTAGGATGTGTTTATAGTTTCCTAGGGAAATATTCCGCAAAATTACCCTTATTTTGTGGGAAATATGCGAAAGCAAAGCATCATCAAGGCAAATTAAGCATTTTATCCACAAAAAGAAACTGTAATGTTTCACGATGAGAAGTAGACAAATTATGCACCTTTACTTGGGTACATAAGCCGTAGATTCCATCCCAGCGAGCTTTGACCCCAGGAATTTATAGTCCTCACAGAACTAACTAGAATCGACTATTTTAAATTGAATGAAGCATGAGCAACGTTTAAGCAGAGTTGGGTTTTGTATTGGCTGAAGCTTGAGATAAATTATTTCGCACTGTTAGTCCCAAAAGCCAACTTGCCTTATTGTTTGCGAGAAAGCGCACAATCCGCTCATAGGGCGTCGGCATTCGTTCCCCAAGCCCGGCATCTCGCACTCCGTTTTCAATTCCCTCTCTCTCCTGACCCACAAATGCATTGAATCCGACTACTCCCACACCTAAACTCCGCTCCAATGCACCCACCACGTGCAATCGTAGGGGCGTAGAGACGAGTGGAGATTCAAGCAGATCCATCAAGACGTGTTGAGCTTGGAAACCGAAGGTGCTGGAGGAGGGAGTAGACTGCAGGAGGCGAGTGGCCAGTGTCTCACACGTCGTGGAAAGCAGGACGCCGACCAACTCCACGCCTACGCGAAGGTGGCGCAGAATGTCCACGGAGTCTGGTTGCCGAAGAGCGCTGTCCAACTGGAGTCCGGCGTGAACCCAGACAATCAAGCAGTTGGAGGCGACTGCATGCACACACACACAATTCAAACCGCACAGATATCAAGCCTCCCAAACACAGTTTTCAGCATCGATGTAGAAGCTGAATTGGTAGTGATGCAAGGGAAACGGAGTAGGGAAATAAGAAATGAATCGGAAGAAACTCTCCCACAAAGGAGTGGCCAAAATAAAAAAGTAGGACTCGTAGAACACTTCCAGGATTGAACGTTTATCCAAGCAGAATGCAGGACATCGAAAACCAGAAGTCAGTCTGATAGTAATAACTGTTCATAAACTTCTTGATGTTATTCGAATTTGGACAGGCTTGCTTGTAAAAGGGGTCAGGCATATGCGACAGATGTAGGGATGCAAATGAATCCAGAGGCAGATGGCGACTTTTAAAACTGTGGTTAAGTAAAAATGCCCTCACTTCAATCGTCCCCTCAGCGATTTAAAAATGGCTTAAATACAGGTACCATTAGCGTCAATAGGGCAAACGTGATGCGAGCAAAATTAACGTAAAATTGGTACTATACGGCTTCAGAGGTAGCGTTAGTGCTAAAATCCAAGCATGGTGCAAGCAAAATTTAGCCAATCTTCATGAATAAGATATAAATTACTTACGCAGGCCGATCGAATAACCTTACATAGCTTTCAGTATCAGTGAACATTTACAGCATGAATTGAAGAAGCAGAAAACAAATTGATAGTCCTTCAGAGCTATTGTCCATCCATTCTCCACTTTCAGCTTCCACGACTTTCTGAGCAAAGTGTAAACGAGCCGCTCTCATCAAGCTTCACTGAAAGTTATTTTCGGCACACCGATATCAAGTCACTCTAACCCGAGGCAGGCAATTCTTCATTACTATGAAGGCTATGGCTACTTGTTGGCTTCGACCATTCTTGGAAGATGCGCATCCTCCCAACCATCTCTTTTCCGACTTGATGGCAAACTCACATATCACATTTATCAAGTTTAACTGACAGTTTGTGAATACAAAGGAGTAAAGAGTCTATTTTTGCTTTACAATGAAGCCGCTCAAAAAAAACCGCATGCGTTTTAAATAAGTCATTACAGTGATATACGTCGCAAACTACTCAAACTTTTCAACAATCTAATAAATGTAGGGTTGCGTGCAGACTTTTTGGGGTACTTTAAATTAACATCTGTTCTCGTCCAATAAACCAAAATTTCATTTACGCTTTGATTTTTAAGGAGGTACGAATCAAATACATATTTTGGCATGGTCACAGCCTCTTCAACCAAAAGAGAAAGTCAGCTTGATGCACAGTGCGTGACAAGAAACATGAAAGTAACTTAATCTCTTCTGTGTTGTTATTCCCTCAGCAGTACTTAATACGCAATCTCCTTAAAATGATTCCGTGAATAATGTTTGCATTTGAAGAGATATGATTGGCTCGTTCAGTCAGGTAAAGTGTCGATCAAAATTTAACACTGTTATATTCCTCCTTTCAAAATTTGCTAAAGCATTTCAAAACTCACATTCGTATGCTTCCGGTTTATAAAGGGATAGAAAGGCCAAACCGGAGGGCAGAATATGAACCAGCTCCTCTACACTGTTCAACCACCTGAAAAAGGGAGACAACGGATGAACGTGGCAGGGCAGGAAGATAAGATCTTCTTCAATTAACCACTAACTCAGCCTCCATTTTGTCCACCCCAATGCCAAACGTATTGCATGTCTTGATGAGACGATCTGCATCTCGCCTCGAAACACTTGCATCAGGAGGTGGTGGCGTCAGCAGAGAAGAATCAGTAAGACCCGTGCCCTCTCCTCCTCCTTCCTCTTCAATGCCCGACCGGTCGATTGAAAGGAGCCATTTGTGAACCTAAGCGGGCCAGCAATGGACCCCAATATTATTACGCCTCACCTCAAAAAGTGTAAAGTTGGGACTGGGAAGTCTTTGTCGATTCACTGCAGGCAGGGACTCATCGGGAAGGTCGGCTAAGGCAAGAGGATTAAACCGCCAATAACTTGGTTTCAAAAGTGGGTCAGCTGGATCCAAAATTTGAGCTTTCACGACGAGATTCTAAAGGAAGAATGTAGAAAAGGCTTGGGGAACTACAATAGATAGAATCAAAAGAGGGGATCCACTTACGGATGCCGTCTCTTCGCTGTCAAAAAGAAGCTCATCAGTGGATAACGGAACATCGCAGTTTTTTTCCTACAAATAGAAAATTGGCCAAGTCCAGATGCTAAGTAATAAAGTAAAAGGCTTGTATGCGCCAAGAAATAAAGTTGGAGCCGTCGAAAAAGAATCTACCTGGTCTCCATTGTCTTCGCTAGCAGGAGGCGCTTCATTTGAGGTCTTTGTTAAATCTTCTTCTGGAACTGGCAGTGAGTCTGATTCAGTGAGCTTGTTAGTGGAGTCCAAAACGTGTGACTTATCTAGGGTTGGCAATGCGCTGGTATGCGTGGGCCAATTTTGAGAGCTCTGGACCTGCGTTAGTTGGGTTGAAGGTGTCTGAATAGTGCCTACAGAGCCCAAGACAGATAAAACTGGATATGCAGGACTGCTAGAAACTAGAGGTGGAGGAGGGACGGAAAAATTCGGCATGGCTATTCCTGATTGCTGAGGTGGAAGAAGACAAGGCATTCCGAATACGGCCACAGTTATAGTGGAATAGTCCCCACGTAGAAGAAGAATATTAGTGGTTACAGGCTGTGTCAAGGGGACACAGCATATTCCATTGGATTCATTATAATCATATCTACAGCAGATGGGCAAATTAGCAATCACTTACTCAGCAATTTGGAACAAGGTGGATGCAAGGTTATCATTGTAGCAGTAAAACTTAATGTTAAAGAGGGCTGGATTAGTCGTTCTAAAAACTTAAAATGACTTACGGAATACTTACCCAATAACGGCCTCGTCTGAAAGGTTACTATCAACCACAGAACCAAAAGGTACTATCCGGATTTCGGATATGGCAACGAAATTAGCAAATCGTATGTAATTTAATTGATTCTAAAAGTATAAAGAAATAAGTGGCTTACTCTGCACTTCTCGTCAATACTAAACGTGTCAAAGAATAGCAAAAAGGCGTCACCCATTGTGTCAAAGTGTATGAAAGCTGCTACTCCATCTAGGCTAAATTCGATGTGTCGTGATTGACCAATTGACTTTGCACCTTAATTTCAGCGTAAAGAGAAGATTCGCACTATGCATTCTAGCCATGGATTTATAGTAAATATAATACTTTAATGCAGGACGCCCGGAAACCGCTCTGCGTCTACACCATGGTTCTTGAACTGACAGAAAAGTCTTACTTCTTATAACGGCTAAGTCTTAATATGTTCATGCTATCAAAACTATTTTATTTTGAATTTATTACTGTTGAACCAATAAAGCGCTAATTCATGGTTGATTTCTTAAATAAATGCATCGATAGTTTTGGCCAATAATTGTTTGAGTATATGCCCCCTTTAATAACGCCTCCTCTCTTCTAAAGCAGCGTAGTCTGACTGTGGCTTGCACTCTAAAATAACGCTAACCTTAAGGGTGTATTTTCCCCTCATGCCACTTTGATATTTGAGACCTATTCGGGCGGAGGCAACCGGCGCTCCCCTCAGGTACCAAGTATCAATTACGATTTCCATAGTTCTTGATTTCGTGCATCCACACATGCACGAACGCGAACCTCTCACCATAAGGGCCTCTGCACCGCTTGGTCGGTGCTAATGCTGGGCTAAAATGCCACCCATATAATACAATTGCGCGATCACACCTGTTATCAGGCTGCCAGGTTGAAATAAATACGCCCTTTGCAATGAAGAGGAATGTTCAGCGCATTAATTAACGCATGGAAGTGCTTGTTACATAGCTCCACCTCAAGGCCCCCTTAAAGACACTGGACTTCCAGAGCTTTCTGTACCGGATTTCCACATTTTCCCAACTGAAATCGAAACCTAATTGATTTGTAGGAAGTAAACTCCGGTTGGAAACTGACAGTCCAGTCGCTGCTTCGTTAAAAATACATAACGCCCAACTCAATACGAGAAAAATTGCAATCATGACCACCACTCACCAGACAAAGACCCTCTCACTTGACTGGCAATTCGGCCAGGTAGCAGTGACACTACTACCACTTACTACTACGTTCGATGAGCATAATCCGGGCCTGCTGCGTTGCGCACCTCATCTGCACTTGGAATGGCGCACCTACAGTGCCCAACAGCAGTCTTAATCAAACCACTATGGTGCTTATTCCCATGTCTGTATGCAGCCATTAATTGGGGAGACAGGCCTTACGACTTTCACGTCAGTTGAAAAGGCACCACTTCTGGACCATTAACCCAGACGTGGTTACACGCACGAGCGCGCACACTGCCCAACTTCAAAAAACGCTATAAGCAAGCTTTTTTGTTTAATCACAGCCGTGAGTACTTTTGAGTGTGTATGTGTACTTGTGCATAGGTGCGTGTGTGTGTGTGTACTAAAAAAAAACAAGGTCTCTAGGATAGGTACCGAAACAGCTCTTAAAAGCGGTGAAAGAATGGACAAACGAAGTGTAGGCCTATGGACTGCCCCCATGCTCCGGAGTCATCAGCATTTCCGTATTAACTCCCACACAAACCCCATCGCTGGCAAACAATGACGTCCAGCTGGATTGTTGTTGCTGCTGCTGCTGTTGTGTGGAGGTGGCAGTGGTGGATGTCTGCGTCTGCACGTTGGTAAGCCACTGTTCCAAGTCTTCCGCGTCGCACACCGTCTGTGTTTGCATATGTGCAAAGCTCTCCGCTGGTGGCCAGTAGCAGTTACCTGAATTACTCGCGTCGAAGTTGGCCAAATCAAAGGTGGTTTCCACAGCCACTGAGTTGGCCGATTGGTCGTCTGGCCGACGCAGGCTGCGCCATTCACTGCTGTAGGGTGAGGTGTTGGAACCTGTGGGAGGAGTGAAGGTGCAGTATTAATTACCTCATTTCTCAGCACACCCACTACCAGGATCGCATGTTGGTGACAGATCCAGGAAGAGTAGCTAAACTTGATCGTTTCATGATCTCCCTACCATTTGTGTTCCTAAATTGTTCCCAATTGTTGATTTTGCATGTGACGATCTGATGCTAGAAAAAGGACAAAGATCTGTAACTTGGAGAAATACCATCAAAGCAATACACTGGCATTGGCTTGCGTTTCCTTACAGACTTTCGAGCTGTACAGAGTATGTGGATGCTAACTATGAATGTTTACCCTTCAGTAAGAAATTAAAGGTGAACAAACCTACAAGCAGACCACTACAGGATACGTTCATAGACGCCCACCTCCAATTCCTCTGCACAGTAATGGCAGATATTCGCAAGTCGACTTCGGCTACGACTCCAAATGGTACAATAAAGTTACTTCAGCAACTGCATAACCTCATAAGTAATCCGACACAATAACTGAAAAACGAGCTCAACGTAGATTAATCAATCGTTAGACTACGGGAAAAAGCACAGAATAAAGGTTGGTAACACAGAAAGCCCCAAACTTTATGCCAGGGACTGGGCAGGCAAAGTTGCTCTCCCACCTACTCGTCACAGCTAATGAATATAACGACCATCAGAAATTAAGTGCTTGATTGGATTAGGCAATGAGCCTGAGAGTATGCTCGTCTACTACGAGTAAAAAGCTGGTAATTGAATGACAAAGTTAAGTTATTCAATTTCTTCTCTACTTACAGATCACGCGGTGCTTTTAAAGTAGGAGCACCCAATCAAACTGGGTGATAGACAGGGACGTATGGATCAGTCGAATCAAAGCGATATCCACGAAGAAAAATACCGAATCACATAGACGAAATTCCGGTTGGCATGATCACAACAATGAATCAAGGAATCTTAAAAACGATTTATCAGGATTGCAAAAGTATTATCAATGACTATATTGGAAAAAGATTATGCAGTTCTACGCATTCCATTCCTTCATTAATTACATAGTTGGAATTCCACCTCCATTTCACAATCCCGTGTATCTGCAGAATGTTGACAGACCTGCTTGGAGAGGGTCAACGTCCATACCATCCATGCCACAAAGCAGTAAAGCGAGTTAAAGATTCGAGAATACAATTAATATCCATTTCTGGTTTGCTTAAGATACTCTGATAGTCCGGTGTAAGCGTAAACGGACGTGTACACACGTTAGAAGCAGAGGTAAACTACCACTACTACGTGTATAAATTTGGTTGGAAGTCGAGGAAAAATAACACACACATACACATAAAAATGCGCCATCAATGGGAAATCAAGCAGCAGATGTCTGCATTCTCGAAACTTGAATGTGGTGAGAAAAAGGAGCAGGCCACGTATGCCCCGTTAATACCGCGTACTGTAGGGAATATCTTCCTCCCGCGAGAACCACAGGAAAGCTCGTTACTCCTAACGATCTTGAAATGCAAGGAACGGCTAATTGGAATACGGTGGGATTGGAATTATTCAGAAGCACTGATTTTCTGGTCGTCATTCACTTGAAAAGGATCAAGAATTCAAAATTAACCAATACAAAAGTTGATCCACTCTATAACCATGAAATATGTTATTTTAATGGTGAAACAGTTACCAAAGAAAGACTTGTATAGCACCTTAAACTTTGTCTTATGTACAAATTTGTGAAATAGGGGAAACGGTTTTTGAATTACTGAGATCGTCCGTGCTCTTTGAATCTCTTGTTAAAACCAATCCATCCGCATGCGCATCATACGGCATAGATTAGCTTCAGCCTATGGATAGGGCCCTCATAGTGTCTCGCATCCCTTTCGTCTTTTTCGACTGAATTAAAATCACCTCAAAGCTGTGAAAGTGTCAAGACTCATGCACGCGAATCAAACAGTGGCAAGAAGATCCTTCCCCTTCCTGATGACACTACGGGGCCCAGTGCTTTACCAAATTTAGTCTCAGCGATCAGCACCAGTAGCGTCAATAAGATACTAGTGGCCACAAGAATGGGTACCATCAGTCCCATTCATCCAGCTCAAAACCCGATACCAAAGTTAAAGCAGCCTGAATCACAAAGATTGAACATTTTAAAGCCAGTACAACTGACCATCAAGGCGCATCTTCCTCCAATTCAAGGGCAATTTGGTGGAATTACAACCAGAGATCGTCTCGGACACCATGGTCCTCGCAAAGAAGCTGTATTGCTGAATCAAGAAAAAAATGTGGATCAACCGCAACTCTCGAAGCGTCGTGACATCCCATCCTGGAAACGCACAGCATTACCAAGGCCAGTTCCAACTCGTTCATCTTTTGCCAAGATGAACTTTGCTGGTCCTCACCTTCAAACCAAAGTTACATTTGTACCATTATCCACTGCAAAATATTCATGAGATCAGAGACGCACATTGATTGTATTTTTGGCATTAAATACAAGCTCCCATATTCAGCCTGCCACGAGTGCACATAAACAGGTTTCGTTCTCAAATGGAGTCGCGACTTGATAGTCGTTTTCGTCTCTTCGGGTAGACCTAATCATTCATTAAAGGTGAACTGTACGGACTTTGTACGCCAACAAAACTAGCTAATCTTCGACTGGTTAAAACACTTTAAATGTCGATTAGAATACAATTAGCAAAACTGTGTGAATGCAAATTAAGGTGGGTTTGAAGTAACGAGTTAGGATGGGACTATTAATGAGGTATTACCATGGTTCGTAGGACTGGCAGCTGCTCTGTTAACACCCCAATACGATGCAACATGACACAAATGAACCGAGAAGAGCATCTATGTCTCGAAAGTGGAAGGGGTAGATAGTACCAGGTTAAATTGACCACATGCATTTCAAAACCGAAAACAAAGATGAGATATTTAATCAGAAAACGCCTTACCAACCGTAGATCCAATTAAGAAAGTGGATGGCATTATCAACAGTGTCTTTTAAATAGTTAATATCACTTAGATAAATAAAGAAACACCTCCTTAGACCAATATTCATGGCTCAAAACTGCTGAGAAAAGCTGAGCAAAGCACTCGATGTGAGCACAGGCTTGGCAGCTTTGCAAGTTGGTCAGGCTATGTCAAATGGCCAAGGTGTTACACACATCTTTTGATAACGGCTGATCACTGCAAGCCTATTGTCACTTGCAAGGCCTCGTCGAATCCACGCAATAGCTTGTACAAACGCGCTGTAAAGCTTAAAAGAGCACCAGTTTATTGGCAATGATACACCTCACTACTTTCTTGTTAATCTGAGCAGCGAGCACGTAAAGAGCAGGTTAATAGCAGGCCAAGTGGACTTGAATTAGTGAGCGCCATAAAATTGCACTGACACTCAACCCCCAAGAATGTTAATGGGGTTTCAAATAAAATTCATCTGGGACTTTTGAGCAACATGGAAACAGAAGCTGTGAAGCGAGAAGTCACAAGATATCGACACAACAGTTATAATGACAAGTCATTAATTTTCGGCGTGGAAAAAATAAGATGACATGAGGTTATCAAAGCAGAAAACGCGGATCCGTGAATTACTCAGTTGAATTATCAATTCTTCCCTCATCAACTACTTTTAGCGACTTTTAGTTTCGGTGCAATACCATCCTTTGGATGTAGCCTCAGTTGGGCGCGGATCAGATATCGGCAACCTGAAGAACTTGAAATGTCATCGAAATTTCTCCTTTTGGTGATGTCAAATCGCGTTCATAACTAGGATAAAAGGAGTTGCAAAAAAGGGGATTAAGCCAAGCCAGACAATGCATGAGTAAATACCAAATCCATTGGCCCATTGGGAGCAAAGGAGCAGAATAGAGAAGGCTGCCTGATAAATGGACCAGCCACGGAATATTCCAGTGTTTATTAGTACCTTCTGCTATCCCAACGTCATTTTAAACTTGAAAAATACAATAAACGAACACCAAAATTGCGATTGACGTGCATCTAGATTGGTGCCTCATCTCCCAATCAAATTCGTTCGAAAGTAAGCCCAACTGAAGCATGGAAGGGGCGCAGCCCCATTTGCTAGGGGGGTAAAGTGGTGAAAAAGGAAAGGAGACTAGTTAACGCCTTGTGCGAGAGCGATTAATAGCCCCAAATTCAAGAACAGTTAATTAAGCAATTGCATGGACAAGCGTATGCACATGTTGGGTCATAACCAGCAGTGGTGGCAGTGGAGGTGAGTTAAGTCTACCCGCTGACCACAACTAAGGCTTGGTGACTAACTAACCCAATTTACATGCCTAGCCACGATGTGACAAAGCGTCAAGATCAGTTTCACACGGCCCAATCTGAGGCCCTAGTAGCTCCTTCCTTCAGCAGTCATTCATAAGCTTTGCTGGAAGGACATCGAGTGTCAAGGATAGCATTACCGCTGGCACCAAAGTTCAAGATGAAACCACAGTTACTCATAGCAGAAATATATGTCAAAGTTCAGCAAAACCCATCGTAGAAAAAAAAGGAACCACATTCCAATAGATATCAAATACCCCAAAGGGTGCAACACTCACTATTTAGTGTATGTAAATAAGGTTTTACTTGGTTGGGGAAAATGAACGATAGAAATGTGTTTATTGCTGGAAATAATACGGAAGTGACCCCTTCGATTCATCCTTAGAAATAATCCCATTTCCCAAGAGTGACGCGAACCTATTTTAATCACAAGGATGGTGTTGAAGGGCATCAGGGCCATCGTGAAGAAAATCCCAAAAGCAAAAGAGATGATCCCACGTTAAGTGAAAAGTTTGCCATTTTTGTCACAATTTATGCTATTACGTAGCCATACTACTAATCAATGCGGGTAGAAAGGCAGACGAACAGAGAGGGATGTGAATCTGCACAAATTTAACAGAATTTTCATAGCCAAGTAAGGGGAGATAAGAATGGTAACGTTCGACCGGTGACAGGGTGAGGAAAAGGAGTACAAATTCCCCACGGTAGACGATTCAGTTATTGGAAGCGCCCAAGCTACCAGCGCAAGACAAAAGAAAAGTAATAAAACTAGAGGGCCACTAGAATAACAGAAGAGTACCCGCTCCACTAATTGCACACGAGGTCGAAAATTCAAAGCAGTGTAATGAGGAAGGGGAACAGCTGACAATGAATAATATCGCATAGCGACTCAGCCCATTCAGACACGCCCTCCCCACAGCCGCATACGACTTAAGAAGAAACAAACGGCAAGAGAGGAGCCCCAGACATGCCAAAAATGGCTTAATTCAATCCCGACAAGCACTTCCACAGGTAGGCAAACGGATAATGCGAATTTAGAGCAGCTGAAATTGAGGTTTATCAGAAAAGTCAAGACTTCACCTGCTGATAGTGTAAGATATCCGAAACGCAAAAACTGAGCAGCAGCGTACTGCATGCTCACCAATATGAATCACGAGTTTAAGGCCGGACGGTTAATGGGAAGAGGAAGCTTCGAAAGAAACCCAGCAGTTAATAAGATTAGGCGACCGTAAGACTATGCATTGACTTGGGACTAGTGGACTTGCACAGATTGAACCGGATTTTCGAAGAGACACAGGAATGACCTCAACCAAAACATTTCACGTACAAAGATTTGTCAATTAAAAAAGCCCCAAACGTTATGTTGCTTATAGTTCGATGAATAAAAGCATCTTCGAATATGTCAGTGGCACCGCACCGGACTTGAGGTGATCGAGGTGGCAAAGAGGGTGAACGCGCAAAACACTTAAGCGGTGCGACCAGCCAAACAAATGGTGCAGATTTATGAAAGAGGAATAGAATGGATTCACCAAGCAGACGGGAAAGGTCTCTGCCGTTATCTGCATAAAACGCATGATCAAGGGCTGGAACAACCAATTTGCATCTAAGATTTACCAACATAAAAGACTAGGCGAGCGAGAATGAAAGAATGCTCAATGCTTTGGATTCAATTGGGATAAGGTGGAGAAAAAAAACCACAAGGCTGAAGAACTTACCAGAAGCTGCAAAGGCGTTATAGCACCCGTTTTCAGAGGTCCCAGAAGAGATGTAGAGAGGTCCCCCTGTACCAGAAGACACAGTGGTAGTTGGAATGGCAGTGGTCTGCTGGAATGCATGATGCTGTTCCTGTGGTTGTGGCGGCTGTTGGGAGTGGTAGGTGGTCATGGTGCCGTTAGAGTTCATCTCGGGGTATTGGAGTTCGATTGAGTGGCCTGGTGACATGTAGGTGCTGCTGTGGGACATGTCTGGCATGACTGAAGAAAAAAAGGAAGAAAATTTCAGTTTGTATGATGAGACCTTAACGAAATGTCTGGTCAGCTATCCTTTGCCACGAGCGACCATTCAGAAATGTTATAGAGATCCGTTACCATTAACATTCAAGTGCTGATTAAAACTTAATTTAGCTATTCCTCGGTACAAAAATAAAAAATAACGACACAGTGAAGGCTAATCAGAAGTTAGATAGTGATGGTTCACATAGAGGAGTTTTGGTAGTCAAAAGACCCTAGCATCTCTAGATACTCAGATCTGTAGTTTAAATAGGTAAAAGGCCGTCGTGTTATTTAGAACTTTGTAAATACTGAGCGGTTAAATAGGTCCAACTAGGTCATTACGCTTCCAAAAAACAAGACAGGAACTAGAAAAGGGGTCAAAATCAGGGGAACTACCCTATTGCCATTGTTCAGGTGTGGAATAAATTGTTTAAGAAACATTAACAGCACCAAAACACGTTTCAATGCTTTCCGTTAAATGAATCTAATCTAGTCCTTTGAAGAGCCTCAATACCTCAAGGAGGGAAATTTGAGGAGCAAAACGCTCAAAACAACTCTGGATGTTCTGATCTAAAGTCCTGAAGATGCGGAATGAAGCCAACGGAAAAAACGATCCTGTAGGCACACCTTCGCACAGGGTAACCGACATACTAAAAGTGACTTCGATGAAAGAGCCACATCCCAGCAAGTGATAAAATTGCATGTAATCAACCTTGAACTAGTAATTTAAGAGGAAATACACAGCGTTCCAAGGATTTCACACTTAAATCAGAACGAAAATATACCTACAAAGTAAAGATCATATAGACTGCTAACGACTGATGGAATGAGAGCAGAGTGGCACTAGGCAGGCCCTAAGCCCCAGCAACCGAACCGATATTTAGGTAAGAATTGCCAAATTAGGAAGAAAAAAGTGCATAACTAGAGCACAATGAAGAGAGAATTACAAGAAAGGCATTAAAATTCAAGTACGTACCTCTATCAAGGTAAACTAAAGCTACCAGAGAATGCCATGTGAATAAAGAAAAATACTCCTACTCTCTCCAATCACTTTATGCACATCTTAAGCAAACCGTTCAGTTACGCAGAAGCAGTAAGCAAAGCATCGTAAGAACCCTTATTAAAGGCAGTAATAAAGCGACAGTTCGAACATTTAAAGTATTCGTTAAAATGTGAATAAAGGTATTCCAAGTACTCTCCTGTTAACCCTACTGCTCCAAGACCGTATTAACGTAACACGCAATGGCAGAACTTCCACCCACAATTCCAGTCAATCGGTACCGTTGAAAAAACCGGCGCCCAGTGAGTATACAAGAGGTATGTCATGGGGACAACCACAAAACACCCCATCCACTATTGGGATAAAAACTCGGAATTGAAGACGAAATTGAAGCTCCACAGAGTACACATATGGGCCTTCGTAGCACGTTGAGATTACTTGCAGCACTTTCATTTCACTCCAGTGATGTACGTGCTGTTCATTGGCTTCACCGTTGCCTCGAGCTCTCTTTCAACCTAACGGCTAATTGAGGAATCTCTCATGCTTAAGAAATACCATATCAATAGCAAAGAGAGTGCAGGTTAGCCATTAGAGACGGTTTTAACCATAACAATGCTTAAATACAGGAATCCGGTTCAGCTTGCACAGCTGGAGAGGAGACAATCCGTTGAAAGAAAATAGTGACAGAAAACGTGAAAAAAATGAAAAAACCTCATCTTAAACCTATTTCAAAAACTGAAATAATATCGAAAGGTTGAGATACGAACTAAGTAAACATCTACTAACAGAGTTGAAAAGAACAAAGTGGATGGAGAAAGAATTGTCAAAAAACGCTAAAAAGAATCCCTGAAAATGGGGAACACAAACTTGTCCGCAAGCCGAAAACTTACAGGTGGGCGGAGGCGGAGAGTTTCCAACCGACATCGCCGGAGCAAGGCGGCAATCAGGCGGTGAGGTGGCGGTGTAGGAGTCACGAGTCATCTGGCTGTTGTAAAATACAGCAAAATCGGTCTGCTGTTCAGTTACCGCTGAGTTTGAAGCAGACACCGGACAGTGAGGAGGCACATTGACCTCAGTCTGAGTGTGAGCGTGTGACAGTCGAAGGGTTGCTGTGCCCACATCTACTAGTGGCAGGAAGGTTGGACCGCCCCCACCGTTACAACCACTTGCCCTGCCATCGGTACTGTTGGGCAGACTGAAAGTGGGAGGACGTCGAGTCTGGAAGCAAAAGACAGCTGTCATCAGGCACTTGACTTCCTTGAGTATCGAGTTTAAAATGGCGAGTCAGGAAATACACTGGAAATAAATGAATTGCTTACCACCGATTGCAAGGTTTCACTAAGATCGACAACATACTATCAAATTTCTTCGAAAACTAGATTGTGGAAGTGTCGATTCAGCATCTTAAGCTGCCATTGAGTGGTGCATGGGCGGCTGTCGATTAACTGAGGGTTTTGAGTATGTCCTTAAATTGTAAAAAGGTCAACTTCCTGGAGAACTCGGTTAAAGAGTTTGTTTTCGCCACTTCAATAGTAAGCACTTCGACTTAATTGGCTAATGAAGGCGAGGTCAGTACATAAGTGGGTTAAGAATATTCATTCGAATTGGCGATTTTGTCCTTGAAGCTGAACCCAACGCATGACAAACTTACTCATCTTAAACACGACAAAAGTTGACACGGTCACTTCTCGCAGTCAAAAACAAGACAGAAATAAGTATCGGCAAGCCTATTAGGGCAACTGACCAAGATTTTATAAAACGCCTTTCTGCTACCTAATTAATCTATGCATTAAGACAGGTGGATGTCCACCGCAGAAAGCTACACCGATTAAGCTAAGATTTTTTAATCACAAACATTGGAACGCTATCGAAATCAAACTACCAGTGTTTTCAATGAATGAATGAATGAAGAGCACCCACCTCTGGACTGTAAGAGAGACTGTTGATTTGCATTACCGAACCAGGGCAGCCAACGGTAGCGGTGGGTGAGGAATTAGAAACAACAGGTGGAAGGACGGTGAGATCGCTGCGCAGTTGAGCGATCACTCCACTCACAAGAGAGGCGGCAGAGGCGGTTGCAGCAGAGACAGAAGCCTGGTCGGCGCCTACGCCTAGGGGGAGAATGAGCAGCGGAAGAATGGCCAGTCTGGTTGAGGTCTGTGCCTCACGCTGCACACCTTCCGGAGCAGTAGTAGTAGATCCAATCGGCAAGTTTATTGCTGACTGCTGCTTTGTAACTGGTATGGTTCTTAATGAAGACACTCTAGAAAAGGTCAGAAAGTTTTCCAAGGATACTTGGCCGTATAAATCCAGCAAGGAACAGGATGAAAATCGCGTTAGCCATGCACAACGCGGCCCCAATATCACAAAGTGCATAACTGCAGCGGCAGTGCGTCCATTCGGCACGGGATAAAAACTCTCAAGGGACAATCCGATACCTGGAGTTTCACCTGATAGTCAACTTATTCTAATTTTTTATTTAGACAGTTCCTCTTGTTTGCCTACTAAGAATAATCACAGTTGGTTCGATTCAAACTGCATCTCTTTATCAGGTGCAGTTGATTAATGGGGTGAAAATTCGTCAGCTCAGGAATGAATGAAGCTGATACTGCATCACAAAACAGACGCAAGCAGTGCCGAGCAAGTGGATTTCAGCACTAACACGGGCCTAGTTTTTATAGCGAATATTTACGGGTGGTAGACAAAAAGTATAAGGCTGAAAAACACAACGATGGCTTTTACTACGAAAAGCATTCTTCAGAATTGCACAAATTATCCACTACATGACAATAGTTACCTCTATAACTTTTAAAAGGCAGCCAGAAGCTAAAAGCAATCGAACAACTATTTTTATATAAAGGCTAAAAATAAAAAACGATTTATCCGAGGTTATCCTGTATTTTAAATTAATTGCTAATACTTTGTAAGAGAAATGCAAACAGGGATGGAAAGGCACTCCGCATACATCAACCAAGCCACCAGACAAGGAAGACATTACGACAAGACCATGAAACAAGATGACAACTAAACAATTGCAACTTCATGCAATAGTCAATTGCTATAAAATCTAGTGGACAAGACAGTATGCGAATTTATCAACTGTAGTCAGCTCACAAAAGCCAACTTAGGCTGTTGTGACAAAAAACATCCTTCATAGTTCTAGCCAGAGAGCTTTTCCAGTGGACGTCCGCCAACTATGCGTAGGCGAATAAGTCTTGCTTCATGGCACGCCTATACTTAACCAGCCTCTCTAGCAACACACCTTCCATGTTGGTAATGGCTTGAGACTCGGGGAGCTAAATCACCAATTCACGCAGAAATTGATTGTCAACGCCAGACGACTAAACGGAATACAGTAGCTTGGAGCGTGCGAATGCGGTAACTTTATCAAAAGCATATGATGGCCGAAGAGAATTGGATTTTCTCTAAGTAACAGCACAAGGGAAAAACGACTTCCCACAGGATTTAAAATTGGGTTTTCCTCAAATTTGACAAAAAAGATATTGCTAGACAAAAAACTGCAATGGGGACCAAAAATCGGAATTCGCTTTTAAAATATTAACAAGCCAGATGCCAATTGGGTCAGTTCGATTCTGAATCGAATCGCACACGCCTCAACCACCGAAAAAAATTGGATCTACGATCTTAGCAATAGCTGTTTCATGTCGGCAGAGGAACTGAAATTGGGATGACCGAATAGCAGGAGCTCCGAAATCCGGTAAACACATTTTTGTTTCGTTGGCATTAAGTAAAAATAGCTTGCACCACACCGGCTAACACCAACCACCATCGTGTTTCCAGGCTTTGAAAAGCTTCATAAAATGGATAATGGTAGGGGCAGACAAATAAATAGGGGTTGTCGAGTCCCAAATGAAGAACTTAAGCAATTTGCACGTTTCGTAGCTGAATAGGGTGCAGCCAGATTAATGCAATGGACCGCGAATCGAGTAGACCAAATCTATTGTCCTTTTAATGAAATTGATAAAAAACATTTAAAATCCTTTTAAAACTTCTACAGTAAAACCAGTGGTAATTTGTTGCGCGTGGCGACTCCCGTGTTTCAGGTAAGGCTTTTGCGCAGTTCTAGGTGGCAAATCGTGTGAAACTCTCTGTGGCACTAAAGTCCTACGTGTACGCCAGTTTCCAATATACCGACTTTGCTCTGCTGACTGTGTCGCGACCCTAGGTGAGGTACCGTTTGATCGTCGTAAAGCGCAGCTAAATGTGATAACACTGCGTTTTAGAATTGCAAATTTCACAAATACCATTGATTACGTACGCGTGCTTCACCAAAGTGTGGATAAAAGGGAAAAATTGATGTACAATCACTGTTTAAAGGATGCCATACCGATTGTCTTTGACAAGGTGGCTATTTTACACTTTTGCGTGTCTGGGATTATGCTCCCTTAAACATATCAGTGCTGGGCGTGCATGGTTATGGACATCTCCATCAAGAGCATAGATAATTAAAAAAAGATGGCAGCAAAAGTGGGCTGGTAAACACTAACTACCTTGCATCTTATAGGATCCACACCTAGTACCAGAGCAAGACCTTGATCTTATTAATGCCTGCGTTAGTTTTGCTGAAAGTCAGATCTGTCCTTTAACAACATTGAAAATGAGACAAAAAACTCAGCTTGGCAGAAAATAAACATTAAAATATTTGCCATCATGAATTCGTTGAAAACCTTTCCTGCTATTTTAAATGGAATACAACGTCTGCATTAAAAAATACATAAAAGAATGTTCCTCATGGAACAGTAAGAGAATGAGCACTCAATCCAATGCAGCAAATTCACTATCTTCATAGAGTTTCCATCAAAAGTAAAAAAACCTAAATAGCATCAAACTGGTGAGCTAGCATGAGTGAGGAAATGTAAACAGCAGGGGAATTATCTCTTAATCGTACGCGCTTCAGTTAATTCCGCATTGAAGTTAATGCAAATGGAATGCTAAATGGATTCTCTGTGGAGCGATGGGAGATGAGAATTCAGATTCCACGTATTAAAAACACCTTCCGGTAAAAAAAATATGTTTCAACAAGATTAAATGAAGCAAATGGTTAAATGAGTAGCATACAAAATCCAATTGATTGCTAATTCACAAATGAACCCCTTTAAAATTCAATCCCCGTAACACGGAGCGCTTGAAGTACCTCCCCAATAAAACTTAACTTCTCCGTCGTGAAGACAACCCTTCATTATAAAAGTTGATATTTTAGTTAACCCGAAACGAGGTTTGCATTTTGCATTCATCTTACAGCCATTCGCAGATCAATAAGTCCTAGGAGGAGCGTAAGAGTAACGATGAGCACTTAACAAACCTCGTCCGGACGTCATGTCCAGAGCGGCGAGCATGCTGGTTGAGAAATTTCTTGGCCTTGTATTTTCGCCCACAAACCGGGCATTCGAAATGAGTGCCACAGGACTTCGCATGATAGGCCTGAGCACTGGGTGTAGAAAAGCGCTGACCGCAGGTAGTGCACTGGAAGGTCTTTTTCATGTGTACCAGTTGATAATGCTGAAGACAAAACAGGGCTACGATCGACTGCATCAGTTCAATTCTTACCTGTTTCAAATGCCAGAATTTCGAGAACCCAACGCCTGAGGACTTAGTATATTTGCAGGCAGGAGCAGGGCAGTGGAAGACGTCATATATGTCTGTTTTCTTTCGTAGTAAAAAGGCAACATCTTTGGCATCCTATAGAAGCAAAAGGTTCTAGTGATAAACCGTAAAAGGACCAACATTTACAAGACCATGGGTCTTAATAAAGTGAGCACGGAGATTGGATTGTGTTTTGACCCGCAGTCCGCAGATATCACAGTTGTAGAAAGCTGAAGGTAATGATTGTAATTCCTCTTTGGGTGGGGTAATGTGACGGATCCTTGAATTCGTGGTGGTGATATCATTATGAGACATGACGACGTGGAATCATGAATAAAAAGGATAGGATTTCGCCACAGTGGAGACCTAAAGTATTGTACCGTAAAGTAAATTTGGGTGTGGACGAATTCAACGCTATGAGAAGACGGTATTACTAGAATCAAATGACCAAAATACTTTAAAACTTGCGAAGCACCCCTTCAACAAGGTTGATAATGATGACCTAGAATTAGGTCTTGAGAAAGTCAACAAGCTAACGTGCAATAAGTGGGTCAGAAATACACCATCAAAGCAAATATAGCATCTACCCAACTGACATAAACGCAAGTACAGCGACTACAAACTGCAAAGTTTGGATATGCGCAAGCTCCTATCGGTATTCCAAAAAATTGCACAAAGTTTGACTTATTCGAGTTGCTTGGATAAAGCTTGATGTTCTTGTTCTAAGAATAACGAAACATCAAGTACAAGCAGGGGTAGAGGCGGAAGCCGCAGTTAAAAAGAGCTGACCTACAAACGAGCTGAGCAGTTCGAATATTGCTGGTTGTTGCTACTGTCCAATAGCAATGGACTCCTAAAGATATTAGCTGAGATGATTAATGCATCCATCATGGCGCAAAAAATTACTTAGAAGCAGGAATGCATGAACGAAATGGAATGGATGGTTTTTTCCGCAAAGGAACTGAAGATGTGCGTGCGCTTGCGAAAGCACTTTTAATAAAAGGCGCTTTTATCAAAGGAGTGAGTAGGGTTTTCATGCTTAAGTTTATCTAAATTTACCCTTTGGATAAACGTGAAATCTGTGCCAGAGAAATGGTTTAGTCCCCTTGACGTTGGGAGTGGCTGTTTTACACCACCCAACTAGAACCCAATTGATCCCTTTTTTACCTAAGGAAATAAGGTTGTCCCAGAGCAATCAGTTTTTCTATACTGAGGATATCTGCAGGGAGGAGGAGGCATGTGAGAATAGTATCACAAGATTAACCGCGCCAAAGCATTGTGAAGCAATGAAAAGCAAGTCATTCAGATCACTCTCAACGCGCAGAAAACACGGTCTACGTTTTCGTGGTTGTAGTATCTGATACTTCTTGGGGGTCAGTAGTAGATTTTGCTGTGGTGCAAAATAATTCAAAGAGCTTTAATACAAATATGTTTGTAACTCTGGGTATGGTTACATTACTACAAATACTCAGCTTTTGCGGGTGCAGCTGTCAGAGTAGCTTTATGAGCGTTGAACTTAGGACATTAAAAATTGCTTGCAATCCTGCCTATTCTTAATCTAAAGCAAACATACTTGACCAATTGCCAAAAATTAATATGTTCTTTAATGTGTTTACAATGGAAAATTTCAAGTAAGAATCAATGTCTAGTGCGGTTCAATGTTTTATGAATGCCTCGACTTTTAACACCCTTCAAAATACTCTAGGACTCTATTTTAATCTCATGCGAAACGATCTTTAACTGACTATGCACATGAAGGTCACCGCAAGACTCACATTTGTTGTGGTGGGCAAAGTCTCTTGTTTGGGTGCATGAGGTACTGGATCTTGATTTCCCGTGCTAGCATTTGTGTTGTTTCTTCTGATTTTGTTCCATGCAGGCTTGTGTCAATACATGGTCCCAAATGCCATTAGTTATTCTTTCGCTTACGGATATAAAAGTTCATTTTCTGGTAAAACCTATAGAAAAGACTACGGAACCCTTTTTCTGGCTCTTTTTCTTGGGACTGCTGTCTATATATGGACATGATTCCCTCCATTTTAGGTATGGCAAATGAACCAAGAAAGTTAGTGATATCTGAGGACCAGATTCAATTTAATCGTGAGAAATCATGTGAATATCTAATTTCTCGCCTAAAAGCCTCGACAAACAGGTATTTTTTAGTGCTGTTTATGCGTGGTATTTAGACAAATAGACGATTCTGAGTTTTCTTCCCTAAGTCGTTCCATAATCTTGATCGCAGATTCCCTTTCTTACGAAAGTCTTCTTAAACTCGTCGACGCAATTCTAGAGGGGGATATTTCAGGTTCAATAAACACTCGATCTTACCCTTTTTTATAGGGTCTTCTGAAAGGCTTAAGCTTATTTCACTTGTCCTTTCTCGTGCCGAAAAGTTACCTTGCATGGAAAAAGAGACCTTGATGCAGAAGATATGTAGGCATCTTAATGCGTCGGCACATGGGATTATTTGTGGCATAAAGTGTGGTCAAAATGACCCCGAGGCCTCTTATCCTCCACAGATCATACTCGTATTTGACATACTTGCTTCCGTTCTGCAAATCCAATGCCCCAGCAGAGCTAATCAACTTCATGATATTTTTATCTACATCCGTGCCGTCACCGATTTTCTACAAAGTAGAGGTACGTTCCTAATGTTTCGTCTTTTGACGCAATTTCCACAGCGGTGCACTTTTCATCGGAGTGTCTGAAATCAGCGCTTGGTTTCCTTCTTGCCCTGTGCAAATGTTCTGGGGGCTCATTTTCATGGATGTCTCAACTTGCTTCGGGGACTCCCGGTAGTCTTCCTATTTTACTTTTCCTCATCACGATTGAAGTCGAACTGAAGCTCAGGTTGCCAGCTCATCTGGAGGGATATCTTGAGGTACGCAATTTGCGTCTTGTTTTTCTTTGTCCCTTTGGTTATCTTTTGAAACTAACTTTTCCTTGTGGATGTTTTAGATGGATCTAGTCGACGTAAATGTAGCACAAATCTGTTTGGAGTTGTTGTCTTTGCTAATTGCTGGGATTGCTGAAGCTGGTCGTGAACCAGCAGACGACGTAAGTCAATGTTTAGAATTGCCCTTAAATGTTTTTTTTATTCTACGAGTGTTAAGGAATATACTGGCAATTTTTATGTTTTATTTAGACAGACGACAGTATGCTGTTTTCACTTTCCGATGAAACGCTATCCTCCATATTAAAACGGCTCATTGGATTGGGTGAATTGATGGCCACTTCCTTGACCCCAGAGGTCAGCTCCACCTCATCCGAAACCGTCAATCCACCTCCCCTTGCCTTGCACGTTCTCGTAGTCTACCTACAATGGAGCCTGCATGTCTATAAAAACCGCTTTCTTGCTGTTGGCAGTAAGAATGAATGCATTGCAGCTTTCGACGAAACACTTTTTCAGCCAACTTATTCACCTCCTTCCAAACTGTATGATAAGTTGGCGAAAAGCTTTGAAACGCATGTTTGGAATCCTCTACAACCCCTATTGGGAATTGTTATGTGAGTTGGCTTTGTATGTTCAGCCATGGTTAACATGTCTTCCCTGCTTTTCTTTGATTGCAAATATGCTTTGAAGTTTTGCTGCTTGTAAACAGAAATAACGATTTCATCATCGGCTCAAGAGGACTTCGAATCTGTTATTCATTGTTGTGAGTTCAACCGACTCAATTTAGCATAGGCCACGTGCTTACGATACTGGGATAAGAAAATCGAGCTGTCGCGTATGATTGTTATTGTTAGCGATTCGCCAGGCAAAATGTTAATTGTTTTAATTTTTCGAGCCGATGCCTGCAGTTTTTTCAGAATTTTTTCTTGACTGTTGGTAACCCCCTCAATGACGTGTTATGGTAGTCGAAAGGGTCACAACTAATTGAAACGCAGTGGATAGGAAAGATTCCAATCACTCTCTTCTGTCTCATTATTAAAGGTCCCGGAGCCTCTCCTGGGTAACATACGACGTAGGATTTGGCAGTGTCCGACCTGACTCCTAGGCTTGGCATTGAAAAGTGATGGGCATGGAAAATTTCTCCCTCTATTCAAACTCAAAAAATGGGAAAGTTGTGTGAAGGTCTAGTGTGTTGATCAAACCTGAAATTCATAACAATATCAGACTGTTGACATTGTTGATTTCCCCTTCGCTATCGGTGAAAACACTTGTTGGCAAATGTGATCCTTCTTCTACTTTTAAAGGCGGAAAACATAACGATGTTTTGGAGATCAATAGCCGCATTTCTTCTAGTTGTGCGCCAGATTCCAATCTCTCATATTAAGTTTCAAAGGTTGTTAGAGGATGAATAATAGCTCGAATGTTTGTGTCTCAAATGAAACTCTACCAATTTCTCCCGGCTTGCGATGGAATGTACTTCAACATATGAAGACTACCAATTACATTGCTCAATAGATATTGTAAATGAAGAACTATCACGGAATCTTCTGATTACAACGGCCTTCCACCAGGGACGCCCAACAGATTAAAGGAAATGGAAGTTCTAGGCCAAGGTTAAATCACTCCTTTACAACAACTCCCCTGATGTTGTCCACAGCATCATGAGGTTGCCTCTCCATTGTCACTTTCATACAATCAAAGGCATCGAAGTCCAGGTCAAAATGGTTGTCGGCATTACCTGTGTTTTTTGTGCTTCTCCCTCTCAGACCGGAGGCGTTTCGTCCGACTTACCCCTCTGGAACGTCTAAATTACTGGCTCTCTGCCGCAAACTCATCCTCCGTCTGGCGAGACTCTTTCCCGCGGTTGTTGTGACCAGTCTCGATACTGACTTTATGCTATCCTTGCTTGCTGACCGGTCTACTAATGGGGTGGCAATCCTTAAGGTACTCAGTTAATCAATATATGACAATCCTGGAGTCTGTGCATGTTAAAAGTTCTTTACATCTGAAGTTCTTCATTCTTTACCGTTAGTATTTAATTCCAGTGATGGCAGGTTCATTTTCTTGCTGTTACCAAAGGTCCTTCTTACCATTATCAACTCTAGCATAATACCTAACTTTATTTGTATTTTGCTGAACCGTCCATTCCTGGAGAAGCAGCGAAGGAAATAATTGTTTTGCGAGAACGCAACCCGACAAAGTGTAAAGATAGTAGGTAGTATGAGGGTGATTTTCATTGCGAAGGACCATTTTGTGGAGTGGAAAAAAGGCGTTATGAGGGGCATGTGAATCCAATTAGATGCCCTTTAGGCAGTTCAAAACGCATCTACTTTTTCAACATGTTCTCTGTTGCTTCAAGTATGAACTTGTCCGACTTAGTTCAATTGATGCCTAAACAATTTGTCTGTGCGGCCGAATCATCCCAAGGCGGATCGCTTCACCACATCATGGACGTCAAAATGCGAAAGTTTCCCTGGTGCTCAAACGTGTTCAGATGTGGGGATCCGTCGTCTCTGTCACTTATTCACGCACCAGGTTATGCGTAACCTTACGCATTAGTTAAACGGTGACAAGAATAACCGCCGAAGCTGTAAGCTGTGAACCACTTTGATTGGCATCTCCAGCGGCAAATAAGTGTCCAACCGGAAATTTTACTGCATCTGAGAGCACCATCGCCGCTCCACCCCTGAAGTCTTGTACGAGTGGACATGTCAAGTTTCGGGTTTGCGCCTTCCTTGAAAATCAAGTCCGTTCTTTGGCGCGTGCTGTTTAATTCAAGCTTCTTATCAGTACTCTAGGTTATGTCTGGCCAGTCCATAGCAAAACCAGTGGTAAAGATTAGCAGCCTTAGCTTGACTTGAGTGTCCTACGCAAGCAGTGATGGGCTGGCATGTGAGAAGTCAGCTTCTCAGATCTCAGACTGTTATCCAAGTCTATTTCTCTTTTTTTTCACTGCAGGGCTTTATGAAAATCAGCTATCTTCGGGACATTTGCAACATCCTGGAGGCCTCACAGATATGCCATGAAATAAATGACGTAAAAGAGAGCAATGCTTCTATCAACGTTATCGGCAGAGTCACCTCTGTTCTTGGTCTCGCATCCGCAGGATCTACAATTCTGGACCACTTCAATGCTGAAGTCGACGGGCAATGCTGTGATAGATGCAAGATTGCAGCGCAAACACAGTTAGCAGAGGGATTTTGCGATGTCATGGTTATGCTCCGCACCCTTGTCGTTAACGCCTGGCTTATTGAATTCGCTCTCCGGCTTGGACCATCTCGACTATTCGATCCGGGTAATGAACGCCGCTGTGCCATTGAAAACGCTTCCAACGCTAAGCATTGGTAACGCACGCCCAATTCAAGAAGTTACGGGTCAGGTTTTGAGTAGGACTATTATCTCTATAGCCTAGCGCTCCAGTTCACCCAATATACGATCAGTATTTGTGAAATTAGGATCTTCATAACCAAACAAATTTCATGTGGTTTAGATTTTATTTGCTTCTGCGATATGCCTTCTGTTGTTGTTGCTGCTTCGCCTCGTCATGAAGGGTGAACTATGGGAAGTCTTTCTGGTTTTGTTATTGTTTGGCTTGAAGACCCTAATGCTGTTTCTCCCAGCTTTTGAGTTTGTAAAAGCGTTATCGAGGCAGATTTTGAAAGGCCTGTCTTGAATAAACTAAGGTGCTGGGTAGATTTTTGTCACTCCCGCACCCCCCTCTCTCTCTAATTCGATTGTCGCTTTGTCTTTGAAAGTTGTCCCTGTCGTATCGGGAGAGGAGGAAACGTATGTATCGACGTGGGTATCTGAAGCGGCACTGACGGTTCTTCGGCAGCTAGTGAAACTGGAACCATCTTCCATTTTGGATTGGAATTTCTATTACCATCAGGATCACACTCTACAGGGCTTTTACACGCCGTGCACGCTGCGTAACTCCGCGGAAGCTGTTCTACAGTGTTGGTTGCTTTTTTGTCTTTTCAGAGGGAATCTATAGGTCAAAAGTGGAAAACTTTTATTGGCATATTTGAGCACCAGATGCTTGCGGTGCGTAGTGAGAAATTCCACGTTTCTAGTGATTGTTGGCGCTATTTTTATCTTTGAAATGGGTTTCCAAATCCTATGGGACAGACTGGAGTCGAGTTTGGAAAATTTCGAGACTGGTTTACTGGAGCGCTTTGGGATTATGCTAGTGGGGTGTGTAGCCGAATCGGTCAACTTTCTATCACCAGGCGTTACTCTTTTTTACGAACGCATGGGCTCTCGAATATGGAACTAAAACGAATTACTTCCCCCTTTGTAATCCTATTTTACATAACAAGTAGGAAGCTGGGAACAGATGAGAATGGCGATGTCGTGATGCCTATCTCATCAAATATCAGTTTTCATTGTCAAGAGATCCCACCAATTTATTCGGCTGCTGTATACAGGATTTTGCCAAAATTTGCCTCGGACCTTTATTTATCTTCTGGTTAAATTTTTACAGTAAGGTCATTGAGCTAGTTTATTATTCCAGCAATTGGAGAAATGCTCTCGGATGCTTGTATTACTTTGCCTTTTCTCGCAGGTTGTCGCAACAACTGTTCTTATTCCTCCACATTTCGAGATGTTTGGCAGCGCAAGTACGCCGAGGTGGCATCGGAAATCGCCTCACTTGATAAAGATGTATAGCAGTATCTTTTGAATAAATAGATGTAATCCTACGGCAGACATTTCTGGTTTAGTTGCGCATGCCAAATCGATCTACCTAGGGAACTTGGGGTTTCCTCGTTCAGCAATTGAGGACAATTAAGAGTGTTGGGTGTGTGAAATTAATTCAACCTAAGACAAGTCGGTCGATAAATATTTGAGGGTCCTAAATTACTTAGGTGTTGGAATAATTCGATTTCAATCGTTGAGGGCGTGGAACTTGCCGTTCATGATATAGTTTGCCATCACGAGGCAAGGCTGCCATTGCTTGGTCAGAATGTCACATTGGGGGATCTGTTATCCCCTAGGACTGCGAAGTTGTATCCGCCGGAGCCCCTCCCGCTTCCCAGTACGTAATATTAATTTTTTTGGACCATAATCCAATCAAAACGATTGTGTTGACTAATTTGTTCATTATTCAGGAGGTTACAGGGCAACATGCGTCAGGCTTCTACATCACTACCTTTTCAAAACTGTTGGATTTTTATGCACTCAGTTGGAATCTTGACTAAGATGCATGCTAAGAGTTTTGGGACCTTCAAAGTAGTTTATCTCATTAGCATAGGTTCCTCGAATTTGGTTCCCTATTCGTCTTGTTAAAGAAGCTTGCTTCTGTTGTAATAGGTTCCAATTAAACTTACCTACGGTCAGTTAACTGACAATTCTTTCCCGCATGGAAGGCCTGGTAACGACTACTCTCGTGGACCGGCGATGTTACATTTCTCACGCTAGACCCAGTGCCCACATTTTAAGGCAGACGATCTCCTCATTAGTGCTAAAACCGAATCTAAGTTCATCAAAAGCAAAATCACGGGATTTTGCTTTGAATTCTGTCAATTTCAATGGAAATATGAGCCATTAGATCATTTACAGACCTTTTAGGTTAAGGTTGGTTGAAGTTGCCAACTTTGTAACTTGAATAATGACCTAAATCACGAGAAAGGGAAAGAAGGGGGCGAAATCAGTTTAATGGTGTGTATTTCGCGATGTTAAGAAAAGTGCAGCATCACTCCGATCAGGCAACTGCTACTCCTCGAGATCCTCTAGGCACAGGCGTCCCACGAGAGGCACCATTTCGAAGGCGTACAGTGGTAGGCTCTCGACTGTGCGATCGGCGTCGGGGTCTATGAGGCTATTCAAAGGGCTATTAGCGGGAGCGGAGACGATTGCAGTAGTGCCGATGGTGGACTCGATCGAGGTTCCTGCGTCGAAAGTGGTGTCTCCGTGACCAGACTCAGAGGCCCGTGTGTTGTGACCGCATAGCTCCACCTCCACTGCTTCGACATCCCCCAAAGGGTTAGGAACCTCGTCCAAGTCTGCAACCGCCGTCTCATCGTCGTCCTCCAACCCTACTCCATCTGAACTTGCCGACTCCTCTTGACTCATCCTTTGTGCAACGAGAGGAAATAGGTGTACATTTAGAATTTTTAGGCAAGATTCGATTCCCTTTTTTCGGTCCAAAAGCAAATTAATTGAATAATGCTTCTGGAACTCAACCTCTTTCTTCACTTTCCCACCCTCATAATCATTCCTTTTTAAATGCTTTAGCCCTGCGAATCGACGTTCCGTCCGATGTGGAGACTAGTTAAATTCAATTGTAGGTACCAGCAATGACTGATTGGCTCAACGTGTCAAAGATTCACCATCCAATCCTGATTATCCCCATTCCTATACATGGTCCTTCCGCGCAGCAGAAGAAGGGAGTGCTAGTTTCTAGTGGGAATGGGGTAGATTTTATTCTCCCTTTGCACCCCCGAAATGAACGGATTACTTGTCGCTTATTCTTTGCATATCATTCTTATGCATCAAGAAAGGATGCATGCAATCCACGGGCTTACTCTCCACCGTTTAATATTTATTAAATTCTTCGGACCTGATTGGCTCTTAATGTATGCAGCAAAGGTGAATACGTGCAGAGCTTAGACTGCATAATCGTAAATTGTTGAGCAACTCCGTGTTGATCATGACTGGACTAAATATCCTCTGATTGATGGAATTGTTGGACACCAAACGGAAGGCTTAACGAACTAAAATGTTTCCAAAATAGATCTTCTTGTCATGCCTTATATCATCAGATCACTTTTTCATTGTCGGTCTCGCAACTTGACCGTTTGTACAATCACAGTTCATCCAAGGATGTTTCATTATATTATATTTGAATTTTTCTACGGGAAGATTACGCACCCTTAGTGCTATGCTCAAATCAAATATAATTACACCTTATCTTGAAGTGTCAGAAACGATGCAGTCACAATTCACTATTCGGGAAAGACTGACAGTTAGCTATTTTCGAAACTAACCAGACGGAATCACAGAGTCATAGCACTATACAAATCAAAATAATTTCACCAACGCATTCATTTGGTTTAAGGTTGAGTGGGGGGACATGGATGGAATAGGCTTGAAAGAAATCTCTGTGATTTGCAAAATAGCATTGCCATACGTCTGAGTTGGGCAGCGTCTATTGCGTTCACTGGTTTCTAGGTTTCTTCTTTAGGAAACGATCCATCTAGATGGTCATAATGCACATACACGTCGTCATTCAAGATAGTAAATCTCACTTGATTTGGAGCTGACCATAATTAGCAGTGTCGTGTGGATGGCATTGGCCACATGCGGCCAGTCGTATTCCCCATTGGATTCGAAACTTACAGGGAACATGGATTTTATAGGCCAGACCAAAGACCTTTTAAGTGATCAATCACAAATAACTGGGCACAACTCGATGAACAGCGCTTCGGAACGCAATTTTCACTGGAAGCACAATCTATTTAGTTTAAGCAAAGGTACCGCATATTTTTTATTCCAAATTCATATCAACATTATCCCTCCCAAGTTTTATTGCCTTTTAGAAATTCGTAACCAGCTTGCGTGCCCCCAACAGGCTTTCATTACAATGAATTGCTCAATGAAGGCAATTCCATTTCAACCAGTTTCATTCACTTATAGTATTTGAAAGCGCTCTTCTTCGTAATTCTGCACCAATAATCTTTTTTTGGCATGTATGTCCTTGCGTGAGTTGCATTATTGTCGATGGACACTAGACTCTAATTAAATCTGCTTAATGCACATTCGATTAAATCTATCAACAGGCGCAGGGAACTATAAGGCTATCCCTACGAACCCTTGCTGGTCGCTCCAGATCCAGCAAAGCACTGGTAATTTGATGCATTTATAGCGAAAATACTTGTCTATGACAGCTTTTGTGAGTGCCACATAAATCATTCTCTGACAAATAAATAACAAAATCAATTCACACTTACTGGGCCTTTACTTTGGTTCGATTCTCCTCTTGTGCAATCGCCTCTAACGTAACGCTCGGCGATGAGGGTGAAGGGGTAGGTGCTCGGGTCTTTTTCATTGCCTCCGAGATCACTCCCACTACTGGCCATGATGGCTGGAGCTGGGGGTCCACGGTGGAAAGAGAATAGCCGGTGGAGACGGTAGGTACGAGGGCGGAGGCAGATCCTGCGGCAGTAACGGAGGAAGCGGAGGATGTGATTGAGGAAGTAGAGGAGAGTGTGGGAGAGGCAGAGCGGCTGGTCTCCTCATCACCATCCTTCGCCTGCCCCCCACCGTCGCTAATGCTGCTACGCAACACTTGTGTCTGACTCTGGTGCAGTGGTACTTTCTGCTGCTGTTTCCACTTGCGGCGGGACTGTCGAGTTGTAGTCGCTGTGGTGGCGAAAGGCGTGTGACCGGGGCGCCCGATCCACCGCGACCGACCAGTGCTAAAGACGGGTCGCTCACGATAGGATGATGCTTGGTGAGAGGGCTGGTGGCGACGAAATCGCCGTTCATCTTCTGTTTGAGTATGGACTCCACTATCGCTGTCTGATTTGGCAATACTGGGCTTCAACCTGCTCGTTGCAGCGCCGGTGGGAGTGTTGCCCACCGAGCTGCGATGATTGATTTTTTTGGTATGCCTGAAATTTAAAATCAATAGAGAAATTTACTCCCATTCGCCTCAGTAGTTAAGCTTTAGAGAAGAACATGTATCACGAGGAAAGGTATTAAACAGGTAGAATGAAGTGAGTTGATATGGTGCGGGGAAATCATTCGCATTTTGCTCCCTATTATGGTCTTTGCAGTGTATGTTATTGAGTGAGGATCCCAAGTTCTAATAAGTTTTGTGGGCAACTCTACTACCTGGATCGCTTACGTATGGCAGCATTGCGCCATAATTGCTTGAGAATTCAAGGCACTTACTTGTTAATGATTTCAAGCCATCTACTTCGTTTTCTCAATTTTTTGCGCTGATCTACATCTACTGGTTCGTCGCGGTAATTAAGACGACGGTAATCAGGACGACGATGACCTCAAAGTCTACTTAAAAATAAATAAGTAAATGCAACAAATTGTGCTGTCACACTTTGAAAATCAGCCACAAACTTTAATGTAAATCTTAGAAACATTTTGTTTCACCCGAATTTCTTCAGTGTGACCTGTTTGATGCTTTTCAAAGCCATTTACACGAAGTCTGGGACTTATTTAGCTGAAGAATGATGTTTTCAAAATTTTCATTTCTATTCCAATGAGAATATCCTACTGACAGTTGGGGTAAGTGTGGCCCACTATTCGACGAAGGCCGTGAAACAAACCCCAGCAATTTCGAATTTTACTATGATTCGCGCATATGTGAATACGAACAGGGAGAGAGGGTGCTCTCGCCTGACTAGCTGCGACCCCCAATCAGAAGATTAGAGAAGAAAAAGACTTTAAGGCCGAAGCATCCACGCTCGTAAATCAAGGCAACCCTTGGAGTTAAATTAGCAACCATAACTCCCGTGTCTTTAAGTGATCTGGATGACAAAAATAGCGGTAATTTGCATAAAGTGAATCTCCATGATGTGATGGGCTATCGCAGGAGGACGTGAAGTACAGCTCCTTTTAGTAGGTTTCATATTTTAATCTTATAGAGACTTCAATGCGTCCTAAACCTTGAAATGAAAATTGTTTCTGCGGCAGGTAACACAGTAAAACATCCATCCACTGGATGCAAACAAATTTGCTCTAAATAGTAAAAGCAATATTGGTTAAACTTCACTTTTTCATCTACCATGGAATCGGCTAATTCGTGGTGGTCTAGAGTCTCAAAGGGTTTGGGAAAAGCGGCAATAAAAACTCTTTATTGGGGTTGTAATGAATTCCTCTGATATCTTACCTTGTAACAAATAGCGAAACATAGTAGTAATGGAATATTCAAAAAATTGGCCCTAGCAAATTGTGTTGAACTCCACTGTCTTTAGTGTAAGTAAAAGGCATCACCATCTTTCCGAGCACAAGGAACACAAGATAAAGTACATATTAGCACTTGACTACGAAAGTGATGCCCATTTTGACGCGTGAAAATTTACTCAACCACAAGACGATACCTTATAAACTGCACATGATGACACATGCTTCTTGTCGACCTGTACATCCACGTTCGAGTGATTTTTAATGAACGAGGACAACTCTTTAAGTAGCTGAAGATAAACTCCTTTTCTTTAGCTCCCACTTCAGTCCTTAAGTCCGTTGTCAAGTTTCTACTAAGAGGACACTACAGCTGCTTTCAACGCTAATATATGCAATAAGAGTTGATTTCAACTTTTCCTATCAGTATGTCGATTCCCACCATCGACGCCAATTTTGAGACAATAACGACTTCAAATCCTGAGGACGCTTTGACGATGACTCTGATCATGCTTACTTGACTTTCTGCTTCCCAGACTTCACAGGTGGGACGCTAGATCTGCCTCCCTCATGCAAAAAGTTGAATAGCGTTGGCTTCGGAATCTCCCTAGCCCTGGCAGCTTTCCGTGTAGGAAGATCTTTTTGGTTTTTGTTACGCTAAAATGTAAAAAGTAGTTTCTGAATACATTAGGGATATTTCTGATGCGAAATTTTTAGGTGAAGGTCGCAAACTAGTTACAGTTAAAAGGAATTAATCCTTTGCAAAGTTCAGTACCTCGTTAACCCTGTCTGAGTGCCGTTTTGTATTCTGAGTTGACCTTTGAGGCTTATGCTGGGTCATCAATTTCCCTGGTGCAGCTCGATTGTGCGGTTGCGCGGACGATGCTCTGCGCCAGATTTCTACCTCTATGCAAAGTAGTAAATGATTAACTCTCACAAATCTTAAATGTATTTTTATGTGCCTACACAATGCGAATTCGTCTGACTTTAATCAAAATCAGTCATGAGGTTTAAAGTTCTTCCAGCATACTTGAGATGTTGTTTCCCTCCAAACTGCTGGTTACTCTATGAAGCGACTTCGGCCTCTTTGGAGCACCCTGATGTTGAAGGGGTTTTAGGAAATTCCTCCGGAAAATGTCTGCCCCAAACTCTGGTATAATTTTCGAAGAAATGGTGTTTCTGGAGTCGCGCACTTCAGCTACATCGACACTCACATTGGCGGAAATCTTCTTTTGCTGATTCGAGGTAAAGGTGAGTCGAAGTCGCTTCAAACGACTCCAGAAGCCTCCAACCCCGCCACTACCTCCAACGCAACCACCGAAGCCGATACTACTGGATCTCATTTTTCCCCTGGTTGCGTCCACCACTGATTGTGCTCGTCTTTGAATTAGGATTGGGGAATGAGTATGGTTATTTATTCATTATCTACTCTTTATTATTCTTTAGAAAGATCATTTACTCACCGACGTTTGACACCCTCTCCATCTCTAGTAGAGGCGATTTCGAAGGTAGTGGTAGTGCTATTAACATCTACGCTGTCTGAGCAGTTGTTGGAATAGACAGAATTGGCCTTGATGAACCTACTACTTCCACCACTACCACCACCAGTTCCAAAATCGTACTCCTCTTCCCCAACGCCCGATGTCGTGTCACGTGTCGCTACTTTAATGTCCATTACATCACCACCGATCATTTCGTCCAGTTCCAGCAACATTCCATGTAGTGCCTCCTCAGCTTTCTTCAGTGATTCCAGTCTTGGAAACCCCTGTGTCGTGATCATCGGTTGCGCTGGGGTCACAGAGCGCCGAAGACCCACCCGTGGACGTGGACGTTTGACGGGAGGAATATTCTGCAGTCGCTCGATCTTCTCCGTGTATTGGATCATCTTTCTGACCAACAGAAGGTAGCGAGGAAGACGCTGAACAGGAGCCAGTAGGTAAGTAGTGATGTCATTAAACTCGCAGGCAGGATGAGATTGTAACTGTTTGAGGTGTTTACGTAGACTGGTAGGACCAGCACGCATCTTGTTAAGCATTTCTATGGCACCAGAGAACTCAGAAAGGTATCGAGCGTAGAGCTTGAAAAAGGGGGCAGTGGACCAGATTGGTGCACTGCGGTAGTAGAGGGTGGCGGCAGCAGTGGCAGTGGAGGATGCAGAGCGAGATTGTGAGTAGCAAGAGAGAGGCCGCTTCCCTTCAATCATTTCCAGAAGGACGCTAAAAGGAGTTGTGCAGGAGCAACCAATACTGTCACTGGTCTCATCATCACCTCCACTAAAGATGCCTAGTTTTCCATGTGGACGATGGTAGCGTTGGCTGTAGTATTGGTTACGACGGTGATGGGTTTGGAGGGATAGGATGGGTTCCTCACTCCAGGTGTTCTCAGAGCGACGCATATCTTCGGCTATGCGGTCGAAGGCGAGTTTCATGGCATCGAAGGATTCACGATGGAGGTTGCAGAGGTCATCCACCGCTGCAGGAAAGAGTCGTCTAAATGGAATAGATTTACCCCAAGTCAGTTTTTATCTCGACGCATAGATTTCACAGTAGAATTTTTAGAAACCTCCACTTTGTTGAAGTGATCAAGGAACTAGGGTTTGGTAAGTCGCTTCAGTATTTTTTTTTTAAAGTTTGGATGAAATATGAAAATATGCCACATATTTACTTTGATGGAAGAAAACTCTGGCGGCATGCCCAAACCCAGGTTTAATAAATGCTCGTATATGGACTATGCCCTAAAATTTTTTGATTACTCACTAGACGGGCTTCAAAAATGCGCTATGACAATACGTACATGAACTTCTGCCTATCTATTCGCCAATTAGGTGCGAATATCTCATCTCGAAGGACAAGGAACTGAGAGAGAATATGTAGGTAGGAGCTCTCCGTGTTTACCAGCTCTTCTAGCACCATGAGGATCATTGATCGCGCCTGTCCCACCTCCATCCTCACTGCGAGTGGCTGAGAGTTGGCCATGGCATTAGAAGGGGGGACGTTGCAAGGCGTGGGAACGGAGTTGCGAGTGCCACGCACACCGCTGGTCGTCTTACTACGTCCGTTGTTGTAGGGAATGCAGGGGCTGCCCATGCTGCTAGGGGACGAGGCTGAAGAAGAAGTTCCCACTGTCTCCATAGTCCAGAGCTGGCGCCTCACGTATTTTGGAGGAAATTTGCCAATGTCTGTTAGAGGAATAGTGAAAGATAGCAGCAGCCTTGTACTCATTGCAAAAATTGACTGCTGGAAAGTGATCCGTGAAGCCTCAGATCGTGCCAGTGATTGATAACTGTAGAAAACCTTAGAAGGCTACTATGAAATAAGTTCTAGGAACGCATTAGAAAGAGAGAAAATTGTCGTATAAAAAAGTTGAGAGGTGCTATAGTTTTCTCTAATGTCGCGCTTTTCAGAGACTTTCACATTAATCTGCCACTAGTTCCACCGTGACTAGTGTGCAATAGATTAAGGGTGTTTTATAAGCAAAGAAAGAGCTGGTGACTTCAAGGAACTTATCCTCCAAACGAAGGGAGGCTGCACAGATTTCAAAAGCTATCCAGTCTTAATTACGTAGAGTAAAACTCTAAAGTGGAGAGTTTTCAGTTAGTGTACGGTAAATCGGCTCGGCATGTTCCCATTACTTTTTTTTATAAATTTCGCCTTAATTATTTTCTGGAAATAAAGCAGGAAAGTTTTTCTTATAGAATGTGATGAGAGACGCTGGGGTAGTCCTCATTTCTCTTTCTTAGCTTCGATACTATTCTCAGAATTACAAATCTTAAGTAATTTTGAGCTCAAGAATGATTTGGAGTGCCAGTCATCTATTGACCTTTACAAAACTAAATTATAATGGAGTTAAATTGGGGAGAAAAACTTTAACCACCCCTTATAAGCACTTTCAATAAATTGTGGATTTTTTGTCCTGCTACCAATCACCCCAAGGGTATAAAAACATTTACCTTTCTGGCCTTGTGCGTAAGAAATGCAGGATTGTCCACATTCACCGATCCTGAATATTGACTAACCCAGCTTTAGCAAACGCATTTTGAAGACAAATTCAATAAAACGCGCAATTGTAATGCTATGACATCCATAGTTAGAAGGCGTTAGGACGTGCTTTCGCATAATGCAGAAAAGAAGGCAACTCCTGACACCTATACTATTCTGCCGAATTTCAAAGTGCTGCAAAAATGGCTCAATATCGCTGTGGCAGACATTCAAGAAGAGAGAAAACAAAGTCGCTGTTCCTAGCCGCATGGCATCTGAGTAGTTTAAGGTTTGGGTTTTCCTATTATTTAGCATAAGCTCGATGGTTTCAAGGCGTGTGATTATGAACTTCCACAGGTCCCCCTTCCCACTAATCATCCTTGAATCACAAGGGAAGTTAGGCTGGGGAAAGGAATGTATTAATTCGCCCACCTCTCAACGGGTAAACGCCTTGCCCTAATAAATCAGGTCACTTGCGCCCTACCACTCTGATTTGAAGCGTCAACCACCAACAGGAACGGCTAACAGAACGGGTGTCTCGGTGGCCTTCTCCCCTTCGGCCCCGCTCTCCCTAATATCATCATCATTTACATCTCTAGTCTATTAAATTAGGCGAGACAGAAGGCAAGGTATTACTGTTATTCTGTTAGACACAAACAGCCATATTGCCATGGCAATTATTGAAAGTTGCATGACTTGAAGGTAATGGAGAAAGCGGTGTTAGAGAAACACCGATCCCACTGAGAGCAATCACATTGCATGAAAATTATCCTAAGGCCCATTTGCTGAAATAAAATGCGTAGATAAAGACCTCGTCAGGATCCAGAAAACTAAGTCGATTCAAATTGCTTTTGGGGGAAAAAAAGGCAATAAAATAAAGTCATTGCATATTTGATTCCATACCAGTGGCGCAGCTGCAAGCGCAAACTGATTTCGAGCACATTCGCCTCTTTGCCCACATTCGATTCACGTGTTTTGCCTACGAGACCACGTAATCCACACTTATTTTAGTGAAGACAAAGCAGTTTAAATTTTGCACACTCATTACTTCAATAATTCACAGGTAGCACAGAGGAGCTGTACGCACCAGTCTATAATGCTCTATTAAAAAGCTCCGGAAACTAATTACGCACATGTATACATGCATCAAAGCACATTTTCATGGGAAAAGGCACTTTTAAAAGCATATGCCAAAAATGAATGCCTTCAAATGTTAGCGCAATGAGCCCTTCCGCAATGGCTTAAAGGGATTGCAATACCTAAGCAGTTTGTTTAATTCTCTCCTTTAGTCACCGCTCACTTAGCAGCTAGCCACCCAGACTGGCTGTAGGTAGAGTACACTTTGCGACCTAGCACGGTGACCTCTTCCGGCTTCTATGGCTTCTTCGGGTGCTGCAGCATAACATTTAGCATATTCGGTCGTCCCCACCTCTTAAAACCTAAAGTGGCACAAAACCTGGAGAAAATTCCTGTTTTAAAGGTTGTTTTGCCGATCAAGAATAAGTATCAGGTGTACGCCTGAAATCGAATAGTGAAAATTGATCCAAACAATATAATGGTGCACCCATACAGCCGATCTAAATATTTCTCGTTTATCTTATTTCAGTGCTTATGGAACCGTCGAGGTTTAAGTAACTCCAGAAGATTTTAATATTAAAATAAAAGTTTGCCCAACATTGGAATATTTGTCGCAAAGTTCTCATTATTTCAACTAACTTATTTAAAAATAGTCTATCAAGGTCCATTTTTAACGCGTAGACGGCCTTGGATTTAATTGGATCAAAAGTCTAGTGGTATCAGATTCAGGGGCAAAAAGGCATTAGAGGAAGGCCTTGTGTATTTTTCTCTTTGAAGGCAAACTCTAGGTACAAAATCAGTTCGCTGTAATTTTGCATGATTTTTGGAGCATATAGACTCCAGGGAATCTATTGCCGTATGGCAAATTGCGTCGCTTTGCCTTCTCAACATTGCAATTTTTTGAATTAACAGCCTGGGAAAACTACGACTTATGATTTGAACAAGAAGAGGTATAAATCTATGCTTGCTGCTCTTTTTAAACAAACTCACCCGGGTAATTAGCGAGTGGGTTGGTGTCTGAAAGGACCCTGGGCGGCGAAGTCTGTTGCCGGTGCTGCGACTGTAAGTTGCCACCGACAGCCTCGCGTGCCCCTGACTCCTGCATCATTCGCATCATTAGGTTTTGCATTCTCGGTCGCGGCATAACTGACGTAAGCTCGCCGTTCTGGTGGAGCACAAAGCAAAGCAGAAGTAGGGTCAGTAGAAAAGAATACCCCACAGTGTCAACTTCCACATTAGCATTATGAAAACTGACTGGACAAGAGTTGGATGTTCTTTGAATGTGCCTGCAATAATTTTAGCATCTTTACAGGAGCAACTTTGTTTGGTCATTGTGAAAAATTTTACCCTATTTTCTCCATTTTGAAATCATGTCATTTTTTTAGTTTCAAAAGACCACCTTAAAAGTCAATATTTAAAACGGTTCTTGTTAAGGAAGCAACAAAGTGCTTTAGCATATTTATGAAAGCTACCGGTTGGGTATAATTACGATATAGGAAGGAATGATGTTGTGTTCATTTCTGGGCAACGGGTTAGTTTTTGGCAAGCACCAACACCTACTCTGAGCTAAAAAGGCATTAACGGCCAGCATTTGCCTTTATTTACTTCTTAATTAATTCAGGTAAAAATTATTTTTTGCACCGAAATTTAGTGTAATGCGAAGTAAAATACCAGAGCTGTTATGCTTGATGTGTTTGCAGAGAAGAACGGTATGTGAAATGTTGTTAATTAGATGCATATGGCAGATTTTCCCCCACCGGACTTTCTATTTAAGCGTTTCATTCCACTAATACACATCTTCAGCTCCTATTTCCACTGAAGCTACAGTATTCAGACTTTTATTACTAACTGAAGTGGACTCACCTTAGAGTAATCACAAGTATTTTTAATGTTGCCAGATTGGAGGTAATTGTTGTTTGGGGAATCAAACCGTGCTGTTGTTCCAACTGAAACAGACCTTAGGCCTTGTCTACACGTTGGAATTGGAGAAACAGTATCTTAAAAAAAAGGATGTTAGCGAGCAGAAAAATCACTTTTCAGAGGGCCTGGGGAGGTGATATAGATCAACAGTCCGACTGGGTTGTGATCGGATCTGCTAGGACATAAGTCGTGCAAAAACAAAATTGAATTCTAGTCATGTTGACGCATTAAAAATCAACTAGAGTCTTGAAACTTTTGCATCACATATTACAAAGCTCGGGGGAACATTTCATCCAGTCCAAGAAATCATGGAACTGTTGACCATAAGACAAACAGGAAACCATTAGGAAGTGAAGTTGCCTGCGCAATCATTAAGGTCAATTATTGGTTCAACTTGGGAAGAAGTAAATAAGAAAATAGTTACTTCAATTGGCAACTTGACCCTGATATTGTTTGAGAAAGGCGAGGAAAATTTAATCTTAGAAGTGAGTTTTATCGTGAAGATTTGGCTAAATCAAGATCACCCTTCCCTGTGGTTTGCAAGTAGACTTTAAATCTCGTCTCCTTACCCAGGCTTTATCAATAAAAAAATTGAAACGCGAGTGTGTTTAAACAGGCAAAAAAAGCGATGGAGACCGCAGTAATATTTTCACGACTTATGCATAAAAGGCTAAAGTATTGAAGCTCCCACATTCCAATTTTCAGGTAACACATGGCCAATTAACTGATAATGAAGCCCTACTTTAAATAACATGTAAGGCAGTTCACCTTCTGAAATGGAACCCGGCCCCTCAACTAGGGGCATCAAGGCGACGCTCTCCTTTTCAACTGGTGTTGGGGAAGTGCTTAGTGGGAGAACACCATTGGCGTGCTCCCGCATCTGTGTGTACTTTGATATGCCTCGAGAACAGTGACCGGTACCTATTGTCTCCTCAGTTCTTGGCAAGGAAAGAAAAGAGGACGGAGAATGTAACGGAACGAAAGTTATTCTTAAATAGCATCAGGCAAAATAGCTGTAGAAAAATTTTAAAGTGAAGGTGGAGTACATGACGTTCAGCCTTTGCATAATAAGAGAAAGTAATTATTCCATCTCATGAGATACTTATTTTTAATAAATTGAAAAATGCATGTGTCCTAGAGAAGTCATGCACAAAGCTGAACGTTACGAAGATCAGAGGTAGAAAAGTGCTAAATGAGTCTAGGCTCCGGTCGGTTCAAGAGCAAATAATTAATTAATCACCTTCTAATTTTATCAAAATAATTTTTATCTAGGGTAAATTTATGGAAGCTTTGTCAAGCTAATTCCAGTAGAAGAGCGTGCACGGTGATTATAACAATTTTTCCATCTAATTGCTGGGTTTACATCCTTATGTTGTATAATTTAACAGCAGTAGGTTAGAGGTTACTTGTTTAACGGAAATGGAAGGAATGCGCATGAGAAATATTACAATTATAGTATTTGCTATGGAAGTATGCTCACTTTAAATAAAATTACTGAATAATAGTTTTGTTGAAAGTAATACAGTTATAAAGATAATAGTGCCGCTAAAGGGAAATGCTATTGTGCATTGATAATATTCTGACTTTTAATGGACCGCTTAAATGCAATCAGGTGCTACTTTAATCAAAAGGATCATAATATAGGTTTTCGTATTTCTTTTGGTTTTAAGTAATCAGGAATAATGGCTGATAATACGAGTGTAAGTCAAAGTACACGAATTGAATACCTTTGGAATAATAGGCATTGATGAGATTGAGTCAGCGATTTAAAATGAAACTGTCTACAAACATAAGTTAACTAGATGACTTAATTTGGGATGAATTGCGAAATATCCCATTGTCAGATGTTTTATTCAACAACCGCAAAAAATGACGTCCTAAATTTTTGATTTTCTTTAGTAGTTAGCAAAACTTGAAAGGAGATGCAACTCATTTAGATGATTTGAAAACAACAGAAAAGTCCATTCTTTCACCAAAAAGTTGAGTATTAATCTGGCAAGTAATGGTTATAAAGTCATTTTGCAGCCTTACATAAGCTTACAAAACCTCACCGCTTACTTAGCAGGCTCTAAGAATGTAGGTGAAAACTGATAAGTCGTCGGGTGGGTGTGTTCCAGCTTTGAGATTTTGGTGCAAAATGGACCTCCTGAAAGACGGCTGTTACAAGTGACACGAACACACGGGACTTTCATTTGAATTTGCGTCTTCTCACTTTGATCAAAGGAGTAAAGGCAGCTCACTTGATTACTTGCCCGTGGTACTGCTGACTGCTTCCGATCTTCTGTAATCTGCTGCCGCACCAAATCGGGCACCTCAAACCTAGAATGGGTGTCATTTTCGTCCAAATTTTGGTCGATTATATTGCTGCTAAGACCGCTAAATCTTTGCCAAAGCTGCTGATTAGAATGTTCCAGGCGCCTAACAGTTTCGAATAAAGTGTCAATTTTGCTCTAAAATTAACAGTAAACAAAGTGTCAGATTAATGCTTTAATATGCATTAAAGTGGCAAAATTAGGATCAGTCCAAAGAATAACTACAATATTTAATGCAAAAAAAATTAAACATGAAATATATTGAAATTAGTTGAAAGTAAATGCAAGTATACTAGGTGTATACGTTAATTGAGTCGAGACCAGATCTAATTGTACTTGAATTCGCGAGAGCGTTAGGAAGGTCTCCAGAGTGCTTAGCCACGCGTCCCATTAATGAGGCATTAGAAGCCATTGATTGTAAATTTCCTAAACGTGAACTTGCTTGGAAAACGTGACTGCTTAATGGATCTCCATTGATTTTCCATCTGTGTGGAGGAGCCATGTCACCACGAAGAGTATTATAAGGTACAAAGTAAGTCCTATGTGTGGTAAAAATTATAAGTTTTATTTGCGTGCTAAAACAAATAGCCACAAGCATGCGCTTTAAAGTTCTGATGGTTAGTAAGATATTTAATCAGCAGAATTTTAAGTTAGTGTAAAGAAGCTACTTCAATATTCGTGATTTGTCTGCTCTAAGGAGTTAATTGCTTAATTTGAATTTAAAATTTCAGAGTGGATCAGCTTACATTGGGCTGAAAATTATCTCATCAGGTCATAAATCTGCGTTCCGCTCACGAGAACACAAAACAAAATTCAAAAACACGCCATACGTCACAATACAAAATGTCATTGGACTGCAACAACGTGGAAGAGTAACAAGATATCTGAAACTAAGTTTCATTATAGCACTATTCAAGTAGCTATATTTAGCTCTAGTCAATATTTCACTAACTCGTAAAATTGGGTTATGTCTGTATTAGTAGTTCCCTTTCAAAAACTAGTAGTTTTTTGTTATCTAAGGATCAAGTATTCAAATAAACAGAAGCAATCTTCTAATTTGCAAGGTTGTTTGCACTTCCTACTTTAAATCTCGTGAGCCAGCTTTCGATAGATAATTTTACTAGTTTTCTTACTGCTTTATTTTTGGCAGTCGGTTCTCACCAAAACACATTTGACTGAATTTCATTATTTTTTGTCTTTTTCATTATAGATCTTGTACTAAAGAACTGGAACAGTGAGCACGCAGCTGGAAGTGCAGCAACCCGAGGCTTCTTTGGAGGCAAGAGTAGGTATAACACTAGGATAACATATACATGCCTAACAAACGAGAGGGTGTGGGAGCTGCTGGCACTGCCCGGAGGCAAGCCTACCCAGATAGGACAATTGAGTCCCTCGAATGACCTTAACTGGAACTGACAGTCAAGCAAGCAAAGTCTTACGGGAAAAATATGCCCCTGCAGAGGAAGTGTAATATCTCGAATATAATCTTGCTTAGGCCTTGGATTTGAGAACTATGCACATTGCGCATTGGCCACTGTAACTTCTGTAGAGTTCCGAGACTTCCTTGAAGATAAAGGATGGCATGATGCTTGAGCAGCATACATTTATTTGGCAAACCAAAAGGATCTGGTGCTGCTTAGTATGGTCCAGATGTCAGTCCATCCGGTAAAAGCAATACAGCTGTCAGAGCAATCGGAATCAGAACTGGAACTGGTAGCCTGGCACAGTACCATATCTTTGCTAGCTGGGTTGGCTTCTAAACCATGCCAGTACTCCCAGTATTTACTACATGCTGGGTATATAAATATACATTTCATCCCATTAATCTGTCTTTTTTTGTCATCAGAAAGGTCTTATGAAACGCGATGGTGATAGTGGAGGGCAAACTTCCATCTTCAATTACTTTTATTTCAATTTTTACCAGTTGTTAATGAACCTTTAGAAGGACCGACGAAGTGGATATGCTGCGAATGGGATAACCAGTTGCGTTTTGCAGAAAAAGAGCTGAAAGTGATTTAGCAATTACTTCAGACCCGTGGTCTGCAGAAAAATTGTTAACATCTGAATCAGTACCAGCTTTAAATTATCTGGAAAAGTTTCTCCACGAAGTTTGCCAGCCAATCCATTCAAGGATATCCGTCTCCTCTACGTCTACATTAGACAACCTCAAACCCTATTGTATTTTAAGACTCCATATATTTTTTTTCGGTAAAAATATCCTGCATTTAGTGCAGAAACGACATTTCCTAGTTTTGGCATAACTTATCGAATCATTTTTTTTTCATTTGAAAAGCGCCTGTCGGTCTTATTGCCACAGCGCAATGCTAATGTACGCCAGATATACTTTTTGTCAATGTTTCTTATCAGACTTCACCTCATTCAATCCTTCAGTTAAACAATGGCATTTGAGTTAACAACTCTACTTTCCTACCCTTTGGAAATCTTAGTCTACTTATTGTAAAATTGTACCACTGTGATTCGAAAACTGGCTTCACTTAATGCTGCTGATAGCTGTGTTACTCATCCTATTTTGGTTGCAGTTTAGAAGTTCAACAGTCCTTCAAATCCCCTCTTTCATTGGTTCGTACTTGGTTAGGCGGAGTTCTCAGCCTCTTGTTGCATGGTATTAGGTGTTTTCGAAATTTCTCCCCATGTAGGTGAACACCACTTAGAATTTTGGCGAAAGTTATCTCACTGTTGTCCATAACATTGACTCACATTATGCCGTTCTGTATTCATAGTATATGCCCAGTCATGTGATTCGATTTTGCCACTTATGTTGCTACTTGCTGCATTGATGAGGCGGCAATTTGTTTTTTGGTTCATATCGTGGAATCATTAAATATGTTCTGTCTTCTTTCAGCTTTGTTTGCTATCAAATCTCCTCTTTTAAATGTAGCTACTGAAGGTTCAATATCTCCACAGGGTTTACTGACTTCTAGATACCAAAGCATTCCTTCCAAAATTTCTATCCTTTTAATAGAAATAATGTCGCGCCTGGGGGCATACTTTACAAATATCGTGAAGACAGCACTTTATACCATCAATCCGAATAAGGTAGAGGAATATCCTTACGAACAATATGTAGCTGAATACTATGTGTAAATTCTTTGTCTTTTTTAGCTTAATTTTGCCCTTAATTTAGGTGTGAACATGTTCTAGAACTGTATAACTCGTTCGTTTTGTATAAAATTGCAAATCACTACGATATGGTTTTCATACCTCCGGCAGCTTCTAGTGACACTCCTTCTCGAGAACGAAGAGTGTTCAGGTAGGTCTATAGATCCTAGCTCTTTCGATCCCATCTTTATTTTAGTCTTTTTCGTTTCCAAGGTGACGTCAACGATGGTATCGCTACATTCAAACACTTTGCTGAAGTCGTGCACGAAATAACGAATATCTGCTACATATACAAGGTTAAAGTGGACAAAATTTGGTTGGAGAAGGTCACAACGATGTGCAGACGTCACCCTAAGTGGACCTTTGCTCACATCACCGCTTGCCTTAATTTTCCCGAAGCTCTTAATCATGAGAATGTTACAAAGTGAGTGTACTGAGAGCCAACTAGGAAATGGCTTGAATTAGCTAGACCCGTTTTGTGCTGGAATGTCGACGCCGACCATTATTTTCACATGACGTTTTAGCCTTCATGCCCAATGGAAGGGTGCTTCTTTTGGTAGCTCACGTGAATGTTTCTCTGATAAGCCGATCCGTTCAATTGATCGATCAGTTTTTCATGAAGATAGCTTTGTTATAGGCGTACAAAGGGGATGGGTGATTGGTAATATGAGAGGTTTATCTCAGGCCGACTAGAAGGTCCATTCGCCTGTTCACTAGATGGATAAACACGCCCGACAAGGATACGGGTGAAACTCCATTGCACGTGGCTTTAAAGACAGGCGGTGTGGAGACAGTAAAGAAGATCCTCGCGCTGAAGCAAACTCGGCTAGATATTTGTGACGCTACTGGCAAAACTGCCCTCCATGTGGCTGTGGAGAAGAATTCCCTCGAGCTTCTTGAGGCAAGTTCCCACGTACTCTTATTTTTTGAGTAGACTTTATTGACCCCAGTGATGCTGGCTGGCCAGCGTCGATGTAAACATGTGTGGCCGTGTATCTCGGTCCCGCCAGTGATAACCCAAGTCACCTGCTCCTGATCGCTTCAACTTGACATTGGTACGGCTTACTTTGGGCCCTAGTCACATTTGTCTACTTCTGTTCATCTCTGCCTTCCCTAATGGTAGACAACGGTTATTGTTGTTTTTAATTATGGTTTCTCTCTTAATATATTTTAAAAAAAGCTTCTTAGGGCTACGAACTTCGTAGACTTGAATTGGTTGTTTAACCAATTTTTCGCTAATCGTGGTAAAGGTTTTGTTGCTACAGAATCAGCCTTTTCTGCGACGATTTCATGGCAAATGTGGACTTTTATGGTTTAGATATTGTTAAATTTCTGCTATCCTGTCATTATTATGCAGTCGTTTAAGTACGAGTGAATCAACATTCTATATCAGTGATTTTAAATAATATTTGGCAAACGTTTATTTTGAAAAATAGTTTACTTCCTTCTTGAGATTGATAACCGTTAATTGCGGGTCACACCTTGCTTGTTCTATCGTGAATACAAATATAGTCTCTCAAAAGATATAAAGATTGGTCTATTCTTGCCGTCAACGGAAAAACAAATCAAGGACATCCAGAGAAAAGGAAAAGGTGACAGTGAGTTTGGTAAAATGCCACACCCCCTGGAACCGAACGGCGTCACTCAGCAATGGTTGATAAAGTGGAATCAGGATGAACCACTTTCTGCAGATGTGTCGCCTCCCTCAGATACTTTCTCGTGGATCGAGTTCTCAGATCTAGCCCTTTTCTTCTAGTTTAGTTATTCAAGTGGACTGGTATTGAAGATAAATCACGATGAGCACACCTTGAAATCGTGTGCCCAAGCAAAATCATGGTACTTACTGGTGCAAAACGTGAATGCGCCAAAAATTCCGTCTCGATGGAGTGCTTCGTTTGAATAAATTTTGGCTTTAGTTAATGTTCTAGTCACGTTTTATTCGATATAGTATCAGACAGCTTTATGAACGCTAATTTTTTAATACATAGTATTGCTCTGCATCTTACATTGAATTTAACCTGAAAATACATTTTAAATTTCGATGCACTGGGATATTTTCAATGTTTCGATTACCGCTCCTCATGATTTGTTCCTATTACTCAAACGCAGCCCATTCTGGAAGTTATGTTGAAGCTGTCAAAAATTTCTTTGGTTTTCCGATAAGGTTCCATGAATATTGCAGAGGGTGGGTCCCGGTTCCGTCTGCTCATGATTCCACTTATTCTAAATTGAAAATATGTTCGTCACGCTTATTGGTTGCAATAAGGCGTAGTCGGTCAAATGAGTTTTTTATGAATACGTCATTAAAGCCATAGTGTCAAAAGAAGCACAAGCGATGCAATATGGTGAGAATACTGTTATTCTAATGCCTTATTCGATTTCATCACTAAGACGTTGAGTGGGGACGCTGTTTGACACCATGAGACTTCTCGTCATGCACTCCATGTGCATTATAAACTTAAAAGTTCTGTAGTTCCGGGAGGATTTCAGCGGATTTTCTTGATTTGTGAAAGGCGAAACTTAAAATAGTTTATCGTGTTGATACACTGGCCGGTTGGAATGTTGCTTCGTGAAGTTGACGATGCCGATCAAATAAATATCGCTATGTAAAAACGGCAATTGGGTTTAATCTTTACAGAGAAATTGCTGGTATAGTTAGTATTCTGACTCTGGTTGGCTGGAGCTGGGGCCTAGTGCCACTCATGATTTAATGGCAGTATCTTGCTACCCTTTGAGCTTGTGAGCTTGTGGTTATTCCTTAACGTACTGCTACAACCTGGGCTCAGGTCAATTTCCTATCCTGATCTGTTCTAAGTGAGCTTTACATCATCGCTCCATGCGCCTTGTGCTTCAGCTCTACCAGCATTTTCGTTTTCGATGGTGAGTGAAGTGAAGAAGTTGCTAAGTCCTGACCTTAATTGTGTTTCATGAGAATTCGGTCATGTTTGGTTTTGTGCCCCTAGAATGAAAAATATTGCTATGTAGCATCACGCAATGACGTAACATCAAGGCTAGGGTCTAAATTAGCCAATTAAAAGGGTTGATGATATACTAAAGGAAGTAATATGAACGGAATGCCATGTCACCAAAATGCTCACATGGTTAAATTTTAAGTCTCGCGTTAGACAATACCATCTGTAAGTACTTTGAAGATCCACTGGACGATTGCAGTAGCGGGCCAACATGAAGCTCTTGCTCACATCAGCGTACCATCCTATTTATTTTATAATTCCCTCTGATCAGCACGCTGGCCCAAAGGTGTACATTCCTTGATATCTTTGCCTGTGTAGCTATAAATGTGTACGAAAGCGTGGACCGTGATGGCAATTAAATCCTTTCTCATGCAAAATTACTTATTTAACTTCCTTCACCTCTCTGTGTGTCTTGGGGCGTAAACATTCTCTTGTGGCTGGTTACTTTTGCCCTTACTTCACTGCTACCACTGATTCCAGGCTTTGAAGACTGTGTCCTTGTCCACATTGACAGACGCAGAAATGGCAGTCCTCTTTTACACATATAAGGTCGCATAATCTCTCATAGCTCATTTTGCTAGTCTGTTTTTTCTTATTGCACCAGATTATATCTTTGCGATAAGTATCGATTTTTAGGAGTTATTCTCGTGGAACTATTAGCCAATTGTGGATTTTTGGTGTCTTCTTTCTTAACATGATTGTAAGTGTGAATTATTCGTGGATGTATTCACCGTGTTCGTCCACAATTTGGCGGACTCTCTCCTAACGAACCGCTATGCTCCCAAAACTAAATACAGCGTGAACCAAGAGATACGTTCATCCCAAACTAGACATAAGTTAATAGTAAGGTCTTACACTGCTAACGTAGCTCCAATCAGTCGTTCGGGGTAAAATGGCAAGGTGATGGGGTTGGTGTGACTTAGAAGTCGTGTTTTTGAGGCTCCCCTTTCTGATCTCATTACAAACGATGTGTTCTTAAGTGAGTGGTAAAAATTGGTGAGGAATTGTTGGTAATTAGTTGAAAACCTCTAAGTCTCTTTCCAGCGGTCTAGCCGGTGGCATAAGAAGGGGATTTCGACTAACTCGACACTTGCGTTGATAAAAGAAGCGAACAAATTGAGGAATGAGAACTACGCTCATTTTTCCACACAGGCATTCGCTGCCTTGGTTCCCACTATAAGCTGATTATTTGAAGTTGCAGACGTTCGCGACTAATCATGCTGTGCTCCTCATCTACACGAAAAGATTCGTCCCCTATGTAATTTCAAAACTGGTTAGGTTTCTTTTATCCAGGATCAAGCAGGAAATAACTTTCAACTATTAAATATAGACTTGTCTTTGGAATGCAGATATGCCTTACTGTTGATCTTTCTACCGTCGCATATTGCCTTTTGTCCTCTTCATCCACAGGGACCGTTCATCGCCTTATGCTGTTTCATGCAAGCACTACCACTGTTGCCTACTTGATTAATTAGTGGTGCCTAGAATTACAGCTTGTCTAACCTCGAAGTAATATGCGGATGCACTTGCCGCCCTTTTGCCAACTGCAATGCAAAAGTCTTGGTTTGAAGAGAAGAAAAATTTGGCTCTCCGACTTGGTGGTATAGGTTAAGTAACCGAATAGTTGGAACTTGACCGATGAGGAGAGCATATAGAAAATTTAGTATTCTGCTTCATCATCACTTCTTTCACATGAGTAGAGTTGATCGAAGGGCGAAGACCGTTGGTTATGTGCTCCGTTCAATTCTACCCAATTCCTCATCAAAATAAATGCCCACGCTTTAACTTCCACTAATGTCCTCTCTTTTTATGGGTGTCTTCTTTAAATCTGTGCTCTTGGATAAGTGAGTGGATATTGTTTACTGATGAGTAGCCGCGATCCCAACCAGGAGACCGGTAGGCAGCTGTTTACAAATCCACACATTAAAAGTCGTTAGTCTGTGCGATGTGAACGGCCAAATGTGAAAGCGACTACGCGGCATGTACGCGTCCTCGCTGTTGCTATCTTTGCGATCAGCCCGTGTAGCTAATCTTGGAATCTACGATAACAACTCAATGTATTTTTTCTTATTTTCTTCAATTCACGCATCTTCCGTTTCGTCAAAGATACTTCGGTTCCCCGTTCTTTTTCCAGCTTACGTCCTGCTCGAGCCATTATTATTGACTCACTGGTGCACTTTCTTACTCTCCTTTGCCATTTCCTTTGCAAGTCTTAAAATCCTTTTCACTTTATAAATTTCTTACGAATACCTTTGTTTATTAAGCGGTTTTTGTACCCAAACTGGTTCATCAATTTTAGTTTTATCTACATAATCCGGTTTCCACAGCTTCATTTAATTTCACCCCTTTTCAGATGCTAAAAACTGCTCAGATGATCATATATTGCATTTGTGTCACCTGGCTTTATGACTATTGACCTACTCTTTAACTTTGGATTCAATGTCTTGCAGTCGTATATTTTCAACTTGTCTTTTACGGATTCAGGGCCACGATTGAATGCCGATTATTTATCCATTCGATGGAACATTACGTTTGCGGTTTTTTCGAGATTGCTTGGGCTTTTTTGTTTGCTGGTGTTTCCAGTATCCTAGACCTATTTCTGAAAGGCAAATATCCCTGCCCTTTTTACCCTGTCACAGCAATTCGAATGCTAACTGTATTCCTACGGAGAGGGGTTAAAGTGTTGATGGTTTATCTTCGCTTACTAAATTTCTTGTGGACTCTTCTGATCGTCGGTGATTATAGTGCTCTAGAAATCAAAGCGCTTCCTCATTTTTGTGAGTAGAATGCAGTAAACTATAAGTGGTAAACTTCCGTTCCCTTAGTGCCACTTAAATACTTGTTATGCTTCTCTCAATTGACAGTTTTAACTTGGTGTTTTCCATAAATAGTCGTCAATTCACTTTCCCGATGTTTCCTTCGTATGTCTACGCTTTCGACATCTTGGGCGTGGGTTAACTACGAAACTCATTTAAGGCTATCTGCCTGAATCATCTCTGACTATATCATCCCTTGAATTTAGGGCACTGAGACGCAATTGGGAGCCAAAGCTATTGAGTAGCACCTCCGGTTTAATAACGCTAGTGTTCCTATTCCTCCGCAGAATATTCATAATTAAATGTATAACTAAACATTCACTCTGATGCTTCAAGAGCTTTCCCATACCTATTACAGCTTGGATCTAGTGCAACTGAAATGCCTATTTTCCCTCTTAAATCCCTCTTGTAGGTCCTCTTGGGCATCGAACCATCTACAAGTGATAAGAACCCCTCGATCATCCAATCCTCCCCCATTTGCCAGTTAACAGGCTTCGGCAACTCAAATCGCCTTGATATCAACGCGATGAATGTGCTTGGTGAGACATGTCTCTACACGGCCGTCCGCGACGCCTCTGAGGTAATCGTTGAGACGCTGCTTCGAGCTGGTGCCAATCCGCGAGTCGGCACAACTGACTACCTTCCAATCCACGTTGCGGTTGAAAAAGATCGGCTTCGGTAAATTGTTTGGGCTGGTTTAGTTTTAAAACTTTTTTTGCGTTTTTAATAAACGTTTAGGAGGTTCAATACATACTGAAGCAGTGCCATTATACAGTTAAATTTAACTTATTGACCTCTGTATGCGTGTAACAGACTTACTTGGCAGTATTGGCAATAAAGAGACCACAAAGTAGAGAAAAGAGATTATCGAGCAAATTGTTAATCCCGAAGGGTTCAGACTTTAGGCAGAGGAAGTAGGTGTTTAGCGTCTGAGCCTTAGCACCTACCAACGGGACATATTCCTCTTAACTAAAGCCTAATCACGCTTGCTGGCGGTTTAATTACGATAGTAGACGACCCTTCCTGGTCTGTGTCCCTAGTCGAATTCTTCGTACAGAGAATTCCAGATGAATCCAACTGGTTTAATTCGACGTCCTCTATTTTGGAGCAAATGCTTCTCACTAATGTTTGCTTGTGTGGCATTTGGAGGACATGCCGCTATTTCCATGACAATTGGAGATGAGCATGTCGCGTTCACCTTTAACGAGTGTTCGCTTTGGACGTTGAAGAGGCGGTTGGCTTTTGCCAGCATCATCTCGAAAGAGAGGTCATGTATTAACTGCAGCTGACGGAGCATGTATTTCAGTTTGTTCTCCCCTTCGATTGTCATTGTAAATACATCCTTTTGAATGATTCCCATATTGTTGGAAGTCCTTTATCTAAGGTGAGCGGACACATAACTCGTCAGTTTTCTCAAATTGGTTTATTCACTTCCCACCTGATATCTCCAAGGGTTTTGCGTCATTCCATCCTCTGATGTCTGAGTGGTAGCCTGAAGGTTCATAAAATCACTTCTGTGATCTACCTGATTTATGTGCTAGAAAGTGAAGGTAAGAAAAACTTGCTGAGAAAGAGCTAGGTCTAATGGATCAGTGGGGAAAAAGTCATATTTTCACACGTACTCTTGAGCAAATTTTGCAGCTACCATTTAAGATGAGAGGAGGTTACTACCTCATGTTCAGCATTCTTCCTCCAAGCGATGCTTATCATTTTTTTAACTCGAAATTTTTTTTTCTTCATATTGTCCATTAAAAATTGTTCAGCTCTGCAAGGCTAAACGCTTACAAACTGGAATTGGTTTGTCCCTTGCGGTCTGACTTTTCTCCATGGTTGCTTGATTGCTAACTCTCGCATTATTTTATTCCATTGAGTGAAATTTAGGATAGTCTGCTTTGCCTCGGGTTGCTGCACGAAGAGGTTTATGGGCAAAAAGAACATGCATAACGCTGAGTTATCCTATTCGAAAACCAATGCGATAGAGGCAATTGTCCGAGGTATCAATACTGAAGTCCTTACAGTTCCAGAGAGTTTTTGGCTTTAAAGCCTGGCAACTACTAAGACTAACAGTTACAGGTTTAGATATTCGGGCTTCCTTCAGTGTTGTCTTAAGGCAGATTTCAGAGAGGCGGGAAGTTACAAGTGTTTACTAAACAGGACTGGTTTTGGTTTGCGTTTGCTGGCCCTCTCTGACATGAGCTGACAACTTGTTTGTCATTTACCATTTCAAGATCCGAAAAAGGAGGAGAATTTAAACCGCGAAGATTGGCATAAATTGAAAACAGCCTGTCGTTAAAGTACAAGCTCCTCGTATGATCCTTTGTTATGAAGTACAAAACCATCTGCGATTGTTTGCGTGAATTAATCTGCAAAATGTGGGGCGATTTCGTAGCTGCAATGTGGCTGCGCGCGACGCTTATACGTGGTTTGAGAGTTCCTATTTTTCATTTTTCATTAAAAGTGCTCCTATGAGAATCATTTTCCAAAAGTCTTACTATCGAATTCAACTAGTTGCTTTACAGCGTCAAGCTGACAGCGTCAGACTTCAAACGTCAGTTGTGCTTTGGCCGTGCCACAAAGTCGTCATCGCAATTGAGCACTTCAGCCTTAAGAAAGCTAAAAAAGCCTACAAAACGTACTCAAACGCCAGTTGAGGCCAAAAAGGAGTGGAATAATTTGTACTCTTCTTTTGCCAGTGATATTGGTATCTCACAACCATCTAGTCACATGGAAGAGGGGGTAACTAACTGGGTAATCAACATGCAATGCGTGAACGGAGGCAGATAGAATTCAGTTGTTTTCTAGAACGGAAATTCGCAGCAAACTTATCTTGCTGGGACGTGGTTAGAGTCTGTATGCTTTTAATAGCGATTATTTCAACAAAGAAGGGTTTGGAGAGGCTTTCTCCAACCATTCAAATGCCAACTTTGAGATGCACTAATTTTTTTGGTTACCTTGTATTAGTTCCCTCGTATCACTTTTCCCATAGTTGCGTGGACCTGTTGTGCGCCTACTACCCAGATGTGATTAATCTCCAGTCGCGTGACAAAAAGTTATCAGCTTTGCATATCGCGAAGAAGAAACAAGTGAGTTTCATTTCCCGATTTAAAATTCGTTGTCCTTCTTTTGTCATGTTTAAAGTCTTTCAATTAAGGGTCAGACCCGACTCCAAAAGCAATGCTAGCCAATGGGCGATTCTTGAGGCCATTTGTAGTCGTCAGATGCATTTATTCTCTCGATGATGTGAAGAATTTGTCAACAGAATCAAAATTTTGAGCAGCTTGATTAAAAGCCCCCAATTTGAGAAGGTTCTAGAAGTTTATTTTACCAAAATTTTATGCTTTCATTCTGCTTCATAACTGTATCCACTGGCCAATGATTGGATTGGCCACCGGTTGGAAATTGGTAATAGGAAATTAAAAGGGAGGCCCGTGTCGTGAAATATTGCAACAGGTCAAGTACCTTCTTGGTTTTTCTCACGCTTGAGTTATCTTGAATGACCCCACGAGATTCATGCGCCTAAAATTCACCTTTAACAGGTGTGCATAACAGTATAGGTGGCGTGAATTGTGCTCTGTCATCTTTTGAGATAGTTAAGATGCTTCAAGAACTGTTCCCTGGATTTTCATTGTTGTCTGAAAATTGTTGCGTCTTTCATAAGAAGTTGCAGAAACGTTCTCTATTTTGTCCTCGTTACGCCATTCCCACCTTCCCTAGATTAACGCAGTTTTACGCTGAGAATGTTTGATCACCTAGCCGGACTGCCAAATAAGGCACTCTTTGAAGGTCCAATGAGCTTGGCTGCAAATTCATCACTGAGCGTACTTCTAGTTTCACGATTTATTAAACCTTTATAACCGCATCTGTAGTCAGTCGGATATTCAAAGCATGGTAAATATGCTTTCCGACCTTTTAATTTGACTTTGGACGATCCTACCCGGGAACCTCTTATCGCTGTATATGAGACTCTTACCGGTGAAGGCAAATTTGTGTTTTTTTCTTTTCTTGAATGTTATTGGCATAAAATGTTCACAGTGTTCTTATTGGGCCAAACTGCAAGAACTTCTATAAGGGGCAGTGACGTGAAGCGCTCAGAAAAACGGGCAGCTATCGCTTCCTTTTATCGTAACGTTTGAAAAGTTCCTTGCCAGTCGCAAGTTCTTTAATTCTTCGTTCTTCAAGCGTTTGGCATAGCCACCACCGTACAACCTTGTGCCTTGATAGAAGTTGCGTTGAAGTTGAAGTTCCCTCCCCTCCAAAAGTCTGTGATTGAATGCTGCTTTGCTTCATCCCACAGATCTAGCTCCCATATCAAATTAGTCTGCAATTACCACTTATTGAGTTTCCTGTCTTCATTATTTTCAATGCAAATGAAAAAGTATGAAGCTATTTTTAACACTATTTCTAATATCTTCTCAGCAAAGTATTGATTTGGAATTGTACTTGAAATGTTTATCGTCCAGCCATTTTTTTATTCAGATTTTGAGCTTCAGGTAGGTTCTGCGATTAGGTTCATGAATGGTGAGGTTAGGATAAAGCACAGCATGTTCCCCCTTCTACTGCAGATGTTCAACCACCTACTGGAGCTGGGTGCGGACCCAAACCTACGAAGCATTGAGGGGCGTACAGTGCTCCATCAGGCAGTATACGAACAGGATCTCGATACTGTCATGCAACTTCTCATCCACGAGGCTGAGGTTAATGTATCGGACAACCACGGCATTTACCCTCTCCATCTAGCTGCTATGGTATGTGTCTGGTCACTTTGGTGTAGAGATTGATGAAATGCTGAGGCTAAGCTACTTTTACTTATCCTAGACCGGAGAGACTGTTGTCTGGCCTAGTCTGACTGTTAACCCAAACTAACCCAATTTTTGGTCTGATCAAATAATTTCTCATCTTGAACGTGGCAGTACGTGGTGTAGATTTGGCTGAGACAGACGTTTTGTTTCCCCTTGGGCAATCCTCACCGGTAAGGCAGCGGAAGCTAGACCATATTGTATAGCGAAAACGATTTATTTGCAAAATGCCTTTCGTGTGGACGTTCGTGTGCAAGCAATGTGAAGAGAAGAGATCGTCATTACCGTCAGATAATTGGACATGAATCGCCTTTTCCCCGCAACTTTTTAAAGAACTCTTGCTTCGTATAACTTGTCTACTTAGCGCATGGATCAGAAATTCGGTTGCATATGGCTAAAGGACACTGATGTGTCATGGCGTCTGTTAATGATTGCTTATTTTTGTTTGTATGCCCAATGGGTGTATTATGTCCTTTTTGCTGTCTACTCATTTCTGATTCATTTTTTTTCCTCCTTCCTTCTGTGTATGCGTAAGGGTTTTCGAAACGATTTTCCCGCTTCCTCGTAACTTCAATGGACATGCTTTGACCTATCAGTGTGGTACCTTTTATTCAACTTTATACTCTTGCCCTCTTGCATCAAACTCGTCATCATTCCACAAAGTATCAGTTGAAAACAACAGATGTGATTTGATTTTGCTTTACCGACCGAATTGAACTCAGTTCCGAAACTTTGGATGCTTTTCCTAGTGTTTCTGCCCATGAGAAGATTTTTACTTTGAAATTGAATTAGACGCTTCCCCACCCTTTGTATTCTCTTGACCGCCATCCAATTGATCGTAATCCTCTATTGCCTTTAATATTAAACGGCTGAGTAGTAATGCTGCGACAGTGATGGAATAGCTAGAATTAATTTCTTTGCTTCTTAAATCGCATCAAATGTTTATCTCGTTTGCAAATGAACATAGAATCTAATTATGGTTACTTCGAAGAATTGGATGTTTTGGAAAGCTTATCTTAATCGCTTAATGTTCTGCCACAAAATTCACGAACTTATTTGCTTGCCTTATGCGTCCTTACTATTCATGCGGGTCGGGTATTTATCTGGTGGCTTCATAAGCTATATGTTTGAATGGAGATCCTTTCCAAACATGGTCTTTCACTTTAACCCTCTTGTGTCAGCGTTTGAATCACTGTAGGCTTGGGAGAGAAGCATGAACGACCGGTGTGGCCTACATTTTCACGCAATATTAAATCGCAACCACTGTAAGGAGCCGTTAAGACGAATTTCTCAGTGCACATTATTCAAATGGTGAGTCGTTTTTTCGGGAGAATTTATGCGGGAGTTGAGCAGTGGGCGCTTTTTGAGAAAGTTTGCCCGGAGACAGGACACGAACTTGTATGCACTGGATAATCATTGAGTGGGGGGAGAGGCTTATAGCAATTTCTCTCCGGTTCTTTTCACCCAAACAAGTAAGCCAGCTTTCTTGTCGGATGCTCATACTTTACTTCGTTTGGTTCCATTTATATGTGGGCTTGACCTCTAGTAGCACCTAAGGAGTGTTAAGTTATTTTTGTGTAGTGTCTCCAAATTTCCTTTTTATTAGACTCGTACTTCAGGATGGCAATTTATGGGGAAGTTCGATCGTTAAGGCATCTTAGATGTGCATTCAAGTGCTACTTTGTGAATGAGCTTGATTTATCACTGTAAAGTGCTTGGGAGACCAAATCGCAAGTTGGCATGAGTGCGACTATTCACAACGTGTTACGTGAGTCTGTGTCGACTACTACAAGCACTATTTTCCTCTGACTGATGGACTAGTCTCGGTTATTGAGGTTTTGCCTCATCATAACCTTTTTTTTCTTTTTAATGCCTCATAAGAGGAGCTTTCGTGTAGCAATAGCTGGACGAATTACTTTTGAGTGGACTTTCTCTGTTACCTCGGCGTAGATGATCAAACTGGACACCTAGACTTCTTTTTTGTCAGAATTCAGTTTTTGTACTCTTTCGTAAGAACAACCGTTTGAAAAGCCTTGGTTATAGTGATTGGATAAGTTGAACAGGGTATCCCTTTACACTTCAAAGACGAATCCGATACAATGGTACTGTTTAATAGCCCAGCCTCCCTCCAAATTCTTCTGGTCTTACCAATCGGCTTTACATCTTGTTCTTTAAAACCGATCAAATGTCAGACGAATCCTCCCGCTTTTCACCAAACTTGGAATCGACTGACTGGCCATAGCTACCCGCAAGGATAATAGACTTTTCGCCACCCCGATTAGTGACTTGCCATTTCATCGCCTCCATGAATTCTTCGCTATAGGCTGGCGGAAGTAGCCACTGTCACGATGGTAGCGATTTTTTGCCTCGGTTCCTAATTAAAATAGTTTTGCTTTGAAGACATTCTATGACTGTTCTTGTTTGTATTTGGGGTCGGATTCATCAAGTACTTGCTTAACGCATTGAAACTCTCATATTTATTTTTGCTCATAAAATACATCAGACCTTGATAGCCTTGCCTTTATTAGCATGACATACTGATCAAAGGAAACGAAGTAAGATGCCTTGTGTAATTTTACTGTCAATGGATTGTGGGTGCTAATTTCCCTTCTAATTGCCTTGGAGAATCAGGTTTAGGAAAGGGTATTCTTAACAACTTTACATTCGATAATCCCTTCAACCCTATTCGGAGGCTAGATATGGGCACGTTTACTGAGCCTTATCCAGAAAATACCATAATCTATATGAATTCTGCTTTTGTTGACCCGAGTCGCTGCTGATGATTGACATTGAAAAGAATATCATCCTCTTTTTCCCTTTTTATAGCGATGTCAGGACCTGCACATCGTCTATGCATTGATAGTCTTTGAGGCGGATCCTAACATCACCGACGCAGAGGGACTTTCCCCACGCCACCGGCTTTGCGAACACGAATCCAATGTGTGAGTTCTAGTTCTCCCAGTTGGAATCACAGCTCATGCGAAGGTTACAGGGTTGAGGGGCAGGTGTCAAGCTTCTAGTATTGTTTTGAAAATTTTTTTTCTGAGGACTTTGCTTGTGACTGTTCTGTTCTGTTGTATTGCAGCTTGTGTCTGTATCTCTTTCTGTCAAAGGTGTTACCCATACTACGGAGTCTTTAAATCGCTTGTTTAAGAGCCAAAATTCTTCATGGAAGTGCTCTCAAGGAAACTTGTATAGTTGCTTAACAAGCTTAATATGTATTAAGCTCAAGTGTTTAAAGTCGCGGCCGAACCTAAGGCCGAACACTTATTCATGGGTAGCTCTTTCCTTAAGTAGATGGGTTTGATGAAATTACAGGCATCTCTTCGAAGGTATCCAACGGCGCTGAAGTCCTTGCTATAGGTTAATAGAGTAACTTCTTAGGGGTGGATATGGCGAGAGCCCTGTTTTGCGGGGGTCTTGGTGCACTTCCACATTTTCTGTGACTGCTTAGTTTTTAGTTGTCATACAAATCCTTGTGAACTCGAGTTGTTGCGTTTCAGGCCTTAGTGCTATTGGCAGTATGCTCTGTTGATCAAATAAAAATTGTGGTTGCTGACTCACCTTGATAAAATGTATTGTAATCCTTTGGATGTATTTTAATAAACTCTGTAATACACATTCTTCATCAGCTGTTGACTTTCCAGCGTTACATTCTTATCTAATCTTCCATTTAATATGAGTATTTAGTAAGTTTTCACACAGCTAAACTCTTTGAGCATTTTAATTTCACTTTCGTGTTGTGCTAGTAAGGCACTCCTTGGAAGCAATAACGTCTATTCCTTCTATTTACAGGTATCAGCACAACGCGACCAGGTAGGTTGCAGAGTCTCCCCTTCATCTCCTTTTCGAAACGCGTAAAGATCCCCACTTCAGGTGATCTTTGATCTTTAATTTTAACAACTTTTATGGGTTCGTGGTTTATGGGAACTTGCGGAGTTAAAGTATGTCTTTTTTATTGTATTCTATGGGAACTATAAATATGGATTGCTTAATGGTTTGCAGCCCTCGCAGATTCTTCCCCATATTGCTTACCCAAATTTGAGAAACCTTGGCCAGTCTTCTGGATTCATTCTCATAAGATGATATCAAGCAATCGCGTTGCTATTTAACCTGGAAATTAAGTGCAGATCCTCAGTCGGTGATATTTTTTTTCCCTGGCTTACGAGCTAACCTACCTGTCGCAGGATCTATATTACGTGGTTCAGCTGCATGATCCGTGCGGTTTTCTGTTTTAATATACATGAGCCTGTAAAACGCATTCAGTCACCTAGTAATATAAGCGTATCAACCTATCATCGGCGCAGCGCTCTTTATTGGGCTCCCTACTCCTCTCCCCTTAGCTTCAATTTACACCCATCATCACAAGCTACCCGTCATACTTGATAGATGAGACTGTAGCTTGTCCGATCTATGAAGCAATCAGGGCTAGGTTCAGACGCCCAAGAATGTGACCTTTCGATGTCCGACTCAGAAATGGTTAAAATAAGGAAATATATTGAATTTAGTTGTTGGCTACTCACGGTTGGGAGCATCGCTATCGGAATGATTCTATGTTCAGATTTACTCTAGTGACGCAGGGGCTGATAGCCCTACATTGACTTGAAGGAGGTAATTGCGAAAGCCAGAGGGCAAGTAATATCTATAGGTCATGTATTTATAGATAACGATAAGATTTAAGATTTATCACTCCTCGCTTCTTATTGATAAAAATGCATTGGCTTGTGCTTTTTTCATTCCAACACTCTTTAAGCTAACGGAAATATCTTTTTGGTTATCTCAGCCCCTTTTCCCCCTTCCAAAAAAAATGCCGAAGGAACCGCTCACCTGTTGAGAGTCAGGTGAGCGATTGTTGGAATTTACCTACTCGCTACAGCTCGGTGACTCGCGTTGCGCAAAACCAGTTCCTTGAAGTACTTAATATGGTCAGGGCCAATTAGTCTGAAAAATGTGTTAGCCTTATGGAGCAGCATATGCAAGATCTCGCAACACAAAATTTGTCCTTGAAAAGACTTCATATCGCACTTTCGGATGAGCGGATGAAAAATTCTGTTTCCTACCGCCTCATTCCCATTATTTTTTGATAAAATTTCTCTGGGCAAACGGTAAATAATCAGTCTAGTAGAGGCTGATAGCTACCGCGAATACTTTTAAAGAATTGGTTAGTTAAATAGGGTCTAAACGGTTGAAATATTGCATCGTAGAGACGCAATGCTCTATGCCCTGGATGTGGTTCAAGCCCAACGCTGTCCTCCAGGCCGAGCCAACTGCACCTCAGGTTGCATCTCCCCGGAGGCAGTCTTACGTCGCAGCCAACAAATGGACCATGTCCATCAGCAGGAGAGTACCTGCAGTCAGAGTTCCAGCTACAGCTACCTCACCCAACTTCTGCAGGACATGCCTTTTGCTGTGCTACGCACTAACACAGATCCCATTGGTGACCTTTTTAATGGAACTCCACCGGACCCTGTGCTGAACAACACCAATCTCACGCATGATCGTAGGTTCTTCTTTCCCTTGTAGTTACCTCATCAACCTTTAGAGAAAGTGTAAGAGCCCATAGAGGTTCTTATTTCAGTACACAAGGCACCACTAAGAAAGCGGCGGGGATTCTAGTGTAATTTTGTTAAATTGGGTTTCCCTCTTCTTATGAACAAAGTTTCTGGCGCTCTCCTTAACTAATCATCTATGCAGGTGCTCCTGAACCCATCCATGAGCCAGAAATGACGATCATAAGTTAATTTTTCATCAGGAGAAGTAGATATTTGATCTCAGCGTTAGTTACGGACCCCCAATGATTTTGATAGATCCATTAAATCTTGATGTTTCATGAGGTTTTTGCTGCCCAAGACTCTCCTGGCCTCGTAGCAGATTTAGCCATCTACGGCACGTATCTTCCTCGGCAACTTTTCCGTGTTATTTTAGCCATTCGCTACCAAAAGCATTTTAGTATTTAAATCCACCCTGGAAACTTAATCGGATGTAAGAGTCCAGGTAGAGTTTTATGGGTAGGTTTATGAATACTGTCATATCACCAAGATTGCGACTGAAATCTGCAGCAGCTAGAGTATTTGCATAGCTGAATTGTATTTGCACCTCTTTTTGGGCAGTCGACAACGACCTCTTTATCTATCTCTCTGGAGGAAACCATATTTCTCTTTCGTCCGCCTCTTCCTCTTCTTCCTCAAAGTCCTCCTCGCCCCGAAAGCGCTCCCTAGAGTGTCGATCAGTGCGGGGATTTCGCTCTACTTCAGCGATGCAGACTGTGGCTGAGGTGTCCCCTGACGCAGAGGCCAACCCGCCAAGGGTCGAATCAATGCAAACGGAGGTAATGGAGAGGGATAGAGGAGGTCCTACGGCGCCGACACAGAGCACCCAGTCGTGGTTTCGTCGCACCGTCGTGGCGAGGTTTATCTCTGCTGCACTTCCAGGACTGGATAGTTTGTTTGCGGATGAGCCGGTGAGATCAGAGAGTGGGGAGATGGTCTCTTTGTCTCCATCGCCGCAGTCCCTTGAGGCGGGAAAGGAAAATGTGCTTGTGGGCGCAAATGTGGGCATCAAGGAGAATCAAAAACAGGAGTTGGCAATGGCTTCTGTTGAAGTGAGTTAATTTTTGGTGGTTGTCGGCGATTTTGTTTCACGTATAGGAAGATTCTGGCTGTAATTAGCGTTTTGAATCGGTTGATAGTAAGTTTAAAAATTTTGTCGTGGAAACAGGGCGAGCAACAGGTATTTTGGAACCTCGAAGAATTAAATGAGTAATAAGTACCAGCGTAAATAGCGAATTAAATGTTTGATAAACTAGATGTCGGTTGAAATAATCGGCTCGAGAACCTGGATTGAGATCCTGGTGGATATAACTGAGCCTCACTTGATTAAACTAGTTTGTGTGGTTTCCCATGTTGATTGAGTCAGTGATTTGTTATTACTGGTAAAACCCATGTGGTTTTTTATATCCATGGATTGTTAAGCACGGATGTGTGTCAGCCTATCATCGGTACAGTGTTCTCCATTGCGTTACTTGCTGCTTCCCTCACTTCCAACCTATTCTCATCTCCTAAGCTGATAGACGTGATTGGGGCTCGTATGCCTTGGGAACCAAATTAAACTTGGCTCTGAATGCTCATTTACCTCCCATAACACTTGTGCAGCGTCTGAAGGGAATACGATTGCAGAATGCGCCTTTAAACTGTGCAGCCCAGAACAGATTTGGGTAAACACGATAAACCCAGTCGTCGTTCCTCGAAGTTAGATTCACCACCTTTAGGGCGACTACCTTTTAGCATAAACGACGGTGTGAAGGATATCTTCCAAGCCTGTTTACTGTACGCTTCTATCGACTTGGGGGTTGTAAAAGCTACATGGCAAATAATGCTCATACTTTGCTCATTAACAGGTTAAGGTTGGCTTCAGGGACTGTAACTTTTCCTTCGTCTCTCCACTCCACTGCATGAAATTGTGTTATTGCGGAAGGAGTGTTAACGAATTAATTTCTATTGAATGCGGAAAATGTTTTGGTTTTTGCTCCAACATTCATTGGGTAGTTTTACCCATGAAATTAAGCCAAGACAGACTATATGGGAGCTAAATAGCGAAGTCTGATTTTGCTGCCTTAAAGTCTGAAACCTATTGTCTTGATAAAAAACTAGCTGGCTCGGTTTTGCTTCTGAGTAAAGGTGAATTGCATCGATACAATCTGTTGGCAAAACTGATAGAGTCATGGATGGGTATTTATTGAAAGGATAGCCTACCGGAGGTGGCCTTTTGAGTACCATGAAATCATTTGAGGTCTGTGGAATTAACTGGAAGGACATAAGACTGTAATGCGGCCCTTGTTCATCTTTGGCATGAACTCACAGTAGTCAATATGGGGGTCAGATTGGCGACATTGGAGTTACGTTTGTCATTAAATACATCCGAGGATCCAGCTTATCTGGAGACTGGCTGAAGATTGTGATGAATTGGTGAAAATTCGTGTGATTTCCAATAATCGCCCCCCCCCCTCTATTTTGAATCAGATGTAGACACAATGTGAGCATTTTAAAGTGTCGACACTGGCCTAGGTGTCTAGCGAGTGAAGACATGTCGCTACTGCACTGGATATTCTCGTTCTTGTTGGCGATTTGAAACCGGAAAAATAGGTTAGAGGTGATGATAACGAGTAGAAGGTAGCTAGCATGATCTAGCTCATCAACAGTTCAAACGGTACTTGGCTTTTTGAAAGCGTTTGGGATGACGAAGCAATTAAACTATCCCCACTGGCCAAAGACAAAATTTATCGTGACGCCGATCTCATCGACTGTAGAATTTATGATTATTCCACTGACCATGAATTGCTGGAATCAACAACCTAATAGATCGCTAAGCACTCCTCAAGCAGGTCAACTCCAAACTGTAAGATGATATCTGAAAAAACTTTGTGACTAATCGTTTAGTTAAATTTTGATTTTATCAGTCTTTCACGAAAGAAGTGATTAAAGCGTTTGTTGGCTTAAAATCATGAAGTTACTGCAAATCTTCTTGGGATTTCGCGTCCACACTCCCACATCATTCTCAAGGAAATGAGACGAAGTTTTCTGTGAATTGAAAATGACTTCGTTCCACCTTATGCAGTTAACTGTGAGATTTTGGTGACGAACGATTTATCCCTTCTTTTAGACTAACTGCTGTCATCTTTTCGTGCCCGATTGCACCATACCTTCATGACGGGTCTCGGTTTGGCAATCGGCCATTCCAAGGCAATGCTTAACATTAGGCCGTAAGTTAAGGGAAGCAAAAGTTTAACCAATGATCAAGTTCTCTATGGCTTAAAATGTTGAATAGTGTCTTTTGGATGGTCTTCATTCGCCCTGTTAAATTGAGCACTTTGCAACCTCACGCTCTTGTAGGTAGACGTATTGGGCGCTCACAGTAGGAAGGTCAGGCTACCAGGATCGTGCAAACTCTACCCAAGCCTTGCTTAGACTAAACTCCTAGAGAAAAATTTTGAGATTTGCCGCAATTATTGCGGTGAATCTAATTGCAATCAAGAATCTTGAATGGGAGACTGAGGCGGCATGACGGAACTACCGTTGTGACTGGCTGCAGTCATTAAAATAGTTTGTCGTGCGCCTGTTTTTTCCTTCACATCATCCAAGCTTCCATCTGTATTTTGTGGGAAGTATGCAAACTCGTAATCACCGGAGCTGGTAGTTAAAGTGACAATCATGCCGCATATTTTCGTTAGCTCTGTGCCATAAGAGCTTGCAACATTCATGATTCAATTGGTAGGCATATGTAAACCTTTACACTCCTTCATTATAGAAACTCGAGTTGGGCACAGATGTGGACTTGGATTTCGGATTTTTATGCCCATTTCAAGAAGGTAGAATGTTTTCTTTCATGCACCAAGAAATGGACTCGAATGTGGTATTGGTCCCTCCCTTAGAACGGCGGCTTCTGGAACGATAATTGTAATTTAAATTAAGCAGGTGAAGAAGATCGGGTACTCCAGTTAACACGATTATGGCAATGGCGAGTATCCACTCCCTGTTCTTGCACACTATGGGAAGGAATCTTTAGGATTTTAAGCCTGCCAATCGTCACCTTTTGAGACTTTTAGTTGACCTGCAACCTTGGATGCATTTGGGCTTGTTCTACTACAGCGATACGAATGGCCTGCCTTTCGATGGTGCGATAGATGAGAACTTTTTAATTCCCCAGACAGACTGCTTTGCTTTTCTGTTCATCTTTTTTTTAGTGTTGGATAGCTATTTTAAAACTGCGACAGCAGCAAAAATTTGATTAAAGTTGCAAATTGAGTTTCCTTATTTTACTTTACCCCGTGTGTAACTTTTTTGTTCAATTAATTTTTACATGGAGAAGTCTCTTCTATCTATTTTAAACACCTGGGTTTCGTTATGTCTACCGAGTTTGCAATTTAGCGAAGGAAAATAAGTTGCGAACTCGATCAGCAGTCTTCAGCGGCCTCAGTACTAAAAGCTAGTCAACAAAGCCGCCACCTTTTCTGGTATGAAGCATAAAACGGTCAATCACCTTTGCCGAGTGTTCTCCAGTCTTATTCAACTGTGACTTTTTTTAGTGGCCGATGTCAGTAAACCTGTTGAGTGGTCTGCAGGCAACTTGGTGACACAAGTGAAACGTTCTGGAAGGCCGAACACCAGGAAGTTTATGATAAGGGAAATTTTCTCGTCGCCTGTCGTGCGGGATGCATTTAAAGCCCTTTCTGATTAAATAACGCAGCTTGGAGCTTGGCGACTGGCTCCAGTACTAAGGTGTTGACGGTTCCATTGATTCTAAGTTCCTGAAGGATAATCGAGGAGAAATTGCATACCTTGCGCTGACGCGATCTGGCCACTCTGAATCCCGTTTCTAGTCTTCGTATAAAATATTCCTCTTTTTTAATTGTACCCATAGCATTAAACTTCGAGACCATTGTAAAAGTTACACCTTTGCGTTGTACGCATTGGACGCAAAACAAGTTTATTGCTGCGTTATGCCTTAAAATCGTTTCTTTTCTAACTACTTGATTTATCTTAATCCTTTTCTTGCTTTTGTAGTAAACTCTTTCCTGCCTGCATTAAGCGTGATGCATTTAATGGCTTTGCTAAAATTTGCCCGTTCCTTTTCAGTATGTTTGCTCTTGTTTATTACCATAAATTGCATATTCTTGTGATCTAGATCGTTGGGTGCTTAGCCAGTTGGAAGTGTGAACAACTTCTTTTCAAGGCAAAAGCCCTTTTGACCCACACACCTCTCCATTTTTCATATCTCTATTTAAATCACCCCAATGCTTTGTGTGCTCCGCTGCTTTGAGCGAACCCCAATTTTCTTCGAAGGCAGCGAATAAGTTCCGACGAAAATATATAAATTTACTCTTTCGTTCGTTTTTGAGAAACATTATGACGAAGTTTATGCTACGCACCAAGTCCATGTTGTTATTAGTGATCAGTGGTATGGATCTGCTCTTGCTCATTCCTGTGCTTGCTTTTGCATATCAGTCTATTTGTCCCTTGCCTGTTACCTCAAGATTGAACCCAAAGTTTTCGATGATTGGACGACATCGATTGCGAGGGAGACCAACTCTTTGGTACATCCATCTTGAGATATTCAGATTATTCCCATGGAATGATTGGCTAATCTACTGGTTGTAGATCATTTAAACCATAGCTGTTTTGCTTTGGGTACTGGAGTTCCTGCTGTATAATAATGGGGCGTTTCAATCTCGCATCTCTTCAGCCTCTAGCCACAGGATTTGCGACAGTTTCGGCTCTGGAGACAATAAGACTTCAGGAGTTCCGCCAACATTATTTCAAGAATCATAATAAACGAGACCAGGAGCAGCAAGAACAAGGCTCTCATAACCATCGCCACCTCTGGAGTCGTGCCATCCGGGACTGCTCAGGTCGACCCGGTGTGCCGTGTTGTTTGGAGCGAAATGCTCGATGCTTTTCGGCTGCGCATGGAAGTAAGCCAGTCATTTCGGATTCTTTCCTCAACTATGGTCTAGTGTATTTCGGAAGGACTAAGGGTCGTGATCGTGCAAAATGATCGAAAGGAGAAAGTAGCAGTTTCTGAGATCGAATTTTGTTATTCCCCGTAGAGTTTCACCTTCTACAACTTTGTCATTTATGGAAAGGTAGATATAGTGATATTTTTACGTTATTGAGGTGAAGGTAATCATGTGTGGCACGCTTTTTTATCTCACTTTTTTATGGATATGATGGCCTTAATAATGTTTCGAAAAATCTATTACCTTCTCAAGTTACAGTCACTTGTTAGTATGGCGGAATGTTTTCCACTAACGTTGTGTTCTGCTTTTCTCTTGTTATTGTCTTATAATTCTACCGTTTCGGTTGTAGCTGTAACCGAATGAACGCCTGGGGAACGTTACATCTGTCATAGTTTTAATGTGTTTATAACCTTAATGTATTTCTGATTCCTTGAGCCCTTACAATCCTCAAGAGCGAGATTGTCGTTAAAATACATGTTCAAACTAGAAACAAGTCCATTTGAGAGCTGGGACACAAGGTTCAGATATGTTTTGGCTAGCAAGACAAGACAAACCAATTGGGAGATAACGCACAGGCCCTTCAGATCAGACGGGTAGCGAGGACGCAGGATGATTAGGCCGATTGCGTGAAAGTGGTTCTTTCATCAGCTCCACACCTGCCAATGTATTCCTGACCCAAGACCCTAGGCGAGATTAAACTTGAACCTTTTACCAAGGGCACGTAGCGATGGGGACGGGTTTGTGTTCCAATTCGCAGCATGCTCATAACCAAACTGCGGCTAGGCGTCCTAATCTTTGATTGGTAGCTCCTACATCTTGCCTTAAGGTCTTCCGGTTTATCGTCGCGACCACAACCGTAGTTGAAAAAGAAGATGATCATTTTCGGGAAGTTGTTCGAAACCCTCTCGCAAACCTTCTCATCTTTGAATTACTTAATGAGAAAGTGAAAAAATTCCATTACTTTCCCTGAGGCCATTTGTAAAATCTCAAGAGTACACACACTCTTTCTTCCACCTCAAAAGAGCAACTTTCTCACTTTTCTACAAAGATCTTTAAGTATGTTTTTCTGGCGTTATGGACTTGAATATGCTCAACTTTTCTTCACCCATTCGTCCTTCTGGAAATCACTTCTGAAGGTATTTCTTTGCTACTTATCTGGACTGTTCTCTGCTGGTCACTGCAGTGCGACGATATCGTACTTTTTAATTGTATGGGAAATTACGTCTGCAAGGGTGAATTGGCGATTCAGACACGCGAACCTTCAGTTCACGCTTTCCTCTGTGGCTGATAGAATGCTTTTTCCGTTGTGTGAATTTCGCAGCCATTTGCAACCAAGACGAATAATTTTCCTACTTATTTTTGAGGGCAGTGAATATGAAACATTCAGATTTGGTCTGTTATGGGGGTATTTCGAATGCTTTATCAATGTGTGCCTGTTACTGTGATTAAGGCGGTGGAGGTACTGATTCAAGCCTTCCCTCGGTCACGTCCTCCACGACGTGTCAACCTACTACGGAGGATAAAACGTCAGAGAACATTCAGAGAGATGCAGAGGGTTTTCGGGCAAGTCGACGCGGCTACCGAGTGCTATGTCTCGATGGTGGAGGTATTAGGGGCTTGGTCTTGTGCCAGATCCTGCGAGCAATCGAAAAAGCGGCAGGGCGACCTATCCGTGACCTCTACGACTGGGTGATTGGTAAGTTTTTACCGTTAAGCCTCTCTTGGTACGTATTTTGCAAAGAGAGTTCTAATTGAACTGTAATCTTTGAATCATCTACACTATAGCCTTTCGGGTTTTGGCGTGAATTTTGGAGTCGATTTGACCCCAAAATGGATCGGTTTAGTCGAACGTAGTCGTGAAGCCTAGAAAATTCTGGTTTTCCCCAATTCAACGTTCAGTTATTCTGTGCTTGCCAAAATCAGTTGTATCGGCACTCAGAATGTGTTAACCTTTCGAATCCACAAATGTTCCCCAATGTTCATCGCTGTTTGCCTGATGGTTGTCTTCTAATGTTTTGTACCACTCAAATGCTTTACTGTGGTACATCAACGCAGCGTGCTTGAAGCCCTCTGTGGATACAAGTATCCATGGATTGTACGGCTTAATTTATCGGAGAATTCATCACCACACACCCGGTTCGTTTCAGACACCCGCTAACATCGGCGCCTGTCATTCGTCATGGGGGCGCCCAATATTTACTGTTAGCCTTGCTACCCTTGTGGCAGTACCCCCTTGGCCTCTAGCTTGACCCTAACGCCTTTATTTCCTCCCTCCTTTCCGTACAGGCACGTCCACTGGAGCCATGTTGGCGTTAAATATCGTGCAGGGCAAGTGTGTGCGCTACAATCGATGCCTATACTTCCGGCTGAAGGAGAAAATTTTCGTGGGTAATCGACCTTACCCCACAGAGGAATTCGAGAATCTTTTGCGAGAGGAGTTTGGTGAGGGATCAGTCATGTCGGACATCACTGATGTGAGGTGAATTTCAATTAATGTGGTTTTTAATCCCCTCGGCTCATAAAAGATTGAAAGTTATGCTGCAAGGGTGTGTCAAGGTTCCTAGTCTTTTTAATTATTATTAAAGATTACCGTTGTATTTTGTTCTACCCATGTGTTATAGTGGAAAACGTCTTTCTGAACTAGTTATTGTTTGCGCATGGACTCTTACCTTTCCTTTCTCTGCTTGGAATATATGAAACGACGCAAGATGCGGGGCATACCTTCGGTTGGATGTCTCGTACCACTTTAGTTGATTTGGAGAAAGGTGGCACAGGATACTGACCACGGAAAAATCTGGTATGGGATAACACCTTCTCTAGTAAACAACACTTTACCAATTAGGCTTGAGAAGATTATCTGCCGAAGTCTGTTTTAAAAGTGATCTCCAATTTGTCATATTAGAGTATCCGGAAGCAATTCTTTATGACACTGAATATTCTCCGCTCTGGTGCAGTTTTGGACAGCTTGGTCTCCAATTTCCATACCTGCCCTACCTGCTCTAATAAGATTGGAAAAAATCCTGCCTCTTAAAAGTTAAGCATGCCCATAATTAAGTGTATTTTGACGCCTCTGTGTATGATTGAGGATTTTTTATGGTAATTCACACGGTTCGCAAAGCTAAAATAAGAGGACATTGTCTTTAAAGAAGTTTGAGTTATTTATTTCGGTACCTTCCGTCATGAGTAGTCATTTATCCAATCTTTCGCATCTGTCTTGAATTTCCCCCATCCTTTTTATTAGGCTGGGGGAAAGGATTTGTGGAATTACTATTTGACAAGTTTCCTAGTAGTCAAAGTGGAAGGTTTCGGACTTGGACAATGAGGATAGCATCAATGTTTTACCAGTTCAACTTCCGACTGCGTCGTAGGATTAAAACATATAACCGACTGTGTTCATAGAAAGCCTGGTGGGGTTTTGCTTGGAAAGCGCCCTTCTTTAAGGAAGCAAACGTGCCATACAAATTCCAACTTCTAGTCGACCATTTAATTTGATTGTTGGCATTGCAGTGAGATCAACGTGAAACGCCTCTTGTAAGGTCACTTGGAAGTGCGGGAAAATGAGGAGGATTTTCTCCCCACTACTGTGTTAGCCCTTGTTGTTCAGGTTTTCGTGGAAAAAAAATTTTGCTTTTTGCTGGTATTCATCGAGTGAAGATATCTCAAACGTAATTTTTTGGTTTTTCACGGTAGAATAAGGCATGGTGAACAATCTTTTCGATAGCTCACAATCCTATGGGATGAAGTACTGGGTGTCTTTAAAGTATGCAATGGTAGCGTGTGCATTGTTTTTGTGTAACCGGCCATTGCAACACAATGCAATCACCCGATCATCAAGCAATCACTCCCCCATAAATGGGAAGTCCACAAGCGATGGACGAATTGGTAGCCCTTCTGGCTTGCTGTCTGATTTCCTGGCAGTGGATGCGAGTCGCAGCCATTTGCCTAGTAACTCCCACCGCGACTTCTATCCCTAGTCGATATCAATGTAGGTAGAAACCAGTTTTTCATCAGCGCTCACCTCAAACATGGCCAGGCTGCGAGTTCATCTTACTGCTTTGAGCTTCAGTAATTGCAAGTAACAGTATGAGGTAATTTTTCCTCGTTATGAGGAATGGGGAGTCTTTCTGAAGTTAATCCACTTCCAGGATGTACAGTTTCGCTAGAGCATACCACACTCCCTTTAAATACTTTGCAACAAGTGTTGGGAGAGGTTTTCTGAGCTTCAAAATATGGTCCCATTCGACTCACAAAGTAGATGAGTCGAAATTTCATAAACGTGTCTCGACTGACCGTTCTTCTGGGTGGGAGTTAGAAATAATAGAGTTTTATTAGCTGCGCATCCTAAAGGGCGTCTTCAGAGAATGAGACAGGACCTAGAACCAGTTCACTTAAACCATTTGAATCCAGAAGGTAAGCATCCAAAGTGGGGGCCGTCACGGGAGCTTTCAATGAGTGCAGCAAGTCCGTTACACGGTGCGTAATTACGGTATCTACATTAACTAAAGTAGTAGCGATGTCCTCTGCAAGGATGTAGCATTTTTATAAACCGTTGAATTTGTCTCCACTTCCTACGTTTGTGATATCAATCAGCAATGATGGAGTTTAAAGTCTCTGTCACGGCCATTACCAGATGCATTCAGCTGGACTCACCTATTATTTGTTCTGGTTCTTTGGAGGATTATTTGCCTTTTTGATGTACCCACAGCGTCTTTTTGAAGAGTCTCTTGTTTAGTCCATATCGGGATGTAGCGCCTTGAGCCATCACCAAGGTCGTAGCAGCAGGCCACACAAGTGTAAAGGGGTCTGGGTGGCTACGGTCCCTGATAGATGTCCTGGTATACCAAGATGTTAATTGGAAACGGGTAGACCGGAGAACGGTTGAAGTAACTTTAAATTTGAGCAAATGATTAATCAATTTCTTGTTTGACCATTTCGAAAGTAGAAAAGATATCCAAACTCATTGACACTTGAAAGCAAATTGTGTCAGTTCAACACATTGTCCTCTGCCCTTACGGTCAGAGTTTAGCATCGTCTTTGTGATAGCACAAGGAAATTCTAAGAACTTTGGCTTACTCTTGTCCTTGACCTGTTTAGACATTATATGAGACACAACAGAATTTAAGGCTCTTTTGATTCAGGTCATATGTAAGTTTAACAGATTCTGCAACCTCTTCAACTGTCACTCTTCCCTTTTCTCCACCCAGTTGCTCGATTATTCCTGTAACTAAAGCGAAATGCTGTGAGTGCTATTCCTTTTAATCTTCTGGCACACTTAGAGACTACTTCAACTTCGTACTACGTGCTCGTGGCACAAGTGATGAATTTGCACACATCTGCACACGATTTCAAGTTTACAGCAAAGTGCCTTTCCTCTTTGACACAATTTGCGCATCATTTTTGCACTTTTGCCTTCTCATAACGTTGTCTCAGCAAAACACAAGGGTAGCCGGCTTTCCACACAAAGTGCTTCTCTTTCTCTAGCCTTTCTGCCAGTGGTACCCAAGAAAGTTTATGTTTGCTTGACTCCATGCAGCTTCGTTTGACAGTTCCCGTCTATTCCTACTTCCTCTTTTGGATTTCTAAATATTCTTCTGCATGCATAACGGATGAATTTGGGTATGCATTTCTCCCTGATTCATTCTCCACTTAAATTCCCAATTGAATTTTACTCTCCACTAAGTTACCCGTTGAGGCTTTACAATTCTTTCCAAATCTCATTATCTAAGGAGAGAAGGCAAAAGCTGTTAAGAATGGTCGATTTTGTAAAAAGTGCGGATTTTAGTGACTTTGGGGGTAGTGCATTTCTTCAACCAGTTGGTCATTTAATTTTCGTTGATATTTTACGCTCATAAAAAGTGGCATCGAATGCTGGATGTTTAATTGAATTGGGTTTCTTAAGGAGTTACAAGTCCAACAGATTGATGAAAAAAGGCTAAGTTCTTGACTCTTCTTAGAGTTTCAGTCACAGCTCTTAGGGGGGACCATTTCCCTCCCCGCTTGCATATGTTTCGCAACTACCCCGCACCCTATGAACGAATGGAAAGGCTTGTGTCGGAGCTCCTCGAAGCCTGTTCCCCTCGCGTCGCTGCTTCCACCTCTTCCACCACCTCCACCGACACTAGTGTTCTCACGCGGTCGACTGACAATCCCACGACCACCGATATGCCCTATAGGCGCCTGCTGAACACCTTCCTACGTGATCTCTTCGGCGAGACTATAGACGAAGTGGGTCACGGAGGCGAAGATGAGTCAGACCTGCAGGAGTCTATCGTCTCCCTCCTTTCTTCCTTCTCCCGACGCTATATGTACAGTTCCAAGGGTGTGGAACAGCCCGTACCAATTAGTGAGCAGGTATGTTGGCTATGGACTGCGGTTTTTTTGGAAACTCTTCATTGAAAAGTTGGAGAGTATTTTTTTTTGCTGGTTTGTGTGGGCTGATTGTTCTATTGGCTAACCTATTAAATCGCTCTTTGAAACCTCATGTTTGTCACATTACTAGATTCGAGAGTGTTGTAGGTTAGCTTTCAAAACGAGTTTTCCTTCAACTCGATTCCCGCATTGTAGCAAACCTATTTTTCTCTTACAAGTGCTTGGGTATACCTTGCAGTCCCTAAGATCTCCAAGTGTGCTGAACTACTAAAAATCCATGAAATGACTGACGACAAGGCGATGGTATGTTGGCTGGTTAGTTAAAAATGGGCTTCGATTTTGATGTGTGACCACTTCCTGCGATTCACTCTCCCAAGAGGACTAGCTATCTCCATGGCATTCCAATAATCTCATTACGCATTAAAAGATGCAAGCGTCACAGTTAATTGTAATTTTCCAGCATCACTAGTAAGTCGGATTCAGTCATTGCATTTCCTCGCTTCTCCCGGGAGCTCTTAAATTGTATGGCTACCCGTGAATTATCCCGGAAGTTGATGGAGCCCGGTATTCATTGTAAGGCCTCCTTCGGGAAGTGAGAAACAGCTATTGTGTGTCTGGGCCTTTGAACTTCGATCTTTCGTTTCACAATTTTTGCAAGAGAACTCTAATGAAACAACCTATTGTTAGATTTGTAAATCAAAATGCTAATGGTATATAATTCCTAATTCTTTATCCACTTTGCGAAATCTCTCCGTTCCTTTTGGTCTATGGCCTCCGGACTCAAAGAAAATTAAGCGCGATATCTTTGTCACTTCACGAAGCGGGTCATCCATTGGTAAATGTTTTCCTCGTTTTAGCCCATCTGGCGAGCTGCAAGAGCGTCTGGAGCAGCGCCTAGCTACTTCCGTGCCTGCGGTCCATTCCTAGACGGTGGTCTCATTGCTAACAATCCTACGTTGGATTTGCTCACTGAAGCACAAGAACTTAACATTGTTCGGCGTCTTCGGGTACGTTTCCTCTCTGTCTCATTCTTAGCCTAAGAGTAATTTTACCTCAAACCGGGGTGTGACCAGGATTAAATCTAGAATTTTCCCCCGAAAGGATCCATCAGCGTCTAAAAGAGAACAAGAATCGTGACATTAATACAGCCTACCTGTTGCTGTTTGCGTGGCTACGATTACTAAGACGCTATCTTTCATCACGAGTAAGTATTGTTGGTAATGAACAGCCAATGAATACGACTGTTGCGTATACCTGCAACCCTAGGAAGCATCTCTTTTTCGGTTCGCTGGGAGTTTAATCTTTGTGACTAACCTTCGTTGCGCTCTTGTGTCCTCGGGACCCTTCATTACTCCGCCAGTTTTAGCTTACGATTGCGTTGTAATTCCCTGCTCACTCACACCTATTGACGCATAGAACCTTGTCTACTGATTGCTTTGGTCAGGAACTCGATAGGAGCTGAGTCGACGCTCATTAACCGCACACGATGCTTGCAGGATAGAATCCTGTTAAATGCTGTCTACTGGTTTCCTTGTTTCTATCACAGCGTGAATCAACCATTCCAATCGCCAGTGTGACATCTCTGGGCACGGGGCGAGTGCCATTGCGCGAGGTGCAGCAGTTGGATGTCTTCCGACCTCAGAATATGTCTGAGGCCTATCGGGTGGCTTTGGGAGTTACAGAGCTCTCACGGATGCTTGTTGAGATGGCTACCATGTCAGAGGGTAAGGCGGCCCCTCTAACCCCTCTCCATTCCAGCTTTCCCTTCATCTAAACAATTTTTTTCTCTATCACACATGCTGGAGATGGCTAGACTGCATATTACTCTTGATGTGATTTTAATTAGTTGTGAGTAGTATTGTATGGTACTAAGCATTATGAATGATTCTAAGAGTGATTTATCGATCTTTGAATGAATGACAAGCAGCACTAGACAACTTGTTTAGCCATTTGTTGGACTGTAGCGTTCTGCTAACGGTCACGTCAAAGGCCTATGTAACTTAGCAGTCAAGTCCTCCTTGTTGCATGGGGCGGACGAACCCCAATCGCATGCGTAAACTTTAACTGGCATTTTATGAATTAAAGATAAATTGCACATAAGAGGAAGGGAATGGGCAACATTGGAAAGAATACCGCCCTGACAGATTGACGCATTACAATGTTCCAAGATGTGTCTGCAAGCATAATCATATCCTTGAGTTTTGCATGAGGCCCCTGGCACGGGCTGTAGTGAAAGTGATACAAGATGTTTGTTATCTAGTAGTAGTAAATGCATGTAGGATAAGAGGTGGGCTACCAAATACCTTTATTTCATTGTAGTCCAAAAAATTCTAACTTGCGGATGAAGGTTAGTTCTGATTGCACAATTGTGAATAGTAGGAGAAATATCCGCTTTTTTGAGACTTTTGGCATCCCATTTTGAGGGTTGCTGTTATTGAGCCAAGTCCTGGCGATCATCGTTTGTTTGGCCGTTACTTTGCGAATCTCGAATACGCCCCCCCCCCATTCCTTCCTGAAATGTATTGTCGCCCGAAATCTGGTAATCCAGGTTATTTGTTGGAGCTCCAATGGAGGTACATTTTCATTTCTTCAAAAAGCAAAAAATTTACTGAGGCGATCAGTTGTCATAATCGTATCAAGTGCTTGTGTCACATGTCTGTAGCACCGCTCTCTGATAGTTAAATTGGGTCACCACATGTATGTGACACTGGTAGCGAGCATGTTAATGAGCTGATGCAGGAGTGTTTAGAGGCATCCGGTTTTGCGGATAGGAAAAAAGAGAAGGCGTTGACACATTTCCACGTCGTTTCCTATTCCCCTGTGTGCACGTCAGTGAATGAGTTAGTGAGCAAAGTAACGAATGAATGCCCAGATGAGTGAAGAAGTGGATGAATGAAGGCAAAGGTGGAATTTTCCATTTCAATTCACCATTTAACTATCTCCTCGTTTCTTCGGTGTTTCCATCTTAATCAGGTCGTATCGTGGAGCGTTCTCGAGCCTGGTGCAGTTCTCTTGGCGTGCCATTCTTTCGCTTCAGTCCACTACTCTCGGAGAACGTGGCTCTAGATACCAAAGACACACGCGCTATCTTGCAGATGCTGTGGGAGACGGAGGCTTACCTCTGTAACTGCCGTGATCGCATCCTCCGATTGGCAGATTCTCTCCTCCTCGCCTCGGATTCGTCTCCGACTTCTGTTAAAACCGTAACTGCTGTTGCCACCACCACGATCTCACCCTCGACACAAAGCTAAAACAGTATCTCCTGCTGTCCCTCGGCTTTGGTGTTGTTGGTTTCTTTTTCCTATACTCTCTGTGTCCTGATTTCTTCCACAATCTACATTCCTTTTTGTTCCATTGGACGCCTTTTTTTCTAGTTATTGGTTGAACCGCGATTTTTTGGAGATAAAACCTTCTTGGCTGTTCCAACTATGTTTATTTTTTATTAGCTTTTGAAAATACTTAAATATGCACTTCTGGATCTTGCAACTTGTATGAGAAGGCCTGTAGCCCTACCAAAAGTCGCAAGAGCTTCTCTGGCTTGATGCTTAAATTTGTCTTTCCTAATGGTATTCTATCGTCCAGAAAGTCTCTTATCTGTATTACACTCTCTCAGACTGTATGCAACTCCTACATCCAGTGCCTAGGAAAGGCACTATCCCCTAGTCACCGTGGTTAGCAACTAAAGGCAATGACAATGGAGTATCCCTTATTGCTAGTTGTGTAGGGGTTGGATTTAGGTTTTCTCTTGTTCCTTTTTGAGGAAATGAGTTTTTGTTTATGGTTAGCTTTATGCATTTCAGGCGGAGAATGCAGTGAATCGCTGCACCAAGGTGGCCAATGGCGTGACGAAAATTGCTCCTCATAGCTCCGACCTTAAGGTGCAGGTAGCGAAGTTTTCCGGACCGAGTTACTAAGGCCGCAGAGTCTAATGTCACTTTATGGCACTTCAACCAACTCCTGAAATCGTACATAATGCTATTCTCTAATCAGTATGCGAAATGTAATTTTAGTCATGATTGGAGTCCAAAGGTAGACATTTGTAGTTAATGGGCAAGTGCACTTGGGAAATTGAGGTACTTTGTATTTTTGGCAGAATTTTGACCAAGTTTATTCATTTCGATATTTTGCATTACTCGGCCCTCCAAGTACTCCAAATTACTTCAAATTCTACCTTTACCCATCATATTGTCTCTGAGTACATCTACCAAGCCCAGCCGCCTCCAGCATTTCTAACCCATTCCCTTTCGAACGCAAACATTGTTGCCGATGCCAACTTTCAGTAGAAGCGAAGCTTATTATATGGAGGAACATTATTCAAGAAATAAGGCGGAAAAGTCAGGATGTCACGGCACTTCCCCCTCCAATGCCCAGGTGCGCTATGAAGTCCTCTCATGGGCAGATCGTAGTCTAGCTGCGCGAAATCAAATCATCAAGAGAGCTGAATGCAAGGGTGAACGGATGACAGGCTATCAAGAGCGACACTATTCTTCCCTGTTGTTAAGGGGTGGGAGGATTTGCAATGTCATTGAAACTCTTTGAATGTGTGAATTTTCCACCAGCTGAGATAAAGATTAGATTCGCTTTACGTCCGAGGTTGACCGATCATTACAAATAGGCGTGACTCAGATTTGGTCGTCGATATCACTCTCAAACACTTTGTGCTCGTTCCGACTCGTCAGTTACCTGGACAATCAGTCTCTGCAGTTTGCGCCTACCGATGGGTACTGGGTACTGGCGCATGCAAAGCGCCAGTATATGGCAATCAGAATTTGATCGCCTGTTGAACGTCTTCCATATCACGCCCTCTTTAGATGGTACGCATCGAGTGTTATGAGTGGGTCATGGAGCTTCAAAGTCAAGCTCGAGTTGAGCTGAGTTTCAGCCGCCATTTCGTGTCGTGAAGGCATTGTTGCCAATGAGGGAAAGAGCGCCACACCAGCAGACTGGCGTACATTTGTGCCCTGTCATGGAAGTCTGTAGACGTCCGTGTGTTTCTCGAGTCCTTAAAAGGCGAGATAAACCGATGGAGAGATAAGTAGTTAAATCTCGACGGTTGAATAAGGGAACTGACCTCTTTGCTGGAATTTTCGAGTCAATTAACTTAGTTATTGATTACTCATCAATAATCACATCGATTTTTGATCTGTTCAACACTATTCTTTAATTGCAAAGCAGAAATCATTTTATTTTCTTCCTGAAATAGCGTTATACACAGCCACAGCTGGACTTTTCTCCTCGAGGAAAAAGGGGAGATCATTGAGGCTCCACTTGTCGTCCTTGTAAATATTCAGAAGGGTTATCAATGCTTCCATTGTCTTCATATTCAAAGCTGCAAGAGGTTGGGCTTTGAGAGCCTTTGAAATCCTACTGTAAGCCACTTTACCCGAAGCTGTTGGGCCTAATCGAAGAATGACATTCTCTACAGTATTTTGAATGCTATCTCTACTATCGGAAGAGTAACGGTTAGGCATGAAGAAGCGCTTGCTACCCACCTCATGTCAGTGTGTCATTAGTTGCCTAGTGCAAGTTGAAAAGGGCGGTACAAGGTTGGCTCACGAGGGACCCACTTTGTCAGAGTGATTGGTCTGTTGTTTGCATCAGCTTTCACGAACTCAAGACCTGATCGCCTAATGACTTTTAGTTTAATTTGTCTCTCAACCAATGATCGAGCTCGCTGAAATTTTTTACTGATTGTTTTGAATGGAAAAACACCTGCGCAGCTTTGTGTGGTTTTAATAAACTTTTTTAAACCGGATGGTAGGTAAATTGGATCAACTATATGGCTGTGGAAGGCGTTATTGATCCTCAGAATGGAGGCAATTTCGACTTCCTCCATTTTTCAAGTAAGCAGAGTTGCTTACTTGGAAAATCCCAAAGTGTCTCAAGATGGAAGGGGAAGGACGTAACAGTTAAAACACTTTACTTGAACGTCTGCGACCCCAGTATGGACCTAGAAGACTAGAAAATTAAAATGCGTTGCTAGTTTCAGAGTAACTGTCAGTTCAAGGTTTAAAGTAACTCGAATGGGTAGTATAAAACTCCATTAAAGCAGGCATGACCACGATCCCAACTTTGAAGTTGTCAAACTGCCTCTCTTTTAGTGTAGTACACCAAACTAGGTGGAAGTTGATGAGTTCTGACTTTCATAGTACGACCTAATGATTTGCTTTTTGACCGTTTGAAGGTACATCATCTTTCTTAGCAACAACTAAGTTGTTAAGGATAGGCTGGGTTAATTTCCATACTTTTGGTGAATAGATCGCTCACGACTTCTACGTATGTTAACAACTTGTAGGTTAGAAAGGGCGTTAAACCCATTGCAATATTTTAACTCTGTATCATTAATCAACTGCTCGAAAACACCTTAACAGCTGAAGACACTTACTTAATAGCTCTACTTAATAGCTAACTTGTAGTAAGGATCATCAAAGGTCTGCTCTTTAACGCTACTCGTCGACGGGCTACGCTCTCTTCCTTTGTGACGGCATTTCTTACCTCAACCGATTTACTGGGTAAGCAACAACAAGTGCCCCTCTGATCTCTTCGACCTGCTGTTTAAAAACCGGCCTAATTAGCATCAAGACGCAAACGTTTTCTCACTTCTAGTGACTACAATCTCAGTGTCGCATGCAATATTTAAGTACAGCAGTTATATTTTCCGTAGAATTAATTTTGTACTTAAATTAATTAAGTAGGCCTTTTAAATCTGAGTTATCGAGCGTTTTTCAAGCAATTCTCATGTGGGTTTCAATCCCTCACAGTGGACGAAAGTCACATCACTGATTTATGGGTAATTTTTACAACTTTATTAGCTTTCACTTTGCTCATAAATTAAATGCTTGAATTTTTCGTCAATTTGTGACTGTCTAATTATAAATTCTTTGTAAGCAGGTTCTGTAGGGCCTAGATTAGTTATCTTCTTGGGTTAATAAACTAAATTCAAGTAATTTTTTGAGAGTTTATGAGATAGTATTTATTGATATGTGAATGAACTGAAAGACCAGTAGCAGAGGTGATATCTTAGCCACTGCAAAGCGCCAACTCGGAAGGTGATGTGCTGGAAGCCAAGTTCCTATTGCAGAGCTTTACCAATTACTCAAAGCTCGTTTTAGCCAATGCTCCTCCTTCGACAGACTTTTCTACCTTAAGCTCAACGAGTTGGCTGAAAAATACTAAGTCATTGTGCTAATGAGTCACGGGGTGTTTCAGAGACCCCTCTGGCCTTGTGCACCTTCTTACCTTGATAATCAGGCGTCGCAACGCGGCTTAGTCACTACCGCTCACGTGGTATCGCCAGTCCTGCATTTGGGGACATAAGAACGCCTTCTGACTACCTAATTCACCCTCAACTAAATTGTTCGGATCTTAATTTAGAGGACTTACTAAACTCTCCCACGAGATTGCGCCTGAGAAAGTGGATCTAGTGAATGTGCGGTATCTCCAATGCCTCTTCCGATCGAGTCGTAAACATTTGTTTGTTTAAATTAGCACATCTGCGCACTTTCAGGTGCTTTGTTTTGCTTCCTTTTGTATTTGTACTCATACGTATTTTAATTAAAACTTATAGTCAAACTATTGAAGGAACCTCTTTCCCTTCCCTTTTTGGTTATAAATTGAGGCGAACTAATCTTAAATTACCCGGGAAAATCGCCGTTTTCACTTTGTTGGAGCTGAAGTTTCTTGTGGGAAAATGGATAATATCCGCCAATTTGATTACTTCATTTAATAGGTAATAAATTGTAGAAGAAGAAGTTTACGCCACTCTTGGGAGTATTCTTTTAGTCACTCAGTTAGTTTCCGTTGGGTAGGCGAATTCTGCATCCGGTCTGGCGCTGGTTTGCCAATTCTCGAGCCTCTCAGTTCACTCAAAGTAGCCTTGGGACCTCCCCTTAAGGTGCGAGCTTGTTGGCGCGAATGCGGCTTCATCTCCGTCCCACCGTCAGGTCTGTGTCTGAGAGCTTCAGCATGATAGAGTTGACTTGGAAATTAGGACAATCGGACACTCAAATGGAAAGAAGCAATTAAAAGGCAATCGTACCGCGTGAGGGGCGGTTTGGGTAGCGGTGAAGTTTTCCCTATACCACCTTAACCCCCTCTAGACTTGTTGCTGTGAGCTTGGCATACAGGAATTCTGGACCTGATTCTGATTACTTAGCCAACACTTTCTCTGTGGGTTACGAGTAAGTGCTCTTTTAAAAAGCAAACCTGTGCTCAACCATTGTCTCAAAAAATGTCTCCTCAAGACCCTATGGTGCATTAAACCCTTACTGGTATGTAAAATGACGGATGGCACTGATGGCATTAGCTGGTCTTTTCATGGCACCTGCATGCGGGTCGACCGTGACACATGGTACCACCAGACCACGAGCTCCCGTCTCGTTGTGCTGCGCCAGTGTGCCGAGTCAATACTGGCGCTCAGCGCTAATAACCTGTTGTGGACACTTCGTTTCGCAACGCAGAGGGTAAGATCAGTCACCTTGTTTATTTCCCCTTCCACTTTATACGCGAACCCAGCTAAAGCACGGGCAGCAACTAGCCAAAAACGAAGAGCAAAGGAAGCAAAAAAATCCCTGCTTCTATTATTTGTAGCTCATTTAAATTGGGACTTTTTTAGCACATAAAGCTGGATTTCGAGTGGTATAAAGAGGAGTATTCACTCCGACAGGAGAAGGTGATGTTGGAGAGGGAACCATCTGAAACCAAGTCTTCTTTTACTCTACCATAGAGACATATGACCGCCTCTACAATGTCTTGCACCATTCAGGTGTCCCAACGAGACATAAGCGCACTCCAACCAGTAGATGTGGCGATGTGGGGATCGGAGCTGGACAGCTTAGTTGCCAAAGCACTCTCACTTTGCTTCAAGCACGCTTGCGACTACCACTGCTTCTCGCTGTGCTCTCTCCAGCATCTTGAGCTGGGCCAACCAGGACCTGTACCTCAGTCAATTAATACTGCCCTTTCCTATCTTTGATCTATAAAATAAACGATGCTAGTTCCATTCGCACCCCTTTCCTTTCAAAACGGATGTGACTGCCATTGGTGTATTTGAATGCACAGGTCTTTCCATCCTCTCACAATGTCACTTCTGCCTCCTGTCATGGATAGCTGCTCTTGATAATCATGTTTTTAGGGGTCCATCGAAGCTATCCACTTGTTAAAAGCCATTTTTGCATTGGCATGCCTTTAAAGATCATCCGAGCGAATTTTAATGCGGCTTTTCATCTTAAGTAGTTTTATGGCCATGTTTGGACTTAGTACTCGTACAAGCACTCTCTTCAACACAAACGCCTGCCATTCGGTCACATTAAAGAGAGTCTGGCAACTTGCCAATGTCACTCACAGTGGCAAATTCCATTTCCTCTGAACTCCACCTCCAAACTGTTTAAGGCATCATTAAGATGGGATGTTTATGCCATTCGCCAACCTGACATAATTTATCAAACACGAAATGTGGTCATTTGCAGGTGATCTCGCATACATCTCGAGGAGTGAGAGTGCTGTAAGCTGATAGCAAGATCAAATAGAAGCAATCCTGAAGTCATCATTCCTCGCTATACTAACCACACCACTTTACTCACCAAAAGAAGTCAACTAAGGCAATACCATAGATAGTTTCAATTTTACAGAGTAGTCCATCCAAGGTCCAACTCATGCATCACGATGATTCCCTCCCTTTTTGCCCGACAACCGTGACAATTTCTGTGGCCTTTGTCCCTTAGACTCCCTCCATTCGAGCTATGAAAGTGTTGTTTTTTAGCGTGGTTTCCACTTTATTAAAGGCAGTAAGACCAATGGAAACAAACATCTCCTGTTAGCGTAGTTATTGTTATCATGCCTTTAAGTTTCATCGAATACCGTAACAGCATGGTTAATTTGGACAGATGATTCTGGTCTTTCCCCTTCCGTGATTGGCATGCTAACGCCCTACATACCGACAACAACATCAATGTCGCATCCAGTGGGATACTAGGCTTGAGTCTTGCTTGCTAATGCGCACAGGAACCAAAAAATTAATTGCCGGAAGTCAATGTGGGGCGGCAGCAGTGTCCCTCCTCAGCAAATTTTCAGTAGCATTTTGATTATTTATTACATAACTTTGCACTTTTTCTCTCACATTTGCGACTTAATAATTAATAGTGTAATGCTACTGTTTGCACCTAACATCTGCTATAAGCTAGCTGAATCCGGTTTCAACAAGCCAATTGATGGTAATCATTTCTCTAAAATGAAAGAACTAAAATGTCCCAGCGCTACCCCTTCTTCCGGTTAGTTTCGATTGACCTCACGCGCCTAGAGTAAATATATGCCATGAACACTGGCAAACTTGCCCTGCTCTGCAAAAAAAACCTCATCCTTGGCAAACCACGTTTGCGAAGCCTAAAAACACCCTTTAGTTACTTTAACCAATAATCGTATAACCTACAGCAGTCACCAATCAAAAATACGCTCACCACGGCCCAACCACCGTTTTGTGTTCATACGCCTCACTCTGATTGGCGCATGGTGTTGGCCCACCTCCATTTGGCAAAACGTGCATATAAGAGAAGCCTGTCGTCAGGCCATCGGTAGCTCTCGCTCTTTTCTGTCGCGTCGGTTCTTCCTGCTGAGCTATGGGGTAGGTTCCCGTCTTGTTCCCCAGCCGAGTGTGCGTCGTGTGGGATTTTGTTCCATGTTCGATTTTGCCTTTTTTTTTTAGTCTCAAAGAAACCGTTGAGAAGCTTTTCGATGAGCTGGACAAGGACAAATCGGGCAAGATCAGCTGTGCCGAGCTCAAAGCCGCACTACAATCGTACTCGGCGGAACCCCTCGATGAAAGCCATGTGAAGGCTTTCTTCGACAAGCTGGACTCCAATAAGGATGGTGAATTGAGCCTTGATGAGTTAATGGCTCTCTTTTGAGCTGATAGGGCTTAGTCTCATTCTCCTTACCCTCTTTCTCTTCCCTCCTAATTCGCCGGTCTATGTGCTTCGCTAAATTTCATCGTCATGTTGAGAAAAGTCGTGCTTTGTCGTACTACTATCAATAAATGCTGAGTTACGAGTAAACATAGGCTCGTGATTTTCTCTGGCGCGTGGTAGGGTTCGGATTGCAGGCACGGAACTTACGGATGGAAATTGCCCTCCAGGTGCGTACGCAGACACTCGTTGCTCAAACGCATTCGGAGTAGCGGTGTCAATCAGGTGTCTGTCTGATCGTGCTCCAGCGCATGAGGACGGGCCGGCACCGACCCGTGTACACTTCAGGGCGTTCGTTGTTCGGTTGCGTCCTGAATCCATCAAGCTGTTCGTAAATCTCGTATTTTTTGGAACTTGCTCCATTGTTTTACAGTGCCTTTAGGTTGACTAGGTAAATATTCTGCAGTTGAGTTTGCATTGCATTTTGTGATGGACTTGGTAGCGCTAGTATCTTCCGAACTCATCGATGATTGTGTCGTCTGCAAACGAATTGACCCTTTGGCTGAATTTAGTTCTGAAGGGTTTGGGTTGTTTTAATTTGTTTTTATGCGGCATCACCTGTCATCAAACCGACTACCTTCTAAGAGCCTGAAAGTCTGAAATTACACTCTAACAGACCAACACTTGTGCATTTACGTGGGACAGGATTTCCCCAACCCCTTGCCAGAAATTTGTCGGGCACACATGTTACACTTAGGTGACGTTGAGGCCACATGAGAGGGTCGGTGTCGCAGGAATATTGCATATTTGGCGATCTAATTACTGGTCCCAAGAAAGTGTCACACCTCACCTAAAAAGGAGCTCTGGTGTGTAAAGTGTGCTGGGTGAATTAGGGATTGTCACCTCCTTTTTGTTTCATCAGGACTTTCCATTAAGCAGGACGGTTGACTCACGCGAAATAAGGGAGAAAAGGACGGCGACTGCTGTTTTTTATACGCTCTAGTCACGCCAACATTTGGGCTCTCCGTTTACCGCTGTCACATAAGTATACTGCCTGAATTATCATGTTTCATTCCGACGTAGTAAACATGTGCCATGCGCCGTTTGTCACTTCGGTTTTATGATAGATGCGGGCAGGCTGGTTAAGCGCAAAGCAACGAAGAAGACGTAGTTCGAGGAGAATCATGTGTTTGGTGTCTGTGAAACAATCAAGTTGCTCTTGAATTTCATGATTAAAAGACCTGAGGAGCAGTGGCCAGAGGTGCTACTTACAAATTACATGCCACTTATCAGTAGTACCTTCCGGTAAGTGCACTCGAGACGTGGCATAAGTAAAGGGTTTTTTCATTTGGACTAAAAATGCGATCTCGGTCTTTTCCTTCTCAAAAGTGGATCATACTTTGTTTTACCAACAACCGTGTCGCCAACCGTGTCACCTACCGAAGTTAAAAATAAGTAAAATTTATTTCTCCGATTTAGAGTATTGTCTAAGAACTGCAAACTACAAAAAGCCGCGAATCCCCTTACCCGTGGGACTATGCAAATGGTCATTTGCATCGCGAGACAGTTTATTAAGAAGGCTTTGCAATATTCACAATTTGAATGAAAAGGTTTTCGCCCCAGAGCGGGAAGAGCAAGTGGTCTTCAATATTCCTACATACGCAAGCCTGACAACCCACCTTTACATGGGAATAAGGGACTGCGAATACCAAATCCCATTGCAGTATGCTGGACATGGTATCTGCTGTTCTCTATTGATCAAGCGCCTCGGAATGGACGAACTCGCTCCCCTCCTCGCCATTCACTTTCCCTTGAGGTTGTCAAGGGGCTTGTTCAAATGCTCTTGACCCTCGTCGCTCATAGCATCTACCTCTGAAAAAACAAGGTAACAAACTCGATCTGCTCCATATTTATTTACAGTGGGACGGATGTTTGACAATTATAGTCATCTTTGCGGTTGAAACGGAACCAAAAGGAGTTTTTAAGAGCATTATTGCTTTAACTCCAGCATTGTAGCGAGTCTCCTTCCATCCATTTATTGTTTGTGTGAGTTCAGGCAATTTTCGAACAGTACAGAGGACCGGAAAGACCCTGTTAAAACCGGTAATTTAACTTTTTTCTTCAGAACAAAGGCCTTCATTCGCTGTTGGCTGTGTGTATAGAGGTGAGAGGTGCGTCAAGTCGAGTGTTTGTCATTAGTCACGCATCTCCACCTGCATTTGTGCATGCATATGTTTATCTTCACAGTGGAGTGTGAGATGAATGGGTTTGAGATTGGGGGCAAGTGAGCATAAAGTTTTGCAAATGCACAGTTAATCTTTGATCTTATATCGTCCACCAAAAAAGTAGCCACACATATTTCAAACGATGCTAAAGTTCACCCGTCTAGGATGGACGCCCAACTGCAAGGTGGAGGAGAGGCGGGCCAAAGTGGCTGTCTCAAGTTTCGACAGTCGATCGTTTCAGGTCTACCTTCTGCAGTAGTCGATGGCAAAGCAAAATGCAAATGGACCGAAAAGAATTAGCCATTGCTGTCGTAATGTCTTCCTGCCAATTCGCGGACGCTCCGCTCTGTTGCTACAAGGCGACCTCGGGCGGCTTTATGGTGGTTCTGCCTGTCCGATTTAAAGCGTTTGGATTGGAGTTATCGGGTGAAATGCGGGCGGATTAGGTAAGAGAATTGCGGCGTCACATGTGCATCACACTAAATAAATTGAGGAATGCTGTGTGTTCTTGGATCAGCTCAAATGAGCAGCAGTAAGGCGGTTAAAAGAACAGACATTTAGAAGGGCATCGCGCGTTGCGAATTTCTTCTCCCCAGCAGTTCGAGTAAACTTGACGCCTTCTTTAGTAGTTTGCAAGGACGATGTGATGCTTGACAAATAAGGCAGAGTTACGTGGCACCTGGACAGTTGTTACGATCGCCTTTTTCAGTCCTTTTTTGTGGGCTTATGCAAGTCCCATGGGACGGATTAAGCGCCACAATTTTAGGGCAAACCATTGCAGAGGCAACTTGACGCCTCCCATGCGCCGAGGTTGGTACAATAAGTAACTCTTCAGGGTAAAATATCTTTACTATGACTATTTTACGATGCCGATCAAGTTGTACTGTGTATTTGGGTTATCTATTTAGACTAACGTTAACCACGAAAGCGACTTATAAGTTGACAATCTGTCAGTTGTGAATCGCACCACTAATGTTCTTATTCGGCTGCCAATCAGGGATCGTGGCCGAACTGGTTGAGGCACTAACTTGAGCAGGCACTGGAAGAGCTTGTCCACTTGTCTGTCAGTCCCTCCGACTAATGCTCCGCAGCGTTCAAGATCCTTTGGACTTGGGATGAGAGAAAAGAGGGTGATAGGGCTGGGAACTTGCTCAAAGGGTACCGGTTGTAGCGATCTTCTCACCAGTTATTTCTTTTAGGGTTGCCTCCTTTGTACAATTGCCATTGCTCTTACCACATGGCACAGGCCCGCCAACACTGAGGATTGTTTTGTGTTTGTGGCCTACATGAATAAAGGTGTAGGCCACACTCAATCAGCGGACGCCTATCCCCACTTATAAGGCTTGTGGCTAATAACTGTTGACATTTACACTTGGTGCGGTTTTGAAGAATGATTGAAGTTAGGAGATGTTATGCATTAGTCGGCGTGTGCCAAGTTTACAAAAGATATTTACAGCTTTGGTAAACACGCGTCGCTCCGTCCGACTGTAGTATGTCGATGAGCGGTTTCATCATTCGCACCACCACGTGTACCCTACCCACCGAAATATCTGTTGTGCAAGGCAATGAGGTCACTTCGAGGGTAGATCGGGTACAACGGTCCAGTTGATTCACAGAGCAGGTCAGAGGTTGAGTTTATCCAGAAACCAGCATAGTGACATAAATGCACGATTAGCTGAAAATTCGCGTTTGTTGCACATCATACAAATTCAGTCAAAAGTCGTTATGCAAATGGGCGACAAAATTAAACCAGCATCCTTAGTATGGAGGAATTTCACCAATGGTCGTCGCCGTCCGCAGTTGCTAGCACCAATGGCCGGGGCCCAGATCTCGTTTGAACCGGGGCACACAGCCATGACAACGGAGCAGACAGCAGTGGTGACAGCGCCTGCGGCGTGGTGGTGGTGACCGAAGCACCGTGGCAACAGGAAAGTCACACCCTACATTGAAGTCGTTAAATATGGTCATAAGCACGCATTTGAAGGTGAGAGATGGTTCCATTCCCCCGCATTCTCTCAGTTTCGTTACTGTGACTACCACATACGGTGGCCGGAGAACTTGATCCTAAATATCTTATCAACACTGCCACCGTTTGATAAAACTGCACCCGAGACCCATCGTGGTTGAGAAGAGAGTCATAAAGCTTTGGACTTCGATCTCCAACTTTCAACTATCAAGACAGCATAAAACGTCTTTTTTCAACACCTTCAATACCTTCCTTTCCTCTTACAGAAGGGCTTCAGCACTACCTCTTTTGATGCATTTACCAAATTCAAAAATCTGGGAGTTCCAATTGGATCCAAACTCCCTCCTTGATACCTAGGTAGTGGTTATCTCCAGCCTGGTAACTGATTATCGGTTGAGGACTCTCAATTGTTAAACCTCAAAAGTACAGATACAGTGATTAGGCCTTATTGCGCACATTAGGTCACAGCAATCTGTCGTACTATTGAATTTAACTGCAACGCTGAACCATTGCACTTCGGCCCATCGAGGTCATCATAAAAGCCCTAAAATAAAACCCAAAAGGTCAGAATTTTTTACCTGCTTGCATGAAAAATACCTAGTAGTCATTGCAACATTAAAAATTTTGCATTATCTCTTAAAATACCTTTTTTTCCTCTTATTGATAAAACCCGTTTGAATCATTGAAAAAAAAATGTCATTTCCACCTGGAGCTATAGCTTTCTTATTACAACTAGTGGCAATAGATTTCAATGTCACACATATGTGACACGTGTACCTAATTGAGTTTTATGGTAGGTGGTTGAACTCCATCGTGCCGTGAAGGGAATGCTTGAGTTGAAGGCAATAAAAGAGATAAATGTAGACCGTTATTGATAGGAGGTTAACTGGGCTTTTCGCTTTTATCCCCCATTTCGTTTATTCGCGGCTCCCGTGGATCGGTCAAGTGATGACGCCCTTTTGAGACGGTCAAACCAGTAGCCAACCAGACTGATCTATTCCTCTCTACAGGTGAAGGTATTCCTTTTCACCTTTTTAACATCATTTTGCGGCAATCTTTGAAATCGAATTTAAGCGGCTCAAGACCTGCCAGTCGGTGGTGAGAAGTTGGGCATAAAAGTAGTATTTTTCCAATTTTCTATTATTTCTGCTTCCACGAGTCAATGTCTAGGTAAATTTCGAGACAAAACAAAAACAAGCTATATATTTTTGTTTTTTTCATGTCCGTAAACTCAATTAAACTTATTGTTGGACGCGATCCCCTGGACCTTGTCATGCTTTAAACATCAGCTTGGATTCAACCTACAACAAAGGCGATTAATTGAAATTCTGTCTCATTTTGATGCCAAACTGGCGCACATCATGAGGCCTTACATCCAAATCATGCAGCATGAGTCGGAAGTTGAGATTGAAGCTGACTCTCAGCATCCGCTGTGTAAAAGGAAGGATTACTTTTCAGCAAAAATCGCCCATTCCTTAATTGGGGAATCCTCATCTCAAGCGCAAATTTTGTGATCAAATCTGGATTATTTTGGTTTCTTTTCTTCGTAAACTGCACGCTATTCCCAAGGTGGAACGGCCATTTCCCTTGGACCAGTAGGTGAAGCGGTCATCTCGGTGGGAGGCGTGGAGGAGGCTTTGGCATTTCCTGCGCTTTATGCAACGCGGATGGTCAGATGCACGAAAGAGGGCTGCTTGCAATTTTTATTTTGAAGGTAATTTTTAAAAGCTTCTCACCATATCTAGGGTCATCCCCCTTGCAGCTAAGACCGCATTTCCTCAGACCTTCGGCATTTGCTGCCTTAGTTCTCATTCCGCTGCTGGAAGGCGTCACACGTGTCCTCGTGCATTGACACTGTAAACAGCTCCGTTGAGTTAATGCAGTTAATGCGAAGCACTAGACCGCAGTGGGTTCCAAATCTCCAGACAGTTGTTATAGCTCCCCAGCCGCCTTTCTTTATTACACTTGAGGGCAGGTGAGTCAACGATCCGCTTGGACGTGGACTTCCTTTCCAGAAGTTACAATCACCTTATTCCATTAAATAGCATATTACGATGAAGGAGGGCTTGGAGTCCCAGCCGTCGCAATAAAGATCAAAACATGCGACTAATGTCATCCAACAGGCGAATAATATCCACATATGCCTCCATTCTCTGCTCCTGTACTTGAAGACTACTGCTGTAGAGCAGACAGCAGATTAGGAAAGACTACTTGAAAGGTGATGCCTTCTGTTTGTTGTGGATGCCTTTGACAAGGAAGCCGCAGCAGAGCGAGAACATTTAAACTGAGTCAAAACACAGCAGAGGTAGGCTATCGGGGCGGATGTAAACAAAGATAATAGAAACATTGTCCAATACAAGCATTCTAGTATCTATTGAAGGCATGTGTCGGAGATTTTCCTGCCTCTTGGAGTTTGTTAAGTAGTTCAAAGCAGACGCCACTCCCTGATTGGTAATCTCACCTCAGCTGGAGTCTAGTTAGTCGCATGGTAACCTTTTTAGCACTACCTTACCTGCTGTTGCCTTCCACCCTCCAACAGAAATAGTTCCCCGATATTGCAGTCAGCCAAACTCCAGATACTGTTTCTCTTTACGTCGGTAAATGAGCAGTAGGCGAAAAGGGGGCTTCGTTCCGTCGACTGAATGTGTAAACGCTGAAGCAGAGTTCAATTTGGCATGTGCTCCGTTCCTCCTTTGTTTACCTCCTTCCTTTGTGTATGCTCTCGGCTTCAATGAAATGTGTGTGTGTGTGTGTGTGTGTGTGTGTGTGTGCACATCTAATTTTCACTGAACCCATTTTCAGCCAGAGTAAACAAGTAGTTCGACTGCAGGAATCTGAGGCCATGTTTAAACATTACCTTAATAGGACTGGGACAAGTTGATGCCCGGAAAGAACTTTAAAGGTGACCAATGAAGTGAATTGGTGGCGGGGATGAAGGCTTGTGGTGTGTGTGTATGTGTTCATGCCGTCCTCCAGACGGAAGTGATTGGGGGCCATGCTGCGCCAACGAGGACAGACCCATGGAGGGTGAGCACCGCCCACCACACGCAGGAGACTTGCTCACCGATCGATCGTCACAAGTCTACTCATCGATTTTGCGCACACGATGAGGCCAACTCAGTCCGGGGGATGCAATCACGCGATGTCACCTGTGTGTACGCGTGAGGTGGTGGGGCAGGAGGGTGGCAACTAGTCATTACCGCCACAGCACAGTGTGTGCATGCGTGCATCGATTCGGCTACCACTATCGCCGCGGCGGTCAGTCACGCACGCTCCTCCAGGAGGAGGGGGAAGGCGGGTGGTAGACACGCCTCAAGCAGACAACCATCTGTATTGAGTTCTTGCACTTGTCACAGAAGTTTGTCAATGCAGCGACGGTCACTGAATTTAATCAACGGGTTTGTCAGCCCAGAACTTTAACTGTCCGTGGAAGAGACCCTCCGTGTCGCTTGATCGCAACCATTGACAATGTTATCTTTGGAGGGTTGATGGGCCGTAGTAAAGATGGGATGTTATGGAGAACGCTATATAACTGTCAAAGAGGCGCATATTCACCTAAATTTTACTATGCTTTCATTTTTTGAGGAACGAAGGACTGGAGAGTTCCTTTGTCGCGTAAAAATGTTGCCATCAAGACTGATTGAAGGGGTCAATAAAATCAGAACTTTTAGTTTAAAAAGTTGCTATGATTTTGGGGTGGGATGACAGAGGACTGCTTAATGTGGAACTTGTTGCCATGTCCATGCTTATGTTGCCCTTTGCAAGGAATGCGGTGATGAGAAGGGTTTCACAGTTTAGCGATTTTAGGGACCATAAATAATACTTCAGACTGACTGTCGGGGAGATGGAAGCGATTACATTCTCTTTAACCGGCCACCTTACTGGATGGTTTGAGAGAAAAGCAAAGTGAAATCTGTGTGGACGCAAACCCTGTGGCCACCAAAAGCAGTTTTGCACTCATTACACCCGAAAATGTTTGTACTTCCAATGACCCTAATTGACCCAGACTTAACAATTAATACAACAGCGCCATTTAAGGGAAGTTGAGAGAACTCGCCGAGGTTCTTTGCATGTGGTATGATAATTTGTTAGATGCTAAACCATTTGTTTAACGACCAAAGTTCTATTGAAGGACCATCCACTTGAGGCCGGAGTGGTAGTTACAGAAGTAATAGTTGTCAAGTCCGTAGAGTAGACCACTTCACCATTAGACTCTGCAACTATATTGTTGAAGTGGAGAACCCACTTGTGCTCATGTCACAGTCGTCATCTAAGTGCTCATTTTGAGAATGAACAGACCCATCAGTAGAGTCCCAGCACCAGTATGCCACAATCTTGTCATTTATTATGCCTGAGGGGCATAGCCACTAGGTCATGCCATTGGTCTCTCATCGTCTATGACGCAGTAACCAAAAGAAGAGAACAACTTGGCGTTGCAAACCATACACACAAATCAGTCGAGGAGGCATGCAAAGGGCCTTGGTGATCACGAAACTTATAAATCAAAATGTAAATTGGACTTGTACTGACGGCATTCGAGACAGAAGAAGTTGATACGATTGCGAGAGAACGTCAAAAGGCATAGGTGTAGCACTTTTGCATTGCATTTGCATTCGTTAGAGAGGCTGAATACTACCCCCGACTTCAAGAAGGCCACAATGGGCAAAGCCGAACATCCCATCGATGCAGTCGAGTGCTTGGGGGTTAATGTCTTGGAGCACAAATAGCAGCAGACTGCAGACTGCTGCCTCTGGGCTATGGCCAACGAGTTCCCTTTAAGGATTCACAGTGCATCTTAACTCACCCGTCGGAAGGAGCTTGATCAACTGCCAGTCAGTAGAATTAAACAATCGCCGCCCTATAGTCCATATTTCCCTTCGATTAATTTTGTCCGAAGTTTTCTAGAGTAGCACATTCGCGATGCACTGTGATCACAAATCGTCCTGGTTGTCAACGCTAAATTAGCGCAAACATGTCTAAGACACGTTGGGACTGGTCTCTCGAGTATTATCTTAAGGCAATTTCGCATCGCCCTCTCAGGCGGCATGCAGGCTAGAGTGGACGAATTGAGGCCATTACACATTTCTGTGAGGGTTCGAATCTAGGAGGATGTACATTCTTTTCACCCGTGGCCTGACTAATTAACTACCCTTAACTATTCCGCCATTGACCCCTTCAAGGAGAGACGCACTGTTATGCTTCTCATCCACGAGACTATCGAACCCGTGTGGGGAACAGACAGGCTCATATCTATCAAGATGTGCAGGACTGGACCTTAAGCGTCGATATGTTCCAAGTGGTATTCCTCTACCCACCCCGACCGTTGCCACAGCTGGAAGGCATCGGTGTGCCAGCGTAGAGCCATCGCTATTTTACACAAATGGACCGACTAGAGGCAATTGACCTCTCACCAAAACAAAGTTGGTACTTCAAACTCAACCAATCTGGTGCAAATACTTACCATTAAGTGGTGCCGTACACATGTCATCTATACGAGACGCTAGTGAAGAACAAGCCAATTTACTCAGCAAATCACGAATTCGGTGAAATATTTTTGCTCTTAAAAAGCTTTATTACTATTTAATGGTAAATCTGTTCCAAAGCACGAACAATTCTTTTGAGTTTGGAGAACCGTCTTGACCCGAAGGTGTGAATACATTCCAGCCAAACAAACAAACGGATTTTTTACAATCGGACCTGTTGCCATGGCGTCAGTCCCCACTTTGCATTGTGATAATATGGGCGCCTTAGCTTGCGCATCATATTGTCGAAAAATTGCATAAATAACGTAACACAATTCACTCTGCCTCTCCCAGAAGTTGATGTGTAATTGGAGCAGAGGAAGGCGACGCCCTCTAGATGGAAGAATAATAGTGCAGCAAAAAGGTTGCAAACAATCCAACCATTATTCATCCCCGTCGTTTTCAAACATCTGGGTGCGAAAATACGTCCCACAAAAGCTGTCATCGAGACTGAAAGAAAGCAACTCTTTCTGCATGGATGAAGTCTGGACAAAGGGCGTTTAAGAAAATTAAAGCCAGAAAAAAATTATGCACGGTCCAACCATCATCCAGTTACCATTGCTCTTTAGGCCAGTGTGCGCAAAAAGACGAATCAATTATACACTACTTAGAAAAAGACGAAACAAATTAAAGAAATAAATTTGCTGATTGATGAGATGAGGCTTTGACAAACAAAGAAACGATCTCCACTTTTTAAACAAACGCGCAAAGTTAATGGGTCATTCATAATAAGAATCCATAAAAAAATTATAATGCTTTGGACAAATAATACACAAGGTTAAGGTGTGTGTTTGAACATTCATTTTTGTGGTATCAAGTGCTCCATTCAGTGCTGTACGTAAGGTAGAGTATTTGGCCACTTTTGAATGGTAACAACTGGGAAGTGCGGGTTGATTGGGCAGTCCGGTCGCTGCCAAATGGCTGTAGAGCTGGAGTCCTTGCTAAGACCGCAACAAGCCAAATTAGCCCTGAAGAAAATACTACTTACCAACGGGCAGAGGAGGCAGAGTGGAACGTCACTAGCATGGCTCGGAGGGCATGCCGCGGGTCAAGAGGATAAATTGCAGAGCCAAAAATACTAATGCATTAGAAAACAAATCCCTCAGAACCACCTTCCAATAAGTCGTGGGAAGGACAGGAACAAAAATTCTGTGTAGGAACTAACTTCACTTAAACAGGTGTTGTTCTAATTGCAATAGAAATGCCAACTAGAATCGATTCGCTTCCAGCTATCGGAAAGTGGATAGCCATCTACAAAATAAGGTATTCCCCAATAATCTGTTTTACGGTACCACACGCTCACCATGGAGAATGCCAATTACAGAATGCCATTATGCAAATTAATTGAGAGAAATAAGCGATAAGCTAATACGCAGATTTCCTTTAGCGAAGCTGTTTATGTGCGTAGAGGATATATGACAAGCTCCTTTGCATTTAGAGGTGCCAACAGTCCTCAAAGGACCGCACCGTGCTATTTATGTTGCTTGTGACCCATAAAAGTATTCACGGGTTAGCGTAAGGAAAAACTCGAAGAATGACATTAGAGATATTGATTGTCTCACTTCATCTGCATGCTTAAATCCCAGTTTTGGCAACAAGTCACATAGGGCTCCTGGATTGTATCTCCATGCTAATGCCCTCAACATCTATTGTATATTCAAGGTTTATACGGATTTCTTTCGTCCTCCAGGAAGCACGAAGCTTAATTGATTCGCATCTTAATTTTATTTCAATACTACAGGATACGTACAATTCGAGCCATATTTTCCTTGGAATCATGGAGAGCCTGATTAAATAGCTGAAGTCGGTCAATTGCCCCAATGATCAAAGTACAGGGCCGGTCTTGACAGACCTATAATTAAGGGAAGGTAACCACTACCTATTCGTATGGCCTCACATGCCGCCGTGGGCCAGGCCAAGAATAATCTTTCGTATAGGTTATGGAGCAATAGATCTGCAGTCTGAGCATTAATGGATATTTTTGTCTTTGCCGAGAGTGTGAGCTTAGACATGAAGTCATGGACAAAAATTAAAAGGAAAGGAATACACTACTTATTATTTTTGCAACCCAACGACATTCATATCGTTGTCCAAAAAGCAATGGCAATTATGCGTCTTTTTCTCGTACATAAACTTAAAATGTATATAATCTTCGCGAAATATTTTAAACTACTTTAGGATACTTTAGTGAAGCATTAAATAATTTTTTAGGCAACAATAAATGTTTACTTAACAACTAATTCATGGACGCCCAGGCTAATAAAAGGGCTTCGCGATACGTGCGCAGGCCGGGTGCTTCGCGCTCGGTCCGGAATGGTCATCAAGACATTTCGGGAGCGTATTCTTTGGCTGTGGCATGCCCGTCAAGTCAGGGCGGCCGTTGGCGTGACGTGTGAAGGTAGGCGGTGGGCTGGCGGCTGGGCGGCTCCGTTGAGGACGGGCTTGGGGGGCTCTCGTCGTCGGGGTCGGTTTGGTTCAGGTGGGTCATGTTCCGGGGGGTCCTCATGCGTAGGTCGGTAGGGCGGTTGCAACGCAGGGAAGTTGTCGGTTGGTGTGTAAGGAGCAGGAGATATGGAAAAAAACAAGTAGGTGGTCGCCCGTGAAGAACCAAAATTTGAATGATTGGTGGCCCTTCAAATCCAAAGATCAAAGGCAATCCTTGATCAGGTGTGTATTTGGCATAAAGGGAGAAAATAAGGCTGCTACACTGACCCGAAGTCAGCCCACGCGACGAAAATAAAACGGAGAGCTAGGTCCTTGAAAACGAAAAGGAATGTCAAGCATGCACCTAATTTATTACATTCATCAAGTGGAAGTTTAGCCACCAAAGAGCAGATGCATTTTAGAGCATTGTATTCCTGCCCACAGCTAACAAAAAAAGACAAATAACTATACCTGGTGGCTATAATAAAAATCTAAGTAGGATTCGAATACTTTATCTTACGTAACTTTGTTTGTTTGATTGATTGTAGTAGAATTGTCGTTTGAAATCGGGCGCGATGTATGCCTGACTTTCGCTTCTCCTGTTCGCTTCGGACTGCGCGTTCGTTTGAATTGTCGTAATCGCTGGTGTATTCTTAGTTTTGCTCAAAGAGGCTCTCTACTTACATTTTATTGTTTTAAAGAAGTGCCGCAGTTTTATTTTTTTACATTAGCCGTGCTGCGCCAAGTTTTTGTAAGGTGATGGGCTTGTATTTCAAAGTCATGTAAATGCTGTGTACGAACTTATTTCTCACATGAAGCGTCTTGCTTTACCTTGTAATTTAAATGCTGGGATTGGGGCGTTTGCTTCTATATCATCTGCAGGCATCGGAACTCTTGCCATACATTGAATTTTGCATCGACTGCTATGCCTGTTTACTATTTAGCGGCTTATCATGTTAGCATGACTCTGGAATCAGTTGAATTCCTTCGGTTGCGCCAAATACTTTGGACTTATTGTATTAAGTTGTTTGTTCCAGACAATGTCTGACTTCGAAGAAAATCCCGATGAATTCATCGTTGAAAAAGTTCTCCGAGTTCGAATTCGCAACGGGAAGAAGGAGTATTTTCTTAAATGGAAGGGCTATCCCGACTCGGAGAACACCTGGGAGCCAGAGGAGAATCTCGATTGTCCAGATTTGATCAAACAGTTTGAAGAGAATGCTAAGAAGCTCACCACCAAGCCACGTCCTGTTGGAAGACCATCGAGCATTGCTTCTAGCGATAATGGTAGTGTTAGGGATGCAGATCTCCCGAAAACTGACTCCATGCCGTCTTCCGAGCCAGATCCTTCCAAAGCGGGTGACATGGCTTCAAAGAAGCGGGGTAGAAAACGGAGAAACCCCACTTCACAGGAGCCCGATGCGAACAAAACCGGCGACGAGCACGAAGAAGAGGAAGAGGGTGAGGGTGAGGATGAAGAGGAAGGTGAAGGAGGTTCTCCAGTAAAAGTAAGCCCTCCCTTATTTGGACTGGTTTTCACCCTTACTGAATTACTACATTTGCCTTTAATAGCGTCAGGTACTGTCGGAAATACCCTCAACCGGTGGGAAGGTTCGTGGTTTCGAACGCAACCTTAAGGTAGAACGCATTATTGGAGCTACAGAGTCGTCGGGAGAGCTTATGTTCCTCATTAAATGGTAAGGCTTTTCGGATTAATTGATGTACTTAAATTAATGAGTAGCAGCGCTGGATGTCTATTATTTTCCCCACAGGCAAGGGATCGATATTGCAGACCTTGTTCCAGCTAAGGAGGCTAATGTCAAGTGTCCTCAAGCGGTCATAAAGTTCTACGAGGAGCGGTTAACCTGGCACACTCCGGATTCCCAATCGTCTCCAGCCAGGACGTAGTCCTTCCTGCCGTTACCTGCTGCCATTTTGTCTTTATTTCAGGCATTTAAAACAAAGATTTACCCTCCCCCTTTTCCTGTAAGTATGCTTCCACCATTCGTACATATTAATCACTAACAGGGATTCGATGTTTTGATACCGCCACCATTAAGGAGGCCATGCCATCTCTGAGGATATGTATTATAAAAGTCTAACCCCATGTCTCATGGCCTTCTGAGGTTTCCTCCTGGTTTAGTGGTTATCTTCGGAGCAAACTGGACGATTTGAGTGTATTTATTTAAATTGTATGCCATTTGGCTTACATTTTAACATAGGGGTAGACAGTTTGTAGACTCGATTGGCTTGGAGTTGACGAAGTGGCGAGTGTTGACTCCTGTTTTGGTGTGAACTTACCTTGACGAGTCGTAGCTGCTTTCAGTGGAGTATGAGGACGCAGAGAGCGAGCTCGTATCGGTTGCGCCCGTCAACCTCGTAGTCGATAAGCCAGTGGGTAAGGTCTGTTTTAAGAGAAGGTGGATCAACTTATGAGGGATAGGAAAACAGATCAAACTTGGCTCGGTCCCCTAGGTGACGGGAGGGCTGAATGCGAGTGATCTGTATGCGCAAATGGATGAGCTCGTGCCCAGCGTATGCACAAAAGTGGTGAGCTGTTGCGAGTTGGCCGGCTATTCTCGGTGCCAGTCTGCAGCTCTAGCTTCGATGGGGTGGACGCCATGTGACGCGATCGATCAAATTGTCCCTCACTTTAACTGTTCAAAAGGGAGTGGGGAACCTTTCAAACGTCCTTCACTAATGAGTGAGATTGTAAGCCAGATTAGCTGCCTACAGCTCGCCAACATGGCAGTAGGTCTCAGTATTGGCTAAGTGCTAGGCCAAAATAGAGCCAGAAGTTCCGCCAACTGATAGAAATGACCAACCTTTGTTCCGTCGTACTCAGAGAAGGTGCTTATTACTTGGAAGATGCGATGGCGATTCTCGTATCCACCAGCAATGTCTTTCAAGTTAGCCTGATGAACGGTGATGAGATAGACACGGTAGTAAAACTTAATCAGGGACATCTTGAAGAATACTTGATATGTTGTTGAGAACAGGGTCTACAAAAGGAAAAACGAAACTTTTCGCTATGCAGAAGGGTGATGAGAATCCGTACAGCTAAGCGGATCGGAAATTTTTCCTAGCGGATCGCCTCCTCGTACGAGGGGATTAAATTTTGGTGCGCATTCGCCAAATGTATGAACGTGTAGGAGCTCATTTTAGTAAGAATAAGCGGTATCGTTAGTGCTTCTTGAAGGGGGACAGTCACCAAAGGACCTTTGTAGGATGGATTGGCCTACTCTGTTGAGAATTTTGCAAGCGCTACTATGCCATGGTAGCAGTACTTTTTTATAAACTCAGATAAGGGGATTTTACAGATTTGGACTTTTTTTCTGGTTGGAGCTATTTCTTAACGTTTTTATTTCTTCGAATGTATTACTGGAAATCCTACCCTTATGCCAACATATAAATCCCAAAAGAATTTAGCAAATGTGTTTCAGCATGCAAGCACACGCTTTAAAAGGCTTAAATGAAAATGAAAAGGAATACGGTGTGTTATTTCTGCACGACCAGGCATGAACCATTAAAATAAGCCATTGTGAGCTTCCAAGGGCAAAACAAGTGGAAAAGTATATTGGTAAAACTTCAGGCAGACAGAATCACTTGTAAGGAGAAGATTCATCCAAACAACTAAGACGGGGGACACGATTATCTCGATGCCCTGCAACTCAGATAAAAGGCGACTAAAGTTGTTTTAAGTGAAAGCAATGTAGAATTCCGATGCTAGTGATAAGAAACGATACTATTTAACTGAGTTGAGAGTAGCGAAACCCTAAAATCAATAAAGTCCCTTGTCATTTGGCGCACAATGTCCTTTCAGCCCTGATTTGGCCTACATGCTAATGGTGAGGAGAACCCTGGTATGACCTGCTCCACCAGTGCCCCAACATTTATGGATATTTGTGGCGTAGTTGCTTCAAGGCTTGTGACACAACTAACAAATTAGCTGATGATCAGCACTCTGCAAAATGGACAGATGTCAGTAAATAGTGAGTGGATGAGCCACCTTATGGCGGCTTCACTTCTCATTTAGCCCTCCCATGGTATGGGCGCATAAATAGGTTTTCGTGGAAGGGACCAATAGGGAATTACCATGACGGAGCGGTTGATGGTGTACTGGTAGATGAAGGTAGCCTGAACCTTGCCAATGTCATCCTGATAGTTTGCCACCATGATGATACCAAAGACAACGTCCAAAATGTCACCTAGAGTGTAGATCATGCAGCCGATCCACTCGTCAAAGTAGCGACGATTTCGCATACGCGCGTAGTGAATGAAGATAAGGACGTTGACAAAAATCACCACTGCCTTGACGGTAATTATGAATTTTTTCGGGTCCTGGGGCATGCAGCTGAAGGGTATGACAAACCGTCACTTCAGATTTCACTATAACTGGGTAAAGATGAGGATTCGATCATACCTCAGTAGTAGACATTTTAGCCTCTCACACTTTGGCTTCTACGCTGATGCTACAGTTTCCCAATCGTAAGAATATCTGTTCCGGACTAGTAGACACAGCGGCGTTTTCTGGACTGACTCGAGCAATACCCCAAGTCCAGCCCAAACGAGCGCCAGCCGCTATTTCGTCGACTGGATGCTACACTCTAGAAAGCCTTGAGAAAGTATGGTCGAAGTTTGTAAGTCGTCCGATTACCGAGATCGCTATAGCAACCAATAGCAAATGAGGCTGAAGTTAAACCACTCACAACACAACTGCTTATAACATTTACGTGAGACTGAGGTATAAGCCCTCCCTAAAGGTCTGCGAGAGCTTGAGAAGGTTTCGGATGACAAAAAAAGGTAGAAACGCAGAATACGCACGGAGTCTCGCTCCCCGAACACACTTCGCAATATTCGCCATGGGGGAGAATTTGACATCTGGGGAACGTACCTGTGAAAAGTGCCTAAATCTCGTCACTTTCTTGTTACAACATTGTCCACCCCTAATAGACAAATCGGGAACTTCGTTGGACGATATGAAATTCGCAATAAAGTTTCAGTAAGGGAGGACGAGACCATAAAGCGTGCAAATAACAATCAACCCTCTTAATTTTGATCTCCGTATCATGACGTCTCAGGTGAACCAACCTGATTGATGCGATAAAGGAGGCTACCCTGATTCACAAATTTGGCATATTCGAAGGATATTCTGCGAAGAAGTTCAAAAAAGGATGCATCATACAGGTTAATTGTCCGAAGATGACGTGTTACGCAACGGAAGGCAGGCTTCTCTCCATGACAATGGCGAATTATGTAACACTGTTGGAGATTAATGCATCAATAGTATTTGTAAGGTGATGAAAGATAAAAATACGAACCTTTGCCGTCTTTTGGAGTTTGCATAATTGCCAACATCAATGAGACACCAATGTTTGCTCCCGCTGAATCACATCGTGCAAGTGATAGCCGCATTTTGCGTGGTCATGCTGCAATTAGACGAGGCACTAATCATGTCACTTTTGTTCCCCATCTGTCTACCCCACTCTGCGCGTCATCGTGCGATTAACTACCTACTGCTCACATCAATCAGAATAGAGATGCGGAGGAGGAGGAGCAGGCAAGTTGAGATATGAGATCTTCCCATGGTTACATGGGTACGCATGTACATGGTTGCGTGGCTACATTTTGTCGCGCAAACTACGGGAATCCTATGTCGCGTTGTCTCGTAAGACTGCAACTTTCCTTCCATCGGGCGCGTAGCGATGACCACTGATACATTTGATATTTGGATGCACAAAAGCCAGTTTTGACCATGGGCTAGGTAGTCGGTTTGTCGACCAGGATTTAATCCTTTCTCAAAGGAACGATTTTTAACTGTGGAAATGACTTGAATCTCACTACCTGTCGGATGTCAAATCCCCTTCCCCAAATGGCACAAAGATTTAGGGACGAGTTAAACTGGTCTCCTACACAGACCAGTCTGTCCACTGACTGACTAAAGGGATTTATAATTAGGTCAGGTGACTTCACGCTTCCATGGTCAAGGTAACGGAACTTACATGTGGTTGAGGAAAAGATTGGCGGAGAATTGTAGGACCACTTGGATAGTGATGCAGGCTACTAGAAGGGGAGGAAGCGAGAGTTGAAGTAGGCCTATTAAGGATTCAGAGCAATACCCTGTTTAAGTTAGAGGCGTGGAGTCACTTACTGGCACAAATTATGGTCAAATTCCAGAGCATGCGGCCCAATCGGTTAGTCTTTCCCGTGAGGACAATTGCAAGCCCGTAGGGAATTGAGATTACTGTCTGCATATAGCCCCATGCAAGGAGGGTGGAGCCCTTTGACTAGAAAAAATTAATAGATGCGGGTACGAAGAGTTGATTGTGGAGAAGATCTTCACCGACTCGGGTGCACAAAAATCAAAAGCGATTCTTTTGAATAGTTTTTTTGTGTTCTGCATGACATTCAGTTCGCGTAGATGAAAAGAGGAGTACGCTTAAATAAACAAGAGACCTTCATCCGAATCCCTCTACTCCCTTTAATTAAATTTTTCCACCACCTTCATATGCGGCTTTATCACGAGAAATGTGTCCACCCTTCCCATCTCACTTCCACTTCCCACAAGTCTACATCCTACCTAGCTATCAGTCATCATATAGAGAAATATGGAAGGTTTTTCTCAACAAAAATCCCCACCACAATCAAATATGTCTTTGAAATTCCTTGTCATTATTCAAATTGTACGAACAGTTGCTGAACTTTAGGATAGGTTATGATTTCTCTTTCTGATAGACTTTAATAAAGATATGCTTCTTGGGGCTATGAAAGCTTTTTGCTGATTTTTGATCCATTGCATTCTGTGCCTATCAGACTTTAGGTGACCCAGGGGGTAAAGTGAAAGATCACCCCTAAGATGACCTGAGCAATTGGCAATTCACATTGTTCCTACAACATCGCTGGTCAAAAGAAAACAGGACTGAGGAAGCCCTGTGCATGGATTTCTTTGCTCAGTTCGGGCAAGGGTTTCTTTCCACTGAGAGAACCCTGAATATGGTATGAGACACAGAAGTGGACTGATAGATGATTGCTGGAATGCTGCAAACGACTCGAGGGGCTAAGAGAAGCAAGAACGGCACAATTGGGGCTCCATGTAGTCCTCATGACACCTGTTTCCGTCCCGGTGACATTCATGTGCACCCACGATTGTAGTTGAAGAGTGTCTTTGGCTTCCCTACAGCTGTCTTATTTCCACCTACAGTAAATGCTAAGACAGTGAATGGGCTCGTGACTTTGAATGTGGTTAAAAAAGCGCTAGGACCCTATCCGACTACCTATTGTAACACAAAATAGAAGGACCGGGTAGTGACGCTTACCTGACAGAAATGCGCATTTTGACATTGGTCAAGGCAGGCTGAGAGGGAGTCAAGAAACATGAGATTGATCAGCAGGTGCACGATTCCAAAGTTTCGGAAATCTGGGTAAAATCTTAAGAAAAATTATTGAAATAAAGATATGGTCCAAATGGGTTGGGCTGAGGGAACAAATTACCTACCTGTTTTGGTGATATTTGTACACCTGAGAGAAGAACTTCGACCTAAAATTTATCAAAAGGAACGACTGACTCAGATTCAGGAAATCATTTGGAGAAAAAGAACTCCCAGCCATAGCGATGGTTGTTCATGCCAGAAAACTGCTTGCTACTCATGCTTCTAGCTGCTAATCTTTGGGGGTGCTATGAGACCACTTGCCGGGTCCCAGAAGTGACTCGAAGAAACGTCACTTTCTGATCTTCCTTTTACCTACAAGTTGGTGGCTTGAGCCTTCGATATTTGTACCACCATTAAGAGCTCGAGAAGGTCGCCAGATAGTAATCAAAATCAAGTACACTAGCAGATGGTCGAGATAACTGGTCGTGAATAAGAACAAACTAAATTAATAAAGAAACCTCTTTTGTGCTTTTCCATTTCGATCAAGCTTATAAGGGATAAAGAACCAGAGGATGAAACTTTGTCCTCGTGAGGGTTTCGCGGATACATTTTCTTTTATTTGGACTGAAGATTCTGGATATGCCAAGGGAAATGAGGCAAATGCGAAATTTGAAACACATAAGCTCCTGTCTGCTTGTTACTTCTTTACCAAAGAACTCTTTTGCACAAGTAACCTTTTTGCACAGCAAGGTGCGTCTCGTGATCACTTCCAGATCAGAAAAAATTATGCTCTTGCCTACCAAAGGTGTCCATTAATCTACTTCAAGGGAATTTTAGTTGTGCGAAATGTTACTTTATGGTGGATTTAACTACACAAGTAGGTCATTTGCTGCAAGCACTGCTTCCATCCTGCGCTATGATCCTTAGGGCACAATAAGAGCCTTCTACTTATGCTGGTGAGGAGTATAGCCCTCAGAACACGACTATGGGAAGGTTCTACAGGCTTTAAGCACATCACATGCTAATTAAAATGACGACTTTTGAGTTTCGCCGGTTAGTAGGAGAGGAAAAGCACTACTGTATATTAGGATGCTAAAATCTCAACAAATATCAAAATAAATTTCTTTGACATTTCTACGAAGAACTTCGACTACTTACACTTACAGTCTTCAAAACCAAAGTGACAGACAAAAATCGAGTAATGCCACTTACACTGCAATGGTGAGCAGTTCAAGGATCCCCACAAGAGCGAAAATGCGATTGAATATGGATGCGAGGAGAAGGCCCGCATTGAGACGAATACTTTCAGGAGCACTCGTTTTAAGATTGTTAGAAGTTTTAGTCACCTGGGTGACAAAAAAGAAGCCATGACCCGTACATTGACAATGGACTTTTTTATTCTCCATAATCGTCTCGCAGACCCCTCTGTTATACTCAATTTCACCCCTATAATCCATTTTGACAGAGGAGCACTCGAGCGACTGTTCGATCTTGCCCTCGGGAACCTGGTAAACAAGCCTTATTGCGAAGTTCTTTCCGACTTTTGACTGTAAAAGAACAGGGTAGCAGATATCTTGAGCACTAATATGCATTTACCATCGACGTCAGATCAAAGCTGCCGACAAAACAGAGGTGGGAGATGGGACGAAGACTGATAACTCTGACGTAATTCTGATGCGCCGTTATCGCATAACATGTCACATCCAGCGGTTCGGAGTTCCCCATCTCTTCCACATAAAAGGAGGTTTCATTGACATTCTACAGCAAAGCAACATTCATTTAAATAAATGTTTGAGCGCTCAGCACAAAATCACACTACCAGTGGCATGGACACTCCACTATGCGCGGTCTTTCAGACCTTTTGTGCCCAAATAATAAAACAATCTTTTATATTATTGCTACAGGCTTGCAATAGTTAGCTTACGTTTATTTTTGCTACTGTACCCGCGCCCCGAGGATAATGGTAGGTGGAGAAGAGGTTGGTGCGGTGAGAGTAGAGAGTGGCCGCAGTATTGTTGATCACGTGAGCGTCAATGATTTCAGTCAGTTTGTAGATGAGTTTGTAGAGCCTAAGAGAGTAATAGGAGAACTTTCAACCAGCATTATGCTTCCTTTACGAATTATAAAATCTACGTAATCTATAATTTTCCTTAAAATTCGTATTTTGAGTTATTTACACTAAACATGTCAAAAAAACTGGTTTTACTCTAAGCAGGACCATAACATATCCTTATTGTGAAAAACTTATCAGTCGTATCCCTGTTTCTGACGCACTGTGTGCCACTGATGGCATAATTGTGGGCCTTTTGAACAACCGCATTCAGTGTAAGCTCAGTCAGTCTCGAGAAACCGGTCAAGAAGAATTGATTGAGGATGGGATCCATTTGGAGACAGTGTTTCGACCAAGTTTCTAACACCGAGTGCGACCGGGTGATGAAGCGGTAGGAGTCCTCTTCATCCCTTATCAGATGCTTCAGTCTTCCGGACACCAATACATATAGCACCAAACACTTTACCTGACCTAAATAGTTGACACTTCAGCTGTGGCCTTTTGTCAGGTGATTTTCAAAGACGCAGCCGTCAGACCTTAGACCTATCCTGTTTTTAATGTACCACAGTTTGCCGCATTTTGATTTGTTTAATGACCCCATACAGAGCCAGAACATTTAAAACGGCAACTATTTACTGGCAGAAATTGCGGTTTTAGGTCAAGGCGACTTCGATTTGCGTTCAGAGCTTGCTCCAAGATTTTGTCACCTATATTTATTGGTATACAAACTTCATTAGAATTAGTTTAAGGTTTGCTGTAATTCTCTACTATTTGCAGAATTCATTAAAGCAGTATTAGATTTTTAGGTTCTAACTTATTCACTTTTTCCATATCTGAGTGACTGATCAGTAAGTGAAAAATTTGAGATTTATTTAACGCATTCCGCTATCAGTGGCTTGACAAGTGCTTTGGGGTTTTCCTGCAGTAGATTCCCTTCATTCAATTATCCCTTTAAAGGGTGGGTACGTGCCATAAGAGACGGACTTTATGGTGCTGACGTCTTAGAATACGAGTAGGTTGAAACAGTTAAGAGGTGAAGCATCTGTTTGGCGTTAGACTGCAAGTCTAGGCGACCAATCAAGGAAAGGGGAGAACGCTTGGGCAGTGGTGAATAGATTGGCATCAAGGATTAATAAGTATTTTGAAGCTGGAGCAGAAAACATTACAATCTTTTAGTGCTCAAAGCATCTACGAAGGAAATATCTGAGTAACGAAAGTATCACTAATGAAAGTACTCGAGTTTTGCTCTTGCATGGCAGGGCCCGGATATAAATAGCAAAAAAGCAATTATGCTTGAACGAACCTTACTTGAAAGAACCTCTTTATGACTGGCACATCTCAAAGGAAGAATAAATCTTAAATAAAATACAAATGATATAAAACAAATGTTTAACACTACAAAGCATTTGACGATTTCGTACACGAAGAAGCTGAAGGCCACAGCCATAGCGTTTTGCTTGAATCCGATGGTTGGGATGTGGGTATGTCTGCGTCATAACTGAAGATTAATTCGAATACAAGGCTACAGAAACGTCTTGCAGCATTTGAAAAGGATGCAGCACGCAATAGCAAAACGTACTATCCACCAATGGTTTAATGTGAATCTGTTAAAACTATTCGATTATGCCCCGTCAAGCTCGATATGCCCTAATAAAAGTCTACGTAGCGCGATTCGAGAATCAGCGTTTGGCTATGGCTTTCCTGAGTAGTATAAAGGGAACAATTGGGAAAGGGAATTAGGAATTAGGACATCAATGATTAACTTGACGTTGTGAAAACGCACAATCGGGAATGGGCTGCTTGTCGACTGACGCGATGAGAGATAGCCTTTGTATTGCAGCACCGGTATGCAAACTACCTTGTTACTAGTTAGCGGTCCCTGAACACGCCGATCGCCGCCTGCAATGGTACTAATTGGAGGACTTCTGAGTATGTCGCGTTAGTCATTGTCCAAACAAACCTTATATCCAACGATTAGGCAGTACATTCCTTAAGGCGATAAATGGGAAACCTTAGGGGGAGAGAAATGGAAGTGAATGTCCTACCTTTGAGTTGTTTAATAGTTTTCACAAAGGTTCCATCATTGAAGACATCAAAGCCCCCCACGTAGCAGCCCGACCGTTCATCTTCCCGCCACGCATAACCACCGTATTTGTTCATTTCGCTGATGTTAAAAAACGTGAATTTGTTTGCTTTACCGCAAGCAAAAAAACTCACGTTCTGTCCACTTGAGGGATGAACTGAGTTAAAATGGATATAAAAATGACGATCCTAGTAATTGTGATTATTAATATCAAATTTATTATTAAAACCTAGATTCTGAGTTGTGGTGGAGGGTAAAATAATTTGAACTCGTTCCGAGATTCACTGATGAGCTGAGCCAAGTTAACATAACGTGGAAGAACTGACTGGCATAAGTGACAGGTGGTAGGGGGTGGAAAATTTGTGGGAATAATATACTTTTGAAAGAATGCATGAACGAATTTGTCAATGCCGAGGAATGCTTCAAATCCCCTCTTCAGGGAGTTTTATCCTGATTTAAAAGCCGATTTGGCTTTTACTCTTCTCAGGCGATTTTCGGCCTAATGTGGCAGAAATTAAGCCAAATATCGAATCGGGAAGAGCAAAATGTGGTTCGGGTGAATGAAAATGCTGCCGCTTAGTAGCTGTCATTTAACCTTAAAAATACAGAGGGCTTTGGAAGCCTACTGGATAATGTATCCAATAATTGTCATCGCGACAGACTGACTCTGGAGGGACTCACCACTTAACCTCAAACTTCTGATTCGGACTGAGGAGAGGGTGCCTGCAAGCGACAGAGACTGTGGCACTGTCCTCTATCGTCTGAATCGACGGCACATGCCTCCTGATGCTATAAAAGGGTGTGATTTGGGTTTTCACAAATGCCTCCTTGCAGCCTAAAAAAGTGAGGTTAAGAGCTTTTATGGCGATTTGGTTGTGAAAAATTATGGCTACAGAGCTTCTGAACTCGAATTTTCAGTCCTTCTGTGATTCAATACTGGAGTTGTAGGGTAACCTTCCGTATTCTAATGTCCTCACGGTAAATGAGGGGGAGGGTGGGATGCCCTCACTGTTCGTCTTTTGCTGCATAGTAGATAGGGAATGTGCTCAAGGCTTGGCTTGTTCAATTCATTATAATAACTTACCTAAAGCTAATTACGAAATCAGTGACCCCATTACATTTCTCCCACCCTTTCAGGTAAATCCCATGGATCCGAAGGAAACAGCAGTGATTAGTGCTAGAGGTGAAGAGTCTCGCCAAACCGTAAGAAGATTAATAAGACTGGAAGTAGAGCTAGTTGCAATACGAATCATTTGCGAGAGTTGGAGCATTGAAAAGTAATCAGTGAGGTAAATATTTTTGCTTCAAATTGGTATTAAACGCCATTCTAAAGGAAAAGAAAATTTAAAATGGTCTTAAATGCAGGTGAGAAATTAAATAAACACATTCACCACCAGTAATCAATGCTTTGATCAGAAGTTCTGGGGTGCGCTGCAGTCTCGGAAGAGTCAAGAGTTAGGTAGCAATGAAACATTGCCTCAAAAGAGATTTTGACCGGTGAAAGTCCGGACTGCGTACTTCACATCTCTTCAATAATAGGAGGCTGTAGTTTGTCTTAGCTAATATTTTTACTAGAAACCCGACTAACAGTGGGAAAAAATGTTTGTTTAAAAATTGTCATTAAGGAACATTAAAATGTCAGATATAGCCAAATGTAGCAATATAGTAGCCCTCCGCTGCAGACGACAAGGAAAATTTACAAAGCAGACATTTCGATCAAAGTGGTTTCAAATCTACAGGAGCTTCGGCCACCATCAACTGTATAGCTTTTGAAGGAGGTCTTGTTGTAAAGTGCAGCATCTGAAGGAAGTCCCTTCGACTGACTTGATTCTTGTGGTGAAGTGCCTAAATTAGGTGATCTAAGCGATCTAGTCACATTCACCGTGAGTGATGAGACGAAAATAGTTTATACCTACATTGACTTAACTAAGTGGTAATGGGAACTGCTGACTGAATGGATCCCATCTCCTTATAGCAACAACAAGTAGCAAACAGGAAGGTCGAAAATTAGCCACATTTCCTCCACTTATGCACTTTGCAGTATAAAAATTTCCATTGGGAAAAGCTTGTATTCTGACCGGCCGATCGCCTGGTCCATGATTAGAGAAGGCTTTTTTGCATTCTCAACATGTTCAGTCATGAGACGTGATGTCTCAAGTTTCCTCTGGAGTTGGAACTGGACCATCATTTGTAGGATGGGATAAAAAGTAGGACGACAGGCGAGGACACAGCAAGGCCGTCTTGGATGGCGTCTCATTTAACTTCAGCGTGCAAAATAATACACATTGATAAGTTTTCTCCGAATATTTACGCTTCTATATAAGCTCAAGCACACCGATACATTTACTTCCTTTAAGTTTCTGTTTGATTATTCGCCTCAAAAGTATTTAAAACGACTTTTCGAGACACTAAAGAATGAGACTATTCAAAAATCTCCCTTGCTGACTGGTGGTAGTAACCTTATTCCTCCTTAAATGGCGGTATTTAAACGTTGAAATACAATTTCGACGGCTGGAGCTACCAAAAACAAAATTCGAACGAAGATGGAAAGGCGTTTGTGATGAATAAAAAGCAAAGTACTATTGTAAACGCTGAAAATACCCAGAACTGAAGACGAGGCACTTATTAGCTCCCTTTCTCAAACCCGAGTTCAAAGTTGTCTGGGACTCAAAGCAGACATCTTTAGGGACGCACTTCTTGAAGTGCTGCGGTGACGAACACAATCCAATTCCAGGACGTAGTGCGGCAACAATTTGAATTGACTCTCACCTCAATTTGAAGAAGTCTGGCTTTATTCTACATTAAGAGCAAGTCAAGTAGGGTAGGGACTTCGAATAAAAAGCAACATTTTAATAGCGCTAACATAGTAATTATTTATCGAAAGGCTTGCTCCAAAAGTATCTCTGAAGTGCCAAAACTAGTGAACATCCTTTCGAGATGGAGAATTCGTAGATCCCTAGGAACTGCAAACTACAACCAATCCACTGGTAAGAAACCATCTCAACGCACTAAAAACGCTTGCGGACAAATCTGATTGAAACCCAAACAACCCTTTTGCCTTGCTATGCTTTGTTAACGGTTTCATTGCAGTCGTGGCAACAAGACAGAAACTTTAGCCGTCAGTGTAGCGTAAAGCAAAAGAAAGCATTGAAAGAGACCCTCTCGCCCCAATAGAACAAGTATCCGATTACAAACTCACCCCAAGGCGTGCCCCAGGCCTCGGCCAATGCATTCTTCCGCAAGTAAAGAAAACTGTCATAGCAGACCTTGTCCTTCAGCATGATATTCACATTGGACTCCAAAGTGAATTCTACCCTACATGTTGATCCGTTCCATCTGTCAGAGGCGACGTAAACCTCAACTTTAAAGTCTCAAAACGCAATTTAGTAATAAAGAATATTTAGTTATAAGAGGGGGGTGAGGAAGGATAAATAAACCAAACCAAACTCTGCACTCAATCCCCAGTGGTTAGTTAGTGAGAAGAGCGGATTTAATAGCGTCGTAGTAAATTATGCATAGAAGTTTACTCAAATCCAGTCATATGGTAGCGCATGCCTTTGGGGCAAGAGCTCCTGGACTTCTAAAGCAAAAGAAGAAAAGTAATAAAAGCACCGTTGTTCTTGTCGTGGGCTTTAAAAGAGAAGTGAAAGGTCAAAAGAGCAGCAAAACGCACTTTAGTGATGCTAGAGCCTAAACGCCTTTTGGTTAGTGCTCTGGAAAAGTAACTGGAGCAGTCAAACTCCTCCACAACTTGATCACCGCAACCACAGAAATGAAGAAACACAACTTCCACCAAGAGAACCAGCGCACGCATGCTCCCTGCCGACACTGAGAGGAGGGAAATCGATAGGCTCCAAGGCCGCACAAAGTCGATTGGGTAGAGATGCATTCTTCATCGATTGACTACCTACCTCAACCAATCAATGTACAATCCATTCCTCTCAAAATCTCATTGGTTAAGCTTATTTATGCGCTTAACTTTCTGTTCTAGTTACGCGCGAGCTTAAGACTCCATCTTTGTACATCCGCTTAGTGGCAGGCCATGCTGGCAGCCCCCATTCCACCATGCCATGCTTGGAAGCCTCTAAACGCTACATAACTAATGTGTACGCATGTAGTCATGGTCTCCCCAAACCATGGGAAAACCTACTCCTTTCATAGAAATATCCCTTAAATTCACTCAAGGCTCCCATTTAAATATTGAGAGTTTATCAAACCAATCACTGTTGAGAAGCTGCAAAACAAATTACCTTATTTGTAGCCTACCTGCTTCAGTCAATCAATGCTTGCCTGTCTGCCCGACAGAATGCGCACAATCTTAAACCACACCAATTGTTCTCTTCTCAATTTCAGCTGAAAATATGATTGTATCGGCCCTAGCGGTCAAAGGTAGGATTTTAGCTTCTACATTGTGTTTTGGAGGTGGAGAAAACATAACCCTAATCCTGGCAACCCGTCCACTCCTGTGGATCAATGCCTCATTGTCTTTCCGATCATTGAGCTAAAGGCGCTCTTCAAACGGCTGCACACGATCCTACACCCTACCAACTGCCTCCTCTTAGTGTGCCTCTGCCAATCCTATCAATGGAAGTCGGACTTTTCAATTCATCATTGTGGCGATGAAGCTAAGGAGGATTTTGTCTGCTCTGACCGCCTTATTAGGGTTCTAATAGACGCCTAGGCTCTAGTATCAGCAAAGCAGGTTTTACCATTTTAGCCTTTAACCAAGCTTGTAAATTCCCCTCCCCAAAACGATGGATATTTCCATCTATTTAGATCTTTCAATAATCCAAGGCTAGAAAATACCACCCCAAATCTAGTGTTGTCAACTCAATTGGATTGAATTGCCACATCGTGAATATCGAAGTGTTCCGCTATACTGACTTCCGTTTCACTATCTCCAACACCTTAAGTCTGTCCACCGTAGGCGAGCCCATACTCTATCTTAACAATGTCTTCAAAACTGGCTATCAATAAAAGCAAATGGGAGCATTATAAAGTTACAAAAACCGAAGAGACTGACTCCACACCTAGCATGCACGCACTCGCCACCGCCGGCGGCCACCACCACTTTGATTGATGATGCTTGTGGTGACCCGTGCCCTCAGCCACTGCATGTAGTGATGCCATGACAGAATACCACAAAAAGGAAAGCCTCAATTTGGATTAAACGATTCGCAGTCAGAAAACCGTAGTAATTCGAATCACGCGCATGCACACGCCAGCATTAATTAACTGCTGAATATTTTTGTCGCCAGACCAAATCTGAAAACACCACATTTCATTCAAATAGATTCGGAGCAAAGCTACGTTACCGCCACTGCGGCAGGTCAGCAGTTGAAGAATGAAGCAGTCACAGAACATTGCTAACGGTTGGCATGAATTTCTACCAAAGTGATCAAAAACTTAAGCATTTCGTACATCGCCTCTCCCTCTCCCTAGTCTGCCAAACGTCTACCGAAATTAGCTTACAACTAAAGATACCGAGTCAGAAGAGAGAATCACAATAAACAAATGATGAACGTTTTATAAAAACAGCCCTTTTGAGTCTTTCTCCAGAAGAGGGATTATAGATTCAAATGTCATTGTGTCTGTGATAGACCGAATTTTGTGAACTGCTAGGTTCAAACAAAAGCAGCATAAAAATTTGCTCAAAAAACAAAACATTATGCAAAAATCTAAGTCGCACACTCTTGATCAAAAGACCGAAATAAAATGGGAAAATGAGAAAGACAAATGTAAGCGTAAAGTATGCAGCTGAAATCATCCACCAAGCCACGAGGGTAGAAGCCTACTCCAGGAAGAACTTTCCTCCCCAGAAGCTACATCTCCAGCAGTAACGGTGGGGGCGCGAAGTACACCAGTCTCTGCCACTTGTTGTAGCGCAGCACGCTCCGTCGGGCTGAGGACGAGCAGCGTGGCGAGCACTGGAACAAGAGCATTTCGCTCTGACGCTCCACCGACACCGCTGCTGCTGAGAGACGGGTCAATGCAGAGGAAGCGGAGCAACACATTCTTCAGATACTCGACACGTGTCACGCCGATCGGCATAGTGTCTGGACTGTTCAAAGCATAGTCGTTGGCAGTGTCATGATCACATAGATGGCGCTCACGCTCTGCATTGCGTTCGTGACGACGAATTTCCGCTTTTAGAATCTGTGGATGAAAGAAAAATCCATGGTTTAAAATTCGTGAAGGATACAGTAGTCTCAAATCACCAACGTTACGCGATCCTTTCTGATGAGAAGTAAAGAGCCCTTCTGAGTTGCTTAGCATCCGAGCAAATTGATTCATCTGAAACATTTGTATGCAGCACCAAAATCAGTAGGATGCTGATGGAAGAACTCCATTTTGACAGGTAGTTCAAGCACTGGCCCCATGCAATCGTGCGAAATGACGCAACTCCGGTCAGGATGAATGGTGGTGAAGTGGATAGTACGATTTCATTGTTGAGTTGGAAGCGAGTCTGATGCCCACCACCATTTTAAGGAACAATGAATCAATAATTGAAATCAAAGAAATCCTTTTATTCCGATACTATAACTGAAGAGCTTGATTCCCAAAGAGTTAGAAATGAAGATTTAAATCACGTTACTAAATGGACTTGTGGTTGAATGAGAAGATAAAATCAAGAAGAAAATGAACGGAATGCCACAATAAGTGCTGTTATCTGTCCAATCAAGTACAACATACCGTGGCCTGGGCACTGAGACGCTCAACCATTGCCTCACTGTCCACCAGTAGACCCGTCGTATGCGCCAGATTGCGTCGCTCATTGGCCAGCTGGGATTGAAGGCTTTGAACTGTCTTTCTCATCTCAGAGACCCGTCTCTCGGCCTCCTGAATGCCCACTTGGTCCGTCAGTTCGTCTCCAAAGAGAGCCTCTTCCAGGTGTGTGTGATGCTGCTGTGAAAGAGGAGGAAAGAATCGTAACAAGAAAATTGTTTTAATGTTTCATGAACGTTTTCAATAGTCCGCAATGCCAGGACCGTTTATGAGGAAGCTTAACCCAAGTTTCAAACCGAGAATTGATCTTTGTGAATCTTCAATCCTGTAGGACAACCTCCCACTGGTGTAGGACTAATGGAATGGCTGTTCTGCTGTTTATAGTTCCGCCACGACAATAGCCACCAAAAGAAAACGAGGCTGCTAAGTCTTGATTTGACCCATCTGAGGATGCATATTCATCTCGTGGATTACACCTTTCACTTAAACATTTCCATTTTTTCTTTGAGTGTCACATGGCAGATGATAAAGCCCAGATTTCGTGGTTCATTTGGAGAGGAAGTTCCCTTGTCCGTCACGCAAAAATTTAGACTAAAGGAGTGTGAGGAAAATTATCCCTCGATTCATCCTCTCATGGTACCTTCCATAAACCCGTTCAGCCTTAATCTACTCCCATAGTTGAGTACTAGCAGCAGAAGATTATGAGAGAGGTATAACATGTTTTAAGTTAGCCAGTTCCTCCAAAAGGGGGCAAAAGACAAAGTACGAGGAAGAATTCCTTTTGAAGAAGTATTTTATGTCACCATAGTCTCTTAGACGAAGGAACAATAAGTCTCTCCACCCTTAACACAACACTGCCCTTTTGAGTCAGAAATGGAAGACACTGAAGGAGCAAGTCAGATTAAACATACCGCTCTGAGTGACGTGCCATTGTCACTACCGGCATCACCACCGCCACCACTGCCGTTACTAAGGCATCGGCCACATCGGGAGCAGAGACGCTCCTGTAACGCCTGGAAATCAGACGGTTGAGTAGCCAGTTGAGCAATCTTCGTCTGCTCTAGCAGTTCTAGCCGTTGAGCCTCCACTTTCGTCTTGGCAGCATCCAACTGAACCTGCAGCTCCGCGATTTTGGCGCTAAATTAAAGTAGGCCGAGTGAAGCATAAAAAGAGGACATTTGAAAATATATGCTTGATGAGCACCCACATAAGGTGGTTGAGGGAATACACATAGAGGAAATGGTACCTGCAAGTCAAAGACACTGTTGTTGTAAGTCCCCTAGTGCAAAGTGGATTATAGCAATGTTCCGATATGGGGAAATAAATAAGCAAGCCAATAGAGGCCGTAAGAAGGTCTTCCATAGTCGTAAATGGGAAATTCTTAGAATTATTTAGTTGACTGGATGAATAAGTAGCCTTTAACGGAGAATAAAAACGGGATGTCAACGAGATAAAGGCACTCCAGAGAGTAGTTGAAAGCAGAAACTGCCACATATTCAGTCAGGGAGATCTTTAAGAGCGTACGATTTCGAACTGCGTCAAAGCTTTATTCCTTGGAGTAGTGACAATAACCGCTTCTGGCTAGTTCCAAGTTTATTCACTTTTGCCGCCAAAGGAACTTTCCCGTATGAATGTCTAATGATAGAAACAATGCAGAGGAAAATTGACGACCATAAGCTGGAGAAACATAATCGAGAAAGACGGGGGATGAGGGAGTGCCTCTCTCTCCCCATTTAAGGAGATGATAAACACTTGAACTTTAACTACTTCCCCGAACCTAGCTGTTTCTGGCGGCTTACCTGCAACTCTTTGAATTGTCGCAGAGTAAGTGCATCGCAGCCAGCACTGTTAATTGGCCTTCCACACGCACACACTACATAGGACTTGGAAGTGCCTTTCGAACAGATTTGCCATCAGCCTAATAAGCAAAATGTACTTTTGGAGGGTACTCATACACCTAGTAGCCTCCGCTATGCATATCTTCCAAGATGAGCCTTCCTGACCAAGAGTTGGGAGCCCCTCTGAAGGTGATGCACCACCTTTTCTGAGCTAATCATCAGAATTAAATAGCCCGTCCAAAATATCTTTCGGCAGTACATTCAACTATAACATTCTGCTACTCTGCCTCCTGCAAGCGTCGAGCAACAAATACGGCGAGAAGCCTCCGCAACATTACCTTATAAAGCAGATCAAAACCAATTAACATCAATCGGGCTCATGCGATACAGTTGATGGTGGACGGGACTGAAGTAAAAAGTATAGTAATGCACCAAAACACATCTCTACCTTGTAATGTGCAAAAGATGTGACATCTGTTTAACAGACTTCTACATGTAACAACAAGTCATCTTAGGAAGCCATGTAAAAGATTATGTGAACTTTTGGTCACCTAATGCTCGTCACCAATGAGTAGTGCAATCGAATTGGAAGAAAGTAATACATTTAGGTGAAAACGCACACAAGTCAACTTTTGAAGTGACACCAATGTGCCCCAAGGAATTATCAACGAAATGAGAATGAGTAAAATTGCTAAGCAAAAAGCCTTTCGTTAGGCTGATGCGTAATTGTAAGCCGGGAAGAAAATCTCCCAGCCACAAACGATTCCCCATGAATCAGATTAAATGAAGTATAGACTGTGCATATGTGGGTTTGTTTCTAGAAAAGCTCTTTTGCAAAGTGTCAAATTCGAGGCAACTTCTACCTGCATAATATAATGGGATATTGGTGTATGTTCAAAGGAATACCGAATGAAAGCGTGCAGCGAAGTCACAAGCAGGAATGGCCAGAATTAGCACATTTGGTATTAGCGTTAGACAATCACATGATCGCAAGAGACGACCCAGAGAAAAGGCTAAGGCATGAGTGAGGCTGGGATATTTGCTGCTACAGACGCGATTATCAAGATCTTGTTGGCAAGGGATTACTGTTTTCGATGGTGTTGAGTTCTCCCAATTAGATGTTTCAAGTTGTCGAAGGTTATTTAGACTTTACGAATAGCTTGCAAATTTACGATTTGAGATCGTTTCCTTTTAACGTCAGCCAAGGAAGACCCCTCCAACTAGACGGGTCAACTTTACATTAAACATCCCAAAAGACTATTACCTGGATGGAAGGTACGATTATCTCAGTAAATACCCCCTTCGAAAAGATAATGTGGTCGTCAAAATTTGCCCATACTCTTTTGTCTGTAAGTCCAAATATGCGAGTACTTCAGCATCCACGGGTTGCAATTTCACTTTACACAGCAATCTTCAGACTGCAACAGCTGTAATTTTTTCATCGTTTGTTTAATTTTGCGTTCCATTACATGGGCACTTGAGTTTCAAGGGTTTTGCCTTCACTTGTTGGCATGACCACCCGAACACAGCTCTCCTTACATCAGTAATATGTCGTTTGCCACGTTATGACTTCTCCCGATTTTGGAGAACAATCATTATGCTAACAAAGCAGCCTCCCAACTCTTCTGCACATTAGCAAGCAGAAGTATCGTCCACGTTGCTTTGGGTCAATGCGACTTTCTGCAGGAGGTGAGATGCTAAACTCCTATACGAAAGCGAATAGCTTTGGTGTGCATTGGAGATTGGGGCAAAAAAACATGCCACACGGTAGTTGCTTGAACTCCCAAATCTCAAATTGTGAAAGCCGACACGGTGATCACAATTAGGGTAAAATCGCAAAACAAAAGCCAAAAAAACAAACGATACACGTAGAGAAATAAATGAACATACAATGAAAATGTGTGAGCAATTTTGTGCACAGTTTTTAACAGTGATAACCAATTTCTGGAATCAAACAATTCAAAATTGGCACTGCATTTCAGCTTCAATTTACCTCATTAGCATCATATTTAAATAAGTTGGTAAAGCTCACTGTTTAATGAAAGCAGTCCAAACATAGAGGCAAATACAATAAGAGGTGCGTCATTGATGCATTGGAGATTAACCGTAAGCTACCCATTTCTTTTAGAGTTTAGGATATCATAAACCAAATAGCAGAGGCAAAATTCATGGCTCATTTTGAGCCATTTCATGGCTTCATTTTGACCAAAGGCTAAAAGAAACACTTTCACAGAGGAGCGAGTACTCAGCTTAGGCTATCTATTAAGTTTTCACTTTCCCAAACATAGAAGTGATATCACGGTGAAGCAAAGAAATGTGGTGGACAAAAAGTCAGTGATGTACCTAGACGTAGGAATCAGATCGCGATTCTTGCACACAGTTTAAGAACCAAAGCAGAGTAGTAGAAGAGACAGAAAGGTATCTAAACGTGGAGAACAGTTCCCGCATCTGAAAAGGGAAAGGAGGCTCACCTAAAGGCGGTGTTGAACTCCTCGGCTTGAGCGGACAGTGCCTGACAACCTTCCTGTCGTGCCTCATCTAGCGCCGTCGTCAGCTCGGCCACTCGTGAAGCTATTTCATCGCGCCACCGGACATTCAACCCCTCCCGCTCTTCACGCCATTGCTCGCGCTCTGCCTCCAGATTGTGGAAAATTCGATCACATCTAGAGAGGGTTGAGCCGTCAATATATGTACATATCTGGAGAGTAGAGCTACTGCTCAACAGCACTTCATGATTCGTGTCTCATATTCTACATTTCGTTTAGGCGTTCACAGTTAAAACCAGATTATTTATGTGAAGCAACGGGATAAGCATGACAAAAACGAAGCGTTTATTAACCACATTCGAATAGAGATCATGCGGAAGCACCTATGCCAGCTTTTTACCACCAATCAGTAGCAGATTTTAATCAAAATGCTTGAACTAACATGCCATTTTAGTACATTTACAGGGCACGCATGTGAGTCTGGCCTTCCAGGAGGGCCTGCTTTAGCGAACTCAAACGCGCGAAAATATCACCAAACAGCATTAAATAATAACCACTAGTGCTTGGGAATCTTTTGATAGAGGCGAATTTATGTAGCTGTTACCTCCAAAGTTGGAACTTTTATTATCTGACTGGATGCGTTAACAACGAAATGGACTCATGGTGCACAACAGAGAAAAAGCTGGGCGAGAGCACACAGACACGTAACCAATACGATTTACAATGGACTTCATAGTATTGACAGGCTTAAGTCCCTGTCAAGTTTGCAATTAAGGAGGAATGAGATCCACACCTGCATTATCTAGTCACATGAAAATTCGAACATCTTTGATTTCACCATAATGGCAAATCTATGGAGTGAAAAATGTTTCGCATCACATCTGGACTCAGCGACAGCAGTTAGTCTTGACCGGTGGTAACAAAAGGCCCAACTCAGAAATTGCTTAAATAAAGAACCTCATTATGGTAATGGATCGCTCTAAGAGAGAAATGCATCACCATTGGTTAGAATCTGCTCAAGATAATGAAAAGTTTTACTAAAGAATGCTCTATTCATATCTAACATGAATGGTGATCATGCGATCCAAGCGGTTAACACCCCCATCAACTCGGAAGAGGTTAGGGGAGCCACATGGATTAACAACGGATGGCAAGCGATTGGCTTCAAAAACAATCCCCTTGTGACGCATTTCATTTCACCAATCGTCGGTGGGCGAACAAACGTATTATTCGATGGTTGTCGCCCCCTCATTTCCACAAAATAAAGCTGACCTTTTGCATGCACAGCAAGATGCAGACGGAATTGTTCTGGTTTCAAAATATGTAGTTATGGTGCGGTCAAAACAATTGAAGGTTGTCATCACATAAAGAAAAGGTTATTGAAAGGGTTTTCGCGAAACGACTGGTTGAATTTGCCAAGGGCGTATAGTTAAAAAAAACCTTTACCTCTCCTCGTTTAATTCTCAAGAAATCAGAATGTGGGTGGTCGCCGTGCGAATGCATTTTAATGAGGCTCCTTTATAAGCAAGAAATTCAAGGAATACGTAATGATGAACTTCTCCTCAAATGGGCACTTTTAGAGGGAGGTGACTTCATTGGAAGTACCCAGACAATGGGCTGTGGAGAAAAGTTCCATTCAAAGATAATGAGAGAAAGGTATGAAATGCGAGTCTACAGGATGCGACAGTTGCATTGCGTCAACTAGCCTCCGACACTACTTCCCCCCATGAATACATTCAAAAGAGACTATGGCATTTGGGAATTGCACTCAAAACAACAGAACGTAAAACTCTTGGTGAAATAACGAGTCTTCTTGATCCTGGAAGTGAACTCGGACTCATGACGGCAGAAGTGCTTCAGTGACCATGAGAGGCGCTGGTGATGCTGCTCAAAACATCACAGGGCTTGCATTCGAACATGCGGGTCGATTCAGCCCTTCGAAATTCATTAACCGCGATGCTGACATGGAGTTATAATGTGACACTCGCCACAGGGGGACGCCTACTGGATCTGCGGATCTATAGCAGGCGTCGGGTAACCGACCCAATTGGGGATCTTTCAGAATGGACAGGGATGAAACCAGATCCAATTTAGATAAATGATCATAAGTGGGAGAATCAAGCATGTTGCAAAAAAGTTAGAATGACTCCAGTAAATGGTGGAGCAACGTCAGAATGTCATTAAAATGGAATTGAGGAATAGAACTTGAATCGTAAGCATATCATTAACTAGTGATTAAAGCAAACATATCCATCAAAATTCGGTATACCGACTGGGATAGCAGTAAAAATTAAGTCGCCACAACAACTTCGAGCATTCAACCGCCCACTTTAGAAACACTTTCAAACGAATTCGCACGCATCATTGGAAAGTGGTGGTGAGGGGACTATTAATCCAGGGATTCGAAAGAGACTAGACTCACTTTTCATTTTCCTCCGCCAGCGCAAAGTTAGCTGCTTCGAGATCAATTAATGCAGAGTTGAGTCGAGTGGTGGTCTGCCCCAGTGAAGCTTCCAATTCTCGCACCCTCTCCTTAAGTCGCAATATTTCGGTCTGTACCAGACTGGAGCACTCATAGCGCCATGACAGTGGGGCACCAGCATCACCGCTACCAATTCCTTCAGTTCCAGTGCTGGTGATACTATCAGCGCCGCCATTGCCTTCCTCTGGGTGTTCCTTCCCATTTCGCAAAGCGAGAATGGCCTAGAGCGAATGAAGCTGTAATTAGAATGATTGCCATTAAGTGACACCTTGGTTGACTAACCACAGCCAAATTTACCTATGTTACGAAGCAAATATGCCATGGACATGATGAATACTCTGACAATGACTGCAGAAAATGGCGAGTACACAACATACTTTTGAATAGCTTTGTAACGAGAAGGCGCAAAGATGGAATTTAGGCAAACAGAAACCCACCAAACTCCCTCCTCTATCTAAATAGAATAGACGCTTACCACAACCTTTTGTGGGATAGAAATTTGCATGTGTAGAGCTATGTGCCAACAAGTGACAGCAATTTGGGCAACACACCTCACAAACAACTTTGACCTTAATCGAATTGCCGGTGCGTAATGGCCATCGCCAGCATCCCCGCAAACCCAATTTTTTGACGTGTTACTACTAAGTGCGCGATCTGAATCAGTTCCTTTATCTCTGCGAGTTAAAAGAGCACAAAGACTGCTGAAAAACAGCATAACATCACCTTGACTTTGTAAGACTCGTATTGTTTCTGCAATGAGACGACTTTTCCCATCAATCGTTCACGCTCCTCTATCATCTCCGTCAGTTTCGCTTGTGCTGCCTCCCCGTGACGCTGTGATTTGTCTAACGCCCATGTAAGCTCCGTCACCTTCGCCTCCATCTCTGCTACCTGAGCTGCACGCTTCTCCGTCTCTGATGCGTCCTTTCGCACGCGCACTAACAACCGTTTCACTAGGTTTAGCTTCTCCTGCAATCCAGACGCCTCCGCTGCTGACGCCGCAGCGTCTGTCTCAGCTTTGGTCGCCCGCAATAATGCTTCATCTAGTGCCGCCGTCTTGGCGGCTAGATCGGACTGAAGGGAGGCGATTGCCTGTGTTTGCTCAACCAATTCTAGCTGTGTTGCTTGCGAGCAATTAAGGTGGTTAGAAAGATCGGTGATCAGAGCAGCGTCTTCAGTGCTGAGACCGCCAAGAGACAAAGGGGTAGCCGAAGTGAGAATTAGTTGGCGCAGAGCCTCTCGCATCGCACCAAATCGATCGTATTCATCGGAGAGGCGATCACAAGACTCCCTCAGCTGGTCAATCTCAGACTCCTTGTCCCGCACCAGACGATCGTAGTCCTTAAAACGCTGACGTTGGATCTCCTCGAAACTTTTAAGCCGTATGCTTTCGATGGAGCGGACGTAAGTGGAGATAGCGGTGAATTGGTGACTCAAGGAGGAGAGAAGTTGGTGCATCTCCTTGCGGATATCAGTCGCGTCACTTCGCAATTTAGTGACTTTGCAGTACAGTCGACGTACAAGTTTGTGGCGGACCAGTTCAATAGCTTTTGCGGAGTTTTGAAGATTCGAAAATCCCTCTGTGAGAGAGCACCTCACTCCTGACAGAGAGTCTTTGAGCTGCCAAACGTCAGTAAGAAGAGCTTCCAAAGTGGTTGAATTGGGAGGATTGACATTCTCACTGTATGGCGGCGGTGGTGGTGACCCTTGACTGATTTCCAATAAGAGTTTCCCATGAAGGTGCTGAATGTCATGGATTTGAGTCTGTAGCGAGGTCAATAATTGACTTGCTGCTGTTTTAACTTCTGACAAGTCGTTCTGTATTGAAGAGACCACAGGAAGGATTGATTTGAATTTGAATTTATTCGACATCATATCCACGGTGGGAGAGTGATAAATTTGGACTGGCATTGACTCGATATTAACAGCAGATGTGATCTGCTTCCTTAGCATGGAAGCATTCTCCACGAACGATGACATTTGCAGTGTCATAGCATTCTTCATAAAATCCAGACCGTCTTTCAGAACAGCAAACTCCTTGCGAAGCAAATCTACCTTTATGAAGCGTGGCGAATGAAAATTCAATTTATCAGCGGCGGATAGAAGTAACTTAGCGGATGAATTGAAGGTCTGTGTGAAATCTTTGAGTAATAACCTCACTTCACTGTGAGAGTGAGAAATATCTTTGAAACAGGACTTAATCTTGTCCTCATGTACACGCATTGATAGTTTTAGCTGGTCCGGTGAACGCTGCTTAAGATATATTGAAAACCTTTCTAAGAGAGGCAGTAGCTCTTCCGAACTGTTGACAACTACATGATCAGCCCCGCTGACACCTTGTAATCGATCTATCTCACGTTCAATACTTTGGAGTACATGAAGCATGGGTAGGACAGGGCTTGATTTACTGTTGCCTTCTATAAGGTTCTTGAGGGTAGCAAGAATAAATGCGTGTTGAATATGGGAGTGAGTGTGAGAATTGTTTGATGACGGTGAGCACTTGGAGGCGATGGCGTACAACTCCGTGGTTCGAGCGTTGGCGGTAACCAGATCATTCATGAGCCGCGATATCTCAGATTTGAAGGTGTCTCTCTCCTGCTTCACAGTGTTAAGGGATTTCTGCAAATTGCTGGTCATTTTAGATAGAGTTTCCACTTTCAATTTGCTTTCTTCAAGATCGGTTTGCTGACGAGAAAGGGCATTCTTCAGCTTCGCGACTTCATCAGTCGTTTCACTTGTCTGTTCGCCTACCATTCGGTTACCAGTCTTCAAGCAAGATACTTCCTCTTCCAGAGAGGCTATCGTCTTGTTTTTGCGAACGAGAAGTAGTTTTAACTTGCTTATGGTAGAATCTCGTTCACCACAGATGCGGCGTAGCTCTTCTAGACTGTCCACGTTGGAATAACATTCGTCAGCTGACACTGCAGACATGCTACTGTTGATAAATAAAACCCCACTTTTAAGAGATCATCTCTTCAATTTAGTAAATACGGGAGAACTAGGCGGAAAATAGTTGCACAAGTGGTCTTCGTTGCAGTATTAAAAAAAATGAGGTGGCAAACGCGAATCGCAGTGCAAGGTGAAATTAATGAAAATCTTTATGCTAAAATTAGTATAATACGAATAGAACTCCAATAATAATAACTGAAGCATCAAAGTTTAGGGCAGTACGATTTTCTGTTGCGCATGAAGACTTTTGGGGACCTGAATTCACATCGTAAAGCCAAAAACATAATAGAGAAGCACATTGAACTGTTAAAGAGTAAATAATATGAATGTACGAGAAATCTCAATTGTTGTTTAAACTAAGATTGTGTTTAGGGGAGGACTCGGGACACAAAGGCAGGAAAACGTGGAAAATTGAGTAGGATAGCATCATTTAAATAGTTTGGCATCGATAAATACGCAATTTTCATTACCAAATGAATGTCCCACTCGGTGTGAAATGGAAACTTGGGTTACGCGGCCACCAGGATATCAATAGTGAATAGCACCCAGCCGCGAGGAGAATAAGTAGCTCATATGCTAGCACCCAATCGCGTTTAAATATGGTCAGCACATTTATTCGTTCACAGTAACCAGGCTGTATTTAGCCTCCTAACCACAAACGAAAACCAAAAAAGGATGGATTGAATATTTTCATCAATATACCCAACCATATGCCATATACTACTGTGCTTTAGGCTACCAAATAGTGCTGATGTATTTATCAAGGAAATCAACTTTGAATTACGACTCGCTAAAGTGAGAGATCATAAGTTATCAGATTTTGTGTACACAAGTGCAGTACAAAATCGACGCCGTAAGTTGCTTGCGCTAGATGGGTAAAGAGTTCGGTAGAAATGCCACGTCAAACAATGCAAATTAACCATACTATCTTTGGGCCAGTGGATTATAAGTGCCTCTTATAAGGCAGGCATTTTAACACTACAATGCAGGCTCTTGAACTGGGCTGAAAGTGAATGACATTTGAAAAAATGATCGTAGCCGGGTTCATTCCACTGCTTCCAGAGTTTCTCGATTCCACCTTTGTCTTCCTGTACTAAAGCAGATCTACAGGCTAAGCGACGGCACCTGCATCATCTCGAGGCTTGCTAGGGACAAAGGAGGACAGAGTACTCGGACAGGATAAGCTGAGAATGTTGGCACAGTCCAGAGGCCAATCCGTCTGGCGAAGACAATGCAGTCAATTAAGTACTCCTAACAGAAATCAAGACTACAACAAAAACAAGCTAAGTACGGTGTACTTTATTGAATGGTTTGACATAGTAGTGTGCAGTGGGTCGGTTTGGATTGACGTGGCGCTAGTTCCCCCTTAAAAAGTCAACACTGTCCTGTCGGCTCCATAATTTATCAGTGCTGACAAATACTTAACGAAATGATGTATCTACTTGTACCTTGGTCGAGTTGCCTTATCTTGGGTGGGATTCCAGTTCTTCCACTCGTGCTAAAGACATAGCTATCCACTGATTTGTGTTTGACAAAAACATTACTTAAAAGAACTTTTTGTATGACTGCAGTATACGTAAAGAAAATCCAGAACGAGCTCAAATTTTAAAGTGTTACAAAATGAAACATCTTCGGGTTTATTTTTTATAATCAGTGCAAATATATACAGATTTATTAATTTTTTGTAGATGAATCAACCTAGATTTGTCAGCGTTGATTTCCAACGGAATTTTATGAGTGAAGATTTCTTTCTGTTCTCATCATCAGCATGGCGTGTTGGTTCCCCTAATGAGCGTCGCTCAGCCTGGACTCTGGCCAATCGTCGAGGCGCGGTTCATTGGCCACCGTGGTAAGGCACATGGCATTCCCTACCCCATCGTTGGGGATACGTACGTTTTCTCGGCTATCACATATGTCGATACGTAATCCTTGCCGTTAATTCTAATTAGTCTGCTGAGGATTTAACACTTGTCAGCTGCTTTCCTGTAACTGGCCCTTTAGTGTTAAGGTAATGGAACAATAGTGTCCGTTACGCTGTGGACCACCAAATATCGGAAACTCGAGGACTGTTTCAGTTAGTTTTTTTGTTTTTAGTTGTAAACAACGGTCTTAATCCGTTTAATCGGTGCTGAGCTCGACCTACATGTTAACTGTAAGAATAGTGCAACTCAAGTGTTGGCTTCCCTCGAGTGTTGGGATAACTACGCATTATATCGACTTTCACTGTAGTTCTGTAGGCAGTTCAGATCTCAGCTCTGCGGTAGGTACTTTCGATGGGATTTTTAGACTGATTTCTTTGCATCTCTCACTGCAGTTCGCCTCAGAAACGTGTTTTATCATACCTTTTCCTTGCAATTTTGTTATTTCTGTGCCATAGTACTTCACCTCTAATATCCCTTGCTTTTTTGGACAAAATGATGCCATTTGGCGTTTCGTTGGTTCTCATGTGGCTGCTTTCTCTCTCTTTTAGAACTACCATGTCGAAGATTGAAGACTTCCCCACTCTTAAAAATGACACCATTTTGCGCGCTTGCAAGGGCTTGCCTGTACCCTACACCCCAGTATGGATAATGCGACAAGCCGGTCGCTACCTGCCTGAATTTCAAGCTATCAGGAAAGAACATGACTTCTTTGAGATTTGTTGCATTCCTGAACTAGTCTGCGAAGTCACTCTCCAACCTATTCGACGCTTTAATCTCGACGCGGCCATTATATTTTCCGACATTTTGGTCATTCCACAGGTCCGTCTCAACTGCGCCCTCGTTTCTCGAATAGCTAATTATTTAGTTTGAGTAGGCGCATTGAGCTTTGTAATCTCGGTTATTCAGGCTCTAGGCATGGAAGTGGTGTTGGAGCCAGGTTCTGGGCCACGGCTACCCTCCTCCTTGAACGACCCAGAGGATCTGCTACGTATTGATTGGTCGGTGGATGTAAAGTCTTCTTTGGATTACTTCTACGAGGCAGTGCGACTAACACGTCATAGGCTGGAAGGTCGTGTGCCTCTGATTGGATTCACGGGGGGGCCTTGGACTCTCATGACCTACATGATCGAGGGTGGGGGTTCCAAGGCCTTTGCTAAGTCGAAACGGTGGCTCTATGTCTACTCCAAGTCCAGTTGTCGTCTCCTTGGACTGCTGGCTAGAGTTATCACTGATCATCTGGTTCAACAGGTTCTAGCTGGCGCACAGCTTTTGCAGGTGCGAAAATTTTTATTTTACTGCCTTAACTTCCGCGTGGATGTTAAAAGCATGGAAAGATGTGTTTAATTTTAGCTTGTGAGGTGTAGGAATTAATTTTAAAATAATTTTTTGGAGTTCAGATAGACTGGGTTGGGTTGATTCTTTTCAAATTGTGCGTAGGTTGCAATACTTTGGCCAAATAATTGTAGTCACATTTCAAACGCAGATTTTCTTCGCTTGCGTGCATCGAAGTCGTGGCCGTGCATGATTCATTAGATATTTTTTTCTAAGGTAGAACCTTCAGTTAAACGTGCCCATGGTCACCTACTGACCAAATTTTAATGAGGGAGGTGTGTGGTTCCAAACTTTTTATTTCAAATTATGCTTAAAAGTGCGTTTAAACCGAAGTTTTGCCAAGCACTACAGAAATAGGTTCATGCGGTCTTGGGAATTGCCCTATTTTATATTTCCGCTTTTAAATTCTCGGCATCGTCCGAGAAAAGAAACTGCTTTGCGGATACTTGGCTGTTAAATCTTGATGTAAAATTTTGGAACGAGTTTTCGTTGAAATGCCGTTTGATTTTGCTTAAATGACCATAAGCCCATGTTATCACCAAGAGCGCCAGGTTTGTGTTAGGTTCTTTAATGGGGCGTTCACATTGCTTGTATTTTACTGCCTGAAATCATTACACGAACTTGATGGAATGCCCAGTAGCGTGGTTGCCAATAAACTTACTTGAGTTCGGTTTCCCATTCTTGTGCAACAGTTGTTTTCCTTGAGACAGTGTTTTTCACTCCCACTCAATTTGCGGTAAGCACTTAGTTGCTTTGAAGTTTTTGGTATTCGTGGTCTTGTTTGTCATTCAAATTCCTGCGCGCCTTCTAGTTCTTTCATCGGCAATCAAAAAGAATTTGGGTGCGTCTATTTTAGTGCCAATTATAATGGTATGCGGCTTTTAAAGTTGATGTTACTTTTTGCCATCGTGGTAATTGGCCGCTTCCTGATTATTGTCTAATGGTCTTCTTGAGGCCCTTGACGCTGAAGTTAAAAGTTTGTTTCTTGTCCGCACCTTTCTCGTCTTCGCCTTTTGTACAGTATGCCTTCGTACACAGTGCCTTCTCCGCTATTCGTGATCGAGACTAAACTGGGCATGTCTCCCATTAACCACATGTGAGAAGGTTTGTAGCTTTCTGCTGCGCAAGTAATTCTACCCATGTTTTCAAGTTTCCCCAAGGGCTGCTGTTTATTAATTTCTTTCGTCAGAAGCAGTATTATAATGTTGTGTTTTGGGGGCAGTAATCCTTGGGGTACACTAAATTTTCGCCTGTTAGCAGATGCAAATATTTCCCCGCACTCCTGTCTCATTTTGCCTTTAGTGGTGTCCTCTCGAACCCGCTCTTCATTAGGGACCTTTTGATGCATAACTACTGTAAACATGAGCAGATTTCCTTTCAGAAGCCCCATGATCCAACTTTATGATTCATGAAATGAAATTAGATATACTGAATAACTAAGCAAATGGAAAGAAGCTGTAGTTATTCTCATTTCATGTCAAAATACATTTTTCCTTTTCCATCAGAAAGGAAGTATTCATTTGCTCTGGACCTCGGATAATCAGTGCATGGAGAATGCGCATCTCTGCTTGCAGCGATGGTTGATTGCATTAACACGATGATTGGGTGAGGGTTAATGTGAATCTAAAAGTCGCCATCATGGGTATCCCACTCGAAGTCTTCGTCTTCATCATGTTGCTTATACGCAATACCACTCAAATTGCTCTATATGACCTCCATTTTCAACGATTACGCTCTCAAAACTCTCACAAAGGCACACTCTTTCCAACTGTCGAATTCGCTTAAAATGCGGTGCTTTTTCAGTTGCTTGCAGTTTTAAGTGAATGGTTATTCAAACTGTGAACGTATTCATGCAGTATGTGAAAGATCGAGCTAACAAAAATTAATTAGACTGGTACAAAAACTGGGAGGTGAGTCTAATTAGCTGGCTGCACGATGTTGTCAGCCATATCTGGGAGTGAACGAGTGGTTTCTTGGTCGAGGAATCCCATTGATCCCACAATTGGCTTAATGTTGACATCACGACAACTCAGTCCTCATAAAGAATTACAAGCAATAAGAAATGTTTAAGTTTTCTCTTAGCGTTAAAGATGGGTGAATTTAGAATGAAAGTGCCAAAGGCGGTAATCCCATTTTCATCGCGTGGTGGGCGTGCAGCTTTAAGGTTGACTTGCATTTGGGCTTGTTTTTTTGCAATTAACGGAAACTGGTTGCGTCATTTTCATCGCAGCAACGACAAAAAAGGCAACAAATATTGCTACAAGCGGTGGAGGTTTTCACAAAGTTTTCCTATTAGGAATCCCATTGGGTTTTAATGTATTCGCACTCCTTTGCCCTGCTATCAGATGTTTCTCATCTCTGCCGCCGTTGTGGTGGCGAACTGTGCTTTTCCAGGCTTACCTTTTACGCCAGTGGCATAGCTTTTCAAGCCCTTGGCCTGCGAAAGTGAAGTTATGTTCAGAGTGTTGATAGTTCTGGCCCACTAGTAGGATGACTGGTGGATTTGAAATACATACAAACGTTTGTCGAGATGTCGTCACAGTTGATGGAGAGTCAGCCTAGGAAAGATACTTTACTTTCAAATAAATAGGTCTCAGTCCCCCATGGAGCTGTTACTGGGTGTATGAGGTTGGAGAGAACTTGATATTCAAGTAAACAGACTGGTTGAGCTGTTGGCAAGGGATTGACTTGGTTTGCAAGATTCGCCACCAAGATAGTTATGAGAAATCGTAAATATCGGAATGCTTGCATACAACTTAAACATGTTTATCTACTGTGCAGTTCTTGTGAGCGTCATTCATCGCTCACCGTGGCCGCTTTTCTGTTAGCTTTCGAAACTGAAGGGTCAGAAGCAATTTTATCCTAACGCAATTGATGGAAACAGGAGATTCTCACAGATCCCTGTACGCACTGAGCGTGGGTGAGTGTACAGAAAGGGCGGTGGGTAGCAATCACAGATGACACTAACTGACAGTCACACTACCACAACAATGACTGAATCCAGTGGTGATTGAAGAGTTTGAGCAGTCACGCGTGAAATTTGACACGTCGGTTATTTTTTTAATCAAATAAAGGGTGAAGTTCACGAAAGCGTTTTCGATCTCCCTCGGTAGATATTTGAGTCACATGCGGGGGCCCTGTCATCACACCTCTTCGGTACCTTCGTACTGCCCTATCTGCGACAGATATACACGGGTGTGCGCAGTTGTCTGCAGAACCAGCATGGCTTCTCTGAGGGTGAATGCCCACCTATTGTGATGTTCGCGCTAGGTGGACACTATGCTCTTAGGGAAATCGCTTCTGTGGGCTTTGAAGTAATCGGTTTGGACTGGACCATCGATCCAAAGTGGGCGCGGCAGGTTATCGGCTCACCAATTACGCTTCAGGTGAGTTAAGAAATTTTCTTTACCCTAAGCTTCTATTTATTCCTGCTACTGCCTAGGGCATGCAGCCATTTCGAATGATCCCATTCTTTTGTCCAATTAATTGAAATGTTTACCAATAAAAATGTTTGTTTCCAGTATTCCTGATTCTGCTTATTTAACACGTCAGCCAACGGACGTAACTCTTTTAGAAAACTCTAATCAGTCAAAATCAGGATCTAGTTTAAGGTGCACTGGCTGTAATATTCTTATATTTTTTTTGAGAAATTAGAGGAGTTCTCGTGCTTACTGTGTCCGAGTTGCCTGTTACGGCTTGGGGACTTGCACTAGGTCTCTATGCCTCATCTTGTAGATTGAGTCCAGGCGGGATAAGGAAGGATATGCGACAGAATATGCATTTTGGATAAGTCGTTCTGTTTGTAATCTTCTTCACCCTCTGAGTTCTGTCCTTGGGGCTTTGATCGCCACAAATTTGTTGAGTATATTGAAATCAGACGCGAACTTCATGTCATGCTTCTTGAAAGCATCGAGAAGTCATCCGATTTCAACGTTGACAGTACGCTCGGTCAATCCAACTGATAGTCGCAAATCGCAAATGTCAGTGTGGAGGTTAATTGCCTTTTTCATTTCTCAAGCCTACGGCCAGAGGCAACGTTTTTCCCTGAGCGTATTGCATAAATTTGCTATGTTGTGTATTCCCTCCCCCCTCTTCACCCGGCTTTATACCGATGTCAAGTATTGCAGGCTGGAAACTGTAAAAGTCTGTGTGGAGTTTCTGTGTGAAGACGAGGATTGCGCCTCATTTCACTAGCACTGGTAAGGCCCTTTCTATTTGCTTCATTACTCTGCTAAATGAACAAATGGAAGGGTATACCTCGGTGGGTTAATTGGTGAGAGGAGTAGCTGATGTTGCAAGTTTCGTGTTTATCTTTTCATGGAACCCTCTTTATAACGACGGTTCCGTATTGAATAGAAGTATCTGTAACCCCTTGAAACTTGGCTGAATGATGAATGCTTCGATTCATGGAATTCTGGGGCCGAGACGACGAGTATCTTGCTCACCAATCTTGTTTCCCAGTAAGTTAGGCCATAAAATAATAGAAAACTTCTTGTTCGGTCTCGGTAAGCGCAAACATGCGTAAGTTTATTTGCATGGTGTCCCTCTTACAGTGAATGTATCCCCGTGTAACGAAATGCTTAGTTGATTTTGCTGGGTGCAATTGGAACATAAGTAGATTCCAAAGCTGCCGAGGCCTTCCAACGTGGAAGGAGAGGGGGATCGTGAAGGCTGTTCTACCAATGGAGGTGAGAGGTGATGCGAGTCAAGGACTACTAAATGGAAAAGAACCATCTGCTGATTGACTTTTAATGAGAAAAACCTTCACATTTTCAACGTCAAGCCAGCGAAAATACAGCGACCCACCCGTCATCCCTCATGCCCGTAAGACACGCTCCCACCCAATCCCCAGAAAGGTGCACTCTGGCTTCACGGTCTTGACAATAAACGGTTTTTTAGACGTGGGATTAGCAAATTGGTTTTTTGCACATTTCATTTGATTTCTTTAAGAGGAGATTGGATCTGCTCTGTCAACTGTGGGGTAACATAATTGCGTTATAAATCATAGAGGAGTCGAGCCGGAATGAGAAGACCTCACTCCAAATTCTTATCCAATGGAAGCGAGAAGAATGACCCTAGGATGGTAATTCTTAAACTAGAATACTGTTGAATGGCATCCAAAGTTTGTGGTATGAATAATCCAGCAGGATTCTTGCACACAAAGTGTGCAAATGGATAAAGGAAGCGATGCAACCTTTAAGGGTTACAAAAGATAGTCATTAGTGGTGCTCATTGGCCGTAGCGAATGTTGCAAGGATTGCTAACGTTCCAGCTTCGAGGTTTATTTTCTTCGGCGGGTTTGTGGCTGTTCATGAGACAGACAACGAGTAATAGCCAGAGCGCTTTGGTGATCCCGTCTAGTATGGGACAGTGAAGGGTGGCCTCTTCTCCAGAGCGCCAACCACATTATGCTGTGTACAGGGTCGTCTCGGAAGGCGCGAGCATGGGCTATGGCCATGGTCTGGAAGTCACTCCACCATGGCATTGATACACTCTCCCAGGTTCCGTGCTGAGCGGTCATCTTTTATTTGAATGCATCTGTGCTAGAACAAGACTGTAATGTTATTTCCTATTTATTTGCATTTTACTCTGTTCGCTGAATTTCGTGTGCCACTGTCTCTACAATCGGATGAGCACCAGCTCCCCGTGGACGTCGAGTTGCGGCTAATTTAATTACACATGTATCTGTTAGTACTTTCGTTCATGTGCTCATCAAATCCGTTATTAGCTCAATTAGTCAGCGTTTTGAAAAGGTGCAGCGATTCCATATTAACTCATCTCTAACAACATGGAGGTGTTTGTGGTGGAACCACTTCAACTACTCACCACCCCTCTTCACCTTTCAGGCGGTCTTTGTCGTTGGTGTAGTAATCCTCTAAAGTATTCCTCCCCTTGACTGGAGTACGTTAGACTGATAAGATTCGAGGAGGCGGTTTCCCCCTTAAGCTTCTCAAGGTTTATTTTTTGCTGTAAATTCCTTCCCTTTGAATAGGGCAATCTGGATCCTTGCGCACTGTATTCTACCGAAGAGGAAATGGAGGATCGCGTGAGGGAAATGCTAAACTCGTTTGCGTTTAAGGAAGGACGTTACATTGCCAACCTCGGTCACGGCATCTACCCCGATGTGGAGCCCGAGAAGGTAGCTGTTTTTGTCGATTTGGTGCACCGATACTCCACTAATGACATCGTCACCTAATTCCTACCTTTCCTCCGCATATTTGGGAATGCTCATCCAATTTTCAGGTCTTTTATTGAGTCCCTTTTTATGTATGAATAACTGCCGTAATTAATTATGCAGAGGGTAAAACACCTTTCTTCTACTGTAGTGAAATGGTTGCCCTGTCTCCTTTGTGTGGGTTCAAAGTGGCAGTTAAGTTTTCGTATCAATGGGGGGTGTGAGGAGTTTGTTTTGCAAACGCTGAAAGTTTAGTCACATCGCTTCCACATCTGAGCATTCCTTGGCAGTTATTTGGGCTTGTCAAAAGGCACTACTTGCGTTCACCTCCAAAGCGCTCGTGTTCATTGCCGATGGTTGGGCTTGCAGCAGTGCCATTTTCTTGTCCGTTGGATGTATGAGAGGTCCAAATCACGTCCCCTCCTTCTCCATGCTTATCTAGAGGCAAAGGAATTCATCGAAGTGCCACTTATGTCACCAAATTTACGTGGGACAATAAAGTGAGTGCTCTTATTGTTGACTGTTTTATTTTCTGTTAAAAAAGGGGCTCCCACTTGCGCGGTATTTGTCGCTTTTGTCACATTTGTCACTACTCCTATCAGTTTTACATCATTCAGTGATACTTCTCCACGTTTTAAAGTCGCAATAACTCACAAACTCCTGTCTTTGAGTAAATAAAATAGTTTCTAAACGACAAAATTGTGTAATTTGTGTGGAGTTGAGGTGCGTACATCCTCTCCTGGTGGTTTGGCCGCGTTGGTGACCGAGCAATTCCAAAGGTGATGCGAGCTGATGGATGCTCCACCTTAAAATTGCTTGAAATCGCGGGAGAATTGACTGCATCAAGTAAGCACTCCTCAGATCTGCCCAGTGAGTAGTAAGGAGACGAGTGAAATAGTTGCACTCCAAGCTCGAGGCAATACGAAATTTATCCATCCATACCTGGATTGCATGCAATTTCGGTTACCCGATCTCTGATGCTACGGCACCTGGGGATGGAGATTTGATTGAATGCTTGGACGACTGCTATTGTCTCCTTTCCACTTTGGCGTGACGCCTAGGCAATCGAACTTTTTATGGGTGTGTGTGTGATCAAAGTGGGAAAAATGTTGCAGGGCAGAACACTCCTTTCTTGGTGTCACATCAAGGCCAACAAGGCACGTGGACTGCGCTACTTGGTTTTCTCCCACGGCTGCACATCGCTACCTCCTCGCATTGGGTGGGATGCGCTAAAAATATTTATAAATCGCACGTTCTCTCCATTTCCGAATTCATGCTTTGAGAAGCGCGTACAAATCGAGCAGATTTTCAGTAAACAGACAATAAGGAGGCACAGATTGCTTTGATCTTGCGGAGCCTCACACGGAATTTCGAGTTGGGGGTGGGAGGGGGAGGGAAGAAATAGGTTTTTTAGAGATACATGCTCATAAAAGCCCACTCTGTGGCAAATTATGCAATTTCTGGCAACTGTAACCTGATTTCACCTCCATGTCAAATGGGTTTTCAATGTCTGCTGACAGAAAGAGGTTACAGCACTGCTAGGAGCCTTCAGCCTTTCCGAAGGTGATCGGAGCCATGAAGGCTAAAGGACCAACGTCAACAAGCAGCGTGCCAGTACGCAGTCCTACATCGATGTCAGCAGGGCTTTTCATAGCATTATCGGTGGCACCGCGTGAGTGTGCTCAGAGAAACGTATGCTGTGTATTGCGGACTTGGCTTAGCAGATTAGCTTGCAACATCCAAACGCATTCTGGGACGCCAGCCAAGCCGAGCATCGAACACCACTGAAGAGCTGCACCTGGAGGCCACAGCTGCATCGACTTTACAGTCAGGCGTTCCTATTCATGAAGCAGATCAACCTGATGGCTATCCGTCGCAGGAGTGACGTTCGATACAGGTGTTCACCGAACAACAGCACATACCACGGGCGCACACTGTGGTAGTTTGCGGTGTACACATTGGCTTGAGAACACGCCTGTTTGCATAATTTTCCACGGCACATAGGTGCAGCGCTGTTCTTAGGTTCGAATTCGCACGTTCTGTTTAATGAAAGACAAGTCACTTTGAAACGGCAGAAGGGTGCATTGCATAACGGCTAAACGCGGTTCTCCATTTTGGTGATGCGACTAAGATGATGCCACGATCGAGCGGGTAAAAAATGAAGCAAAGCCTTTCAGAGAAGTTACCTTAGTTGATAGTAATTACGCCTCATACGTATTAATAGGCACAGGTCGAACGCGAAGGTTTGGCCGGAGAAAATGCACTCCGATATTGCCTACATAGACTGAGAAAAAAATCTCAGCAGAAAGCATTGATCGTGCTAAAGAAAGAGGTCAGATTAAATTAGTGATATTTCAGGAGTCAATTTTACAATGAAAGCCTCCTATTCCATAGCAGTAATCCACCTCAAAAAGCATACTTAATGTAAGGCAGACAGCTTCACTTCTAAAGAAGGGCGCTACATACATAGACCCAGAAGTGTTCGAAAAAGCGGGGCAGGACTGTGAGGAGGCGAAAAATCGGCCTCAAGAACTCTCGGTATAAAGTTAGTCGAGGTGGCTGTGGCCGAAGCGATTCTGACACCTGCGCTAATAATGTCCACTTGTTCATCGAGTAAGCCCCACCTTGGCCACGCTCGTCCTGTCACATGCACTGTGTGTCAGATTACTTGGATCTGCTCCACCGTTCAACATTCGCACTGTCGAACTCACTGAATCAATCATAAATTAAAATGGGAAGCAGATGTCACTATCTTTGGATTGATTGGCAGTATTAAGCGGCGATTCTGCTGTTTTGGGTTCAGTTTTCGCTACTCCAAAATGTTGATACCTCCTCACTTTGCTACTACCACTAATTTGACTTCCGTAGGGTGAGTCTAGTTCCGTTTGCACGTTCCTATTCAGATTTGTACTAGGCCCCGGCCAAAGAGTGGGCCTCAATGGGTGTGTGCATCTGTTGAAGAGTTTGTTAGTGTGAGGCGATACATCTTGACGCATCTGGATAACTCAAGGCATCAGCTGGTTTGATAAGATCTACTCCAGTTGTTCTACCTTTAGCATTTTCTTAAGGCGGAGTATTAGGCACGATCGTTGCTTTGCGAAAGGTGAAATCAAGACCTCGATATGCCGACGGACGAAGGGACCAGCAACGGTTTTATGGCTTGTGACTTTCATTTGATAAAGAAAATTTAAACAAGTGAAAGCATTTATCACTAAAATGGAGACTGTAGGACTGATGAAGTAGTATGCGATCACTTGATGCCAAATAGCAGGGTGAATAGGTCACCTGCATGGAACTTAACAAGACCTCATTAGAATAAAATTCTGAATCGGCAGGCACTGAAATTGGCACTTTTGAGTATCAGAATCGGTGGTTGGGTAATGTAAGCAATGAATATCTATAGAGCTTTTCAGGAAGCAAATGACGGTATTTGTTATTTGTTTGCAGTATGGCTGATGGACGAAAGTCGAAAATCCCAACGCCTCCTAAGACAATAACCGAGCGTCATGCGTTTAACACTAACTGACGACTTCCACGCAGCCAACCAAGAAAAATACACTGTATCGATGCCCATCCTAATTTTCGCATAAACCAGCAAATTTCAAGACAGCATGACCGTGTAGGTTTCCACAGTTAAAAATCCACTAACCTGGTAAGTGCACAGGAGTCCTTGCGCCAGCGTTCACTCACGATGCTAAGGTCAAGGTCACCGCATTAACTACGCATGGTAAAGCCGATTGTAGGCTCGGCGTCGGAGATAGGTTGTGATTAAGGGAATGAGCATAGTAAGACTCGGGGTTCACATTTATTTTTTATGCTTCAATAGGGTTTTGGCAAATACAACGCTCCCAAAATACTGTTAGTGATGCTATCTGGATTTTGTAGTGCCGGAATCGCAGAGACACCAGAACAGCACCGCTGAGGGAGTCGCATTAATGTTGTATATTTGTAACATGCAAAAAGGATCTGAGGGGAAAACAAAGCAACAAGGGTAGGTAAAGTTGCCTTTGAACCACAAACCACCAAGAGTTGTGCCTGTCAATTGGCCTGGCGAATGGTCTAATAGTCGCTGCAGTAAAATGCTAGCCTGTTCCACGAGCTATGCCAATTGACTGAATGAATGACAGTTATTACTTCCACCAATTGGAGGGAATGCTTGAAGCTCGCTTTTGGAATCTTAGAAGAGAGTGGAACTTTTAGCCTCCAAGTGCCCTATTGTGCTGCTGTGCGTCTTGATTCTACCATCTAAGAGAGCCAGTGAGCTTGATAGCAAGACCCAGCAAGAGATAACACTTGAGGTGTCGTACCCCTGAAGAGTGTGACTCATCAGACAAATTAGCCCACAATGGCACCTTTAGACCCTGTCAGTGGGTAAATTAAGAAATCTCGATTTCCCCTTGAGCTTAGCCCAAGTGCTTTGCTCGCTTGCTGCCATCGCATGAGTTGCAAACCAATTTCTGACTCTGACCAGCTAACCCGGGCCCAAACAAACCCGTTTTCATAGTTCCACCTGGAAGGAACAGCATGTTCGTCTTTTACAAATACTTGTTTGATTAGATTTACGATACCGGATCAGCCGCACGTCTGTTGGACGCTTGGTTACGGAAGACACCAGTTTATTTCTCGCACACGCTGAACGACGTAACATGCCTGTGGCTATGTTTACAATTTCAGGTAAACCATTTTCAATTTACTCTTACCTGATTCAGCCCATTTCTTTTTCACAACAACCACTAACCGGGGCCCGATAAATATGACAATGAAGACTGCCTTACAATGAAGCGGTTCCAAGTTAAACTGGGGACGTTTTTTTCGCAAAAGCATGAGACGAATGCCTAGCCGCTGGAATTTAACAAGCCTAAACCCACTCGCTTCACTTCGGCACCGATCAAAAGCGGAAGACTGTCTTCACTCCAAACGTACGTATGCCCGGGAATGTTTTTTTCTATTTACTATTTCCATACAGACAGATGTCCCACTATTTCCTCGTCATTCACGAGATACACCAGCCACGCTGTAAGCCAGAAACCACTACACCCAAAACCTCGACCGATAGACTTGGGGGCATCTGGTCACCTTTCGTCTGTTTCGAGCCTGTCCTCCAAGTTTGTACCTTCATTGAGAGGACGCTCTGTTGCACGCACGGACGGATTCATCACCACCGCCACCGCTACATCCGCCTGTCAACTTGATTGATAGTGTGAACTCACCGCACGTCATATGTACCCTGGCTGTTAGGGCTCGTGAGAGGGCACGCCCCACAATTACAAATGTATACTGCTATACCAAAGTAGAGACCAGGATGCATTTGTCTTGGGCGCGTCTTCTACGCAAAAAGCGAAGCAGTTACGAAGTGGTCCGCCATGAGGGCATTACAAATGACTGCAAGTGGCACAGCAGCAGGGTGTGGGCAAGTAGATGCCAAAAGTAAGTGTTACGGATATGCAGCTGAAGGATTATTTCCCTAAAAGGTCTTAAAGTTAGACTTTCATCCATTAATCGGCATTACCATGCACTAGTCCATCTCGACCGCTTCCAGTTGAATAGCATCCATCTCCACCTTCAGTTTATTGGTGTCAGAATGTCAACATTAATATGCACACTCTATATTTGTTACACAATGGAGGTGATTCTATTAATAGCTTGCAGAAGGGTCGGGAGAGACTATTAGTGCAGGCGACATGAGCAGAGATAGGGTGCGGATCAAAGCGCACCGGGATAACTCCGCACATAACTAGAACAACAATTAACCGCCTACAAGAATATCAACTAGAACGTCGATGACGTCTTCAAGAACTGGACGAATGGTTGAGCATACCAAAGCTACTCACATTGGAACGAAGCAGAAGCTCACTTCATAACAACATCTTCCAATTCAAAACCTACACGTGAGTGAATAGTTGAACTCACGCCAACTGAGGCAGAAAATGAGTACTGACGTCTGGCAGTTCAAAGCTACAGATCATGTATGTATATGCACGTATGTATATAGCTGTAAAAGGCATACAAGGAAGTATAAGTTAGGAAAAGGAGGAGACTCTATGCTTTTCCAGAAGTCGAAATCGCAAGTTTCACCCGTTTGCTCAAATACATCGAGACACCGTAGGTTATTGCTCCTGTTGTGCTGAAACCAAAGAGAGAAAATGGCTCAGGAGACGTTTATATGGAATTATCTGTCCCCACAAGAATATTTAATAACGTGGCCACAATGTACATCACTGGAGGAGCAAGAAATAAGTTTGAAAAAGTTGAAGCTGCTCTAGTTTGATCGTCAAGTACTCTAAAGAGGGCCTATTGTATGATTACTAAGAACAAGTGCTCAGGAAGGGGTACAAATTGATCCAAATCAGATAAATTACATCAACAGACCATGGAAGAGGAAAAATTGCAGCAAAAATTACTCATAAGCTCCTGCATCAATGTTGATGAAAATGAGAAGAAAGAGACCCCACCTGATAGTCACACCGCAGAAGTTGACAACCGTAAAGATGTAATCACCACCTACAAACATCCCGCCATAGGAAACAATTGTATTCTAAAAAAGCCAAAACAACTTTTCTCAAGTTCAAGACATGAAAAAACATTAAATAGGAAATAGTGAAAGTGGAGAGTACCATATCGTCTAAGAAAGCTAAGGTTCTTTAAGGTACCTTCAAAACCCCAATGACGCTTGTTGTGAGGGCTGAAGTTAGACGCGTACATTCAAAGGTAAGGAATTGCAAAGTAACCGCTGCCAGACACGAGAAGATGAATCCAGCCACGAAAAAAGCATCTGTCCATAGAGGAAACTCAACGACCTATTTGGAGGAAAGAAAAAATTATAACGATCTCGACTCCACATTTAGTAATTGGAAATCAAACAACAAAACTTTGTTTAAAGTTGAAGATTGGAAGCGCAGCGAATCCATGAAAATTTACAATAAATATACACCAAATACACAAGCTAAAATAGGGCATCTTACGGGTCGAATGGTGCCGCTGTATACAGCAAGGCAAGTCATGAAGGGAAACATGAAGATTGAATTGTAAAAAAGGAGAGTTGTGCTAGAGAAATTGTACTTGGAAAGTCGTGATTTCGTCAGCAGTCCCTTAGCTGCCGTGGAAATGTTGTTAATGAAAATGAAGCCATAGCCTATGGGATCGAAATTGATGTCGCCACTAAAGATATTAAATGAAGACAGGTAAGACATACCTAACGGCAACAAAAGCACCGGTAACCATAGTTATTAGTGCTATGTGTGTCAAAACACTATGCCGTTTCCTAAGAAACAGAACATTAATGCAGGGTAAAAATAGCCCACCCAAAGAAATATCGCTCCCCGAACAAAATGAAAAAATTGGATATACGTCGCAATGCAGAAAACAGTGGCAGGCTACAAGCAAATGAACTGAGAAAGATAACGATACCTGATCGCGCCAGTCCCAGCTAAGCCCATTACTACGTCAATCGCATAAATGCAAGAAAACGGAATTATCTAGTATGAGTAATGACGTGCGAGTTCACAAACGACAGGTACCCTCAAAATAAGGGTTTGGGAAGGTTTTAAGATCTTCGCGAGTCCACACAAGGAAAATGTCAGTAGCAAAACAAATGTAATGCACATTTGAGAGGCGGCTAAAAATATAGGGGACGGAAACCTTGGAGCATGAATAGGCATGATGAATGACTGCACTCACCTGTTGGCCGTCAAAATTATCTTATTCACAAACATAATCCCAATTGATGAAAGAGTATAGCCCACTACCACAACAATTTTATAAAGAATAGAGGTTTCTGTCATTGTGTAAAGTAAAATGAATTTTTGGGTAAACGACCTTTATATCGACCGCCCGCATGTCAACCAATTAGTTTTCGACCTTTAAACGTCCCACAACTACGAACCTAATACTTTACCACCACTGAGACAGAAAGTTGTTGATAGCGTTTGAATCCGATAAATAATAAGGTGACTTATATGATTATGTCTTTAGATTATTGATAGTAAGAATTGAATGAAGGTGGGTTAGGGCTAATAATGTTGCTGCTAAGGCGTAATAAATACCTGGGGTATACCCGTATATTTGATTTGAAAGTTTGTATTTTGCTTTTTGTGATATGCTTTCAGTTCCAGTATTGTTTAGTCTTGTCTAATTTTTTAAAACTGCTAGCCTCTTCTGATTTTACTAGGAACTTATTAGCTGAACGTCTAAATTTTATTCGGTTTATTAATTGCGCCTTATAATATTTGGTTTTAATGTTTTTTCTACCCTGAGTGCAGGTGGTGGCTACTTTCTACTAGTCGGATAGGTACGGCCATCAGGCAATTTCGGCATCTCCAGTCCTCCTTTTGTTTGCTGAATATATGCATTCTGCCCTAGATGTCTCGGGACACTACACGCGTTTCGATCTGTAGCACCCCGAATGTGTAGACGTAGTACTTCGAGGGTCTGACAACTATTGACAGACATAAAGGATACAGTTACAGCATGGCTGAAGTAGGTTAAATCAACAGTCACATGAGATTGGATGTTAGCCAGGAGATTGGGGCAAGATCGTAGAGTCACCGAAACACTAGTTTTAAGGGGGTCATTGTAATGCTTCAGACAAATAACTTATCACATTCTCACGATGCCACTTGGTGGTGAGTTCTGGTGAGCAAAGTGGGAGTGTTGACTAGAAATGCGGTAACCAAGCATTCAGGTGCAAAGAAACTAAGGGCTTAAATCTACTCGCAGTGGGTACTATCCGGCTCCGTTCACATTGAGCATATAAGTTTAAACTTCGGGCACTTAGTATGCATTTTCATCATTGTGAAAAAGCCTTTTCGTACAGGCAGATTAATTATAATTACTCATTTTTAGGGAACTAATGCAACACTGTGGTTGCTTAGGTACTAAAATACTGCGTCTTCGGCAGTTGGGCTGCCCTCTAGGAGGTTAGTCGCTCCAAGCCCTATTGTATGTTGAGTATGTATCTTTTATCCAAGCATATGCTTTTTTTTCAACGTCAGAGATGTTTCGAGGTGTTGCATTAGTGCCAGAGGAAAGCAACTCCCTTCTTAAGGAAAATCTACCGTGATTTCTACTGCTTGGTATTAAACTTTAATGGGATGGAAGAAGTGCATAAACTACAGAGGGGAGAATCGACGGTAAATAGTAGATTAGAGGATGAAATTGACGTTGACGTTCGACAACTACCCCATTTCAGTGGTCTGCAAAAACCTGTCATTAACTAGCCGTGAACCTCCTTGAAGCGTTCCGCTATGGAGCTGGTTAACGTACCTGTATGGGAATATCAACTTTGCGAATTCACGATACCCTTCCCATGCCTTTACTACTAGGATAAAAACCATACTGAAGTGACTGAGCGGTTCTGAAGTAAGAACAATGTGCCAAGGATGAGTGGAAGGAGAACCCCATCCTCACGGATTTATGTTGCTGTATGATTCTGATTTTGGTCTAATATTCCCTGTGACTGTTTATGAACGCATGTGATGGCCAGCGCACTCCTTCCTCTCAAATCTAATCGCTTCCAAGGCGAAACCGCAAACTCAGTAGAATTGCCAAGAGAGACCAGTGGCATTGCAGTCAAGTGCCTTCTTAGTTTCACGGAAATTCAATAAATGCCAAGGGTGGTACTACCATTCTTATAGCGCCATCTACGTCGGGGAGCCCCAAGAGGAAGGTCTATGTAATGCAATGGTTATTTGGTCCTCGGTTTTGATAACAGGACTACTTAGGGGCTTCGCCATCGTGCCTTCGCCGGGTGGGCCGGTCTGAGTCATACCAGTAGTTCCGATCCCTTCTGTGCGTCAATAGCACCTTCTACCCGATTATTATGTCTGCTTTCGGATCAAGAGAAGTCGCAAGGTGTTACACTATTAATTCTTTGCGATTCATGCAGAGAAAATAGATCCTAAGTTGGCACATTTGCATAATCCTTTCTTCTTTAATGGTGATTAGGCTTTGTTCGAGTGGTGCAAGTCAAGCCCAATTGCCCACCCATTTCAATCAAGGACCGGTGGTAGATTTCAGTTCCATACAGAGGTCTCAATGCCTCCCAATTATCAGTTAAATCAGCTCAAATTAGACTCCGCAAGAGCTTACTCAGTTTCTTTGTTAATTTTAAAAAGCAGAGAAATAAACAACTCATCTCTCAGATTCATTGCAAAAGAAATGTACTTTGGAGGTCCATTTCAAAAACCGTGACTTAAATCATGCAGGATTGCACAGCCTTACCTTAACGGCACAATCATAGTCATCAAACAGGGACAGGAGCCGACAAAAATGGCAGTGCGTCGAATGTTGGCGAATACAAGACTATCAACGAACGAAGACAGACATTTTACGACAATCGGTAAAGTCGACTTTAGCAAGGGAGCCACGGAAGGGAACCTCACTGACAGACGAGCTACCGTGTTGTCGAGCTCCACTGCTTTCCGCCACTGAGATCCGGTCAGGTAGATTGACGTTTTCTGCGTCCCAGTAGGGATCTGGCACAACTGGCGGAATTTCACCATTGTAGGCACGGTCCCAGAAGTTTGTAAACTGAGACATAAAATCACGATCATTTAATAATACTACAGTCGGGTGTGAGAAATTACAAAAACCATAGCGATAAGAAGAGGTCGACTTAGAGTGGGTGGTTTTAATCCTGCATGAGTAGACAAAGGAGTGAACAAGACAACTGCCCAGTGGACAATGGCCGAGCAAGTGTTGTGAACCCAACAACACACCAAAACGGTGGTAGCATCTGTGTGGAGAAGTGTGCAGTAAAAATACTTTTATGAACAGCGGTGTGCAACCTACATTAATCTGTCTCCGGAAGAAGTCAAGCATAGGTTCAGTGCAAGTGAATTACTCGAGGACAGCTTAAGTCTGTCCTGCAGGTGTCCTGGGCTCAGAAGATCGGAACAATGAGTAATAGACAAAAAAATTTGGGTTTACCTGGACATTGCGTTCAATGTACTCCTCGATTTCGAAGTCGTCCTCATCTTCACCGAAGGGACTGATGAGCGTCTCTGCAACCTAGACAAGGTTCGAAGCAAAAGAGAGTGATTGCAAGTGGGTAGTTCTATGCTTGACTTCAGCCTACATGCTATTTGTTTGTAGTCACATTTAGGCTGCCTATGTCACCAGCATGAATGCATCAGACTCATGCACATCGCTGTGCCTTCAGGGTCAAATAGGACTCTCCAAGTTTATCCCCCTTATTCTTACTCGCCTTGAGCCAGCCCATGTAGAACAGGAAGCGCAGAAGGCCAAAAATTGGCAAGTAGAGATCCACACTGATGTGTTTGTACTTCTGGTTTGGGTCAAGGTACTGCCATGCAAACAAAGCCACAATGAAGTAGGCGTAGACAATCAGCGTTGCTACCTAGAAAGGAATTTGTTGCCCTAACTTTCGTAAATAACAGAGAAAAACTCCGCTTGTGTGCATGCTGAGAAGACGGAATAAATTACCTGGGTATACACAAGTGGAACATTTATCCAATCATAGATGCAGAGTTGGTAAAGGCTGTCCCGATACGCACCAATTTCTGCAGTCAACAGTTCAACAGCCCGATCAAAAACGATATTCTTCTCTTGGTACATTTCTGTGACCAGCTCTTGAGCCCAACAAAGGGGCAGGAAATTGAGTGGTTCCATGCCGTCGGAACCGCTCTGCCGATAGCGACGCAATTCTTCTGGTGTGATCAGACCTTCCAGACGAATATAAAAGAAGAGTTTATTACCAAGGCAATCGCGCAATATTGTGCGTTCCTACAGTTCCCGGTCTAAAGGTTCAGAAAGAATTTGAACATGAATTCGAACACGCTCCACAAATAGGGATGCTTCTCTGGCCTCACGACATCTGACAGTCTGTATTAAATGTAACCTATCAATCCGTAGATCGTCAATCAGTATGGTTGGGATGTCCTCGGCTCACAATAGTGCTCTGGTTCCCGGGAATGGGAATGCAGTACGTATAAATGTCATTAGACATGGTAAATACGAAAAGAGCCTTCGCGAGAGTCAAGATGGCTTCCATCAAGCTAATCTAGAGCAACTCAGCCGCACTATTCTTAGTCGCACCAGATTTCATGCATCAAAACTTTGTCTCTTCTTTTACTAAGTTAAAAGCTTCAGTTCGATCTAAATGTGAGGCCATTACGGTGTATATGGAATCAGCTCACGCCCCAACGCACCATTATCTGTTGTCGCGTGATCTCTACTTTGACTGGTTTGCGTGAGTGCTGTGCCGGGTAAAGATAATGGACAGTTCTTACTGTTAATAGATCCGTAAAAGTAGGCTACTATTATGAGCAAAGATGGTTAAGAAAGGCTTTACTCTTGTTACCTAGACAACAGGACTTTAAAATTGATCTGTCGCTTAAACGACAACAACCCCGTTAGTTAAAAAGTCTGCCGTTTTGCATACACCGATGATGATGGAATGGTGGAAAACAATAAATGCGCCAAAGCGTTGATAGTCTCTTGTTTCAGAAAAGAGGTGACAATTTAAAAATAAAGCCATTTTTTATGCAATTACGTAAAACGCTGATCTTCCCTCTCTGCTGTACGACAATGACAAGTAAAATGCTTAGAAGAGGGCAGGATGAAACAATAGGCAGCCAAGCATTGCTAGCGGAGAAAAGGCAGAAGTTCCCATCAAATTAAAAAATTGCGATTGTATTCCATGAGGCAAATAAATCCGGAGTTTAAAATTTAGGCGCTATATCTTAACAACGGCGAAAGCATAAGAGCACAAACCAAATTCCATAAATTAGTTAAAGGGAAATAAATTGGAATAAGGGAAGGAATGCGCACAGGAAAGTAACTAATAGTTGCTATTTTTGAATGCGTAATATATAGAAAGAGTCAAAAGCAGTTTGCGCAAATTGATAAAAGACAAACTAAGAACAGCCAAAGAAAGCGTTAAACTTTCATTTATACGACGAACCAGCAGTGATGAGATTTTCCAGTGTTGGAAATCGAAGACGGGCGCGGGAGGAAATGTTCCGCGTAGTGAGGCAGAAAGAGAGGTTTACGTAACGAATAAAGGTACGTCTTTGCATACGAGCGCGCTCCGTCGTAGAGTGTGCGTAAGCGTTAATAAGAAGAACGAGAGAATCAGGCCAGGGAATAGTGCAGAACTGCTCCCACCACCGCCGCACAATGGTATTCACATAGAACCCCAGCACAAAACCCACTGGAAAGATTTCACATAGCTTCTCACAATGAAGGCAAAAACATTCAAATGACCTGCAGTTTAAAAGGCGAGAACACAAGTTTATACTTTGGGATCACTAAAAGCTCAAGCAATGATGGAGAAATGAAAGTGAGCAGATGCAATGATACGACAACCTTGGGTAATAATATCGTGCAATTAACCAAGTCTACAAAAAACAAAGCAAACGCTGAAGAGGAACAATTGAATACCTTTTAGTGGGCTCATCAAATGCGAGGCGATATGTCAACGAAACAATTGCGTATAGGATGGAAAATATTATAAATTCAAACCAAATAGCTTTGTAGACACTTCCTCTCCACCTAAAAAATAAAAATAAAAGTAAACGTACCTAAAAAGCAGTTTTATAAAGGCCAAACAAGTCGTAGTAGCAACAGAAGCGGTGTACGATACAGTCATCTGCGCACTTATTTCTTATTCAAAAGGCCGCGGAGAACACGAAAAACTATGTTTGATGAAAATAAATCCACTAAGGACGCGCGTTGTAAAAAATATCACAAAACAACAACGACTAAGTTGTTGTTAAGTCAAATTATGCTAAGCTAAGTGCTACTTTTGTTTTCTGGCATTTTTGCGTTTGAGGCAAAAAATTTCTTACAACGTTTGAATTTGAAAGCAATCGAAATTTTTTGTCATAAATGATTTTATGGTAACTGATGTGCTATTTGGATATGACTGCATTCCTCCCTTCTATAGGCGCCCTTTATGTTTCGAAGCGTGCGTGTTATCCATTGGTTGATAATCGTTTGGCTCTTCTTTTGTTGATCAAGGTAGTTTCTTGTATCTATTACCGTCCGAACTTGTGTCATCTGTTGGAATGGAATCGTTAACCGTCTCGTTGTTAGCTTAGATCATTATTATCTTGTTGGTATTTCCTCCGTATTATTAAGCCATTCATAGCGTAGCATGGCAAGCTGTCTGTCGTTTAAAGTCTTGCGAAGTGCCGGCATTCCTTTTTTTCTGAATTGCTTGCTTATCATGTAACCTCATTGTTCATGAGTGGTACTTTTCCCATTGATTGGAAGCGTCCGCTTTTTTATTGACATATACAACCGATACCGTCGAAATCGTGCTGAATGTGCAATGAGTACCAGTCTTTGTAACTTTCAAAACAGCTAATTTTCACTGACACGAAGATGACATTTATGCGGCATCCTCTATCTTAAAATTATCTTCCAGGTATCTGGCAATGCCAATTGTGTCAATTCCAGAAAAGGTTCTTTTTGGAAAGCTTGGTCGTACCTTTAGTAGGTCACCACTGCGTCTCACCATTCGTTCTTTAGCTGAACAAGAATTCGATGACCTCTGCTTCGCCTATGGTCTGGAACTTGACGAGATAGTAAGTAGTCTAATTTTCCGGATGGTAAATATCACTTCCGTCTAGACCTCAGAACAGGAATTGGTAACTAGAGAACAGGGAATTACCGTCGGATCCGATAGAAGCTCTGAGACCATCTACAAAGTTGAAGTGCCTGCCAATCGATACGACCTCCTCTGTGCAGAAGGGCTCACCCGGGCTCTGCTCATTTTTCAGAACAAGTAGTGTGTTGCTTCTGCTATATAACATCGTTGCCTTTGTGACTAACAGACCCTGGTTTTCACCACTTTTAGGTTAACAACCCCGGAGTACAAAGCTATTGCATCGAAGAATCCGATAAGGGTAACGGCCACAGAGAGCGTAAGTTGTGCGCTTTTTCTTGAGAAGTTTGAGGCTTGCCGAAGCCCTTGAAGTATACCGCCTCATTAAAAGTTTTCCCTCCAGGTGAAGCTGGTTCGCCCCTACATTGTCTGCGCGGTGCTAAGGGATATCAAATTTGATAAGAGGCGTTACGCTAGTTTCATTGATCTGCAAGACAAACTGCACCAGAATATTGGTAGGTGAGTTTCGAGTTAGTACTTTTTATTTGAAAAGAAGGCTTTGTAACTGTTTCGGTGTGTGGTGGTGTCGTTCTATTCGTGCAGGTGATTAACACTTTGGGTTTGTCACTACAATGGAACCTTCCACTAATCACATACAGAATGGACTAACTGATTGCGAATTAACTGTGCGATGGAACTTGAGGTGGCTAAGCTGTTTGTAAAAGACAAATTGATGTAGAGGTCTTTTCGGAGGATTTCATTTGTTGAAATAATCGCCCTTTAGGTCTTATGTTAACGTCTTTTCAACAATATGAGCTTGCATCGACTCCCACTTTAATGCGATCTCGTCATTAGAAATATGGTACCCTACCAGTTTATTTGGCCTCCTCATGCATCGGAGAAAGATCCTACAAAACTTTGCCTATTTTTGTTTCGCTTTTTTAGGAAAGTGATGTTTTCAGCTTTAATTAACAAGCATTTTCACACAAGTAAATCCTTAAAGGCGTAGAATATGGCGCCGAATTGTTTTGCCTAAAGTAGGCCTGTCAACTTCAAGTAATAGTAGGTACCCCATTGATAGCATTGAGGAGATTACGCCAATTTCACTCATTAAGTTAGTTTTCCTTAAACCCTATATTAATTCGTATGATTTTTTTTGACATGATCAAAGAGGCATTTCGCCAATAACTTTCAAGGCCGGGCGGAAGTAGTTTAAAAGGACTGGTAAACCTATCTGCTGAGGGTTATTAGGCTCCGCTCTTTCCAATTTTCCTCGATCCATAGGAGGCGCAGTCTCGTTGCCATAGGAACGCATGATTTGGATACTCTGGTGCCACCCATCGTCTATACTGCACTGCCACCTGGAGACATTCGTTTCAGGCCCTTAAACCAGACAAAGGAGTTCACAGCAACTGAACTAATGCAGCTCTACTCGGTGCGTGTACAACCCCTTCCATCCCTAACTTTCTTCTACTTTGATCGTTTACTTTCTTGTTTCTGGTTGCATTTCAGAATGAATCCCATTTAAAAGCCTATTTAGATATCATTCGCGACAAGTCTGTCTACCTTCTGATCAAGGATTCAAAAGGCGTGGTGCTCTCCATGCCTCCCATTATTAACGGTGGGTTTCTGATCACTTTTCATCTGAGGTTTAAATAGCCAATGTAAGTGTTCCTGATATGCGATTGATCACTCTTGCAAAATTTGACTGTCTCAGCCTCATGGGTCTCGTTTTCCTTATTACATCATTCACACCTCGTAGTTGAGCATATTAACAACTTGGAGGCTGGAAGTTTAATCATAAGACAGATGTTTTCGACTTTTTAACGTTCAGATGCCTCTTTTTGCAAAGAGATTCAATAACTTACCTTTACTGCATTCACCACCAGCATTACTATGTGAAACCCCAGTTTTCTTGCTGAAGTCGGTAATCGCATTTCCTCCTTGTCGGTCTATGGTTATCGGTTGGATCTAAATGTGTCGCTAACCTATTGGTGGAGTTTCAACCAGGAAGCCAAGATGTAGGGTGTTCTGGTATGAGCGTTCACTTTTCAAAACTTGAAACAGCATTCAAATCATATACCTTGGTAGCATAAACATCAATGTTGTGCCAGATCATTCAAGCGGCTTAATGCCATGGGTAATTAATTCTCCTCGGAGGCTCTGTTAACCGACGTTAATAGGAGGCCTGGATGTTAGTAGTCTAAGTCACTATTAGTAATATAAATGAGCAGTATTACGGGAATCTGAAAGAGTATTAGGAGGGGCTTATTTCACTGGTACTCTTTCATTTAGTATCCTTCCCTTCTGCAGGTGAACATTCTAAAATCACCCTAGCAACCAAGAATGTCTTCATTGAGTGTACCGCAACCGATCTCAACAAGGCTAGCATCGTCTTGGATACCATAGTGACCATGTTCTCGGAGTACTGTGCTAGCCCGTTCACGTAAGACCACATTTCAATTTGCGCGTCCTCAAGGGCTGTTTTGTGGTACAGTTCCATCACCCTTGTAGCGCTAATACCCTATGGAGCTGAAGTGCCCAAATTTTACCACCTTATTTCCTTTGTCTCTGCAATCTAAGGTCAATGCAGTTGCAAATATCGTGCTCTTATAAGATCTTGGGGGAAAATTTTTCAAAGTTTTTTATTGCTTCCCCTCACCTTTAATTATGCCGTGTCTTTCAGCAATGTTTTACCGACGCTCTGGCTCAATTTTTACCCCTACAGCGTTTGGTTTTTGTCCACCTGGAACGGCTTTAAAATGATAACTTTTGGGGATATTTAAACATTTTTCATTCATTTATATACTCTTCTTGTCGGGGTATTTTAGTTCGTCCAGCCACGAAGCAAATTTTTGGGTTTTATGGCAAAATCCTTTTCTCCTATACCTACTATCCTCATTATACCACTGTTATATTTAGTATTTTTGCAATCTCTTTGTTTCATTTTTAATTATTTTTTTAAGACTTGAAGAAAAATGCTGCTGAAATATGAGTTTCAGGTACAGCTTAATAGTGGGTCTTATTTTAGGGTTTTAGCTACGGTTCTTGTGTCTTGGGCTGTCAAACGAGTTGTCTTTGTAGGTGAATGGTGGGCCTTTCTGACATCACAGCGGCGAGAGGTCATCAATGATTAATTAACTGAGTCTAATTTGATTACTCAAGTTGGCCACTTTTGACATTCTTAGTTTTCATGAATTAATCAGTCTCTACTTTTATGTTTTTTGGGTAGAGAGGATCGTTGTCCACCTCCTATTTCTTCATTCTATCCCATTGTCGGGGTTGGTTTTTGACCTTGTAGACAAATTTTGCATCGCTTACAACGGTATTGAGGGAGTAGTCTCTTTCGCTCAAAAATTATCCGTGGGAAGCAATTCCGTCCCCGTAGCCTCATCACCCATATTATGAATCGACTTTATAACCCCGGGGTTAAGCTCTGAATTAAAAATAAATTTTAGATCACCGTTCCCTTTTTCTCACTTTCGCAGATCATGCATACACAGGACACTGATTCGTGCTCGTATTCGATAAAAAGGTCGCTATTGCATTTATCATTATCCAGTTTATCACCAACTTGATGTTACCTTCATTGTTTAATTTGGGATCACTACCTATTCACAGTTTCAAACGCCTGGATTGTGTTTGTTTCCCTCCATACTCATCTTTAAGACTTCTCCTTTTCACCACCCAATACACAGTTCATTTCACTGAACTGGATGCGTTTTCTCATCCATGCGAAACCGATTGCCGTACTTTGAATGTCTGAAAGTTAGGGCTCAATTTTCCGCGGCCTCTCCATGTTTGTCTCTTGGGATGTTCGCTACCACCGTAACATATGTGCGATGTCCAGATCTTCTCGCCTGAATCCGCTCCTGCAAATAGGCGGCATGCGTTTCTATTCAATATATGGCTGGTACCTGTAAAACGCGTTACGAATAGCCTAGTGGAGTTTAAAATACATCCTCTAAAATTGTCCCAGGAGACCAATGTGAAATCTGAAGCATGGTGGTTAACTTTTCTCCACATCATGGGAGGGAGCGTGCTAACCACTATTTTATCAGAACTCACGGACTAATTTCCCAACTTCTTAGCACTGAAAAAGACATCTCATTACCCTGAGTTTTATATCGGTTTATCCATCACACTTTTACATGAGTCGAGAAAAAAATACCTTTGGGTTCCGCGGTATGACTCTGATTTCCTCAGGCTACAGTTTTAAGAATGCTCGCATTCATTTTTATAGACTTGCCTAGCGCCGAAGATTTCCTCTTCTATAACCGTTATCTAAAAGTCAGTCGCCACCTCTACCACGCTCGTACCCTTATTAAAAACTGTGATATAGACAAAGGTCAACGTACGTCAGATATCAGTTTTACATGTCACTCCAAGACTGAGTCTTTGACCCTTAATCTTCGCTTCTGCTTTCAGTGCGGAACAAGTAGAGGTCACCCAGTGGGATGGCAGTCACGCCTACTACCCTGTGAGTTGACTCCTAACACCCTTGCACACGCAATTAGAGGCCTCTGACTTTTTTGATATTCCTCCCACTTTGCACATAGCGCCTGCAACAGCGAACAGCGTTGGTGGGCATGGAGTATATAAACACCCTGGTGGGCACCCAATGCAGTGAAGCTGAGGTCACTCAGCTACTCACTCGCATGAGCCTCACTAGCTGCGTAGCTGACGAGGGTGTTCACACATCAACGAATAACATCCATGGTAAGTGGTTTTTTGTGTCACCTCGAGATGGAATTATATTAACTAGGAGAGAGGAATGTATCATTTCCATATTTAGGAGTATGCCTCCCTGTCGGCAGAAGGTGTGCGCAGCCTTAGTCCACCTCGAGATTCACAGTAGCTTAATGGAAATGACGCTCCACTTTTTGTGAACCCACATTTTTTACCCCTTGCCTCGTAAATGCATCAGATTATGCTTATTCATGATTCAGAGGGCCTTACCATTGTTTATCTTTGTATCCTATGCAAATGCACAAGTGCTTTGTTTAATCCAAAGACCTAGCGAGATGAAGTTCTCCTCACCATTGGACTTTCAGTCTGATTTGGGCGTTACTTTTATATTTTTAGGCATGCTCAAGTCATTCCTCTCAATCTGCATATTTTTTGGATGGGAATCAGTTCTTTCTGAAGAAGTTCTAATCTACGAAGACTTAAGGCTAAGTTTAAAGGAAATGAGTTAAGAGCTGGGGGCCGAATCGTGGTAGACGGAATTGGCCGGTGTAGTGGTACATAGGGCGCAGACAGGAACGCCAGTGCTTGTAGAACCACAAAAATGTCTGTCAAACCCTCTCAATACTATCTTTCTGAACTGAGGGCATGCAGGATACAGTAAAATGACTTGAGATGTACTCGAATGCATTTCATTTTTTACTTGTCCAGTTGCAAGAACTTTGAAGGTCACGTTTTACTCATCGGCGTACCGTAGAAGCTGGTCATTTTCGGACCTGAGTTTGTCGGTTACAAAATTTTTAATTCCAATCTTTCTAGCACTCAGAGTTGGTTGCGTTTCTTGCGGCTTGTGATAGGAGGATCGACATTGCCTTTGTGAGTGTTTGGTTTCCAGTACCTGATCAATTTAGTCAATAGTACACCTCATCGTGACAGCGTAGTTTCGTTAAATCCATGCATCATGTAAAGTGTAGAGGTGCATCCGTCCATCCATTTCACTGCGCTCCCCGTTACCTCAACTTTGATCGCTGACGTCATAAGGTGGCGGTTGATTCTCCCACATGCAATTGGATATTGTCCTCTCGGGTCAGGGCTGCTAAAGCTTATTGGAATGTGTATCGAACATTTGCAGAATGTACAGCAGTGAAGTGCTAGTTGGAAATTGCTATGTAAGGAGGAACCTTGGGTCTTATGCAACACGAGTGATGATGAGAAAGTTGTTAGGCACCTACATCAGGTAGGGAGAGCAAGTGGTGATAGAAGTTACTGAGTGAATGGATGTACTTGCTTGCAAGCACTGTCGATATGGTCTTCACACATTAACAAATATATTTCTGGGAGGACGTTGACTTGTGATAGTGATTTTCAGGACGTAAAGTAGAAAAAAAATGGCTCATTGGCTGTCTACAAAGGGTTTGCTTCCTGCGTGCTACGCACTTCCAAGGCATACGTCGTATCATTCAAACAGGACTACTTTGCGCGGGGATTCATTTCATTGATATGGTACGGTTCAAATGTGTGCAAGAAAATTCGTTGGGAGCGATTAGGACTGCTCAGTTGCTCATTTGTATTCTTGAAAGGCATTGTAAGGCTTTATATCGTTACAAAACTTGCCTTTTGGAAGACCTAATAGTGGGTGTTTTGAGATGAGGTGTAGTAGAGGGAGAGAACCATTCACCTCATCCTCCTTCATTCAGTCTCTGATGGTATTTGCTATTGTGATGCTTGCCACATTTGACTCAGATTGCCATTAGCATCAGGCAATCATGAGATTGTACGTGAAATCGACTTGACAGCTAGGGAATAAATGAGATGATGTGTGCAGGAATGAAGGTCTGGGGTTGGTTGGTATTGAATTAATATTGTTTGAAATTGCTCCCGTGCCAAAAAATAATGTGACCTACATGCTCTGTACTGGTCTCCAAGTATAAATGCTGGTTTGGTTTATGAGTTATCTTCTCGTGTGGTGCTTTGTAAACAGTTAACTTATGTTTGCTTTTCTTCTAATGATATATTGGAATATTGCACAGAAATGAACAGTCGAGAACGAGAACTGGGTGTCCAAAGTGGTTTTCCTCTTCATCCTCATACATGTAGGCGAAAATGCGTAAGGGAAGGCGTTAAAGTGGTTGGCTGACTAGCTGTGGGGTAGCAGCTGGAAATCCACTGTACATTACTAGCATTTTTGCTACCAGAGGGCCTTATAGGAAAAAAACTACCATCGCAACCACCCAAATGTTCTGGTAGAATGTGATTTTAGCAACTGCGCTATCCGACTGACCATTTTCACCGCTGTCTAAAGACTGAGCAAAAGTGTTGCATTTCCTAGGTTGCAAATATCCTGCACTGTCCCTTTTTGTGTCCAGCTTCACCTGTCTGTTGACAACATGATTTAGTTCTCCCAACTACATATGATTAGGTAAGGATCGAAGAATACTTGTGCGTGACACTTGGCTGCAATCCTTTTAAGTTGAACAAGCTAAAGCTTGTGCTTTTGCAAATATTAAACTAATAAATCGGCCTTTTGTGATCCCTTTCCACGATTAGGCAGAGGCAGTGTGCTATCGGTGAGAATTCCGCCGACGCGGCAAGACGTCCTGCATCCCTGCGACATCGCGGAGGACGTGGCGATTGCCTATGGATATGATCGCGTGGAGGAAAGCCTACCCACCACCTTCACCATGGTAACCGATCAGCCGCTCAACCGTCTCACTGACATGATTCGCACCGAGATCGCTCTCTGCGGCTTTACTGAAGCCCTTACCTTCTCTCTTGTGAGTTCTCGATAATCCTACCTTATGCGTTTCAGAAAGGATGATATGGCTTTAAGAGAATTGACTAGGCTGAAGCCATCTCGATCTCCCATCTGTGATGCTGGTCATTCTTTCCCTATTCGTGTGTTGGTTTAAACTGCATTCACTGCCTGGTTGTTGGGTTTACCATTATTTTTTATTCAATTCTAGTGTTTTTTTTGCATTTTGGTAGTGGCATAGAGAAGAAGCAGAATAATAATGGATCGTTTCTGAGCACGTGATGTTTATACTTTCTGTCTGAAAGGTAATACAAGATTTGCTCGAGCTGATTCATTTTAGCCTTGGGTTTTTTTTAAATATGTGCTAGACAGGGTTTAGGCAACTATGACCGTCCCCTCATTCGTGCTTGTCTTGAGTTCTCGTGAACTCTAGACTCGGTGGTTCTCCGTTGAGGCTGTAGGATGCATCTGTGACGTGGGTTGCTCTTCCCCCATGCCCCATTCATCGGCCTTCTCCCGCGAGCTCCCTGCATTCATCGCTTATTCCTCCCTTTCTCTGGATTATCCATGGGGTGCACTCAAGTACTTAATTTTTTGAAAGTGGGCAAATGAGTGCCATTTGATGTACATCTTTTCGCCTGTTTTGTCTATTCTTTCACGTTTTTGCCTCTAGCCTAAACTTTTTTAAAGAGATGAGTCTGTGCCAAGGAGTTGGATTCAATTTCCTCACTTCCATTTTCATTCATAATCCTAATCATGCTGGGAATTTGTGCGAACCCAGTAAAACAGTCTTGTTCAAATTTATAGTATTTTCTTTGCCACTATGGTTGTTTTTGCGCTCAACCTGGAGTCTATCCCGATTTACTACGACTGAGTCTGTTCCAGTAAGTAGATTAACGATCGGCCCAGGCTTAAGGTAGCTTGACTAAACCGACTGGATGACCAGATACGAATGCAGGCTATCTTTTGGCACTTTTCCGGTCAACCACTAGCTTCGTACGCAAACCTCATGCCTCTGTGCTTTCACGCGTACATCGGAATATCAAGACAAAAAATCTGTCTTGAGGTCCTTGTCTAATTATGTGATTGTCGGTCTCAATAGAAACAAACTCACTTGCTGACGCAACTCTCCGTTTAGATAAATAGGCAATTTTTAATAAAAGTTGTTAGTTTGGCCGCTTTTTTCACGTCTGGTAGTTGGCTTTCGTCTCGAATCCCATATACAATCGTTAACTCTACCCCGATTTTCTCATGGTGTGGATTTTCACGGACTTGGGCTCAGAACACATGCAAAGGACGGTCAGGAAATTTTTTACCTTTGTATTCCTCTTGAAAAGGATCAGGGGTAATTTTATAGACTTTGAGCTTGTTGTGTGATTTGCTTACCCCAGGCAAGGCGAGTTTTACGTGAGCTGCGCCATTTACTAATGTCCATCGAAGGCATGTACTCGGAGCACCAATTCCTTTATATTACTGTATAGTTTTGGTGTGGCGTCAATTTTCCACAAAGAATCGTCTATTCAAGAAGCGAAAGATTTGAAAGTGCATTTGGAGCATGTTGGAATCGACTCCCAGTGGGGGAATACTTCAAGTTGGAGCGGCAATGAGCAGTCTAATGTGTTATTTAGACCTACCTACGCCCTGGTTCACTAGCATGGCACTAGTTTTCGGCACTAGTCATTACCGGAAAGGGAAAGATCAATTTTCACAACAGGGTGAGTTAAGAATAGACCTGATTTTGGCCGATGTACTAACAGCATTTGACCACTGCTCCATTCCGTCCGACAGGGTTTTGAGAGGACTGGGGCTCGTTAACAACATCCTTTCATCCTAACTGTGACCGGCATGTGACTTTGTTTTTAAGCCTCCAACTGCGAGCGATTGTTTGTTTTAGTGCTCACGTGCGGATATTAGCACGAACCTTCAGAAAAGACTGGAGAGTCAGCCTGCTGTCTACATTGGCAACCCGAAAACCCTTGATTTTCAGGCAAGTTGCTGACTTGTGACTTGCGTTTTGGATCATGGTCATCTCCTTTATAATATTTGTTGCAATTTTCGAGGATTCAGGCGGAATCTCCCAATACCGGGTTCTCCTTTATGGGCTAATTAGATAAGAATGCCCTTAGGATAATTTATCCCACGTTTTTCAATCTGCTTATTTCTGAGCGGCACGCTCGGACTCATCCAACGGCCCTGGTTTGTGTATATTTCAGCTAGAATCTACACAATCAAACGCCTTTGTTAAAGTGAAATGCTTTTTCCCTTAAATTATTTTAAAAAAGTGGTATTTGAGGTGATATTGAAATCGGGGACTTTACACTTTCTGAATTTAGCACTTTCACGAGAGGGTGTCAAGAAATGGGTGATTTATACCCCTATTTTAATCCGACTTTTCCAATGCCTTTTTCCCAAAAGGTGGTACGCACAACCCTGCTTCCAGGCCTGCTTTCCACACTCTCCAACAATCGAAGTCTTCCCTTGCCGTTGAAGCTCTTCGAGGTCCAGGATGTAGTTTTGAAAGATTCGAGCAAAGGTATTTCATGGTTTGTTTCTCTTGATGCTATTCAGCCACTTTGGATTGGCTTCATTTCCCATCTACATATGCTGAACTCGCGGCTCGTTTTGTTATAATGGTCTATCAGCACAATGTCCCAAGCGGCATAATTTGTGGGCGCTGACATGAAGAAATGAGGATCGTGATTTTCATTTACGCGGACAGTTGGCCTCGATTTTGCACGCGGGCGCCAAAGCCTAGATTACTTAACGCCTTAATCTTTGTGAGTGGTGAGCCTCGAGGTATAACCCAAGCATCGGGGATATGCCAATTTGAATTTGCCGATACTCTTTTTTCTTCACTCCCTAAACAACACGCTGATAGTTCTTAGGTAGTAATTTTACTGTCAATGGTTGGGAAATATACTACTTTGGCCTATGAGGGAATGTGTAACTTCTAAAACTGTACTCGAAATCCTCACGGACCCCTTGATAGTTTAGCCAGTGTATGATGTGCGTTTGAGCTGATTTTGATAGAATGCTTTGCCATGCCTCAATCAAGGTGAACAAGCGGTCGGACTTTTTGGTCACAATTGTCAGAGACATCTCGTACTTGTGCTTCAGGTTTAAGCTTGATGGTCCCTTTTTTCGCTTTAGCATAATTTTCTTATCAAAAGCACTAACTAAGACTTCTTATGTTCTTAATTTTTGGTTATTAGTGGTTTCCGTGATGCGAAATTTGGAAATCGTAATTACGTCTTCTTAAACTGATCCATGTTACGGAACCGATGCTGGTGGTTTTGGAGCACTTTGGCAGCGAGCCTTTTCGACTGGAAATGGGACCAAGAAGCGCACACTCAAGCATACAGTTCTTAAGTCGACGCTTCTGGGCAGTTCCTTTCTAGTGAACTGCACCTCCATACTATGGTAGAAAGTGGATTTCGCTTGGAGCCTGTTTTAAGTGCAGCAGACAAAACTATGGTTTTAAATCGGAAGTATGATATACAGTAAAACTTTGCATGCTGAAGCGAAATTCTGTAGTCTCTAAGTTGTACCAAAGGATATTTTATCGTATTAGGGACTCGGGGGAGGCTTACTTTTAGTCAAGTAATGGACTTTGTAGTATAGTTTAGGATTTCATCCCACCAACTCGTGAATGCAAAACCAGTGCAGCAGCATTTAACTCAACGCAGTGCCATTCCTTTGCGCCGCTGAATTATTTTCGAGCATCCCACTTATGATCCTTACGCAGCACTTTTATCCACAATGCAATAAAGCACTTTCTCTGTCATCTAAAGTCGTTGATTCTCCGATAAAAAAGTTACCAATATTCAGTTTTCCTTTAGATCCATAGCAAATATTTTTGTGGCCAAAATGGCACTCATAAATCCCCTTTCTGTAGATGTTGGCTGTCGCAACAATAGACGCGCTTGCGCCGTCTACTGCAATAAGGTCTCGGGATTTGAGGTGGTCCACGGCCTTCTCGATCGCCTTATGCACGTCCTGGAGGTGGCCTACGAGCAGAATGTGAAGCCTGACGGTCTAGCCTATTACCTAAAGGAGGTTGACGGTGCGTCACCCTTACCCCACAAAATTCGACTGCATGTCTCTGTTTGGCACTTTGTTGATGACTGTTTTTCCAAACTTCTCACTACACACTCCTATGTATGTAAAATTTATGAAGTGTTTGCAGATCGCGCACTTTTTAACCTGAGTTGGAGAAATAAGTTTTGGTATTTCTAAGCTTGGTCGAAGTAAATGGTCAAGGTTAACTTATTCTTAAGGTTTTCCCAAAGATACCCATTTGAAAGGCTTAAAGTACCAACGATATGATTTCAGACCGTGGGAGTAGATTAAATTCAGTAGTGTAGCACTTCGTAGTCGGAACGGCCACCGATATGCTGTTCGATGCCATCTTGGCCCCTACAACGGCGTAGACAGTGACCGCCATGCTATGACAAACCAACGCGGCCTAACGATCTGGTTTTGGTGTTATGATTGCCAGTTATGAAGAAATTTTGCTCGCGCGAAACAAATACAGCGTCCGGCAAAAATAAGAGGAATGGGAAATGTCTATTCAAAACCGATTCAACAGCAGAGGAAGATCGGCAAAAGGAGGTTGGTGTTGAGGTGTTAAAATCCCTTTGAAACAATTCCACCGCCATTTGATTGCCCCCGGCAGTCCTGAGCAGCATTTTGGTCCTACCTTCTCCAATTTTACCTATAACGCAGCAGCCTCCGTCGAGTTGTTATAGCCTATTAGCAGTGTGCTCTGTTGATAATTACAGAACTTGACTCCTTTGTTCGTTGAAATGTGTTTTCTGCAGATTCTACTTACTTTCGAGGCCGTTGTGCGGATATTATTCTCTTGCCTTCGGAGCACTCGATCGGTCGGCTGGGCGTTGTACACCCGAATGTGCTGCGTAACTTCGATCTCTCCCTCTGTGTCTCCGCGTTTGAGATCGACATTGAGCCCTTCTTGTGAGCAGTCTACCTCAGTATCCTCACCTCTCTGTGCCTGTCTCGGTCTCACTCCTTTACAAGTGTGGTGTAAAATACACGTGTCTGTGGCATTTTGCTAACCGGGCCTTGAATTTGCTTGATGGCATTAAGAGGATAGTTCAAGTTGCAAAAAATTAAGCTGTGGACTGGTAAAAGACCCCAAATAGGGTTGCTGTATTGAAGGTTTGCCATTTTTCTAGTCATGCAAATGATTTTTTAGTTACCGCGGCCAAATGAACGTTAATTAGCCATCTTGTTTTGAAAAAAACTTGTTCTACGCGATTCTTGATTCACATTTTACTTGAGGGCTCAGGGTAGGGTTATTTTATCGTGATAGATCAAAGGAGCTTTGAAGAATCAGAAACGAGGGTCGGATCGGAAATCCCCGATCAAGCCTGTAGACAACGCAACTGAGGTAGTGGTCTTCAGGGTCATGGTATGGTGGCGATGGGTTGTCGCAGCAGCAACGTAGGCCGAGGACTGGAAGTGGGTGGGCGGCGTTTTAGAAGCGCGGAGTCGGTGGCGGGTCGGCGACTCACTTTACCATCGGATCTAAGAATCACTGAGGTAAATGGGAGTCGTTTTGTGTTTAATGATCGCAGGCGATAATGGGTTGGACACAGTCGGTGATTTTTCCGGATTCCAAGACTCCCTACTCCAACCCAATGGTATTCACGCCCGTAAATGCTTGGTGTAGGTGAAATTAAACTGCGACAAGCTGGTGATACGGACATAACCCGTTTCTCGCTTTAAACAATGATTGGCAAACGCGACAATTAGGCTCCCATTGTCAATTGGGAGAACGGTGCCACCTAGCACCCTCCGAAGCGGTATTTGTATCACAGAAAGTTCCTCAAAACTAGGTTGTTCAGCTTTAAGCCTAAAGAGATTGCATAAAATGCCTAAAAGGATAAAGTTTCCGAAAAGACCAACAAGTGGACAGGATATATTCTGGTTAGAATCGTAGCTACCCCTAATCACCAAAAAAGCAAAACCCAATTTTATGAACAGCATCGCGATATAAATTTATGGCATAAGATGCTGACCTCGACCTTCCATGTATTGCCTCTCCCACCACAAGGGTCAGAGGTAAAAGAGCAGAGATGCAGGGATGAATCATACATACAGATGGGGAGGAGGGTGGGAGATAAAAAGGAGGGGTGGTCTATCGAACAAGGTTCCACGAGGGGTTTCCCACTCGCGTCAGAATTACCCGCGCAGACTCCTCGCGAATAGCAATGTCTTCGCAGAGGCCCGCGGCGAGACGTCCCGTATCTGCTGTTGCTTCACCCTCGTTCAACAAGCGAGAGAGCATCTCTTGAGGACGACGCTCCCCACCGTGGCGAAGCAAGATGTCGCGATACCTCTGTAAAATACAAGCACAACAGAATGACTAGGCAAATAAAACGCGGTTGCCATAATGTACCATCAGGGTTTCGCCAAGTTTTGGGAGACAGATCCTTACAGCTTAATTGAGGAATAAGTAAGGAAGATAGCTCCACCTACCCTTCCAAAATCCGATGACCATGGATCTGCTGCGAATCCCTTGTGCCAAATTAGTCCAGCAGCGGCCCGTGCCATAAGATACGAATAGTAACGCCCACCGTAGTTGCACAAATGACCAAATCGGTGTGTGGTGGCCACAGGTAAGTGTTGCAACTGCGATGGCAGATCCGCTGACAGCCAGGAACTACAATGTTCCATCAGTAGTTCCTCAAAGAGAAGAGCAGATGGTGGACTGGTGTTAGAAGATCCATGGAAGGGCGTTAGCACCTTTGAGGGAGAGTCGGAATGCAGGCGCTGATCGAGTACCGAGTGGACCAACTATTGAAAGAATTTAATGGTGAAATCACAGATCTGTTGAAGGGATCACGGGAAGAAAACTTTTGCACAATTTGCCCCGACAACTAAGATAACTCATCGATTGTAAAAAGCTCAGGTAGTCTTTAGAATCACTGTGATTGAGATCAGAAGTGAACATCCACTTTCATTAAGAACAAAAAATATCGTTATCAAAAAAAGCAGTGAGAGTACAGATCCTTAACAAAGTTCAGTGCCCGCTTCAATATATCTCCAGACCCTATCGTCTCTTGATCTTTGGCAGCAGTCATTGGAAGAGTCCGAATAGTGTAATTAGCGATAGGCTGGAGCAATCTTGTTGACGATCTCTGTCAACTGATTGAGGAATGTAATAATGACAAGGCCAAGTAGATGAAGGTTGGCGTTCGTGACGTGATACATTCTATTTTATACAATAATGTGCCACTACGGGAGGGTTCATAGCACTGCAAATGCCTGGAGGGCCCCGATTAGCCAATTGGGTCAAGACTGAGAGTACCTGTCCTAATGACTAAAAAATGTCACACTGAGGCACAAGTTATGTCTGTGGAGGCGGTGCTTGGCAAAGTACCAGGTTCAGGAACACCAACAGGGAGATGTTCATTTGGTCTTGGCAACGATGTGCTGTCTGTTAGAGTCATTAGACTTAATCTGACTGGTGAAATCTGTCCTTATCCCCAGACTGAAACAAGGCGGTGTTATACCTGAGTTTGACCAGGAGATGACACGCGGTTATTACTGCTTGAGTTGCTATATAGAGATTTTTCGGTGGTGGTAACCTGCAAACGGCAAAAGAAGATGGGGTATTTAAATAGATTGTCAGCCATGGCCTTCAGTCTGAAGATTTCACACCGGACAACTGACTCTTCCTGGTTAGGTTACGCAGTCTTCATTGCCCACTTTTTTAACTAGACGGCTATAACGCGGACTGAACAGCGAGGACTGCTCACCGAAAATGCTTTGCAACAATAATACAGTAAAGTTAAAGTTTAGACCCTTTGGAGCCTTATGTAGAATGAAGCCCCCTAGTTCTGCTGAGTTTCTGTAATAGAAGCCAGATTTTCCATCCATCATCAGTGCCAGAAAATCCATGTCAGAAAAAATCCATTCTGCATAACCAAGATTCAAGCATGGAACCGAAACCTGAATCATAGTGGAACTGCATGACGCTGCTCAAAACAGACTTAACGGATTAGCACCTTTAGCCCGAATCTGAGATTCTGCACGAGAATCCCCAACAGTTGGGCTGTAGTTTACTTGAACTGTGCCTGCTAAGGTTTCATTCATCTCAAATGATCCGCCAGTAGTGTTTTAAATGTATGTTGCCAATTTTCAAAACCAGAAACGTTTAAGTTATTTCCGCCTGTATCCAGTTAAGATTCTCAAAAGGGATTGTCGATAGAAGAGGACGTCAAGGGAGGATGGATTTAGTGGCTAACATGCAAGCATAAATACGCTGTGCGCCTAGAGAGCAGCGTCCAGCACTCGGTGAACTCGGTCACACACATTTTTGTTGAATGATTAGCCTTGGATTTGGAGCGACCATTAACACACTCAAAGCCCAGCTAATGCAACCTCAGGCAATCAGGAGGGAACAGGGAGGAAGCAGCCCCTGAACTGTTTGTTAAAACAACCGAAGAAGTGAAAGCTTCTGAAAATCCACAAAGGACCATCTTTCTGGAGTCACAGACATCCTAAGCAGATTGGTGCATAGTCTGCCTCAATTATTTAATATTTTTGAAATCAGATTTATATCAGAGATGACAAGCCCCTCCAATAGTGTGACGCCAAGAAAAACGTATTAAGGTAGAATAGACCACGTCGAAAAAGATACTGATTTTAACTGGCGAAATGTGCCTCCTTATTTAGTAAACTTGGAAATCCTTGTTTGAATTGAAGAACCTTTAAACTAACAAAGCAGCCTACGCATAGGCGAAGTAAGCACTTTTTTCCGCTTCTGACCCCCTCTGTCAGTCAACGATACCTCCTAAAGTGTTCCAACAACAGGGAGTCTTAGAGGATAATTACCTGAAGCATGACTTCGACACTCTCCCCGTAGCCACGACTAGCGTTGAGATGAAGAAGGGCTTTCACGTCCTCATTAGAATTTGGTGCTTCACCAGTCTGGAAGTGGCGTGCATACTGCGCGGTCACGCGGGCGTCCAGAGCAAAGTGCTCCATTAAGGTGGAGGGCAGCTCGGCCAAGTCAGTGCTGCATCTGTGGAGAGCAAGATATTCGGTACACACACGGAGATGAAATAGCGGAGACGCGACACATTTGAGAACTGTCTGCTAACTGAGCATGACAAATGCGGGTTATCAAACGTTTAAATGGATACGACATCGAGGACCAGCTATCACCTTCCACCTCGGCGCAAATGCACATGGCGAGGGGTTGAAGAGGCTCTGAGGATTCCCCTTTTTGTTAAGGATCAGCATCTCTATTTCGTGTTATTCTAATGTATTCCATGGTATGAGCTTTCTCAACCCTAAAGGCGTTATAGTGAAGCAATAAGTTCAAGTTTACTAAAAACGGAAAGGATGTGTGCGCTAATACTATGCTTGAAGTCCACTGCATGCACAGATGTCTACAAGTCCAAATTTTACCCGCTCATTCACAAAAGGTCCCACCCCTCATCAAACATTTTTTCATGAATACTATTACTTGTCATCTCAATCAAAAGTGTAGGGATCAGGTCGATCCAAAGGTTACGGAACATAAAATAACGAGCTCTACACGGAAGAAAGTGAGTGGATCGATCGACAATGGAAGGAACCGAGAAGAATGGGCTTATAGATTGAGCGAGGATGAATGAAAGGGGAAACACCCACCTAGTTCCAGTAACATGCTGATAGCGCGTGCGTCCAAGCACCGAATGTAGTGCATGACCCCACTCGTGGAAGAGATTTTCCACCTGTGCAGGCGTCAACAGCACCGGGCTTCCGTCTCTACTGGCAGCAGGACTTGGACCCAGGTTCAGTTGAAGAACCACAATCGGATATTGGAACGGTGAGTTTGACTCAAACATGGTGTCCTCGGTGTGACGACCACCACGTACTGTGTAGTGGCAGTCCTATAAAGACGGGAAAAGTAGGCGGCTAAAACAATTGCCTTTCGTAAATTGGAACCATCTTAGCTACGCACAGTAAATTTGTTACTTGGTGGCGATCCTGTTAAGGGAACGCGTCATGCTGACAATATGATGGACAAAATGGTAGCAAAGCAAACAAAAGATTCCTATTTATTCGGGAAGGTGTTACGAAACCAATATTACAGGTGCCCGTTCCACCAGGAAATGTTCCTTTTCCGATTTTCAGATGTTTCGATCTTCATAGGTAATTTGCGAGCATTCTAGAAAGTCAAGTTTGCACTCACGTCTACCTGATCAGCGTGACCGAAACGACGGTAACTCGGCCAGCCTCCTCTATGCCGGCATCGTTACTGGCTATACCCGCTTTGCTCACCCATAGACGAAGTCTGGCCATTAACGATCTAACTAAGAGCTCAAAGCGATCCAGGCTTATCTGCTTGAACACTCGATTTACAACAAGTAGCGAAACAGCAACTAAACAATAGCTGAAGCAAATAAAACTTGAGCATACGATTTAAAAAAACTCAAGTAAAATTACCGAAGGCTGTTGTAGAAGTTTGAAGTCCAACCAACGTCACCGTAGGGCAAAATGCGCCAGCAATACACGTAGCAGAATGACAACAAATTTAAGTGCACACTCGAATACACAGCCCTAACAGCCTTTTGCACATCATAAAAACTGAGTTACTGATCTCTCAGTTTAGTTTTATACTAAAAATGAAGTCATCTGCTGCTTTATTTAGGAGTGACCTGAAGACTCGGGATGCCCGAGGATGACGATAAAAACAAGATGAGAGGTTCTTTGTAGACTATTAACGATTGATAATTCCACATCCTTTGGCCTCGAGCCAGAGAATTATAGTTTTGCTTGTATCACAGATGCTAATTTTTCTTCACCTCTGCTAAAATTGCCTCCAGATTCGTATCATTGGTGAGGTCATCGCAGATAACACAGATGATAGTTTGAATCGCAAAACACACTGCAACCGCGACAGCCAAGTTATTTCACCTACGACAATTCCAGTACTGAGATCACCTTTCATTAGCACAATTGAGCAGTACCAGCAAGTTGATACACATAAAAATGACAAAATTTTGTGAAGCGAACTCAAATTTAACTACTGATACCTCCTTACTGAGACCAAAACCTGTTTTGCATTTATCATCATAAAACCAATGCAAGCGAGTTCCAATATTAACAAATGAAATGTGTGACAACTAATAATAAGACAACTCCCGCTTTGAAAGGTGATTCCAAACTCGATCGAGAAGGAGGAAGTCATACGACAAGTCTGAACTGAAACTAAGCCCGATCAGTATTAGATAGAAAGTGACTGTGATAGACGGGAATTTATTCATTTTAAAGCATAACAGAAGGTGGGTAATGGATTGGTTCCTAACCAATTGGAAAAGAGAGATTAAAAGGTGCACACATTTAGGGCAGAACAAAACAGCTACTTTGCACTAAATGAAGTGTGGTATTTGAAAAATTCATTATTAGAAAAAGAACGAACCGAGGTTTTGATATAAAATCGTAGCATAAAAACACAATAGACTGCAGATGCACATAAAACGGCACAACGGATTCACTTTAGTAGTCAGTAAGATTCGGAGAAATGGTTGCATAAGGTTGTTTTCACTGTACATCGGAAAGACAACGAAGGTATTCGCACTGATACTGCCAAAAGTCAGAAGAACTGAGATACCAAGCAATGCAATTCCGAGGCTAATCAGCAAACAAAAATAAACGAATTCACGCACCGTAGGTAGTTTACCCGGCCGATTAAAGAAGTCGCAGTAGATAGTGCCCACCTGCACCCCCGGTTCGATGGGGTACCGAGCCTCCCATGGGTGCAGCTCCTCTCCCCCCACCCCTGCGTGGGACTCCGTGGTATAGGCGGCGACCTTCACCACATCCGGGTGCCACACCTCACCAGGTAAGGAGGGCTCTGCCTCCAGCCTCAAGCCAAAGAGGCTGTGCGCCAGTTGGCTCACGCCCTCCATGCATGCGCCCAGAGAGAAGAGGGCCTGCAGGCGCTATAATGCGCACACTGCTGTGTTGATTTTACTGGCAATTTTGCACGTAATGATGGTTTTCTGTTATCCTAAATAACTCAAGTGACAACCTTCTGTATCACCATAACTATGTAAGTATATACAGTCTACCTCTTCAAAGCTAATTTGGATTTTGCAGCATAGAAACTAAGCGGTGATATACCTTGTATAGCTTTAACTTCAATTGATAAATCAAATATTTAAGCTTAGAAGTAATTTAAGTCAATGGATTAGTTATTTCAGGGCAGAGTTGAGCACTAGAGGCGAACGGCACCTTTTTATCAGTTCAGAAACCAAGACCGCAAATATCTAGGTTCTCAAATTTCCGATCAAGAAGTGAATAGTCAAAGTTAAATAAGCGAAGCGAAAAGAAATAAAAGGAAAACATTGGAAGCCATTAAGTCGTGACTTATCAACGCAGTATACAAATTTGGTAATGTTCACCTCAAATCCACTACACTGTTGACCAAGATGGATAAGGAAGGGCACGTCCCAGGGTTGCAGACGTTCTTGTTGAGGGCCTAGATCCTTCCCTAGCTGAGAGAGTGCAGTCCTAGTGGCTGTCCGTGAAAGGAGGGTAGAGAGTGTCGTGAGAAAATGTTCTACCCCTTCAGGTGATTCTGCAAGACTCGTCTGTTGCACAGCGCGGTAGAGGAAGGACTTTTTACCTGCTGCTCTATAAACAGGAACAGTTAAAATGAAACATTCGCCTACTTTGCCATTTTGTCCCTGGAGTCAAGGAGCGCAACCAACCGGCATTCCTGACCTTCAATGGGACCGAAGAAGAGGGCGTAGCTGAGGGCACGTACTAGTTGTTGGGGTGCCTCATAGTAGGGACAGTAAAGATTCCTCCCTATGAACGGGCCCCAGTCCACATCCTTTGAAACGGAGCTCAGGAGAGTGGAATTTAGGGTGACAGGTGTGTTGGCAACCTAAAATAAAGGTAATAGACTCATGAATGCAAACTACCCTGTTGAATTCAACGCCGAGTTCTAGGTTCTGAGAAGCTGCTTTAAGAAAGGTTTGGCGGTCAGACACGTCCTTCAGATGTACACCGGATTGCTCGAAGTCCTCTACAAAGAGGTTGAGCACACGCTTGTCTACAAAATCGGTCTGAGTCTCGGGACTAGGGGTCGAGGAGGTCTGAGCATGAGCAGCTCGAACTGCAGCATCGTAAAGGTCAACGTCCGTGTTTAGGCTTTCAACGAGATTTCCGACACGAAGGCAGACTTCATTTGCGGCATGCTGATAGGCCTTGTCGGGATGTAAGGCTCGAATGCAGTCAGCCAAGTCGGCTACCCTGCACAAGCTATCTGAGAGATCATCCAGGACCTAAAATGAGTAAGCTAAAAAGGTCAAAACCACATTCATGAAACGACTAGTCGGATTAAGAGTCCAAAAACTTAGTGGCATACAATACCTGAACCATTTTCCGCTTTCGATTAAGATCCTTTGCCTCATGAATTAACACATGACAGTCTCTGAAGCACTCATCTAATGATGCTTGGAAGCCATCAGGTTCACATAATTTATCATAACCGAACAGACCTACACTACATTATTTTTTGCATACAAAAGCAAACCGGTAGCCTTTGTACCCTTGACGGAAATGTTCTTGGGTCCATAATTAAACGCATCGGCCAAAGGAGATAGTTTAATGTGTTTTGACCTGCAGAAGAGGCCCAAACGAGCCAAGCGTCGTAAACGAAGAGGGTGAAACATTATGTACACTAATGCACAAGGACCGCCTAAAATCGATTCGTTGCCAATTTAACCAATCCTTACTTAGAACCTGCCTAGTTAAAACAGGAGACCATCACTACAATTGGTGTTAAAGCAATAATGGCTACACCATCTACAAAACAAAAGCATACAGTTCGTCACTATTTTCTGCAGTAGAACTATTTGTCGCCAGACTTCGTGACTCATTAGCACATAAAAAGTATCATCATCGTTGTTTTGTTTTAGCATTTTTATTGTGTGAATTTCCGTTAAAAAGTTTGCTTAAAGGCCGTTTTGGAGAATAATTGTGTTTGGCACAAAGACTTCATTTTCGCCAGTCCACGTAAACTCTTTGAAAGGTTCAAATCGCTTGTAGTGTCTACTGCAATAACTCTAGTTTGTATCGCACGGTTCAGTACTTTGCAGCACTTTTGAACAGCTCACATGCGCTTGAGTCTTCTTTGAAAACAGTAGAAGACCTTACATTTGGGATAAATGGGTATTGCATGCGTACAGAAGAGCATGGGGGCTGGTGGCATGAGCCAATGCCATGACATCATGCCACAAATTCATAATTAGTCCTCTATCGATGCTGATTCTACCAAACTATTTATCTCTTTGGATTAATTGTAACGCATTTGACGTTTCCCTCGCCTAATTCTGGTTTAGCGCCTTTGAAATGAGAAGGGCGTGTGAATAGCAACGCCATCACATGCTTAAAGACATTAGGTGAATTCGACTTCGCCCTAAATTTGTGGGCTCCATCACGTGGTTGACACGAACCGATCCAGAGGACATCTGTAAGTGAGAACACATCACACAGTACTTCTGAGTCGCACATCAGCAGCCATCATTCGCACATATTTTATAAAGCGACACATCTATGTCATATGTTTGGTGCATTCAAAGATGTGGAAGTAAACACCAAAGAATAACCTATTAATGCGAATCCCATCCCATGCTGGTATGTAATTCTTTTTAGATGAGATACTCAAGGCTCTTCTCTGATGTTCACAATCGTATGTGGCAGGTTCGTTTCGATGTTGTCTAAGTTATGGTGACAATGCTTAAGAAGTAATTACATCTCTAGCAGCAGCAAGAGGCAGAACTTGAAGTCATTCGGGCTTTAGCGTAAAAAGCAACCGAAAGGACAATTTTATTTGAAACATAAGCTCCTAAACACGCATAATACTAAGGGGCTTAAAATAAATGAATAAGAGAAAGGACGCCTACTCTGCAATCGAATTGTGCCCTCGCCTTCATCTAAAGGTAAAGAAAAAGTAAAAGCGGTTTTAAGACATGTTTTTTACTAGATCAGCCTTTTTAGCTTTGTCCGTATTCAAACTTTTTTTTGGTGAAGTACCCCTTTCTAACGAGCCACCGGGCAAATGTTAGAGTGCGTTATCAGGCACTACCAACACCACCAACAAATTAACGTAACTGACTTGAAGGTAACAATGCAATTAACACTTCACCATAGAGGTGGAAGCATAACTGAAGAGTTGATCTTTGATAAAAATAGATTGATGAGGTGATTTTGAGCACCACTGTCTGTGATGAAACATTAGTGAGGTTCATTTCCAAAAGACCATTCCATAACCTTTTGTCACTTTAGGCAACTTAAAGCTTACTGTTCATGCAAACCAAGCGACGATAAAGTAAGCAATTAAAAGGTAACACTTCATTGTACTAGCGAAGGAATGAGCCATACGTGGAACATATTCATGGATCATTGAGGAAGTCCTGAAGTATACGCCAAAGAAAATCATTATTACAGGTGGATTTCATCAGCGCAATCGAATAGAAGAAAATAAATCCAGACTACGAACCAAATGTAAATAAAAATAATATAAGGGACTCCATTTCCTCGAGATTAAAAGCAACATTAATACAGGAAAAAAGTTTAGTGGAGTTCTCTCGATCATTCTAACGTCGATATCGAAAAATCACTGAAGGCCACAGACCAACTTAAAACTTTGACCATTTGAGCAACAAAATGATACCAAAGAACATATTGTAGCGAAACGTTTAACGAAATGGTGAATGTAAAGGGGCCTTATGAAATAGTGATGATCGAACTCTGAACATAAGCAGTGTAGTTTGCAGTAACGGTGCAATGAATTAAAAAACACAGATTTTACTTCCCTATTAACCAGTAATTTCAAAAGCATGCTAAAGTAAATTGGTCAGAAAAAAATCCTATCATGGCTGATAACAGAGTAAAGGTGGCGACTCTGCCAAAAGCGCTTCATGCTTCCACCACCGTAGTCCTGGAAAAGAGAGGCAACGATATAAATACGAGAATATGGAGGTTCATCTACTAACAAACACTTAAAAGCAATTTACGTGGCTGCTACCGACTGGAAACGTTAAACCACTAGCCACTCATTGCTACAACAGCAATGCCAAGAAATGCAGTACAATTTTAAAATTATCGAATGGCATTTTGTAAAAACGGGGAGATTAATGTTTCGGTTACTTTAAAATCGACGATAGGCGACTCTTTCTGGCGTTAATGTTAACGTTTGTGAGGGAGCCAAGAAAGAGCTTATTGCCCAAAATGGAGGCACGACGAGAAATCTCCGCCACGTGGTTTTGTCGGTAAATCTCCGGCTGTTCCAAGACTTCTAATACCACACCACGACTCAGTGGAGGCACTTGCTCGTACATCGAATCCACAATGTAGTAGGACATCTATGAGCAAAATTGGATTAGCCTACATTTATTTACTGATAAGCAAAAAACCTCACTGGCGATCGTTCGATGGCACCTACTTGAAGGTTCCTTTCTATTATCGCGTCAATATCAAAGTCATCCTGATCTTCACCGAATGGATTAATTAATGATTCAGCAACCTAAAATGAAAAGCATCTATGAGAACCACTTTTAACTATGCGGAATGGCAGCATTTTTCACACCGAAAATGACACAAGGTATGCTGGTATTAATAAAAAATCTAGACTAATAACAGATCTTGTATGTTAAATTAGCTTAAATTTAAGGTTACAAAGGCTCATTAAATTGTGGACAATCGTTGCGTGCAAAACCCTCTTATGGAGTTATGAGGTGGCACGCAATGTTCCCAAATGGCTGCACTATCAATTCACGCCATAATGTGGGGAATTTTAATAAGCAGGGATCGCACCAACCTTAATCCAGCCCATGTAGAAAACAAAGCGCAGAAGGCCAAAAATTGGCACATACAAGTCTACTTTGTCTCCCATGGCACTTTTATTCGGATCCAAAAATTGCCATCCAAAGAGAGAAGAGATAGTATAGCTGTAGACCGTTAAGATCGCCACCTAAAGAAACCATAATTCCATGCTATAGCATGGGGATTAAAAAGCCAAGATCGGTAAATCCAGTAGCCCTCTTATAACCTGTGTGTAGACCAGTGGGACGGAAATCAAGTCGTAGCAGCGAATAGTACCAAGCCCACCGCGAAACTGGGCAATTTGCTTGCAGAGCAGTTCTACGGAACGGTCGGAATCGATAGTGCCTTCTGTGCGCATCTGCAAAACAATGTCCTGTGCCCACAAGCATGGTTCCATGTAGCATGGCGGGCGATGGGGTGGAGCGCTTTGGAAGTAGAGCAATACCTCCTCTTGGGTGGCTATACCTGCAAAGAGATGTAAAGCATTTTACACCTCAATTATTAAAGAACATTCTGTTTCCCTAAAACATTTTTGAAAATGTCTGTGGGAATTCACAGGCAATCTACTGTGGTTTCAAAGTTCATGTGCGGGCAATATTGTCCTAGGATTTTAGGTCAAAACTAAGAAACTCTTGATGATCTTCTACAACTTTCAGAAAAGTTTGAAACAGCTACTACGGAAACAAATTCAATGGTAGGGGAAGAACAAAAGACCCTTAATTTTAGCACCGTTAACAAAATTGCGAATAACATGCGCTAACTTGTAGCGGCTAACCTGCAGATACTAAACTAAATTCAGTTGGAAAAAGCAATCCTGCTCGTGAACACATATCGCGTGTGGCCAAAACAAAAGAGAAGTTGATGTAGCGCATAATGGTGCGGCGTTGAAGTCGAACACGCTCTGAGTGGCCGCGAGCGTAGGCACTCAGACTCATAGCTATTTCATCCGGCCAGGGAATAGCGAGAAACTGATCCCACCAGCGCTCCACTATGGTGTCCACGAAGAAACCCAACACAAAGTAGACGGGGATGTACTCCCCAAAGTAGTTGCAGAAGCTGCAATATGCCTCGAATGTGCTAAAGGCCACGCAAAGGGGTAAAAATCTTCAATATAAAGGTCTATCTCAAAGTAATAAACTTATGCACATATTCATTTTATAATCAGTGAGTTTTGGCAAAAAAATCTGCTGCTTTAAACAATTGAATTAAAGCAAAAAGGCACCAATACGCTTCTGCGCAAATGAAACTAGTTTTAGTTCCAGAAAACTAGAATGCTTTAGCTGCTAGTCACGGAACGAAGGCAAAATACCTAAGAGAGTACTAAAAAAGGATTGGAAATCAATAAAACAATACAGGAACAATATCTTGATACTCATTAACATACTAGGAAGAAGAGAAAATGTTATAGGAACCTTAAGGCTACTTCAGTGCAATAAAGGACGCCTTAGGGGTATTCAGTTATTTATGATAGCCTTCGTCATGAATAAGGATAAAAAATAACCTTAATTATGGCTTGTAAAGATGCTTATAATCTAACCTATGGAAAAATTAAACTCTCACCGCCTAATAGAATCAGGCATCACAAAGCGATATGCCAACGAGATCAGAGCATATGATCCACAAAAGAGTAAGAATTCACACCAAATGTAGCGATAAACACTTCCCTTCCATCTTAACTCCGGTTATAGAAACTGCAAGACAAACCTAAAAAGAAGTCGTAGGAAAATTAACCATGAGTTGGTTGCAACAGAATTTAGATAGCGAACCGTCATTTTTAAAAATAGATGAGTCCTGGACACCGGTTTCCGCACACTGTCCTGCAGGTAAATAGATGACTAAAACAAATGCTTTTAATCCGTATAAGTATTTTAATTAAATACACACATTTCACTCAGCTCTTGATGGCTAGTGGTTTTAATTGTGCATAACGAATGTACCTGTAACCCAAACAGAATTTTACCGATATTTTAGCTGGGCGCACAAATGCTACCGCCTTCCGTATACTAACCCGTAAGTCTGCAGCAAATTTGCCTTGCTTACACAACTGCTAAAGTAATTTGAGCATAAAACTGATACGTTGATGCTTTCCTAGCTTCTGTGGTTTTAGATTTATGCTCTCCGAGGAAAAGTATTCATTAAGTGTCTAGCTTTCACCTTGCGTATTTTTACCGGTACAAAAAATTTGTTTCTAGAAAGATAGTAAGTTAGGTGGACAATTATTAATCACTGCACTACGAATGCGGAGGACCCCTAAGTCTCCCTGATGTCAGCTGTTGCACTAGTTTTCGCGATGCAGCGATTAGGTCACCCTGTGATTAACTTAAACAAAATAAAACGGAAGGGCTTTAGCTGCCTGATCACACAGAAAGTGTAAAGTCATGGCTTTGTCAGTAAGAAATTAAAAACAGCAAGATTAATGGATAGTAGCAACAGAGAAAAAGTCTGCAAATATTAACATTGGTGGTCATGATTTTGCTGGCCCTTTCCGGAATTTATTGGATTTTTCAACTTATAATATTTATATTAAGCTCATTATTGTCTTGCAGGCATGCAAACTTATTCTTGAAGGGATTGAAAGAGTTTTATGCTTGCATGGTTAACACCGTGCAAACACGCATGCAAATTTAAAGTAATGACAGCATATTTGCTTAACAACCAATTTTCGAGAACGATCTTGACAAAACCAAATTTTCATGTCAAAAGTTTTTTGTAGTATGGGCAGTGGTATATCACAACTGGAATAATATTTGTTCACAGTGAATTTGATGGTCATATTTCCCTAGCCATGTGGGCAGGTCTCCGAGTTTTGTCAGCAGTCCAAAGCAATTTCTGCTTTGTATATATATATATATATATATATATATATATATATATATATGAGTCGAAATGTCTGTTCGCGTTTACTACTACAGGTATTGCATGGGCGCTCGGTGGTTTCGCCCTGCTAATGACGGCATTTAGGTGGGGAGGGCATTGTTCCAAATTTTGTTTCAGTTGGAGTAATCTGTTGAGGACAAATCTACCACCCCATTACATTCTCAGTTAGTTGTGGTGAATTTAAATGCTATTTTGTTTGGCCTAATATGTATGTGACAAAGCATTTGTTTAAACTTGCAGATTTCCTTTTGTAATTGGGTTCCCATGGTGCCCAATTTACCCTGTTATAAATAAATATCAATGCAAAAGGCGACTATTTGTTCACTTTTACCTGTTGAATCGCTCCAACTCTTCATCTGTCGTTACCATTATTACTATTTTAATACCATGGATTCGGCTGACGTCTCAGCATCCCTTCTGTGCATTACTAGCAAAATTGTTTCATACATACCTACTTTGCGCCGCCCGACATGATTAAATAAGGAGGAAAATTGAATGGGTCGCCGATCACACCATAAGGAGGTTAGTTAAAGGAAATGAATGAAAGGTTGTTTGCACAAACTAGAATACCTGCTGATGTATAAAGAAGCAAGACGTACAACTCGCTCTCTTGCATCAAATGCCTCAAGGTCATTAGAGAAGCAAATACGCAAAACCTTAATGCACAATAAATATTAATGCTGCCTGCGCAGTTCCTGGGATCAATTCAAGGTGAACTGATGGAATCTGTCAATATTACGTGACAGTTGGTAATTCTAACATAGGCTTGGTGTTTTCCTTTTCCGTTCCAGCCATAACACCTCTAAGCGCGCAGACGAGCTTAACTAGGGTGAGCTCCATGAGGTAATGACAACAATGTCACTGTTTTTACGGGTCCAATGTATGTTCTCGCCTCGGGGATCAATGGCGTTCGTATATTCTAGTGGTCTCTGGCCTAAAGGGCACACTAAAAATTTAAAAAAAGGCAAAATACAGCCTATAAAAATCCTAAAACGGTTAAGTGTGTACTAATCGGTAAAGAAATGCAGTTTGGTAAAAAGAGGAGGCGAATTAATTACTTGTTTTTGTTTAATGACAACTTGCTCCCCCTCGTGGCCTCCCACCAGACCCTTTCTCACTCCCTCCATACCGGCGCCATTTATTAGCTCCACGGGACGAAGACACTAAAGCCGCACAAATTTACTTTGCAGTAAATAAAGTTTGGATCTTAGTTACTTATCTAAAATTAATTAATTCACTACGTAGCTGTATCGCATATAATAAATGTAAGTTCATTAAATCTATTTTTCACTTTTAGCTTTACTGACTGGGATTCAGTAATAAAAACTAACAGATGGCATAGCCAGACTGAAGCTTTGTCACCAGAAAGGATGGTTTGAGAATTATTCGTCACTACTGAGTAGTCGTTTAAAGGCGGAGTCGTCGTGCTGAAAAACATCCTCTCTCCCAGACGCAACCAGTGAGGGTCTGGAACAAGACTGCTTGTGCTTTGAGTGGCAAATCGAGAAGACATGAGCCAACTCTCACAACATCTGAGTGGAGTGTGACGGGGCCAGGCGAATGAACCCCACCACCTGTGCGTACCAATGACATGCCAGAAGACGTGGCAGACGACACAATGTGCTCAAAGGAATGCCCTTTGGTCCTCATGGACTTCATTTTCCGCACCACCACCTTCGCACCACTTCCTCCACCTCATCCAAACGCGCAAACGCGTAGTCGACAATGGAATCGTCGCCTGCCACTCAACCTGTGGAGGACACAAGCCTTCACATTGCAACCGTGCAGACCAAAAATGTGCTGTTGATTCGTCGACTCCAACTGCCCACTGCTCACTCTCCACCACCCAACCAACACTCCCAAAGCCCACACCGCTCCGTTTCCACGACACCACGTCTACCTCCTCACCGTCCCAATGCACGTCTGTGTGCACTGCACTGCCCGCCCACCTGCCCAACACGCCACCTTCCTCCGTCAATGCCCACACAAACCACAACAACTGCTCCCAACATCCGCCTCCACCCACTCCATGTGACCCCATGCAGACCCTCGTCGAGGGTGTGCAAGAAAGACAGACGTCTGCTTCAGCCAGCGTTCAGCCTCTGTGCCACCACCAGTAGTCAGTTGGTGCAGTCTGAGGGAAGCGTGGTTTGCACCCTCACACAACAATGCAACACCACAGCACAATGCAGGACCGCACATCTCATCCCGTGTCTAAGGACGTACCCATGCTCAGTCACCGCATTGCATCACATCACATCACATCGCACCGCACCGCACCGCAACGCAACGCATTGCATCGCATTGCACTGCGCTGTGGAGTGGAAGAAGATAGGCAGGGAAATACCCCTTCACCTTACTTCACCATTCCATTGCTCGCTCTTTGTTCATTGCCCTAACGACAACAATATTAGGTTTCTGTTGCCACTTTTGCCAGCCATTACACTGGTACTGTAGTTGGAAATGTGAGGAAATGTCTCTAGACGTTTGTGCTCTTGCTTCTAAAAGCAATATTTATGTATGCATACAGAACACACGGCTTTAAAGCTAACCCAAGCAAAAATGATTAGTAAGACTTTGTGCGTAACGGCATGTGTGCCTAAAAAGATCCGCCTACCGACATGCATAGTTAGAATGAACTTTACTTGTGAGGCAAATCTCCTCTTTCGCTGCATCCTTCGTATCAGCCGCTGCTGCATCAACCACCGAGTAGACAATAAATATGGCCGTGAAAACACACCATTAGCAGATATGTCCGGGCTGTGTTTGGTAGTACACGCCTAAGTTATCAGCGCTACTCATAAAAAAGCAATCATTCTGAGGAGGAGCAGACTTTAAACAAGAAAGCCAACAATCCCCGTGCTATCTAAGGAGCAAAGTTACTTTTTCATTCCCTCTTTGCGCTTTTAGCCTTTCTTATCGTCATTCTTGGTTCCCCTACAGATTAGCACTTTTCGCACTTTCATTGAGATCTCCATTCCTCCAGTCTTAATCCCCTCTTATTGTTGGTCATATCCAAAAATGAGTTAGCTAAGTACTTAGCTAACGAACTCTGAATTAACCGTTTCTTAAATTTTGACCTGCCAGTCTAGTAACAATTAAATCAAAGGGGAGTTAAAGAAGCTGTAAGAGGATCAACAACTTCAATAAGTTGGCTCAATGTCCATATTATCGTAAAGGAAATGGTGGTGGAACAAATATCATGACTCTATGATCATGCCTCAATCTATCACCATAGCAATGAAATTAGGTGCCTACATTGACTGTCCCAAGGAAAAAAATAGAATGAATTGGGAGGTTCTGGGTATTCGAGAGGTCTTCTGGTCAGAACGAGGTCAAAATTTGCATGATCGGGCTAGAGGCGAACTCCTCCTCACCCCTTTTCCTCCGATCAACCATTTGCATTTCCACCCCCGCAACTGAGACTTTGGACGTGGGACTGGGAGGGGCTGCATCACCACCTTAGTGCACTGGCTTTGAAGAAGGTGAGATTTTGCCCAGCACTGCTTCAAAAGCAGCTCGCCATGCTTCTAAAATCAACATCCTAATGCATGATAACCTGTCAATTAAAGGCTGTTTTCATATGAAAAGTGCCGCTATCCTCTTAACAGCAATTCTAGTCGCATCTGTCCCATGAGTTAAATAAAAGGAAAAATTTGAATAGGTTGGGCGTTCTTGCTTACTGCCATTTAAAGCTACTCATGAGCTTATTTTCCAAAGCCTTGGTAATAAAACGACGATTGTGAAAGACGCAAACAGGTGTCGTCAGCCATGGCTAGCAGGCAAAGCACAAATTCCAAATCAAGTTTTTGGCAGCGGATCCATTGGGTATCAAAAGCACGCCACTTAGTTGTACATCCAGTAAAACAAATATAAGGAAGTGCGCTTTATTTTGACGATTCTTAAGGGCGGCCGCGGCCGGGACTGTTGGTATTGCAGAAATACCTTCTTCTAACTACCTTAACAGCAGCCAAGCACAAAACAATGTGTTTAGAGAGGGAAAGGCACCAAAATGGAGGGCATGAATAAGCTTTCTGACCATCCACTTCTCTGCAAGAAGCAGCGGAAGACAGAATTGAGTCGGTATCAACAAAGTTGGATGGCTACCTGCTGCGGATTTGTTGCATCGCTAACCGTTTTGCCTAAATTTTTAATAAAATGAATTGCATAATTGGCACAAAATAAGTAGAAATACAAAAGGCTTTAAAATGGATGTCGCAAGTGGATTGAAAACTCGGACAGGTCTTCGAGAAAATAGTTATTTCGTCTAAGATCATGGTCTTTTGCCAGACTACGACTACTGCCGGTATTCAGCAGTTCTCTCCAGTCACGCCTTATGTTTGCATATCAGAAAGCGATTTCCACTGTGGCCTGCTCTGCGGTCTACTGAAAGAAGGCATCTTCTCAAAGTGTTTGATACTCCTTCTTTGGAACCGAATGCAAGTAGAATTCGCAAGCTGATTCCATTTTAGCTCTTAGAAGTTCAAGGATGATTTGGGTATTACGCATTGTCAGCTTTTCCTCACACGCAAATCTGCTTAGAACAACAATTTCAGGGTGTTTGGCCACCCATGCATGTCACAAAGCATTCCCTCAGACCGAATTAGCACTTTATCCCATTTATGCGTTTCCTGAAGCATCATTCAACCTAGGCGAGCATTAAGTGCACTGGAATGGAAGAAGCTTCATAGATTGTCCAAGGGAGGACCCATTTTATACTACCGTTTCTGGAGCCTTCTACTACTCTTCTCATATTCTCAACCCTCACTTCACCAAATATCGGTCGGCTATAATGGATGTGACGCAGACGAACCAGATCTGGCGCAATTCCAAATCCGGCATTTTTTGTATGAAATTTAAGGGAACCATCGTGGCAGAACTACCCTGCCCTCTGTTAAAGAAATACTCGTTGTTAGATGCACTGCGCTTTGAATGCAGATTGAAGAGCGATAAATGACCAACTTTTAGCAGCGATTGCTTTACGGCCCCACAATGCACTGACAGGGGATAAGACACAAAATCATCTCGAGGAAGCCTTACTTAAACTCCTCACAGAAGGCTTTTGTATTCAGAGGTATGGCAAAAGTATGCATCACTGAGATTTCATTAAAACTATCAATTGATAACTTTTAGCAACGTGATAAAATAAAGGAAAGTACTAGCGAAGTCAACATCGTTGACTCAAGCCTTCAGAGATGCTATTTGCTGTTGAAGTGAGATAACCCAAATTAGCAATAATCAATACATTGATTTTTTCTGTTGTTCCATTGATTTCCTCAGGTTATGACGTCATCATTGTTCGCTTTCGCCGGGCTGCAGCAGTAGATGCTTCCGTGATACGCATTTATTTCCATTTGGGGAGTTAAATTTCCATTTTCCTCACTTTTTTCTGCACGTTGCGTAACTCAGTATTACTTGAGGTGGTCTTGATGACCCGCTCAAAAATAGAATGCGCCTTCAAGTAGTTTTTTTTGCTTCTCTTTCAAAAGCAAACGTTATCCAATTCACAGTAGGAAGGTTTAACTAGTTTCCCATATAATATGATACGCACGATTGCAAATCATTTGCACCTTTAACTTACTGCAATGTAGAATACAATAGCTACATACTCGTCTCATGATTGGCTTTATTCACGCATTCAAGATTCGTCACTTCATCAGCCCTCTCATTCGTTCAACACTAGCAACCTTGACTGTCCAATCAGACACTCCAGCCAATTGCGCGCTGGGCTCTGCAGCTTCAGAAAGCGAAGCATATTTCCCTCTATCCTGATTGGCCCCGCAGCGTGCAAATGTTGCGTGTGCGCCCCCTTAGTAGTTCGGAGCGGGGACAAAGTTGGCGGTTCGGTGGTGTGCCGTTGGTTGATTTCTCCCTTCACCGGGAATCATGTGCTTCCTTATCCGCATTACTGGGCCTAAGGAAAATAATGAAGCTCAGCCCTCTTCACCAGACTCTGTGGCTCTGAAGGAGATGAAAATGGAAGAAGTAAACTCGCAAAAGTGCCAATCTAATGCTTACATCATTTATATTTTATTGATTGCCGTTTTCGTTCATTTATATTAATTTTTCATGCATTTGTATGCTTAGTATGCATCGCAGCAACATTTCCTGTTATTTGCTTCCATTGAAAGTAATTAGGTTAGTCACTGCCCATGATCCCCTGGTAGACAATTGTTCCCACTGTGACTACCTATGATGTCAAAAATGCACTCATTTTGGATGCCATCAATGGCCCAGATAAAGAGAACAATTATCTTAGCATTTTATAAGGCACCTGTTAGTCGTTTAGGATCTTTTACTTAAAAATAGCAAAGCTGTGTGAAACAATGGGTTCTGCTTCTGACTTTTTGATTGGAACAATAGTTGGGCAGGTAGATCAACGTCGTTATTCGGTCCCATGTTTTGTGGTCAGTCTATAGCTTAAGTATTATGCGAATTTGACGCTCCGAAGTACTTTTTGATTATTTACGACTCATCCTGACAAGTCATTGCCGGCCAAAAAATTGTAAATACGTATTTAAATAGCTTTTGTGCCTATCTAGCAGGGGTTCAATATTGTATTTTGCTACCGTTCGGCTCTAGGTAACTACAGCGGTTAGCATTGGTTTTGCACTAAATAAATTAACTAGATCCAGCTGGTTCAAAATTGCTCATTTGGAACTATGAGTACAAAAATTTGCTGCCCACTACCGCTATGAGTTTTCATTACCTATAATTAGGCTAACATCAAGTCTTGATAATCCTTAGCCTTGATGCATGACATTTTTTAGCATCTCACACCGTCTTGTTTTAATTAAAGGAGAAAAATATTTACCCATTCCTATTCTTGCTGGTTTTGAAGTAGTTGCTTAAACCACTGGCTTATAATATCTGCCTTTCCATTGTTATTCTTTTAAACAATCAGGTTTACCTTAAGTCTACAACTACTTCCTATCACACCCAGCAGTTGCTTTTATTTAAGGACATACCTTTAAAACTGAGTTGTCGGAAAGTTGAATAGCTATTTACTGCTTGGTATCTTGCGTTTTAGCACCACATTCTTAGAGTGTTTTCAGCGACTCAAAGTTTGATTTATGAATCGTGGTACAGCAGATAGTATCGTTTCAAGCTGGTGTTTAGTGAAGGAAGATTAGTACCTTCATCTACATTGGGTTGTCACTGAAAACACTGGTGCTATGTGCTAACAAAGCCACAATTAAAGGATTCCTAGTTCTCTTAAATCGATACACAGTGTAAAGCATGAGTTGTCATTTCCGGCACTGCCATGGATTAGATGGGACAATCAAGTTCCTCTTTATTTACTACGTACTTTAGGTGTTCAGGTTAAAGCCTTTGTATTATTAGTTTGACTTAACAGAATAATCTTTAAAGCGATTTCTACTTTCCTACAGTGAAGATTCTAAGTCCTTCATACTAAAGGAACTTCCTTCATTTTTAAATGTTGCTTTTCAGAGTTGTCAACCTATCCCAGTAAAAACCACGTTATGCTCGTGCATTTTCTCCTACACCTCCTCGATAAAGCGCATTCGCGAATACCTTTATGGCAAATCAAACCGTTTTTTTACGAATTTCCATTCGCAAATAGTCGCAAAGTCTTGTATTCTTCGGATTTCTTCCAGCTTTATTGCCTAATCATCTTCTCCAAATTGATTTTTACGAATAAGCTGTTTTAAATTTTAGTTAATCCACCAGATATTCGTAGAGGAAAATATAACGCACGACACTTGGCAGATAAGTAGAAACGGCAAGTACTTTATGGTAAGTTCATCTGAATTCACCATATGGCCTCCTGAAAATTTATAACCACTTTCCGACTTCGGCGCCAAGTCAGCACAGGTAAACCATGCAATATAAACTACAAGTCCAACAAAATAAAGTTGCTTTTTAAACTTCCCCTCCTTTAACTTGTTGCATCTTTTCCTTTTTTAGCCATCTTGGTTCTATAGTTAGTTAGGGAAATCCTAAAATTTCAAGGAGTAACCACCACTAGTAAACGGTTAATAAACGTTACAATTCTGCCAAATTTTACCTAATTTCTGCTTGAAATAGTTTGTTGCCTGACCGCACAGATCTCAAAGCTGATCAAGATTTCATTATCCTGAAGTGGTTAGATTAAGTCCTCCTACTTCACTTTACTTTCCTTCACGATGCATTTATTTATTTAAAATCACCACTTATTAATGCTTTATTAAGGCTTCATTGCATCTTTTGCTTACAAACTGTAGCTCTTATCCGCAAATTAGAGCACTATCTGCCTTGTTTTTTTCATTCTGTTGCAAGATGCAATACAGTTGTCTGATAGAAAATTTTTCCAGGTTGAATTTCCGGTAATTGGAAGAGCCTTCGCAGAAAAGATCCTCGATCGTCTGTCCTACTATAATGTGGGCAAAACAGAAGACTCAAGCATTATGTGAGTTTGTGTAGTCATCCACCTTTTTCCTCGTCTAAGGTGACCTCTTCTCCCCACTTTCCAGGGTCATCGATCCCGCTGCTTTTGTCTGCAAACGTTCCAAGTAAGCATTTCCTATTAGAACTGTCGTCCTCATTCGTTGAGCCTTTCTTTGGTTATTTGTCAATTTCTTCTTTTAGGGTCAAAGGAGCTCACGACATACCCGTCAAGCATTTTCAAAAATTTGTCAACTCTCTCAAATCCCGCCTCACCGTTGCCCAAGTAAATAACTGTTTCCTTTACCTTTACTTTGCTCGTTCATCGTAAGTGGCATTAACGATCTTACAAGTTCTAAAGATGATATGATTTGAGTTATTGACAATGGCTTTTATGTAATTTGAATATATTCGTGGTCTTTATGTTCCATGATTTAATGTTAAAAAATTCCTTACTTTGGACTCCTATTTGCTAACATTTTTTGTAAGCTCAAAAATAGCAAATTAATCTCGAGGTGGATTGGTCAATCGTGGGTACACTTACGCTATGCAAAGTGGACTGACGACCCCACTGAGTGGAGTCCGGTTTAGTGTGGTCAAATTTGTTGGCCTTCACGATGTTTTGTACCCGGAAGAGTTTGTGCTAAGTGAACTCCAATGCCAAGTAAAAAATAGCTTCTTGCCTGTGCTGTTTTACTTGAGCCGGTGCTTTCGGTCCAAATGGTCTCAACACTTTTTGTGATGCTGCATTTTTGTCAAAAGCTCTACGATGACCAGCTAGAATTACTTTCCACTCATAACGCGTTAGTAAATACTAACTTTCAAAACCTTCTTGTATTTGACATTCAAGGAAGCTCTTTTATGCGAATTAAATGTGCAATAACTTTAAAACTACAACTTTTGCCTTCCCACTTTTCTATGAAAACAACATTAAATTCTCGTTGCTTGAGTACAATGAAATTCATGCATCCATACTTAAGAAGAAGTCTGGTAAGACGCTGCTGATCAAAGTAGTAGTATTTCCCTGCCTATCTTCTTCCACTCCACAGCGCAGTGCAATGCGATGCAATGCGTTGCGTTGCGGTGCGGTGCGGTGCGATGTGATGTGATGTGATGCAATGCGGTGACTGAGCATGGGTACGTCCTTAGACACGGGATGAGATGTGCGGTCCTGCATTGTGCTGTGGTGTTGCATTGTTGTGTGAGGGTGCAAACCACGCTTCCCTCAGACTGCACCAACTGACTACTGGTGGTGGCACAGAGGCTGAACGCTGGCTGAAGCAGACGTCTGTCTTTCTTGCACACCCTCGACGAGGGTCTGCATGGGGTCACATGGAGTGGGTGGAGGCGGATGTTGGGAGCAGTTGTTGTGGTTTGTGTGGGCATTGACGGAGGAAGGTGGCGTGTTGGGCAGGTGGGCGGGCAGTGCAGTGCACACAGACGTGCATTGGGACGGTGAGGAGGTAGACGTGGTGTCGTGGAAACGGAGCGGTGTGGGCTTTGGGAGTGTTGGTTGGGTGGTGGAGAGTGAGCAGTGGGCAGTTGGAGTCGACGAATCAACAGCACATTTTTGGTCTGCACGGTTGCAATGTGAAGGCTTGTGTCCTCCACAGGTTGAGTGGCAGGCGACGATTCCATTGTCGACTACGCGTTTGCGCGTTTGGATGAGGTGGAGGAAGTGGTGCGAAGGTGGTGGTGCGGAAAATGAAGTCCATGAGGACCAAAGGGCATTCCTTTGAGCACATTGTGTCGTCTGCCACGTCTTCTGGCATGTCATTGGTACGCACAGGTGGTGGGGTTCATTCGCCTGGCCCCGTCACACTCCACTCAGATGTTGTGAGAGTTGGCTCATGTCTTCTCGATTTGCCACTCAAAGCACAAGCAGTCTTGTTCCAGACCCTCACTGGTTGCGTCTGGGAGAGAGGATGTTTTTCAGCACGACGACTCCGCCTTTAAACGACTACTCAGTAGTGACGAATAATTCTCAAACCATCCTTTCTGGTGACAAAGCTTTGCTATATCATTTTTCAATAACTATCAGGAAATAGTAGGAGAAGCTTCCATAAGTGTAGGACCAAAGGAAAGTTGAATAATGCCAACCGAGTTTGACGAATATCTACTACATGAAGACTTAATATGGCAGCTAGTGGCAGCAGGTAGAAAGAATTTTGCTGGTTCATTGAGTTAGCTCATTTCTGTGCTTCATGGTGTACCTATGCAAATAACTACAGACAGTTGTCTTTTCCTTAAGACTTTCTAGAAGTGCGTTTTTGTTAACTGTGCTGAAAACAAGACTAATCCTTTTTTGGTCCCTTGATAATTTTACAGGATCCCTTAAGATCGCCAAACAACAAATTCATCTCCCCTGTCCTTATTCCTTCCATCCCTCCAAAGCAGTTGCAAAGCAAAAAAAAGAAAGCAATGCTTTCTCTACTACTTATTCATTGTTATGACATTTTTTGACTTTGCAGAACTTTTTTATTCCGTCCTCAATTAGGTCCACCTATTTTCAACAGTTGAACCGATCACTTGATGAAATCCTCACCTTATTAATTTTTTCTTGAAATCTCTGCCTATTCCAACTTTGGAATGGCTATTTATTTTGCCTACTTAAAGTTATTTGGGTCCGCTTAAAATGCCATGCCCACCTTTTTTTTATACTAACTACAGTTTTTAATTATGCTGACTTTGACACTTTCTTTGTAAGGTTTTAAAATCTGTGAGTATTCAAAGTTGTTATCTTTATCAAGCATCCTTTTGTATTGTTGACGGTTCGGAACATATCTATATATGTGCTGAGCCTTAACGAATGAGAGTGTTATTAGTACAGCTGAAGCCGCACTTAGCCACTGACTTTTGCGTTGCTCAAATACCATCTATTCTATTTTTTTTGTTGTCGCGTGGCCCATTTTTTATGAAGTAATATTTTCAGAATCATTTAGGTTTAAAATCGACAGCATACTTTAGGTGTCTTAGACCGAGATGCTCCTGTCCATCCCATAATAAATGCGACAGTTGTCTTTAAATGCTTTTTCCCATGCGTAGAGTTCCTATCCCTGAATTCCCTTGAAATCGCCTCCCTTGCCTTTGCCTAACCAAATATTTACTCCATTAAGCCAAATATCGAGTGGATATCCGTTAAAATTTCGAAACTGGGCATAAAACCCATTTAAATTACCAATACCTATTCCTATATCCATAATATCCATTAAAATACTGTAGTACCATTTAAGCTTAAGAGTGGCACCCTCTCATCAGTGATTTAGTTAATGAGTTCCTGCTAGGCTTCGACGACAGGGGATAAGTTAAAGCTCTGGTATCCTTGCTGTTGTTTGCTTTTTAGTAATATTTGCCTTTAGGTATATCACGCGATCAGCAATCAGGGAAACTTCAATTTCAACTACCTCTGCTTCTTAATCTGTGCTGCCATAGTGGCTGACATTGCATTGGTCACTGACTCTGCTGCCTGTGTCTTCGCCAGTATGCTCCTCTCTCCCCTCATGGTATGTTGATGATTTCTTGACCTTATCGGTCGCACTAGCAAATCGTACTTTGCTAATGATTGAAGGAGCGTGATGTAAATATATTTACTAACACCTTTCCGAATGTTGGTTTTACTAATTTCTGCTTACCAGTGCATTGAGGTTTGATAGGTGAATCCTTACACCTTGTTACGGGTTTGATCTCAAAAACTGTGAGCTTAAAAATGTAAATGCAAGCATTACTGTCAAACTGGGCTTAATTTTGAATATCAGTTTAGATTCTCCATATGACATCCACCCAAGTCGCTTTAAATTGCTTCTTGCGCATTTATGCCGCACTTAAAAATGCGAGTCTTTTATGAATTGGTCGATGAAATGAATGCAATCTAAGGTTAGTTATGAAATGAAACGTAATAGTTTTAAGATGACATAAGCTTTGGTTGTTTGAAGCAAACTTAGGAGAACATGCTGACTCTTTCACTTTGAGAGGTTGTGTAGGCTATGCTTAATAGTTTCAATCCAAAAGGAACTGTTTGTATGGATCGTAATGTTGAAAAACGCTTCTCACTAAGTAATTCCCATTAAAAAAGCAAATCCGAAGTGGGTTAATTTCAAGGGAGTAAGGTCTGCTAAGACGTTTAAGTAGGAAATAAATTTATCCATTTCTTTGATTTCATTGAACCAACTTTGTTTTTTTTCGGTTTGGGTTAGCCGCGAAATGGTGGCAAAATTGGGCTTCCATCACACGCATTAAATTTCTTTCTCATTGCATTAGACAATTCCAATAACTGTTTGTTTTTTTGAGGCGTTCATGGCATAGCCGAAACCAAGATCTAAAAGGTGGCAAGTAGTCAAAATACTAATTACTTTAAAGGCAAGGCATTCATCCTCCACCCCTCGTAAGCTCTAGTTGGACCTCAGAATGGATCACGCTTAATCTGAGCTGCATCGATCAGACTAGTCTTATTTCAGATTTATTACGAGGCACGATTTTAAACTACGCAGATAAAGCTGGTCAAATTCTTTTAAAGCATGGCATTGGGTCAGGTGTTGGGTTCTGTTCCCTTTCCCTACAAATAATGGGTTTCGTCTAGTCTCCGGCGGTCGAGTGCTGCTAAGATGGTAATTTTAAGTGTCACTGCTGCATCACCTGCGGTAGCCATACTTTCAGTCTCATTCCGCATATTTGCAATTTCCGAAACCAAAAGCACGAGCAAAAACAAATTTGACGGTTTTGTCCTCTCTTTGGCACTGACGAAGCTAGTGCGCGACTGTAGCACAGGATACTCTTGAGTTATCAGTAACCTCACCATAATTTATCAATAAGAAGGTGGTAGCTGCGGATCCTAAAATTTCGTTTATTCTTTCCTTTAAATATGCTAGGCTGTTTTAACCCCCAAATCGTATATCCAAAGTACTGGAAATGTCCAAAAAGTTTAGCTCTTAATAGCACCAAAGACTAGTTTTATCTCGTCACTTAAAATGATTGTTCCTAATGCACTTCTCCCCCGGAAAGAACAAAGGAATAATGCAGGTAATTGGAAAGAAGATGTGCTCTTAGTAAGTTAGTATTTTGGGTCCAAACTTTTTTTGCGTAGATGACCACAAGTGCTGTTGGTCCTTGAAAAACGAAGTCGATTTCCACAAAGAATAACAAAACAAGCATGCCTTTGGTTCGGCAGAACTATTGCTAGTCCCAATGAAAACTATTACTATCTCCATTTTTGGAGGTCGCATAGTGTTACCCACTACCTGCAGCTAGCGTCTTATCTGCAATGCAAACTTACCTAGATCTCCCTTACCAAAAGCCACAACTAAAACACCATTCTCATTATAGCCAAATATTAACGCAGTAACTGCTCAGAAATTATGAGAGAAATCGCAAATATTGCAAAACCACCGAATCCCAAAGAGTTTATTTTTTGCATTTGCGTAGCAAATAGCTCATCCCATAAATTCGTTTGCATTACTAAGTTGTGATTAACATACATTCACTGCAAGACACGTAAGCTAAAATCAACTAGTTCAGATGTTTCTCATTCTCATTTTTTCCGCCTCCATTTGGTTTTCCATTCCCATCTGTATCATTCCCTATTAATTAAATGCATTATATAATCACCACATTCTGGCGGTCTAATTTCCTAAAGATGCGATGCCATGTGGTTTTTAAGAGGCATAGTGGTTTGTGTAATAATTTTGTGACATTTCCCATCATCTAGGAGATCAATTCTTATAACGGCACCAAGCTTTTTCAATTCCAAGCTGATTTACTTCCTTACGCCTAAGTGTTTCCTTCGTCTCAAGGAGAAAGGTGGGGGTATCGCATACATGGAGCACTATCTGTCCACCATCAATATTAACGACAAGTTGCACTAACTAGATTCTTACATAAAAACGCACAGCCAATGCCGCCTGATAACCTATGGCATCAAAATTCTACCGTTTAGCATAATCGCATTTGTGTAATGCCTTATCCTGTTGCCTCTCCCTTGTAGGAGCCCATAATGTGCATCATTTTTGGTCTGAGTCTTCGCGAACCACGAATGACTATGAAGGGGTTCAGAAACACCTCTGTCTCCCTTATCATCTGCATTATTGTGGGTAGGTTTATATCCACCAAAACAACTTCCTATGTCTCTGTCCCGCATTTTCTTTCAGGCATTGTTTTCGGTATTCCTGCGCACTTTATCAGCATGTTCCAAGGCATTTCACCATATCCCACTAGTGAAATGTCTAGCAGGTTGGTGAGCTTCTCATAATTTGTCGGTAGTTCATTGCATATTTGACTAACTTAACCCATAAAAGGTTACATCCATGTTCCTATCGAATAATTAGGCTACTCACCAATGTGCGATTCGTTTCTATCCTTGTTACACTACTAAATTTGAGGCAATCATTGCAATCTGGCTGTCTGGTCTTTGATTAGCCCTCAATTTCACCTTTTTAACATCTAGTTTTGACCGATTGGTACGTTAAAATCATATATGAGTTGTTCCCCTATTTACTCTCACCATTATTTATTAATTGGAACCAGGCTCCAGCGGTGAGAGATCCATTCTTATTTAAGAGTCAGCAGTTTTGTGCCACTTTGCCTGTTTCCTTTACTCAAATCTTGTTTAAATACTGCAATCATTCCCTAGTGGAAGCATCATCATTCTACTTTGTCTCATACAGACCAAACAATGTTATTTGAGTCGCTTGATAGGTCCCTAGCCTCCTAAATTCATATTCAATTATTCAGATTAAATATGGATAGTAAAGTGAGGCGATTTGGTTGGGAGAGCTAGGGACCCAAATGTTGTCTAAAGCATGCCACTTTTCGGTCGTCCGCTTTTATGTCATATTGAATGGCTAAGAAGAGCAGTTTCCTGATGTAATAAATTGGACTTAGTCAAACACTCTTGGCATGTGACCTTTGCGTCAGATTTGGAAAATAAGCGACAAAATGCTATTATTAGCTAAAAAAACACATTTTATAACAAGCATTATCCTTAAATAATTGTTACATATCTGTTAGCGAATGTAACATTCATTTGAACCTCAGAGGTTTCTAAAATCTGCACTTAAACGAGTCCAATCAATTCATCCTTTCACATACCCTTTTATTTGACAGAGGCGAAGCCAAGGCTCTCATTGCCTCAATCATTGTGGCCTCAGCCTCGGGGGTGAGCGTGTCTTTTGCCATTCTTTCCAATAGTCTTGCTGCAATGATCGGAAATGCCATCTCTCTCTCCCTTCTTCCACCATCTGTCAATTGCGTATGTCGATTTTTATTGCCTCAAAAAGTGGGAAAATTTGATGCCAAAATGAGCTTTATCAGAACCATAAATGGCTTACATTCAATTCATTGTTGTAAGAATTAAAAAAATCCGCTTATAGCATGATTTATTGCAACTCGTTACTATAGATTAGTAAAAACCAAGTTGCACATGCCCATGGTGCAACAAGTCATCTACACTTCCCCTCTTCCGGGAAGGCGCTTCTTGGTAAAGACTAGCCAAATGCAACCCACTCACACATTACTGAGCCTTTTTGCTCTCTCTCTCCTTTGTAACGTCATGGTAAAATGCAATTGAGAAAGGATCGTTTGCTAACTTATTATTATTGTGAATTGTTCACCTTTTGAGGGCTAAATTACAGCTAGAAGTGGAGTCCATCTACTCAGTACGACAAAACTTGATGGTGATCGTAAAAGCTCCTTCCTTGCAAAGAATATAAGTTTAGTAGCCTAACGAAGGTGCTATTCTCAGTTATACAGGGACACAATGCAATACCCACTGTTCCAAAAAAATACTTATAAAAGTCTAATTCGTGACATTTTTCTAAGCCTTTTTATGATTTATTGAAAAACAATTTGGTTATATCCGAAGTAAACAGCCAAAGTTTGTGAATTGCGAGGACATGGATGGGACGTCTATCCGTCCATTGTTGAAAAAGGTATTTCGTTTTTAACAATGACATTATCAGTAGATGTTTTTTAGAGACTCATCAGGTGTCATACAAATGTCTTGTTTCTTTGTGTTTCTCAGCAGCTTAATCTATATCAATCAAGGCTTCCCACCAAAGGGCGAAAAGAGAAGGAATCACTTGTATTAACGGACTATTAAGCTGAAGGTTTGTATGGTTCGAACCGTCTACACCTGCAAGAACAGACAAATAAGAATGGAGCGTTAGAATATGACAATTTAAACAGATTATTTGAGAAAAATCTCCAATTTTACATGGCCCGGAATTTCTACCGATGCAAAAAAGGTCTTGTTTATTTGCTGATAGAGGAAGAAGTCGTTAATGTCCTTTAACACTATTTCCATTATTAGTATAGACCCTATTAGCTTTTGATGAAGTTCGATTTGAAAAGGATGAGTTACGCCTAACTGCAATTGTAGCCAATGGTGCATCGCGCTTGAATTTTCAGGCTATTGAGTTCGAGTTCAGTGGTTCCTTTTTGGGTGGAATACAGCAAAAGGTTGCTCTAGCCTTGAGAACTTCCATCCTCCACTTCGCAACCTTGGCTATCCGTCAAATAATTTTTGAAATTGCGTAGACTGACAGTGTCTCATGGCGTCTCATCCGCATGGATTGGACATTTCTCAAGCCAGTAAAAGATAATTAATAGATTTCAAACCATATTATCCTATTTCATGGAAATATCGTGATGACTATGTGAAAGATTTGGGCTAAAAGAGCATCTTCCTTCCACATTATCGAATGGAACGTGCTGGTGAGCTGCTAAAGATGTACTTCTCTTCACAACTCCTTCTGGCAGGAGGCTGCGATACGAATTTTGTTCGGAAGGCTTCTTACACTTTGTATCATTTCTAAACCTTGCTTTTCAGGGTCAGTTCTTCCTTCTCGCTGTGATTGCTCTCATTGATCGTCCTTATGTTATGGTAAGCCGCTTCTGCATTAATTGGTCCGCCAATATGCCTCAGATTTGCCGATCCGAAACCCATTTTAGCTCTGCGCTTAGTCTCTTCCTCAAACCTACATCAACTAATTTTGCAGTAATGAATTGAATTTTGGTTCAAAAATGCAAGACTTACACAAGCGCACTCACTGTCCATCGTATTTTTCGTTTATTTGCATGCTTGTCTTCATAGTACTTTATTATTACCTTTTTGAGGATGATCTTCTGCAGTGTTCGCATTCATTTGTCTCCCAATCATAGCGACTTTTCCTTTATAGTGCGTAACAGAGCACTTTGTGTTTTTAAATGATAATCGGCATTGTCATTCCCAATTCACTGTGATCCTTCAAATAAACTAGTCTATCCTGCTTCTTCCCTTCGTCGCTTGTGTTAACTCAAAATTTCGGCCTAAAGACTTCTTCACATGATATCTGCGTATCACTAGTTTGGTTTAAGGTGCATCTCAAATCCAGTTATCCTCGTTTCGCTTGGTATGATGTTGGTCATAGCTCTGCCTTGATGAAATCAGCCACACCTCTACGGTGCATGAAAATTACGATGAAGAAAGATGAAATTTGAAATTTTTGTTTTCAGTATGTGACATGGGCAGCTTTAGTGAATCGCTGTGTTTGTGCTGGCGGCTTCTCTAACTCTAGAAGACATCATGATGTACCAACTTGTAACGCACAAGACACATAGCAAGCATTTTACTTCTCAGTCAGGGTATTTATGCACACTGCGAGAGCTTGAGCCGTTGCAAAATCCTCCCAACGCACTAAACTTTGATAGACACATTCATCTTTTTGAGGTGTTATTTTCTTGCTTGGCCTACCCGTCACAACTATCTTTAGGACAAAATAAACTCCATTGAGATTAGCGGTCAGATTTCCTTATAAAAGAGGGCTTCAAAGTGACTACATTTTGGAAAGTATTTTTTACCTTTTTTCACTTTCAAAGCCAAATGGAGCATTGCTTGGACTTTTGGTTTAGTTTTACGTGTGGGTATATCAAAAGGGTAAAAATGGCACTTTAGGGACATTGATGTGCCAAGAACCTTTTGGTGATGCCATAAAGAAAATTTTGCAAGAAATAGAAATTAGGGCTGATTAGCTGTTTGAAGAGATGGTATGAACAAAGTGTCTTTCCATCCAGATGGTAATTGAAGCCTTGGGAACACAAATTTCGATTAGAGACAGTATTCCTCTGCCATAATATAATGTTACGGTCGTTTGAATTTTGATTGCATCAAAGCTCTTTTATGGTGTTATCGTCTGCTTGTTAGTCGTAAAAGCAGTCCTCTTATGGAGACCTAGGAGGGAATGCTCTCCATTTAAGTTTGTGCAATGAAGTACCCGCCCTAGGACCGATTCTTGAGTAGTACCTAAATTGTCAATATTTCCAGGGCCATCACTACACAGACAAGTGGTTCCAAAGTTCAAAGCCCTTTGGAGAAACAAAGGCTCAAATATCATGGCGCGTATTACTTTTAATTACGTGCGCTTAAGAGTATTTGTGTTTAAAAGCTCTCGTTCACCCACTGTCTGTGACTTTCAAGGTGGCATGTTACTAATTTTATGCAGGTTAAACATCTATGTCAATTGCAATCTAAAGGTTATAATATCGAGTATAGTGAGATTCAAACGCTTAAATGCATTGTCACGGGTAAATCAATCATTGAGACTGCATAAATTGTCCATAATGTCGATTGGGTGAGGTTATGGAACGTGGGAGGAGTTATTGAAGAGCTGGAATGAGATCTCACAAGCTATTTTTCATCGTAAAAATTGCTTTGGTTGCTCATCTTGCTTGAGTCTACGCAGTATTGTGCATGAAGGCGAGTGAATGTTACCCGCAACTTTTAACCTCTCAGAGGGACCGAATTTTTGTCTTAAACCAGCTGTGCCTTGCAACATCCGACAACTTCACCTTGCCTTCATTCCATATAAATAGAAGTTTTTCGACATGTAAACTTGCTTGCGTGGTTTTACTTACTCCAACTGTCCTTAACTAGTATAGCATTACTGTTCCATGAAAGCATTACAAAGAATCGTGTTTCACTATAAAAACTCTTTTCCAAATTAGGCCTTAAGTGCTTTGTTTTTTATAAGCCCGTTCATTAATATATCGATTTGGATTTTTTATACAAAAAAGCGTCTGTGGCATCAATTTGATTGCCCACCTTCTAGGTTGTGTCCTACGGAATGTGCTTTGACATCAATTATTCTGTGCTTGCATTATTTGTCAAGTTCTAAGTGGTAGACCTTATTGGTATTCATTAAAAAACTCTAAAGAATTGTTGTGGAAGAGGTTGATTTTATTATTTTCTTAGTTTTGGGGCGTTCCATTTAATTTGGAGAAATAATTGGCGAGAGAATCGGAATGTTAGTTAACTGAGTCCGGTTGTGCAGCTGATTAAAGTCTACCTAGGATTTGCCATTCAAATACAGAATATGCAAGATTCCCATTAATTTCTGCCACAAAATGAGGTGCTGATAATTATACTTTTTCTCCTACATATGGTTTGTTTGAACCAAGCAGTCAAGCCTGCTGTTTGTCCTCTGCAAATACCATATTTTACTACCATTAATAATTAAATCTGATTTAAGTTTTGGGTGTAACCAAATGACGTTTAGGACTTACTTTAAAAAAAACTTGGTCCACAGACATTTAAAACTTAAAAAACCCCTTTTATTTTGCGATTTAGACATTAATCCGGGTCGACCAAATTGCTTACTAGGCCTGGCTTCCAGAATCTTATGCTTACGGAGGCCGATCTCCGTTGTCCATTAAATATTGTGTAAATCGAGATTTACGAACCTTCTTGCATTTCCATGTTCAGACACAGGCCGGTTTTACGGTCGGAAACTCCTTTTCTCCACCCCAACATACCTAGGCGTTGTTTGATATGTGAGTCTGAAAGCACCAAAATTATTACTGCCTTCTGCAAAAGGTTTTCTAATGAGCTAACCTAAAAGGACTGTTGGCTTTGAAGAAGACCAACCTGGACAACTTCTCGGCGGTTCTGTTTAAGGAAACCGTAAAAAATTATTATTAGTGGCCTTGGACCCCGGAGTTTGCTTGCAAAGCTAAAATTGGTAAATATTTCATTGGTTTGTCTCATAGGAAAGAGTTTCTACTCCGTCCTTATCCCAGAGAAATTGAGGTGATATAATTTTATCAATTTCTAAACAAAAAACATATGTGTAGGAAGTTTCCTAGTCTAATAATTTCACATTTCTGCTAAGGGCAGTCAAAAGTCATCTGATTACGAACGTCTCCTTGTCATCATCTAATGGGCTTTTTGGCTGCTCCGTATTTAATTGGGAAGTGCAATCATATAGAAGGTACAGTTTGTACCATTTGTGTATCGAATAATATTGGCAATCTAGAACAGCTCTGTTTATGTAGGTCTATTCAGTTTAAACGTTATTATTTTACTGGCGACGAAAAAGGTTTTACACTGCTCTCTTGAGACCTTTTTATTAAAAAAAATGTTTATCACAAACTTTACCTTTAAACAGTCCAACTTATTTGGAACCCCTACCGATTAATGAAGATGAAGAGGGTTTGAGTCGCCTTGACTTCATTAATTCTTCGGCGTAATATGACCATTCGCCTCAAAAAGAGAAAGGTGGCTCTTCTCCTTTTTTGCCGCGTTTCCTTTAAGCCCTTAAGGGGAAACCAACCATCACAGTTCACAGCAGACGAGTCCGAGTCGACGTTATGCTATTCAGTGTGTTTGCGGCGCAGTCTTTTTGCAAGAAATTATTATAAAATGATGAAGCACGTCACGCATACCTGATTGGTGGATATTAGTTAAATTCTAAGGTAAACTGATTTAGCCTAAAGATTTACCCTAAAGGCCTAGAGTAGAACGTAATTTGATTAAATGCCCTCCAGAAATTATGGGAATAAGGGTAAAAGCGAGACAAGTTCTAAAAAAATTATCCCCACTTCCAGATCCAAGTATTAATGAAGGCAATTGGGACCCAGCGTTAATAAGTGGGATACCACCTAGAAATTATTGTAGACGATGAAGATTGAACATTAATTATTGCTTGCAAGGTCAGCTTTAACTTTAACCTTACTTTTAAACAACGAAGTTCCACGAGATTTAACGTTTGTTACCGATTTTGGCTCCAGTGAGGCATTATTCAATTTATATTAAAGTAAAGGCTCATTGAACAGCAAAGAGCTGAGTGTTATCAACGATGTCTGAAGACAAGCTTCAAAGGTGAATATTTTTTAGCATTATAAAAAATAAGTTTAAAAATAAAGATTTAAACATTTAGAAAATACAACATCCGTAGTGCATGGGTATGAATCCCAAGAAAATCTTTTTTCAAGAAAAAAACGGAGACATTGCGGGAGAACAACACAATCTCGGTGACTGTGGTGCAGTGCCAGTATCGATGGCTCAAGGATTACAACTTCATTTATATTACTAACGCTTGTGATGCGCCTACTGAATTCGCCATCCGCGGTGTGGTCTCCTTCTGTCTCACTCTCCTCAACATTATTCTCATTATAATAACAGGCTACTCTGTCAATCGGGTAGGAATTCATGTAATTAACTCCATGCTTGTCATGCACTATTCAGGATGGAGTCTCACCCCCTCCTACCTCCTTTTCCCCTCTTTCTTTTGCAGCTGAAAGATCTGGTGCCTCAGTCCTTCACAAACGATGAGACTCGAAGATTCTATACCAAGGATTTGAAGGTGAGTATGTGCGTGAATGCAAGATAGTTGTTCCTTGCCAATGTAATCAAAAAGTATTGCATAGCACATGAGTAGATAAAATTACCCAAGTGCACTTCGGATTCATTAAATGATTTTAAGTCAAGTGTTTCAGACGTTTTGGGCCAATAAACTACGCTTGTATCAAGATAAGTTTTAGTTTTAGTTTTTCTTGAACCTTTACTAGGTGCATTGAGGTCGACTTTATAGGAATAAAACTTTTATGTTGGCTTCATTATTAGTCGTAAGCTAAAATTTCTTTTTACGTTTCAAAGCTTATTTTGTCATTTTTGGTTGCAGTGTTTTGAACTGATACTCTCAAATTGCACGGCAAAACGGCCATCCATATGCTCGTCTCGAAATTGGTACCTTAAAAATTTATTAAAATTGTGAGAAGATTTTGACAAGAATACTCAACTGCTTAATTTGGCATTATCTTAGAGTCGAGTTAAGATCATTGATAAGTGCTTGTAACGCCCTCTTAAATTATTCTAAAAGTAAAAAGGCTTCGAGCTTTTTGGGAGGTTTAACAATAAGGTAGACAGTTTTTTTGTAATCTAGTAAAATCTATTTAAGATTATGGAAAACCAAAGCAGAGTGGTTTGCTGTGCTGTGTCGTCGATGGATTTTGCTCGAGATTCACTCTTAACTCAGAATTGGAGGCGTATGGATACTAAAATACGAAGTTGAAGCTTTTAAAAGCCCTCAGTTTGTTTGCTACGAGGATCTCCTTCAAGAAATATGAACACAAAAGTCTGGAGTTTTAACCTTGCAAGTTGATTTGCTACCTAAAACGTGCGAGATGTAACAACCTTTCCATCAAGGTTAGCCTATATCCATTCAAGGCTTCCAATGCAGCTATTTAGTTCGTGGCACATTCAGCGGCTTCATTTATCATAAAAGGCTAAAATATGCCTCCTGTGATGCCAAACTCAGACCAAAAGCTGTGTCTGTTTATAATTTAACGGATTAAGCAAATGTCTTGGGCCGCTTCGCAGCTGCTTAAAGATCAAGTAATGCTCCGCATTTGTTATGGCATATCAAAGTATTGGGTATGCAAGGTGGTGCTAAAGTTGGTTATAATCGTCTTAAGACCTACACAATAATGTTTTTTGCCCATTTCATTTCTCGCATCGATGGGTAATCGAAAGGTGTCAGTCAGCCTCAGTTAAACGGATTGGTAGGACTATTCACCTATTAAACAAATCTAACATTGTTCTCGTCTGATAATTCTTAACACATTAAAGCGGTTATCCCTAATTAGGCGTTTGATCCACCAGATAAACTTTTTGAAGCATTGTGCCATTGTAAGGTGGAGAGTTTGGGAAGGTATTTCAGTGTTGATTTAGTACGATCTCAGATACAAAGTTTGAGGCCATAAATAGGCAGATAGACTCTGTCCTCCTTCATAGGAGAATGTTACAACCTTTCGAAGCACCAGGACTGGAACAGTATGCATACACACTTAGTTTCACGAACACACGAATTTCTAATTGTTGAAACTATCAATTAAGAGTAAATGCCTATAAAATGAGAAGAAAAAAAGCAAATAGGAGGCATTTGAGTTTACTATAAAATAATAAAAGATCCCCGTTAGAGTGGTCAGTTTGCCAGTACTGAAAGGGTTAAACACGAATTGGGTATTGTTGGTTTGTCTTGTGTTAAATTGAAAAGCTGTTTGATAGTATAAAGAAATGGCTACCTCAACATGATTCTGAAATCCAGGAGCTGTTAATGGTCAACTCATACGCAAGCGGTGTGTTTTACTGATAACTGAGCATCAACAACAGGGAGGCTTCGAGAAGGTGAGCACGTGAGTAGGGTAAAATTGGTGGTTTTCCATGAGTCTACTGTACCCAGATACGAGAGCTGCTTCTCAGGGAACATAACATAAAGTTAGCTTAAAAGTATCTACATTTCATGGGACAACTTGTTGGTCAAATAAATAAAGATTTTTCTGCACAAGGTCATTAAAATCTGGGCACCAGTTGGACCTCGGGGCAAGGGAGAGGCTTCTTAACCGTACAAACTTTTGAGGGTACATCTTATCCTCTGTAATTGGTAAAGTGCATGCAGATACTCGCGCAAACCTGACATTTTACATCCTTACTTTGTTGTTGATGGTGAAGCAGATACAATCATGGTGTTGATGGGATCTTTTGACGCAGGAGATACTAAAAACTTTGGTAGTGTTCCATTTTAAAGTGGGTTATTGTACATAGATCTAGAAATTTAGCCATAAAGACACTTGGTGGAGGTAATTTATGGACGTCAAACAAAAGCCTCTACTCCTACTGAACATTAGACCTGATAATATTTAAAGTATGCATTGCCTTAGAAACGGCAAACAATTCAACCTCATGGACGCCTGCTTTGGTAACATATTGCTACAAGATTCCCAGTCCCTATTTATAATAATTGTAATTTGTGGTTTTCCACCACTGGGAATGCTCCAAACAGATTAATCCGAAATGAGTTGCGTTTGTTAGCAAAGATGGTCGGAACATTTCTGACCAACTCTACCACTTGAATATTTATGCGCGATTATGCAATTCTACCGCTTGATTGCTCAGACAATATTTGTACTTCCAAGCAAGGTTTGTTATCACAGATGTCACCAAAATCCCCTTAACTGGTCCTGCTGCTGGACATGGGTACTTTGTATTTTCTAAAGAAGGCCGAATTTTTATTTCTGGATGGTGTCCATCAGTGCAGTTTTAATAACACTGAGGCACGAAAACTGGAGCAATCAGCGACTAAAGGTGATCACACATTTTATAGGATTGAGATAATGTAATTCACACTTTGATAAACGCAATGTGCCATGCTCTGCGCCTGCAACTACACCTATCCCATTTGACGAGGCTTATTATATGGTACTGAACGTTGCGTCCTCGATACGCACCCTTTAAGCATGCATGCAGTCGCTTCGTGTCATTATTATGCTATTATTTCGTTACATGGTGTTGTCAATTATTAACTCGACTTGAGGTCTTCGTTACTGATGGTCCATGTGCACTTGGAGTGCAATGACCTTATATCTCCGCAGTACATTCTAGCGGATTTGTATAAATTTCGGTTTGTCCGGACCTCTTCTGCAATGAGGGTGCATTTAACATGTCAGTCAATTTTTGTTGACCGCATCAACGGAATCACAAGTCGACAAATAATCACTGGGGGCGCTTGATAATTGAACGCAAAGCGAAAAACGTGCAGCTTTTTAACCGAAACTTCTGCAATGTCATAGTAGGCATATTGTTTGGCGGTTTCGAGTACAGGACGTCCAAGAAGCATAGATTTTCATCCGTTCCTAAAATAAACTTCAAGTTATTGTACACTTATGTGTTTGCCATTTGGATATGTGAGGTACGTTAGGTGTTGTACGAACTTCGGCTTACATTTGGCAAAATAGCTCTGATTATATCTGTGTCCTGATTTTCCACAGGCGGCAGAGTTTATACAACACTTTGCATTTGGTCGCTTGGTGGATTAATCCATCCATTTCGAATACTTACAATGGGTAAAGGTAATTCAAGTTGTAGAGGCAATTCAATGGTTTTCCCTAAATTGCGTACTTGACTTTCGTATACACTTAGTTTGGGCCTTTGATAATCGGTGGGACAGGTTGTCATCTATCTTGATGCATGGCGAACCATTCTTTGATGCCTTTGCTTGTAGGAGGTGCGCGACAACTACGACTGCGTGCATCGGCTAAAGGCAGCTGATTTGGCGGCGCAGGCCTACCAGGAGTACCTCCGCCTTTCCCTCCATCCTCCTGAGGGCGACTATACCGAAGAGGACACTGAACAACTTACGGCCAACTTTCAGGCCGTTATGGAGGTGAGTAAGTTGAAGGCGGTGCGACTCATTGTTCTCCTTAGTTACATCTTGATTTTAACACTGGTATTTTTCTTCGTGGTACTCCAATTTAGTTTCTGGCAACGAAAAAGGTCTTCTGCATATTGAACTAATGTCCCGTGGTTACCGTTTTGATTAGGGGTGGAGGATATCTAAGTCACTGTAAAATCTGATGCAGACATGCCCCTCCCACACATAATTTCCAAACACTAATGTTCTTTCAGTATTTCCAAATGCTACTGGCACACTTTTAATGACACATTACTTATTCATTTTAAAATAAAATTGAGGCATTCAACATGTCAACTGGGTAGTTTTCCGATTTCGCTGATTAATGAGCTTAACAGCTATTAGCATTACGGATGTCTAACAAATTCCCATCTTTTGATTTTTAACTAAGAATTTTAGAGCAATTTGGGAGTATCAGGCTAATTGTGTCCGAGTTTTGCAAAAAACAGCTTCTGTCGAACATGTAGAATGCCATTAAATAGCTGCAGAAACTATCTTGGACTAGCACTAAATAGCGGTAATTTTTATGACATTGTTTGATTGCAGGAACCGTGAGAAGCATACATAGATTCACGTTTTATGCGTGTTCACCACAAAAAACGTATCAGTACTGACATGACAAATTCTTATCCTGCAAGTTAATTTCTCAGGGAAGTTGTTGTTGCTATGTAATTGGCTCGGCTTATCTATAATCATGCGAGATCTGCAGCAGTCCGTGTATTCTGATCCTCGGTGCTAAAATTGCCATTGAAACATTTGCTTGTCATAGATTCTGTATAAAAAGCAAAAGGAGTTCACTGCCCTAAACTTTAGTGTCAGGTACTTGTAAACTGTCTCTGAAGCTATGGATTATCACCTGCTCCCACCAAATTTACCGCATTGACAAAATGCTATACTTCATATGTTGCCTTATCTGGACCCTTCAGGGAATCGGTCAAGATCCCCACATACAAACCATCGGTTCATGGACGCACTCGGGACATAGTGATTTTCTTGTAAGTTGTCCGGCCTCCAACAGCGTCCCCCTCTTCTCTACCTCTTTTGTTCTTTTCGTTCATTCGTCTCCTCTCCCCTCTCCCCACATTGAGGCCGAGTTCACTAAGGCAACGGAAGCGTTATCTCAGGGCAATGACAACCTGAGTGGGCCTGGAAATGGGGCAGGTGGGCGAGCCCTCGCACGTATTTCTATCTCCTCCGTAAGCCACGTTCATTCCTCACACCGCATCCCTATTTGCATGATCGCCTGGTCGGTTGCTCATTCCTTTGCTTATTCGCAATCAGGCGTTGTGCTAAGTAAACATCTGCATTTTGTTCTTTGCTGACTGGCCCCATCACCTACAAATCCTCTGTCCTGCTTTATGCTTTTTGCTAGTATATTTTCACGCATTTTTTGGTCCAAACCTTTGGATTCCGATGCGCCTATTAAATCACAAAGAAACACTCCTGGTTATTCTTTCTCTTATTGGTAGACGATTCTTTTTTGCATTGTTTGAGTTAGAAGGAGCAATGCTTGATATGATATCACCTCGTTTTCTAGCAAAAAAAGGAATAATAAGACGTTATTTCCAGTAATATGTGTGTTTCGACTGTAGTATTGTCGACACCGCTATAGTGTTTATGCCGCTTTCCCGTCACCAGATATAGTTATAGCACGTCACTCTTCATGGCTAGTTCAAGAGACAACAAATATTTAATTAATATTCAAAACTATCAAGTTTTTTCATCCAAACGACGATTTTAATCAAAAACTCAGTAACACATGGCACCACACCATATACAAAGAGTCACATATATGCGTGTCTGTAAGGCTTGAGAAATGGTGGATATGGAAAAGAGAAAATATGACAGGGCGATTCTGTGTTGAAGGACGGAGGCTACAGACGTCGGCATGTTCTCTCCACACCCCGCAGACAGACTAGCTGCATTGAACGCAGTCGTTCGTTCGGCATGCGCTATGACTGCTCCCATCACGGTTTCTCCGCTAAGGTCAGTCTACTCGTCTACCTGGCTGTCTGTGTGCCGCTTCGTCAACTTCTCCGTGTCGCACTCAATTAGCCACACTGCACTGCCTTGTTTCCCTACCACCTCCAGTGCTGTTTATTTTTATGTTTATACTCTTCCTCTTCCTCGCAGAACACTATGCCAGGCGGTTCCTTGCGTCTTCACCACCTTGAACGGGTTACAACTGCTGAAAATGGGGACCATGAAGAGGCCTTGGAACAACCGTGTCCTCAACCGCTTACTCCACCTGCAAACGCAGACCCCGAGAAGGCTGTATCTTTCCAGCCTCAACCATCCCCTCCGCCTACACGCTTTGCATATCAACAGAACCAACGCCAAATACGTACCAGGTTTTGGCGAAATTTGCTGAATCGGCGTTTCTCGATGCCACATCCACCGCCGCCTGCACCTATGGCGGAAGCAGAATCAAAGATGAAGCATGGTTTGTCGCAGTGGCCGCCACAACTGACTCCAGAGGAGGTGGCACCAACTCGAGTGCCAATGAATGAACCCTCTGCCAGCATGTTTGGTCTACAGCCTGTTCTCTCTCGCGTACCATCCATTGAATCGGATGATAGCGAGCTACTAGAGGAAGCGCCTCCTTGCATTGGTACTAGCAATGCTGGAAGAACTCAGCAGCCTTCGCAGCAAGAGAAGCATCAACAGATTTCACGAAGTGGTAGGTTTCAACTTAATGGATCCCAAAGGTTTCAGTACTTAGTCACAGACTTCACTCAATGAAATTTATATGCGCTTGTAGAATTAAACTACACGCCCTTTCTGTTTACCATGTGCCAGCCGTTAACACCTCTGTATTTTGCACGTCGATTGGCTGCTTCTAAGTATTGATTTGCCATTTTCTTTAAATTACCAAGACAAATAAGTTTAAAAGGGCATTAACAAATCTTTTGAAGTGAGAGGCTCTCCGCTTCTTGATTTACGATTCCTCAACCATATCATCCTAAAATCGTCAAGTTTGTGCGCTTCTTTCCCTCTTGGCCAGAAACCTACTGTACTTTGACTTTACAATTCTATTTGGCATCAAGTGTGAGTCTTGAAGTCACCTTACATCTTATCCTGTGACGTTACACTGATGCCACCAGCACCTAGTTCAAACGCCTTAGATTTAACGCTTGGCAATTGGGCTGCCTATTTTTTCGCTGGGATGTTTAAAAAAGAATTTACTAACTATAGGAAGTCAACTTTACAGAAATAAATGCAACTGAAATAGGTGATCTTTTTCATGTGCAATCCCTAGTAGCAGAGTCCACTTGCCCAATAAGTTTTGACTAAGGCAACAAAAGACCTGGCCGTGATCGCATTTATGTTCACCGCATCCTTATTTTCCAATTGCCTATTTAACTTTGTGTGTGTTCATGTACTTGGCTACTGGTAATTCAAATTCCAGAAACCACGGTAATCACCACTCGGAGCAATATTTTGAGAGAATATCGAAAATAGAGGGTCCTTGCCCTCGCATCTCAAGGTGCGAATCTTTTCCATGATGAAGTTCGCAGCATAGGTTTTGAAAATTCACATTATCTTGGATGAATGCACTTCCTCCAACTGAATAATCTGTGCTGGCTATTTCGAAAGACAACAACTCGCTTGCGTAACTTCGAGTTGTGTCGCGATGTGCAGGCAGTCTCCAACAGGTGAGCCGTTCCACCCGCAGTCGGCCACCCATACCCATGTGGGTAAGGCAAGCACACTTTCACGATACGCTTTCTTAAAAGGGTGGTGTGGTTAGAGGCATTGGGCGTGGAGTCACTGAGAACAACCAGTAACGGACATTGTATTGCAACAGCCGTTTCCTATCAAAAATCGGTTTAAAAATGCTCTTACATTAGTGTCACTTCTTAAAATGATGTGAAGTGGGTACTTCTTGGAGGCTATTGTGCTATTTTCTTGTAAAATGGTATCCGTTTCATTTGCGATTTTTCCTTCCAATTTGTTATTTTTGCAGATTAACTTTTTCATCCTTGACGTCTAACTTACCTGATTTTTTTCTTGCCACGCTAATTTACTACTAGCGCTTGAAAAGCCACTTGCATAATTTTCATAACCAAGTCTACGAGTTGTCCTAGAGTAAAACCTAACCGCATTTGAAGAATTTGTTATTGGAAGCAAATTTGGCAAAAACCATTTTTTAGGGGATATCTTTGAAGCTTCACTTCAATATGCTGCGCATATTGGCTCAAAGACGCCACGGATGTTGTGAGGCAGTTGCAAATTCTACTTGTAGAGCCAATAAGTCCAACCTTATTAATCAGATCTAAACGCCAGTTTACAGAGCTCAAAAGAGAAGTGAAATGATGGAGGTTTGGTGTCCAGATAGACTTAGGCGCATCTATGCAAGTGCCTACAAGATAAAAGGAGTCGTTGTAGAAAGCTCTACAAATCAGTAAGGATTTTTTTGGCGTCTTGTTGACTACTGCGTTTTAAGTAGGGCAGAAAAGAGAAGAAATTGAACATTTAATCTAAGCCTGTCCTAGCTGAAAGGATGAATGCTCCAAGCCTCAGCCTGTTGCGGTCAGTCATTGGAGAATTTAAGTAATTTTATTTTGTCTTTAGCCTACGATGTCTCCTCGGTTCTACCTCGCAATCGTAAGTTCACTGTTTTCCATACCTTCGACCTTGTTAGTGCATTCTCACCTGACCTGGTCCGCGATTATGCTTAAAATTAATCCCACATGCTGTGTTCTCTTTGTCACTCACAATCAAGATATCCCTCTAGTGGTTCACAAGAGTAAGTTTTCGGTGTTGTTTTTGGCATTGCTTCTTTCAGTTTTTTACATCAGAACAGGCTACTAAAGACATTAATTAAAGCTTGTACGGAAAATGGTTTGCCTTTGCGATTTTGGGTTTGGAAATAGTAAGACGGATCTTAATCCTAATTTAGTCTGGCCAAGTGGTGCCTTGGATTTGCGTCTAATGGAATTGCTGACGATGCTAATATGACAGTGGTCTAAGGCAAGCTGCTATCTTCTACGAAAATCCTGTTGTAGAGCCACTTGAAGTGTTGTGCATGAAGTCGCCTATTGTTTACTGTTTGCAACGCCTTACTACTGCTTGAATTTTGACAAGCCGCGTTCGCACTGTCTTGCAGGAAGCCTGGCGTCCGTCTCCACCATTGGAGGGAAATTTGAAGTGACACCAACAATCCGAAAGCCCCATTCCACCAAAAATCTGGAATCATACCTTGATAAGGGTCTTTGATATCCCTCCTTTCATTGCAAAGCACCAATAACCCCGTTGCTCTTCCATTTGCACAGTGTTTTTTTCCACCGTTGAAATACGAGGAATAAAGGCTTCGGTAAATTATGCAGGGTTGTCCCTTTTGCTTTGCTTGGTAGGCCAGAAAGTGGGTTAGTGCTTCCGAAAAATTTCTAAAAGTGTTGTGATGCGTGTTCCATTGTACACACATTCCGATTTTCGGTGCTTAGGTTGTTTTACAATGCGATTGAATCTGGTCCTCTCGGCTGCCGTGGGGACAAGTGGGGGCTGATTGACTGTTAACACATAAATAATGGAGAAAGTGCGTCGGAGAAGTGAAATGTTGGACAAGAGTCGTGACGACTGATAATCTGACTTGGTCTGCCTGCTGGTAAGGTGTATTGTGTTCTGCTCTGTGAGCATTAAGAAGAGCGGTGAAGATTAAAGCCCACTTAGCCATCAGGGACACAGCACCCGTGAGCATCGCAGGTGGCAGTGTCACATTCCCACCTCTCAAGGCAAGGCAGCCCAAGATAAAATCAAGATGGAAACTGCAAACAGTGCGCTTACCTGATAAACGCTGTCTGGCAACCTAATCGTGCTTTAGGTCAGTGCTGGAGTTTAGCAGCGCGATCGAAGATGACCAAATTTGTGCGTTTAAAAGCATGACAGCAAGGACCTGGCATTGTGCCGTTTCTGTCATTTCCATTTTTGCATAAAAAGGTATTTTTAAGTCCGACTTCGTTACAATTTTCTTTTGTTTTGAATTTGTTTTTTTTAAATGTGCAGCTCACAAGTCGGTGTAAAGCAACACTACCCACGTCCAAATGTGCCATCTCTGACATGCGGCGGGTCGAATCGTTCGATATCCTCGCATTGCTCAGATTGCATATCTCATTGAGGAGGCAACCAGTTGAAATGATAAAGTCTTCTCAATCCTTTACATTAGATGCCTTGAAGGCCATTTTGCTGCATCACTGAAAGTGACTCAAAGCCGTAGGTGCTGCCGTGTTTACTTGACTTCTGGTGGCATCGCCATATCAGACAGAATTATTTTTTGTGGTATGACAACCAACTTGGACATCTACTCCGACTCCTAGGGAATTATGGACGAGTCATTTGTGGGAAGCTCAACATCTCGGTGTCACCCGCCTCACAACACTGGCATCGACAGTTCAGACACGCACAAATAAATGAGTACGGAGGCTTATCTCCAGCTACCCACAATTACTCCTATGTCTTCATTCATTCATTCTACCATTATAAATTTTGCATTTCAACAAAAACAATCGAAGAGCAAAGAATTTGCTGCACTTTTGACTGGCCTTTTGCAAAATCTAAAAAGAGAAACATCTGACTTCAATCAATGCACTGGCTTATTCTCAACCAACTTGGCAAGTGCTATAAAGTTTTCCTTCGGTCTCCAAGACTAAGGAAAATTTTGGTACCAGCAACATGCGGTGCACATTGGTTGGGCTTTGGTCCGTGTGGGGACAGCATAAAGTGCTGTTACCCTCGCAGAAAAATATTTAGAAAGGGACCGCGTAACCCTGTGTTGCAGCTAAGCTGTGGACTTGTGTTGCCTACCAGACATAGGATACGGAATCGTCAGCATGTGCTCACTCCGGCGTCATCTACGTGACTCTGACCACGGCCTTCTACACATTTGTTCAAGACTATCTGTTGTGCTGGTGATGCATACATTATCTACGATAACATAGCAATCAGACCACCGAAGAATCAAACAACTTGGAGTATCGGTTGCTTCACCAACTACCTATTCACATATTGTCGGGGCGAAGAAAGATATCATAGTCCATAGACGGCATGGAATCATTTTAAAGGAATAATAGTTGCTGGTAGTGAAGTCATGTGTTTGCCGCAAAATTATCCCATCGGCTGAGAAGAGGTTGCTAACAAATTTTTTTGCCTATTTTGCTTGCAACAAGTCACAGCACAGTGATAACTAGGACTGGAATTTATCCGAGGGATCGTGAGATAGACGAACGGTGGGATCAAGACACTACCACTGCAACTTGGCAGGAGCAATGGATGACAATAGAGGACTCTTCACGATCACTTCTCCACAGCTCTGCATCCACAGGTGCATCCATTCGCAACTGCTACGCATCTTGGGTGCTAAGTTCACTGCCAGCAGCGCCTTTACTAATGCGTCTTTCCGACTTCCAGTCAGCAATTCTAGCGCCGCTCGAGGATAGGCATTCATTCCTGCTATAAACTGCTGCCTACTCTCAAAGGCAGGGTGGGTATGCTCATGGGAATTCTTCGTGGATTTGTCTTGGCATAAGATACTCAAGACTGGTGAAAATTTCTTGTTCTGAAGACGACAACTCCAACAACTATATCAAAATTGCCATAACTTCCACCTCTCCTTATGCTCCACTTACAGTTCACTTCTTTGTTTGTAAAACCTCGTCGTTATTCCAGGCTTTCCCACACATGCCGGGCCCTCGGGGCCTCCCATTTACTAGTGATTCAGTGTCTGGACAAAATACGGACGCACAAATGCGGCCCCACTCAGGTAGTGCGCTCTTATAAAGATTGTTGTGTTGTGGGTAGCACTTTGGTGAAATGTCTCTGCCTCGCATGTTATTCAGTGCCAAACTAAACTATTCCAGTTTTAAGGCATTGTCGCTCTTTTCGGTTCCGCTTAAGAGCTCCACATTACCAGCCTATGGGGAAACTGGCTGATGGGCTAACCACCTGATTAATGTCTAGAGGCATGAGAGTAGGTTATTTCTTCATTGAATGTAAAATCCATCCGATTTCTGCCACGCTTCTCATCACTGTTGTGTCCAACGCACCTGCTTTACGTATCTTGTGACCGTCAGAACTGCCACAGATGTCTGACAAATAATTCATTTTGACGAAGGACATATTCCGGCCTAAGTGTGCATTGGATTTTCTTGAACACCACAGATATCCACCAAAGAAGGCGGAGGACAAAGTAAAATCCGAATGGCGCTCAAGGAGGACTGGAAGCGGTAGCATCGTGGGTGTACTTGTTGAAGTGATGCAAAAGCAGGCTTCGTGGCGAGCGAAAACGCTGTCGACTCGGAGTGGGATGCGTAGAATTGAATGGAGTTGTTGGAGCTTTGTTACATTAATCCAAGGTAGCGGAAAGCCTACAATAGCTACCTTCACCTTAAGTGACGACAAAGGCGTGGATTTCAAAATATTAACAAGGAGTGGATTACTCTAATGCCTTTTGGCCTCAGTGGAATTTTGAACCCAGCAAGTAGCTGTCAAATTGGCCGGCAATGTGGCTCGGTTTGAGCACAATTGAAATGAAAGGCACCTTCCAACCACTTTCATGATTTGTTTTCCTGAGTTTTCCTATCTACCATTCTTCAACTGCTGAGGAAAAAGTTCTTTTCTGACGTATCTGGAATAGGCGAAATTTACTAAGCATTCTTATGCTTAAAAACTCTAACTGCCCTCCAGCTGTCATGTCGGTCGAGAAGAGGTCCCAACCGCCAACTTTCGCTTCCATTAGGTTGCAGTCGTACAACAGCCTTTTAACACGCGGTAGTCTACTGCGCAATTTCTCGCTGCTCCTAAAAAACATCTTATTGAAACCAAGGGGCTTATTGACTTTAAAAAGGGAACTATGATGGCTGCAGGGTGAGAAAAGTTGTTTTAAAACGCTGACGCGTCAGGTATACGAAAGCAAAAATAAGTGTTCCTCTTTATCCTCCTCAAGTCTTTCGCACTTAACTTCGTGTAGTGTCCTGCCTGAAGGCATACCAGTGAAAGATGTTGCTGAACGAGGCAATAAAGAGTCCTGTCTAAACTTTATTTTTCCAATCAACTTACTGTAGCTGATGTACTGACTTGGCACCATGTTTATTTGCGGTAAATCGAGTGCCTGTGGGTTGAACGTCTGTCCTGCGGCCAGCCAAGGCCGTACGAACTCTTTCAACTGCCCATCATCATCACTCATCATTTTGAAATCGTAGTTTTGAGCATTTTCTCGTCGTTGATGTGCTCCTATAGCTCAGGCAAGGTGTCAAAACAGGTAAAGGACAGCGAACTTCACCTGACCTGCACATTTTTTGCATTAATTGGAAAGCTTAGGAATGAGCACTGCAGTGCTGCATTTCTATTAAAGTCTTTAGGTCGAGAAGGTGGATTTGTGAAGGACGCTTTGCCGCGTGTTGTGTGGGACTTTGTAACAAATCTGGTGCTTCACCTCCAAGACCGATCGCATCGAGTCAGTCACGAATATACACTCAAACATACACTTGTTACTGTAGGACCCCAAGACTTTCCCAACGACAAAAGAGGACTTAATGCTCGGGCATGGTATATTGTAAAGACCTACAGAAGACGCGAGCAATGGTGGTGTCTACAATGCGGTCCTACTTGTGTACGGTCCCTCCACGTTTAACCCCGCATCATTGCGACACTTGCCAGCAATATTCCCTCTACCGGCTTGGTAGTTTGGAGTTTCAAAAAACTGCAAAGGAAGATATTGTTTGGAGGAAAGTGGAGAAGAGGAGAATTAGGGCAGGTACAAAGACAGGCAGTCCTGATTTGCCTGGGTAAGAAAGCCGGCTTGGAATTTGTGTGTGTGTGTGTGTGTGTGTGTGTGTGTGTGTGTGTGTGTGTGGAAATGTGTTTCTGAGGCTGTCTACTTTTCTTTACGATGCAATGACGGATGCACAGCTGCAGTGAAAAATGCTAACAAATGGCGCGAGAGGTCAATTCTTCTCACTTGCATGATGGACTCTGTCATTCTATGACACTTTGGAACCAGAATACACCTTTGCTTGAAACACTGCCAATTTATAGATTTATTCGAAGCAAAACTGAAGAGATTGAAAATTGCCACTCCAGCCTTAAGATGGCAATTTGATCTGCTATTTTTCTGCACAGGAATGATGATGGGGAGTGGTGCTGCCTTTATTGACAAAATCCATGTTCTTTTACCGACAAAGTCATCAAGTTTGACTTGAGTGGATTAAACCCGGCATTAATCGCTTGCCGTCTAGACGGGTCGACTTGTTCATCCTGGATTTAAACGCTAGCCATAAATCAAGACAGCTTCTGGTGTTTAAAAGTTTTGCCGTATCTGAGCTACAGAGATGATTTCCCACCGTGACACGGTGCTGAAAACAATTTGACAGAGAAGCGTGCTTAGTGTCTGTGCAATTAATAAAGCTAGCTGTATTTGCATTCAATATCACATAGCTGACACCTTTCCACGACTAAATTACCCTTTTTTTCGTAAATAACTTCAACCAGCACATGATTTTGCCCTTTTCAGGAATCCAGACGTTGTTATCCCCTCTGTCGGACCCAAAATCCAGTGAGATGAGAGACGTCCAACTCTGGGGTGCAACTTTTTCCCGCCGCGGTAATTGAAGCCTTCTCATTCCACCTTCTGCATAGTTGACATTTAAGCCTTCTAGGTATTTGCACCGATGCATCAGCACTTGACCTGCTGTGTCAATCGCCGGGAGATTTAAATAACCACACGTCTGTTTCACATGCACCGTTTAAAATTGTGACGCCTGTCTCAATCGTGGCTGAGACGTGTGCAGTTGAAGTGAGGGCAGATGTGATCACACCCTCCAAAGTAACCAGCTTAGGGAGGGTGTTGGACGCCTCAAGACTGATCGGACGTGCACAAGGTTAAAGTGAAAGGCTGCAGAGGCATCTGGTAAAAAGTGATTCGCAAAACTATTTAGTGGGAGTAAGGATTTTTAAATCGCTCCCTCTCTGCAACTTTGTTCTCAAACTAGTAACGAAGTGAAGGAGGCAACGTGTTTACACCTAATTGACGTCTTCATACAGGCATCGTAGATAGGTAGGCAACTAAATTTCCAAATTACTCAGAACTAATGCCATCCACTTCATCAGTTGATGGCATTCTCGTAGGATGTTTTCAATCCTTCCATTGGAGGTTGCCACAGAACATACCCTCATTCCGTTGCAGTATGATTTGGCATTATAGCAGTGGAAAATCAAAGTGTGTTCTTTAAAATAAAATCTGTTTTCTGCTTGTCATTGTCACCAACGAAGCACCCAGAGTCTTCTTTTCGATCGTGAGAAGTCACAGCGCTAGGGCAAAGGCCGTATTACTGGCATTGCGAGGGACTGAGAGGCTGTTGATGTGGCTCAAACGCCGTACCATCAAGCGGATCCACGGTCTGTGGATGCCAACTGACTAACCAGGCATCACACGGTGTGTTTACATTAGCACCCTCGGCTCCTGTTTATATGGGGTCGCTAATGTGCACGAGATAAAGTTTATTTAAAGTCGCCAAATCTGCTCATGATTAAAAGATTATTCCTAGGCGAAAAAATTAAGAGTTTGCTGTTTTTAGAACAGCTCACCCTGCATTTCTCCCTTTAATTATGATTTTGAGGTCAAAAGCAAATGGCTTAAAGGGTGCTACCAACTCTTCATCTGTGTGTGGAGAATGACTGCACAAGATGCATCCTGTCAAAAGATAAGTTTGGGCTTGCGTGGCATAGCTATACAAGGTCAGTCCTCTGCTCGATTGAGGTGACCCTCTTTACTCGGAAACTCGGACTTTCCTCAAAATGTGGTAATAGTCGCAGAGATTGTCGTCCACCATGATATTCTGCAAGAAGCGAAAATTAAGGCTGTGGAGAGCGCAATTAGAAACAAAACTTTGTAATGCTCCAGTTGTATAGTTAGCTTTCCGTTTTGGAATGGCCATTCCATTAGTCCTCTCGCATTCTCTACGCTGGCAATACATCATCTGTTGATGCTAGGTTTTTGCTTTTGGAGAGAGCCTTAGAGAGCTAGGGTATCCTACATACAACCTGTCGAACAGTACCATCCCCTTCCAGATGTTTTCGGTTCTCATGCGAATCAATGCAAGATTTCCAGCTGTGCCACTGCACTGAATCGTAAAATTAAGCATAAATTGCTTAATACTAAAAAAAGAAGCAATTTAAAGCAAAAAGATCTGGATAGAGCCTTTGTTAATGGGGTAAGGCTCTTGCAAAGCCCACTGCAAGACAGGTGGTCGAGCCTCGGAAATTTCGCGCACAATCACTTTGAATCACGAAATGCTGCTTTGGAAAAATTAGTTTCATTTCATTTCTTTCATTGAGATGGTGGGTGGGCCGACTCTTGAGCCCTTCAACGCAAAGTGTGGAATCAAACTCGCCAATGGCATTAATCTTAGTGTAACCACCTTGGAATAGGACATACACAAGTTTCGTGCAAGCGTAATTGGAACTCTAGAGAGGCCATTTTAAAAGGTTGTTTCCCTAATGCAACCTTCAAATAGTGTTGGCCAAGATTCCCTACTATATGGCAAGTCGCAATGCGAGGAGAGGCTGCAGGAACACCGCACACAAGCGGTTGCGTCGTATTATGAATGTTGTCAGTCAAAATGTCAAATGGAAAGCCTTACCAGGTTCAATGGCTTTTCAAGTAGCTCCTTCAAGGAAATGACCACTTGGTTTACACAGTACACACAAACTACTAAATTTTGAAGCTTCATGAAAAAATTTCTCAAACAGCCACGCACGTTCTAAATGCACGGACTAATCTGAGAGCTTGGCTGTCAAAGGTTTATAAGTGTTTTGGACTGCTGCAGTCACTTTTTGGAAATTTCTTTTTCAAATTGGAGTAATGCAGGATCCTGACCAATTAGCGGAACTGCATGACAATAAGTTGGTGCTAAAAATATTCGGTCGACGAAAAAACCATCAGTCGATGAAGTTGAAAATAAGTGAAAATGCAGTTGCATTGCATCTATACTCGACCATTCTGTAGACTGATTGCAATTAGTTAATTTTAGGTCATTCGTTAACTCAGTCATTTGGAGAGGTCAAGGAGATTTGAGCGGGTGCTGAATGACCTGCTGAAATGCCTTTGCCTCGGGAATGACATGTTGAGGAATTTCTGTCATCACCAGTGTGGACGATAGGACGGTCACCCAGTCTCCCTCAAGTATGAAGAAAAGCTTTGGGTGGCTTGGAAAGGCCATCTACCCATGTGCATCGATAATGAGGCTCATGGGCTCTTAGTTGATTACAGCGTTTGGGAGGGAATTGTTCGATTGTCGACCATTGCTATACCGAGGATACAATATAATCGCCTTCCCAACCACCCTCTTGCCATCCCATTGCCCTCAAGAAAAGCTTTTTCTCTTTACATTAGGCGGACCATGTGGATGACAAATCGAGGGTAAGAAAAAATTGTTGGTTGCTAAGGTCAGGTTTTCATTTGTTTCTAAAGACAAGTCGTTTTGTAGAGGTGCTTGATGTGTTTGGAGAACAATTGTTCGGTTGAACCTGAGAGGAAAGCACTAGGTAAATGAATGGCACCCAAAAGCCGTAGCAACTGATGGCAGATAATTGTCATGTGTAATGCCTACTGCTTGCTTTGAAGGCCCATAAATTGTCCCATGAAGATGGTAGCAGTGATTCAAGTTTGCCTACTAGAAGGATTGGACCGAGATTGGTGTTGGAGCAGCAAAAGTCTCTTAAAGCTCTATTGTATTCCAATCACAGAAGTGGCCCTTTGTGGCACCAGATTAGCTACAGAGGGGCAGATCAGAACTACTCCTTGTCCATAGGGATTCATTTCCTTGCTTGGAGGAATGAGAATTGGGTAGCAATTGGCACAATATCCTCCTAATAATGCGTTGCGTTCAAATTTCAGTGATACTTAAAGTTTGAAGATCAACCAGATGACCTGCACCTGCATCAGCATTTGGCAGAGCTTCAAAGATCACGAGTTTTGTCGCTACATCTTTACTTCGTGCTGTGAAGACGTATCTCGTTTTAGTCTACGCTGATAACTGCCTTCTGTATTACACGCTTTTGTTTTACTCACCACCTCTCGGCACTCCTAAGGCACGCTCCACTTCTCCTGTACGACTGTGAGTGGTGAACTTAAAGGCAGGCGTCCTCCACAACCTGTACGCTGCCGAACAAAAGAACAATAGCGGGTGATCGCCATTTACTTGATGCATGACAACCTCTTGACAAAAAGCCAGTCTGAAGAAGTTGTCATTCTTGCAAAACCACTTTGAAGTGTATGCCGCGGGGAGAATGTACGCAGATGGGGCTGGAAGGGTGACGATGAGCCATCCTCACCTCCTGCATTCCATCGTGCGTCTCCAAGTCTATGGCTCCATCTCTTGGGGTGGACAAAATTTGAAGCAGAGAAGAATAAAAGGCGATTCGAACTGTACTAGATAGGTTAGTTGGGATAGATAAGGGTAAGACAAAGGTTAACTACAACTAGGCCTTGAGCAAGGATACCATGAAAGGAAAATATTTTTCACTTTATTGCTTTAAAGTAGACAATCCTTAGAATTGTAATTTGTGACAGAAAATGTCCCGCTGCCTGTTTGAGTTGCACCCAAGATCGCCAGATTGGGTCGAAACTGTCTTCCCTCTCATTTAATTCATCCCGCAGTGCTTAAGGAGCTTCATTAGCTCAACTCATGCTGTCTGCCTCTACCGACTTCGTCAGATGGGATTTACTTTTAGCCTTGGTAGTTGCTCCTCAATTCACTCAAAAATTTTTTATAGTCAATGTCTGTGTTTGCTTCGAAATTGAATAGTACCTGTTAACTGCCTCGTTTGTATTATCGTGGACACTTGATTTATGACAGGCTCTAACGGGACTGCAAGCAGATTTGTCCGTTTCGCAGGCCCAAATTCTCGGTTTCAGAAGGCAAACATCACGAAGCCAGCCAAATCGCCCACATCAACACATTGTTGGGCTTGGGAGAAATTGCATTCCTGCTGGCCACTTTGTGGAGTTAAAATGAGCCAACTTTTTCCTTGAAAAAAGTACTTTCAGGATTACGACTTTTCCATTATCCTGCTTTTCATACCACAATTGGTTAGTGGGAAGCATTTTCCCTACTTTACATAAACTTGAGCACAAAGCCCAAGGGTCGTAAACAGTCGTCTGATTGACGCGTAACTGGCAGAATTGACCACGCACAGCATATCTGAGGCCAAAGTTGTCTCGTGTTTTTTCCAAAGTCAACACACACTTGTTTTTTACCTGACCCCTACTTTTCCCAACAAGTGACCTTTGGACAGACAAAACGGTTAGTAATTAACAAAATTTATTGGAGTGATTGCTTAATTTTAAGTCCACACTGACACCCGTGTCGATGAAGTAGTTAAGGGATCAAACACCAGACGACTTAAATCTTCTCCTTTATACATTTGCACCTAGCCACTCATCTACAGCATGACATACTGGTGATCGAACAATCATTTTAATTCGCCAACTTGGCGAAGGCTATAGCTCTCTGAGGCACCACGGAATGTGAATGAAGTCGTTATACCCAGATAGAATACGCATTACCAGCTTACGGAAGAGACTGGGGCCACAAACATGACTTGGAGACCAGGCTACGTCATGGAAATTCAGGTCGCAGAGACTTCACTGGCCGTGTACCCCAAAGGCATTGCATAGCTCCTTCTCCATTGGCTATGTGGTGTAGTTATTGCCAGTTGTAAGGCTATTGACTCAAAAGCGGAGCCATGAAACAAAGGACGGAGTGAAAACTTATTGCCTAGGGCGTCTGTGTCACTCCTCCCTGTCCAGCCATATTCTCCTGAGTTTACATACCTATGTGGAGGATGGGTTTGTAACGGGCTTTACCAGATGGTTCAGGGCTAACTCACTTTAGCTGTTGAAAGCGTTTCTTCCTTTGCCACAATAATGTTTTCCATTCAGAGATAGAATTTAGCAAAGCCGCTTTTTATTATCGGATTTGCTTTACGCCGTCATTGCTATGACGCTCTCAGTCTTCCTAAGACGCAAAAAAGGCATAGTACTCCGGACGAATATGCGTTGCCGAAATGCAGAAGGACTAGAGTCTACTAGTGCAGCCCGAATTCCATGCCGTTTAGGAAATGCATTAGCGTGAAGCCTTAGTTCCCCTTAAAATCAAAATAAAAAGTTTAGCAAATAACCAGAGCAGTGCAAAGCCCATTCCTTCCTCTCCTCTCTCTCATCCCCTACTTCATAACCATAGTCCATTGCATTTTTCAAGAAGGGAAATTTTTTTGGCCTTAAGTTGACTCAAAATATGACTTAAAACCCCTTATCTTCACTTAAAGACTGTCCTCTTAAAGTTGTGCCTTTGGAGAGCGCACACTTCCACCGGTGGGTACACTTAAATTAAAGTCTCCACTGCCTTCGCAGCTACAGCAAATACTCCTCCTTACTAAATTTTACTTGTAATTGTAGTTCTTCCTCCAAAGGAATTCGCAATTGGCTTCCTCCTTCCTTGCGTATCAAAGCAAAAATTAACCACCCTTAGCCGGTGGGGAAGCACCACAAATCCATTAGCGCAAGATGTATTGTGCTCTGCAATGAGGCATCTTAAGTTCATGCGAATGCCCGCCTTTTCCAACACCCCTCATCCATCTATTTGCCCTCTTCGGTCGGAAATTTGCATGAATAAAACAATTGGCGCCAAGATCAGATGTGTTCTTTTTAGAGCATCTACTTGCCACCTGCAGTGACAGTTGAAGTTTACTAGATTTGCATAAATCTTTTGCAAAAAATGCAATAATCACCTGAAAAGATCAACGTAACTGTGACAGGTCAATATCATCAAGGCTTTTATCCATGCCATCCTTGTGAACGGATTCCTATGATAATCGCTTGAGCTTTCTTCCATATGGCAGATCCTGAATGCAGACACATTGAAAGCAAATTGAGGGAATGATTTAGTAAGAAAAGGCGCTTCAGTTGTCACACAATACCTGCAAAGTATTGTAAGTGGCAAAAACCACTCTCAATCACCTTAGAAGTTGTTCTTCCTCAATTTCTTGCCCCAGCTTCGAAACGCTTGGTTGCATTATCGAAGAATGAAAATTTTGTTGTTAACGTTTTATTGCATTTTGTCTTCCGAGACTTCATGCAAAACAAAAAGCGGCACAGTTCAGGCAGAATACATATTGCCGACTCACTGAAGGTCTGGGGGTTATTGCCGGGACTTAGAAGCCGTGCCTCCCAATAGAAGCGCAATGGCCCTGACCTTCAGTGCTCACGTAATCGAACAATTGAAGCGCAAGGGTTACCATTAAAACGTAATATGAATTTGTTCGATCGACTGAGTTACTGCCTCCTCTGCTCCCATTGCATTGGCCATGTCTCCGTGGTGTTTCGTTCAAGACTGCTAACAATTTGCTTTGCTTTAACTACGCCTAGAGTTGGTTCGCGCTCTCTTTTATTGATATCTGTGAATAGACTCCGTCGGTATTCCAGCTCCAATTGTTTGAGGCCACCCAGTTGCGACCCTTTGTAACAGTGCAAAGAGGTGATAGTATAGATGACTTGAATGTGCAACCTCAGCCTAAAGAAAAAACCCGATCAAATCACGAATAGGTTTTGTGATGTGAAGTCTTGCATTGCTTTGCAAGAAAAGAGCTCCTTATTTCAACTCATTTTACTGGTCCTGGTCCTTTTGAAGAAGCTATTCTTGAGCATGCTTGATTTGTACCCAGCAGACTCTTCTCACTCGTAATTGCCGCTTGGCTTTTAACCACTCACAGCCATGATGCAAGCACGGTCTCGTGGTGATGAAGCCGTGCGCACCTTGGAAGTGTGGATGGGTGGTTATTGAGTTAAGTGGAGATGACCTCCGGTGGAGTTTTCAAGCCTCGCTTTAGGTCAAACGCAAAACGAAGAATTTAGACCGAATTGATGGTCACTGAGACCTGCCAACATCTATCAGTGCTCCATCACGAGTAACCATTAAAGCTGCCTCCATGACCGCATGGCGCAACTTTTCTGATTGTCGTCTTTTGGGAAATTTCAAATCACCTCTGTTATGTCCGATCGAAATCTTATGGAGACTCAAGGTAAGGAATACCGATAGACTGACACTTAAAGACACGTAAACAGGTACAATTCAAATTATTTTGCCGGTTGAGAGATAATGCCGAGTTTGCTTTAATCAATTGACGCAAAAATTATTCATCAGAGGGTAGAGGACACACGATTTTTGTGGTTGCAATATGTCTCAAAGGTTTTTGGTGAAATCTTATTTCGACTCACTTATCTGGGACGTACACATTGTACCGAAGATTGTTTCCGTCCTAAATCTGCCTCAGCACAAAAAAAATGAAATGCCTGATCTAAAGGGACTACAGAAGCCTATTTTGTGTGTTCAATCACTCTTCTAACTTATGCTAAGCTAATGGTTTCTTTAATGGCTATTTTAATTACTTCTACCTTTTTATAACGTAGAGCTGTCACTTAGCCCATTAACTTGGTGCTTCGACAGAAGCAGTGACTGCGGTCTCGCAGCAACGCTCGCAAGTTGCGAACAACGGGTGCAGAGTAAATAGCAAAATCTGACGCGGTTGCATTCCTTTGGTGTCGATGAATTACATTGTCTGAACAAGCACTATTTTTGGGTGAAATTCTCCCATTCCCATCGTCAACGTAGAGCCTATTCAGACAATCCTTACGCTTATCCACTGTACTGGTGTTGAAGAATCCGCGTTGTGTTAGTCTGCCACTCGCATTAAAACGTAGACAGTACCACTTCCCACTGCGTCCTCAAGAAGAGCTTAAGTGCCAAAGTAACGCTGTGAGGAAACAAGCTGCAGTCGCCTTCGACCCTCAGTATTCCTTGTACGTCAGTCAAGCCTTCCTGATCCAGTGTGCTCTCACTTTATCATGTTGTTGGTGTTATTCATGATTAATTGAATTTGGTGGGAATTCACATGCGTGTTACCTTGCCAACAACTTAATTTAAGCAAATATAATTTCTAAGATTTAGGACTTGCTGATGCACATTTATTGGCGTTTTGGGTGGAACGATGAAGGGTCTTCCGCAAGGTGTAGCTGCCAAAGTAAAGCATGGCGTCTTAAGATCCACTCCATAGCTATCAGACCAAATATTATTTATAATGTAAAGCCTCGTGGATTCATAGCTACTCTGCATTTGCACTCCAAGGCGTTTTGATTTGTCCAAAAGTGAAAAACTAATCACGCCAATCAGTAAGGTACTACTGCTAGACGCATCCCACATTATTAAAAGTGGCGCACAGCTTCTTGTAAATCCTCATAGTCGATCCTGGGGCTTCCTTCCGTGGCACTGTAAATAAAACGTGATAGAGAGATGCTCTTATTTAAAAAAAACATTTTGTTAACTTCAAAACCACTTCTGTAGGCTGACGCTACTAGCACCATGAGGATGTGAACATTGCACCAACCACCTCCAAAAATTTAGCCTAACCGCTTACTTTCGACGCGCTTTTTTGGGAAAACTACTTGGCCGCTTAGGCCTCTGACCTACCCATTTCTAACCTTTGGTGTTTAAAGCAATTCAAGTGGTATGCAGTGAGACAAGTGGTTACATGCAAAGTAATCTGTCACGATAGGCGAAGTCACATGGACAAAGCCACCGCTTGGCACGCTCTTGGCACATCAAGCCAGCCGACAGTTGAGAATGAAGGGTAGTCGAGGTCGACCTCTTGCATCATCATCATCATCATCATCATCATCATCATCATCATCATCATTATCATTATCATTATCATTATCATTATCACCGGTGTAGCCAAGTGCAGGCCAAATCGAGCTTAACGTGTAGTCCCGTATTTTTCACCGATTTTTACATTCTTAACTAATTCGCATTTGTGCAACGTGCTTATTGCGCATTTTAGCAATACAGAGCAAATGTTACCTAATGAAATTTTGGCCTCAAAATAGAAACACGTTGAAGTAGCGGCAACAAGGTAATGGCGTTTTGCATCTTCAAATTTGTAGGCCTATATATATATATATATATTACATGCCTAATTCAGTCCATTAGAAGACTTACGCAAACCGCTAGCAATGGATTCAGGCGTTATCCTTGCAATTTGTTCATTAGCCATGGATATCAGATCTTCTGAAACCATCTGCAATCCGTACTGCGTATGCTTTAAACCTAATCATTATTATCCAAGCTCTCCGATACTATAATAAAACAGATTCTTCTTTTCATCACTACCCATGTTAAAACCGACCACCGAGTTCACTGAAATGTTGAAAGGGCTTAATGGGGAATTCTTTTGGGCCACTTTATTAAGTCCCAGGTGGACTCAAGGTACAAAGCTTACCATCATCATTAAATTTTTTTCGTCTTTAAAGCAATGAGTTGGCAGTTTGTTTGATATGCATTAATTAGGCATTCGCTTCAGCCTCCTCGCTTTCCATACACACTCAGAGGCATGGCCCAAAGGACGTGCTAATAATTCCCAAATTCATTCATCCATGGTAGTGATATTTTTTTCTTCAATATCGCATTGGATCCTCACAAACCTGAAGAAAACTGGAATAAACTACGTTAACTGATATGTCTTCAATAGGACGAGGAAAATATCGGCGCTCCAATGTAATTAAAAGCTTGCGCAGTGGTAAAAAATGGCGTTTCTGAGACAATAGGCCAGAAACTACAGTTTATTCCAACGTATGTTTGGCCATGTATATGGATTATAACTAGGACAAGGTAGAGGACTCTAGTAAATAAAGTGTGAATTCGGACCCCAAAACAAGGACGTTGTAGTTAACATGCGATAAAAAGAAAAATCATGGTATTTCCGCTAAAATAGCGCAGATGAAGAGGTTACTTTGGGCATCCACTATTGTATCTTCGGGCGATGACACTGGCTCAGGTCGTTCATTAAATCGAACGTCCACTTTTCCATGAGCATCGAGTTCCCCCCTTATCTTTAAGAACGTTTCGGGGAGCTGCACTATTGTATCAGAATAATACATTTGAAACCGCAAATAAGACTAATGCAAAGTACGCCACCAAAGAAGATTTAGCCATAGGTGTAACTGCAGTACTTTGTTTGATTGCCAACTAATGTCACGTGAGCAACCATATTGGGCTGGACATCGGAACATAACAACTGCCCCAATTCCTATGTTATTTGCATATGTATGCCCTGTCTTAGTTTTAGCCCTTCTTTTGCCTTCAGGAAAGTGTTGGTATGATTCCATAGGCTCTTAATTTAGGTCATTAATTTTATTTAGTTATAGAAGGTTGGTGCAATCTTCACCCAGATTTATGCACACAATCCTGATTTCTAAGAAGATAAATTACCTATTCAAAAAAACTCATAAGCAACTTAATCCAACAAAAGCTTTTGTGCTTTAAATGTGTTTGTAAAAGCACATAGATGCGTTGAGGTAAAAATCTTGCTGTTATTAATGGAATGTTTTGTTTTGTTTAAATGTGCCGGCCAGCAGAAACTTTCGATTCTGTGCTTGCTGCTCCGGGCTCATTCGTTGGCTCTATTCTTTTGCAATGGTGGGGTCTTGCTTTCTTGTGCATTTTCCGTGCCTACTTTATCTTTTTGCTGATCGTAACTTTTGATAATTTCGTTTCTAGGCTGATCAGCTTACGGAGGAACAGATCGCGGAGTTTAAGGAGGCGTTTTCCTTATTCGATAAGGATGGTGACGGAACAATCACTACCAAGGAATTAGGAACCGTCATGAGGTCGCTTGGCCAAAATCCCACTGAGTCTGAGCTCCAAGACATGATAAACGAAGTCGACGCGGATGGTTTGTTTCATGCTCATACACTATCATGTTCGCAGGCAATGGAACAATTGATTTTCCTGAGTTTCTTACAATGATGGCCAGGAAAATGAAGGATACCGACAGCGAAGAAGAAATCCGGGAAGCTTTTCGTGTATTCGACAAGGATGGTAATGGTCTTATCTCCGCTGCGGAGTTACGGTATGCGCGCACTTGCTCCTCATTTTTAGGCATGTTATGACAAACCTTGGCGAAAAGCTTACCGACGAGGAGGTCGACGAAATGATCCGCGAGGCTGATATTGACGGTGACGGTCAAGTGAACTATGAAGGTAAGTAATGTCTGCATGCTTTAATTTTATTGTCTTTCTGGCGTTTCCGTGTCTCATGTCTTCTATTTATGTCCCCTACCCCATCTGTCGTGATCGATGTCGTCTCCGCCAATTCCCTCGACCTGTCAAGAGTTCGTCACGATGATGCAGTCGAAGTAACTTCAACTCGTCACAAAGTGGAATCAGTTCAACGTATTTTCACGTTATTTGGCGTTGACGAATTCCTCTGACTGTCTTGTTTTTGACGTGTTGATATTTTTCACAAAATGACTTCGTGTTATCATTCCGTGCTCAAGCAGCTGAACAAAAGTTTATGTTATATATCTAGATATATGCAACATACTGCGATTGTAAGACTCGCTTTTGCACTTACGGCCCCCATAATTCTCACATTTGGCATATCGCAACTGAGCACCATAAAGCCCCAGTAAAACCATGCTCTCCCTCCACTTTCTTTATGCTAGTTCAAGATCTTGACTGTTGCTTAGATGATAGCCGAGTTGTGCACTTTCCCCATTGATGTCATAACTCGAGCATTCCCCAGGAAAAATAGTGCACAAGTAGGCTTTCCATACGTGTAGTGTGGCCATGGAGGTTCCACGGTAACGGCCCTCGTGCGTCTGGCGTCGCTTGTGGCTCGTGAGTTTTGACTTGCTGTTTCGAAGGTCGGTAGTGCCTTTCAGGGCTTCTGATGCATTGTTCACCTCGTACCTCGGTGTTGTCTGTGGTGCCTCGTCCGTTCTTGACGAATGGTGGAGATCTGACGCGTTTACTTCTTTTAGAGTTCGTTACTATGATGACGACGAAGTAGTCCACGTCTTCAACTCATGTACCATCAAGTCGATGTGACACTCACTTTTCTTTCCATTTAACCGCGTTCGCTTATCGTTCCTCGCACCTTCCATTGCATGGGTTCCTTGAGAACACTTATCACTTATTTGCTTACTGATATCGACCACTGGACCCGCGAAGGGGCCAGATCCCTGGTTATGATGTGCGATCTGTTCCCATTTCTCCCTAATTTTCCGCCTCCACTGTACATTTCCGTCGCAAACGAGCCTACCTAAGTAGATCCCACAGTAAGGTTTTGTGTTTAGTGGTCCTTACCAGCACCGTTGGCTTCTCCAATTATCCCTTCATCAAGTCACCAACCTCATCTTTAGAAGTTCACTCTAAAGTTTGCTTTCGCTTATGCATAGCAGTGGAGATGAGTCTATGGGATGAGTGGTTGAACTGTCCTTGCCCTCCTTCTTCATCCATCTCAGAAGTTGTCTCCAATTTATTTAACCTATCCTTGGCTACGACAGTTTCTCGCTGTGCGAAGCATGGATTAAATACCGGCTGCCAATGGCAACATTCAAATATATTATTCTTTACGTACACGGCATGATATCTTTTCATTAGTGGCCTTTGATACGGGGTTGATACTCTTATAAATTGGTTCCGAACCACCACAGAGGTGAGCGGTTGAAGTAAGTGGGCTGGAATTACGCATCTGTTCCGGGCGTGGTTCTCTACATTTTTGGTCTGAGAAGTTTAGGCAGTCGCATTCATTGGTGTGTTAAAGGCTCTTGCCGTCTATTGGGTCTATATTCCTTGCCATACACTGCGCAGCATGTAAATCGTTAATATTTGTAGTAGGTGATGCAGTGGTACTATTAAATTACCTTTGCAATTTTGCAGAGACAAACTTTCTTGTGAATGTGGTAGTACCGTGTTGGTTAGATCTGCTTCTCAAGACGGTCAGCAGTGGCTATTTGCATACGCTGGTCCATTGTTTTCTAGCCGCTCTCGTATTCACCAATTTTTTGGCCAGGAAGCAATCTTTCCTTTGACAGACTTGAAATTTACCCCCACCTTAGTGCTACAGCGAGTGAATTGTATGTGGCGCAGTGTTTGTCGCTGCCTATTCTGTACGCGAGCTTTCGTCACAGCAATTTGTGGGGAAGTCTGCGATTTACTAGTTATTAGGGAGAGCGAGTGGAGTAATGGCGCGCCCATTGACGAGCAAAAGGTCGGATAGGGTTACGCAGGACAATTCCTCCGGCCTAATGGTTTCCCGAGTTGCCAGTTAATTTAGCCTCACTCTCGATGGCTTCTGCCGCTGCCACCACTTTGGCCGACTGAATTAAGGTGAGGGCAACGCCTACTCCTGCTTTTATCCTAATTGCCAGTCTTGTCCCTTCCGAGGTTTCAAACCTTGTCGTCTAATTCGCACTGGTCTAATGGATTTATTTTTAATATTTGGGGATGTTCTATAGACCTGTCGGTAACCGCCCCGCTCTCTGTACGTTGCATTGCTGGTGAGGTAAGTAAACAGAGATTGAGAGGGCTCTGCGGGTGAAGTGAATGTGGGGAGAAAGAGAATGTCTTGGGCAAGTTCGTCGCTCAGCTGACAAAAAGTTGCGTTTTTCATTTATGCAAAGTACGTCAATCGTCGCCATCGGTACCTTGCGTGTAATTCTGTCAGGCTGACGACATGTGAACGCACCACAGCGGTGTGGCGTCGTAGGTTACAGCAAATTTTGGCATTCAATTTCATCATACTTGCAAGTGCACCAACAAAGCAATACTTTTTTTGTGTTAAGGGCAGCATGTGGACTGATGACATTGGGCGAGTTGACCCAGCTCGAATTGTGCATTCGTGCTCTTAGGCGTAGTTTACGGTGCCTAAATGGAAGTACACTGGAACATTTGCCACCATCATTGTTGAGGCATCGTGAGGACTCTTTGAAACAGATTCAGCCAATAGGGGCTTAATGGACAGCTCTTGGGGTGGGTGGGGCTAGAATCTCACATTATTAGAGTTTATTCATGGAGATGATGCCCTGTACAGTCAATATTTTTGGCAAGGCAGTTCGAGATGGGTTTCCTTATGCTGCGTATTTTTAGGAGACTTGGCAATGTTGATTCAACTAGCCGGGGCTACTGCAATCGCCCGAACTGGTCGAAAGGGCGGAACGCCCTTCAGGCTTCATTCAGAGTTATCTTAAGTAGCAGGGGTCGACAAGCAAAGTACTTGCATGATTTGAATAATTAAGCGCCTTCAAATGGGGTTCGCTTCGGGGCAATCACCGCATGTTCTGAGTCTCTTCGTAGCACGCACGTGCGTCTTAGGCTCCCGGTTGGGGTGGTGTATGACCTTTGTAATAGTGGGCGCGTTGACTGAGTTTCGAGGCAATATCTTCGTGTTATTATTAAGGCATAGCAAGCTGGAGTGACTTGTCAAAGTGGATGAACGGGAGGATCCCCCAGTTACCCCTCTCGGAGCAGTTTCCTCAAGGGTGGTGGAGCACGCAATCGCATCATTTTCTGCTCAGGACTTTTTTCCAATCCTACCCAAATTTTGCAGCACTGAGTAAAGAAAAGTTCATAACGTCGCCTCCACAAACCCATCAAATGTAGTGATAGCGGAGGCATCATTTCTAAGTGATTCTGATTCTGGGATGGGTGAGCGGCCTCTCACATCGGTCCCTGCTGGGACCTGGTTTGGAATAAAAGGACCTTTCCCTTCATTGTGCTTTCGTTCTTTGGAGGCTGTTGAGGTAAACTGATGACAACTACCTCAGAGGCTGAAATCAGTGTCAACAGTGAACTAGCATCACTTTGGCAAAATTAAACGCCTCTTCTGGAGAGTGGGACTTCGGTGATACCTTAGAACACGATTGCGCTGCCAGGAGAGAAATGGCAGCTTTCTGATTTCATCAGAAGAAAAGATTACTTAGTGAGGTAATATAGCAACTCAGATGCTCAAAGTCTTCCCTAGTTTCAGATATCAATCAGTGGTGAATAGTGGATGGTGTGAATGGACTCGAACTTGTAGTTTGAATTGGGCTCTTCAAGTTGTACATAAGGAACTTTGAGACTGGTTCCCTTTGAGGGTGATTAAAAGCCTCTGTGCACCAACTCAACTCCCTCTCAGCCCCCAGTGAGGTTAAATGACTGTCCTTCTTTCCCATCCATTAGTGCAAAGTGACAGTTATTGAGATGTCTGAAAGCTGCTCTTCTTGATGATGGGTAAGTAGACGATAGATGAAGTAAGCGATGGGCGAAAATGCAGTCATCATTCGCTCAACCAAAAAGCAAGAATAATATGTACCTTCCATCGCTTATACGAGGGTTGCTTCGCTGACCATCTCCCCGCTCTGCACTTTTGCAAATTTTTCAAGAAGCACGGACTTAAATTGGAGAATAATACACAATGAGGGATGAGTTTTTCTCCTGAGCTAAACCACGCCCGGTCTCTCTGTGTTTTTCGACTCTATGTTATGCCAAATTGAGGCTGTGAATCTTTTCCTTGGTAAATGACATGCTGCATCTCTCTTAAGCCCTTCACTCGCACCACATCACTGCCATCACCCACACAACTTCCAAATATACTGCTGTGAGGTGGCATAGCGTCTTCATTGCAAAGGCGAAAATAGCGAAACTTGAGAGGCTTTATTTGGCTTACCCATAGGCAAATGGATTTAATCATGCGAAACCTATCGTGTACCCTGCTAGAAAGCCAATTAAGGCGTAGACTTGTGTCGCCAACCTTAATTTAGGAGGTACTTCAAAATTTCCATGTTTGAGTCACAAATCCCACTTAATGTATGATAAAAATGATAACACCTTTTTGTTTCATCAGGTAGTTCTTCTTGGATCCTTCTATCAATCCATTCATCCACTTATCACCTTAAATCTATGCTCTAGCTTAATCAAATGCTGCTTTCCCCTCAATCAATTCATTTTCTTGATTAATTGCTTTTCTACGACCAATGCATGAAGGCTCTTCTTTTCACACTTGGTGCGTCCACTAAATGCGACTGCCATATTTTGCGGGGGTGAAAATGTCCTTACACACGGGTTCAGCTTCCTCAGTTGCCTTTTCATCCAAATCTATATCCTATTATAGTTTTACAGATGATTATCAAAATTACGTTGTGGAACTTTCGTCATACCCACTTTTCGTGTCAGGAGTAGGCGGACTGGAGAGTGGAAAAGGTGGAAACTATGCGAGGTTACTCATGGTGACTAACTTCTAGGCAGTACACACACCAAAGTCATTTATTCATTATTGAACTGACACTCTGATGAAGTGCTACTTTGTAAGGCAATGTTGCCATGAGAGACGTCTCGTGATTCCATTATTCAGTGTGGTCAAAGGTAATATTTTCACGCCTTGCATAGTACAGCAGGCCAGTGGGTGTATGTGTGCGGATGTGCGCGCGTGCGTGTGCGTGTGTGCGCATGCGCAGGAGGGTAGAGGAGTAGAAATAGGAGATCGGATTTCCCCTCGCGCGCCTGCCTCTCGCACTCGCTCGTGCCTGCGCGCGGTCAGGTCGGACGTGATTCTATTATCGATTGCGCGGCGCAGAGTACGAGTGCGCACGCATCCTCGGGTGTACGTACGCCCACCTGAGCGCTCACCCTGTGTCTTCTTGTGCGCACGCGCAACTCTCCTATAGGCTCATCCGACGCCCGAGTAGATACGCAAGCATCAGCCACGGTGCTACTGCTGGTATTAGTAGTACTACTGCTCACTTTAAGCCTCTTCCGTGATAGCAAAAACGCCCCATTTACACTTGCACTGGTCTAATCTTACGCAAAAAAACATATAAATGAATTCGAGGCCCAGCTTACCTTTCATGTTTCAATGAGGGTTGTCATGTCGACCGATGAGGCAAACGGGCTTGTTTTTATTGCTGTTACTACCTCTCGACAGGTAAACTGTTGACATTGGAAGCAACGAACATATTCACCCTCCTATGAAAGAAATTCAAGTGCTTTAATGTAATGAAAATGCACTTTTAAGCGCTGAGTTGTGGTGAGAATAATGTTTTCCCTTCTTTCATCGAGGAGAAATGACAATAAATTCTAGTGAAATTGCAAATACTGTCAAGGCACTAGAGATGCTCCCATTCTGAGTACTCTCTTTAGTTCTATGCTTTGAGCTAATAGAATAAAAAAGAAAAGGTTGAGGATCACGGATTCCCATGGGATTTGCTAATAATTGTTCTCAACTCTATGCACAGTAACTTCTGCTCCTGAATCAAAAAAAAAACTTTTTTCCTATTACACAAAGGCGAATGCTAGAAATCGGCGATATTAGACTTTGGGATGTAAGTTGGGCGTAACTACTGCTTGAAATTGAAGAGACTATTTGGAGTTCCGGTGCGACATAAGAGGAGAAATTTAGACTTCCAGGGGTGTTGTAGTAATTGAGCAAAATAAGAATTTACTTCGCAATCTGTGATTAGTTTATCTCCTCTGAGTTTCAATGATTACGGTAATTTGGACTACAGATTTGAATCAAACTTCGATAAAACTAACCTAGGCGTCTACCAGGAGGTAGAAAAATTCGGTGAAATAGGCGTGTCAGAAATTAATTTCATTGCTCTTTATTGAACTCGAGAGGTAATTTGCTTCCCAAGAATATGATCGGGCATATTCTTGACGGTGGTGGATACTGTCGCTTCGCCTAGTTTCGATCCGCAAGCAACTCGCGTCAGTTGATACTGAAAATTCCTCCGATTCATCTTCGGTGCGATCACTTTGCATGAAGCCCTTCAAAATGCCAAACTGCTCCCGCACTTGCATAACCTGTAAATCCTTTCAAATGAGGGGATAAATTTTAGCCCTCGAAAGGTTATTCTTTGCCATTCTCCTCGCTAGAAAGAGGAAGCGTTTGTAGTACACTGGTTAAAGGTGAATCAGGAAGACAGCGATTCTGAACTAAATAACAGTCGTGATGCACTATAAGGAAGGACCTGGAAAGCTAAATTAATGCAACACCATCAATTTGGTGAGAGTTGAATAGAAGGAAGAGGAGAAAGAGTGAAACTTGATGCGGATAAGACAGTCGTTTTAAATTGAGCATGTGAAATTGTTTTGTCGTAAAAGCAAGCGGCAATTGATTGATTGTTGTCAAAAATAGATACTTGTGAATGCAAATGGTGGTGACGTCGGTGATGGTGATGATGATAATAGTAATAATAATGAAAATTCTTCAAATCTTTGCACATTTTCCAATTTAAACTATGGCATTTCTAAAAGCCCTCTTTTTGTGCTTATTAAGGAAAACTTGTGCAATTAGCTTCCTCTTTGTAAGTTGAATAAAGCTTCTAAGGTTAAACAAACGCGTCGAAAGATCTTGCCTTTAAGCCACCATCAAGGTGTTTCGAAGCGGGTGATTCGAAGGACACTGTTGCATTGGAGAGTCAGTTTTTAGGGCGGAGCACCTCTGAATGTAGCTGTTGATGCCGTAAAAATATCACCAAATGTCCTCCTTATGTTCATTGTTCTCCGTAAATATTATTCATGTTATCAAGTATGAGATAGCAATAACCTTGAAGTTGACATTTAGGACGTTTTTATGCACAAAACCTGGAAGAGTAGGCAAGTGAGATGATGGGTGTGGCAACTAAATGAGGACAGAAGCATGGGCGCTATTTTATCCTTTTCTCTGCGTAGAAGGTTGCAATCGTAATGTCACATCGACGCAACAGAACTAACAATTCGTGCCAAAACTGTAGCCCCGGCAAGCCTCGACTTTAACAGCATGGGACTTCAACTGAATGTGCGCACATGACACTCGGGGGCCATTACCAGTGTGTTGTCCTTAAATGACGCGCTATGCAAGACGTCTTTCTCCCTCTCTCTCTCTCTCTCTCTCTCTCTCTCTCTCTGATGTACTAAATTTTGTGACCCCTTTGGGGCAATGGGGATAGATCACGCCCACACTTCGTTCACCGTATCTGACCATAAAACTGACCATCTAGTCTGGATCCTCGGATACCTGTGCTGCCAACTCCAAGAGACTGATAGGGTATCAGGCCTATTTGCAGGTAGCCTGCAGGGGGTGTTGTTATTCAGACGAAAGGCGTGTTATTAAAAAAGTGAGATTACAGTGGCAGTTGGGTTTGAAATGCTCTACCCTACTTGCTTCTGTCACTTTCACAATGCCATTTCAATGGAACGTTTAGCCCGGTAAGATAAAGCAGAAACGCCTTTATTCATTGTATTTATGCACTTTAAAGTTTAGCGCAGCAATGATTTTCTTCCCAGTGTGGAATTGTTTTCGTTCCTTGAATAATGTCTTGCATTCCATCTCGACATAACTGTCGTATTTTATCCGATGCAGTTAAACCAAGGCTGCATTTAAGGGCAAAAGAAATTAAGTTTACGAGGCTATCTTCAGTGGTGGCAAGCCACCACTGTTTGCTTATAAGTTTCGTGTGCCAATTTAGTAACGCAGACACTGTTTTCTCTCCAAATTCTCTAAGCACTGGAGGCACATGCTGAAACGATGCCAATTGGCCGAATCCGGGTTGACCTGTTTAAGAATAATTCCGATTTCGAGATCTGACCTTGAACACCAATCTCTCCAATGGCGATACTCGTGCCTGTGTGTCGAGGCTTAAGACCTTGTTTCTATGACTTGGAGAAAGCGTTAGCCTCCCTTCGTGATCTTTAATGCGTCTGGTTTCAATCAACCGCAGAGTTTCAAACTTCTGAGATTTAAAGAAAAACTTTTTGGGAAAAATTTTTTAATACTAGTTTCCGCATTTTCAATTTACGCACTGTCCCATTCAGTTGGGACATTGTGCACCATTCGTGAGTGGGAAGATGCGATCTTGACTTACACGCAAGGCCATCAACCTCGCAAATCTCTTTTTGAGAATTGGAAACAGAAAATGCAATAGCTCCTCGTAGTTTAGGAGCCATTAAAGGCATTGCGGGTTAATGCCTCAGGTATTACCAATTAGACCAATGTAACTGTGGTACAATTATAGCAGAAAGGGGGAGAAGTTAATCAGCCCTTTCTTTGACTATTGTGAAGTAATGACCTCAAAAGTGAGGTCTATTTCATTGGAGAAAACAGTTACATCAAATGTCTACACCATCAGCGTTGTCGGGAGATGTGAGCGTGGTGTTTCCCTTGGCCAATCAACTAGTTGGAGATCAGAGGTAAAGCACATTCGAGTTTATGGGCTGTTTGTTTACCCACTTCAATTGAACAGGTATAGCATAGCGGTGATATGTACGTGAAGGTGCAAAAAAGGCGTAATGTGTTGGAGATTTTTCTTCACGCATCCAAAATGCCAAAGCGCGTTATCTGGGGAATGCATCACGCACACACACCCACACACACGGGCGAGAGTGGAAACAATACTCCCCTCAGGAATGAAATGCCAAGTGAAAGGGTGACAATTAGGACGGCGGGGATGGGAAACATGAATTTGTTAAATAATCACGATGCAAATTATTTACTTATCCCAACTACAAAGGACATACATTGATTGTGACAGGCTCAATATTTCTACTCAACAAAACGTCTCATTGTATGTTTGAAGTGCAGTCCAAAAGAAATCTACACAATTCTCTTTAAATTTATTATCCTCCATGGCAATTTGTAGGCGGTATCCACTTTTCGGGATTATCAACACAGCCAAGAACTTGACGAGGAACTGCAAAAAGGTTTTCATTAGGGCAAACTCATATACCAATTTTGGAGAAAAAAAATCTCCGCCACTACTTTATTATGTCGGTGCGACCATGTCTGCGTTCAGGATCACATCGGTTACCATCGACCAGAAGAAAAGAATGAGAAGGAAACAGCCATTCCATTTGTACAACTTACCTTCAAAAGCGACTACGAATTCCTGTAATTCAAAGTCCTTATTACATAAAAGACAAAAAACCAAGTGTTTATTAATCTGGTGACGTGTGATTTGACTGCATCTGTCTGTAATAATAACAGGTAATACCAAATGGCAATCTCTTTACTAATTCTGGTGACGTCACCCAAAAATACTCCTAAATTGAATGTCGCCTTTCACTTTTGACCAAAGTCGTGCCATTACGGTTTGTAGAAGAGGTTTTAATGTTGAGGAAGGGTCCTAGAGGGAGTGCTTGAAACTATTTCCTTAAAGAAGTAAACATTTCCTAGGTGGAGGTCTGAGGCAACTGTGCCTGTGTTAAGCTTCAGCATTTGTTTCTTCCCTTCGAACCAACTAAGAACTTAGTGTGACAGATGGGCAGGAAGATGCATTGTTTATTTTTTTTCTGGCCTAAGTACAAAATAACCGTTGAAGCAGCTGCACAAATTCACGGCTCTGTGCTATTTCAAACTAAGTCAACTTCAGCAGTCTGGATGGGGGTTCTTTCGTCGTGACTTTCAAAAAGGCAGCCAATTGCCTTGCGAGACGCCCGAGTTCTTATTTCGCCTTAAAGTGAAGCCCTTCTGTGTCTGCACTAACAGCACCCATGCGTAACAGAGCGCCAAAGAAGTCGGTTTAGAGAGCCACACCTCAATGAGACCGCTTCTACTTCACGTGGCACTGACTCAACGCGTTGAGTTCTCGCTTGCCAGGGAACTTTCGAGGAGGAAAGGTAAGCAGTTGAATAATTTTATAAAGCACCGAGTTCTAAAACGTTATCGCCTAACAGAAAGGATGGGAGTGGACCAACTATGGCCTGTTTAGCTGCTCCCACACAAACTCCACGTTGAGAGGTCGACAATCATGCGTTTTGCAACAACCCATTTCCAGCAGCATATAGGGTGCGAAGGTGTATATGTAAACCGGTGAATAATTAATACGTCTGAAGTTTCCAGTCTTGCCGAGAGAGGGTAATAAACACTTTCCCTTTTCAAAATCTGTTCCCTACTCCTGCCAAGGTAATTTGAGTAAATAAGAAATCTGTGGAAACATTAAAGTTAATGGAAACTTATGAGCCGTTAACTTGCTTAAGGTGTCCCTATTTATGCCACCCTGACTCCTTTACGATGGGCTTTAAAGTTTTAAGGTTTTACTGTATTCACCCAGAGTCGAATTGAATAGAGGAGATTTCAAAATGAAAGGAGTAAACACGTTATTTCTTTGATCAAATCGTCGAACGGATAAAATTAGCATAAGAATTATTCAAGCTACCAATGCGCTCACATCGATGACTTATTTTGAGGCATATTTTAGCGTTCTGAACCTGTCCTGGAGACAGAAGAATGTATATTACCCCGACAGAAGGGCTCTGGGGCCCTCGGCAGAGGTTCAAAAACAGAGTCCTCAAGGGTTCCGTTACCAAAACCTAAAACCAAACCAATAATTAAAGCACTGAAATTTTTATCAAAGAATAGGCATTTTTCTGAGACAAAGAAAATTTTGAGGCGAATAAAGATGGAACTGTGCGGTCACCCGGCCATCGGCTGTAGTGTTGTATATTTGTGGTATGCCCGGAGGTCAGACATCATTTCATGAGAACCAACCACATCTGCAATACTGAATCAAATAGAGCACAATCTTCCAAAAATAGGCAAAGGATTGTTTTGAATAAGGCTTAGGAAAGCTTGTCACGACGTGGTATTAATGGATGGCTTGAAGTTGGATAACTAGAATAGATTCAAAATAAGACGGCCTGTCAACATCATTGACACGTCATTAACGGTAGAGATTGCTCTTGAGTTGCCACGAGTTCAGACTACTGGGTAAAAAGTTAATTTGTCAAATCGGATACCAAATAGCAATTTTCACAAGACGATTTATTTAGCGCTGGAATCCCATCAGTGCAATAATTGTAACTGCCCAAAACCTCACAGTGACCTCAGGTTGAAGCAGTGACCTTACTTCGCACTAACCTTTTAACGATAAAACCATGATTATTAATTTACTTGATGCACAAATTTAAAGATTAGGTCTAAGGCCGCGCAGGATTAATATGGATAAGGCGTAGTTGCTAGGACGCAATGCACGATAAAAAGACCTCCATTTTCATTAAGGGCTACTCCTTGCTTCGTTTTATCCCCTTAAATATGGCGGTAGTAGGTTGAAGGGAACCGTTCCACGCCCTCCGCCCCCCTCGCCCACACGTGCTCTTTGAATGTGGTAATGAGACTGTCATTCACTCAAATGACTGCTCGTCCATTTGTCCGACCGCCTCAAAATTGTGCCAATAAATTGCAGCTATAACCTCGAGTATTCAAGTCCGTAACATCTCCTTGTGTTAGACAATCAGTTGTAGGGAATCAGTCAGGTAATTTAGATCTGAGGTAGCTGGTTTTAAGCATTCCCAACTATCAGCTCAACTCTTTGTTTTGCTTTTGCAGATACTTAAGACTCTGCCCTTTTACTTCCTCTGGACTGTGTGTTCCTCGGACCACTTCGACCCTTCCTTACAATCCAATCACATGTCATTCATTAACATTTAGTAGATCAAGTTTGATGCATCAAGCGCAACGATTTTAAATAATCCATCATGGAACGGAAAATTCGCAAGCAATATCTCCTCCTCCCTCTTGCCTTCCACGCCCTCCTTCGCACTTACTTATGGTTAAGGGAGGATTCATGCCAACATGTCAGTTAAAAGAGTATTCTTAACAAAAAACTCAAAATTATGTGATAAGGAATTTTTATTGATAAACTTGGTTTAGGATAGAGGAACCCTTTCTCACCGAGCTTTGATTTTGGGCTTTCTTTGAGAGACAATTCACGAATCATGACAAAGACGGAAAATGCAGTTCAATTCACCACAAAGTGTGCAATGGCCAAATTCGTCTCCTTGCGTGGACATTAGTCTGGTACTCACCCAATCTGAGTACTTTTGTGAGCAGGAACAAAATTAGAGACTCCCTTTTGGCATAAACTAATCAAACAACTCTTACAGCTAACCTGGTCGATGTAATTAATGGGCATTTATTACAGAACAAAAGTAGTCGTTAGCAAGAAGGACAAATATAAAGTGGTAGTCTCAAATAGAAGAATGCAATACACCCAAATTGGCTGTAAATAGTTTGGGAGTACAACCTTTCCCTTTTCAATTTCTGTCTGCGTGCCTCCGTCTAGCACGCATTTCGACTGACCAGTTCATTGGGACGATGTCCGAAAAAGGGCCACCGAGAACTGAAGCGTGGACTTAGGCGAGAAAGTCGGTGTGGCACAAGTGCATCAAAACTCACCTGCTCTGCCCTTTCATAACGAGACTTACTGGCTCAGAGGCAATTAGAACGGAGTACCTATCACCCTCCTCCCTTTCGTCTTCTCAGATCTACGCAGTTTCGGATATAGACTAGGGCGATAGAATCTGTTATTCATTTGAAGCCTCTCACTTTGATCATTCGCACCCCCTTGAGCACCTCTGTGCTGGATAGAAAGAGAGAGAGAGAGAGAGAGAGAGAGAGAGAGAGAGAGAGAGAACAACCTTAAAACATGCGCAATTCCAAAAACAACATACACAGCATAGGCTAAGTGGATCTTCAACTAAAGGGAAAATAAACAATTGGGACTTTGAGGCTTTCAAAGAAGGGGTTTGTAATGCTGCTAGCCTACACGACTTCGTTGATCCATAAGCTCACCCTTTTTAGCATCTATCGTGGGTTATCAGAAGTAAAATAACTCCTCAATGTGACTTCCGTACTTTTGACAGAAGCAACAAAAGTAGGGAATTTTGGTTTGAGTGGCGAGACAAAGAGCTACTTTGTATAAAATGAGTGCACATATGCAAAGGTAGATGGCCATAAGTTGTCCGGGGTCTTAGCCTTCTAAGTTAGTGAAAAGTATTCTTTCAAATGTCCGCCTCCTGTGCCGGAAGGTTTTGGTACACAGGCACTAATTCTGCTTCTATCCATCCTTGTGAACATGGGCGAATATTCTCTTTATGCCGATTGGCGAGCTTTTATTGGCCAAATGGGCCGCTTTCTTCGATCAAATCAACGGAAGCTTTCAATGAGTTACAAATTCATGTCGTTTAACAATGGCTTTATGTCCGTTTACTTTGCTTCGAGTTCAAGCGCTCTCCGTGCCTCTTTTGGTTCATGGCTCCTTATTATGAAACAACGACTGATTTAATCGTAGGGGCGTATCAGATCAATAGTAGTACTGTGGACCCATGGCAATGGAAGACAGCGTGATGACATCACATGCCAACATGAAGGCATGGCAACACAAGGGGACGACTATCTAACGCTCTTCAAATGCAAATAGGCTCTTCAAATTGTCTGTGTAAATAAATCTAACGAAAGGTACAAGAGGTTCCACTGTATCCCACCGTGTAACCGCCTCCCCTCGGGACAATGCCCTGCGTGTTTACAATTCCTTCATTTCCTGACGCATTTTGATGGACTTGAGGGAAGAAATAAATACTGAAGGGCGCATTAACTATTTATGGAAGGAGAAAGGTAATCACATACCCAAACACAGGCATAATTTCCGACTCGTCTATCGTATTTAGACTCGCATTAATAATTTTTCAGTCAGATTTCAGCACCTTTTGCAGGATAAATGAACTACCAAACTTACTAGCATGATCAAAAAATTGGTCTTCCACTATCATCAAGGGTCTCCACAAGTGGAGCAGGAATCGAAATGCCTCTTTAAGGGAAGTGACGAATCAGCATCTTCCAAGGACCTGCTGGTTGAGAGTGACCGTTCTTCCTTTTTACCCATTCTTCTGAAAATTCTCTCATTCGCTTCCCTAATGGTTTTGTTTTTTAAAACTCCATACACGGTGACTTTGGTCTTGTTTCGTCAACTTTGTTCCTTTCCTCAAAATGTTGTCGTAATCTCATAAGCTTGCTAATCCTACTCGTCTCACGTTGTAGTAGGTTTTGGGTAGGATCTTGGCTTTTTCTTGCCTTTTCGAAGTTTTGCTAACCTTAGACACAAGTGGTAAATCTTAAGAGCAACGATCTTCTGTAACACCGTATAGACTGGCTATTGCCTTGGGAGATTCGAACGCCTAGGCTGGACACGCTCCTTTGACGCTATCCGGACCCCGTTATTAACTAGTTAGTAATTTTTTTATTGCTGACATTTCTCTTGCGCTATTTTTTTTATTAGAAATGGTTTAAAAGCTTCGTGATAGGTCCGTATTTGATGACTTCTTCAAGCCAGACTATTGAAAAGAATAAAAAAGTAATGCTAAGTGGAGTTGTTTCAAAGAGGTCTCCACAATCAGGAAAAATGCAGAAGCACCGGCCTGACTGTGTAGCTGATATAATCATGATAAATAGGTGGACTTTTTGACTAACGTTCCGCTATTTCCCACGGAATGCTGGTATATTTTTGATACAGGAGCGGCGTGGTTCAGGCTATTCGGGAATTGTGAAGAGGTAGATGAATCAGTCTCTATTAGTTCATCAGAGCGTTTCCTTCTAGTGGTACCTCATGTTCAACGTTGAAGTGATGTAGTCTGGCAGGGCCATGCACAACCGCCCCCGATCTCCGCTGCTGCGTTCCCATGCTTGGCGTCATGGTTACACACCCAACAAAACATGAAGATATGCACGCCTTCGGAGAAAAACACACGCAGTCTTGAAAATGAGTGCTGAATGCTTCTACTCCTTTAATGTCGTACGTAATTCAAGGCTTAAGCTGACAATACTATGCAATGCAGAACCTAAAGAGTCATTTCTTCCGTAACTGAGCCTGAAATTTGAGTTTTGGCTAAAGAACCCCTCAAATTTAAGCCCTCAATTGTTTCATTAGCTACGTCACGTGATCAGGCGAAAATAGCCAAACCAACGCTGTCAAGTGTTTGTAAAAGTGCACATTTTTCATTCCTTCTCTCCGTCTTAAGTGTTTAATAGGTTCACCAAGTGCGTGGATTTTTCGGTTTTGATTTTGTGCTGCCACCTTGGCCAGTGGACGTCACTACACCTCTCGGACGGAAGGGTGGAGCACCTTCAGAATAATGGCAGTCCAAATATGTAATTTTAAGTATCCTATTTAAAATTTCTACTTGGCTTAAACTAAAGCACATTTAGCTTGTAAAATGCCATCATCAAACTTTAATTCTACATGCTCCGGAAGTCGTTTAAGACCTCAACGGCAGCTTTTTATAACCATCTGCATCACAACCACGGGGCCAGCGTTTTGGCTGCGATACCACAGAAACTGAAGCCTTCAAAAGATTTCAAAACTGTGAGGTCGTACCTTCGATGATATTTTTGCTAAAGGCTTTGGCACGTGGTAGCATGATGCTTGCAAAGATGAGGAGCCAATTGCAGCATTGTGTGATAGGCTATGATTCAATGGTCCTCGAGGTGCTAAAATATGGTTCCCTTCTCTGCAGAGTCAGTATTTTAGGGAGGAGCAATTGACTTTGACATGAGTTAGAATGCCCAAGCACACCTTAGAAGTCTCACGTTAATTGCCTGTGAGAAATAAGTAAATCGTCAAGTAATATAGAATACAGATTTTCATCCACAAGCTGCCCACACCCATACAACTGACAGCTTGTTTGCCCAAAGAAAAATCAACGCATCTTTTAAGCTCATTTTTGCATTAATCACCCTAACCCTGCACAAGTCCACCTTAACCCCGAAAGGATTGTGGTGGCAAAGGTTTGGAACTCGGATGTAAAGGCACTGAAAAAAAAGGTCGCAATTTTCCGCTTGCGAAGGGATTTATTAATAATTTGAAAATTTTCGGAAGCGAGGACTTGAGTTGACTTCGCATGCATAAGAGGGTGAGAGGCTAAAAAACAATGGCAAGTTCATCCATTCCCATATGCTGATCGGTGTTTACTTAAAAAATTAATGTGCCTTCCTACTCACTGAGGGTGGTATAAGAATGCTCTCCTGCAAAATAAAATTCCGCGAGAGAACACTGCCTTCTCTGAAGCCCACATTGTTGTGCCAGCTTAATGGCCAGGCATGGGCATTCTCAAGTTGACCTTGGATACCGGTTGACCCATCCTCACTTCCTGAGGTAGGATTTTTCTGAATTCGTGGTAAGTTTGAGCCTACTCCGCGAACTACGATCCTCGCAGACGCTTGATTGGCATGCTGCTTTCTCTGCTAAACGCAGATTAACTCACCTTTCGGCATGCCACTACTGGCAGGGCGTATAGTGGTGCTAAATTAGAAATGGAAATCAACCATTCTTGAATAAAAAAAGAGAATCACTGCAGAAGTGTAGGAGGATTTTGTAGAATAAATATTTGAATGAAAAGGGAACTTCCAAAGATGCAAGTATGGGTGCATCCAATGAATTGGTATATTTACTGCCATCAATTTTTCAACCTAGACCAATGCCGTGCCACTGAGACAGCATCATATTAGGACGTAGGAAGTGCGCGTTATTTCATGCCAAATTGTCTAATTGTGTAGAATCTTTTATTTCCTTACTTGTCCTCTCCTTGGGATTATGCAATAAACGCATACAATCATACTTAGATACACACGCCCACATGCACACACACGCGGAGTCAGGCATGAATCCACACGTGCGCACGCATGCGCTTACGCAGTACACGTTGTCGCGTAGCCAAGGCGGATAAAATCGATAATCTTTGGCCTTTGCTACACATTGGCTAACACCACCCAGGGACGCACCAACTGACCCGGCTGTGCACAACCCCTCATGTGCATATCCCTTTTCCCCAGTGTAGTGTGTGTTTATGTCGGCGGCGGTGCGTAATGTTCGATAGGGCGCATTGAACCTCTTCCTCTCTACAATCCCCGTGTGTGCGTGTGTGTGTAATCGTGGGGGCATACATGCATTTTGGGATTCTGCTCTCCCCTCTTCTCTCTCCGTCTCCACAACCATCACTTTCAAAGCCTGATTTGTCCCACTTGGTACTCTGCATTTCTTCTTTCCTCTATTTTGCTCCAATAAATTAAATTTTAATTAGGATAGATGGAATGGAATACAGGGGTGGGGGGGACGAAGACTGCTGCCATCAGTCCTAGACAGTTTTTTCGTCTAAAGTACTAATAGCAATAGGAGAGCTGAGTTAAAGTTCCAAAGTAAGAAAAATGCGTGCTCTGATCTCTATCTTCTTCAGGTAGTAACGTTCGAAAAGTAGCGTTTCACATCATCTGAAATGCTGCCCCCTTGCATTTGACCATCCGAGTCTTTTGAATGATCAGTACACTTTACCCTGGACAAATGAAATGCCGAATGTGAGCAGAAAAGTTACCGAAAACATCCCATGAAGTAGTCCTCATTAAATATCTTAGAATTGAAGAAAAAACTGCGTATGTTTTATAAAGCACGCCGTTTTACCCTCTTCGGGACATTGGACATCCAGGTTGTGTTTTGGCCGAAATTCAGGCGCAATTTGTCTAAGCACTGGCTGGTATAAAATGTTACGAAATGTGGCAGGAGAAATAAGCGGACTAAAATAGAGCTTCTCGTTTATCTTGTTGGGTTCCTTCGCACTTTCGAAGGGGTTAAGTTGGTTATAGGAGGACGTCTTTTGTAGGGTAAGTGTGGTCAACTTGCACAGATACCCAAGGTGTTCCGGGGCCGACGATATTTGCACATGATTTGACGTCATTCTGCCGTCTGTCCTAGATTTATTGTTGCTATTACTAGTTTTATAAGAGTTTTCCGAAGTCAAAAAGGTGGGTTTATAGTGGTGCTACTTTAAACTGCGGTAATCCACGTTCAACAGACCTTGGTACTTCATAGGGCAAACAGCATTTCGTTTGGACCGTTTTGACAAGAATAAAATCTCATCGCTTGAGTAAAAAAATGTTTTCACACTAAGGTTTGACTTATAAAAGATTCATTTGTCGGCAGTGCTTCAGCACTCTGAGCTGGAAACTCGAAAAGGAGACCGTTTCCTTGACTAAAAGTAACGACATTCACATGGGAAACACCATTGACATAGGCCTTCTGTCGTCTCAGAGCTATAGACCAATTAGAAATAAAGGAGAAACTTTAAAAGACACGTGTTGAGTTAGTAGTGAAGATTGTAGACCCTATAACAAGCCTCAGAAATGCAACTATAATATTCTCTCTCTTCCACCTCAGTCTCCATACTCTTGGATGGGGTAGACAAGTTGGACGGAGATACCCTTGTTCCTCGAGGTCCGATAGCATCCAACCCTCAGGAGTAAGAGGAAAACGTTGTGACTTCTTACCATTGCTATCGGTTAGTGATTTAGACAATATTACGGTGATTTCACTGATAAAAGAAGGCAGTCTAATTACCGGCTTCTCATGCAAAATTGCTGTAGGAACGATAGACGACTATGCCAGTGCCCATTAAATCAGTAAGCCGAGAAAACCGTCTAAGTGTACCAATTACTGCAAAGCCTACTTGTAAGCTATCCCGCTGCTGCGTCATATTAGCCCGAAAATTACCCTCCCAGCGATCGTCAGTGGAGCTCACCCAGAGAGCCGAACAGGCAGGGTGGGCCTTATCCACTGATGGCAACAATTTTGTCCAAGTAATTTTCGTCACCGCTTCCAATGAAAAAAAAATCCGAATGCAACTTTGTTCTTTCCACCATTTGTTATTGTATCGACCCTAAAGAGCACCACTGGTAAATCTCAACACCCAGAATTACGCTAATAATCATTCCTGGTCACGGTACATCCCAGCCAAACTAACCGGGGCACACCATTAGGCATTTCCAACCGCCACCCGCCTTTTAAACCAAAAAATTAGCAAATCTGTGGACGTTTTTATTGAGGTGGTATTTTTTGCAGAAATAAATCAGACAAATTTTCCACCCCCTATGGCTTTCTTCTATGTGGAATGCTTTAGTGTTTAAAGCCTCACTTCTAGTGCTCTGACAGAGGTGGCCGACTCACAAGAATTTTCACCACCACACCGTTATGCATCTCCATTGCCGAATGGGTGGCTCTGATTATTCGTGTAGAACTATGCGTATGATCTGTAGTATTACTGAAGGCCAGGTAACTTCCACAAAAGAGGACCCAGGCACCATATCCCTGGCGCCTTTAAATTCTTGTGCTTCTTCTCCTTTTCCATTAATTACAGGGAATTCAACCTGAATGAAGTCTAAGTTTGAAGAAACGAAGCTTTAAAAAACATGATGGAGGAGTCAATTGTAGGTTTTGTTTGCTTTTTCATCTTGAAGGGACCTAAACAAAATGTCAAAAACTACTCCTTAAATACCACCTTTGCCAAGGCGCTACGACAAAACTCCAAGAAACTGCCTAAATGTAAAGGTCAGCACCCCCAGAACCTCCTTTGAATGACCTGGGCTGGTCGCTTTCGTCCCCTCAAGTTCGCTCATAGGAATTAACTATTTATCAACTTATCTCCTACTGCAGACGTTTGGGCGTTTACGGTACTGAAAGATTCAAGAGTAGTTAATTGGCCAGGTCCCAAGGCACTCCTCTAGTCAATACCACAGCGTCACCCTTCGTGCCCCCCATCTCAACATTTAACTCACAATTCCCCTCTCTCTCCAGGGCATATTTGGCAAATCCACTTCTTCCAGAGCATCAGTCATTACTAGATGTCCCAGAATCATTTATCAAACGATTAACAGGTTCCTGAAAATCACCAAAGCTGTCATTTTTTCCTTCAATCTCAGGTTTCTCCTGCACAAGCTTACAGCCAAATCCTCTGGGGCGTTGCAGTTACTTATTATTTATGACCTGAATAAATCGGAACGCAGTTGTAGCAGTTGCCTAAGCAAGCGTAATACAGGAGCTCGTTAAACTTATTCGTCACCAAAACGTAGAAAATCGAGAGCCATTTCAACATAGGCCAACAACAACCAACAATTTGGCCAAGTTTTGGCCTAGAGGGCTACTACACGCCTCAAAATGCCTTCTGAAAATGTTTTGAGGGAATAGCATGCGAGAATTCGATACCAACGCCCCCGAGGAATACCCTAGAGACGAATGCAGATGTTCTACGTGGATGTAACAAACACCACACTTGACTCAGGGATGAGTATTGAAGCAAAAAAACAATTATAGGACCATATTAATAACTAAAAAGAAATGCACATCTTTCCAACTCAAGCGCACAAAAGGCATCATGAAAGATTTTGGCAAAATAAAAGAGTAATGTTACAGCACTAATCAACTGGAAGCACTAAACGGAACGGGGGTCCTTCGATATCATCACCATCACTATCGCCTTCGTAGGCAACGACCAAGTCGACGTAGGTATCCTTCGGTGCATATTTGAGCAATGAAAGCATCCTGGAATACAAAGGCAAATTATTTTAGGCATGTAGACCCACGAATGCTCGCCCAGTACTGTTCATTAGTTTTAATGCGACTGAGCTCGCATTCAAAAAAGCCAAATAGAAATGCTGTCTTCGGTAGAACGCGTCTACACTCCCGGAAATCACTGGTAGTGTTTGCCATTAGAGACAATAGAACAATCCTGGAAGGTAGCATTGGAAATAATTCATGGCTGTGGTTAAGACCTGGTCACTAGTGTTGTCTTAAAGGCAGTAACTGCTATTTTTTTTGTTTTTTTATCGGAAAAAACACTTTGACCTGAGAGCAATTCCAAACGCAAGAGGAGGCTTGTGCTGTGAGAACAAAATTAAAAAGCGAGGGCGTACAGTGGCAAACTTCGGGCTTTAATCACAAATGATTTAAAAGCAAAAACCAACTTCCAAAGGGAGCTTGTTTAAAGAACTGTGACTGCTTTAAGGGATTAAGTCAAGATTTAACATGTTCACTGCAAGGGTGCCAAAAGGGAGGACCGACCATTTCGGACCTGGTATCTAATTTTCCTGTTTTAAACTTGCCCAAGCTACTTATGATAATTTGGGGCAGTTGGTTGCTATGTTCCCCACATTTGTATTGCCGAGCTCAGTTGAAAGGATGTTTAGCAATGTGTTAATGGGCGTAAGGTTAAGTAGCTTCACGTCGAAACCTTTCAGACCTCCAGTGGTTAAAGCGCTAACAGGGATTTTTTTGACCAAGAAATTTACCATTAATTGCTATCCCAGTACCTTTCCCTCCAAATGCATTAGGATTAAATGAGCTCCACTGACTCACTATACGTTTCCCAAGCCCCAATTGTTCCTATTTCACCAAGTTTCAGGCAGAACAATTTAGGAACTCAAAAGAGATGGTTGCTATCCATTAAATGCTTTAGCTTAAATCGAAATGCATTCGTGACTCTGAATGAAAGCGTGAGTCTATGGACAGTTAAATAGCGACTTATTGTGTCAGCCTGTTGATGAAGCTTTAAAAAAAACCTACGGTTTATAGAGATTGCATTTGAAGTTCGGCAGAAGTGTCATATAGATGGGGCGGCAGTTCTGTGTGATCAGAGAGACATCGAGTCCGTTTTTGGACTAAAAGAAAATTAACGCTCAGGAGGATCACCATATTTCATACTGATTCCCGTTATTTTTAAAAAAGACGAGTTCTACGGAATCTGACAACATTTTAATGCTCAAGAAGCCTTAGTCTGAACTGCACTCTAAACCTTCCATTTTAGAAACGTGTAAATCTATGTAACCACCTTCACTAATTCGATGAACTCTTTCAAAGTAGACTTTTTGGTAGGCAACTTCATCTCCCATCGATCCCACACCGTGAAGTGTGTGTTGTTGGGAAGGTTTTTGGCAGCACAGAGGCCAGGCGAAACGGAGAGAACGGAGGGGAGGGATAGGTTGACAAAATTGTTCCTCGAGTAGTTGGTAAGGCATTCTACCTCAGAAGGAGTTCCGCTGAAACAAATATACTTCAACACCTCTAGACTAACCAGACCCGCCACAGCGGCTGTGGTCGTGGCTATCGCAGGAATAATGCGACCAGCAATCCTCTTCACCTCGAATCTCTCCGCCTCTGGTAGTCCATACATCGCAGCTCGCAGATTCTAGGCGATAATAGCGGGAGGTAAAATAGTCATCGCTCTTCTTGGCAAACTAGTCTTGAACCGTGGGTGGTGGGTTGGAAACCACCCATGTAAATCATTTTAAGCAGATACAGCTCAACTGTTTTAGTGTAAGGTACATAAATAAAAGTTCTTAAATTATAATATACAGCGTTAGCAATGGCAACTCTATTTTAGGGTAAAATTAGGTGAGAACGATAGGAAAGAAAAATCGGGTTATCCAACGTTGTAAACACTTTCAACAGATTATCACGGTGAATTTGGATTGTTTAATGGCAATTTAAAAAATTTAAAGGGTACGAAGAAGACATGAAGACGCACTGTAGCTGCAACAATGAAGTCAATGTGACCATCATTTTCGTTATCTTTGTCGAACTCGATGGGCTGACAAGCCAGTCGACCTAAATGCAAAACAGTAACAGAACACAAGATTAAACCGCGTTCATGTGTTTTGAGTGCACCATGTGTGAACAATGCTATAAGCTTACAATCCAAAATTTTAAATGTTCTGTGTAAAAGTGAGCAAAGTCCCAGAAACCAATATTTGGGAGTACAAGAGGGCAAAAAAATCGTCTACAGAAAGTGCCACCGCCTCGACTGACTACGGACAGGCACAATTCCACCGCACATAAGGTGGCATTTAACTACGTCACCTCCAAAGGCAACAGACGCAGCAAAACCATTCGGCGCGAATTACTTTTTGACATGTAGCCAATGAACAGAAATATTTGAGAAAAATAACAATCTTTTCAAACAGAAGACGAAGTAAAAAAGAGGTCGCAATCACCGGTTACGCAACAGTGGCACATCGTCCCCAACGTTGCTATCACAGTCTGCTGCACGAGCAAAATTGCTCGCTCTGGACAAAGAAGAGAAGGAAAGAGAGACAATCATTCATTTAATGTAAACAAGGTATTCACAATCTCACCAACATATATAATACTCACGGCCAATACTTTGAATTAAGTACGCTATGTCACGAACTGAACGCAATAGAATATGAATCTTGGGAGACTTGCACTATCCCTTTAAGCGTGAGTTGGCTGAGGTGCAAGAAGGAAGGATCGCATTGAACAAATGCAAAACAGACAGCACAAACTGGCAAGACAATGGCCACCACTTCCAATGACCATGCAAAAGTACCACACTGGCAAAGTCATTCATGAACGACTAAGAGGAGCATAAATGGCCAGGACGGTCTAGACGCGCCTAAGTAACAAAAAACAGTCAGGCTGGCTAACTTGATTTGCCTCTGCTTCATTCAACCGAATGGGCTTGTCAAATCGTAACTAACATTCAATAATTACACTTTGACGGAATATAGTGGCATTTGAGGTGGGAAGAGGGCAATAGACGCCAACCAATCCACCCGTTCGTGAGAGGAGCGTTGGTTTTACTAGAAGGGGTTTTCAGTCTGCTCACGTCCTGTTCATACCACCTATTCTAGCGCTTGATAATATTGTTGATTCTCACACAAAGATGGCTCTGGAGCAACACAATATACATTCAAGCATCATTTTACAACCGCATGGAATGCAGCATGAAGACATCCATGTTGACTAATTGAAAGGTCTGCATCAAGTCTAGCATTCTTCACTATCTGCCAAGCCAAACATAACAGCTGGTTAGTTCATAGTCAGTCAAATTCTATTTCATCGCATTCGCGAGTGTTCCTCTCAAATGATCCTGAGAGAAAATGTAAATTCCTATTTCATACCAAGGCCTAATTTTCAAAACCCATAATGAACTTCCATGAAAAGCATAGTTTTTGACACTAAAAGCACCAATTTTTATCATGGGGTAGAAAACAAGCGAAGTCGTGAGAAAGACAAGAAACAACCAGTTCGGTATCTCCATGCTCTTTTACAGCTCGAACTTGCCATGTTATGTTAAAAAAGATGAAAGTAGAAACGGACGTAAGACGTGGAAAAAAAATAATAAACCCCCTGAACAAGGGGCAGGTTAATTTTCACGCATACAGTTTAGTTTTGCAAAAAAATTACGCCTCGCAGTGGCGTAAAGAATTTACACCTGCACTTGTGCTGATCCCCAAAGTTCAGCTTAATTTTTCTCCAAATGAGGGAATAACACAACTGGGATGGAAGAGATCTCGTAGCACCCATACCGAACGCAGCAGGGTAGGAGGGCAGGTGACTTATAATCACGTTCACTAGAAAAATAAGCACCTTGTCATCACCACCACTGAGCTAAAAAATTGCCTTTTTCCAACCTTATCCCACTTTTGAGCCTTGGTATACATAAACAAACTCTCAAGAGTAGGCGCTGCCAGAGCAACAAATTTAGGTGCTGCGCTGGAGAGAAGAGATGGTTTAACAAGGGACGCGTGCGACAACTAAGTTATTCGACTACCAAAAACTTTGGCAACAAGGAACTGAATCATGCAAATACAAGGCGAGAAATTAGACGTGTTTCATTCCCCGTCGACAGGGCAAAGATTAGTCGTTTTCCCATTTTACATGTGAAAGTGGTAAAAGTGCACAGACGAATTTATATGTGGAAATGAACATTAAACAAACGGACATTTACGACTCTTGGAAGTGAGCATACTTCGGGTGTTAATAACCAAGGTGGACTCTTCCAGAACTTTCCCATAATCCTGGAAATTTTTCCTACGTAGAAGGATTCTATGTACCCCTCATCAATGAATCACCAGTCCGTACCTGTCAAAACATGAAACATTTCTCTAAATACGTCGATTGGGAGACCTGTTGCCTCCTTAAAATGACGGAACCACTAGCCAATCTAAAAACGAGCATTTGTACCATGTGGCTCAAACTGAGGTCGCGTTTAGCTGTGCATAATTATGTAGAATGCTTGAGATATAGCGGCTAGCAAGTTTTTTCTGAGTAGATAGAGGAATGAGGGGATGAGTGCACATGCGTTCCAAGTCACATCACCGTTTCTTTAATTTTGCGACCCAGCAAAGCCAATACACAAAACACAATTCAGTTACCCTTTAAGTGCCTCTCGAAAAACTACGAAATGAGGGCTGGAGCTTGAGAAGGCAAAATAAGCCGAGGAGAGGCAATTAGGTCCCCCAGGAATGAGCGGATGGAAAGTACTAAGACACTCATTCCCCCACTTTCAAAGTGGGGGGTTGGCCAAGCTGTATTAAATTGGTGTGTACAAATTGAATTGGCCTAGTTTTTTTTCACTGTTAGTGAGTTAACACAAAAAACGCAAATAAGAATGGAGAGGCTCAGGAGTTTTCTGACTACTCAAACCCTTTCCCTCATTCCCCATGTCCCCTTTTGCTCATTTCACATGGAAAGGGAAAACAACAGTACTGCGTAGTCGGTGTCACCTTGGAGGACATTCTTAAAAGCTGAACCATAAAGCACAGCAAAATTAGCATTTCCCAGTAAAATGAGGGCATTTGATGGGATCATCAGGAGGAATGAGGAATTGCTTTTGGACTAACGAACGAAAGTGACTCCACATCGATCGATCGAAACAAGGACCAGAATATAAAAAGAGTGGCGATGATTATTTAGCAGAACATTTTCAATAAAACCAGAGTGTAAATTTGTTTAATATTTAAGTCACGGAATAAACATGATTACACGACCTCCGTTCTCACTAAAACAAGAAAAGTTATCAGAACAAATATGAAGCCGCATTCAAATAACTTATGGGATTCTCGTAAAAAGGCTTCTCATTTAGGGGGTCCAGTTAATGAGAAAAAAACGTTTTCTAATATTTTTAAATAGCGATAACGCGAAGCAATCAGCTTAAAAGAATGGAATGTGGCATCCGATAGATTCCAAGTTTAAAATTTTGCATACAGTCGACACACAAAAAGGTTAATCATACAACCTTGTTTGCGCCAAAGCAATGTTTCAAGGATTTCTGCGAGTAGATCTAAATATGCTTTTTACAGGCTCAAAATACCCAGACAAAATGCCAGTACCAAAAGATAGAAAAACGGAAACCCGAGGTTAAGAAGACTGGTAGAGAAAAGTAAGTTTACCAGAGAAATGACATCCTTTAATTCTAGTGCGAATTTTGCGATAGTTTGGACAGATAAAAAGTCAACCTAATGACCTCTCATATTTACCACGACAATGAAAAGTTAAGTTTGCTTTCCGCCTAAAGAACCGAAAATAATTAAAGCTTAACGCCTTGACGCTATTTCGAGTGCTTTAGGAAAAAAAATAAGACAAAAAAAGAATTTAAGTGACAATTTGACAGAAACACGCATTACAACTGCAGAAGCGAAAATCCATCAGGACAATGTCTAGGTAAATGAGAAAAAGAGGAAACCAAAGGTGGTGTCACTATCCCTGCATTTTGGTGAACAGCAAGGAAGAAATTTTACCCTTACACCCAAAAAAACCTTCTAAAAAACGACATAAAGCAGGAAAGTAACAAAATGCTTGAAGATCACACACGACCTTTCGATGACAGATAATGAAAATCACTGAACATACGGTCAGGATCGCCCATCTGCGTAATCGCAATTTCCAACTGGACGTAGAATTCGTTGCTGGCAACGATACATGGAGAAGGGCTAGTTGACGGTGTTGGTCTGCTCACCGAGGTGTCCACAATCACTTCCTTATCGGACTGGACGTAGGGTTTCGGAGTGAAGTCGATGAGGGCCTCTTTAACAAAAGAGACTGGCACTGCTGACATACTCGCCGTGGGGATTTGAATACCCATTTGTTTACCGAGCAGGCGAGCAAAGGACCACACGAAATCGACATGTCTGTATTTCGAAAGAAGATCAAGCACTAAACTCAAACATGATAAACATTTCCTTATTGCGCTTGGGGCGTCACTCTTGCACTGCAATAACAAGTGAAAAACGACGGTGACAAAAAAACAGCAACGGTAACAACTGGATTTTAGAATACGCCCTAAAGGCTTTATGAATTAGTTTTCGTACAAAATATGAAAATGAAGATAAGAGTTGGAAAAATAAAGTTAATTGACTGCTTTGCTGCGAGAAGCAGTCAAGCTAAACCAGGACTTTTAACCTTACAACTTCATAAAGAGACGTCGCTCTAGCGCTACTACGAAGAAATATAACAGCCAAAATTACTAGTCAGGTTCAGTCCTTTTCGGAGTACACCAGTGAACGTAAGCCAAACATCGAGGTTGATAACTATTCATTAAATAGGTGAACATAATCACGCATTAATATAAGTCATCCCGACAGGTGAGCGCAGGCCGAGTAGCAGGGATGATTAATTGAAGCCAACTATCAGGCAGTTCTGTGTCGAACCATACCAGACGTTAGTCGAAAGCTCCTGGGACAGGCGTATGAATGGACCAGGAGGTAAAAAATTGAGATGATTAGTTTTTACGCCTTGCACTATATTTCCTCTCCTCGAAAGTTGACGCACTTCCTATGCTGGTTATCGTGGTATGCTATTACATTGGACAGGTCTTCCTTCCAACACCAACGATTAGCTAGTCATAGGAGAGTCCTGGGATCAATTGATTGTATGGACGTCAGTACTTAACAAAGCTCAAGCCAATGAAAAAATCCATTATTTAAAAATACTTTAAGATCTTTACGAGGCAACAAAACTGCGTAAGATCATGACTGAGGAGACGAATAAAAGGCTGTATCAGGTGGCAGCTGCGAACGTGCAATTAATAAATTCAACAGATAATGTTAAAAGTGACAGAGGTCTGAAACGAGCATGATACGGCGATAGGATGCTATCAATGATTCCCTTTGATGAATTCTAAAATCTAAACGCTGCTGGTACCTGTGCTTCAGCTCCTTTATTTCTCCCACCCTCCAATAAGCATGGGAATGAATGAGGAATCTGCGAAAGGGTAGGTGAAATTGCAATCGAAATAGGGCATGCCAACAACGAGCCTTTATAATAATGTGCTTTTATCAGGCAACAGAAAATTTCTTAGTTATCAGTATCGCTCATCTCTGGCTGGTAGCTTTTTGTACCTCAGTCAATAAAATGGGTCTAGCTGTAACTACCATGTCGCGTAGCTAAGCTAAACAACCCATCTAAAATGAGTCAGGTATATGTCGCTCAACAAAATACTGGACTAGGTTAACCCGTCTCCTTCCATTTACCCTGAAAAATGAAAGAAAGTTAAGGATAAAGATGCTTTACGGAGGACCAACACCCGTTATTTTCTGCCTATTGGCCCCTTGACTAGTGACGAGGGGAAGGAGATATGAAGATGCCTCCTGACAACTGCAACGCACAAAAAAGGAAATGATACCTAGATGCCAAACTATAATTAGACCTCGTGATTTTCTACAGTAGGCGGGCACAAAGGAGGTGGTTAACAGTAAAACACGAAGTCTGCAAGATGCTATTTATCGAGGTAGCGCAGACAAAACACCTGATTTGTGCAGGTGTTGTGCGAATGCATGACTAAGTCCAGACTCTCCCTGTAGGTAATGGGCCTAGGGCGAAAAAACGAGGCCCAATATCTGAGATTGAAAAGGCTTACTCAAGTAGGTACACCACTATCCCCTCAGGACTACTTACAGCTTATTTAACGCGTCAAAGGTAAGCGGTCGGGGTTTGCGACGTGGTAGCTGCCAGAATGGCTCTAAAATAGGGTGGTGAACACAATCGGTTTAGCGAAAAATCATTAGCATGGTGGATCCAAAAGAGAATGCGCTTACCTCCTCCTTCAAGCACTTTGTCCGCCGGAAACTTGTGAAGCAAATGTAAAGCCTGTAAACAGAGAAGGAAAGAAAGCAAGCATTCAGTGGGAAAAGTATTGAAGTGATGAAACAGATGGACGAGCTGATGAATGATCGCCATGGAGACAAACCTTGTGAGTGAAATATTTCTCAAACTTCTCGCGCGCCAAACAAACACATTCCTTCCATGTTCGAGGCCGGCTGTTGAGAAAGGCCAATTGAGGTGTGCTGAGGCTTTGGAGAACGTTTCTTGGAGTGGTACCATTGGACCGCCAATCCAGAGGGTCCTGAGTCAACATAGGCTTTAACGCATCCCGCAGCTCCTTGCGAGAATACCCAAAAGCCCTCAAGAGTCGATCTAGCCCCTGCGGTTTCAGGGTGAACTGGGTGAAAAACTAAAAGCGAGAAGAATAAATTGAGTAAAATGGAACTAGGGAGGGAAAGACTCAGAAAAGTCACAGAGGCAACAGTCCTACCCCAAAAGAATCCAATCAACCACTTCCAAAAAGTAGGACTGAACAAAGGTTACTAGTGAGAGGAAAGCTCAACAAAAAAAATGGTGCCACCAAGACCAGAGTCCGCAAACCAGACCTGAAAACATGATCCTGTACCACAAGACAATTACGCAACGCAGTAGCACAAAATTACATTCGGTTATGCACTCCCTGCAGGAGCCCATAACATCACCAAAGCATCACAATGACCATTGAGACAAACCCGTCCAGTGGCATGTGTATTAATCAAACGAATCATTCAATTAGGTGTCCTCCTCAATATTCAAAGCACGTGTTATAATTCTTGCTCTAGTCAACACAATGAAGCGCAAATTGCCTGCGGCATGATCATTCTAGCGCCGTCAGTAAAGTTAAAGCTATTCAGAGTTAAGGTGCCTATCATATACTTCCAAAGGGTCAATTGACTTGCCACATATGAAAACATACATTATGCATCACAAGCCAAAAGACGACAATATGCAGGAAGCAATATACATTTGCTTGCCTACTACATCAAATCACCTGAGGGTGTGATACAGTCAGAGGACTACCTTGAATTCCTACCAACAAATTACTCGGAAAGGGTATGACCTGTGATTACAGAAATTGCGTGGAAGACGCGGCCATTCGTAGAATGCACGGCGTCGTCGCACTACTAAAGCTAAATGACAAACTGGTCATCAAATATACGCACATCGTATCTCTATAAACAAAAGCACGGATCACCTTCTCCCTCGCCCATTCAACACAATCGGACATTTTGGCAGGAAAAGACTTTAGCGTGCAGTATGGAACAACATCACTGGCTCCCTCCCCATCATCCTCCGGAGGATCATTCTGACTCGAGTAGGACTCGGTAATCCCGGGGAGTATCACTTGGGTGTGGCCCTTTGTACCCTGAGTACCCGAATCGAACATCGCTAGTCGGTTGGCTACACAACGGGTGTCCAAGTAACGTCTCCCTTTAATGTTATCCAATGCTGCCAGCACTATTGGAGGACCAGATTTGTCCTGTCCTGATGCTGCTACCTTCAGAAAGTCGTCGGTGAAAACTTCTCCAGTGTCAGAATCCACTAAATGATGGAAAGAAATGGTCTTCAAATTACAAATTACTGGAGCTACTGATTAAATGTGAGGAGCTGTGTGCGGATACATTTTTCTTGCAGAGCAACAACTCTAAGGGCGGGGTTAATTTGTTGGATAGATTCAGCAGCGACGGCACTTTTGGCCTGACCAACGTGCTTCGAGTGGAAAAGGAACTGTCGGTTTAGATTAGACTTCTCGATATGATCCATATCAGTTATGGTGATGCAGGGGCTGTCGCAGGCGTTAGTGTTAGCATCTGTGGTGGTGATGGTCACAGCGGTGGTCGGTTGAGGACAAGAGAATGTCTGCTGGGCCATGGACTCCACATCCGCGTCGTAGTCGCTTTGAGAGCTCACCTTGAGTGCGTAAAATCAACCCAAACAAGGATCAGTAATGAAAATAGAGAGGAAGCATACGTACTTTCACGCCAAACTTGAATGCCGTTCCCAACTTTAAAAAAAGAGGTCAAATTTGGTAATATAAACCAGTGTATGAAGCAGTGGCCCGTGAAACTTCAGCCATTCCGGTAAGACTTAAATTAAATAAATTAAACATAAATTAAAATTAAATTTATAAATTAATAAATTAAAAACTGCTAGAACGAACGTATTAAACAGAAGGTAAAAAGCGAAGGCAGTTTGGTCCTTTAAAACGTTTTCCTACCCTTTCTTCAATTAACCCAAAAGTTCTAACCAAACTCGGACGCCCCTTGTACATTTTGAGCTACGATTCCAATAAATCCAATGCTTAAAGAAATCCTCAATCCCATTAATAAATTCGCCAAAAAAATAGAATTTAATGGGAAAAAATACAGTCCCTTAGGTAAAGGAATGAAAGAAGCACTCAAGAAACCAAAGAATGCCACATACCCGTGTTATCATCGGTAACCTCAAGAGTTCTATAGAAAAGAAAAGATTGCATTTCTCAAAATTCACGTTAAAAACCATAATAACACACCTACTGCTTCGATTGTGCAAATAGAGATAATCTAAGCGCTTTAAAGAGTAGAAAGCTAATCTTATCCGCCTTTTCTATTCGATTTCCACCCCATAAATACAGCCACGATCTTAACCAGCAACAGCAACCCATGCGTTCCTATCAAGCAAACTTTACAAGATGCGATTGGCACGGAGAACATACACACGATATAAAACAGTCAAGATCCTAGAAATACCTATTAAAAGGATCTCTCGATAGAGCTACCCTAGCGAGTAACATAACGTACAAACAACCAGAACTAACAATACACCAGCATTAATAACAAACGATGCGTTGCCTTCATTGTACCGTCCGCTAGGGGAGTAGATTGGCCGCGAAGAACACCGAAAACGGCACCCAAAGCAAAACAGAAGCATTATAAAACATTTTTGCTTCTTGTGTTTCACCGTGTTGCTCCTCTAGCATCTCGCCATTTTGCACCCATGATATTAGCAAGAAAATGCGCATAACATTGATGCTGGTATACTTCCAGGTATATCCCATTAAAATAAGCAAGCTTCCTCAATCATAAGCCTTGAAACGGTTTCAAAGGTACAGAGAAAGACGTCGAAATCTCTACAGAGACTGATTAATAGGTATTCACCTTAACTGTAAGCAAGGCTACATGAACCTGTGCAGTCTCTCGCTATTCGGCCTCAGCACCGGTGACATGAAGTCCTGCCCAAGTTACTCATGCAGTTAATCTTTCCCCTCTTCTGCATAACCACAACAGAAATCTTCTCCCCAAAGCATGAACCTCACAGTGGCCCCGGAAAAGATCGAGCTAAAGGGGCAAATAGAGTGACTTGCCTCTCTCATCAATTCTATAGAAACCAGTCGACGAGCTAGTGGCGGGCGAGCCAAGTGGGGCAAAGTTTTCATCATCTAGTAGTTCAGTCACGGATTCGCCCTGTGGTCCAGCGACGGCAGTTACCACTCCCGTCGATATGTCCGTCAGTAAGGCCGGCACCGCGGAGGATGAGTGTGCAGTGCCCATAGCAGGCATATCCAATGAAGCAGCTGATGTCGACTGAAGGTCGCTGTCGACCACTGGAAAAGTATCACCATGGTCTAGTTGATGAGGGCGGATGACACCCAGTTCCATGCCCAGGTGGCTCAACTCTATGACCATGTGGCGGAAATCGCGAATAATTAGTGGCATAAATTCTTCACCATCGTTGTCGACAATCTCAGAAGATATAGCGGATGTCTCGTCGTCCAAAGAGGGGGAGTTAGCGGAATTCGACAGATTGCTGGAGAGTTCGGAGGCAGCAGCTTGGGGAGCACCGCTGGCGAGACCCATGAGAGCTAGGTTCTTCAACAGTTCACAGCCAATTGCACCGCAGCCGACCTTGAATGGATCGAAAAGTCTATTTCAATAAACGGGGCCATTTTCCCAATAAAGACTAAAGCCGTGGAAAGTGTGAATTGGTATCTTAGTGAGAATTATATGGAGTCTACGATAGGCCAAATCAAGATGCATCTCTGGAATAAAAATATACAATTATATATATATATATATATATGTTTGAAACTACCATAAAAGCGCTAGCCATGGCGACTTTCCTCATGTTCTGCGGTCCAATACACCTGATAAGGGGACCATAGCGAGGGCTAAAAGATGAGATGCACATTAAAGTCAAAAAAATAATCAACATTGCCATTATTTTGGTCCATGTAATAGTAATTCAGTGCTAGAGGCACGATATTTTTCGACTTTTGTGAAACCGCATAACTACGCAAGTGTGCCGACTCAGACAAATACACATGAGAGAAATTTGGCTCAGATATGTGCATGACAAACAGGATACCTTTCACATCCTATGACTAGCCCTCTATAACGAAGCTCGCAAATGGGAAGTGATTTGTAGACACTTACACATCTGCGAGACGCGCATGACAGGTACGCATGCAAATGAAAAATGTCTTGTGATGTGTAATTCGGGGAAATTCAAGCGGTGGGAAACTTCGCGTAGCTGACACTGACAGTTTTAAAACAAGAAATGGAACGCATTGTATTTCACAAGTAAGCCAATTTGTACCAGCTTACTCCATAGAAAGTCCTGAGTTCCTCGGAACTTCCGAAGGTATCAAGGAGTCGACACCAAAATACATCTGCAAAGGCAGTAATAGATCAACTGATGTCGAGGAGATGAAAATAGTGAAGTGGTTGAACGTACCCACTGAGTGAGAGGTGTAAATCGATGGGTTACTGCTTTAATGACCTCTTGAGCAGCCACGCCACCGAAAAACGAGCAAAGGGGAGGCAATTGGCCCCGAGAGGTAAAACATATTCCTCTCAGGAGATCAGTATCGATCTAGAAAAGAACCAACACACGTATGCCGAATGAGAAAAGGAGCGGGTTTCGGTGTTAGGCAAAGCGTCGTGGGGATGACTCTCAGGACAAGGATAATTCTATTATGCGCTAAGAACCTTCAGAGTACTGCATTGGTAGTAGTGATTGAAAATTCACTTGCTTTTCTTCATCCGCACATTCCGCCAAAGCCTTATACTTGCTGCAGATGACTATATGCGTAATTAGTCGTAACAGGTTACCGAAACTGCACCAATTTTGCAACCAGCAAAAGGGGTAAATAGGATGTCTTGGGGATGACGCAGCATTTCCTTTAAGCAAATATTCCCACAAACTGCAAATGACAAGTAAAATGTGCTCACAATAGCCGGAAGACCCTCCACAGCAGAATTTGGCTAACTGGGCATGCGATGTGCATAAATCTCACACGATTTCGAGAGACGCATATTCAGTAAGGAAATAAAATTCCTCACACTTATTCAAATTCCCAATATTACCTTTCCAGCTTCGTAACGATCAAAGCAGAGGACCGACTATAGATTCCAAAAAGAGAAACGCTCGAAACAAGAACACACATTAGAACACGATCGCTAGCTTTTTGCTTGATTCCTGCTCTCTGGAAGTGAATGAACAAATCTGCTAAAGATCTTACAATTCGATTTCCAAATTTATAACGGTGGGCCTCATTTATTTCACCTAAGCAGCCAGTCTAGCACTCATAATGGTTGTGTCTTGTAAAGGCCTCAAGAGTGCCTCGGATGCTGCAAAACATTAATAGAGGATATGCAAGATTACACTGAGATCACTAAATCTAAGAGACAAGACAACGATGATTAAGGCTAAGGACGTAGGAAGTGGTACGTACTTTCAAGTTGGGGAGGCAAAAGCGTTCTGCCAATTTTAGAAATAATGCCGCATCCTTTTTGGACCTGAAACAAAACACAAGGTCGCCAAATCGCACTACATAACAAATTGAGAGGACACAATAATAGAGATGGTTCCCACCAACAATTGTCTCAATGACCAAGATACACGCTACTCTTGACTTACCAAGGTTTAGGAAGCTGTTTTCTAACGTAGATAAACGCCATGAGTGCTATGAAGGCCACATGCATCTGAACAGCAGACTACAAACGTGTAGAAAGACATGCAAAAAAGCTTTGACTCATGTTCTTTGCAAAAGGAATCCCGCACACTACTTACATCAGGATTCGCGAGATCGACTACGGAGAGTTTGGGGTCTTTAAGCTGCTTTGCAAGAGGAAGCTACAAAGGAGAAAAACAGCGATGATAATCACCTCCACTATGGAGTGGGAGTCCAAAACTATTTCTACGGAAAGACTCCACGCACGTGAGTAATTTCGAGAGCTTGTTTCACCTCAGTTGCTAGGCCGTTCCCTGTAAATTTTCCGAAATTGCGTGTGTCGACATCCAGCTCGAGGACACGGGGGGATATTTCTTTTTAAAACAGCGTTTAAATGTAGAAACTTCCTATTACCCTTTACTTGAACAATTTGACCGTTTAACTCCTCCATACCAGCGACTTCATGAAAGGTTACAAGACCGCCACCGGACAATTTATGCTGATCGGATCCTCTGATAACCAGTTTCGGCTTTTCTGCCTAAAATTTGAGTAAAAATTAGACAGTTATGTGTATGTGATGACTATTCTTTCAATTCAAAGCATCAAGATGAGTCATAACTGCACAGTTTCAGTGCTATAATCTGGGCAGCTTCCACAAACAGTTTGATCAGTTTAAGCACCGTTCAAGTGGTATAGTCTGGGCACGTACATTCTCTATGCTTTCGATGAAAAATGTTGATGGAGGTTCTTCATCTGGAGGTCCAAACTTTATGTTTGAACCGAAATCGCAGAAGACGTTACCAAAAACTCCAATTGTGTTCGCGTAAACAAACTGAGAGAGAGGAAATCAATCCGAATACTGAGAGAATAATCTCACCTTGATATGATGCTGCCTGCAATAGTTATTGAGGAGAGCAGCAAAGAAGAGGTGAGTATCAGTAATAACCATGCACTACAGGTGAAACGATTATATTAAAGACCTACATGTAATTTACACGCGAAGGAATTCTTTATTTCCTGAGCCATTTCAACGCCTGAAGCAGTTAGAGGATGAGTCGTAATGCTAACACGAACGTAGGGATTGAGAGCCGCCAGACGTTGTTTACTTGCCTCAGCCCTAAAATGCTGTCAAAATCCTATCGGAGAAATATCCACCTAGTTCGGTTTTGTGCAATATCCTCAGGGCGTATGTAGAACTGACCGGCCAAATCCTCAGCGGAACAAACAGTGGAATCATCAAGAATCAACTCTCTAACACCGGCAAGAACAAGATTTTTAGCTAGAGATGATAATTAAATGAAGAACAGGAATGTTTTACCGATTTCAATACCCACACCACCTAACCCACACAGAAGGACTACGGAATCCGAGAGGCGCCGCATAGCATCATCTCCAATCACATAACGCTGACGACTGAAAGAGCATACTTATCCTATGAAATCATTTTACCTATAAAAGCTGTCGTCGATTTCCTTAGGCCTTCGTTCTAAAAAGTTAAAGAGAGCCTGTGGGTAGTAGTAAAGTAGAAAAAGAGGGTGCAAATAAGAAAGGAACAGATGACAATCTGACCAACTAGAAAAGGCAACTTCCACAAAATAACAAAAAGTATAAAACCCGACAATGAGCAAGGAAAAACAAAAGGACCAAAGTATACGTATCAGAAAACAGTACGAAAACAGCAAAGGGAGTAATACAAGCGTTAATTTAAACGTACCCTCAAGCAGGGAAGGCATTCTGATCTCGGTTGTTGAAGCCTGTGGACAAGAGTTTAAAAGCACTTCGCGATGAAAGCAAAAGTACCCTGTTTTAAACGTGCTATTAGAACAGCACACAAAAACTCCGCGCGGTTATACAAACAAGGCTTAGATCCCAGTAAATCGACTCTTCATATAAGTACAAAACCATGGAATTCTTACTGTCATATGTAGATTAAAAATAGAATCTCAGAATACGTACTTGTACCTTTAAAAGTGCTTCGGGTAAAATTGTTCCGCTCACGCCAAAGTCAAAATTCCTCCTATCACAAATGGGACTTACATGATCTTCGTGTGCTGACTATAATTACATGTGTGCTAAATCATTACCTAAATAAAGTACGAAAGAAAGCCATGATAAAACTACAGCGTTGCACGATATTCACTGTTCATAAGACAATATCTGACGAAACTAATTTAAAATTAAAATTACTTTGCGATGTTAACGGACTGCTATCCCATCTTAATTTAGTACTTTTTTATCTTTGTATTTGACCGCAAACGCTCCTGGAATGCCTTGACCCCTGCTTCCACTCTTTAGCGTGGCTGGAATTTCATGCCTGTGGTCTCGCATTGACACAGCTAATCACGACTCCGGACAAGCCTCTGTAGGCTATAATGTGTCGCACTGGTTACTAAGCCGGAGTATTTTTCTGCATTTTGGTAGAAAAACGAACATATTTTGCCGAGCCTAGCGCTCTCCATATTTACTTTGCGTTAAAACCAATGCGCTCGAAATATGATTAATTAATTAATTCTTAAATGAGACAAAGGTGCTTTTTCACCATTGGGGTTGAGATGTGCTGTCACCTTCTTGGACCTATTGTCCATTAATTCTCGTAATCATATGTAGGCATGTAATTTATCATGCACCACTGCCTGCTTTGAGCAGGCGTAGGCCATTGCCTGAAATGTACCAAGCGTATTTCTTTCCGCAAAACAATTTCAATCAGTGAACCACAAAGGCATCATTAAAAAATGGTGTGAAACACACTCTAAATTGTAATAAAGACGCAATCACGAGTGCTACCTCAAGACCCATTACATGGCATCGGCCTGCCATTAATTCACGTATGCGGCCGTGTAGTGGGTAGGTAACGCTTTGACGCCCCGAGTCCTCTGCGGCACCGTAGAAATTCTACGTAGATTAGAAGGATACGTTTACCGGGGCACAGAAGACATGGAGGGCTATTAGCGTGGCTCGGAGACCATGTCACAGAAATAAAGTACACCATTTGGAAGGTTGAGCGTCTACGAAGATCAATGCGCGATCAACCGAAATGCCAAATCAACGCAGTATCACTGCAACCAGATATGAATTGACCTACAGCTTCGATTGTCTATGTGTACGCGTGGGGAAAACGCCTTTTTACACTTGGTGGTATTTCCTGTGCAAATATTTACTTCTCCACTGCGAGACAAGCTCGTGACTAAAATAGCCGTTTGATTTTCTTCATCAAGAATGCCATTAGTTTTGTTTGTTTCTTCTACAGATTGGGCAATTTGCAGTATTACTACCGCTACTACTACGATCTTACATGTGTTCTACGGCTGGATTTGTCCGACAATTCACTAATTCTTATTAATGAAATGCCCAGCACCCCTTTAAGAGCTGTAGTAAATGACGCAAGAAGGCAGGTTTGGAATCACCTTGATCGCATTGCATAAAGTGGACCAAAATATCTCTAATTTGCAACACTTGTAGGCGCCGTTTATTTAATCCCAACATATGACAGATGGTAAGTAACTATTTCGCCCTTTCATGCACACTTTCAATGCGTGTTTGCTTGAATATCACTTTTAGCCAGGAGGAGGTCAGAAAAGAAAATGCGCATCTCTTGACGGTTCAGACGCTACCGGGTGCCCCGAACATGCCTAACCGTACCCTATGTGGCTGATAAAGTAAGCCCCCGCCAAAGTCGTCTCTTTGTTCCAAAGGTAGAGGAGCTGCAATGGAAGATAAAACACCGTGTTTATCGCACATTAACTTCCCAGGACCAAGAAAGCGGAAAAAACCTAATCTAAAGCTGGAGCATTTTTTTTTTCATTGATCACCTTTTACTCACAGCTTGGTGACAGCGAAATTTGCTCTCACAGACACCAAAGCTACCTGTCCATACGCAGCTAATGCACAATTGAGTCTGTTCTTACGTGAATCCTTTGGTCTCTTGTATCGTACTGGCTAAGGTTGTACCAAACATAGCCGACTTTTCAACACCTATTATGCGTGTGCGCCTTCTTAGGTCGGCACAACGCGTAGAAGGTTTCAAGCATTGACTCGATGGAGTTGAAGCGGAGATGTGAACAAAACGTGCAATGCATACAATGCAAAATCGTTACGCGCAATAATGAAACTGGGAGGCGTAATACGTGGCTACGCCATTTAGTTTTAGATCAGTCATTGAATAAAAGGCATGAAAGGATTGGAGGAAAGGCTATAAACACTCCCTAATGAAAAATATGTGTAGAATTTCTTGATTTATGTAGCCAACTGTTTGTCTTTGTAAATGTGGATTTAATCATGGATGGTGTGATAGTTTTTTTTGCGTTTTAAGGTGGTCTTGCACTTAGGCACGGTCTGGAACAAAATCTTACCACTCAGCATTGTATCCGCATGAAGACCTACAGAGCACTTTACAAACGTGAAACATTTCATTTTGCTAACAACCAACTCATGCCTCCATTCCCACTCTTTTGTGAACTTCAAAAATGATTTTAAAGTCTCTAGCTTAAAGCAATTTCTGCTGCCGATCACATGATTTGGTTAAATGAAGACGTGTGGGAAACCCTCAATCAAATGAACGTAGACACGAAATGCGAGCGAATGCGGGTACTTATAACGCTTGGGTGCCATTTTAAGGCTTTTGGGGCAAATGATTAACGTGTTGTTGATAAAGCCCACTTTTTCAAACCCGGTAGTTGGAAGATACACATAATCTTCCTCATTACTCGCGGAAAAGATAACTGCAATTCCAAATATAAGCCAAAATACCAAATCGAGTTAAGCGAAATGGGAAGCCGCAGATTGGAGTCAGTTTGAGTGATAAACTGCAAATGGTGGCGTAGCTTCAGCGGAACACGCCACCTCCAGGAGGGCTGTGCAGTGCGCAAAATTGAGTGATTTTGAAGGACTGTGGTTGGAACAAGATTGAAGAGAGGGTGGTAGAGGAATATGGCACACTTTATGAGTTGCAGAATTTGCGTTGTCCGTAGAGATGTCTCCCACGATTATCCACATCTGTGCGGGAGAAGTGCACTAGCTTTGCTTGGCAAGTGCGGGTCTAGACGAAATGTTGACAATTTTAGTTATAGCGGCTAAGATATGCCATAGACGAATGGTACTTTTATCAACTAGCCTAGGCCACTGATGAATTAGACATATGCTTATGTCAATCATACTGGTGGATCCACGACCCATGTAAAATTTCACCAGAAAGCTACTTCAATGCCAATGAACTACAAAAACTCTCACAAATATGCTGGGGCCTACATTGAGGGCGACACTGTTAAATTCACTGGCTTTGTTTACTTCTAGGCTCCCCAATGGCTGACTTAATGTGTAGGGGCTTACAGCGGAAAGGCTATCAAGGAAACGTCAAGTTTTGGTGGTTTCCAAATGGCTGCTATTGTAGTGGGATCAGAACTGAGAGAATTCTAACCCTCTTAATGGCAATCATGCGCAGGTGCTGCAGGTAAAGTGCCATGAGGGTTTAACATCCCCGTTTTCGTGATCCTTATAGACCAGTGTCCCTAAGAGCTGCACTTGGCATATGGGACTTGGTCGTGCTCGAACGTCACCGATCCTTTTGCACCGGTATAGATTAGCGGTAAATCCTTAGGATGCTCCACCACTGGTATTATTCTTAACTCGTTGCTGTGTGTCGTTTACTGGAAGGCTCGTAACAGCGGAAGCAGGCGAGTGGATTTGGCACTCCAAAATGGGCTGGAACTTCGAAGAAGAACCTACGGCATACTTTGATGCGTAAACCTCTCTAGTCTACCTAGGATCTATGCTAATGGCCCTCTATTTCTTCTGTTCTTTGACTTCAGTCATAAGTAGGGCGCTACACTGCTTTTAAAGTAAGCACTTAATTGACAGCTCTAGTCGAAATCGAGGGTGCCTTGGACCCTGTTTACCATTAATGTCTACGAATCAGGATTCCAGGTGCGGAGCGCTCTGATGAGGCAAGTTGGGGACAAGCGCCCAACTCTCAGGTGTCCGCCATGCGCGTACTTGCAGCCGGTAATTTTTCTACACGCATTTCAACTTCAAGTAATGCATTAAACTCATTCAACAAACTTTCAGCTCTTTTAAACCGCGAAAATATAAATACTTGGATTTTGAAGGACTGCTTTTCAGACATCTATGAGCCGTGGTGAAGGGCCTTGAAAACGAACTTGCCAAATGCAGTCGAAACTGTGGGAATCAAAATTAGACAGTCACTTCTCCATTATCTAGGCAGTTGTCTGGCTTAGTTTTGCATAGAACGGGTCTAAAAATATGCAAATAGCGAGTGCATTTAAAGAACAGCCTCTGTTGGTTAGTGCTGATGACATGCTTAGGGCGTGGAGCCCAGGAAGATCTGGTAATGTATCTTTCTCAGCCCCTAACGCATATCACAGACTTGGAAACGTCAAGCGTTTGTAAATTTTAATAATGAACGGGGAAAACGTCAGTTAATGAGTGCTTAGGTTAAGCAAAAACTTCGGATCTACCAAGGGGATGGTAGAGATGCTCCTGCTTAGGAACGTAGAAATGCCTCAACACGAAGGTTAAACAGTGCTGTGATGGCCTGCCTCACTTTGCCGTCTGTGCCGACGTGAAGACCCCCTGCCTTGGTAACTAGTGCGTCAACTTTTTGGGTCACTGGGGCGACCAGGATGAAGCGGGCGGTCGAATTGCTGCCTGCGTAGCCACTGCAGGGACTGCCAAGGCCGGGCGGTTTGGCAGCAAGCTGTCCATGAGCAGGATCATCATTGCCATACGCCCTGTAGTCCTAAAGCCATTCAAACATTTCAAATTGTTCATTTTGAGTGGTTTAATTCCTCCGCCTACACGAACGCTTGTGTTGTTCAGTCATTAGCGCTGTTACTTGGCTTCCTGATGAACGGCGTCTAGGCTAGACTAGATTAGCTCACACCAAGATGCACGCGTCTGCTGATAATAATGGTAGTAGTAACAGTTCTCACCCGCTTCTCTATGCCAGTAATGACTTGGAATAACTTCCAAGATTCGCCTTTTGAAGCCGATTTCAAGACCAAAATCTATCCTTCCCATAAATGAAATACCTGCGCCTTAAAACCGTCAAGAAGCCATCTGAAGGTGAAATTATCTTTTGCGCAGAGTAAGCATGCACCACAAAGTAGGTAACAGTAACGATGTGCCATAATGCTAGCCCATTTGTAAGTCCCCTCAGTTGCGGGGGCTCCAGATCACAGTACACACTCAAGCAACATGGTGACAAGCAAATACTAGGAAACTTAATTATGGAGGAGCGAAAGAAGCGATCAGTGGCGTGTAGTGACTCGCTGTCACAAGCTAGCCTCAGAACAGTAAAGTGCTCCTCTGTCTGCCTTCCGCTTCATACCTCTTTCAGTCATTCAACTTTAGTTTCTACTCAATGAATTGGTCTCCAGTCATCCAGACGCTCTATGTTTCGTACAGTTCGCATATGGCACTGGAAATAATCCTAAACTCCAAGTAGCTCGCCATAACAGGAGAGTAAGAAGTTTAGGCACACCTCAAATATGAAATCTTTGTAATGCTTCAAACAGTGGTTCAACCCTTGCCTTTAATAAGGCGGCCAATTAAGGGCTTCCACTGAACCTCTGCCGGCCTATGTATCTGTAGCCCTCAAGACATGTTTTCGTGGAAAGAACATATTCTGTCATGGTAGTAGGTTCCTTTTCGTTCTCAGGGAAGCCATAGGGAGCTACATACCAGGGAGATTTGCTGGACTCTACTAGTTTATGTTCTGCAATTGTCTGAGGCAGCACAAGTGGGCCGTCACCATCAATGCAAGATGCCTGTTTTGTCAATAAAGCGGCGGCACGCTCCAATTTCTTTTCATTTACGAAAAATCCCACCAGCGCTGTTTTTAAGACAGTTAGTTGATAAAAAGCCCGTAGTGAATATATCGACGCAAAGAGGCTTCATATTTAGTCATGCACACATCCTAATCAAGTTTAGCGTCCTGAGGCTCCTCCGAAGGCGAATAATGACACAGTGCTAGGGCTAAAAATGGATATTTTTGACATTTAGAAGAGCTTGGGGCAATTTTTATGACTCAGAGGTCAAACTGCTCCGCCTGTGTATTGCACGGTTCATTGGAGCCCCTAAATTATCTGTGTACTAAGCCATTAGCATGCTACACAACTTTCATTATACGAAGACAGATGAAAAATGCATTAACTTGCTTCATCACATGTGAATGCGCGTGTGCTATGTAGCAGATGGATGATTAACCCATTTCCAGCAAAAATGCGCAGCCTCGTGCGTTGATCGCAACACCTCGAGGCCGCTTGACTCTGTGGTGGATGCATTCATAGGCAGCGCTACTAATGCTGTTGCATTTGGCGATTCTATACAAGTAATGCGAAGTAACGGGACCTAGTCATTGGAAATGAAATGGAATACAAGCCCTTCCCGTAAACACGCCCACCCACGATCCAATCTGTTTATGAATGCATGGGAATGTCGCCCCATCGAAAGCCTCAATTAGGCACCCTCTGATGCTGCAAAAGGAATTTCGTTGCCCCCTTTAAGGATATATATATTGCGAAATAATAGCGGAAGAGGGAAACGGAGGAAGCTCCCAAGTAACAAGTATAACAGTCCAGCTCTGAGGCTTTCGATACATCTCAAATTTCATAAGTTTAGGGTTAATCGTAGATGACGCATCTTAAAATCCATGTAAGGCATTAAATAGTCGTTCAGCCCCTTATTTTGATTTCGCAGGCATGGAAGGCGCCCCCTTTTGCATTCACGCTGAGCGACATAACCTCCAGGTCGTGCCAGTGATCCCTCGCCCATCAATAAATGGGCGACACACATTCTGCCCTTGTATTGACTCCCTTCATCGGCAGAGAAGTCTCAGGGAGTCACGATCCACTTGCAGCGTCTATCGAGTGTTTTCCATGACTAAGTCCACTTTGTTGGGCATGGAGCAGCAAGGTCAGCAAAACCACAGGTGGGGATGAGCAGCTGAATTCACAAACACTAGCACCTCCAACGCCCCATGCTTGTGGAGTGGGCATAATCCATCTTACACCTTATTACCCCACAGCACACGCCGTGCCACTGCAAATTTAGCGACTGGTGGGCGCATCAGCATACACGCGCCTCGTGCACAGACGCAAGGCAAATGTGTTTACGCCCTGTGCTTCTTGCATCAGCGGGGTAAGCTAACGCCGCCAAGCGTGCGTGAGCTATTCAGATGGTAACCACACTGGCGGTGGTGACTGTGACAGTTCACAAGCTTACACTGCCGATCGAACGTCTCGTCGCCTTGCGTAAACATTTACACATAGGCCTACCTTAGCGGCTATACCGTTCTTTGGTGCAACGACATTTATTCCATTAACTACAGAACAGAAGGGTCGCAAGGACCATCCAAATCCCAAGGTTGTAGCATAGGCAATGCGTATAGCATGAGTCCCTGCGAAACGGTTCGTATGACACCACGTATTATCCAAATACCCAGCCAATTCTTGGCCTGGTTCAACGGGATCGTTACCACCTCCCAAACGTCCCTTGGGGACTAGAACCAGTGACCATGTGAACGCCGGTGAAGACTGCTTGAGAGAGGAATCCATGAAGTGAAAACATCAACTGTTGGCTCCTCAGTATTCCATGGCTTAACTACCACACCTGCAGCGCACCTGTACCAGACCTGCCCGTAGGTCTCTGACCCACATCTGAACTATTCATCGACGCTTCCCGAGGGATTGCTAGGAATGCAGTACTGACGACAGTGACTCACTTAAACGGATACAATTTTGCCATTACTCATGCTTCGGGAATAAGACTGAGGAGCCATCACGAGCATTGTGATGGGAGCCCGCTATTGCCTTACTTCACCACACAGACGATGACTGAGTGCACGTGTTGAACGGTGAAGGGAGCTATTTAGCCCTTAAGCAACCGAAATGCAAAGCGCTCACGTACACCCTTTCAATCAAGAGCACGTTTACGCATGCGCCTGCGCATGTTAGACACACCCAAACATAGATACACGCCCAGTAGCAAGAGCTACACCAACAGGGCTCCTCAAGCAATACACATACCCTTGTGCAAACACACCCACGAGGAGTGGGACCATTGGCATATTTATTATTTGCAGTATTAGCAGTAGTAAAATTATTCAGGAGCTAGCTCTGAGAAAAATAGTGGCGGCGGTGAGAGCGGTGGTAGTGGGATGGGAGGAGAAAAGGCGATAAAAATTACACAAACGGAGAAGTGGAAAAAAATAAAGGATGCATGTCCATGAGTGTGTGAATGCTTATGTACAAGAGACAGTGTGTATGTGGAGAGGGAACTGGTGAGAGGCTACATATAACTCCATACAGGCAGACATGCACACACGATACGCATCTCAGCTGGGCGGAGGTAAGAAAGATGCCGGCGGATTGTTGGTGCTATTAGTGGTGCTGGTGTTGTGATTAGTGCTATTGACACTGTTGTGGTTAGTGTTCACTCCCGAGGCACCGATTGTACTGGGCGCCAGTAAACTGTAGTAGGTTTGCGCGGGCCTCAGCTATAAGGAATGAGCTCTAAGTGACGCAACAATACCTGTTTTCAATAGTGCATCAACTATCCGTGCTCGTAGACTTCCAGCTCCTCTTACACACACGAAAAAGAAAATTTAACGTGCCCCACAGTGTTAAATACAACCGTTTTTACCGGTCATCTAAACGAAAGTGACAGCTGACCGATTTGCCAGATTCACAATAATAAGACAAAGAGAACTCGATAACTTTACTGAATGCTCACACCTCACCCAATCACTTATAGGTAAAGGAATGCCTAGAAAATTCTTCTTAAAACCGAAATCCAAAGACTCCGTATCTTTTTCCAGCGTTGGGTTAATCCAGCCCACTTGAATTTTCCTCAGGTAAGTTTCTTAGCCCAGCTAACATACAAAGCTCACCCCGAACGTCCTTCATTCATATTTCTAAGTGGAGTTCCCGAGAAGAGGTTCACCTGAATGCAGTGAAAATTAAACGAAATGCAAAACACCCAGTTTCCCCAATGCGATACAAACTGGCTACCTCTGCTTCAACTGCTTTAATATACCTACAACTACCGACGTGACGACTGCTACGTACGAGATACAGGTGTAATAAGGTGAGAGCCATAGAGCGTTTTTTCCATTCTCCGGTGATCCAACTTTTATGCTGCCCACAAGGCCTCTTACTAAGTCTTCCACCAATTAATAAATCCTCACATATCTTCAAACGTAACTCAGGCCTACTGGTGTCCTGAATATACACCAAAACTCACTTGTGTTGGCTGCTGTTGAGGTTGGATGGGAGCTGACTGATGTATTCTCTGAACATTACACACACTAGCAGTAGTATTATTATTTGGGAGGATTTCACGGTAGAGACCAGGTGGAATCGTAGGTAATTGTTGCTGTTGCTGATGCTCCTGTGACCGATTCGCGGGCAGGATGAGAGGTAGAACTGTAGGGGTTGCGGAGGCCGAAACGGGTGGACAGGCAGTCGTGGCGCAGGTGGAACCAGAATGCCTTCGAATAACTTGTGGCTGCGGTGTTTGTTTTGGTTGGATAGCAATGGGAGTTCGGCATAAAATCGCGTGTGACTTGTCAGTACTGGGAATCAGGAGAAACTGCTGTTGCGTGACGGTTGCGCGTGGATTAATGGACTGGAGGAGAGCTAGCGTCTCAGTTAAGTTGTTACCGTCGACAAAGAATGCCCTTGTGGTTGTAGTCCCTCCACCAACGCTACAAGCACTTGCTGGAACAGCGATTATTTGTTGTTGTGGTTGTTGAGCCACAGGCTGCTTCTGATGGATCGCCTGCTGTTGCTGCTGCTTCTGTGGAATTACCTGCGGCTGAGGATGCACATCTGGCAACTGGTGATCTGGATCAGTCGCATCTGCTCCACCCTCGTTGCTGCTCACCGATGAGCCGGATCGAGACGGAGTAACAACAACACGAGCCTGTTTAAAGTTAGCAAGGATGGCAGGAAGGGGGCCAGCTATACCACCACCCGCACTGCCGTGTTGAGGTGTGGCAGGAGCGGATACACTGTTTCCTGTCGGTTGAATCAAAACCGCCGGCGGTTGTATCACAGGCGCGGAGATTGGTGGAACAGACTCCTGTCCGGTAGTCGGGCAACTATAGAAATCACTGGAAAAGCTGGTTGCGGGATTGGGAGTGAGGCTGCCAGTGGCAGGAGGGTGTGCTGGAGCAGGTTCGGGCAAAGGGGCAGGCGCAAGATGTGGGGCAGACCGCTGCTGACAGGGCACTTTAGGGGGCGGAGATTGACAGGGATGCTGTTGACTCATCATCAGGCGTTTCGCGCGTAGCTTCTCCCTCACACTGGCTAAGGTCTTGGTCTCTCGTGGCGGAGGCATGGTGGTAGGATTGGTCACGAAGGTGGGTGTGGTGCTATCGACTACAAGCGGTGGCCTACTGCTCGAGGGAAAGTCTGCGCCGGTCTGTGAAGGTTTACGACTGGATGCGCCAATCGTAGATCGCCTGGGAGAACTCAACGAAAGATCGAGCGGCGGTTTAACACCCTATAGTAAGAAAAAGCCATTTATTCTGGCGATTCACAGTGAATATTTGATATGGTCTGCACCTGGATAGCATCGCGCACTGAGCATTGCACTCCAAAAAAAGTATAACGCCGTAAATATTTCGCGGCATAAAGAATTGCCACGAATAAGGAACAAAAGTTTACATTCACTTGTGCTCATAAGAAGTCCAATGAGACCTTCCAAACGAGGAAATGAAAACAAACCCACGCTCTGAAACTAATTGGATTTGGTGAAACCTACTTACCAGTCAGTTTGCTTATGATAAATAAGTGTGCATCGCAATTGTGTGCACTTAACACTGCGAGAACCACATTTATGAATAAGTATGCTCAAGTGTAGAAATCGCCAATAGACGACACAGGGCAGGAGTTAATTATTTTCTCTCTATGGTTGTTTGATTAATGTCAACGAATAAAATTCAGCCCTTCCACTGATAAATCGGGCTCAAATCGGTGCCATTGGTTACACAATCAAACAATCAAATGTATAAAGTGCACCTTACATATACGCCGTTTAAAACAGCTACCTCAACAAGACCTAGATGATTAACAGACACCTAATATTTGAGGCACTCAGCACACACAATATCAACAAACACAGGTGCGTGCATTGGAGGTTCGAGTTACGTCAAGGAGGAGGATTTCGCCAGAAAAGATAATGTTGTAGATAGCGGTACAAATACATAAATACTCAAACATATTTTGTGCAGTTACAAAAAAATCACTTATAGCCATAAAATAACCCCGGAACCAGATATGAACCCGCACAACCCCATACACGCACATAAATCTGCATGTTGTGGTGGAAATGTGAACTCGCAGAGTGCGTTTTTGCCAGCGATGTCGCAGTGACGAGCAATGGACGCGTGTAACAAAGCAAATTAACGCCTCAAACAGTGGGAACGAAGGCAGATCTACACATAAGAGAATAGACATACAACCTTGTCTACATTATCTCACCCTGTTTCAAGAATACCTGACTTAGTTGCCAGCGGGATAAACTGAAAGTTGCCAACCATAATCAAGTGTTGACTTCTGCATAATATCGGCAGAGTTCTTATTTCTTTAATAAAGTATCAAATGTGAAATAAACATAAAAGCTCCTTCTTTAACCAAATTGCGACAAGCTAACGTACACGATGGATCAGTGCCTCATGAATGAATTTAGGTGCAGCTTTAAAACAACATACCATTGCATCGCATATGTGACTTCGTGTGCGCGCGTTTAGGGGGTTAACGTAAATTAACAAATTTCAACTTGGCTCGATGGTGGATGGCAAGCGCCGTCTCTTGGACCATATGTCACGTTTTGGACTAATAATTTAGGTTAATGGCCACAGTAAATACACACATGAAGCGGAGTTTTATGAAGGTTATCGGCACAACAAATTGCATATGACCGTATCTTTACCACATTAACCTTGTTCATTTTAGTGCTGCCTTTTGATCCTCTTCTCCACAGAATTTATTTGAACATTACACAATGTCACGTTGAGCAACCAGACATAGTACCGACTTAGTAAATACAAAAGCAGAGACTGAGGCAAAAGCAGGTTATGTATGCTTATAATACAATAAACTCAGCAATAACGATCAAATTATAATTCCATGCATCGAACAGTGGTAAACTTAATAAAGAATGATCAAAAGAGGAGCTTAGTTGCAAGGGTTTGGTACGTACGTTTTGCAACAAGAGAGTAGATTCAAGCTTGGGCATATTAGGCCGACGCTGAACAGACATCTCTAGGGGAACAGGAGATGGTCGCATTGTCGACCGATCCAGTTCGTCCGAAGCCATAGATTGCAGAGGAAGCATGAGGTTAGTGGCATTAGCGACGCTGCTCGAAGCAGTTGGTGAGAGACCAATGGAAGGACTCGAAGAGGAGGGACAGTGTGGCGAGGGTGAGGATGAGAGAGTAGAAGATGATGAGGAAGAAGAGGATGCTGCGATGGCGGAAGAAGCGGAGGTGGAGACAAAGTGGGAGAAGACTGACTGCGAAATCATGTGCTCTTTGTCCAGCTTTGCATTAATAGACTCTCGAGAGCCCTCCTTATCTAAATCATTCTCAAGTTTCGGTTCTGTGGGCTCTTTTGCAAGGACATTTTGTAAGGCGGAGGACTTGTTTCGAAACCTCGACTTCGGCGATTCAGCACCATTGGTCCTTAGCGGACTGCTAGCTGCCTACAAAGGGAAAGGATGTTAAGTAACCCAGGAAACAGTGGAATCCCATTTATAAGCTATTTCTACCGAAGATTGCATTCAAATTTCGCCATTTGGACGACAAAGTTACCATCGACACAGTTCAGTCTACTTAAAAGTCTTGGATGAGTTAAACAGCTGGCGTGAACTGAATATTGGAATCAAATTGAATCGAATGTAGTGCTTAATGTGAAAGGTTTAAACCACAGTAAAACTCCGGCTTAGTTGGGAATATGGAGATAGGGGTAATAACAGCTCAATGATGGAAGCTATCCGTGGTTCTGAAATTCCTGCCATAAAGTAGTTGGCTGACCTCCATTTATTACGCTAATCTCCCAGGTTTTACACCACAATCATAATAGACGCTAAATGAACCAACATGAGGATGAAAATCGCAAAACTAACGGTGTAGGAAAACAAAATACCCAAGAATGAGATCAGCAAAAGGCCAGAATATTATAGAAAACGACGAGGCTGGCAGATTGGAAATGTAATGAGTCGTGAGTGGAATGTGATAGCATCATGAGGAAATAACGGATCTGAACCAGTTTTGATGGAAGGTATTGAAGTCATGCCTCGAACCTACCTGAATCTTAAAAAAAGCTGTAAACGCACAAATTGTTTGACAGAGAAAGCTAGTCATGACAGAAAGCAAAGAAAGAAAGAATAAAAACCGTGTAGCACATACTGAGGATGAAATAGAAACCTACGATCAGTGGTGTTGAAGCAGGCTCTTCTTTGGTAGTATTAGCAGACGACTGAAGTAAAGGTGTTGATGAGTGAGGAATCGAAAGGGGGGAAACAGCAGGACTTAAATAGCGCTGTCGATTCCCAACGGACTTTCGGAGACCCGTGCGAGAGTTTAACCGAGGGGAGAACTCCCCATTCATTTGTCGGGTGGAGTAATCCTGCAAGGCTTTGGAGAGAAATTCGTTGTTCAGTGCAGTGGGGTGGATCCAGTAATCAGCTTCCGTTGCCAACGCTGTTGCATTTGGTGGGGGGGTCTGGTCGTTGATGGGAAGAAGACTCAACAAGTGTCGCCTGGAGTCTATGGGCAATGCTTCGAACGTATCCATGTTTATAATTTTCTGAAAAAATGAAAGCAACTGTGAGAACCAAGAACGGATCCACGGTAAACATAATAAAACTTTTTCAAGGCATCAAATAAACACATATTACGAGACAACAAGCAGCACATCGTTATTCACTAACTTTAACCATTAAAAAAAGGCATTTGGATAAACCTACTTTTAAATTTACTTTGGTTAGCAGAGAATCTCTTCTTTCAAAATCGATGTTGTCTAAACTTCCAACAAGTTTGCGTTTCCGACCCCCACGAACCTGATCCTGCAGAGGCTTCGACTAAAAGTAGATAAGCTAGATGAAACCAACTTACCACCTTGCCCGTTTGGTTCTGTGGTAGAGTCGATGGGAAACTAGTGCCTTTTGCTTTATCACCATGTTCAGTGTTGTCCTCATTATGATTCCCCTTGGAAACATCGACCAAAAGACTATCTGGAGCCAGCAAACTTCCCATATCACTGCTTTTGTCCAAAGATGATGACGGTCGTAGGAAAATGCGAATTTTTGGTACATATGGAGAATCCTGCGCCGTTTTCGCAGGGATTATAAGTTTGGAGGTAGCGTACATTCGTCAATCAAGGGAGCTCTTAGAACAAAGACATCAAGCTCAAGGTTGGAACGAGACAATATACATTAACCAGACATCAGTCACCGTAAAACCACCACAGCTACAGCGATAGAGAAAAGAGGGAAATTTTTCAAGCCGCCCTCTACTACAGCATCAATTGCTCATTGAAACAAATACGACTGGTGAAAAACAACTTTTTTGTACCCTTTTATATAGATGTCACTCAGGCGAATATTTTATCCTACTACGAATGACACGAAGGTTTAAAAGTTTTATTCTCTACTAGTGGGTTTTTTAGGCTGTTCACGAGGTGATATAGCACTGTTGCATCGGTGAATGCAAATTCACTTCAACGGTAGACGTATCTTTTTCTAAATTTATAATTGTACCTTGGGATGCTTGTGATGCTGTAATAGCCCAAATAGCGTTTACCTCTAAATTATGCCTATCTAATCCTGAATTTTAAAACAAATTAATAGAATAAATATTTTTAAGCAAAAATCGTCTCAAGTTGTGATTCTCCAGTTTGACAAATTGTCCACTTTTTACCAAAATCGCACGATACCCTTTAGCCCAGTAGTGAATGAATTGTCCACTCAGTTTCCTCCTTTACCAGTACACTGTTGTGCGGCATCGCTTTAAGTTGCTTTTTACATTGACGACCACGCGCACATGAGCGAAGGGCCAGGTCTAGCAACTCAAAACATTGAGACACTAGTATTCCATTTTACGTGCTAAATTTGGCATTTTCTTAGGATGTTTCCACGCTTACTCCTCTCACCCCAGAGGTCATCAGCCGACAGGCTACTATGAATATTGGGACAATCGGTCATGTGGCTCATGGCAAAACAACGGTAGTAAGGGCCATTTCTACGGTTCATACGATTCGACACAAAAACGAACTCATTCGAAATATCACTATAAAGTTGGGCTATGCAAATGCGAAGATTTACAAGTGTGACAGTTCCGATTGCCCACCACCTGGATGCTATCATTCTTTTGGGAGTGCTAGCCCTGACGTCATAGATTGCCCTCGCGAGAATTGCGGTGGCAAACTACGTTTGATGAGGTATGTATTTTGCCTAGCTCTTATATTTCATGTTACTAAGCTCTCGGTTTGGAAGTCGCTTAGAACTAGTGATCTGGTTGTTGGCTGCCCTGTCAGGATTTTCCTGCTTTCTAGACATATATCATTTGTTGACTGCCCTGGTCACGACATTCTTATGGCAACTATGTTGAACGGCGCTGCTGTTATGGATGCTGCAATCCTTCTGATTGCAAGCAATGAACCCTGTCCACAACCTCAGACCAGTGAGCACTTGGCTGCTGTCGAAATTATGCATCTTGATACCATTCTTATTCTTCAGAATAAGATTGACTTAGTCAAGGAAGCTGCTGCTCGTGACCAGTACGACCAGGTACTTGATTTTACGTATGTATTTGTGGTCCTTTCCTTTGAAATGGTTGGTGAGGCTCCTTGGGAGGGAAGGCTTTAGGTTTGGATCTGCACGTTTTGATAAACCTTTCCCAAGGTCTAATACTTAGGATCGACATAATGTGGCGGTTGAAACGCGGGGAGAAAGCTTTCATTACTATTTTTATTGCTTTAGGCAACTACTAGTTTGTTCATCGTTTTTTCCTTTGAAAATCTTCGGTTGCCTAACGCTGATTTCAGTCCCATGTTTTAGTGACATTTTATCCGATCTAAGTTTTGACCCAAAAGGTACTTGATGCTTACATAGTCTCTTAAAAATGGTGGTTTGCTGTTTTCTTTCTTCGCAGATAGTTAACTTTATCAAGGGAACAGTTGCCGAGAGCGCTCCAATAATCCCGATTTCGGCTCAGCTCAAGTACAACATTGATGTTGTATGTGACTACATTGTAAACAGCATTCCCATTCCCGTGCGGGACTTCACCTCGGATCCGCGTTTGATTGGTATGGGCTTGATCAATTATAAGGCAAATTTAGCAAGCAGTGCTTATTATTCGCTCTCACTGTTTCTGTCGTTATCCCCCGAGAATAGCGATTTTGTGCTATTCGTTTCCCTCTACTCAGCCTTGTATGGCGGGCCTCACCACAATGGCTTCGCCATGCCCTTTTGAGACGTATTTCCAGAATTTGCAACTGTAGCAATTGTTCGTAATACCTTTTTTAACTTGGAGGTTCCCCTAATTAAGGTGAGCTGGGAAGCTGGCTTCGCAATAACGTTATTATCTGTTATTTGGGTGATTGCTTACGTCTCTCGAGCGCTTATGATCAGCCAATGAGCATTCAGTCTCGTTTAAACAGCATAGAAACGGGTACTCAAGCAAAACCTTGTTTTCTAACCATATGCAAATTGGTTTTCCACCAGTCATTCGATCATTCGATGTGAACAAACCTGGTTGTGAGGTGGACCAGCTACGTGGAGGAGTCGCCGGCGGCAGTGTTCTGCGTGGTGTCCTTAAGGTTCGCGACTCCCCTTCTGTTTAATATTTTCAATCTCCTGAATTTCATTACACCTTGTTTATCAAGTACGGAAATCTAACGAATGACTCTGTCCTGCTTATATTTAGGCTAGTGCAGCCAACTAAAATAATGTTCTAGTTGTGAGATTTCCGTAGGCTGTCTTGTCCCGATATCCTGGTCATCAGCAGGAATATCCATTTGAGTTGAGCGGACTGAATAGCGTTTTGATTGCATTCTGCCATTTGAGCTTCAAATCTTTTTAAGATTTGAAATCGCGTGAATTTAGTAAAGCTCACCTAAATGCTGTTAGGAATCGGTGCGGAGAAATGCTGGTAGATATACGGAGCACTTTATCTTGTCTTTTGTTTTCAAACTGATTTCACGGGTAATTTATTTACAAATTTGGTCAACTATATGCACTCCCGCATCCTACTATTTGTTCGGGAAATATCATCTGGTAAACATTGCATGGTGAGTTAATTTGGCCTGCTTTATCGTTTGATGCTATCGAAGTATTTTCAGCGAACGTTTGAACCTTTCGATCATCACTACGTGTCTCAAGTCTGAGTGCTCATTTCTGCTTCATTACTCGAGTATGTTGTAAGCCTTGATGTAATGAGTGCACTAGTTGTCTGTAAGATGATTCAATTAGCCTTCACCGGTGCTCTTTCTAGCTCTACTTCTACTTATAAGTAGCGCTGAATTTGGCGTACATTTATTAATGAGATCTATTTCTTATTTTCGCTATCGTCACAATTCGTAAACCTCGCTCCACTGCATTGCGAGCTTTTCATATACATAGTTTAAACTGAAAATTGGCATTAATATTATTCCTTTCAACATTTCTTCTAATGATAGCAATCTTGCTCTACTTTTCTGCAGCATCATATTTGTTGAGCCCCCTTGATGCCACAGTACATAAGCTTATGATGCATTATATTTTGCTCTTTGTGAGGGATTTTTCACAAACTTTGAAGGTATGAAATGTTTACAAATCACATCACCAACATTTTAAAAACGAGTTAGCTTTCCGCCACTTGACGCTCGCAATTTACGAATTATCTTTGGTAATTTGTATTCCAACCGGTGTTTGTGCGGATTTCTTGTTTTCGCCCAACTCTGGAGCGCTAACACCCTCACTTATCCTTCCGATGCGATATGTAGGTTGGCCAAGAAATCGAGATTCGACCTGGCCTAGTGTCGCAGAAGGACGAGTCGGGTCAAGTGAGCTGCCGCCCCATCCGTTCATGCATTCTCTCATTGCTGGCAGAGCAGAACGATTTGGCCTACGCCGTGCCTGGCGGTCTCATTGGTGTAGGCACCAAAATTGATCCGCAGCTCTGCCGCGCTGATCGTTTGGTTGGCCACGTCCTTGGTACTGTCGGCACATTGCCTGATATCTACGTAGAATTGGAGATCTCCTTCTACCTCCTCCGACGCCTTCTCGGTGTGCGAACCGAAGGCGACCGAAAAGGTGCCAAGGTGAGACTCTCCTACTTTTCCTAATAGCAGCATTTTATTAGACCGGATCTCTTGCGTCCTTTAGAATGTTTTGAGACATTTTATTCCGGAGGATTGAACCTCCTTGGACCAGAAAGCCGAGAGATCAGTAACATAATCCCGTGCCATCGGTGTGATGACTGAACTTCAAGCGGATAGAATAGCTTGGGTGTTGAGGCGCGTAATGAAATGAAACGGTACCGTTATTCATAGCTCCTTGTCCATCTCGCTTTAAGTGTTATTCTTGGCTCTATCCGCGACCGCTCTTCTGATTCGACCATTACAAGATACTCAGGTGAGTTGAAGCCGCCGGCGAGGCCTGATATAGAAGGCCTCGATCTCTGTATTTCTCACTGGATTCATCGCCCGTGTCCGTTTGCAAACTATGCTTATGGGGATTTCCTTGCCTCATCTGCCTCAATTTTGTTTTTATTACCACATTCTCCGTGGAAATCTCTTTTCATAAGGAACGCTTAAATAAAAAATGACAATTTCTTGAGTTACGATAAAAGGCTAAGTTCCATGTTAGTTACTTTTTTTCACTCTCAAATATTTATAATATGGTGATGTATCAAGCTTTCGCGGTTAATCGACCCATAAACGCTGTGGACAGCTATTTTGAGGGCGTTCAAACTTGGCCTTTTCTGGTTACCGACCAGTATGTATGGATGAGTATCCAAATAGTTTTCGGAAGCTGATGTGGTTTTCACAGCCCTTCTATGACGCATCTACATGAATTTGTTTGGCATGATATGTAGCTAGCGAAGTGGAGGTTGTTATTTCTAGAGTTTGCCAACGCTGTCGCAAATTTGAAGCCTCACCTACTCTTGAAGACTTTAAGGACATAAGAGTTTGAGGCTAATCATTAAGACTTACTCACATCACCAGAGTGTCAGGTATCGGCAGACGACTGTAAAAGCCATACGTCGCTTGTATGCATCACACCAAGTCGCTTTCCTTTGCAGGTTCAGAAATTGGCGAAGCGCGAGATGCTCATGGTGAATATTGGATCCCTCTCCAGCGGTGGTCATGTTGTTGCAGTGAAAGGCGACTTGGCGAAGATCGCTCTCAACACTCCGGTTTGCACTGAAGTTAATGAGAAGGTGGCGCTCAGTCGTCGTGTTGAGAAGCACTGGAGGTGCGGCTACTGACATTTTGGAAGTAGCACTTGGTGCCTTTATTTTTATCAAGCTGTACGCAGTACGAATGTTTGTTGCTACCGGTGCATTTCCCCTCAAACTAGGCCGACGACAGTGACAGATAATTGTTCTTGTGCATCGAAAAGTGTTTGATAGTATCCAATATTTTATGGTACTGACCTCATTCGCGTAGATTTCGATGCCTCATGTCCTTCGCAAAGTAGGCTTGGAGGTCTATTTAGGAGTTATTTAGCTATTAAAAGACCTATTGAATTAGCCTTTAATCTATCCTTGCCTGAGGTTTTTAGCCTTACACCCCATAGAATCGTTGAAGCAGTCTTTAAAATCAGTCTGTTATATTTCTCTTAGATTGATCGGTTGGGGCAAGATCCGTCGGGGTTTAACAATTACGCCCAAGACCTAGAGTAAAGAGGGAGGAGAGATGTATGTCTCCTTCACTCGCTGGCATCTACCATGCCCAACTTCAGTTCGATGTTTCTCAAGGCCCAACTTTTCGACTTGTCTGATCACTTGTACCTCATTCTTCAATAAACCGGTCACTTTGGGATATTTCTTCACTCTTCTAGTGGTTATTGGGGCTGTGGGTACCTGTAATCCTCGCGAAGGTTGGCCACCCCGAAGTGAAACTATTGAAGATACCCTTCCCTAAAGGTGAATTCTTTATTTCTGCCGGTTTCAAGTGAACGTCCTCTAATCATAATCCTTTTTGTTGTCTGGTTTGTTGGATGTCGGAATTCAGAACTTGGGTGTGTTTAGCTGAGCTGCTACTCCACCATCAGGAGTCCAGTTTCACCCGCTGCCCAAGGCTGCACGACTAGGGGCGGACAGCTGTGTCAGTCTGTGAGGTCGTGCTGTCTCATTGAGGCCTGGCCACCTACAGTCAGAACAGGAGAGCGCATCACGGCTAAATTTATTACCATCTGTACCCCAAATGCGATAATTCAGTGGTAAATGGGTCCCTTGGTTTGCGATTACTAGTGTGCCCAATCGGACGTATGCTCGCAGCACTCGGGCTGTCTGAAAAAAAAAACAGATACCGGTAAAAGTGGCACGAGCAGGGCTCTGTGCTACCAACGTGGAGGCCGAAAAGGTCCACTTGACGAAATTTTAAATTGGTATTTGTCTGCCGAAAGACACCTTAGGATAACCTGGATCTTTTCACCGGAATTGCACTCATTTTATGAACTCAAGGTTCTCAGGGTAGAATCGTTCTGTGTAGAGCCTTTATCCTATGTTGTCAATCTGCCATGACGGTGGGTGGTTTCGCACTACAGATATTCCTTACTGAGGGCAGAAGACTATTTTAGTCAGTCTTGGAGTGGAAGTGGTGAAGGACCGAAGCGTGGTGGGCTGGAAATGTCGGTGTTGTCCAATATGCGGATAAACCAGTGATTTGCTGTATTTTCCAGCCTATTCGAAGGTCTCCTTGAGGGTGTATCAAACCACACAGTGAAAGATATGCACTTCGTGCATCGCATAGTCTATTGCATTTGTGCAACTTTCAAAGGTACTGACTTGTCTATACGTTTTCCTTTGCAAGTGTTTAATAATATGGTCAGGAGGCTTCGCACTGCTTACCAATCTAGAGGTAGTCTTACTACAATCCAGCAAAGTGGACTGGATTGTCAATCGAGTTGAGGAAGACTTAAGGTGCCTTTGTAGCTGCATGCTGCCTATACTCCCCGAGGTAATCCTGAAGTTGTCTGGTTTACCAGTCCAGGAGTATTTTTGGTAAAACCACGCAGAAGGTGCGAAAAACTTGCCATGGATCTGCACTTCTCCAGCACCAAAACTGTATTGCAGGAGACCAACGACATGGCTAAGCATAATCGTTCTTTGAGGGAATTATGGCTTTTAGGCTGCATTCACCTCCGCATCCACAAGTTTTATTGCGAGTTAGTGAAAACACTTTGTGAAAGATCCTCATCATGTCCCTTTTTCCGCCTATTACATGATCAACTTCCAAGGTAAACCATGGAACGTACTAAAAATATTTGTGTTGACTCAAAAGGGTCCAAATTGGGGCAACAGTAGACTGATCAAATATGGGAGGTGGGTGTGTGAGTGGAACGTCCACCACTAGTAGAGAGGGTGTTACCGCCACTACTACTAATGAAATCTGCCATAATCGCGGTTGTACGTCACCCAAAATGGTAATGGCGCCAGGAGCTCCCAATTCTCCTCCTCCTCATCGTGGTGGTGGTGGTGGTGGTGTTGGTGGCGTTCCATTTGGCTCAAATGGACTTCGCCGTACATGACGCGCAAGCAAGCTAGCACGCCTGCACGCACCCATCGGCCAGGAAGCCAACCTGTTGTGGGGAGGCTTGCGGTTATCTGCCAGCAGCATCGAGATGGTCCGGCGCCATGGCTATTTGTTGGTTACCGGGTGGAGAGGGAAGGGGATGGCATCGGTGAAAAAAATATTAGGCCACAATAACGGAAAACCACTAAAAGCAGAGTGGACGTTTTGGCGCCCTGCTCTCCATCTGAAGCGGAAAATGGAATTAAAAATCGTCTTTTCTCATTAACACTGAATTGAGTGAACGACTGCTGATAGTTTCTTTGTCTTCTGCCTGAACAATAATAACAAGTGGCATTAAATATCTGCTCTTTGTAGCAAAACTCACAGTAAGTGCAGGAAGCCTCTTCACGTATTTTTATTTGCTGAAGCAGTCACGATCGCTGTCAATACTCCTTCCTTAATGAGGTAAGCACACGAATTCCACTTTTATTAGATCCCCTCTCTATCCCTATTAAAACTCACTTTTTTATCTAAATAGTCTGTGCAACACTTGATCGTCTGATACCAGGGAAAAGTGATAATTGCCTGAAAAAATGGGGACAAGTAGTGTCTTATCATCTTAGAGGCCAGATCTTAGGCGTGAAGGAGGAGATAGCCCAGTTGATTCAGCAATCGTGGCCTCTGCCAACCAAACGTTTCCCTGCCGACAAACCTCTTTGGTAATCGTTGTTAAGCTTCTAGTACAAACCTTGCAGGGCACATTTGCCCCAGTAGCCAAACACATCGACACAGGAGGTATGCGCGGTCTTCTAGGGATGAAGTGGTGCATGTCCTGGATGTGCAGAGCAGTTGGTGGTGGAGATGGTCCGTATGCTTAGCATTCCTATCAGTACAGATTGGCCTGCAATAAAACTGAAGACGATGCAATTGCTCGTGCATAGGGTGCCCGGTGGCTAAATTCCATCGCGACTTCCCATTCCCAATGGAGAGTCCTTCTCAATTTTTCATAAAGCCATGCAGACATGACGACCAGCTGCACTAGCCATTTAATTAAGTCAATCTCTGTTTGCCAAGCAAGGGAGGTTGTGTCAATTCATCAGTTTTGATTTCAAATTAATGTAAGGGTGGTCAGAACGCATCTATTTTAAAAATGATTGCACTTATCAAGCTTCTACAAGTTTCGGCATGGCATCGCAGCAAGCTACTGTGAGAGCCACAGTAAATTTTGGGTCGACAAATATTTACTTGTCAAGGCCGTGGAAAATTTACTTGCCTGTCTCGAAAATGTGTGTTATCGGCAAACTTGTGCATCAAATGAGCAAAATATCCAATTATTTAGATTTTCATAAACCTCGCTACAGTGGGTTTAAGCTACCGGCTGTTGAGGAGTTGATGTTCATTAATTGTTTCAACACTTTGACATGCGAGAAACTTTTACTTTTAGCCATATTAACATACCGTCTTGAATCTGATGAAAACGATTCTGGATTCTCTCCGCAGCTTCTGCGTTATTCGAATAACCTCATTGAGACTTGTACTGCTCATACGAAGGACTACCTGTCCTGCTCCAGTCAGTAATAGTGGAATCATTTTCTTAGACGATTTCGTATGATCTTAAGTGCAACTAAATCCTCTCACTATGCAAAAGTGGGAGTGGAATTGCAGTACTTTGTTTGTTTGACTGCCGGTTTTGGTTACGGACGTGAGTGACCGTCTTGTCCTATTCGATCGAACTGGTCTTCGGGCTATGCCAGCAGCTCCAATCCCTTCCCGTCTACCGAATATATGCATTCTGTCCGAGTGGTGAGCCGTCTTTTGTCTTCAAAGAAGTCTTGAGACGCCATAGAAATAAAAATGGAAACGTCAACTAATTTTAGGCATTTTTAGGCCAACAATTAAGTGGGTCGAATCTAAGACTTTTTGGAAGCAATGTGGATTGATCCTCCATGTTTGGTTGTGGCTGTTTCAGTTCTACTTAGCTTTTCTATATCTCGCAACAATAGGGTAGCAAACAAACGCTTACTCAACGAGGTAGTCGAAACAAGTAATTTCTTATTCTCTATTTCATATACACACCTGAAAAATTGCATCCTACATAATTTGTTTGCCAAAATCTTTAATTTCCATGCATTTTGAGTAAGAAACAAAACTAATGGACAACATTCAAGTGTAAAATGTAGTAACTCAACCAATAAATTTGCCAGAAAAAGCAGCCTTCATGTATGGCTTACTGACAATAGCGATGAAATAAACTTGAAGGCGGTTAGTCGTTCAGGCGTGGCCGCATGAGCACAGGAGCTACGGTTGGCTTTTGTTTAGTTGACCATCAATCAAGCGCATACATTCAATCGAGTAGGAACATGCAGACGATTGGAGAGATGGGCAAAATGTTAATCGAGCCTAGTGGGTTTCCACTTTAGCACGATCCAGGTAGGCACAGCAACGTCTGGGTATGGTATAGTCGCCCAGCAGGGATGTGCATTTTCAATTGTAAAGGCTTTCAACACCACCAAAACCTGTTTGGCCTCTGAGTCATAAGTGAATTTGCCAGGTGCAAAAGCCTATATAGGCCCATTTTGATGATGACATTTTAAGTAGGAATGACGAAGATTATGCCACTCTATGTGGGAAGGGGGATGAGTGTGTCATCCGCGTGATAAGTGATGAAATTCCGCTCTGTTCGTCCCCGGCCTGCTCCCTGTGCTCCCCCTTTACCTACCATGCCCACCATAGCAACCGACCACTATTGCTTGATAGATGTTAGTCCATAGTGTGTGGACGACCTTCTTGAAAGGTTACTTTTCCAACTTGGGCGGACGATGAAGGGGGCGGGCAGGAAGGGAGGTGCGGTGACACGAGGGGTTGGCGACATTTTTAGTGCCGAAAAGTTGGATGCACGTCGTGCGGGTAGATATTTTGATTTGCGGCGGGCCTAGTTTAAGGGACCTTCGTGCATCCAGCATACCCATAACGCGCAAAAAACCCGTTAATGCACCTAACGTAACTCCTAGTTGTGACAATGTTTGGGGATAAATTGCAGGCATGGTTTTCATTTTATATGCCACTAATAAATTGGAATACCATTGCTTTAAGTAATGAAGGGGAATCATAGAGCAAATGAGGATGTTAAAATGTTTATTTAATTCATGGCGTGATGTTTGCATCCACTGTCCTCAAGCCGTTCCTCTGAACTTCAATGGTCAATTGCGTTTTAGAGAAGGGCAATGGGCGCAACAAAGCCGCTTCATAAAACTGGTATTTACCAAATCTCTCCTCATATCATCTTTGCTGAAAAGGTTGCTATGTTCTAACTCCAAATTCAATACCAAAACTATTTGCTTCGAGGGTTTTCCCAACAGAAAAGTGTGAAAATGAGGAAGAGCAATTCACCCTTCTTAACAGCAGATGAAGCTGAAGTTAACCGGATATTGGGAGGTTTGATAGCTTTCACGGCTGAACAGGTTTACACGGAAGTGGAGAGAGAGACGCTTCAACCCACATGTCACTCTCTCTACTTCCGCCTCAAGTAGAGGGACAACCACAAATTCAAACAGGTGAAAAAGGCACACACAACTTTCAATGCATGTCGAACACATGTCTGTAGCGGAGTGATTAATGCACCACTAAGAGGGTAGGAAAAAGTTAGTCCGCCTTACTTCCATTTTTTCTTGTGGACACCAAAAACGGGCACAAGAAGAATGAGCGCACTGAAAGCTGGCAGAAAATGAGATCTTTATGGCTGTTTTGTGCAAATCACTGTCCATAATAATTAAATTCAAATTCAACGCTTTTTCAGAGGTAAGAGATTAGAGGAAGTACAGTTTAAGCAGAGAGAAGAAGGTATGCTGTGTTTTATTGTGATATAAAGCAAAGGAGCCACCATGCAGTGGAATGGCGGTGACAATCGCCGCCAGAGGAAGCCATCTATGGGAGTGGTTTAAAAAAGAACCACCGTGACTATCCATCTAAGTAGCACTCTGCAAGGCTCCAAAAGAGGAAATGGGGCAGAAGAGGTGGCGTGACTGCATCTGCACTCTCCAGAACTCTCTCTCACCCCTTTGTGTGTCGCCACATTGTTTCGTAGTTAATAATGCAATGGACTTACACACACGCACACACATTGAATTTGGCCCCCGGTCTTCAGTCAGTGGCCACCTCATATTAAAGTGATTCAGAGCTGTGCGTGTGCGGATTTCACACCGAAAAGAGCTTTAATTTAGATGCAACTACTGCGGCTTTTAGCTTAAACAATGCCACTACTGCTTTGGTCTGATAAAGCCATGCAGTATTCATTTGGTTTGAGCGGAATAGATAAGACACCACTGCTATCAACCGTCCACACCCTCCCATTGTTGAGAAGTCCGCGTCATTTGGTGACTCACGTCGTGGTGCCTAACTATCCTCCCTCAAATACCGAAATTCTGGAGTACCTAGACTCTTGAGTACTTACTTTAGAGCGCATTTCCCAAAGTGGGGACCAGGTGGATCTGACGAGTTACTCCAAGGCGTGTGATTTTGGAAGGGCTGTTAGTATGGGCGCATTAGGAACCAAGTGACTAGTACCATCATGTTTCAGGAGAAACACTCTGCAGTAGTGTAGTGAGTTAATTAGTTCGGCTAGCTGAATTACTTCATGCCTGCGTAAACTTCTAGCTTTATTAAAGGGACTTCGAGCAATTGAACAAACAGTCTAGGGTAGGAATTAGCTGCTTTCCAACCTGTGTCCGATAGAATTGCGTGACTTGTTTAAGGAAATCAGCTAGCTCCTTTTCGCCGAAGCTGAATTATTCAAAATTTTCATTGTGTGTTGTCCAAACGGCGCACACACACACATACACACACACACATACACATACACACATTTTACCCGCGATAAAATCATGGAATTTCGTGCAATCCATGTGTGCGCCTATGTATGCCAGTGTGTGTGCGTGTGACAAGACATTATGAATAATTAACGCCCTCCATTATGCGTGTTGGGGTTATATGGTCTGGGCAGCTTTTCCGCGACGAAAGAGGAACAGTTTAATAAAATCCAAAATTATGTCCATCTCGAGTAGGGCAGACAAGTTAGGTTATGATGTTATGTCTGCCAGATGCGCTCACACGGCATCAAAAAAAACTCCACTTGATAAATTACTTTTGACATAAACTGGAGCCAGACAAAATGTCACTGGGAGGAATCAGTTAGACTAAGGTGCAGTGGCACAGGAGTGGAGACGAACGAAGAACGAAGAACAGAGCGACCAAAGGACTAAAAATTTTCCCACGCCTATTAGTCGTAACAGTTGCTTTTTACTTCCTCCACATCTTTCTTCATTTTGCTCCCCACCCCCGACATCCATCCACTACCGCCACCGTCCATTGGACAAAGCACACCAGCCTCAGGAGTAAACAATCCCTCGAATTTACGTTTCTCCCAACCCCCTTAGGATTAAGTTACATCTGCCATGGAGAGGTGGCTTCTTGTGGATTTTTTCATGCTGGTCCATGTAGTGCAGAAATGACCTTTCTGGCATAAATTGTAGAAGTCGATGGACATTTAATTAAGCCTATATTAGAGGATGGCAGGTATGACTGATGGCAGTCTGATCAAAATGAATAAAATAAATAAATTTGCATGCTGATAGTCAACATTTCTTCTAAATGTGCCTACTGTAAGTGCCTACAGTGATAGCGGAAAAAGTAAAGCCAACTTCCGCATTACTCCTCCACTTAAAATAACTTAGCAGTTTCGCACTAATTAGAGCAAAGATGACACCCACTGACAGCCCCAAAGCCAAGAGAACTGGTATTGAAGAGAGGGAATTTACAGCTGTCTATCAGCCACCTTTATCTCTTTCAACTGATTATCTTGCAGGTGTCTCCCTCCTCTAATTTAGACATTGGGACGCTCACTATTTATCCTCATGCGATCTTCAGGTCCAAGTTGAATGAAGCATTTACTGATATTATCAATGCTAGTCGACGGGGCAAAGACAGTAAAGTACCAGAGATTGACATACATGCTGATTGTCAAGCCATATTTCAGACTGAATAGATCATATTTTAGGCTCCTTTTACCACACCTGCGTCATGGCACTACTGCCTGAGAAGGAGGAGCAAAGTTATCGAATGAGGCAATTGTTAAGTGAGTCCTGTATTAGCTATGCATCGCCCGAAAACATGAGGCGATTTGTTTTTAACACTGAGGATTAAACTAACGCACAGTGAGAACTAGAATACCTAAAACGTCTTCACTGGATCACGTAACTTATTCAAGAAAACCAGATATTTATTACTGCTCTTATTTTTACAAATCATGTACTCGCGCCCACTTTCGTCAAGTGATAAAAGGCGGAAAACTAGACTCATGCGATTTAACTGGTTTTTTACAATGGTTTTCATTAATCTGACGGCAAGATTTCATCTGTCCATTCCGGATTATTGAGAGAAAAACCAAACGTTATTAAAAGTTTTTATAAAAACCCTAAACTTCTTAAGCCATATTTAGAAGGAGACTATGAGATTTTTGCTGACGGAAATAGTGAAGCCTGCCTCCACAATGCTGTCCACTGAGATGTTCCTTTCGTCTTCGCATGGATTTACAGATGTTAGATTCTATGGGAGACAATTAAGCTTACTTAACCGCCTTTAGTATTTAGTGGACATATGTCAGTTGAAAATCGGTCCTCCCCCCGACGCCAAGCCAACCCTGTGGGAGGGTGAAGAGGTAGGCTGCTTGTTAATCCTCCTCAATTTTTCCCTCCCCGACATTGTTGGAAGCATCAGCGGCGGTAATGGTGGAGGTGGTTGCCATTAAAGTTCGAGCCATATGGTCTCCCTATGTGTGTTAGAGTGAGGGGCCTCGCAGGTTATTGTGCGGCAGAAGGCCCGTGACGCCTGTGTAAATAGATTGGGCAAACAGTTGGGCTAAGGAGAAGGGAAGAGTACACAATCACTAATCCCCAAGAGCTAAGCCATCCCTACTTATAAATGAAAACTTCTTCTTAAGAAAATTATCAGTGTTTTGTGCCACAAAACCTGCACACATGTAATTTCTTTGTTTCAATCGTAAATTCTGCAAACTTAAAATAGTGTTGATAAATATTGAATTCTAAATAGTCCTAACAAAGTTCACATGCCCTACAATAACTGGAATTTTTTACCAAGCACTCGTATATTGTGTGTTACCCAAACAAACATCTGTTAGTTACTCAAAAAGGAACCCACCTTGATTAAAATCTGATCCACCACGTGGTTCCCATCAAATATGTTGCCAACTTATCGACCAAACAACAACAATTCTCACTACCCTCTGATTCAAACAACATTAATAATGGAGATTATGAATAACAATAAAGGCAGATTGGTAAGCAAGGCATTGCACAATAGTAAAAGTTGCAATTGAAACTAACAACATGATGTGGATACGGCCAGGCAAGGAAAGCTTTAGACCGAAAATTCGATGTAGCCCCACCCCGGGACGCCGTTACTCGTCTTAAATAAGTAGCTGATCATGTTCACATAAAACTTTGTTCCAAAAGGTCTGTCATCTGATTGCATAGATTTTTAAATAGGGTTCACTCAGGAACTGCTTCTTCGAATTCAAATGACAAGCGTTTGTTAGTTATTACTTAATTCGTGCCACACACAATTGTATGGCATGTTCCCTGAAGCCTGTGTGATGCAATTTTATTTGATGTAATTTACGCATTTAAAATCTGAGATGGGGGCTCTAGTATTCTTGCATGATATTTTTCAATTCATCTATCTTCCTTCCAAATTTTTGCAATAAAATCACAAATATTTTCCGAAAATTTAACTTCATAGTAAGCTTCACATAGCACTTCATTGATCTACCTTGAGGTAAAGTTATCAGCTTCAATATTCAACGAGGGGAAATGTTAGAACGTTTTCTTGATAATCTTACTATCCAAAACTAAATGTAATAAAAGCAGAAAAGTATGAGTACTTAGTTATCACTTTAAAAGGATAAAGCTAATAAGGATAATGGCGAAGACACGACCGGACTCAAGCACTCTGTGTGGCCCTCAAAAACCGAAGCCACCAGTCGAATGCTACGGTAATTCGATCATGCTTGCTCACGCCTGCTCTTGAATCGCGACTCACTGCATTCATCCATTCATCTAACCATTCATACGCTCTCACACTCACACTTCCACCTACCCAAATGTGCAGTTGAGCCGAGCCTGCCCAGCCTAGCCGAGCTGAGCCACAGACCCCCATGGAATCTTGGTATTGTGAATTCGTTACGTGTGTGTGTGTGTGTGTATGTGTGTGTGTGTATGTACAGGTTTCACAGGGTCTTGGACCACCAACAGCCACGTGGAACAGGAGAAATTTCGCGTTTGTGAAGATGTTTGTATGTGACAGTCTCTCGAAACTGGCTCATTTTTGATGGTCAGAGTGGTTTTCAACTAATCGCTTCTCATGCAGGTCCACTTCCGTCCACCATAGCTTTTCTCTATATGGTCGATTAGCGATACCCTAAAGAATTATTGTCTATGTGGCGTTACAGAGACTTACGAATGCAAAGATAACGTCGCTTAATGTTACAGAAAAAATAAGGGGCTTGGAGCATGAACTCAGCATCGATAAAGGCATTGGCCACCAACGTAAAGGTCCAAGCGTTCTATAGCCAAAGTCGTTGACTGGCGCCTCACTGGCACTTGGTTCTGGAATCCCCAAAAACCGTTCGAGAAGAGTGGTTTCCTTAAAACACGTCAAATTCTGGCTCATTCCATGTATCACTTTTATATGTAAAACGATGCAGACAACTTGATATCTAGTCACCAGTTTGATTAATTTCACCAAGTTGTTGTTTTGTCTGACCAGATTGACTTTGAACTGGACGTTAATCACAGTAGAAGGAGAGGATTAATGTCTCAAGGAGAGTTTCGTGATAAACAATTGGGTGTATATCTAATGTACACCTCGCCCCAAAAAAAGTGCATCTCTCAGCACGAGCTCGGTGGCGTAGCAGCTGTCGAACCAAAGGATAAGGGATAAATTTGTTAATTTACACCTCTCTCACCAGGCCTGTACAACTGAGTTCTTCCCCCACCCTTCACACCTCCCTCCATAGTAGTGCCGTCGCCGCAGCTGTTCATGTGTCGCGTGCATGCGCACGCACATCCGTCCAAGTGTTCGTTCGTTTGTTCCTTCGCCTCCCAGTCTCCCACCCCTTCCTTCCTTCCTTCCTTCCTCCCTCCCTCCCTCCCTCCCTCCCCCCTTCCCCCGTGTATTACGACTGTAAGCGCAGCTCGTGGAAGTGTAGCCGCTCGTGACCACCGATCAAATCAATGCCACTTAACACCCTCTTGGTTGGGAACGCACGATATTAACTTTCAAGCCCACGTGGATTTCGAGTGTTGAGATATCTGGGCATGGGAGGGAATGCAAGAGAGGGGATGGCTTTCAACAAGGTCTCAATTTAATTACTGTGGTCGATAGAGGTGGTACGCAGGCTTGGGTGTGGGGGATGAGCAAATGGGAAAACCATGCGCCCGTTTTGATTAATGTGAAAAATTGGTTCACATTTAGAAAAGGTGGTGCCAGTAGGGGACGTAGGGCACCCTGTAGTGGATGCAGTTAACCCAAATTTGGGTGCCTTAAATGCCCTGATAAAAACCACTTGCATAGACATTTAAGCCTGTATCCCATTGAAAAGTGCCTAAATTTGAGAGATAGCTTTATTTTCCTTAAATAACCCGCAAAATGGCCTCCGGTAAATCGCCGATTATTTGCTCTTTTATTAAACCAAGTCAACAGCGCATAATAATAATGGTTATAAGTGATTATATTGTTCACAAATTGTCAGTGTCACCGATATTGCCTGAAGCCGAGTAACCTAATAACACTTGAGACGATTATTTTTTCTGCCTTAAGTAAGGCTGGGGACTACAGGCACGGCCCGGAGGTCAGGTCGCCTAGAGCGAGTACACAAGAGCAGCATTAAGTACCCACGGAATCAAGGCGAGGCGACAAATTGATGACTAGGCATTAATTTAAGTCGTCGGCACATGGAACTTAAGGGAAAGGCTCAAGAGCTCCATTTGCTTTTTACAAACCAGGCCTAAGTAACTGATCTCGAAACGTAAAGCGGTTGACAGGCGATCAAATAAGAACACTGACTATATTGTGTTAATCGTTGTATTGTCGGAATTCGAGGATGCTAGGTTAAAAATGGCTCCATATCAGAATCAAAACAGATTTTGTTAGATGCTGAAACGCTATTAGTAGTATAATTCCCACGGATCGTATTTTTTAGCGTAAACTTCATATTAACGCGTCTATTATTAGTAATATTTAGCCAAATTTAAGTAGCAGAAATTCCACAAATTATAAATGTAGATTAGACTTTAAGGCGCATGTTTAAAACTCTGAAAATATCCGATTTCTACAAATTAGGAAAAAAAGTAGTCTCTTGGGCTAGACATTTGCCATTTACAGTGGATATCGTATTTTCAAGGTGATAATGTTCAAATCGAAAAAAAGCATAAAAACAGTCAGTATTTGTAAGATTTCTGGGATAAAATTGCATTTATCATGCATAACCGGATGCTTTGCAAATTAGAAAAGGGGCGATTATTCATGCTCCAGCAACAAAAGTGCTTGCTCTGTCCTTCCCTCTTTGAAGTTCTATGCTACTTTCACAAAGTAAATTTCCATGTTTGTTAATGTGGCTCGCCTTTTTCGACAATGCAGGTAATGGCAAGGGCTAACGAAAGTGATTCAACATTCTCAAAATTGTTTTTTTCCTCACCGAAATAAAAATTAATGGAGATGCGATTTGCTTTCTACAGGATGTTATGGACAGGGAAACTCTTAATCACAGGTAAATTAGCGAATAATCTCTTCCTTGATCATCCACTGGCATGGATTCGTGGGCATGAATACTATGAAGACGTGAAATCGGAAAAAAACACAGAAAATTGCTTTCCTGGTCCTCTGATTGCTCCCGTTCTCCTGATTTGTGTGGCTGACTGGAAGGGGCAATAGAATACACAGTAAATAGAGTCAGAGCACGCCAACAGCAGTCCATAAAAACGCATGTCAATTGTAATCATGTCTACGCTGAAATTCGCCTACCCAGCTGGCCGCTGGCTGATGGGGATGGCGACCACGCAGCTCGATAGAATTCCGCCCTTCCATTACGGTTTGTGCATTGCAGTGGCGAGGGGTGGGCGAATATACGCATGTGTATGTGGGTGGGTGGGTGTATATGTGGTGCATAGTACACAGCAAAAGTCCGCCCTACTGACGCTTGTCTTCCTCAGCCATTATCAAGCGGGCATGCACAGGGAGAGCGTAGGATTACCGGAGGATGGGGAGGGAGGGGAATGCAGTGAGGCTACTTTCTCAAATGGCCGTTCATATACAAAGCAGCATTGCAACAGCTAAACAAACAAATGCCCATCAAGGACCACTAACCAAGAGCTTTTTATGGCCACTCTTGTGAGGAGGGAGGAGAGGCAGGGCGGGGGGAAAGTAGCAAGAGAGCTGTCGTTACAAGTGTTTTGAGTGCGTTGAAAAACTTGCATGAGGGCCATTTCCTCTAAAACCTTATGTGAATACACGCGACTACCTCCTCGCGTTTTGACTACTCTCAAAGTGATAGCTGTTATGTCTTAATATCCTGATGACTACGAAGGGTAGCAAATTAAAAGCATCACATTCTAAATGTACATATTCCACCGCAATCTGTATAATTCGCTACTAAAAAATAGGGCTCAGTATAATGCAGACTTTATGAAGTTGAGAACTTGGGGAGGCACAAAGCAACCTGCAGCTAGTACTTCAACTCTCATGATTTAAAAAATACCTGAGTAAAATATAATGCTCTTCGTCAACCGTAAAGGTGTCAGCGGCTAAACCTGAGAGGTTTGACAACTGTGTAGAAACTGTGAATGAGGGGAGGACAAAGTCACTAAGTGGACACATCCATTATCGCCTCTCTCTTCACTCACTCTCTCTCTCTCTCTCTCTCTGTCGTTCCTCTCCATCCTCCTTGTGAATCTAGTACATCCAGATGACGTATTTTTGATGACAGGAGACATGTGGCCACCTAGTGCGTGGATCAAGCGGATTTGCCTTGTCACCTCGCCACGTGTGTGTGTGTGTGCGTGCATGGACTCCGAACTTGCGGCAATGTGACAAAATTATCCACAACACCTTCCAGACGTCACTTTGTAGTCCCTTAGTGGCTTTGCAAAAACCAAAGACAAAGAGCCACACACGAAGGGTGCGGCAAATACATCATTAATATTTGTACTGCCGGGGTGAAGACAACAAGGAACTACCAAAGCACCTAGCCTCGAGTCACTGAATGAAGTAAGTCTCGTTAATAAGGCTAGCCTTCCATAATGAAAATATGTACTTCACTGTGAAGGCATGACAAGCTGCAGCAGTGGAGTAGAAGAAGTCGTGTCCAAGTATTAATTTCCTGCCGCTAATGCGCCCGCACATGCACCCCACAGCATTGACATTTTGCATAACTTTCAACTGTGGTTCAGTAGCCTCCAAGGAGGCGTGCATGAAACAAAAAAACAGTCATCCTAGGAGCGTCATCCAAATGTCACAGGCACACAAATACAAAGGATGTCCTCCTTCCCATCCCCGTAACCTTTGCAGTAATTAACCCCTAGCACAGAGACTGTGCGGATTGTGAGTGCTAAATAGAAGCCGGAGTAAAGGTCGCTCTTGCACCTATCGCCACGTAGTCGCGCAGGCACTCGAAAGTGTCCTCCACTCAGGCTGACATGTAGTTTTTCTCGGGCTGGGATAAGAGACTTGGTGAAAAAAACCGCCACACACACACACACACATGATTTATGGCGCCGTGAGAGAGGGTAGAAGTTAATCGCATTAGTGTCCACCCGTCTCATTTCTCTCTCTCCCCTGAGGGACTCAGCTACTCCCATCAAGGTGGTGTCAAGATGAAAACAGGTGCGTAAAAGACCTCAGCAACCAGGCTGCCTTGTGAGCCTGTAGGGTGAGTAAAACCTCGGGAAATTGTCTCCAACCTGACGGTACTTGGGTAGACTACGTTGATAGTGTCACGTCACAATGGTTTTCATTTCACTCGTGAATGCATGCGGCCTTTTCCGCCTAAAGTTGTTCAGTCTTCACTTTGGTGGCATTTAGCCTGAATCGCGTCAGAAACGCCACCAGTCGACCATACCTTCTGTGCTTTGGGAAAAGCTACTTTCTGGCACTGCTACAGACAATAACGTCTGGGGTAATTTGGGTACCAAGAAAGAGACTATCCTCAAAGACAGAGCACCTAAAGATGTCACTCAAATGGATGAATAGCTAGAATTTAGAGGAATCCAATGTCTTCATCAAAACTGAGGTGAGTTTAATAAACGGCCAATACTTCAATCGGTGCCTGTGTTGAAGTCTACTAAATCCTCCTCCTCCTGCTTCATATCATTATATTTGTGCCAATCGTCAAAAGTCAGCCAACCTGTTTTACCTATTCGATCCCCTTAGATGCTTTCCAGGATCTCATTAAAAACCTGTCTATCAAAACACACCTCATTAGGGCACTATCCCGGTCCGCTGGTCCTATGGTGGGCAGAAGAACCAATGCTTGAAATTGGCTGAAGGCCTATTAAAGTAATACCATTTACCGAGAAGTTTAGGAATTTCCCGCGACGACAGGACCTTTCTAACGATCCTAGGCCTCATCTCACCCATACTGCCGGTTCTGAGGAACAAAAGTGAGCTAAATTAAAGTGGTTCCCTTCTCTGTTGCTATGGCAACAATCACCTCTCTGGGGTAGATTGAAATCAGGCGCGACGTGGTGAAATGAGATGGAACCGAACGGGGAGTGGGAGGGCTTGAGAATCACCTGTCGGCTGCGTCTACACATTGGTGGACTCGCGTGCAAGTCGCCCATCGAGCACACTGAGGACGAACCTTCAATGAAAACTATTAAAAAAATAAATGGACTCACGAGAGAGGAAAGAGAAAAAAGATAGAAAGGGGAAAATTGCTAGTGAAGTTTTTTAAGTGGCCTTAAAAGAGTCAAGTTTTGAGTTATTACAGTAACAATATGATCGCCCAGTGCTTCTCATTAATAACCAGGCAGGAAGGAATTATAGAAACTTCACTTTGGTGGCTTAATTGCATACGATTTATGTTTGAACATCATCAGTCGATGGGAGGACCGAGCGCCTAGGCGGGGAGGCACAACCCTCGAAGGCTCTCTTTCACTTTAACAGCGTTGAGAATTAGCCGTGGAGCTGTAACAGCTGTCGCACATTTTCGATTGGAGTTTTTTGGCATTGAATTAAAAAGAAACGTTGTGCAAAGGCACACACACACACACACACACACCTGAGGCCTTGAAATATGGCTTTGCGTCCTATAAAACATCTGCGACAACCACCTAACATAACAACGGAATTGGGAATTCTGCAAGCCTCTAACCATTAGTATTGGGACTCTTTTATGATCCAGACTTTGTTTCAGCACAATTTCGGTGATTTAAATTGATAAGTTATATCTGAAAATAAATTATTTGTAAAAAGGCCAGGCAACAATAAGACGCGAATTTGGCTTAAGTGTGAGGTCCTTTTTAGTGCCGTGGCCACTGCGGGGAAGTTGGTATGCGCTTTGGATATTACTGCCTCAACTAGCGGATAAACTTTCAATTTTATCAAATTTTTTGAGTCACAAATTGATGTTCCAGGAGTAAAGAGCTACACATTTTCAACCAAAGAACGATTCGTAAAGAAATATGAAAATAAAACTGGTGGCCAACGATGGAGTGTTCTCTGTAAGGGACTAACTACACTTTTCAACCCCATGTTGTGATCTTCTGCATAGATTGGAGTGTTTGAGGTGGAAGCGAGAAATTCTCCTCACTGGTGTCTTTAAAAATATACCGCTCAGCTGCCTGGAGGAGGCAGCATGTCTACTGCCATTCAGTTGAGGGAGCAGTGCACTCGCTGTGGTCTTGTCACAAAATATAGCACTCATAGCGCGCTATCCATGAGTGCACAGGCATTGTCTTTCGTTACAATGTAAAAAGAGAGTGAGAGAAAAAAAATGTGGCTTCAGTGGTTAGCATTGTTGATGGTGAGCTCGGCTACGCCTCAAAAGGCAGCCATTGTAACCAAATTAGCTCACCTCATCGCAGAACCGCCCACAATTGCCGTAGTGTTGGTTGATTAATTGGTTCCTGCTAACTACGGACCTCGTGGTGTCTTGAGACTTTGTCAAAGGCTTTACTGCGTGAGATAATTAAATGAAAAATGAAACTCATGTGCGATGAAGTTTTTTACCAGGTTCTCAACTGTAACAAAATCCTTAATAGTTTAATTGTTACTAAAGTAGACAAATAGGCAGTGGATGTGCGGGATGAAGGGTTTATTGGGTATGCAGTATTTTCTTGCTGTCATCTTCCTTACATGTGACTGACAGCCGTGCTGAAACACAGTCAAGCCAACTGTCGTGACGCGAACAACGAGGATAGGTGGTCGTCTTTTGCTCTCCGTAGGTCTTTATCAAATACTCTCACAGTATCATTAGAAATTTGTGCTTTCGGAATGTCTTGGTACAGAACAGAAAAGCTGTCAATGTTGTGATGACCTGTGGCAGCTATCTCCATTCCGAATTCTGGTTACAAGAAATTTAAGCCCGGCATTTCGGTCTCACTGAAGACTAAGGCTGCACCTTCGCACTTATTCTGTCAGTGGATTCTCAGGCCTTCCATGCGTCGGATAGACGTAAGGCACTGCACTGGTAGCAGCGGAGAGTAAATCTGCTCCAATAGGTTAATTTTCCTAATTCCTGCGGTACAATGATATACCTTGAAGGTTTGAAACCGATGTCTACCGTGGCAACCACTTTAGTTCCGTGTTTTTAAGGAGGTCAATCAGTAAGTGAAGCGACCTTAGCTGTAAATCACCTAGACAGGTTCAACTGCGGAGGTGCTCACTGAATCTGTATGAAGACACTAGCTGTGTACACGAGACATCTCTTCCATCTTCTTGATAGCTGGAGGGAACCCGGGTATATATAGGTATAGGACACTAATTGGCATTAAAATGGGATGAAAAAATGGACATGAATTATTACTCTCACAAAACCAGTTTAGATGCCGTACTTTACAAAACATCTCTACTTTAGCTCAAGTGTTTTTGAGACTAATAGTGGACATAGGTGGTGGACTGTAAATTCTCCCTTCCCCATTATGGTTCGCCAACAAAAATAAAACTCCAGAACTAGCAAAGGTGCCAAGAGGGGTAAGCGACGATGCAATCAGATACTGCTACACTTGCAAGCATGTTTGATGGCTGAAGCGGGTGGTTTGTGGATGCTTCATCCACAGCATGGACTAAGGTGCGAAGGCTGATGCTGGAAGTCGATTAGGGAGAGCTCCAAGGACAGCACTCAAAAGGAGAGCAGAGTTTAGGATGCTTTGTTTTTGTGTTTGACTGCTCATTTTGGTTTATGGTCATTGAAGGCTGCATTACGTCGGTATCCCACAGTCCTTCCCTAGGCTGACAGCACAGCTGCTGCCCAAGTAATTTGATTTCCTTCTTCTTTGAGGCATAATGCGGGGCACAACACAATGATAGAAACAGTTATTTTGTATCGAATGCAGGAGCCTATGATAAATAATGAAAGATAATAAGCCATTGACGAAGCCAACCTAAATACCTAAGTTAAAATAAAGCATTTTATTAAAAGTTACCAAATAAGTGGTAGAAAAAGGAGCCTTCATCAAAAAGTGGATGCGAAGGATCCATTTGCCAAACTCATTTATTGTTTGCCCATTTGAGACGTTTGTTGACTTACCTTTGACACACCAAAGGGGTAGAGTGCTCAGCCACTTGTAAAGTTTCTCGTTCATTCTAAAAGAAAATAAATGAGTCTCGTTTGGGCAGTCATTACCTCAGGCGCACAGACTTAATGGACCAAGGGCTTCATTGTTAGCTGAGGTTATTGCACTCTCTGACCCATAATATAGTTGTGCCCTATAGTCGGTGAAGCGAAACCAACTAGGAGCCCTAAGTCAACTCCCGGCGAAAAAGCCATTGAGTCAAGAAGTGTTATAATTCATCCTGTAGAAACAGGAGTAAGATTATAGGTAAATAAATAAAAGTTAGTCATAGCGCAGTCTTTTCTTGTTAAGAATTTTGACAATAAAGACAGCAAAGGGTAATAAAATAAGCTGTTGAAACTTTTATCTTTCACATTCAAGGAAGTAAAGTGGGTATGCATCGTCCGGTGAAATTAAGGAGTAAGTTATAGAATTTGAATTGTTTTTTTTTTAATTCTCTGTTTTCATGGTGGCCATTTTTTACTTTGCCACTGCATTTCCACCAGACCATCTCCCCTCCAGGCCAATCCAGCAGCATTCTAGCCCTTCTGTATATCGGCAATACATATTTTGCCCAAAATTATGCCGTTTTTCCACTTTGGGGAAAGCTTGGATACTACAGGCCGTCTAAAACTACACCCCTTAACGAGGTAGTTAAGTCGATTCCTGTTATATAACCAAACTGAACGAGAGAAATGGCTTTATATTAAAACAAAGTTTCAAGGGAGTGGTTAAAGGGGCACAAGACAGCTTATAAGAGTAGGAAGCTCAAATGATCAAATGAAGGCTACTGGCGGTTTGAGAGGGCAAGACTGCCAACCACCAACCATGGGAGTGCATTTTAGCTAACGGTTTTGAAAAATAATGCCAGTGTGAAAATTTAACCTACTTTGGTGAATCGTAGTACCTGACTTGGGGGTGGAATATAGGCGTCAAAGTACTACCATCTCTACCCTTAGCGTTGTATTTAACGAGACAAAATATTTTGACTTCTATGCTCATAAAAACTCAGGGTGGGAAAAACAACTAGGGCGGAAGAACCCTTCACCATGCACTTGTGTTTCCTTCACGCTCTACAGCGAATCCATTGTTTCCTCTTCCCCCCGAGCCATTTTGTTCCTCTCCAGGTGGCACTTTTTGGTACACCACATTTTGCGGCTTTACGCACCTACACATCGAGGTACAGTTGGAAGCGGGAAAACACCCCAAAGACAACGCATTAACCTCGCCTTCCTTTTTTTTACGCGCCAGAAAATGGTAGCCATGGCTACATTATCACTCTTTAATTGACACGCTCATTTTGTTTGTAGGGTGAGGAGGAATTGCTCTCAAAATGCACAGGTGGTGGTATGTTTGGACCATTTTAGGACTTTTCGCTCAAAGATATCTATTATGGGGTAGGAAATTTTTGCTAGGGGCGCAAACGGGTGTCGTAGGTTCTTCTACAGTTGGGTACTTGAGCTCTCCCAGTCTATTAAGGGTTTAAGTGGAGAGTGCCATTCTAATAAATATAGAAGGCGACTTTAACATTCAATCCAGCCCCAAGCCAGGATCTTTATTTGCTGCCCCCGAGTACTTGAAATGCCGCAGCTCACTTCTGTCGGCTTAGAGGGAGAAGGGCCCACCCAGTCATTGCTCATGCCGCTCCTAGGGAATGGATAGCGAAGATGGGCTTTCAGCCCTCTAGGGAATAAATCCCAGGGATTTTTGCCAATTCCTATTGGCAAGGTACAATATTAAATAGAATTTCCTGGAAAAAGTAGAACTATTTCACAAGAGATAGGCATTCGATATTATCAGTGTAAAGTTGTATTTTGCTTAGTTGATGATAAAAGGTTGTATCAAACCATGTTTCAACAGACTGCTTAATGCCCATAAGTTGAGGATGGCAGCGCTTAATCTGGTTCAAATGACAGTATTTGAGTTGACAATATTTATGACAACTGAATTTCATTAATTCTTCAAAGATTAGCAGTAAATTATTTTTGCCGTGAGGCTAATTATTTATGACACCTTGGTTAGGGGTTCCTCCAAGGTAGTGTATTATACCTTTTGAAAAATTTTATTTATTTAGGTTCTCTGAAATCATGCTGGGCCGAAAATGAAGAATGGGGAGAAAAATGAGAAAGAAGAGCATTGTTTTCATTCACTACTACCAAAGCAGCTAATTAACTAAGAGTTTTTTGAAGTGGCAAATATAACCGCAAGAATACATTTATATGCGTGATTACATTAACTTTTAGGAAAGTCCTTGGTGCCAAGCGTAGATGAATATCTGCCGTACCTCTTCATAGCCTCTCAACTGATGCATTTCTCAAAAAAATGTTTGTAAATAATCGTGGTACCTAGGGACTTCTATGATGACAACGATAAAATACCGAGACGAAATATGAATTACCAACTCCCAAAGAGAGAGGGAGAAGGTTACTGGCATGGCCCGAAAGCAAGGCCTCTGGACGAAAGTTCGAAGGCCGTCCCCAACGTAAATCATGGTCAACCCACTCAGCATCGGACCATACAGCATAGCCGGTTCTGTAAGGCGAAACGCTCACAAACCGACCGCGACAGTCGCTGAAATTGATTGCAACAGAGATGATCTCTGACTGCATGGTCATTAATCACCCTCAAGAATTTCACCACGTCTGGAGTTTTGCTTCGTTTAGGAACCGTATTGGAGTAAGTGACGATGTGCACACCATCACGCATGTCCATCGCCATTCGCACGAATACTGACTCAAAAGTGGAGTCAGTTAAGGAGGAAAAGGGTTTGAGGTAGTCTCGTAGGAAGGAGGCTTTGCGTCTATTCCTCCTTGCTACTTTGTTCTCACCTCAACTCTGCACAGTTGCATATCTGTTGGGATTCTCTCGAGTTTGCAGAGAGCTGAAGAACGAGGAGGAGGAGGAGGAGGAGGAGGAGGAGGAGGAGGAGGAGGAGGAGGAGGAGGAGGAGGAGGAGGCGGTATGGCACTTTTACCAGTTGATGTCTTAGCACAAGTACTGTGGACGGCTCCTCAATGAATCCTTCCAGATGGTTCACGGTTGGTGTCGTCCAATCAGCCGTTAATAGGATTCCCGTAGAACACGGGACTGGGGTGGTTGCTGAAGGTGGACGTCACTCTCAGCCCTTATGTTACGGACGGTCACAAACTTTGCCATCCTCAGCACACGTCCTTCTGTCTCCACCATAAAGGCGACAATTCATTAATAGAAATCAGAAGACTGTTTTTGGGATCGAATTGACTTTTGCTGCTGGTAATGTCGTACTCTAAGTCCTATCTGAAGATGGTAGAAGACATAGCACAAAATTTAAAGGGTTAATCCTGAGGGAATGCAATTCTTAAGGCGCTAACTCAATCAAGCGGCGATTATTATTACGAAGCTAATACAATAATTTTTATGGTTTTAATCGTGCAAATGGCTATACAAGATAACAAAAATAAGTTATGAATTGGAGGGTATGTAGACAAACAAATCAACCTGTCATCTACACACTTTTCGACCACAACCATATGTGCAATGCTCCCACGTGCTCCGGTACACCCGACTTCCACCCTCTTGAGATGACAATATCGAGAGGGACAGGGGTAAGGGGAGTGTTGGTATGAGGTGACAGGATTCCTACCCCCATTCCCTCAGATAAAATCACACCTATGCGGTTCATATGCGTACATGCCTTCACACCTACTAAACAGAACCATGCCCGCCAAGCACAGCGGTCTATTTGTTCGGTTAATGCTCCACCATTACCCTGCCTCGAGTTATCTGATTTCCTCATGCAGTGGTGTGCATTAACGGTAGTGGTAGTTTGCGGCCGACCACCACACCGGATAGACAGCACTAATAACTATGCCCACTTTTCTCGCCTCTGTTCCGAATGACCATTTCTACAAGGCGATAGCATCTATGTATTCTCAGGGCACACTGAGAGACCAAAACTAGAATACGGGAAGTTGGTGGGATTTGGGGCTCAAAATAGGTCTCCTCTTGCGCAAATGGGAGACAACGATTCACCCCGCAATTAAAACACCACAGCTCAAAATTTTAGTTGTTCCAAGAAGAGCGAAGAAAAGCCCTCCATTTGAGAGTTTTACAAAATAGATGATTTTTAAAGAGGAACGATAATGTATAGGCCAGAAAAAGCATACTAGTGCTTGCATAATATAGATTACCCTCAAGCTTCTTTATGCACCGCTAACAAAGATTTTCGGACAATTTCTCTAATTCATTTGGCACCAACCTGCAGAGGTGTTCATTGTGCAATGCTTTGGTTGCTATTTTAACGTTCTATTTTGGCTACGCGGGTCAAACTCCGCTTCGATAATAAACATTTCCCTTTGTGCTGTCTTCTACCATCTTCAGATAGGACTTAGAGTACGACATTACCAGCAGCAAAAGTCAATTCGATCCCAAAAACAGTCTTCTGATTTCTATTAATGAATTGTCGCCTTTATGGTGGAGACAGAAGGACGTGTGCTGAGGATGGCAAAGTTTGTGACCGTCCGTAACATAAGGGCTGAGAGTGACGTCCACCTTCAGCAACCACCCCAGTCCCGTGTTCTACGGGAATCCTATTAACGGCTGATTGGACGACACCAACCGTGAACCATCTGGAAGGATTCATTGAGGAGCCGTCCACAGTACTTGTGCTAAGACATCAACTGGTAAAAGTGCCATACCGCCTCCTCCTCCTCCTCCTCCTCCTCCTCCTCCTCCTCCTCCTCCTCCTCCTCCTCCTCCTCCTCGTTCTTCAGCTCTCTGCAAACTCGAGAGAATCCCAACAGATATGCAACTGTGCAGAGTTGAGGTGAGAACAAAGTAGCAAGGAGGAATAGACGCAAAGCCTCCTTCCTACGAGACTACCTCAAACCCTTTTCCTCCTTAACTGACTCCACTTTTGAGTCAGTATTCGTGCGAATGGCGATGGACATGCGTGATGGTGTGCACATCGTCACTTACTCCAATACGGTTCCTAAACGAAGCAAAACTCCAGACGTGGTGAAATTCTTGAGGGTGATTAATGACCATGCAGTCAGAGATCATCTCTGACTGGACGCCATTATTTTGAAAGTGGGAAATGCTTAAAAAGTTCAAATCTTCATCTTTACTTAAACAGAATAATCCAAATGGCTAGCGAGGCTACTGGACTCAAGCCTTCCTAGTATCCAATTTTTAATTCTGAAGGTAAATGGTTCCACGAAAAGTTTTGGTGAAATATGAGTTAAAGTTGGTATTTTTGATTAAATTTCAAGACGTAGAAGTTTGTGCGGGCCACTTAAGGGCTCCTTCATTGTATCCCGGATGGGAAGACACGTCCCAGTTCACCAATACATGGTCTGCCCGAGTATTTTTGCTAAAGGTGAAAATGACAGTCGAATCGCCCAAACTTGCACCAAAAGCTTTGCTATTTCTACTTTTCGATAGCTAAAATCTGTTTCTTAAAGCAATCTGTCCTCAAAGCAATCACAGACTTCTCAAGTAATAAATAAATAAATGCACTTCCTCTTTGTGCCACAAAGGCTTATTCTCCACGCATGACGTCTTGAATATGAATCTCAGCTCTTTTATAAGATGTAAGCCACAGGTGCAGCGAATGTTTACAAACAAGATTAACGAGCGCGTAAATTAAGTGTCATTCAACGATAATGACTTTGTCCAACCTACCCTTTGCGTTCATGGTACTGTGAAATTTGTAAATCATCTGCAAGGCCACTTTTGTAGTAAAATCGAAGATAGAGTAGAGCTTTCCTCCTTAGTCTGCTAAATTAAATAATAGCTGGGAGAGTCAATACAAGGCCAAATTCAAAGACAAATTAGTCGGCATCAGTATTTTGGGTGGTCCCGCTTTACTTTGCCTGCCCGCCTTGCCTGTAGATAGGGCTTTTTGAACTAAAATTTATTCATTTCCCCAACTCTGTAATACTTCGGGACGGGATCTGGGCAAACACGTTAACAACTGCTGTCGCTGTTGCCGCGGTAGAGTTGAGAGGCGAAGCGGACGAAAAGTAGAGAGAGGAAGAGCTGATAGCCCTCGGGACGGTTTTTTCCCGCCCAAGAAACCTACCACAGAGGAACAAATACGGTTAGTCTATGCTGTCAAGGAGAACTGACTTACAGTATAAATAATGCTTACTCGCAGCACCTTTTTGAAACAGAATTCAACAAATCATGAAGACTTCAATTACACCAGTGTCTGGGTAACACAAGAATCTCAAGATTGGAATAATAAGGTTGCTTATGCAGTATGAGAGGCTAGTAGGCGCCTCAGTCACATTGTTTCAACCTCTGGTCCAAAGACCTTGTTTCATAAGACAGATTGGGAACTCTAAACCTCCATTCTCACAAATATGACGGTCTAATCATGAAGGCGTCAGGACAGCGCAGTTTTGCCTCACCACGCGCCTTCATGTGCGTTTTTGGACCTATAATTCTTGTTAAAAAGGGAACTGAAGGTACAGATATGCATAGCGCTTCTCCAATTAGTTTCGTTGAGAGTTGACATTTATCACGAGAACGGAATAGTTAGGTAACGTTTCCCATTGAAAGTTTTTCAAAGACTGACTGGTGTACTTCGTGGTCGTTTAAATAAAACAGGCTCTAAAACGCGTCGGTAGAGGTTGACATGCTTGGACCCTATATTTTATCTTTGTTCTTGTGCTGGAAAATCCAGTGGCGGTTCACAGGCTAGTTAGGGGAGGGAGAAGGGAAACATAATTTCTTAGCCCCAAATTAAGGAGAAGATCCACTAGTCACATTGACACTGATTAATACCTCAACTACAATGGCAGATATCCCCATCAGTGTGGTTTTGTTCGACTTGGCCCTCCATTTTTGGTGCGAGGAATGCAATCCGCTTTTTTAAAATCCATAATGCTGCTTATTCTCCACTGCATTCATCTCTGCAGAATCAAGGTATGCTAACGAAAAATCAAGTAACTAGAGCGTCTACACTAAAGCAACGATAAGTAATCATTTGATAAGCGTCTTTTTTCAAACCTCGGTTTTAGGGGCTCTGGCTTTGTACCGCCATTGGGGGGTCTAACTTTTGGGCCGTGCCAGTAGCCCCTCAGCCCCGATGTACCTTGACAATACGTAACCTGTTCAAGCGCTAAGTCTTTTTTGGCCTTTAAGGGCAATGCATGCCCTCCCTTTCCTCACTAAAACATTTTCTGAAAGTGCATTGAATTAGATCCAAAATTTAAGTCATCACAATTGCTTCACTTAACTAGGAAATATCCATGACGGTTCTAGCCAGAAGTCCCACTTTCTGCTAAAAGATGTGTCCAATTTTTCCCAAAAAACAGTGATACCTAATCAGGTATCCCAGATTTGTCACGGGAGATTACTCGGCGGATGCCGTTGGTGCCGCCGCATTTGTCACCAATATTCACACAGGCGCTGGTATGTTTTCTGGTGGTTTGGGAAATTTAAGGCCGAATTCGTCCTACGATACTGTAATTAGCTGCGCTTTCGGCTTACAAATGGGGATTTCCCACGAAGCAAAAGTAATCAGAAACAATAGAAATTTATGAAGTCAATTCGCGACGATCTCGTTGTAATGCAAGCCACACTTATTCGAAGGCATTCCACCGTTTTTCAGGTAAATAAATGGCAGTAATGTCAAAGAACGATAAGATCTGACTTTTCTCTGTATTACAAATGGGAAAAGTCTAGAACCTTTAAATTCCAAGCCAAATTACATTCGGATGCAACTACCAAGGTTCATTAATAGCGAAATTATTTTCACTTAAAAACACCTTAATACGAGGTTTCCATAGGGAATTTTACTCTTTGTTTATACAAACATAAATCTGGATCAAACATGGCTCATTCAATTCAAGGCTATGTCGCTTGGATACCCAAGGCTTCGGACCATGACAGTCAATTGTAGAGCCAATTTTTTTAGAGTTCATAGTTTTGCCAAATTTGTTGTAAGCTAAGAAAGTACAGAAGGACATACTGCGAACAAAAGTAGGGAAGGGTTGAGAGGCTACTGATGCAATGCTCTGAGTCTTTCCTAAGGTACTAAGACATCGTGATACTCTAACAAAAAGTACATTCCAGACGTTGAAGAGGACCGGAAGACCACTGGGACAGCAAAGAGGGCATAATGGTGCGTGGAATTGCAATTTGCAGAGTTGCAAGTGTCCACGTGACCAAACGAAGGGTTTAACAGACTAGTAAAGCGCTGCTTTGCCCCTCACGCCTTTAAAACTCCAGTGCTACAAGAAGAAAAACCACCAACCAACCACGTCCGTCATGGAATTTGCGTGCCACTGAGGGGATTTCTGACTGCCACGTTACTGATCCCTTTTACAATTCGACAAAATCTGGAGTTCCTTTCTGTTTGAAAGTGGATTGGGGAAGGGAACGCTGACCTAAAAGAAGAACTACATAGCGAAGGACACGGTTTAACTTAATTGCCCATAAAAGGGACATGCGATTGTTCCTCCTTGACGCCTTAATTTTACTTCAGTGCTGTTCAGTCATGTTTATCCGGATTCTAGTCACCTATTTTAGCGGTGAGTAAAGAAGAATCATGTGTCCACCTGAGTGACATTGTCATACAGGTGTTATGGGCAGCTCCATAAATGCTTCTTCAGATGATCACAGTTAATGTTAGAAGCATTTATGCAGTAGAAGGTACTGGGTTGGTCGCCAAAGCTTTGTCCATCTGCCTACCTCTTTCTTCCTTCGCGTCGAGAATTAGCATTCAGTCATTAAAATCGGGAAGTTTTCCCTTGGTAATGGATTTAAGTTTCTCTGTCGTTAATCAAGCTATCGGCTTCTTCATCGAAGGCGGAAGATGTAATACTTGGGCATGATACCTGCCACGGCCGCGCAGAATGGCTGAGAGGCTACTGGTATGATCTAGAAGTCCTAGTCCTCAACGAAGGTACCTGTCACTCAGTGGTTTTAACCATCGGAAATCCCTTCCATTTAATTACAGTTTTTTAACAACAACAATTAAACCCTATTGAATATAGTTTCTTGGAGATTTAAATAATATATTTTGGACCCAGTTTTTGGAAGAATATAAAGATATGAGCTAAACTAAGCAGTGGAGCCTCTTTTATGAGATACTTAGAAATGAGGCAGAATTTACTCACACAGTCGTCTTTTCAGCATTTTTTAAGCCAATGGGGCGTTGTCTAGACAACCTAGTTCTTCTGTCAGTTCGTGTCGTTGACAGATTGGTTAAAAATTGGCAAATTTGTGGTTTTGAACTGCATCAGCAATTGAGGTTGTCAACGAAATTAGAAAAATTGCTGCGGTAATGACAAAGGCGTTAAGGGGTATTGAAAAACCAAGATAATTTATAAAACCATTAATGAAACCTAGAAATAATGGGTACCATTTTACTCTTGATTAAACTACTTTGAATAAGACGGCTCATCTGTGGAACATGAGTTAAGGAAGCGCCAAATAAATCCCCATTGGCATTTCCACACAGACAAGTAATTGCAAGGACATGCTGATCATGTTGGGACGCCACAATTTATTATCCTTAAGAGGGAGTGAGAGATGATGGAGAGGATTACACGTCAAGCCTCAAGTCATCTGGAACCTTTGAAGGCGCTGGCACACTGCGTGCCTCCATGACGGGTGGTCCACATTCTCATAGTTGGGATGAGAAAAGTAGCGTTGCGTCGACCCACCTTACTTCTTGTCTGCCTCTCTGGCCTACTGGTGTAATGGGTAGGAAAAAAGAGGATGTTGTATCATAAGAAAATAGGTCCTTCTCTGTGGCTTTGTGGGAATGAGGACGGCAAGAATGTGTCTTGTAGCGGGGGCTATTAGATGTGAAGCTGCTGACATTGTTTGTGAAGTGATGTCTGTTCCTCTGCCCACCTCGTTTTCGTTGGAATGGGATCGTTTTAAAGTTTTATACCCTAGGAAGCAACATGAGTGCGTCTTCACCTATATTTGCCACAGTCCTGCAACTGCTGGAAGAGAATATCCTAATACGAAAATAGCCAGTCTTGAGATTAGTTCTCGGCTGCGAAAACACCGTTTCCAAGGCGGCCTATCGCAAAAGATGACCTTTTCAAAGAAAATTTGCAACTCTTACGGTGGGGAATGAAAATGACAATTCTTCCGGTTTTCTTTACACTATACTCCTGCTGCTCTAGACTTGTCGCACACATCGGAATGAACTTAAGGGGATAAACTCAGATCGCAAATTGAAAATTTAATACTAAAATTTGGGTTAGATAAGGTTTTTAGGATCTCTATAACACGCAGTAGGAAAAAACAAAGTGCAGTGTTACCTTGGAAGGTGCCACTTATTTTACCCTTTTATATTATTTAGCCAAAAATGAGGCTTTCTTACTAGATTTTCTATTCGCCACTATTCCCTACATATTAAAATTTCCTTTCTAAATATTGAAAAGGGGAGATTTCAAATTACTCTCCTCTTATCAGAAACCTGTTGTTTCCTGTTTTCTCATGTGGTAAAAAATGGTAGTACCGCCCAGAATGAAAGAAAGCGAAGGATGTGAAGACGAAGATGAGGCGGAGGAGAAAGAAAAGAAACACGAGGAGGATTTGTTTCTTCATCCTCTCCTCTATCACGGCCACCACCACCGCCGCTAGTTTACTAGCTGAAAGGCTCCAGGCGCACTTAGTAAGGGCTACTTATCTGATCTAGTTGTTGTGGGCAAAAACAGACCTCTCGTTCCACTCTCTCTCTCTCTCCTTCCCTCTCCCTCATTCTCTCCACCTACTGCTTTCTCGTTGAGACAAACAAACAAAATCGGGCTTTCCAAACATGTAAACGCATATCCACATATACGAAATGACTGAATTTGTACTGCCTATCCTCTAGGGAGGTGATAACATCTCCTACCGCATGGGCATACTTTTACAGGTAAGACCAACAAACGGTGGCGCCAGACGATATCCTGTTGTCAGCTGTAATCTACTCACTCGTCCTCCTTTTTCACCGATTATAAGAGGCCACGGGAGAAGAAGATGAAATGAGAATTAGGTGGAACATAAGGTGACCTCATTAGGAAAGATAATTTCCGTTGCTGCAGTCCTGCCTTAGAATTGAAAAGTCTTCAACGCTTCCAGTTTGCAAGCTTTTATCAACTCATAATGATTAGCCACTTTCACTTATCACCGTCATTGCCACCTTACTCTGCAAAGTTTTTCTCGCCCTGCTTTGAGCGACATCAAATACTTTTAATGCTCCCTGCAAAGAAGCATGATTTCTTAATAGTTTTTGAGACGTTGACACCATTTTGCCCATTTGCAATGCTTACTTGTTTTTCGGTCCTATAAAATTAAAATAAAATGTTTATTTCTAACAACATGTCACAAATATGTGACACTGATTCTTGATTGGTTTTCTGGACCCAAGGAAATAAAATAGAGATAAATCGTTCTTTTTAAAATCATTGCATTTTAATTGTCTTCATCAGCATCATTAACCCCTTTAACAAAAATAATGTGACAGTAAATGTCATATTAGCAAAGCTAGGCGCTCGAACTGTGGTACTCGATTTTTTTCTGAGATTTTGGTATTAAAAATGTTGAAGAAAACGTATCGGTACTCTCACTGTAAGCTTGAGATCTTTTTCCAGCATTGATAGTGATATAATCGAAGAAGGCCTTTTGATTCCTATAACCGGATCGACGACAAAGACGACCTGGGTACGGCTGACGACAAAAGCACAGTGACATAGTGAGCCCGGCTTCTCAAGTCACGAAAATATATAAAGGTATGCCTCAAGGACTCGGTAGCACGCACAACGATAACCAATTTTTCAATGCTATAAGTACATAATTTATAGGTCATAGTTTTATCAGCTGTCACACCATTTCATTGCCCAGGTGAACGAACCACAGACCCGAATGTCATTCCACAAAAGTTACTACCATTAGGGGAGGGGATAGAGGGAGGCTAGAAAAAATTTCCAGTGGCTAAATCCATCACTCCTCTTTTTTGCCTGCCCAAATCCCCCACCTCTTCCTCCTCACTGTGGATGGTGAGGTTGTATAAACGCATGAAATGAGGGAACAGCAACTGTCACCACATTTGGATACGCACGCATAAAGGCATGGGTGCGTGTGCGTACGAATTCGTGGCCCAAACTTCCCAGCTTTAAGTCACATTCTTTCAAAATACTTATGCGCCTGTAATCTTTTATGTAAGAATTGGATAGCGCACATAAGTGGAGTACACGTAATCGGTAACCCGAATCTCTCTACCTATGCTGAAGGATTGCGGGGTTGGGAGTGCAACCAGCCCTCTGGAGGCAGTTGATGATTTCCACGAATGCCTTTTTAAAAGCCTTTTCAATTGCGTTTCTTGTTACAAAAAAAGTGTAAAAGAATTATTCCTCTGGGCTAAATTTGTAGTAGTAGAACTAGCCCACCTACTGTAGCTGCACGCAATACTAGATATGTCTGTTGCCTTTTGTGTAACCCATTGCAAGAACAATGCAAAGACATCTCGTGCAATTTTGACTTTCACCGTATTAGCTTCTGCGTCTCCACCTAAATACCAGCTACACTGGCAATAAAATAGCCCAAACAGATACAAAGCGTACCTATTTGCAAGAGTAATTCGCTTCGTAATGAAGAGAAGTAATACTCAATGCAGCATAACTTTTAGGTTCTTTTGGATTTTACTATTCCCAAGATCTGATCTGCAATAAACTAAATTCGATTCAACCAAACATGCGTCTGAAGTAGAAATGATAAATAAAATGCATAACAAGTTGTAAAACTCCAAAGCTAGGCCCTAATTTCACCTCTCGTTTTCCCACGTTGCTATCTTGTCTACCATCTAAGTTTCGCTCAGTTTCTTGCAACATGGAAGGGAATCATATCTTCAGGTCACTATTCATACCGATATCGTTAGTAGTCTTTTTCGTAGACGACTTCAAACTTAGTCACACTTGAGATTAACCCATCATGGAAAACCCTAACTGTGGATAGTTGCCGTTATGAGTTTTCGGGGTTTATCACTTGTTGTTTGATGTTTTATCTTTGTATACGGGTCACAAAATGGGGATCGCTACTGTTATTTTAGTGCACAAAGACGTTTCAGGCATAAGGCTGAAAACAACTTTACTGTAACTACAAAGACTGGCAAGGAGGCCAATGGGTCAATTATAGGAACTTGCAAAGACCTGTGCATTCAAGTGCGCAAGTATCATAATTTGTGGTTTTGGAGCTGCATTAATCGCGTTTATACACTTCTTCTGAGTAAATTAGGGCTAAAAATTGAACAGAGCCATCTTCCGCCGTACAATATTTGCATGTAAACGCCTAAGTATTTCAGAGAGGGGAGGAGGGCTAAAAAGTTGTGTCCACCAGTCAACTTCCCTTCCTCCTATGAAGTGCTGAAGGCAATGGGGTGGGTGTAGATTAAGGTGTGAAGTGGGGACTGCATGCCTGAAAGCACGTACACTCGGAAACGACGGATTAGGTAAAGGTTATTCGAGACACCTCTTTTTTGCCTCCTCCTCCTCCTCGGCCTCTCGCCTTCCCACTGTAGGCCACCAGAGGCTCAAAAAGAGACCACACTGGCTAATTAATCAAGCCTTGTTAACTAAGTTGGCCTGTAGAAATAGCCCATTTATACATCTCTCGAGGTGTTTGTGTGTGTACGGGCGCACAAGAAGGCGCGAGAAATGAGTAATGGGGAGGAGATGGGACCGCGCCTTCACGACACGCGCACGTACAATTACGAAGTTTTTTTCTGCCACGACATTTAAAATTTGAATGGGGCACTAAGTGTGCGTTTGTTTGTGTGTGTGTGTGTGTGTGTATGGATATGGGAATACAAAATCCTTTCATAGCAACGGATCCCATTACACTTTGTGGTTCACGTTGTCTTTGGAATTTTAACCATTAGCTAAGACAACTGTGCCACATGTGGCCACTTTAAAAATGCGGCTTGTTGCGACTGCCCGTCACCACGTGAAACCTCATATATACCATTTCATACATACCGTAATCTAATGTGGTGGAGAGTTGCACCCATTCAGGTATATTTAAGCACCCAAGACAAAGGTATCCAAATTACAATGATACGCTCCTTCCTTCTTCTTAAGAAAGAGGTGACTACTGGGCCTCCAAAAGTGCGTATCTCTAAGTGGCTGCTTAGCTGTAAATCGGTAAACCGCTAAAACTCCATGATCAACTAAAATCAGCTTCTTTATCAACAACCTTGTAGTGCTTCAAGGTCTTATTAACTCCACGCTTTGGCATGACCTTCGGGCTATGCTAGTGGCCCTAAACCCTTCTCTACCTCAACAGTATGCACGTCTATCTTCTCGAGATTGATCTCGGAGTGCTGCGCTGGTGGCAGCCAATGATGTCCATTTCAAATTGCTAAAGCTAACCGTGACTTAAGAGGAGCATGTGCGGGGGATAGGGAACTCTGTGACCGGTATTTCGGTATTTACCGCAGTCCCGTGTTCTGAAGGGATGCTATAAAAAAGTGAAACGACATTAGTTGTTAAAACTCTTTAAAAAGTATTTAAACTGGGATGCTACTCAAGTGAACTCACTGCACTCTCCCTTCCACCTCCCCACTACTAGGATAAACCTTAATAGATATACATGGTTAGGGGACGCTGATGTGAGGAAAAGGTAGTAGAGGGAATTATTAGCAAAAATTTATCTCAAAGGAACTTTGCCAAAATACCATCCCTTTTCAAATGAGTTTGCTCTTGGGTCAGTGTTTTTACGACTGGCAATGGGCATGCTAAGTGGTCTACCCATTCTCCTGCCTACACTACAGTCTCTAAACAGGACAAAAATTCACAACCAGAGGAATGTTAAGGTAACCAATGACGTTGAGGTCAGATATTGGTATACCCGCACGCCAATTGGATAGTTGATGTGATTGATTCGTTGGTGTGTTCCTTGCAGCACCATCTGCATTGTGATCACCGGGTTGGGGGTTGACCAAGGGAAGCGCAGATACTGGAAGGCGCAGGTGTTTTGCTTCCGTCCAGTGGCATGATCTCTTGGCCATGCTTGCAAGCCTCTCTCTCCAGCCCTTCTGTACGTTTATTTCCGTCAAAATGCAGGGCTTTCAACCGTTAGTTGGACATTGTTCTTAATTACCAATGTGAAGAAGCGCAGACATCAGCGTTCTAAAACGTAAACGGGACTGTACCCTTAATTACTCCAATTCTTAATGTACTCTTTGAGAAGCTAAAGGATTAAAGATTTTTAGCAGGGTTTTCAAATTAGCCAATTTCATGTTAAGATGAAATAATTAACGCCGTCCTAGAACTTGTGTTTATCAATGAAAGGTCTCTCTCACGCGCACATCGAGTGGAGATGGGTAGCTAATTCTACAGGTTGACATGTTTACACAATAATGCCTTATAACGTGTGAAAGGGTATCTTTTAATGAAGACAGGTCGGTGTGCATCCATTTACCTGCGCGACCCTCTTCCATCCTCGCCGCTGCTCCATGCCACCCATCTCTGCGAGTCGTACGTGGAATCCTACAAAATACAGAGGAAATAAATAATAAGTTAAGTAGTTGGGGGTCTGCGCCGTAGTTAATGTGAAGTGAATTCTTTATTTGACTGCAATCTCAGGCATGGCGGGTGTGAGAGTACGTTGATTTGACAACATACTCTCATCAAAGTCAACATCACTAGGCGTCCCTAGTCACGGTTGGTGTTTATTTCTGCTTGATTACCCTTAAAGGCTGGGTGATGTTCACTAATTTATAGCCTCATAAGTAGTTCATAGAAGGACATTGAAATAAAAGTCGATTAATCCCTATTATTTTACCTAAATAAATAGCAACAGTAGTCCCTTCAATTTTATATCCATTTATTAAGAGCATGTGGTTGCCTCAATCCTCGTCCCATCTTAAAGTAAGATTAATCTTTCCAAACGAGAAAGAACGTGCATGCATATGGATGCGAGTCACAAAGGAGGATTAGGTGAAATAGCAAAAGACCTCAGATTTTAGGGACAATGTCTGTGGATTCATTAGCAGGTAGCTGTCACCCCACCTTTCCCCCTTCAGCCTCCTATCCAATTTGTTCCAGCCGAGTCTCACAAAAATATACTACCAAGTCCTAATGAAGGTCCATTGGAAAGCAATCTACGACTGTGGTTGTGCACAAGCATAGGGAATTGGAAACTTTTGCACCGACGCAGACGCGCGCGTGTGCTTATAAAACCGTTTTTCGCCTTGTCAAGCGCAAGAAAGAGAGCGAAGCAAGAAATAGCGCAACAACAACAACGGGAGGATGGGCAGGAGGAGATGGAGAAACAGTAGCAAGCCGTGCTTCGGTTCTGGTCCAACGCAAAACAAATACAGTTTTTATGACATCACTACGGTATGTCTGGCTCTGGTGTTCGGGCTCTTCCAGGGGTGGAGAGGCGAAGACGTTGGAAGACATGTGAAGGGTGAAACAGGCCAAAAGTATGTAATCCTAGTTATGCGTATTATGTTTAGGTGAAAAATGATGTGCTTCAACTGGACTCCGTGTTGTGTTAAATCGAGGCTATCAAAGCTCACGCGGCATGCCGAAAAATTTTTGCTTGTAAAATATGGAAAATTTCTTATGTTACATCGGTTGGAGTGAAGACTCTTGATAGCATTTATGGGAGAGGAGAGGGAAAGGATAAAAGGAACAGTAAAAAATGTATGAAGAGAAGGTGTCTTTGAATGGAAACTAGCCTTAAGCATCTTTGATCGTGTTGGCTAAGTGGTGTATTACCCATGCAGATGAGGAGTGCTTGTAGCATAAGTCATTCCTTTGGACCCTGATTGACATGGACCTCACTTCTATAGTCTTCACCCTGCTTGCACCGCCTCGTACCATAAAGAAAAACACCCACTCAATCCATTTATCAGAGGAGCATTGTGAGTGGATTGGTTAATTGACAGCTATTGGGATGCAGGTTTCAATGTTAGCATTTGCAAGTAAACGGGTGGCATATGGAGAGTGCATGGTTTTTGTGTGGATGGGTGTGGATGTCCGTGGACGCATTCAAGCATGTGTGACTTACAAGCTTAAGGAGGTTAGGACCTCCCCATTGATCACATCAAGTGAACAATTCATCCTCATTATAACCTCCCCAACCCTCCATATGGTGCAGGCGGAAAGATCTAAGACTTTTTCATTGGGAATAGAGGTATAAAATTGCAGCGGTGTTTGACTTTGAGAAATGATGTGCCGAAGGATAGGAATGTGCTAGTGTGCGGTAGTTGTGGATGACTACTGCAGATGAGTGTTATGGGAAATTTACAATATAACAATTTTGCTAAAGCCAGTTTCATTATTTTTAAATAACATGAGAGCAAAATGCAGCGGCTTAGAAATAAAAAACGATTTCGTTTAGAAGATTTATTTGTTTTTAAAATTAACACTGACCCATTTAGTCTATCAGTTCATCCCGTTAGAAACCAGTTGAATGCAGCCCTCAGGACTAGTTCACAAGTTCAATTTTTGTTAGACAGCTAAATGACCACACTTTTTATACTTATTTTAAAGTTCTGCAGGTTTGACGCACCTCTCCTCGTCATCACTCATCTGAATAAACACACGCGTTTGACATTTGGCCAGACCTGTCACTGTCCAAGGCCCTTTAAGACCGGATTCCCGTTTGTAACTTTACATCAGGGAGGTATAAGTCCCTAGGCAGGCGTGAATGATGCCCCACTGTGGCCTGCTACATTAAGCCCTCCGGTCTATGACAGTCAACAAAATGCCTTTCAGAAGCGGCTTTACATCCACTGGGCAGTTTTGTGCATTCACTCAGATGCCCACGTGGACACATGCTGCAATATGACATTGTAAGTCAGCTTGGAATGGAAAGGAATGCCTGAAATTACTTCAGGTAAATACATAACTGAGTGCAACGGCCTGGGTATGACAAAGCAATCATTTTATCATTACACTCGAGATCTTTAAGACTCAGGTAAGAGAAGGCTTGGTAACTATGATGCGCAACCTTACGACCCTAATGAGGTCAAATGAGGGGTATTTTGGGTTGCCATATTTTGGAGTTACGCGTCAGGTACTGGAGGACAGAGACCGGTGCACCGTCAGGCAGGGGTAAGGCAGACTAAATAACACCTCAAAGCCCTCCCTCAAGCGATTGAATTTAAAACTCATTTTCCATGCTTCTGCATATGGATTCGCACCTACAGCATCCGTGAGTTATTGAAGTGATTAAAAGGTCTAGGAAGCACAATTTCAGTGAGGAAAGTTATGCGTTTTAATGGGAGTAATGAATCGTGTCACTCTTCACTGATCAAGCAAAAATCGCTCTTTTCAAGCAGTCTGCCTGAAGACCTCTGATGCTTGGTCAGATTCATCAATTCAATCTGACACTTGTCGCTCCCTGGAAATCAACCAGTTTCTGTCCAAGTTAGCGTACGGTCATCCTGAATGCTTGGTGAGCGTCACTTGTCCAGCGTTTTATAGTCTCTTAGTGTGGCTCTTTCTATATACGTGATTAAAATGACTATTTTCGCATTTGGCAAATTTATCTCCTAAACTTTTCACCTGAAAATGCTTAAGAATTGTATACACTGAAAATGGATGCATTTTCAAGCATTAAAATGTAAAGTTCGGACAAGTTTTTGATGCTTGTCAAGAAGGCAACACGTTACTACTTAAGAGGCGAATTTAAAGTGCTTCCCAAATACCTGTTTAGTACGTATACGGCCCATTAAAAATGACTCTGAAAAGTACACCCGGAGATAATCAAGCTGAACTGGACTGAAGGGACACTTTGTGTAGTATCGCCAGAATGCTCATTAATTTGACCAAAAAAGAAAATTAGACAGAAGACAAACCTACCGACGCGTTGTTCAGAACACACGCATAAACACAATGTTGACATTTCGATGGACAACTTGTGGATGTCATTACCCACAGTGGTAAGTCAATTTGCACAGTCCATTCCACATCCTACTTCTCATTCCCCTCCATAGCTTTTTCCACTCAGTCCTCTCCCCTACTCAAAACTTGTACCCTCCTTGAAAGGATTGTAAGGTGAAAATTACATGGAGCGTTAGTGAAGTGATTGACGGACGGGCTACTGCTTAAACACAGAGTACCGTGTGATGTCTAAAAACACAAGTCAACCACAAAGGTGATGGACGAGGATAAAAAGTGGGTGATTATTACTCCCTTGCGTTATCATTGGGCAAAATTGTAACTTTTCTGCGAAAAGAGGTCTCACTTTTGGAAGAATTAGACCACTATTACTGATGAATGCTTTCAGGCATGTCGAGGACTTAAAAAACAAACTGGGACTTGATTTTGTGCTTAAATTTTTAAAGGACCCTGGCAGGTAATTGGTTCGTGTACTTCAGTAGAACGGTGGAATTAACCGATAATGTGAACGTATGGATACTTAGGTCAGTTCTACGGCAGATTTCTCAAACTATGCATCTTCGAAGCAATTCTAGTTTTATTGATGATTCTATGGAGTTGCACGAGTGGAGACGTAAAAATGTAGCTCTAGAGGGCTTATAGTGTACACTCCTCTCCCGTCTCCATCTTAGATTATAATTGTCCTTAAATCCAAACCTCCAACTGGCAGTCATCGAAAAACCAAAAAATATAATTCAAAGAGGAGAATTCACAGTAAACAAACCATTTTTATCAGACGCCATGAACATGAAATGCCACTTGGCTTGGAAAGGCAGACAAATGCCAGTCCATGGTTTGTGTCCATGAGGCTTCCTAAGTTGCCTCCAAGACATATGATGAGTTCTGTTTTTTTGGATGGTCTACTGGGTCAGACACATTCCGATGGTGATGGCCAGTGCCATCGCTTGGTACATAAGTAAGTGTAGCTACGAAGAAGTAACAACTTCCTCACAAGTTGCTTCCGCTTTTTATTTTGCAATTCCCTGACTATAAATTATGATCCGACCCACCGATAGAAAAAAACAGCAAGTTGTTTGATCACAGTGTACTTATTTGCCTATCATAGCCGAACCCAGACAACAAAAATTCGTGTGAAAATACGTGAAAGATAAATTTGAATTTGCTTAAGGGTTACCCTTTAACACGATTATCCTTTCATTTATCAACTATCAGTTGTGCGAAAACACTGCCTACTTCTTACTGCATGGGTTCCCAGGATCTAAGCTTAAAATCGGTAATCACAGTTCGGATGCCCTGTGTATCTTCAACAATATAGATTATTTTCTCCCTTTCTCATTTTTTTGTTCTAAACTATTTCGCTTAATCAGGTACGGGTTCAAGTAAACTGGGGTGTCACGTATATGTGACACCTGAAGGATTTGCTTTGGAGCAAAAGTGATTTGTGAGTCAAAAGCCGGAACTCGTTTACGGCGTCTTGAAAGAAAATCTATGACGTACACGTTTCTGGCTGTTTCGATAGCCCTGTCCATGATAAGGAGTAAATGCACAAAAGGATGCTTAACTCCCACACAACTGTGCATTCTCATGGGGATGGGGAAGGCGCGTTGAGAATTCGTATCCCACCGCCTCCAACTTTTCATGGGCATAAAAACACAAGCAAGCAACCGCGTAGCGGTGCACAGGGGGCACTGGTGTATCGATTCCTCTTTCCCCTCATCTTTGCGCCACTGGTGCGAAATGGGGCTAAAGTGACAACAGGTCGTAACATTGCATTATTTTACCGTAAAAGGAACAATAACGCCCTATTCCTTAAAAAGGAGCTCACTAGTTTGAAAACTAGATTTTCAAGAACTCTCTTTTTGTTTAAGTGGAGACTTAGTGGGCACCTTTTAAAAGAAGCTTATTTTAAAGTGGGTCTCCTCACTGTGCGGTTTGCAATCACTACTTCACGTGGGACCTCATAAACACAGTTGGTGTTTTATTTTACGAACGTATTCTCACGTGTAAATGATAATCATTTGGGACTGAGTGACAGCTCTCCATCTCTCCTTCCACCAAACGAACCCCTCGAGTATCACGCATGTGGCTGCATTCACCAACCAACATGACGATGGTGATACCAGCTCGCATTATCTACGGGGTGCCGTTGGGAACAGGCTGACCTGGCAGTAGATGTAGGGGTATTGACAGAACTCGTTGGGTATCGCTGTTAAGCTAATTGAAAACTCGATTAATGATGTAACTAACAAAGTAAGAGATCCAAATCCAACTTATTTCGATAAAGTGGAAGGATCTGATGGCAATTGAAATCCCTCTTCATTCCTCAATTTCTCATTAAATTCACTCCACAGGATCAGGAGGAGAAAGTGGCCTCACAGGAACGCTAACTGACACTTAAAAAACGATTGCTTGCTTTCTTTTAGGCGATTAGTTTATACCCCTGATCCTCAATGAAAGATGGAGGGCATATGAACCTAAATGAAGTCTTCATAAACTTCTATCCATCACAATCATGCAAGTCTTCCTTCTACTTTCTTGGAGTGCATTATCAGTCATCTGTAAAACTATGTAGGCTGAAAGTAAACAGCCCTAAACTTTAGATTAGACAAACTGACCAAATTGATATTAGTTTTACAAAAAAGATCCTCAACGCTTTTTTTGCGAATACCAATTTACAATTAGGACAAACCAAGCTTGCAGCAGATTATGATTATGTTAAGGAAGAAGGTGAAATTTCCTAAGGATTAGATTGACCGTAACCCGAAAATTACTTCCTGAACCGAAGGGATAAACAACGCAAACACGGCGTGTAGACCACCCAGAAAATCACGGTGGGTGGCTGAAGAGGGTACAGGGGAGGAGGGGAGGTGTTAATTCTACTGCTGCCGCCAGTACTGCTGATGGAACCGATGCTGCTGCTACTTGTACCACTAGCACTGTTATCCCCCACCGATGATGGGTGTCCGATCTTGACCCAGGTGTCAATAAAAATTACAAGATCAGGTGGTCATTAACGCGCCCACGTGTGTCCACGTGTGTCCCGCCCATTCTCCACTTCATGTGTACGCGCACCTGGTGGGATGGTAAACCATGTGTAACTCATTTTATGGAATCCCATTTATGACATTTGTGCAAAAAAAGCGGTGGTGATGGTGGTGGCGGTGGTGGTGGTGGTGGTGAGGCGGACAGTTAACACTGGGTGAAGTGGGGTGCAGTGCAGTGGGCTAGAGCGAAGTGGAGTGCCTTCATGGGATGGTGGGAGGAAAGGGGAGTCGGATTGCGAGAAAATAATTTTGTGAGCATGGTTGATGGTATCAACTGTCGACAATCTCTGTGTCTTCATGCATTGTCCACTAGACAGGACGACAACTCCCCACATAACGCACAATGAGCTGGTGGTCTGAAATGGCTTTTTTATCTGCACGGTAACATGAAGTCTGCCTGTCGAGTAAATCTGCTAAGAAAGGGTTACTTTTTAACCTTGTGAGCTCGTCTAGTGAACGGACAGGGAAGCATGCATGTGGGTTGCTGTTTCTGAGTAATGTATATGTGTGTGTCCCGTTTGGAGGTGTCCAACAGACGAGACTGCTTCGACCTCGTGGTTGCCAGCCTTCATCGACCCGCCGCAGAGGCTTTTATCTCATAGCGGGGTCATGTACTAGAAACGGCTATCACCCAATTATGAATGGCCTCGTGTGAGTACGCAGGAAACTGCATACTCAAGCAGTGAAATAAAGGCCGATAATAATATGAGGGTGATCCAACCGAAACTGTGCTCTACAGGAGAACCATATACGAACGTGATGACCTAAACCCTCCTGTCAGGAAATGGTGCAATAAGCTAAATTTTCTGGATACTAGTTTTCTTTGCGAGTCCAAGACAATCAAAAGGCATCTCCAAGGGATTCAAATTCAACCTGACAGCAAATATGAATTCTAAGTTCCAAAAATATGCATTTGTTTGACGGAAATCGGGCTTAACAAACATAATGTATTTACAAGTAACCGCGCAGCACTTTTAAGTGTCTGCTTAAATCGGTCGGATTTAGAGTATTATATTATGCCATGATTATAAAATTTTGATGTCTTTTTGCGTTTTCCATAAATCTTGGCGAGTACTTCATTTTCTTCTCAACCAAACAATTGGGGTTCGACGGCCCAGTGATTGACCAACTCTTTAAATGCCTGCATTGTGTTGGCCTAGCAGGTAGGTGGGTAAATTATTATGTTATAAAGAATTAAACCCGTCCGTGGATAAATGCGAGGCATTCCTACGTAGGGACTTTCTGCATTTAAAAAGCTACAGAAGACATCCAATAGACACCCATCTACTTGCACATTTTTATTCCACTTACTGCAAATGGGGGACTCGAATGCGACATAGGAAGACAGAATAAGTGGTAGTGGTGTCGGTTTAGTACCGGTTGTGGTGGTGGCGGTGGTCAGGGTGTTTACACCGCAGCATCTGCGTTAACTATCGCCACTTCCGTTTGGGCAGGGAGAGAATGCCCAATTTCCGGTCTGTGAACTAAACACACACGAACGAACGACCGAACGAGCGAACGAACGATCGAGAGAGCAACGTACTCGTACCAGCTGTTGCGGAAGTGGGATACGTTCGATTAATCTCGCGCACAACCTACTGTTCCTCCCGTGCTTGAGGTAACTCCCTGTATTTGCGCGTGTGATGGGATTTACAATCTTCTGCCTAACATAGTCCATAAAATTAATCAGCTCTAGCTCCAATTGTTCCGAATCCTTTGTGTATTCCATCAACTTATGAATTCTTTTCGTAGGATTTCTTTTAAATATTTTGCTTATTTCCTACATTAGTAGGTAGTTATTATTCAAAATGAAGTTATTCCTTCATTAGTAGAATAGTACGGTATTTTGCTAGGCAATCGGTCCAAAATCTCTCTGCTTATCAATAAGCACTAGTACTTACCTTTTGGGGGCTGACTTTACACTACTCACTCCCAAAGTAGTTGAGAGTGACTTGATGCTGACTTCTGTTTAAATAAGCCAAAAGCAATACATTTCATTAATATAGGTGGGTCTTGATCCGATTCCTCTTCAACTACAGTTCCGAAGCAGTAGGGAGTGTATTGTGGGTATCTTCACAAAAATGCGAAGGTGAATTAAATATGGGGATTGTTTGCGCCTTGCAATTAGTGCCACATGAAAAACCATTATGTCTATATTTGCCCAATTTATCACGCCATCAGTGTTGATGGAATGGTCAAGGGCACTCAATGGCTACTAATATGACCGTTTCTATGGCATCAAAAATCTGAATTTATTTGTTACCTTCGTTAACTTGGTAGTCGATTGCCTAAAAATTTTTAATATGGTCTCTTTTTTGCTCAATTTGAAAGTTTGTGGCGGTTTGAGAATAATGGTCACAATAATGAGCATTTTAATCGCTGTAGATAACAAGTGCGAGTCGGGATTAATGCGCGGTGATGCGGAGGGTTTTCGGGTCGAATGCAAATCTTTCATTTTTGCAATTCGTTTAACTGAAGCATTAATAGCCATGTGCACCTTATTATCGTTTAAAGGCTGCTTGCCATCCTCTCTACTAATGTCGCAAACATGTAGTTTATGTTCTCATGAGTTTAGGCCAAACAACTACATCAACCTGTGTCAAAAATAGGCTTTGAATCCAACAATAATCAACATTAGGATGTTTCATGGTCTGAGGCTAGTTTCAATTTTTCTAGTTGCTAAGATGCTTTATCAGTCGGTTCTTCTCCAAGGCACTGGCGACGAACACGTAAGGCTAATGAGTGGACAACAGAGGGGACGACCTTGTACCAAAAAAAGTAGAAAACGAGGAGATCGCTCACAATTTTTAGCATGGAAAAAATTAACTAAGATGAATTTACTTCAACGTATAGCGCATAGCCACGGTGGTAAAACCGCGAATTCGCCACTTCCGCTTCAAACACTGCTGACAATGCACGGTCCCATGCGTAAGCACCAATTTCGACTCCGGAAGTAGTGTGTGTGTGTGAGCAGTTTTATTTATTCAACGCACTCGAGTTGGACATGGTGCTGTCGAGCTCACTTGTCCATATTGAGACTCCTAAAAGGACGCAATATTTTACCAAACAAATGAACACTAACCCACGTTTTAAGCTCTGTCACTTTTTATTAATCTGAAACGCTACCTAAAAGACTACGATATCGAGAATTCAAAGAAACTGCCCAGATAATTAATGTGACTTCGGAGAAGAGAAGTAGTTCATGCTTCTAAATGCGAACTCAGTATCAGCCGGTTTTCTAGTAGCATTTATAACATGCGAAGGGCTGAATCTCACAAGACTTGAAGTGCTTGTGGATCAGGAAAAAGATAAAATTTTGCTATACATAATTACCTTTTGTCTATTTGAGACATCTTCATGGATGTTCTCCGTAGTCAGTTGTCATTTTCAACTGTAACGAGGCCTTCGATACCTTATGATTAACCGTCATACCGGAGATCATTGGAGTTGAGGTTTTAAAATTTACCTCCCCTTTATATTTGAGTTGCCACTCCAATTGCTCAACCATGGTCCACTGCTAACACGCTTGACACGTCTAGAGCTTTTGACGGGATTACCGACCCAAAAGAAACACGAGAAGTGCAGTATACTCAAATCATAATCAGGATCACTGTGCTTGTAAGAATATTAAAGATTTATCCTTAAGGGCATTTTTTTATTCTATCAATTCAAGCCATTAAGCAGAAACTGGAGCAGCTTTGATGGTCCCCCTAGTGCAGATCTGCGGGGATTTCATTCCATTCACGATAAATAACGTCCTTCTGTGACGCCTTAAAGTAGTGCAGCAAGGGCTAGACACATCAGGCTAGTATCGCATATTGAATTGGCAAAGGGTCCGAACTACGAAGGTCTGAAGCGCCGTCCTCATTCATTCTTGGCTGGATTTGCTAAAACACGTCCCCCTGCACAGAAAGTAAAAGTCAGAAAGGAGGAACGTTCTCACAAATGTGCTCACCTGCCGCATCTCTTTGTGATAAAGGCATGTATTTGGGGGAAGGAGAAAGATGTGAATATCGCCGTGCCTATACGATTTCACGCATATGCAGCCAAAATGAACATGCTGGCTGGTTTATAGTTCGCTTGCCTTGACTCCACACGCACATCACCATCACCACCGCTCGATTTGAGTTTGTTTTTTTCTCTGTCTGTGGCTTTGTATGTGTACGTGTGTATGGAGAGCATGAATGGTTGCTCACCTCCCGTCATTTGTGTACTCAATTCGCTGCGACCCGTCAACTATGTGTCTTAGCCGCTGTGAGCTGATTTGCAGTCAGTCATGTGTCCACTACACGCGTAAACAGTAAAATGAAGCACGTTCTCAGTTAAAGGAGTTGTAATGACTTTGGGTGGTAACTTACAAAAATAATCCGCATCGCCATGCGCTTTAAGTTCATTCTGAATAATGGCTTGCAGGAAATATTCGGCAAATGGAAGAAACACAAAGGCTTATCACTTTATGCTCAATTTTCTGATATCGTATAATAATAATATTGATGTGCGGTATGTTTAAATTGTATTACGGGCAAAGATAAACGAGTTTATGCAGCCTATAAGGAAGTTCCAATGTATAAAACAAATCGCTTTTAGACATTGCGGAAACTGAAATCAAGGAACTCTAGACTCGTTGTCAAGGTTACCTTCTAATTTAAATGAGTTGAGCTGATTGCAAATAGCCATAATATGTTTTAAATTTTGTTAACACCTAAGCACCAATTTTGATAAGGAACTGGACGCTTCCTAATATGCCCAAAGTAACAAGCTTCTCAGTGCTTAATTTTGGCGAATAAGTAGACTTTTATGTGAAGAAATTTTGGTCAGTCAAATATTGTTAAAATTGGCTGAACAACGCGAAAAAAACTGATATTGTGTCCGCCTCCAAGAAAGTATCGTTTACCTTTCCGAATTCTACGCATTCAGCTTTATTCGTTTGATTCTGTGCATCTCTACGATTATTTTTTGTCCAAATGGTTTGTCACTTACCTGTTTTCTCTTTCAAAACTACCCAAACCGATGACACCAATATTTCCTCTACGTACGCTTATCCACACGCATGCATGCATTCGTCTGCGTTTATTGGTTGGTTAGTGGCTGTGCGGTGGGCCAACCAGTAGCAAGTGCACGTACGCACCCACGCACAGACCCATGCGCAAACCGCTACCCACAAGCAAGTATACACCCCTCTCTCCCTTCCCTCCCTCCTCTCTCCATACGCATGCACGCACTACACACGCACGCGTCTTGCGGGGAACGCGGTAGCAAGTTAGCGAGCTAGCTACCTACAAATATACATCAGTGTGCACGCCGAGACCTCAACCAGTTTTACATTCTTCCGACAGCATGTCAGACATAATGCTTGCAGCGGAGTACACCCTGCGTAGGGCGCTGCATGAGCACGCTGGTGATCTCGTGGTCACAGGCAGCCCCCACCTCCTCTGCTCCAGTCTGCCAAAGCATTGGCGCTCCAATAAGTCCCTACCCACACCCTTCCGCGTGGTCAGTCTTATCCCAGTGCCTGATGGTACAAGAGTTGTGCTTAGTGCAGGCAATGAGGAGCGGCCCTTTGCAGAGCTAAAAAATGCTGTTGCGGTAATGCAAAATCAGGAGGCCCGCTTTAATGATCTGCGATTCCTAGGGCGCAGTGGAAGAGGTGAGTTAACCGCAAACCCTTTCTATGCACAGCTATTGTGATTAATGCGCTCTCCGCACGAATTATGTCGATAGCTATTACTTTTCTTCAGTTATTCTGAAGAGCCATTTTAAGAAATGTCCACTGTCCAAACTTGTGCTCATTTAGGCTATGCACTTATTTCATCAATTAGCTGGCTAAATATAAATACGAAGGCGGGAGAGGGTCGCTTTCTTCACCTGGGTTTACAGCACCGCTTCGAAGCGGCTGGCAGCCAATAGGGACAGTGGCAGGAATTTTGACGATCACTTGTAATGATTTTTGACATTTCTGAATAGATGAGAGGTAATAATGAATTTGTTTTTAAAATATTTAAAGCAATAGGCACTGCAAATTTGACCCTCTATTCTAGTTTATTTTACCCTACTACACTTACATTGGAACAGTCATGAAACATGTTGCAGTGTCGAGCTCTTAAGGTTCGGTATTGATTGACGCAGATAACATCCTTAGAGTTGCTTCTTGCACTATTATCGCCTCTTTTATTTAAAAATGTTGAATTTGAATTAATTGTTAGAACATAAATTTATCAAAAGCATTTGGAACGCAATGTACAACAGGGCTAAGAAGCCGTGTCTTTATATAGACAGCATTCTGTGCTGTTGTCGTGTTGATCAATAGAGCGGAATAAATTGACCTTGCCAAGCCTACTCCAAAATACTACTTTGCAGTGCAAATTTGTCTAACGCTAATCCAATCTACCTTTAGGAGCTACACGGGTGTCTATCCATATGGAAGATTTGATACCTATAACAGGCTTTGAGTAGGCCCGAGTAGAAATTTTGACCACATCATGGAACATTTTATGCGTCCTGACAAGGAATAGTATGTATGTGCACTAGAATTGAAATTAATTGTGAATTTATCATATTTACGGGCAAATGCTTGATCCTGCTATTGGTACTGGACTCACTCACCCGCCAACCCGCATCAGATTTAGCCACCTGTTCACACGAATAGCCTAAACTTTGATACTGAGGTGGTAAAAGCCTTTACCTGTTGGAGAGTACCGCATTATGCATGTGTGTCTCGCCTGTTGCTAACACAATCTAATGGGAAGGTAACAGAGGGGGTTAGCATTTTTGTGAGCAAATACAAACCATGCACCCTGGCAACCACAGATATATTGATGAAGGGAGAGATACAATCAGTAATTATGCCTTTTTTGACCCCGGGAGAGCCCCTTCCTTCGCCGTTGCGTGTGCTTTTGTGTGTATGATTGTCTGACTGCTGGTACAGCGACACCTGGGACCTTAGGTAAATACTCTCTCGTTTACCTCGCGTCCGAAGCCTGGCTCATGTCCGCCTATGAGGTCCACGTAAAGTAGGTACAGCCTAGCCCTAATCTCATTACGACCGTAACTTAACTTGTCATCTGGTGACGTTAACATCGCTTTTTGAATCATTCATTATTTTCTTAAGATGGAGGTGAGCTTTGAGAGAACTTGACCCATATAGACATTAAACTTTGCGTCTTAAATTTGTAAGCATAACAATTTTGCTAAAATAGAACTAAAACATTGGGGATTGAGCTAATTTCATAGGATTGCTTGAATCAGAAGATATATTTTTAGGCATTAGTGGGACTTAAGGAGGCTACTGATATTAGCTAAACGCCAATGAGAGTTAAGCGTTGGAATAGTTAGATATCAACTCCATATGTTATACGTTTATTAAACGACGGCAAAACACAGCTTGATGTATTAAGCATTACAAGCTCGAAACGGCTTTCATCCTCTTTAAATCGTGTTTTTTGAATCCATAGATTTTTAGCAAAGATTCAAGGGACTAAACTTGTATTAATTATAATTTTGTGATTGGCTTAAAACCATCATGGGTTTGCCCTCTGCACTGCTTAGATAGCCCAGCAGCTGCAAAAATTTTACAAGTAAGCCTTGGTAGAAATTAAAAGCAAAATACGGAATGTGGCGGACAAGTAGAAAGATGGTTTCATAAATTGTGACAAAAGGCAGACTAAGTTTAAACTCAAAGCTCCCTGTGCGTCAGTCGAAATCAGTAAACATCTTCCGTCTAGCTTTACTGTATCCGCTACTTTTCTATTTTCTGTACTAAGTTTCATTTAAAGTAGGCATGATGTTAACTACTGCACTTTATAAGTACCCCCATTTAATCCTGCATCCGGCAGCAAACACTGTTTACCGGTGTAAAAATTAAGAGGAGATGTCCAATCGTTTTCGCTCCCGATAAATGCAGCGGTGTTTTGCGGTTTGCGGTTTTTGTGGGATGGAGGCGCACGCGCGTCAGGACAACCAATCACGTGTTAAACGCATAGATTTCCGGTTGCGGTTTTGTGTGCGCACGTGTGTGCATGCACGCCTTTGTGTGTGTGGTTTGCGGTTCTCGCGCGACTAACTGATTGGTAAGAGACTGGCCCGCTATCAGAATGCTGGTAAACCACCGTCATTTCCAACTCGCCAGCTGAGAATCTATAATTGTTCGAACAAACCATTGAATCAACCTTAATAACAGGAATTAGAATGATGACTCAAAATGCGAGCGAGACTGATAAAGTCTGATTTGTTTAATCGCCTTTATGAACAAAAAAGGCAGTCTATTGGTAGGAGTAGGAGCTGCGGACGACAGTTTATGAAGTTTACCTGCCCAATTTATGTGGACAACGACGCCATCATATACCCACCTCTGGTGTGTCCGGATAAGAATGCCTGAGTCATGCAAACACATAGATGCATACTCCTGCGCGTACACGTCAGACCTGGCTTCAAAATACGCCTCCCTTGCTGACAGCGAACACCCAATTTTGTGATTTGCAAGAAGCATCAAAACTGTATTACTACTGCTCTCTGCAAAGTATTTACGCGCCTTTCTGTGTTTAGCTTATGCCTGGAAAAGTGGTGCAAGAGAATTTACCAGTAGGGTTGAATGTAACGTAACCACTGTTATGACAAGAAAATCAACTGTTTGTGACCCTTTGCGACAGATTATGGCCTGGTAAAGTCATTTAATTATTTAAATGTATGCAGTAGGGTACAATTATTTGGATAGTGGGCTGGGGCTCACCATGGTCAGGACGCCTCTGGTAGTTGAACAACCACAACTAGAACTTTTTACGCTGATATAAGGTAATTGAGATTGATCTTCATTGCATAAGGTATGGGCTCCTGGATGCGGGTTCATATAAGCAGAATTTTAGTCTTATACTACTTCATAAAGTTCACTTTTCACTGTCGCAGGCTACCTTGGTTAACAGTAAATAGCTGGGACTTTTTCGAGACACGCCCCGACTGTTAATGATAAAATGTTTAAACCACAGTGCAAAAACTCCTATCTTTATTTGAACACTAAATACGGCATCTTTTTTGGTAGCGAAATGAGCCGAAACCCCAACAAAAGTGTTTTTAATTTTTTTCGTATCTTAGGCAAGTCCTTCAACGTGACAATTACTGTGGAAACAAATCCGCCTCAGGTGGGCACCTACTCTCACGCAATAAAAGTCACGGTGGATGGACCACGGGTGCCGCGAAACAAATATGGTGAGTTAGGTGTGCGTGTGTGACCCACAGATGGCTTACGTTAAACCCACTGAAAGACGCACCAGCATCTGATCGACTGATTTTTGGCGTTTTGGAAGGGGAGGGGGAGATCGGCTCGAGTTACCGTTAAAGAGATGGCGTATCAGATAGCAGCGGTCACACGAAACCGTTTCTTACACCCACCCACTCCTTGCACACACATGCTTCCGGATACCCATTGCTCTGTGCACACGAATAGGCTTTGCCACAGGAAACGGTAAATTCCAAAAGCGCTGCAATAAGTGCTTCTATCCACAGGGCTCCAAATGTCACAGGCAAGAGATGTGTGTTTATGTAGCTAATCACTTGCTAGCAATGGGGAACGGGAGTTGGGGATGGGGAACACTAACCTTTTATTATGGGGGACGTGACACCTGACTAACACGAGCGACCGCAGCGGTGTGACATTAGCTTTGCGGCAACACTTACATTGCCAATGGCAGTAGCTGTTGCATAAATTGACAGAAGACATCTAATATAAACACTGTACACAACTCTCTCGAAGCTCTAGCGAAGATTTTGAGCAGTGTATCTTGGCATTTTAGACATATTCCCTTCGAGCAAACTTTTCAATGTTTCCTGCTATTTCCTAACGTCGCAGATCGGAACTATACACTGCAATTTTATAATCGCAAGCAGTACGAATTACTCCCGTGGATGGAGCATTTTCATTTAAGAACATTTGTGGTAGACATTACCTCCCAATGTTGCAATGGCACAGTTTCATTAACGCTGCAAATTAGTGTCAAACATATAAAACTATATCCGTTTCAAAAATTAGTAAAAGCTAGGGTCAGCATTTTTTCCACGGACTTTGCATCTGCTGCAGCAGGAGAATATGATCTAACATATGCACAATGTTTTCATAAGTGGGGAATAATGGGCGGGCGATGAACATCTACCATTATGTTTAAATTATAGGTTGGAACAGTAAAACACTAAGCGAGACATTGCATTTCCCATAATGCACCGCAAACAGAGGACTCTAGAGAGGCTCTAGCCCATATGTCAGGCGGTATTTATGCAACACTAATCACAGGCACACGCATACACACGCATCGTGGTTTTCTAACCCATAAATATTTACCCCTTTTCTGGCGGTCGGGAGAGAAGAAAATGGATGGTGCTGCTGATGTAGATGTACATAACGCATGGCACCATTAAACGGTATGACATGGTTGCTGCTGCTGCTGCTGCCACTGCAGTTGCGGTGACATTTCCTTTGCGGCTAAAGCGTGACTGTTGCCGCGGTATGGGGGCACGAGGATAATGTAAACATAACCATTCATTGAGGGCCCTGCGCAGAGCGCTATAAACGAGGCCAAGCCACTGATTTTCTACCGCCTGGGGACGTTAGTGCCAGATGCTGGTGCTGCTACTACCTTTTTCTCTACCACTCCCTTTAACCAGGACGGGTGCCTTGACTAACCGCATTTACATCAGGATGAAAATATTTATTCGTTTGTCAAGTCTCTTTCTGATCTCTAGCCGGTCACAGTTTCATAACCTACAAACCCGCCTAGGCTATGTGCCGACTTAAAGGATCATTTACACCAGACTCTACCTTTCCAATTCTGTAGGTATTGTCTGTGCTATTAAAAGTGTAAAGGTTTTCAAATTTGTACTTGCCAAAAAGCGACGATATTTCAAACTGAACCACTGCAGAAACTTTCCACTTCTTGCTCCATCGAATTTGCGAGTGAATAAGAATTAAAAAGAATCATTAGGGCTATTATTTTTCCCTGTGACAGAGAAGTGAACAAAAAGTGAATAAACTGAAAGGAGGAGGTTTGCATGCATTGAATTTTCAATTACACTTTGTCAGTTGCAGTTTATGTGTGCACGCAAGCGATTCGCATGTGCTCTTGCCCAGCTCCCCAAAGACACCTGTTGTAGGTGAACAGCCACAAAAACCATTTTCCTCGCCCCCGCCTTTCCCATCCCCATCCCACCGTTGTCGCAAGGCACAATGCCTAAATTATGCACACGGGCGATTGCGTGTGTGAACGATTGACGGAAGTTTTAAAGAGGCCGTGCATTCCTTTTTCGTCCAGAAAATATGCGCTCTGAACAGGTGAGGAACGAAACATTTCCAGGCTTTTGAATTCGCAGAATACGGAATCAGTGATTCTGCTGGCACCATGTAACACGGCTTCATTTTAATGATAGACATTAATAACTCCTGCCAGTAGTTTCTTTAAACCGCCAATAAATCATGGGCTCGTTTGTTAAAATTTCCCGTGTGTGCGCCCATATCAAATGGATTAAACTCTTGTCAGTCTGAATTAAACGAAGGAAAGTAAGAAAGAGACAGGAACATGTGTTAGCGGGCATCAAGTTAGCTGCCTACGCCCTCCAAAACGTTTCACGTGTTTCCGCCTGTTCCACCTTCCATCAAACCGCCACTTTATCAAGCGACCCAGTAAAACTAATCTTCTTCCCGCCTTTTGGGGCATGCGTGTCCGCCCACCGATCCACCAATCGATGGTAAGTATCGCGCTAGACTGGATTAAACAGTGGTGGTAGTGGTGGCAGCGGAATCACGATGACACGGGAACACGTGTTCATGAGAATCAAAAGCCTGGAGGAGGATTGAAGAAGGGGGAGAATGGAAACTCGAAGTTATTAGGGGTCCTGCGCCAACTGACAGTGTCAGGGGGGTAATTAACGAAAGGCATGCACACGCGCACCCAGAGGAGGGGATGTTTTGATATAAAAATATTGGTGACGTGGGCACGCTTATGCCAGGTACTGCCTGGCAGTGATGGTGGCGGAAAAATCGAAATTTTGGGCAAAAGAGACCTACGCTGATTCAGCATAGCGACCAAAATCGCCACGGAAATAATCAGACCTAGTTTAAACTTTTTAAATAAAACCTCAACTTTCCCTTTACTTCTTTACCCGCTACCGTTATATCTGTAGTCGTAGAGCACTGAGACAAAAAGTACTACACTATCAGATTACAGTAAGGTAACCTCGTGGTTTCGGGTGGAGCACACTGCAAACGAAATCAGGTAATCCCGGTGACTAAGTCGTACTGTGTCTGGGAGTCACACACTTGTCTCGCAGCTGAATTTGGATTTGAGAATCCATTGACGCCTCAATTGCACCCTGGTTGGTTATTTTTCCCTTCAGACATGGTAGTCCACTCGGGTGCCAAAAAAACATTTTGGTGTTAAGACATATCCAATTTCGAAAAATTGCCACCGGCACAAGAAAAAACCTCATTAAAATGAATAAGTAAGCTAATAGATGAATGAATGAAAGGTTTGCTGACTGGTAGAATTAACGGAACTGACCGCAAGACGTGCAAGTGAGTGGATTGAATGAAAGATGGAAAGACAGATAAATGAGTTAATAGGTAAGTACGTGCAAGTGGATTGAGGCTCAGGGAATGGACTGAGGTGTAAATGTAAGATCTGATAGATGAGTGGATGGATGGATAATTGTGGTGGCTGCGGTAGCAAGTGCCTGAGTCATGACCACTGCTGCACCAGTTTTGAGTGGGTGGGCATATGGTGACCATTTAGGCATTAAGCCATACATATCTCCCCATCATCTTTTGGATTCATGCATCTATCTCACTCACTCATTCTCTCATGCGTTCCCCCTCTCCACCACTCCTCCATCCTGCCCCGACGATTATAATTTTGCCCTCTTCCGGTCTAATTTGGCGCATAAGGGCTCATGGCAGATGGTTTTTTGACCACTCCATCTGCCCAAGTTGGTAACATTGCTCTTGTCCTTGAGTGGGGACCTATTATGCTCTGATCAGAGGGAATTAGCATGGTTAATAACACAGCGGTGAATGGACTCGAAATTGGTGTCCGGCAACCTCATGATTAGTCACAAAATCACGTCAGATTAAATCGTGCCATCAATTGTGACTTACCGTATCGCGAAGGTGACCATACAACTTGAAATGATTAGATTCTTGGTTGATTATATCCTGGGGTTGTTATTGCCAAAACGGCGCCGAATGATGCGCATATGTCGCCAGGATGTGGAAATGAGTGACATCTGGACCTCAACACAAAAACCTTCCTCCAAGAGGAACAACAGTGGCAGTAACAACAGTGTGCGTGTTTACTTCACCAATGTTTGTGGTTTTCGGCACATTTAAACCACAAGCAGAGGCGCCGAGCACCATCTTGCAGCATAAACACACTGCGACTGCATTATTTGCTAATTCAAACAACGCATCCTCCTGTCAATGATGTTTTCGATGAGACAAAAGCCAAGTCATACCTGCGTCAGTTTGCCTGTATTTTCACTAACCTCAGATATGTTCAAATGCTTTAGCTGCGGCGAACAGAGCACTGAAAGCGGAGCGCGAAAAATCCTTTTCTGTGCAAGAGAGACTCGTGCGGTCCTACGGAAGTTCCCGAATTGCTCAGCCTCTCATTGATCGAGCTCACCGACTCCTTGAGTCATCCAATAGGCGGAACCCTCCTAAACGCACCTTCAAGACTATTAGTGATCACTATAGTAATCCTACAGGACTAATTCGTGAGTCTAGCGTCTTCTCCATTAACGTTCCAAAACGGCTAATGCTTCTGCTTGGCTTTTTTACATGGGAAATTTTTCATTTCAGCCTCCTGCAAGCGTTCCTCCCAGCCTTTGTCCCAGAAGTCTCAACATCTTCCACAAATGCCGGGATTTCCCACCAAAGAAGACATTCTACTGCAAAATCATATGTTTCAGTCATTTTCTGCACCACCACCACCCCCACCACCCCCACCACCACAAATTTCCTCCCTAGACCTCCGACTTAATTTCCATGCGCAGCCCACAGCGCCGAGTTTTACAATGCCAAGTCTGCTATCGAGAACGACCCCACCGCCACCACCACCACCACCAGTGACATCGATGTCAAGCTTGATTGGCGCACTGGCAGCGTCACTGACTGTTCCACCAACACCGCCACTGCCAACACCCCCAATGAACAGAATTCAGGATTTGTCGCTGAACAGTCAAGAGGTGAAATCACCACCACTACCACCTCCACCACTGCCAAAGACCAATGGTAATATCCTAAGTGTTGAACGTTTGCTAAGTGGACCAAATCCGACACCCTCTTCACCTGACAAGAGGCAAGAAAGTCAGGCCTCTCCATCTTCCACATCTTCTGCCTCCTCTGCTGCAATCTCTCCAAAACTGGCCAACTTTCAACCGCCGATGCAAGCTTGCTTATCATCGCCACCAGTGGCAGTGACGTCTCCCTTTGACACGGCTTCAACACTCTTCAAGAACCTCCTGGCTGCAGCGACTTCGGTGTCTCCACAACCGACACTGCCGCACAGAGGTTTTATTCCGCCACCACCGTTGACATGGATGAAGCTACTGCATCGAACAGATGGGGCTCCCGCCACCAATGGTACGGCCCTCATGATGAATCGGCTATTCGGTGGTGGTGGTAGTAGTGGTTCGGGATGGTGAGAAACCGTGTCTTTGGGTGACAAAAAGAAGATAAATATTCCACACGTGTGCATTTATGTAACGTACGAACCTCTCTCTCTCCTCCACTAAAAAACCCAGTTCTAGTAAAAAAAATACATTCATATGTCTATGAAAAATTACATTATTTGAATAAAATATTCTTTTGCCGCTTTGGTGGAGGCAAAGTATTGTAAGAGAGTTTTCTTACTGAGGAGTTCTAATAGCGATAAGCTATGTCAGTACTTGATGCTAGGGAACTCACTACTCTGGTTGTAAGTCGGAGACACGCAATTAAATAAGCTAGTGCATCTACTATAGTGACAAAAAGTAATTGTGGAATACTTTCCAGAAGACGGTATTTGAGCAATTCAACATTACAAACTGATGGTGTACGAGACTCGAGCTTGCGAAATCCGCTTGCATAAAATGTTTTGTTCATAGAGGCATCAAGCCTCATATGTTTGCCCCTCCAGTTTCGTCTGCCGTAGATTTTTCCAATGGCTACTTGGTACGCGATTACCTGATGCTAGTATCAGGAGAGGATGACGAAAGACATTATGCGGGATAGCATAAGGAGAATACGGCGAATAAGTTTAACCCCCTGCGCCCCAATCCTGTGATGCGGTAAGAAGTTTTGTGTTGTCTTCTACGGATGTCACTTTCATTCCCTTGATTGATCAACCTTAGGATAAGTTTTTCCTGGACCCCTTTAAGATCTATCCGAGTGCATCCAGTGCACGAACCCAGATGGAACAGTGCAGTCTTTCAGTAGACATTTTAGTTTTAAAAAGCCACACTACTAAAAGGTTTTAGTAACGAGGCGCAAGTTTAGACATATGGACGTTAATCTGTAAATCCGGTAATAACACACGCCAGTAGTTGAGACACTTAATTGACCCATTCATAAAGCATTTTTACACGAGATCTTTGTCTTCCGCATACATTGTACAGGATAACATATTTGGCACCCGTCACAAAGATGTGACTAATGTGTACCCAGTGCGTACTGAAAGCAGGCAGTGTTCTTGTGATAAGATTTTACATTGGAAACGTGGGATAGATAGTGATCGGATGCTTTTTCACTTAACAAACGCTAAAAATTCACAAGTCATTCCATTACGAGTCAATCTACCAGCAACCCAAGAATGTGGTCGAGGAGAGAAACAGATATTTATTTTTTTATCTGTTACTGATGAACGTGCGATCCACGGGAAGGCTTCCATAAAATCCCCATTAACGCAGGTAAAAAATGGTCCCTTCACCGTTTACATGGATTTAAAGATAGACAGTTTAAATCACTCTTAATGGGAATTGCCTTCTGCAATTGTACCTTCTCAAAGCACTGAACAAATGCTTCTCAAACTTAAGAGCGGGTTAGAACTCGCAAAAAAGCAAGACCAAATCACAACTGACATTTAATTGATATTTTACTTTGTACGGAAGCAAAATAAGTTGGGAAGAGCAGAGGAACAGATCAGAATGCAATACACTAGTTTGTGCCTTATAGCGATAATGCTATGCTACTCACTTAGATTTTAGTAGCAATAGGCAAAAGTTAGATAAATTACTAAGCCTCGTAACTCGATCGAAGCTCGCCTTCCACATATACTGTACATCATAATATACATGATACCCATCGCTCACTTGTGACACGTCGATTTTACATCTGAAGAAATGGGTTACAGGCATGCAGCATCTGCTACCAAAAGGACCAAGCTGCACTGGAATTATTACAGTTGACGAGATTTAGAGCGATGAAATATGTGGACTCTGAGGAACGACTTTGCCTTGCTAGTGCTTTGGCTATAGATGCAAGCTAAATTAAAATTACGTTGATGCACCTGAAATTTTACAAAATGATACAGAAATAAGAATAATTATAGAAGTATGGAGGATATGAGATGCGAAAAAAAGGATTGAAGAGCCCATGTAGTTAAATACACAGTTCACAGCATCAAACAATTGAAGATTCTACCTTCTTTTAATTGTCCCATTCGAAATTTCCACAGTTTCATAACTCTACACAAACAAGCTAGAATACTGGCAGATGAACAGCATTTTTTAGGCAACTGATGCGAACTGCCAGGGCTTAAGAGTCCTCATAGTTTGCTCAACGAGATTAGCAAATATTAGGCCTGAAATTGGATTGAAATGAAAGGCCGCTGGTGCAGAATTGAGAGATCGGAAGCTTGGCGATTGGGTCAGTTCATCGCAGAGTTGTTTGCTGTACTCGTATTGAGGTAGTGACTGGGTGAACAGGCGATTTCTCCCCTACCTCCATGCAATCCGGGTAAAGCCCAAATAAGCATCTATTGGTGGACAACGCTGAAGTGAGAACAAGGTGAAGAAGAGCAAGCAACCCAAAACCTTAATCCCTCCTTCATGAAATCGTTTAAACTCAGGCATTTGTTAAGACTGCTTTAAAATCGTCCCTTCTACGGCTAGCGATGGACACGCGCGATGGGCTGTACGTTTCCCTTGTCAAAGTTTATTTTACAAAGAAGATGAATCTCCAGGTTCAGTGGAAGCAGTACGAAGAATCAGTGACTTTGTGCCGAAGTATTCTCTATGTTACACACAAATCTGACGACTAGTGTAGTTCTTTCTTGAGTGTTGCTCTTACAGCAACAACAACTACTTTGTAGTAGTCAACAGTGGGTGTTAATTAAGTTCAGAGCCGGACACAACGCCCAAATGGCGGCGATCATGCAATACTTCATCTGCTTAACTCTCTTGAGTGACCGCGCAACCAAAACGGAGCCACTCTTCTTTTACACTCCTGCTGGGCAACATGACCTCCAGACCATGCCAGGAGTACCTCCTCTCGCCAGCCCTTCTGCACGTCAGTGATGCACATTCCACCCGGGTATTCAGGAGTGCCTTAGAGCACTGTGTGCGAGTCTTACTGCCAGGAAATGAAATGGAGAATCATATGAATCAGACAAATAAGGTTTTGTTATTCTTGCCGAAATTAGTGTACATTTTCAGCCCCCACGCACAGCGAACACGAGTACACACCTAGATTTGGGATAACTTGTCGAAACTTTCAAAGGGCCTGGGACGTCGAACCGACTTTAAGAACCTATAGATAGACATAAAAGATGAATTTTTACACCATTAATTGTACTAGAATATTCCAGTTGTCGGCGCAAAATAATTAGACAAAATCCGCCCACAGACTATAATTACAGCTCCTTCACGTAGACCACAGAAAGGCAATTACCAATGCCTTTTATTCAAAAGGATACCAATCAAGAACTTGGAGAGGTAAGTTCACTGATATTGTACTTGGCAAAGACAGAAAAATTTTCAAGGAAGCTCAAACACAGCACAGTACAGAGAACGTCCACACTGATGACTAAATCGGCTCCAGCACGAACAGGTGACCAGTCTGGCGCAACCTCCTGCATGGCGGCAATCACCACCATCACGGCTTCTGCCTTTGACATTTTGTCATAGTTTCGAGCTCGAAAATTCACCGTGAAGTACTTCTTTGCATCTCCACTATCATCCTTTTTCACGAATTTGGCTCGCTGAAGCGGCACCTTTGAACAGAGAAGACACAATGGTTTTCCGTCCTCAAAAGTGTTCGCACCTTTCCAGAAAGCCTTCCAGGCTTTGCATATCAGGATACGCAGATCTTCCTTAACCGGTCGACAGGTGACCATCACGGGCTGGAATCGAAATACACGCCTCGAGTTGGCCTTGCCGCTGGCTATCACATGACGAAAGACCTCATAAACTAGGTCTGCTGAAGAGCTGTCAGTCGACTGATTCAGCACGAAGACACAGTTGGAGACGCCAGTTTTGACACCGTAAAACGTATATTGAATAGTTGTGGAGTCTGTCTTCATTTCCTCGATTAAAGCCGAGGCAACATCTAAGTCCTCCCTGTCGTTAACAGAATCTGCTTTTTCTTCACTCAGATGAGTACCGTTTAGACGTTTGTGCGCTTCGTTGAGAAGTCTGTAAGCCTCCACCAAAGCCTGACGTTCCTCCTTGTTGTTGGAAGTCAGAAGAATTCCAGTCATTCCAGGCTCAAGCCGTCTAGTGGAAGGAACACCTGCAATAACACTGCCCGAGGCCTCAACAAGCCGCTGTTTGGCCCTTCTCTCTCCAGCGGCACAGCGACGGTAGAAAGCCTTGCGTTTGCGTTTCGCTTTCGCTTCCATTTCTGCGATAACTGCTACTTAAACAAGAGCGGTAGAGAACCGACTGCAATGGTCAGATGTGAAATCACTGACAGGGTTGCCGCTTTTGATAAATGTTTGGCTAAGACAAAACAGACAAGACTAAATTCGGTATAGGTTGACAACAGAAACATCCGCTAAAAATGAGATATTTTGGGTAAGCCTGCTCAAAGCGCAAGAGCTGCCGTCAGTTGCCATATCTGAGGAGTGAGTTTAGTTCTGAGGGTTCGAAAACCGCTATGGATGGGACAAAAGTGGGGTGGATATATACCTCACAGTCCCCCCAAAAATAAAATGTTTAGAAGTTAGAAAGCTTCAATTGAGTAATTAGCACCAAATTAGCTACAGGAACGACAACAGAACAAGAAGAAACACACTCATAACTCTAAATTGTATTGAAATATTGTATAAAGCACGACGTATTCAAATACTAAATTGGTCATGGCGCGATAAAGGGTAGGGAATCAAATAGAGGTAAAAATATTCATGAAGGTGGTGCCAAACAGTCATCTATGGTTGTCCTCGTTCTCTCAGTTACAGTGTCAGTGGTGTCAGATTGGAATTGGCAGATATCCGTATCACTGGATTTCGAATCTGATTGCACGGAAGTAGCACTAACCCTGATTTCTGTAAGGATTTCTGCAGCACCGGAGGTGTAGAGACGGTCAGCGAGACTCTCACCAAGGCGTCGGGCTCGGGCCATTCGAAGCCGTCCAACAGGACAGATTGGAGCTACTTGCACACCCAAAAAAACTGCTTCCTCGTCTTCGGCGAAGGACTCCTCACTCTGAAAAGAAGATGGTTAGCTGCTTAACCCATGTCATGTACTGCTCTATTATGACATTTATCCAGACGGGTCCTACGGCCTTTGGATAGACGCCGTTTTCAATAACATCCTGCACACATTAACCATGACAATAGTCCCTCGGCACTTGCGTTTTTGGAACCAGTGTCCAGGCTAGTATCTTGTGCACCACAATGGCAGCAGTGGAAAGTGTACCAACTTCAGGAGCAGAAAAATTCTCAGAAATCAGTTACAGATGGTCAATTTCATACAGACTAACCCCGGAAGGTCCAATAAAACCACACTGACTTTAGCAACTACCACAATCGCAAGTCTAACACAATAATAAATACAGGAGCGTGATGAGATTAGGATGGATCGAAAATACCCCTAAAAGAATCGCTTTATGTTTTGCTATTTGAAGACTCGATAAAGTAATCACTTTGCGAAATGTGTCCGTCGCAGGACACTCCCACACAAACGAATTCATAGCACCGCCTTCGTTCTGACCTCAATTTTTCTTGCAAATCACGTTAAGAATCCCAGTAGCTGAACCAAAAGGTCAACTATGAGGAACATTAACGATGTTCAAAATGGGAGAAAACGCAAAACGGAATAGTGTTCGAATTTGTTAACATTTAATTGCATGGACTTCGCAGTGGCCACGCTACTAAGCATGCAGCAGCCTAAGTTGCTCACACTACATACTGAAAAGTCTTGGTGCACTACGCAATCCGTGCTTACAACGTAAATCAAGACTAGCTAAATAGTCGTGACGATTAAGAGACATGCAGCTGCATAACAAATTGACGATGTCAACTGGTAAACCAATGATATTCGACGAAGAGAGACAAAGTCCGCAAATGTCACATTCAACAGCAGGATTGCTTAAAACTGAACCCACCTCTGAGATCTCGTCATCCAGAGTCGGACAACCGGCTACAGGTGACCTCACATCCACCTTCCGTAGTTTTGCACAATCCGATGGCATAGAGAATGGCAAAGAGGTGGCCAATTTACCCTCGACACACTTTGTGCCATCCAGAGAAAGCACGGCTGCATCAAGGAATAGAAATCGGGCAGACCCAATCTCGTCACCTTTGATGCCCGCCACCTCGCCAGGGCTGAGTTCGGTGCGCACAGCAATGGGTGTAGTGCAACCGCCCTCCAGGCGACTCATGAATGCTCTCTCAGCAATGCAAGCTAGAGCTGCGGATTCACAATGAATGCTGGAGAGAAGCGACTGAATACGAGAATCTCCAAGCCGGCATTCGCAGGCCAGTGCACCCTGACCCACGGCATAACGGTCCCGATTGAGATGCTACAAAATTTAAAGTCAATCATCTGACAAACAGAGATGTATCTTAGACACAAAAATGACGGTCAGTGGCGTCGAAATAAGCAATGAACAACTGGAAGAAAAGTTTGATGCCGTTGCCAGTATGGAAAGAACACACCCAAAAGCCATTAGATGAGGGATCCAAAAAAATCTCCAGCATGTTCGTCATGAGGGTGCCAGGGGAAAATCAACAAATTTGACCCTCATTTTCCCGCAAGATGCCAGCTGTTACGGGCCCCTGACTAGCCGGATAAACGTCGAGTGCTACTGCTGCCGTTCCTAGTCCGATGTTTTGAACTTAACCAAACTGTTTACAACACAACTTAGCGCAATTGCTAATTATTGCAAAGAACTTCTACTACACCTTTGGAGGGTCGAATTCAGGTAAGAAAATCGGGGAACCATTTATATGAAAAAATAGTACCAAACTTTTAAGCAACTAAGATTATGAAACGCATGGAAAGTACTGAAATGAGAACCAATGGTGGCGTATTTTACAATACTCCATTAAATACACAGACATGGGCAGACAGCAATATACGAAAACCGAACCCGAAAGCGTGTTTAAAAACTACTAAGGTGACAGCTTATTATAAAACCGAAGAATTACTGGTTATAGAATCCACTGGCTGTCATACCTCATCGATTCGCAATTTCCACCCAACTCGCAAAACCCCAGCTTCGGCCAATATTAGCGCATCGTACATGGGATTGGCGATTAAGCTGTAACCTTCTTTGGAACGTGGAGCATCAAGCTTTTGAAGTCGTGTTGACAAGTTTCCGCGCACAGGAAGAAAATTAAGATGGGGAAACCTTCGCTTCAATACAGCAACGCGACGAAGTGCACTGGTTCCGATGATGGAATTTGGTGGAAGGTCGGACAACTTTTTACCACGATTCGAGGGAGACATCAGAACGACGTCAAAAGGTGGGGACCTGGGGCAAATGCAACCGAGTATAAGGCCTTCTGGTACAGTGGTGGGGACGTCTTTGAGGGAATGTACGACAAAGTCGACCGTACCATTTAGCAAAGCAAACTCGAGTTCTTTTGTAAAAAGATTTTTGTCACCGATCTTCGACAATTCTTTATCGAGAATTTTGTCACCGGTAGTTGAGATTTTCACGATCTCAAACTTGCAGTGTGGATGAAGTTGTTGCAGTAGATTAAGTACGAACTCGGTTTGCAGAAGGGCTAGATGGCTCCTCCGAGATCCAACTCGAATAACCGATGGACAAGCAAACAGCATGGTCCATCCTCTAAGCGGGCGGATCAGGCGCCCAAAGGTGGAGCAATTATCTCTGCCTTTAATAAACTAATAAGTATACAACAATGCATCATCAAAAGAGGATATTTTTTGGGTGTCACTACTACGCCTAAGTGACAGTGAAGTTTGAGGGTAAAGTGGTCGCTACTCTCTTTAGTAATTCTGCCAACAATACTGAAAAAAGCCGATGGTCAGATAGCTTTGAAGGCTGCTGATAATATATCTGAAAGATTAAATCTATTTCTTACTTCACATTTGTAGTTAAGTATTATGATTTCAACTAGTTTCATCAGATCTAGGCACCATATGCTTAACTTTCAAATCATTGCAGTAGATTTGCCCCTTACTTCTTTTTCTTCTAGCCTGCCTTCCCTACTGTGGGAATGTTTGATGTTTCTTACATCTTTGCTAAGGGAGGGAAAGGTTGACAAAATATGGTAGGGTCAGCTTTTTTGAGGGCGCTAGGAAGTCAAAAGTGTCCTCACGTTCATTGGCGATCGGATTTAAATTGCCTTCCTGCTTCTCATTTACAAGATTTGTTAGAAGGGCATAAGTATTACAATGACAACAAACCTTCTTCGGATCTGAGGTATTAGCAATTGCTGACACTCTGCGCACTGTGCCCTTGTTGCTAGATCTTAAGGTTTTGTATTACTTTGTGCGAAATCACGAGCAAATCCGCGTTTATTTTTATTTCATACAATATTACCCCTTTTTGATGGTTGTCATAAAATTCATCAGTGTCGTAAAACAAAAGTGAAGGAACCAATCAAATCTAGCCCTTCAAATCGTTAGCCTTAATTCGGCAGTTGCTACAAGTTTGGGATATTGCGTGATCTAGGTGCGTTGCTTAAATGACTGCCGAAGTTGCTCAGTCGGCTGAGGTGCAGCCAAGTGTTCCTGAACGAAAGAGGTTCGACATTTTGAAGGTTATTGGTAAGTATAATCCTAATTTACAAGCGGTTCTCGCTTGGCGATCCTTTTTCATGATGATGCGGCGTAGTTTGTGGCGTGATGCGCGTTCTGCAGATGAAGCTACCATGATGATTGTCCATTAGCATCGGTTTGTGGTGTAGAGTTTCTTGCAGGGCTGGTTTTTGGTTATGATAACGGTTTCTGCAACACCAGATGGCGTGGTAATGGCTACTCGAGTTGAATATGTCATTAGGTTTACTGACCATGCCTTGTTTGCTGTGTGCTCTCAGATGTATGCCTTTGATGTATTTGTTAATATGCTGGGACGATTATTCAACAACACCATTGCTAACTTTATCGTTGTGTGAACAGTGGAGAATGTGACGGGCACCGTGAAATGGTTCAGTGTGCGGCGTCATTATGGCTTTATCCAACGTGATGACAACAAAGAAGACGTGTTTGTTCACCGAACTGCTATCACAGCCTCTCGATCTCGCTTCCCCACTTTGAAAAACGGAGAATCTGTCGAATTTTCTGTCGTTGAAACAGCTAGTGGTGTAAACGCAGCCTCGGTTACTGGTCCCAACGGCCGACAGGTTCAGGTGAGTTCTCGATACGTCTGGAACATTGCGCGATTTAAATTTGGGGTCAGCAAAGTCTTTCCTAACTTGCGACTTGTTAGACTTGGACTTAGACTTTTGTTTTTAAGATGGTGGATCAGATGCAACACTTTTATTGCTGACTTGACATCTGCTTTACACAGATGGTAGATGTCAAGACCACTAAGTTTTGTTCCTCCTTCGGAGGGCGTGCAAGTGTGACTTTGAGTTCTTAATCAAATTTATGTTATTTAAGTCTCATCCTAGAACTTGAAACCGAGTGTCACATCACTCGATTGATACTACCAAAAGTAATTGCACATCTCGAATTGTTGGAAACAATGCGATCGGATTTGCCGTTTTACAAAAGCGAAATTCTGCTTCACGCCATGATTAAGATCGTTTTCAACTATTTATTTTCACTTTTGATATCTGTTGCAGAGGCATGGTTTGTGGTTTTCACAACTCTCGCTCCCCGGGGGTAATTCCTATTTTAGCTAATGGTGAATGGGATTCGAAATAATAGTAAATGCAATCCATGGGCAGTTGTTTAGGTATTGACGCACGTGTGTGCATGAGATCAAAGTAGCAGCCGATACCCTCGGCGTCTGCTTCGAGGTGTTCGCTGCTCTGCCTTGTCATAGGTTAGTAGGTTCGTGTCTTACTGCTGCGAATATAATACCGTAGCGCTTCAATTAAATGTAAATGAGGGCAGCGTAGTAGGCTGCGGATTTGATATTCACTCCAATTTATTTGCAAGGAATGGTGCGGTTTCTACCATTAGCTTTGGAGTAGCGTTGGTGTTTCCAGGTAACGATTAATGCTTCACATGATTCCGTCACTGTCGTTATGCTTCGGATTGTTTCTACCTCTAGGTAGATTGATGCCATGTGAACTTTTCAGGTCTACTGTGATTGACATTTCTACACTTTTCTTTTAAGGTCACAGTATTGCAGATATTCCCATATTTCCTGACTATTGTACACATTGGGTGTTTTATTAAATGCTCAAATGTATAGGAGTCCTATGAGTCCAATTGGGCGTGTTTTGGGCGGCGGGTTGCTTGGTTTATTCTAACGTATTTAATTTCCATGCCTCGATTGCAAGATAGACTACTTACGAACAAGGCAAATATGTAAAGCGGCGCTAATAGCAGTCGATGCTCTTCACCTCTTAGTCAAATATCTATAGTTTGTCATGTAGCTGAGTGAAAGTTCCAACATTTTTTGCGTTCTTTTGATAACTTTTTAGGGCGCTCGCTTCTTCCGTCGCCCGAAACCTGTTGAGAGTGGTGAAGGGCAGCCCAAGTTAAATGGTACAACTCAAGCCGGTGGGGATGTTGAAGGAACACGTCAGCGGGGAGGCCCTCGCAGAATGAGACGCGGGCGAAGACCCTTCCGACCAGTAAGTTCTTTCTGCCAGGTATTGCTTTCCTAACACTCAATTTTGTCTTGCCTCTGTTCGGATGTTAAAACTGTTGATTTATTGCGTGCAATCCCTACGATCATGTATTCCTGTTGTTTGTCGTTCTTGAGTGTGATCCTTTGAAAATCCACACGTTTATTTAGTTTTAAATGAAACTTGGGATGGTCATTTGCTTAAAGTCTCTAGTCACAACACTGCACATGTACATGTCCCTGGTGTGCAGGTGAAACTTGTTATTGTGTCTAGCTAACTGCTGTGCCATCCAAACTAGTGTTATTTTCTTGTCTTTCTTGACGATGGTTGTATGTTCTTGCAAAATATACTCCCCTCCTCTTTACGCTGCTTGTGCATACACGAGACTGGGTTTGCGAATTTGATTAACTCTTAGCCATCCGTAAGACTAAAGCTGTGTGGAAGTTACTATTTTCTGTGCATCACCGCCATTATTTGTGGTATGACATTCAAAATATCGGTGGCTGAATCCGCCATTCTCTGTGATCGTACCGTGCCGGTTTCTTGCTGTAGGTGATAAGTCGTATTTGCACGTTATATTGCTGTCAAGGTGGTTTTCTTCTTGTGCTTCGGGAACATTATTTTCTCCATTTTACACTAGTTCTACTCCGTAAAATCTTTTTCTATTGTTTTTATGCATTGTGGTGATTGTTGAGAATATCATTAAGAGGAATTTTGCAATGTTTTAAGCTCCAGATCCCATCTGAGCGCCATTTGACACGACTTTGAACGTCCAATTATCCGCCTTGACATTTTTCATGACGATAAGTGAATGGTATTTTCCGGCAGAATTGTATGCATCACTAATCTACTCTGGCTCTAGTAAGACTTATTTTCCCTTCCAGATCGGGTTAAGATAACTACACCACTTTCCGTTTTCATCGCTTGATTTTAACATGGACAAATTAGTTAAAATTATTGACTTAAGTAATGGATCCTCACGAACGCGTCCTCAGGAAATTCCAGAACCCAAGTAGCCATTCCGGTGGGGGGCGAAAATTTACGTTACACAAGATCTTGCCCGCTTTTCTTTCCTCTGATTGGCCACCTCCGTGATTACGTCCAATAGAAGTGCACATTACTGTCAGTTATTTGCATCGCGGTGCGCTAGACGTACTTGGGGCCTTTTGCATAGCTTTTGCACAACAAATAATACAGTTAACGGGGTTTTTGTCTTTTTATCACCAAGATAGGATATCTACCAGTATGAATGCATAAGTACATTCGTCTACAGCGAAGAAACCAAAGTATTTTCGAGAGATAAACCTTTGCATCATGCGCATATGATTTATCGACTATCCATATGTTTTACTCATGTATAACGTGCGGCTTTTTGCATTTTCCAGGGCCAAAATGCTATGGGCGATGGTGAGAACACGGGTGGTGAGCAAGGCGAGGAACTGGGTGGTGGTTTGGAGGGGTCTCGAGCACCGCGTCAGCGACCTCGTCGTTTCCGCGGCGGTGGTAGAGGTCGAGGCTCCCAACGGTCAAATAGTATCAGACAGCAGATGAATGGTGAGGATGGAGCTGCTATTAACGATGAGGAGGGTGGCGTTTCGCGTCAACAGCAAGGGGGACCACGTCGTGGAGGTGGTGGACGTTTTCGAAGAGGTGGTGGAAGTGGTAGAATGCGCCGCGGGGGTGGTGCTGCATCCACAAGAGATGGCGAGGGTCATGTGGAGAATTCCGTCGCCGGAGAGCATGCTGGTACATGGCTTCTTTGGCATTGGCTATTTTATAGGGTCACACAGAATCGCTGTAGTTTAGTTGGGTTCATTTTTAGTGTTATGAATGGATGTCTTGTAGTGGAGTTTACTGTTGTCGGTGTTATTTCTGCCGGGTCAGAACCAAAACACAAAGCACTGTAGGGAGGCCACCTGAAGAACAATCAGGCGTTTGCTGAAAAGACTATGTTAAGCTGAGTGATTGTTATCACCCGCCGCTGTCCGCTTAGTCGCTATTACTTTTTCATTTTTAGCTTCTTCAGCTGCTTCTGATTAGTTATTACAAGTCATTTTTCGATTTGTCCAACGCTGTTGATGCTCAAATGGGGGTGAGAAATGTGTACCAGCGAATGTAACGGAAACTACTGAAGGAGCAGTAGGAATTGGAGCTGAGCAATCTCTATGAGGTACTGGTTTGGCTCGGCTAAATTTCGCAGTCGAATAATTTTGCATTGCTTTCGCAATATGCAATAACCCAATGGCGCTTATAGAACCCCCGAGTGGTCTATAGCAGTGGTTTGGGGTTAATTTCATGCATGAAAAGGGTTAATGCTTTTCATTTTAGAGAGTCTAGAAAAAAAGGTGGAGGACATGTCGTTGGAGGCTAAGGGCGAGGCATCAGAGAAACCAAAGGAGTCGGCGGCTGCGGAGCAGCAAATGGATATCGAAAGGGATGTGTCGGCCGAAGGTGTTACGAAGAAGGTCACGGAGGCTACGGGGGCTAGTAACTAGGCCTCGTCCAGGTCGCAAGTTGTGTGTCCGTCCGTCGAGTTACCCAACTTCCCTCCACCAGGCATCGTTTTACTGCGCGTGTGCAAGGGGCTGGGTGTGGTTGCTGCCTCAGATGACTGCTCTCTCCTTTGCCACCACTGCGCTATCCTCCGTTCCTCCTCTACTCCCCCCCCCATAGTTGTCTGCCACTACATTTAAGTCGCTTTTTTATCGTCTTTTTTCTCACGAAAAGCAACGAAAACTGCACTATCGCCACCACCACAACGACAATCTTCCGTAGGCACACGCGCACCGCTCTTGTGTTCGCATTGCGTTAAGGCTTACTCAACCACCTTACACAACTTGCGTGATCACAGGACCACGCGATCGGTGCCATGCCATTATACACGATCAAAAATAAGGATCCCCATATCCCGCTCCCATTGTTGAATTTTACACATGATCATAAATGCGCATGTATAATAATAGACTACTTCCCTTTTCCCCACGCTTCGGTTTGATGCCGATAGGTCCGGAGGACACGTACTCCTAAGTAGTTCTCTTCGTGCATGCATTTTCCTGGGTGTCTGCGCGTCAGGTATTCTAGGCGCCAATCTCATTGGCTAGTGGAGGAATTTTACAGGTGCACCACCTTGTCTTCTGGTCTGGCAGTTCGAGCCTTGATTGTTGACATGTTGAGTGTCGCAGTTCCGGGGAGTCCGGTGACTACAACTCATTTTATGGCACTGTGGTACCAGTACTTGCCGTCAAGTCCAACTCGGTGGCGAGGGTTGCCGGGGCGGAGCGCGTTGGAAGGGGGATGGTGGTCACTGTATCGTCGCTGCATCGTTAAAACCGTGACTGTCACACGCGGCGGATGGGTGGGTTAGACCGAGAGGGACTTGGTCTGCGAGGGCGTGCGCAGTGGCTAACACCGAGGCGGGCACCGGAGTTGGAATGTGACCTATGGGCTCGTGAGACATGCGAATGGTCTTTATCACGCATACCTCGTGAGAAATAATGCGCCTAGGTCTAAATGATTCAGCTACTATTTTGAGGTCTCCACTTGATACGTCTTCGAAAAGGTCGATTTCCTCTGGTGTTTTTAACAAGCAAAACGGGTCTTATGCAACTGCTGCACTGTCTCAACACAGGTTAAGTGGGCGCTAATCACTATTTTATGCCTATTTCTAACTTGATTTAGCTGATTTTCTGCAGTTTTACTGGCGTTGGGCTCTAGCTAGAACTTGATGCCTTCATAGCGATTCAGTATTTGCTCTGGTTTGCACTTAGTTCTGTGGAGCCTTTTGTCGAAGCAGTTCCTACTTCTGTCTTGGTGACGGGGACAGAAGGTACGGTTACAGTAAACCTTCTATATCGGTATAGCTTGCGACGTCTTCTTGTAAGTAAAAAGGGTGTTCTAAATACCTTTGCAAAATTGGAATTGCATTTATTTTGCTATGCCAGTGCTCGCACACCTTGTAACTTACACAAAAGTAGGAAGATTTGCCTCGTTTCAACAGCTGAATATGCTGAATTATCACCGAAGAAATATAAGAATAGCTAATACTTTCTGTAGATAAATGGAATCTTTAACCAAGAATAAAGCACAGATTCCACAGCTTCGGCGTCAAATATAGGAAACTCTTCTGCATTACACCACAAAAATTGGTGATAAAATTCGTACTAGCCGATTGATTTAAAGGAAATTAATGGACCTCATGATAGATTCTGAGGGTGAACTAAAACGAGTATCTTGGCAGAGTAAATATAAATGGTCATTAAACTTAAAGCCAAGTATTTTAACGAACACTTGCGACCTTTTCTTCGCCTAATAAATACTAAGTCAAAGTCATGAATTGCTTTTCATTTATAGATAGTTCAGTAGTGTGGGCTAGACTCATTTACGAATGGTCAATAAATAGTTTGGACCCCATAATTATTTAAAGCACCTAGTAATTGGTTCAACTTTAGTGAAGAGTTGCGCCAGTTTTCTTATACAAGAAAAATTTATGCAAGGTAATGATATTATAAATCAAAATAGTTAACACAAAATTAAATTAAAATAAACCTTAAACTCTAAACAAAATTTTTTATTAAAGAAAAAAATTGCAATTTTTTAATTTTTTTGTTTAGGGGAGAAATATCCCGCTTAGTATTGTACGGCCTGATCTGAACAAATATTATTTTACCAATTGGCTTGTCAGGAGCGTCGATTTTTGGGAGCCATATTGAAAATTGAAGCGATTTCTGACCCGGAGGCTTTTTTGCCACTGTTTCTCCACGTCCCTTGACCATCTCAATGAGGCTTAGACATTTTGTTTAATAATTGGAATCAAATCAATCGTATAATTATATACCTAGAATTCCACTATGGACACTACAACCGAATTTCTTACTGCTTTCTTCTCCCAGAAATTTTCGTCCTTTGAAGAATTTCACAGCCAATTAAAAGAGTTCGAAAAGGTAGGCGAATTTTGTGTTATTTATATATCAGTTGACTGGATCTATATATATAATACAAAGTTCGAAGTTCCTTCCCCAAGACCATCCTGATAGAGGAAGGCTGGTGTACAGTGCACTTCAATACTCTTGTTACCATTATGGCGTATGTCAAAGTATAGTCACTCCCCGAAGAAATCAAAGGTAAGGACTTGTTTTTTTCACAACTTTCAAGAAATTCTCGGGGCTCCTGTGGTTCGAGGATAAGTCTCTCCGCAATGAACGGCAAATTATGGATCACGAAATATCATATGATACACAACCACTCACCTCTGCCTGAGACTGTAAAGATCGACCAAAGTGTCCGCAGACTTCAAGTTCAGGAATCCGGTAAAGATGAGCTCGTTATTAGTGATGGTAAATTCATCGTTATTATTTATAAGCCTTCTGCTCTAGATGTACAGGTCGTATTGGACGACATTGTTGACCAACTTCCTAAACACAACATGCCCCTTGATTCAAGCAGAGGTGAGAGATCTTGTAATAGTCATTCATAAGTAGGTTCACCGGGCAAGATGCAACCGAGACCAGTGCAGGAGCGTAAGGCTGCTGCGAGAGATCGTCTAGCCGCTAGAACTAAAAAAGCTCGTGGTTTGAAACTGGCTCCTTGTCTTCGCCGGTTGGCTGAGTTAGCTGCTGCTGGTTCTGGTCCAGACTTTCACAAACATCTTGGTGAGCTGGAAACTCTTGTTGAAATTTGGAAGCATGGAGGCATATCGTCTCTAGCTTCTGGGAGTTCAAGTGGTGCTTTTGCTGGCAGCAATTCTGTGACCCCTTCGCAAACGGATTCCATTGCGATTGCAAAGGCAGTCGAAAATCTTTTTCGGAAGCAGAAGGCCATGGATAACTCTACTGGAGCCGTTACCGGATCAACAGTGAAAATGCCTGGTCGCCCTCCGAAAGCTGCTCAAATAGTCACGCCGGTTGTTACTGGGAGTACCGTTTCGGTTATTCAGACTTCACCGCAACCGGTTGTGCTAAAGCAAGCTCTTGGTTCCCAATCTGGTGCCTTTGTCAACAGCTCAGGCGTTGTCACTCTTCCCTCCACAGCGGTTGCTACCCTTCCGAAGGATGTTGTAATAGCAGATGCTGGAAGTGGCCAGCTACAGTTAATTAATAGTGCCTCCGTCATTGCGACGGCCGGTCAGAAAGGGGATAATGGAGTGGCTGAAGGACAGCCAATTTTAGGCTATGTAATCCAGCCTATGGCCTCGCTATCGGGTGGGCAAACGATTATCCCAACAGCGGCCATGGTTGCGCCGACGAATTTTGTGCCCATCGCACCCAAGCTTCCAGTCAGCGAGTCACCAATGCAGTCGTTTCAACCCATTCCTCCGCCTCCACCCAAGGTCGTGCGGCCACCAATGCCGATATGTAAACCAAAGGTCATGAAACCTCGGGGTAGACAGCCGAAGCTAAAATCAGGTTTGACTGAGGGACTGTTGGCAGTGTCTGAGGGACCAGCGGTGACCCGGTTTGTGGATAACGGTCAGCCGAAGCCTTGGACACCCATGATTATGGAGGGTGATTCTTGCTCCTATTTCCTGTTTGTCGAGGATGCAAATTACTACTATTCACCTGAGGAAGACGCTTGGTTACCCCTTGACCAACGAACCATGGCAGTGGATGCATAAGAACAAGGACTCGACTAAAATCCTGTACAGAGGTCACTTCTAGTTTCAGATGTTTTACCCTACGTGTACCTTAACTCTACGATATAACGCCAGCTTGAATATAATGCCTACTACTGTTATAATAAGTAATGTACATTCTTAACCTACCCTCAAATTAATGCTTTTTCTTGCGTTCGGTTTTCATGGATGATCGTGCGTCATTTTGGATACAATATCGCATAGTCCAATCGAATCTAAAACAAACTTATTTTCCCCGCCTTTGTGTTGTGGAGCTGTGAGTAGGCCAAGTTGCCATTGGAGATAACGTGGCATAGAGGTAGGTGTATTTCCAAAGCATTATGACACCTCGGCTAGGTGGTGTTGGCTTGTTGGGCTGACAATAGCCTACTGAAGCAATGCTAGGTAAGGTGAGTAGAATTCTCGGAAGGAAACACTAATTGTCGTTCCTTGACGGTCGCGTTTCTTCTAGGGGCTACCGAGAGAGAATGGCCTTGAAAGCGCGTGCTTCCAGGTGTTGATCACCTGTCTGCAGACTGCTCCATCTCGGCGCCGATTACGGCGTAGGTCATCCCTTGAAAAGCTGTGTGCAGGTGAATCTTCACATCGAAGACTTACTCGAGACAATAGCTTAATGCAACAATCGGCTTATCTTTATGAATGTAAAAAGAAACGAACAAAAAAGGGTGCATTAAAAACGTACGATTAACGAATATACAGGAAGTTCCCACCTGGGGATTTCTACTAATTTAGCTGTTCCACTTAATTCTCAGATGCAATTCCTTCGTTTGGGCCGCTCGTCTCACCTCACATGGCTGTCGGCCTTTCATGGAAAAGTTGACCACTCGAATATATGGTGAGATTAAAAATGAACAGAATTTTGCATATTAGACATTAAAACTGAAGAATTTCCTACTTTGTTGAGCTGGGGTATGAGGAAGAGCCAAGTGGAGGAATTGTAGATGTCCACGTACTTAGAAGGATTTCATGACGTTAAATCAAATGCAGTTGATTTAATTTTCGCGGATTGCTGACGTTCTGTGATCCTGTGCAAAGCGCTAAAAGCCTATCCTGAAATTGACTTGACATAACTATATTGGTTCTTAGATATTTGCATAAAGCCCCACCACTTATGAATGCTGCGTGGTCATCGGCCTCTGTTATCCTCTGTCATCTCCACCTTCTTCACCCTCGCGCTTTAAAATGCGCATTACGCAAATGCCGCTTACATTTGATGCATTTATGACCATATGGGGCTTCATCGGTTTAGCTATGAGGTTGACGGTGGGGATCAATCTTCAAACAAGAATAATAAATGCCTGTTGAGGGGCACATTAACCTCTTCCTGAAGCCTTAATCGCCTCTGTGTACTTAAAAGACGTTAGTAGCGGTACAGACCACTCGGCAGCAATAAAGTACATCGTTTTTACTAGGCTTTCGAGGTGATGAAAAGAAACACCTAGGTGAAGCATATCATAAAGCATACCACTTCATCAAAAATTAATTACACCTAACGATTCTTAGGAAAAGCACCGTAGCATCGTTTCTTAGAGGTTTCGTTAGAAAACCAACAAATGTGATTAGGTCCAGTAATCTCTTTGAGGCCCAAGACTGCTAGGGGCAAAGAAGATTCAACACCAGGAAAGGATGTGCATTGATAACGTACAGAAGAGCTACAAACTCGGCGGAAAGTACAATCGCAGATCCTCAGTTCCTTTAAAGTCCGAACGATCATTTGAGCAGAAAATTCAAAAGTCAGTGTTTGGAAAATATTAAGAAGTAACAACTAACTATGCGTTAAGGTATCATTTCTAAGCGATTTGTTGACTGTCCTAGTCAAGTTGGTCATCTGCCTCTGCAAAAAGAGGGCAATATGATGACAGAAATTGCGTCAAGGTGTACATGATACATATCCTGCAATGCAATATAATTGCATAACATTTTTCAAAACTCTTCAAGGTTATAGTGATTTGTAGTTGCAAATCACATTTCCTTTGCATTTATAGCCAATGGAATTTGCATATGCTTAGTAGAAATAAAACGGAATAGAGCATGAATACAATAATTTTCAGTCAAAAATACCCTTTTGTTGAAACGACCATCACTGAAATTCACAATATGCAGTTTATTTCCCGCCAGATACAAGCCAATAACTTCTGTCTTTGTAAAGTTCTTGGTTAAAAGTTAACCTTTCAACAGACCGGTTCTTGCTTACCTAATGCTGATGCACAATGAAATGCATCATCAGAGGCTAAGAGAGTGGGGCGAATGAACTGGGGTAAGAGGATGTTTGCGATTTTTGGAATGCTTTGCTGTGTAAAGGTAAGCAAGACGCAGTTGCAACTGAAGGTACGCACACGCGCAAAGCAGCCTACCTGCGTCTAGACCGGTCTGGTCGAAGCATGCAGTGTGGAAGATGGGAGGCGATTTTGCACGCATCGGGCAATCAGACAGGGCCGCATTGTTAATAGAAATTATGCCTAAATAAATGTGGAATGGATATGGAATTATCCCAAGAGAGATTGAAAATAGGATCTTAATGCCAGCCCACTCAAGGATGAAAGGCGGTCGGGAGGGTCCCCCATTTCCATTTATAATGGAGAATTATGCAGTGCTGGTGATTCAATGACTTCCAGATTGACTTGATAAGAACAACATTTGGTCATGATTAGCGTGAGTGATAAAGCAAATAATCTACGCCTGCATCTGGAAATCAGTCGATCTGATAAACGTCAGCGCAGCCTCTCAAGATTTTGTGAATACCCTCAATAACGCTGGAGTCAACCTAGGCTTGTTTCTTAAAGCAGACTAACCACAGGAAGTGGTAGAAACGCCTAAAGTGAAAATGAACACTCATGACTTGTAATTCACTCTTGTCTTACCGACTCCAAGCTATCGTATGTTTCGTTGTCTGAGTGGCTTAGCAACGTGTCTTTGGTTGACTATCCCCCATATTTCGGCTCACTGTCCATCCCGCACTTCACTCCGTAAGGGATTGGGAAAGATTCTTGTCCTCCAGCTGCGATTCGTCTGATAACAGTGAAATTTACAAACTTTCTTCTCCTTTGAAAAAATAATGAATTACAGAGGCGGTCGCATTGATGACTGGAATACTCTCAAATCCGCCTTACATTTATGTGGTTGTCATTGCAAAAACTGTAACCCTGTCTGACCGCTTGATGCATGCAAGAGTAAACGAAATCGCGCCTCAATTCCTACACCGCGTGCTTCGGTCAGACTGGTCCAGCCGCAGCTTGTTGTGGTGGGAGGCGAGGATTTGGCTGCGTGCACGCGGAACAACGTGCGGTGCGGTTAAAAGGGCAAGAGTTCCCATTTGCCTTAAACGTCCTCCTTAGATTTGAGATTTAAAACAACTACTGTATTTCCAATAACCATACAATGGTAACGTAGGCAGTTATTTCATAAAAGTTAAGTAATTTAATAAGATATTCACAGAATGGATTTAATGAATGAGGCGAAGTGTTAAACGTAGTAAAAGCGGAAAAATCGTGTGAAATTAACCCATTTGGTGATTCAATGGAGCTGTTTACATCGTGCATCACAGTGAACTCTACCGTTATCTTTTGTCTGTTTAGACCTCGATTTTGCCTCCAAGCCATACCAATAACCTCAGCCCCTTCTGTGAGTGAACAATACATATTCTCCATCGTCATGAAAGACCCAGAGAAGAAGAACCAAACACTAAATGATACCTGCTCTGAGTTTCATTTGAGAAAGCAAAATTAGCGTGACGGATGAAGATCAAATGCCGCAAAATGGGGAATCCGCTACAAACTCTGACAAAATGGTTGAAAAAGAAGCCAATCCTGTGCAACCACCTCATTCCCGTGTTCAGTAGAAAGGCTATTTGTAAGTGCAGCACTATCAGTCTTACCGTTTGAAGACGCCTATTACATGGCTTCAGTCGCACCTATATGAAGATATCACTTACGTAAACTCAAGAAATCCAGGTGTGGGTGGGTAACTTTGAAATGCCACCAAAGTGACAGGGAGGAGTGGACGATAAATCCCACCATAAGAAACCATGTTTCACGAGCTGCTTACAAAAAATTGCTTTTGGTTCAGTCCTGTGACGACCATCGATGACCCGAACGCTATAAAACCACATATTAACTAGAATTGCCAAGGTGCTACAGTGATGTTGTGGCCGAATATCCTCTCACTTCCACGCCAATTTGGTGAGTGAGGCGGTTGATTGATGGGTTTTTCGCTTATGGTAACACTTCGACTGTGTTATGTTGGTGGACTCGGTAGATTGATTTAAAGGAGCTCAGGGAAGAATCCCTCGTTTTGGATTGCGAAAACACTCAAGTCGTTGCCTTTACACTTTGCTTGGCAGATTGGCCCCTAGTCCATGCCAGTAATGGCTCAAGGCGCTAAGGTCCTCACGTGTAAGGCCTGATCTGCTTCACAGTAAGACATTCGACTGTATGGGAAAGCTTTTGGCAGCAAGGTACTCAAGAATGAATGTAAACAGTGTCACAGTAATAGGCTGGCTACGATCTTTTTAGTAATTATTTTAATGTACATCAATACCTTGTATTGATGGTGGAAAGCGACGCTAATAAAGTATAATTGTTAGGAGCGCGCGAAGAAACTCAACTTGCTTAGGTGCCAATATGCAAGGTAATAAGATCTCAAATATAGTTGAGGTTAGAATAAGTACAAGAAATCCGACCTATATATATATATATATATATATATATGGTCAATAAAGGAGACTCAATACTTGATATAACTAGGCTATGCTTCAGTAGGAACGAAATTCTCCAAAGCAAATGACTCATTAGCAAACAGGAGTTATAACTGAAGTAACCAAATTTTGCGCCAGTTTCCAAAGAGGTGCTCTCCGTTTTACCATAAACAGCGGACAAATTGCGCTATCACCAAAGTCACTGAAACCAACGCCAGGTAGCGTCACCTATCGCGCCAACGAAGTAAAAGTGAAGGCTAATTTAAAGGTGAAGAAGATGCAAATACGACAGATTCGATTACCAATCAACCCAATTGAAAACAAGAGAGGTAATTATTTGCTCCGGTTTCCAATGTGCCTTTACGTATTTTTTGCTTTGGGGCGTTAAGATAAAGCGGGACTTTGTAGTTTATGCGAGGCAAACTAGGGACTAGATTTTACAGGTGTTTTCGCGCGCACTTTATAGTTGTTATTATTTTGAGGCTTAAAGGTAGCGCTCTAAGACGAATGAAGACACATGATACTGAGAGATGGGACACGCATTATCGTTGTGCAAAACTAAGAAGTAAACGACAAATAGCGGGTTTCATTGGCAATGCATACATGGCTTCTTAGTACGATTTTGGCTATCCTAGTAAGGCCTATAGCACCATCTTTTCGCCTGCTGGCCCATGACATGTATGGAACCATTAGCACTACCACAATGACGCCTCCATTTCGTGTTCCTTGCAAGTGGAGGTCGAAAATTGAACTTAGAGATCCTCCTACTAACATTAAATTTAAAACTACTGAAGTTAATCGAAATGCTAAAGATTCACCAGAAAGTCCTATTTCGAGTAGCAGCCTCGCGCACTTGTATGCTTGAAATTGCCACGCTTTTTTAAAAAATACGAAGAATTTGTTGACCTGGATAAAAACCTTTCTATTTCCGAGAAAATTTCCCGAGTTTATCAAGTGTCTTTAATAATTATAAAAACTCGACGTTACTTTAAGCGTTTTGGTTGTCCCTCCAGGTGAATAGGCGCTTTTGTAACCTCAGCAGTGCTGCTGTCGTTCTGTTCCCTCCATTTCCATTCACAGCTTTCATAGACTTTTCATTGCAACCTTGTGCTACCGTCAGGAGATGCTGCATGAAACATGTGAAGGTAGCACGTTGGAGAAGGGAACTGCATGGGGCATTATCCGATCCCAATGGGAAAAATATATGGCGTCTGAAGTTTACGAAACCGAGGGCATTAGGTATGCGTGAATTAGCCGGCGTCCACCTTAGCTCAAGATGGCTCTCGATGCAATTTAATGATCACTTTAATCTTGTAAAGCTCCTGTAATTTTACGAAGTGTTTGCAAAATTTTGTGCCATAATGAGACAAGATTTTAAATAGTTCGTAGAGATTAAAAGCAAATTGGTAGACAACTTGAGATCTTTACATTCGACTGGTAACGGCACACCACTTATGCGAAGCCAATAGAAGTGGTTAAAGGTTTCCTCATTTAACATATACAAAAAGCTGTTAACTTTTATTAATAAAATTGCTGTGACAGCAACAATAAGTTCGTTGTCTAGGTTTTTATCGATGAAGATACCGAGACCAAAAAGTCGCCTTAAAACTGCTAGGCTAAGGAACCCCTGCTAATAGTCTCGCCTGCATTATTGTCTTTGTTGGGGCAATAGCAGGTGACAATGGTCGTAAAATTACCGGTTGTAAAGCTCTCCAATTGTTATAGAGTGGGAGAGCGTTTCGCGAGCGAAATCGACCTAACCGAGCATCAGCCTAAGTAAACGCTAAAAATTGAGCTAATTTCGTATTCCATGCCGATGCCATGAGACAACTTGGCGGTAAACAAGAACACTGATGTCCAACAAGGGTTTAAAATGTGTCGCGCGGTGACTTTCTTGATGGCGAAAGGTGACGACGTGATACTCGAGTGGAATCTGTATTGTCAACACTCAGAAGGGCTGCTGGGACTGGTGGGGAGCGAGATAGGAGGAAATTAAGCAACCCCAAAAACTCAAAAAAGCACTGAATGAACAGTCATGATAAGTATATAGAGCCACATCCTCAGTGCCATTCTTGGTTGACCTGCCAATTAGGCAATCACAAAGAAGTTGATGCCGTAAGGTGGAACACCCACAAACCAACCCCAACAGTCATCTGATTTGCGGGCAATGCAAATTTGCTTTACGCCCTTTGCAAATTTACGTCGTCTGGCATTTATACTCCATTGGATAGATCCATTGGGAAGAGATACGCGCAAATCAGCATGTTAGCAAAAATATAGGCCTCAAAACAGTCATTTTATAAAGAAGGGGTTTAGACAGGTCTTGTAAGGATCATATTTCACGTCTGTTTCTCCTTGCTGTTGAGCCATTTCAGTCCAACCGGGTTTCATCCAACTAGTAAAGAAGTAGGGGAGACATCAAGTGTTCCCATGTTTAACACCTTCATCCAGGCACTACGGACAGCTTTGCAACAAGCGACTGCAAATAATTGGCAGCTACAAAAAGTAATACTTTAGCCGTTAGTTGCATTCCTACAGAAGATGAGTGTTGCTTCTAGACCTTCTTTAAGGATCCTCAGCTAAAAAATCATCCTACTTAACCCCCGGGATCGAGTTTTTCCCTCCTAAGTTTCTGAGGACTAAAAAGGACAATATTGGAGCTTGAAAGCCGCTGGCATTTTGCCCAGCAGAAGCACAGAGGCCGAGTCCTAATTGCCTAAGAAACCAGAACAAGTATTTTTGGCACTTTGAGTTCCGGCCATACAATTTGAGCTCATGGAGGTAAGTGACAATTCCATGTAGATGGGTGTTTGAAGTGTTACACTTTTCCAATTCTATAAAAGCATTTTAGTAAACGGCAGCTAAAATGGCTGTTTGAGCTGATGAGATGAAATCATTGATGAGACGAGGCAATTGCCAAAGCAGAGGCTCAAAAATAATTTAAGATGGAAAATCAAGCGTCTGTATTAATAAACTCGCTCAAAAATTGAGCTATACGGCCGGAGAAATTGGAAGGAGATTCATACGCAATTAATCAAACGTTAGTTGGAAAAACTTGGTGGTTTGTATCCCTTGCAATGCATTTTATTCAACCTGGAGATCGCCAAAAAACCTTACCACTATCAAGATTTTAAAAGCGTTGTACCAGAAACTCATTCGTTAAATTGTTACTTTCTTTTGAGTTGTCGTTCCAATTGTAGTGCTTTCATAATTTGCTGAACACCTTTTTTTGTACTTGAAGGCACTTCCTCAGCTTCTATTCTTCTAGCTGGGCGGCAAGACACCTTCTGTACTAGACAAGACTTGAGGCTTCATTTAACTCGGGAACCCTTCAAGCACCGTCGGTTCTAGTCGCCATCTTGATTCCATGACACCTCGGTCGTGCCACTCAGGCGAGTAGTGCATCTGCGCATTCATGCTCAAGATGCATTGACGTCCACACGCTCACGGCGGGTGTGCAGCTTGACTGAAGTACCTCCGATCTTCGCAATCAACTCTAAAGTGCAGTCAATGCCACCAAGAGCCCTCAGTTTTTGTGACGCAGAAATTGCAAAAATACAAATAATTATGAGGGCTTGATTGAGAGCAAAGTAACTAAAAAATAAACCACTATGTGAAGAGAATAAAGTAGACAAGAGATTATCTAGAAAGTCAGATCTTTAAGCTTTTTCCACAAAATTTGTTGTTGCAAAACATTGCGCATCAAGTTGAAAAGATCTTGTTCGCTCAATCAACACAGCAAACATCATTTGTAAACCAACAAAGCTGGCTAGAAAGAAGAAATCCGACGCTTTTGTGAGCGACTTTCATGGATTGCATCTTAGCAAGGCAGCCGCGATTTGTGCAAAGGTGTTATGCATTCCCTCAAAGCAAAACACCCTTCAAGGAATGCATTGCTAACGGCCCGACATAATTTGTGATGCCACCTTACATTATAGAAGGGAGAAGGTGTGCAACATCGAATGAAATCAATGAAAAACTATTTACCTATTTCTAAAATTTCGTCTCAACAGTTGATTTAAAGCTGTGATAGCAGAGGGGACGTTGATGACCATGCGAATAGGAATGGAAAAGCTAAGCCCGATTCCCCGTTCACTTGCAAAATAAGCTGAAGAAAAGGAAAGATTGACAGTTTTGGCAAAAAAATAGAAAGCGAAAGTGGCGGCCATTAGCTTTTTGCATGAATTCCATGTTCAGACACTGAATCGTTGCCGCCTCACACAAAATACGCCTTGTTTGGGTGGGTGTGGGGAATTTAATGCCTTAAATTGTATTTTGCCGACCAGTAGAAAGTGAAGTTAGTTGACCAAAGATCTACATCTTAAAATACTCTATGAAAATTGCAAAATCTAGATCATCACAACCAACTTATTGCCATGCAACAGGCCACAATCATTTTAAAAATTCCTTTGCTAAATTTTACACTACTACCCAAAAGTGGTTCAATTTTATGGCACTGAAGAAGAACAGCGGTGATGTTTTAGACCTGATAACTCGTTTCCTAATGAATGGGAAAAGTGCTCACAGCACTCACTATTTATTTGAACCAAATGGTGCCCATTTTTGTACTAAAGCTAACATGAGTGGATACACCTTTAGAGCCGTGGATTTATAAGTCGGTTTGAATTATGGAAAATGAAAGCAGGAGGTCTTAAGCATTTTCTTCTTATAATGTTTGGAAAAGCAGTTGATTGAAGCCTTCTTTGCTGCAACAACATACAAATGAGCTATGATTTTACATGAAGCGAAGGCATTGGCGCCAGTTAATGTGTACTGATGTGATGGCATTTACAAATTTTACACCTTAAAGCTGCATGAAGTTCTTGAAGAATACATGCCACATGAAGCATAGGCTCCAACGCAGTCAGAGTTACAAATACTCCATGCTACCCTTAAAAATGCAGCGACACAGTCAGAATGAACGAGAGCACACAAAACCGTGGTCTTCAAAGTACTATAAAAGTGTGCGTCCAAAGGATACGCTTTCTTTCGTGAGTAAATGTGGCAATGCTTTGGAAGGTTTTAAATCGTTAGCTCATAAGGAATTTTATTACACTGAATTTTTGGTGGAAAAAGGCCTTGAAAATACAACGAAAGATGTTGGTAATGGAAAGCATCGGTATTTAGTTATTAAATACACACTGAAGTGGACCGGTAGCAAGGCAAGCAGAGCTAAACAGTTTACAATGGTGTAACATCAAATGCTTTTTCATATTAAACTAAAGCAAAAGTCTAAAGAATGTTTAAGGTGCATTTTCCCCATGACTTAATAATTCGGCATGCAACTGTCAAGTGTGACTAATTGATAAAGACGGGCACGGAAACTAAGCATGCAGAGTTGGCAGAAGAAAGCATCGGGAAGTTGGTGTGTTTGCTGCTGGCTTGAACAACTGAGATGAGTTTGTGTACATACTTCATTTTGTACGATACACTTTGCTAAACAATTTTAAATAAGAGGAACGACGAAATCATCACAAGCTGATTCACAGTGGATGCACTTTGGACCATCTACTAACAACGGCCCTATTATTGTGAGACGGGAACTTGTAATGCCTTTCCCCCTTACCTCGGTGATGTCACTGTGAAAGCCAGCTTAGCATCAGATTATCTTTTCTTTCTTAAATATTACACATTGACGAATTAAGCAGAATACAGGCTTGGTACGGTGGCATGAATAATAAATAGATTTTCTAACAAGCAGACTAACGCAAGCACCGACCGTTTTTGTAGATGGTTTAGCGCGGAAACTTTCTAAAATAAAAAAATCTCGGAACAGCCTCACACGGGTGTGGAGAGCTACAACGGAATGCCACCAATTCTTTTGTATTTAAAATAGGCAATTAGGAAAGAATTCCTTATACACATGTGCAGATAAATGCATGTATTCTGAAAAGTGCATAGTCCAGTTAGAAAGGAAAGTTTCATTGCGCTCTGCGGTGGGCTTAAAATTGAGGAATAAGCAAAGGGTTTGACAAAAGCGCGACAGTAGGCCAAAAAGCCTAATTGTTTGCATTTTGAAAAGTCGCTTTACATAAGCACTAAAAAGCCGAGCAAAAGCTTACTGGAGGTGAAGACTTTCGCGTGCACCGTATTGGTTAAAAGGGGCTTTCACTCACCATTAGCCTCCGTTGTGGGCAGTGAGAGGGTCGCAGTGACAAGGCATTTAATTTTTTCTGGCTTCTGACTTTGTTTTCACTAATTAGCATTTTTTACCTGCGGTTTGCGATGGTCTGTTGGGCAAACATGGGATGATCAAATCACTAAAGGCTGCCACTCCGGAAAACGTAATGCAGCATCAAGCTGCTTTGATTGAGCAAAAAAAGAACCTATTATTTTGCATAAATTACTAGGCCTAAGAACTACTTTTACTTAACATGCCATGTATTTAGCCATGAACCGATTTTCTGATGGAAACTCATAAGTAGTTTGCATGTAAAGCAGAGCAGAGTGTCCAAACGCTATGAGGCAAATTAAAATTGTGCTCAGCGAGTAGGTCAAAACAAAGTTACAGAAGTAAGGAAAAAAGAGTCAGAATGCTGTAGTAGAATATGGGATGCCAAGGCACAGAAGGGCCAGAAGCAACTGACACATCTCCGAGGTTTTGCCGACTTCGGAAGATACAGTGCTGGCGCTTTACTTTTAAACAGGCGACCAAGGGATTGCAATGAGCGATACTTTTTCTCTTAGCCATGTATATTGGACAAATATTCTTAATCAAAAGATAAATTGATGCCATTTGGAGAGTGTGTTAATCAAACATTTTAAAGGCAGCTTATAAGCAGGCTGATAGCACCAATTACATGGTATCTGCTGGTTGTATCCGTAAGTGAAGGCATAAATAACTTAATTTAAAGTTGGCATCCGTAGTTTTTTGATTGAAGCCTTCATTGTGGTTGTCTTCACAGAGTTGGATCACGCAATACCTGACTTCTGAGATGAGCATCGAAAAATATGCGCTGCTTCAGGATTATAACATGTGTTAGATCAAAACTTGTCATCTCTTTGACAACAGCATGTAAATATCGATGGAAATTCAAAAAAATCTCCGCTTCATCTTCACACCTTAAGTGTTTATTTTTGTAGTCAGGTTAATTCCATAACATCCTTCCTCTTAAGCAGTTGTCTTCAAATACATTGCAAATTAATGGTTGACTTTGGTATGCACCCTTTGCTAATATGTTTATTAAGTTACAGTTTTCCTGAGTTTGTGGAATAGAAATGCAGGCATGAAAAAATTTAGGCATTTCCATCCTTCTGTTGGGTAAGACAAGGAGGAGATTGAAATCCTTTTTTGCTAAATAAAGGGGAAACTGCTTTTTGTTTGGATGGAATATCCCAGACGTGACTGTCTGCTTTACGTTTAGATAGTGCTGCAAATAGGAGTATTAAAGATTGCGATCATTTTCGTTGAATTAGAATTATGAAAGACCATGTTATTGCAGCATCTTGGAAAACAGCTATTCAACGTTTTCCCACATTCATAAGGTGGCCAAAGATTTGTTGTCGTCGAAACAGGTCAAACACACACACACACACACTTCTAGTGTTGTCGAGTTGTCCATTTGTAGGACTCGCTCCAGCTTAATTCGCTTCCGTACTAAAAAAGGGAACTCGTTCCCATGCCCATCATGGCGTTGACGAGGCATCAGATCTCTCCAAAACGCGGTTTAAATGATACGGAGAGCAAAATTGGTTTGGAGAAAGTAAAATCATTAGCAAGAGCTAAGCTCATTCTAAATTGCAATGCAATGCGTTTCAAGGCGACAATAGAGGGCCGGTGATTACTGTGAGGCAGTGCAAATTTTTGACACTATAAAGTTTATAAACTTTAAATGAGGCGATAACAAACATATTACTTTATGATTAAATAATGACAGTGGAAGTTGGAGGAGGAATTCGCCTTAAGAAGGAAAAGGATTCCACACATAAGCCGATAAACAAAGGGCTATTTCAAGCGCATAACTTAAAGGGATAATGCAATGATCAAGTGTTAGCAGATGCATTGAAAAGATTACAATTTTTAAAAGCTCTACGATTAATAAATTCCCAAACCGATATGCATTGTGGTAAGGTTTTAAAACAAAAGGAACACTGTTGTGTCAGTTAAGGACCTTTGATGATTAGCGCTACTCTTCGGTTTGGTTTCCCTGGGTCATGCCATCAGCTCTCCAGACATCAGTATATAGGAAACACATGCTGTATTCCCATCCTTCAGCGAAGACTTGGAGCGTTTCGGTGATGGCAGCTCAAAGCAAATCCGATCTTAAAGCACAAATACGCTTACTCCTGTTCTTGAATTGCTAAGCCTTGGCGTGATGAAAGAAGTGAATAGGTTGAAGATGACTTCTGCCCCTGACAATTACCCCGGTCTCGTGGTTTGCAAAGACGTGGTAACAACTAAAGCGGTCTTGGCCGCTACAAAGCTGTCTATAGTGCCTACACGTGGATCTCAACTTGGTGAACATGCGATGCCTCCACCACCTCCCTTTTAGCGTGAATTCGTGATGCATTGCTGGTTATGACTTATTTAAATAGACAGCACTAAGGTGAAAACACAGTGGCTGGGATAAATGAATGAAACATTTTATCATAGGAAGCCACATTCAACCAGCCAGTTAGTAAAGAACTGCTTTTGGAACAGTGAACATACAACTAGCGATGAATATGCGGGATACCCACCAAATTTCCCTTCCTTAAGAAGTCCATGAAGGAACAAAACTTCAAATTTAGTGAAATTTTCAAGGGAGATCAACAACCTTACGTTAATTTACTTATCTACACGCTAATTCGGTGGCGGGTGAGTCTAGGTGGCAGTTTAGTGTTGAAGCCAAATTCCAAGCAGCTCTATCAGCAGGAGTTTTTTCATTTTCCCTTGTTCTTAGTAATCTTCATTATTATGGTAGGTGGCGTATTAATAGAAGTTGGGAGATGGGTCTGTCTACGGGACCAGATAAAAATTGCTTACCCACCTCTCGCCTACAAGGCGCATTTAACAAGCATAAGTATTACATAATCTAAGCTTTTTCTAATTTTAATGCACAGGTCTTTGCAATAACTTAAAACATGTCGTTTCACGCATTAGGCTTAAATTGGTCTATTAAGGAATTATTGAGAAATTAGAGCAAAAGTCTTAAGATGGGTTAAACCAAAAGTTATACGATCCAATTGGCTAAAAAAGGGTGCTTCAGAAATGCGGGCGCGCCACTTTCGATACAGAGGAGGCGCGAAAAATGAGGGTCACTTGAAGACAGCGGCTCTACCAGGATGACGGAGTCAATGACGAGCGAGGAAAAGACGCGCTGCATTACGGCTTTTCAGCAATTTTCTTGGGGTAGAAATGGCACAATTCGAGTAAGAAAACTTGCCAAGGTTATGCGAAGAGCCGGATTTGCACCCACGGATAAAGAATTAGAAAAGGTCTTCCGAAGGTTCTTGGAAATCAAATCGATTACACCTTCTATTATTCAGCTGTCGAGGTCAAGCGAGTATCACCAAGAAGATATTTTTAATGCTTATGGAGGAATATAAAACCGATCTGCAAATCACTCAAAATCTGCACGAAGCCTTCCGGTTGTTTGATGAAGGCGGAGAAGGCTACTTTGCAACCAGCAAAATACGGTAAGGCTGGACTTAAGTAGCTTGGTAAGGTAAAAAATAAGGGACCTGCTACTGGCAGGTGATGAGACACTAACCGAGGAGGATGCTGAGGCGCTGTGCCGTCAAGCGGACTTGGACGGGGACGGAAAAGTCTACTTTAGTGGTAACTGCTGTTCATCTTACCTCTCCAACGCTTTGTCTGAATGGTTTAATGCAGATCATATGACTGGGAGCTATTCTCTCCTACTAATCACATTAATCTTTCAATTAAATCAGGTACTTTTAAATATTTTTGCTTTCCATCTTACACAAAGTTACATTTACATTTACCTTTTGAGCTAGCCTCGGTCGCGATTCAAATGGAGTCCCATACCTGGGACGAATTTTTATAGTGCAAACTGCTAATAAGCTCCCTTTTAAAAATGGAAATATTTTGTTGCCAAACGTAATTATGAAGCATTATCCTTGCCCCACGATTTCCATGTTACATTTGTTTATTGAAAATGGCTCATTATATATGTCAATGGGCACACGCCCGTCAATTCACAGCGGCAAGAATGAATAATGCTAAGGAAGAGGCTGGGATGGTCAATTCGATGAAAAAACAGATTAGATTCCTGCATTATATTTCTTAAAATGGTAATTGCTAACGCAGCCATCATTGCAGCCAAATTCGAAGGAATTAAAGGGCAAAGCATATTTTAAAGACTAAACTGAACCGCACTGCAAATTTACCTCTTTTTTCAGACTTCGCTCGCGTGATGATGACGCCGGCGAAGGGACCTGTGGAGCTTTGAAGAGAGTTCGCTGAGGAGGAAATTTAAGCTGCTGTAACCTTGATCTCTGCTTTTAAACATCTGTCAATAATTTTTATGCGAAAGCAAACATAAGGTCCTCATGAACATAATTGCGTATTTCACCGTAACGTTGATTTATGGTAAAACAGTTTCATGTAGTGGAACATGTGATATTCAAGAGATGGCGGACGAGAATATCGTGCGGAATTTTAAGTAGCGAAATTAGGCATGAGTATAAGGACGGTTTTCCAAGTGTTAATTCCAGTCAAAATTTGATAGTCTGTTCCGATTGGTTGCTTTCTACGTACACTGATAAAGGAGACATGCCAATTCGAAAGAGTTGAAGATTGAGTAAAATAAAGTTTTCAAGTACTTTAAGTATAAGGCTTTACTCTAGCATCAATATTTTTACATTCTTGAATATTGTCTTGACTTTGAATTAGTATCCAGCTACATGGGCTTAATTTAAAGCTTCCTTAAGCAAACAGTAGGCTACTTAATTGTGAGCAATAAATCAACCAGGCCAAAATATTCTAACAAAGAAAGAAGGCATTATCCTCGGGCAGATTACTTATTACTGGCGCATGGAAGGGCTGTAGGGGTGATGGAGTGGCCTAGAAAGCCAGAGCCGCCTTACTGAAGTATTACATGTCCCTAAAATCCATCTGGGCGTCGTCCTCATGATTATTTGGATTAACCTTTCGCGTCAGCTATTGCACCGCAGTCCAGTGGGTGCCGTAAGAAAAACTCTCACTAATCAAACACGCCAAGTATGGAATTTGGTTTAAACTAAAGGGATATTTAACCCTCACGTTACTGATCCCTCTTGACGATTCCAATGGATTTGGAGTTTCGTCTCGCTTGGGAACTGTCTTGAGGGAAGAAAAATATCAAGACATCGTCAGCTTTAAGAATATTGGTTTAAAAGCTGAGTCACAGAATAAAAGTTTTGTGGAGATGAGGACTTTCACCTGCTTTCCCTGCCACTTTGCTCTCACTTCAGTGCTGTCCAGACATACTAATTTGTTTGAGTCTGGTTCACTCCATTGGCATTCTATAACAAACTTTTCTAGGTGGATTACGGCCACGGAGTGTGCTCTCATTTGTTAGTAGCATTCCTGCACATCACAGGACTAAAGTAGTTGCCAAATATTAAATTTCAGTTTTGTCTCTTCCATTAAGAGGTGGCATAGGACCTCTCATCAGCAGTTTTCCTTTAGGATCAATTTCCTTTTCCACTTTCACCAAATCCGCGTGCCAAGAATTCTCTGAGGACGAAAGAGGTAGTATTAAATAAAATTGACGTGCGGAAGAGCTTGAGGGAAGGAGGTCTAGGTCACTGACATGGCTTAGAAGTCACACCGACTGGTGGAAGCGCATTGACCGTGATCTTCTGTACTCTCACTGACAAAATAAAGAGCTAGACAAACATTCAAAGTATTATAGTGCATTTCTTTTTAGAGTATGACCGAAAAATCTCATATTATCATGTCTTTCAACTTTTGCAAGAGGTTTTTGTAATGTCCTTTTATTTCGTAAAACCAAATAGACGCATAGAAATCCTCATCCCAACTTGCCACGAATAAAACTTCACGTAAAGTACCCAAAAGCTCCTTATCATCTTTTCTTGTAGAAGAAAACCTTTTTAATTTTAACAGTAAAGATAAGCTTTAGGTTAAGGTAATGTATTCAATTTCTATAAGTCAAGTCGTTAAAAGTAGTACAAGCTCACTGTGCGGATTATGGTAATCAGCATTTTTTAAAGCCACATTGCTGAGTGCAACACTATTTGGCAGTAAGAGTTGCAAATACAATTTCTCATGACGGGTCTGGGTACAAGTGGTGCCCATGAAAACACAAAAGCAAAGATTGCGCAGCACCTCTAGACTTCCATCCATCACTGACGTTGGGAAGAGCCGAGCGCCATTGACACTACTCAGGAGCTCTACCACTGAGCTGAAGTGCATTGGCAGAGCCTCGAGTGGGAGCGAAACCCAATCAAAGAATACGAAATATGATCAGTGAATTACCGCAACGCCTTGAGGCTTTCCTAAAGACGAAAGAAGACGCAATACTCGGACAGCCGACAAGGGTAAAATGTCCAACCAAATGGTAGTTAGACGAAAACGAGAGTTCAGCAAGCAACAAGGGCATTACAATACATGCTCATCGTGTTAGTCTTGTAGCCTTGTAAATTAATAACAAGGCAGTATTACAGCAGTTACAGTTTGTATTTCTTACAGGCTAGTGGATTTAGACACAATACAAAAATTTAAAAAGAAGAGGAATAGTCATTTCCATAGTTGTTATTGTCAGCAAGCTCTTTCCATTGTTTGTGGAAATGGGCTGACAAATAAGAACAAGAAAGGCCCAAAAAATACCTTTATTTGCTGATTGCACGTCCATCAAGGTAGAAGGCTCAATTCTCTCATTAATTGTCACCAGTCAGTCATATCCCTCGTGAAAATATGAAGGACAACATGCATGGGAGAAAGACATAATACTGCATTCAGTTTGCGTTGCCTAAACAATCAAACAAATGAAAGGAGAACGAGAAAAAAGACAGATAAAACATCTTGGCCAGGAATTGTAAAACGCTTATGCTACAGTAAAAATGAAGATCCTAATGCATGTTGGTGTTTGGTAATAAGTCTTAACTTTCATCAATTGCCTTAAAAAATGACTGACAGCCCTAATTTTCCCAACTTGACCAATACATTAGGATGCTCGCGGTGTTTAGTCGATCCAAAATTTGCAGTTTCTTCCTGCACCCAAACTTTCGTAGCTTTGGCCTAGGGGTGCTTGAGGTGGGTTTGTGTTCACAGACCTTCTCTCACAAAATGTGCATTAAACCAGAAATATATTACAGTATTCCTAAAAAGCAGCCTATAGAGGCACTGAAAAAACAAAATGCCTGATTTCCCACCCGAAATGCAATTAAAGAAGACTAATTTTTAGCAAAAATGGTTGCATTAAGGAGGAAACTTCTCCGCCTGACAAAAGAAGTCTGACAACGCTTAAATATGAAAGCGTCAGATATGGTATTACGAGAAAACCGTTTTTCTCATTCCTCAAAAGCGCTACCAGCAAAGGACTTAAAGTGATGAGGTAATTTTAAACAAAATCCATAACTGACAGCCTTAAAGTTTGTTTCTTACAGGTTCTAACACGAAGACCTTGTCTTCCAACACTAGTTTCCGCATTTGACACGCTTTGTTTCTCAGAGTGTGATGGTAGGAAATGCGTCAAAAGCAAAATGCGTTCAACAATTCACTGTTGCCTTTAATCGTCGACAAGCATGTTTGTTTCAAATTAAAAAAAAATATCCAAGGTAAAGCTAACCTTTTGGTTTCCATAGACAGTGAGGAAAAATAAATCCTTGGGAGCCTGAGGCAGCTTTTTTAAGGATTTACGTGCCCATTTTTGCATTTAATAAACACTAGGAGAACTTAGGCTTCAAGACTTTTTTTGATAGAGCTAAACTACCCCAGGATGGTCTCCTTCGACTTGCCCTAATAGCAGTCGGGAGTGCTGACTCTTCCAAGTTAGAAATAGAGGAATTCGTGCGTGATTGTATCCACTGCTCCCACAGAAAGATTCGTTTCTCTTAGGAGATCTGATAAGGATGAACTATGAATTTCCTAGACATTCTGGCTTTGGTGTTCTAACCCGCTGGTTGAGTGGGCCAATGAATGTCTACTGTGTGGGCTGTGAGCTGAGAAACATCTCGTCTGGGATTTCCTTGAATAAACAACTACTTATTCTTGAAGCTTTTAGGGGATTTAAATGCCCTACCACAACCAAGTTTATCAACCAACTTTATTTGTACAAGCTAACAATCATGGCGTCCATTTTGATTAGAAGCTTTGGGTCGGACAGCCTCAAGCATAAACGGACCTTCTTAAGACCTATTATTATATCTAACCAAGTAAACTACATGCATTTAGGGCAGTAACACTTGTGCATTTGGTTTTAGAATTTAAGCATTAGCAAATAAAAGTTCAAACCGTTGCATTGACTTAGCTTATAACTGGTAGAAAAAGATAGTTGAAATACCCATCTTATACCGGCAGTAGTTGATAACTGTTTCGGAAATACCAAATCCAATGACCTCTTTAACGCAAACGTGTAAATTACAGTCTATGAGGTCGCCAATTTTCCGGGGTATTAACTTCCAATAGGAAGTGCACTGCCTCTGATGCCTGCGCCCCATGGATTGGTGCTAAAGGGAGGCTGTTTGCTACCCAGCAAGCTGTAACTAAATTACCAACACTTTTTTTAAGGTATTTCTGAGGGCCTGAACAAATAGGAAGCTTAGGAGGAGCGTCGATAAAAGCACCGCCAAATCCACGGTTCCAAATAATGTTCCATACATCTATAAAGTGCGCTTCTGAATTTCCAAAGCTAGTAATTTTGCTCTGATAAAACTACATTCAAAAATTGCTTTTACGTGCAAAAGATAAAAATATGTGATACAATTTCGCCCCTTCTGACTGAAGTAAAACAAACTTCGACTTTGTTTGCCTACCATTTCTATGCTACACAGATGGTGTTTACAACTTTAAAGGCATGGAAGCATGCTTTGAGTCGAAGTGCTTTAATCAACTGACGCTTAAAGTCCTCTAATTGACAAAAAAATGCATCGTCCTTCGGTCTTTTTGCAAAACTCGACAAGCTGCCAAAAATATAAAGAGATAAAAGCAATGGATTCATCGTTGGCAACCTAAACTGAGAGAATGAAAAATAAGGACTTCTAAAAGTTGCTTTATTTAGGAAAAGGTACAGAAAAGTTAACACTAAGCCAGTTAACGCATCAAGTGTAAGAGGAAGAAAATACAATCTTGAAAAGTACCAACACACATATCCGGAAGTGATGGTGATTGCCACTTATAATAACGAAGACGATTTTTGTTTTCAGAGCAAATGACGCCTTCATTTCTTTAAGTAACGGAAAAAGGAGCAGTTTAAATCGAATAGAATAAGGTGACTCCTAAAGGCCTCTTTTCTTTTCAAGTTTAAAAAAGCCTATTTTGAGTAACCAGCGATGTGCTTAAAATGATATTTCAACGGCTTTTACATAACCTTAAAAAAATTCTTTCCAAACTGTCAATCAGGAATTCAGTCCAGTAGATGAAATTACTCATGGATGTTAATGGAATTACATGTAATTCCTCATAAAGCTGGAAATATTGTTTACTTTTCAATAATTGATAATGTAAGCAAGCATGGCGTCTACAGTCTTTCTTGAAGTCGAAGGAAATGATGCTTATTGGGCAGAATACACTTTGCTGGTGCATGGAAGAGCTAAGTAGGCTGCTGCCATGGTTTAGAGACCTTGCCGTCCAGCGAAAGTACAGTGATGGAGCATTCATTGCCGAGTGCAACAAACTCCTGAAATGCCGGATTCAAACTTTTCGCATTTCAACGGCATTTCAACCACGTGTCTATCCTTCCCCTTCACATTGGGTCCAGGTCCCCTCTAAAGACGCCGAGGCACATGGGGGTGTCCAGGAGGCATGATGAACTGTTTACGGGGCTGGCACATGGACCGACATAACGCTAAAACGAGGCTTACACTAATAGAAAACCATGCGGCACAAATAGAGTCTGGTCACCACGACCAAACCTCTAGCCAGCATTAAAACCATTCCCTGAAACAGCGCATCAATAGTGTAAAGTAGTTTTAGGCTTGAATATTTACAAAATCACCGTGAGACTTTATGCCGACAGATGACTTCTTAACCGGTCCTGCGTCTTCAGGGCGACCCACACAAGTGCGTTGGTTAACTCTTGATTCTATTAGATACTATAAAAAGATAACTGCATGCAGTACTTTGATCATTGGTTTCACTCTGCCTTCCTATTTCGCAGGCACTATGCACTTCTGCTGGGCTGCTTGACCTTTAGAGCTTGGTAGTAGCCTCCAACCCCTCCCATACGTTCGGCCCCTACATTTGCCAAAAAGTTGGAAATGTTATAACTGGTCCTTCACCACCCTCCAAAGGCAATCAGCCTTGCACACTTAACAACCGTTCTTAATACTTGATAATTTTTGCGGAATGCATCTGACGAGATTGGGGAGTTATGGATTTGATGCGCCTTTTCAAATCTCATCAATAATGTATTCAGATTTAAGCATCAGGTTTGTTTAGAAAATCATTGGATGTGGTGGATGACATCTGATACGAGACCACATCTGTAGACTTGTCTAATCAATCAAGTGGGGAACTTAGCATTCGGTGCACAATTTCCGTTGGTGGTTTCCAATCATTGTTGAACACTTTAAAGCCGATCCCATCTCCACCCACTCAGCAGCTGCAAACACAAAAAAGCAATTTTGTAAGAAAGACCATCAACAAATTTGCTCATGGCGTGCGTGGAGGGCTCGCTAGTGGGATGCATTTCGCCTCCCCACGACTGATCACAAGAGCGGCATCAGTCAATAAATCTCGAGGCCCACTCCATCCTCTCAAAAAAATCTGACAAGTTTGGAGGGTGCTTTGTGGATTTTGGACCAAAACGAAATGCTTTTACCCTCCGAATTCGTTTGCTCCATTCCCCTTCATAGGAGTACTGTTGGTTTAAAACATTGTTGTAAGCGTTTGGATCAATTCAAAAGGCGGTTTAAGTGGGTGGAGTTTGCGTAATCAGATGGCGATCTGTCTCTGTCTGGTAAGACCTATTAACTCTACTATCAAGAATGCGTAGGCGAACAACTGCGTGTTCCCATTGCTTGACGATGATTCTGATCGTCAAATGAAGTGGTGTAGAAACCGACGTTTCAAGCCATCTGTTCAGCATGAAGCGCCAAACGCAAAGGATTTTGAACCGGTTTTACTCCAAGGCTCGTGAACGTGTACAAATGCGCGGTTATTGCCTCATGTCTGTACAATAGCAAAAAGGCTGTAAACAAAACCTGTTTCCTTTTTATTCAGAATTATCCTGACTCACTCAGTGTGCCATTGTCCAACCCACTGTATCAAACTAGAAGTAGCAAAAACAAACGCATCGACTACACATATCTTTCGTTTTGCTAACCAACTTGTCAGTTTTGGTCTCTGGAAAGATACAATGGAAAATAATGTTCATTAAAATGTTGCAGTGGTGAAAATGCCTTTTCCCAATGTCTGTGCGACAGCAGAAAATGAAAGGTGCACAAGACTCACAAAAAAGTAAGCAAGGGAAACACACCTACTTTGCCTCATTCAGAGCGTGTTACGATCTCGTTTCAAGGGGCCGTCAGAACCCTTCACAAAAGGTTTGGCTATGGTTTTGGCCTTCCATGAAAATGCATCCTCTTCACAGAAGGCAAAGCTTACAGTGTTGACGTTAGCGCGGCAAACAACTTTAAATAAAAAGCAGATCGGCAATTCTCAAGCATTTTAACTCTTTTAAACAATAACCAAAAGCACCGGTCATTTTGGCATTGGTGTTTTTATTATTTTGCACGCAAAACACTTCAACGACCGAAACGATCGCCATCCTTAGTGATGCGCTTCGCACTACACCACTATTGTTTGTTGTGCCATACTGCGGTAGCATGCTAAATTCTCCCTTTTGCTTGCAGAGAGTCATATTAGTAGCCCATCGCCTTCTTTACGTCGACGATGCATAGTCCACCAAGCACAAGGCTTATTTATGCCTTCAGAAAAGTCTGCCGGTGATAAAGATGTCTGCTTCCTCATATTTACTCTGTAAGAACGGAGTAACATGTTACAACTTTGGCATGGATATTTCAGATTGAAGCTTGAAAGGTTTACATCCGCAGAGAAAATTGCGGAGCACAGCTGCAAGGCTTTGCATGCACAAAACAGCACTGATTTTATGTGGCATTACTTAAAACTCACTTTGCGCTGTTGGGACGGTAGTTGTCTTTGTATATTTGTGCTGAGAACACGGATTGCATGTGTGCTTTGCAATGTTGGACTACCAGGTAGGCTACCGCCGCGTGTGACCTCGGTCTGTAATCACGGGGCATTTTCCTGCCTGAAAGCTTGGCAGGTTCCTCTCCGCAAGTCCTAATCTTCACTTCCAGGTACAGAATTCATGTGTTGAATCTACACGGTCAACGTGCACTGCAGTGCTGAAGAGAACTTCAGAGGAGATCAAACCTGTGCACAGTAGATGCAACGTCTTTCGCAAAAGCAAAATCCTATCACCTGACAGTTGATGAGGGTATTCATCAATGTGAGGTAGGTGGGTAGGTAGTCGGTGCACTGCGCCTTACCTCCTCTACCAACTGATCCCACATCAACCCTGCCCTGACCCTGTCCCGGCAGATTTGGTCTGAACCGGGAGAATCAATGCGGCTGCTGGCACCTCGGCTGTTGATGCAGTCAGGCTGCAATCGTATCATAGTGCAACAACCGCTTCTCTCCCACCGCCAGAAATGCGGCTACTTAGCAGACTGCTTCGCACATTGTCTGCTCGCCCGAACAACGCACAACGTCGCTACTTCCAGTCCTACAGGTGGCGTGGCAGTTGGTGTGCCAACTTTCGGCTCAATTGCCTCATTGGCCGTACGGACCACCCACTCGTGAAAGCACACGCACTTTTGGCCATTAACGAAAAAGTGCGGACAACGCTATACAAGGGAATCACTTAGAGGTCAATTGACCGGATTCCCCATCAGCAGTCATCGCTGGGTTGGATTAGGTTGGATTGGGTCGGGTTGGATTGGGGTTGGGGTTGGGGTTGGGGTTGGGGTTAGGGCATCTGATAGCACAAGTACATCCATGACTACTTCAGTCTGCATCGGAGCTGCTTGACTTCCTTCCATGACATTAGCAAGGAAGTGAACTCCTGCATTCACAATGCCACTCTTCTCGGTTGCGAGTGAAACACCAGTGACACTCCCTTTGGTTAATTAACCGTGGCAATAATCCACGAGGCTGTCTCAGGAAAGGCACAGAAAGTTGAGATCAAGCTAGGTAGCAAGTCTTCACGAGGGGAAATTGGCCTACTGAGTGAACTCCTGCCACGATCGCTTTCACTAGCTCCAGCACACTGATGAACTTAGCACCCAGCCATTTGGAGGTGATAACGCACCTACATCATGCCTACTGGTAGGCGACATCAATGTGGTTTAGTGCTTGAGAAAACCGTCAATGGAAGTGACTGCCATTTTTTACCCATTCGACAGGAAGTAAAAAAGCCGTTGACAAACTTGTCACCATTTTTCGTTTCTCCGATTATCCGTTGTGGTGGCTTTGCCAACGAAGATGGAGGAGGTGAATGAAGTGCACGAAAAGCACGACAAAAGAGACGCTTTGTGCAAGAATAAGTAGGATCGATGATGCGGATGCGGATGCGGATGAGGAGGAGGAGGAGGAGGAGGAGGAGGAGGAGGAGGAGGGGAGGAGGCTGGGACCACTTCGAGAAAGTGGGAATAATGATGGTAGTGGTGGTGGTGGTGGTGTTTAAGAGACTGGGGCGATACAGAGTGGATTGTGGAAGAAGGAAACCGGTGAAGCGTTCATTCCTCCATGAGTGCCTCTCATAGCAGGTGGAGGAAGTCTGGCATAAATGAAAGCGATTGTCTTACAACTGAGTGGGAGGAAAAATGGCAAAGAAGGCGGTCAAATCATCATTCGGCTATTATTAACCCTTTCTGCTAGATCTCATATAACCTGAATGCCAATTGCTTGGACTTTGGGCTCTCCCGAGAAAACATAATGCGTTGAATGAACAGAAAATATCCTATTTAAAATCCACAGGAACTATTCTAGGTCAATATGCATTAAAGTGGCGCCAATTTTTTTACAATTTTTCCACCTAGGGATGTATCCACCTTTTGAGATTTTGCAGGAATCACATCTCCGAAATTTTACCTCGGCTAGGTGGCACAGATTTAGGAGCATACCAGTAGCCCTAATCTAGCCTTTCTGTGTATTAGCTATACCTTTTAGCATTAGTGTTATGTCTACTTTAGTGCTGAGGAGATTTATAACGCGTAGCATTGGGAGAAGTGGAAATTAAATCCGATTTCTGGGGACATCCACCTTTATTTCCGTTGCTGGATGGTAAACAAAATGCCAGCACATCCCTTATCCCCTATCTAAAGGGCTTTTCTTAGAGGGTACTGATGACTTTAGTTGTTTTACTTTTGCTAGGCATTATGGTTTCTGGGTCATCTTGGTAGCCCTAGCTCTTCTGAAAGACTATTCTAAGGTAGAGGTACCCCGATTTCTATTGCTAAATGATATATTTCTATGAGAAAGAGGAAAGGCATTTGCTACAGATGGAAGATTTTGCAACGATTTTATAACAGAAGGATTAGAAATGTCTTTTTACTTCTGGCAGCTCCCAAAATCTTGTGTTCTGCAGGGGAACTGATAGTAACTAAAGCGGTCTGCAGCCCCTCTATGAGGAGGTCAATGGGGGTAATACGCAACACCTTCTCCACCTCTCAATTAGGTGGACAGAACCCAGATAGATATGTCCAGGCAGGACTAAATTTAGGGCATCGTGGCTAAGAGCGATGGATACAAAACTTTATCTTGACAAGACTACTTCAAACTCCACCCCATGTTATTTAGTGTTGTCTTTAGGCCAGCTCTGCGCTACTGGCGTTGGACAGCCGTGAGGGCTGGCACATTCGCTGACTGCCGCCGTTGATTTTCTTCTGCTTTATTTGCAGCGCCATCTAGTCACGATGGCCTAAAGCGACTCTTGAAAGACGAAAGGAACCATAGTATGCACAAGTGCCCTAGGCTTAGCATTTACGCCTTCAAACAAAAACAGATATGTACTATTATATTCTATTTAACTGATTGCATGTGTGTATGGTATTCCAATTATAGTGTCAAAAGAATGACTGATTTGTACGAAGTTATTGCTTGTGTACAGCAGTTTACCCTACAAATCACCTATAAAACGCGTCGAACAGAATTTAAGGTGCCAAATTTCTCGATTTTCCTGTAAATGTTTTGAAGTGCCAAAATATTTTTCCGCAGATTATAGCTTTAAAAGCCCATAAATCTGCTAAAATGAGGAGTATAGTATTTAAAAGACATCTTTAGCTTTGGACATTAATACTTTTGCATAAAAGTGGTGAGCAAAAAATCCGAAATTGTCTCTCCCCTCTCTAAGAATAAAACGAATCGTAAACGGCTTTTACTACCTCTTAAAATGTTTCATCTCCTAAGTGGGACGACTAATCAAGGAAGGAGAAACGATGCTTGAGCCGAGGAAATTCAATTTTGAAGAGGCTTCAAAATGCGACTTCATATATACAAGAAGGCATGACTGATATAAAAAATTCAAAATCGGAAGTAAATGCAGAAATCCATATATCGGAATACTAATTCCACTTTTGTAATGCATTAGCACTGCCTTAATTCAATTGACTTTCACAGGACATCAGTAGTTGATACAGGCAGGGTTCCATTAAAAGGCAGCTGAGAAATTCGACGACAAAAGTAAAGACAGATCTTGTGGAGGTGATTAACTTGCTCTAAGACCTTGGAACGTTCTTACTGTCCAAAACGGGGCAACTTCCAAGAAGACTAGTAAAATTTAACACAAGATTTGAGGGTGAATTGTCTTTTATTTTGGCCTAAGATTGAAGTACAGGAGGAGTACTAGGAATAGAAATCCGTATCCGGTCACTAGGTTTAGTGCTTCGTGGTTTTGTTGATTGGTCCTCACATCCGAATTCACGATTACAGTAATGAAGCAGAACTTGTGCTACTCACACTTCGTATAGCTTTCTGCATATTCCTACTGAACGCCTTAAGTTTGCCAAAATAGCGCCTCCTTTCTCAATAACGTCATTCGCAATAACAGGAGTGCTAAAAATTTATGATTTCATCGAAAATGCAATTTCTCCATGAAATGATTGATTTTAAGCCGTACGCGAGCACTTCATATCCGCCATGTACACCGGGGAACGAGAAGGGTTTGAAATTTGCTCCAGCATTTTAATTGTCATTACCTCCGGTCCAGGTTTTAGTGAGTAACCGTAAGATATTATCTGATCGAACTATAAACGGGCACTAAATGCAAAATTTGATCAATCTAAAAATTTAATTTTTACCAAATTTGTGCGAGTTTATGTCTGACTAATGCTTAAAAATAATTTCAGGAAATATCTTCACAAACTTAACTGTCTCTTTGACTAGTGCCCCAGTGGAAGAAGCGTAGCAAACAGGGTTCAAAAAACCCCCCCAATTGACAAAAAAAATCGGGTTTGACGTATCTACCCGGTTTTGGGTTTAAAGAGCACCATTTAAGAAGGAATTAGCACTGCGGAGTTTTAGCCTTTGAACTTTCAGTGACCTTAATTTTGTTGTAAATGGAAAAGTGAATGCCCGCAATTAACTTGACTGCATCCGACTCACCAACGTGGCAAAATAACAGCCGAAGTATAAGTATATCTACCGAAGGTAAGAGATTAACTATAAAGCATATTTAATGCTCCATAATCAGGGGAAATCTGAAAATAAAACGTATAATAGCTTCCTACCTTTCGCATTGATTGAATCTACACCTATAATGCCGCGCAGGATTGTTCCACTTTTTGTTTATTTTTAGTTCCATTTCATGCATAAAATTCCATCACTAGCGGTATTTTAATCCCCGCTACGCGGCACGACAGGGCTACCTTGTGAGGTTTCCACAATGCATGCTAAATTTAAACATTGGTTGATAAAATTAGGAATGCAAAGTTGCTTGCGGCAAGAATGAATGCTAAGGTGTGGGCGCGGGACTGCAGCGAAGCTAACATATCTAAGCATGGGAACTCTTTAGTCGCCGTGTTTTTTATTACCCTTTGGGATGCCGTGACCTCCTGTCCGTGCCCATAGCCTTCCACTGATAAATCACTCTTCCTTGATGAAGCGCCCAGGTTTGGCTCTAAAACTGCAAACCACGGTGATGACATGACAGTTAGTCTTTCCGCTTTTCTGTTGGTCGTTTCAGGCAGTAATTATTCGTCAAAAAAATTGCAAGTCAAGGCACAAATAGGCCACACTAGATTTATGTGTACAACGTAACGACTGTGTTTACCAGGCATAAAAAGCATTTCTTACGACAAAAGACATATCGCTCCCTATGAAGCGTGGGGAGCACGTGCCTGAAAACTGTTAATTCTGCATATTTTAAAAAGGTGAATAAATACCGCAACTCATAAGGCAACAAACTTTATTTTAAGCAATCAACAAGGAAAAGTGCTAGGGAGTGAGTGTACAAAGCTATTGTTTGCTCACTCTAAGTGCTGATAATTCGCACAGTGCAATAAGCTGTCTTTTTCATGGGAAGATTTGGGGCTGAAAAGTGTATTTTGATCATATAAGTTACATTTACCTCACACATTAATGGAGAGTGGTGGCGCCAAAGCGTTTTTGCAAAAAAGTTTTTCTAAATGGCAAAAAACGGTTGAAATTCATGATGGGCTTTTATTGCAGCTAACATGATAATTTGGTCGTTGAAATGAAAGACCGAATGTACGCAAAAACGGGATAGAGCCGAAAAAATTAGTGACTCAATTTAACTTGCAATATTTGTTGCCCTGGAAAATATAAACGTTGAGAGAAAAAGCATCTACCGGCGCTAATAATGGTGCAAGCAGTGAACTCAATCTCGACTTTGACGAATATTAACACTTCAGTAGCACACAATCGACGTATTTCAATTTGGAAATCACACAGTAACCAACGTGGACTTTAAAATTAGGCAATGCTAATGTTAACTGACTTTATATCTTTCACTGTTATGCGCATAATTTACGAATGTTGTTTTGAGGAAGCATATTTTTTGGACCTCATGCAAACCTTCGCCGACTCATTGTTTAACGCGGTTTCGGATATCACTATGGTCTCCAGGCATTTGATCTGCGTGCCATCGGTTCCCTCCCATGCAGTTAAAGGTAAGCTAGAAGACTACGCTTTATGCAATCTTACGGGATCTGCATCAGTGGTAGTAGTAGGCGAATTTGAGGAGAACACACCCTCTGGCTCACTAGCTGCACACCAGATCTAAATGGGTGGCTAACATCTCCCGTGCCACACGCCAGAAAAACCACCTTGGCACTTCTATGATGAGCCTTTGGTTAGTATTTACAAAAGGATATTTAAGCATAAACGATTGTGGCTCCTGCAATATGAAACTGAGATATATCCAGATGGGCGACTGCCCAGCGTCTTAATGGGACCAAGATGGCGAGGAGCAAAATGTGTTGAATGTTGGATTTGCAGAGCTGTACGAAATAGTTTACCGAATGGCCTTGGAATAGTAAGCAGCCTTTAGCACCGTCAGGTTACCGAGCTATTCCCATTAATTCCACAGAGAGGAGGAGATTGCGGGCCCATGAAGGATGGTGGAGCCTTGAGTATGCCCTGAAGCGTCTGAATTTGTTCTGTCACAGTCACTTACCAGCACATTCACATTTAAAACAGTGCAACCTCCAAATTGACGCAGACAATAATACAGCCTAGTGGTGATCCCATACAATTTACGTGCCAAAATCGTATTTCCATATGATGTGCTTTATGTGTTGCTTTCTTCCCACCTTAAAATCACAAGTTATTTCAAGTTCCTAATTTTGATGAAAGAAAATCAAAGGAACGTGTAGTCTCCCTTGAAAGCTATGTGAAAAAGTAAATAGCCTACGATTTGCAATGTACAAATGTACGAAGTAGTAAGTAGCTGCGTTTATCCTTTTGATGACCAAATAATCTAATTGCCATGGTTTAGACTAATTAATGTGAAATTCTTTGCTATTGCATTTAAACGCTTCAGTAAGCATTTCCACGGAGAAATTCCTCAAAACAAATAATTATTATTACTTTAACTTCCGTAAAAACCTTACAATATTAAAATTCGATGTGCCAAACAAAGCCAGTGCCCGCCTCAGAAACCGTTCAGTTTCACACTGCGTTTAATTAAAAATTAAAACAATATATGATCCTAAAACACACATTAAATGTTTTTTTGCTGATGGTCGTCTTGAGCCACATGACTTCCTGCCTATTTCTAAAGGCCTATCACTCATCTACCGGATGGTATCAGCAAGATGGCATCCTTATTCGTCACCGCCTTCCATCATCGCGTATTGTGCAGCCACAACCGCTCGGCCAATGAGGTCTATGGAAGCTACTGCTCTTTGCATTAATTTTTTCAGCAACGAAACACGATAGTCTTTAATGGCTTTTGCAACGGAATTAGTCAATTCTAAGCCATTCAAACCAATGACCGCCACTCTATGGCCCAGCGATTTACTAACTAAAGAGGATCCTATTCTGCAATGAACAAAATGTAGAGCCACTCCAGTAAATACAAGGCGGTTATGGGTTTTCTATTTATCAATTACTGTTACCGTAAGCAAGTATTTGCTAGGCTGAGTTTGTGATTTCAACGCCTATCATTCCCACCCTAACGCAGAAAACTGTAAACTTGCATACCCTCCTGCTTTTCAAAGGCGAATTTTCGGTTCTTAGGAGGCAAATGAAGGCACCTAAATAATTTCATTAAAATAAAATTTACTCTTACCGTTAAGTGTAAAGTTATAAAATTGCGATAAAAATCACAGTGAACAAAGAATCCGCATTACTACACTCTCACTGATTGGCGCGAAAACCGGCAGAGTCCTCGAAGTGTCATGCAACCATTCATTTTAAAGCAAGCACCAGTTTTCGTGATGCTATGGTAGTTTGACATGTTTCCCGTTAACTGTTCAGGCTAATCCCTTCTTATGAATATGATCCATATAGGCCTTCCTGTTGCCCCTTCGCCTAAAGAAATTCGCAATTTAAATGTGCTGTCATATGACTTTGTATTCGACACATGCTTGCCTCTGGTAACCAACAGAACTGCTCCCTTTAGAGGCTGAATCCCAAGTTGAGCTTTGGCATTCTCGAGGTGGATAAGTCTTCAGAAATTCAAAAAGGAGCCCAATTCTAAAGTAGTTTCAGATTTTCGTACTGATGAGGTGGTAATACTTTCATCTCTTATATTATAGTCGTATATTCAAAAGACAAGTCGGAGTCTTTGATTTTTACTGCATTACGTTCCTACAAAAACGGTTTAGTAGTACCAGCAAGACGGGACTTGAATGACCATTATGGCGCCTCCCGCGCCGCTTTTTAAAAATGGGTGGTATGTTTTTAGGGTCTTCAATTTCAAAATGGAACAAAACTGGGTGGACTTGTCAATAGAAATGAAATGAGAACAGCAAAGCAGCAGCTCTATGATACTTCTTCACATTAAGTGTTGCCAAACGGACGATCCTCAAGCATCAATCTGCAGGCAAAACCCCTACACCTCAAGGCATCCCACGTGCTTGAATCGCATGGGAAACCATTCACTACTACTTACCTTAAGATGATCCATTTTAGAAAGTAATCAAAGACAATGCCAAAACCCGTACTATAGATATTGAGATGGTACAGAGTGGCAAGTATCGAGCCACATGGGCATTCTGGACTCTTCTTTGAACACCTTCTTTATAGCATGACCATTCGACAACATCCGTCATCGCTCAGCTCTTTTTCCTGCCAAAAGTAAACCTGACTGTCACCATTATAGCGCACCGCAACTTGAAAAACAATTAGTGCGCTAAATTCAGATTTAAGTACGCTTAACTGAATAGTTAATAAACAGCACTTTGGGGAGAAATTTCGCCACCACGGTTATGAACCCACTCATTTCTTACAATCCATTTCACTTTAAAGGCTATTAAGATACTAACGCTGCAATAGTTAATTATAATTAATAATTAGTTAAATAATAATAATTACTAACTAATTGCTACTGATATTATCTGCAAGGGATGTTTTTCAATATTAATTTTAGTTTCTTGAGAGACATCATAAAAGTCAGTTAATATTATCACATTTCTATTCACCTGACTGGTTCTTTTTTTTTCTACTAAGGGGTCATTAAAGATTCCACTTTTGTACAGTCGTTCATCATTCCAGTTCATCTTGGAGTCGGTAATGCATATCCCAGCCGTCCTCTGAGAGGTTTTACAGTGCTTCATTGCCTTTAGCAGATTGAGCCCGCTACTTGGATTGAAACTGCCAAAAAGACAAACGCTAAAGTGACAAAAGCAAGTGCTGCAGATAAAAAAATCTATGATCGCTCCGATTAGAGGAATAAAAGTGAGTCACTGAATCATTTCTGCCTTCAGTAATCACCTCGGTCCCGTATTCTGTATAAGTACCATTAACAGGAGTAGCACCAACACCCATGAACATCCTGGAAACGTCAGTCTTGCAGCTGTCCACCGCATCATTATGAAGATGGCAATGGTGTGAACACGTTGTGTTTCCTCCTTTACGGCTCTACCGGCTGCGCAGATCCCAAATAGACATGGCTGGATAGTACTAAAGTGAGGACAAGGTAACAGTGAGAAAGAGATGCAAAATATAATTGACTTGAAACTATTTTTAGCTCCGGCCTTTCATTAAATGACTGCTTTTAAGTAAGTAAATTTACGAATAAAAATGGATACATAGATGTTAGCCTAGACGTTTTATTCCCCTAATAAAGTTCCAAAACATACCGAAATTCGACACTTTTGTGGACTGCTACTTGGGATGGATAAAACTGCAAGCAAATAATTTTTTAGTGTTAGGGAAAGCTGATATCCGGCTTGGGTGATTGGTACATACCTTTCCTACAACACCTACGCTATGAGATTCTACGGAAGGAGTTGAATATGAGGAGCGCCAATACAACTTCCAAAAGGAGGTGTAGGGATGGACAGCTCTTCGTTGAAGCCCTGCACATTCATTGAATGCAATGGCCCTCGAGCCATGTTAATGACTTCCAGCTCTTCTCTACGTCGGTGGTGCACATTCTATCTTCTTTCGTCTCCTGGATAGTCTAAAAAAAGTTATACATGCCTATCACTACCTTTTGTCATCTTTCCTCCACTTGACAAACATTCTAGCAACGCCATTAGCCATTTTTCCTTTAACTTCTCTGTGCTTTTAAAAACTATTTCCACGCAAAAAATGCTCCACTTCAGCCGAAATTCATTACACTTTCTGATATTGCGCATTATTGAAGTCCTGTCAATCTTTTTTGGGCCAATGACTTTTTGATTGGAACATTACTTCTCAACTAACTTTTTGTTCTTGAAAAGCTCTGTCTTTAAATCGGGCACGCATTTTGTTTGCACCCTTTGAAATGATATTTTGAAGTTGTGATAGCCACAGGCAGAGGAAAATTGGATGCATCAAGTATTGAATTTACACGGCAAACTTATTTTTGTACTTTTATACGTTTATATCTGAAAATTACACTTTAAGCCAAATTTTGAGGAACTAGGTAACACAATATTATAGTGTCTATAAGTCGTGGAAGCGATAACGAAATTTACGTGTTTTTATCGGCCTCAATGCTTCCCGCTGCTTGGCCTTATGGACAGCTTTTGAAGCCAGCGCAGGCCATTGCTCTTCAGTGGCGGCGCATTCAAGCATTCAGCGTTACCTCATCTAGACTGTTCCTTGACGTAAGTCGAATAAGTCGCATTTGGGCCAGAAAGACAGAATACAAACAGGCTATTTAAGTTAAAAACATTCACAGTTAAGAGTTGGTTCAGGAGCATTAATGTCACTTTTTTTGTTTAATGCCCCTTTTCCTCCACTTTGCGGGAGGACATGGTTCTTTGCTCCTCTGGCATTCCCAAAGGGTTCCATTTAACTGCATTAATATTTGATGAATGTCAGTCTTCTGCAAACGGGGAAGAAAATTTTTGCATATATTAAATATCACCCAATTTTTTAATAAGTTTTGCGGGCGATGCCATCATCTTGCTTTTTACAAAGAATCCGTAATAAGTGCGGTTAACTGTGCATTAAAGTTGCTGCATGTTTACTAGAATGCCCTGAAAAATGCAAAACCTGATGAGGTTCCGTTGGCTAGATTATGAAGTTGGAGACAGCAATAACGAAATCCATTAAAGTAAGAAATTTTACCGAGAGACTAAAAGGAAACAACGGCAGCCGAGTAATTAGGCTCCCTGGAATAGTAAATCGACCTCTGGGCTAACTCCATCCTAGTTGTACTAGTTGAGGCTTTTTCACGAGCAACCAGCTGGTGTTTACCTTAGTGTAATGAAAAGCAAACAAATAACATACGCGCCTGTGCAAGCGACTTTTACGGAGTTAAGGTGCTTCTGCTGACTTAATAGCCCTCTTTAAAGGTAATAGATTTTCCCCCCCACTACCCATCTGAACTAGTTAACGTTAACGTCGGCACTGAAGGCTCTCTGAAGTATCGACCATAAAAATAAAACTTAGGTCAAGTGGAGGTGCTGGAAGTCGCCATGGGTAGTTAACCGGTTTGGTAAATGTTACGCTTTTGCACACCGAGGCAAATCGACAAAGCGCCTACACCCCAAATCCACTTATGGTGCCCAAATCTCTGCTTGGAAAGCAGGTGGCATCTATGTAAGGAAATGGCCTCATCAGCAATCCAGAAATCTGATAGCACTTTCACGCATTAGTTCCTCCGTAAATGGAGTCAAAATGGAAGCGCCGGATTTCGAATAGTTCGATTGGTTAAAGAAATCTGAAAATTTTAAGGTTTGATAAAGTTGGATAAAAAGTCTACGCTAGTTTTGTTGGCAGCTGGAGGACACAAATTCAGTAAAATTTCCACTAAAGGGGCAACGCTTTATACTGCAGTTATCTTTTGGCTATATCTGCCTTAATTTTTCGACAAAGACAAGACTGTTGAATGGTAATGGCGCAAAAATGGGTACTTTAAAAAAATAAACTAAATAGGATTCATTTGTCTATGTTGAAAGAGTTGTTTTGGTGGCTCAGGGATTTAATTCCGCATCCATGGTATCTGCCCCTCTTTTATAGCCTCAAAGTTTAGCATTCAGTAGTGGGATTCCGCAAAACCTGTCCTTTAGGTTTGAGCCTACTTTCCTCTGCCACCAATACGGCGTTCCGAAACTTTCTTGAGGACAGGAGGAGTCACTGCGCTGGGTCAGAATGCTTATTGCAAACGTAGAGATGAGCTGCTTGATTACAGGCATGGGGCAGAGAGCATGCTGCACAGCAGAAGTTTAAAAGCGGGTCCCTGAGGGATCCTCTGTTTGAAGCAAAGGCGCAAAAATGATCAGAGCATTCTACATGCACATATTTGTGCGGGCCTACACGGGGATTATGAGTAAGGGAGACTAGAAAGTTGAATAGGAATACGCTAATAGTAACATTCTATTGTGATATGCGTATCAACAAACTGAAGTAATGTGGAAAAATCCTTTTACAGATAATATCAACTAAAATTAATTGTTGTGAGTTCATGTAAATATTGTCCACCCCGAACACCGGCATGCTGCATTAATTATTTAATAGCCTTTAAGGTGATTTGGATTGTAAGAAATAAATGCATCATAACCGTGGTGGCAAATTATCGCCCCAAAGTGCAGTTTATTGAATACTTAGTTGAGCTTGCTGGTTATTATTTCAAGTTTTAGTGTGCTCTATTGGGTAGGAACGAAATTTGTTGCTGACGCTTCAAAGAGTTCACTAGGCAGACATGCAGTCGGGTGTGCAATGAAGCTTATGCTGAGACATGGTTGGGGACGGCAGAGTTCCACAAATGAGTGCTTAAAACAGCTCAACTATTCCGGAATCCCTGGCCTTTGTCAAAAGGCGGCCTTCCCGAGATTTTGTGTGAAGCATCCCCAAAAGTGGAGAGTTATAGCCTGATGATGATTTTTCCTAACCCAAATCATGCTTCTTTTTAGCCCATATTTATTCAGCTGCATCCTAGCTATACCAGACAATACCCATCAATATGTACCTTCTAGTTTGCAATAACCTTCTGGTTAGATGCTTTGGAAACAAATTTGAATGAAGGTTGATTTCGCTAGAAACCATGAAAAGATCCTCATGAGGTGAGTCTTTTATTAAGCCTAAACGGCCTTAAACCCACTTTCATCTCTGCATCCCGCATTTGAAAAACAAATTGTTGCCAATTCGAGACTTGTTGGAATCCTTAAGGGAATTTCACCGAAACATGCGAAGGGACACTTTGATCAACTCTACTCAAAAAGTGCTGCTTATAGGTTTTAAAAGGAAAAATCATACCATTTACAGGCTTTGAGAAAACTTTTCATCTGTGTAATTTTATGCCTGTTAACCCGTTAACGTAAAAAAGTAGAAAAATGTGCGAGTCAGTTGTTTCAATTTCAATGCGAGGGACATAATTAAAAGGTGTCCCTTTGGTCCACCAATTCTAGCTTCACCAGCAGAACTATGCTTACGCCACCATGAGAAAAAGTCCGTTTGTCAATTGATGATTGACTGAAGAGATGGTCATTAACACATGAGCTGTGCAATGGATGACCTAACCAAAGATTATCAGACCATCCTACAAGTTACTGCTAAGTTGCTGTTTGATTGGGGCTGGAGTCTCGGTGATTAATAGGCGATGAATAGCCTATCTCGCTGTCTTCTGAAAGACCGGCTAATTTGCCACTTTTTGTTTTACAGAGAGAATGATAAATACTTTGTGAACCATAAGGTTTATTGTAAAGAGAAATGAGTAAAATTTCATTAGGCACTTATCAAACAACCCTTCGTTATGCAACTCTATTTATTCCTAACAAAGGCATCTGACAGTACTTTGATGACACCTTTCATTAGCATGATTACACTACTCGAGGTAGCAAAATTTCTGTCTAATGCAGTGCAACTGCTTAAACCAACAGATTTACTTATAACAAGTGAAAATAAGGTAAATAAAAGGCTCTAATTTTTTTATTTGTAGCATCTGAACATCCGTTTCTCTTCCCACAGTCCGATAATGGGTTTTTGTTAGTCCCCTAAAGCAGGCCAATGAGGAAGCAGTTAAACCGTAGGTGGAGGCGATTATTTGGGATGTTGGAAAAGAGCCACAACTTTTGAGAGACATTTCTGCTGCTGTAAGAGCGTTTTAACTGCCGCTGTTCTTAAACTCTTCATTTTGGTTTGGGAACAGTAATTAGCTGCTGATTCGTTTCTGTTACGTTATCTTTGAAAGTTTAAAAAACTTGTTTGTTGAAAAAATGTTAGAAAAATTATGGGCATCCCATTTTGACGTTCCTTAAGCTCCAATACAAAAAAGTTCACTGTTTTAATTGGGATCAGTTGGAGAGAAAAGAATGGTGAGGGAGGAATGGGTTCCAGTTTGATGGATTCCTCAGAGTCTGTGAGCAGACCTGCAAATGCTTGCTTGGTCAAGTTTCAATGCATCAATGAATCTAAAACAAATGTAATGGGCATTTTAAAAACACATTTCCTTAGGGGAGCATAAATACAAAGGGAGGATATTTCAAATTGACAAACCCTTGATTTATTCTACCAACCTCAAAAATCTTCCTGCCTAGAGTCAGAGATAAGTGGGGGAACTGTGCATGCACTTACTATTTACTCTAACTTTTATTTTCAGAAACTACAAGTTCCTTGAAAACGAAGAATTGTGGCAAAAATAGTGTAGCTACAATCCAGTGATTCGGGAACAAAAAAATGCAATACCGCGTGAATTACTTACTTCGACTCTTGCTTGTCTTGGGCTGTTTACTTTTCTCGCCTCGTCCAAGCATCAGTTTTGCAACTTGTCTAAATGTTGGGTTGGAACCCATGTAGACGAAAGCATTGAAAGTTGAATCAAGGTAGATAAGGAGGTTTGCTATCACAGACATGTATACGTCGACCGTGGGATGATACTTTGAGGTGTAAGAACTAAGAATTTTGCTAAAGAATGCGGGTGTCTCAAGAATAAAAAAGGTGAAGCACAATGCAAGCATCAGTTTATCACCAGAGGGTTGATTCCTTTCAACTGTTTTCGTGGCCGCGAGAGGCTCCACGCCTGAACCGGGAACATCTTTGTTAGAAGTGACTAGCACTGTGCGCTGGTTCTGTCGACGAAATTGACGCCGGATCGCTATCTTGCGAATAACGAATGAGCTAAGTATACACACGCAAAGTACAGGTCCTCCAGACTGGACAATAAATGTACCAATTCCAAGGTAGATTAGTTGGTAGAATATGCTTCGCGCGAGCAATGGTTCTTCCTGATAGATGATTGCGGTCGGCACACAGATATAGGACTTTATCTCAAACAAACGTGGAAGAGCAAAAAGACCTGCTGAAATCAGAGTGATTATCATTATCAAGGGGATTCTCTCTCTAGGGAATGAGGATACAGTGCCCAGCTTGCGGCAAATAGCTTCGTATCTATATGCAGCTAGAAGGACCACAGACCAGTTTCTGCTGAGTTGAAAGGCAAAGAGGAATCCGCTGAGCCCTTGGTGTATCACGATTAGAGTGGCCATCAGTCTGATATGGTTTTGGCTCTGGTATTCGGTAAGGTTGCCTGCTATATGGCTCTCCTTTTTAATGTAGAGTTCAAGAGTTTTGCTTGCGATGGTGTGAAAGAAGAGACTGCACCCAAAACAGATCTCAAAGACAGAAAGACTCTTCAGAATTGAACTCAAAGAACTGTTTTTCCACAGGCGATGTCCAAATATCTTCAGAGAAAGGCCATTGAGTAAAACATTGAGTGGGGCAAGGGCAAGGACAAGAATATTGTAAATCTTGAATATCTGACTGTAGGGATCAGTCTCCAGATGCCTGTCTTCACATCCCCTCCGAGTTATTTCAAAAAGAAGGTAATCTTCTTTAAATTGTTCTGATACACTCGAAATATTCATATTTTTGGTCTTTTCTTGATTTCTGTAAAAATATAACAAAGACCAAAGAGTTGACTGAGACCGTTTCTCATTTGTGTTACGTGAGGGTACGTACACATTTCAGTAGGTTAGTAAATCTGGACAAATGGATGGAGCTGTGATCTCAGTGTACCTTTTTACGGTTTGTCTAAAAGAACGCCAAGTTTATTACTCATTACTCTTTCATAGGACTAAAGGAGTGGTCCGAGATGCTGCAGGTCTAAAGTAAGCCTGACGAAAGCTATTCTTTTTTTCAGAAGCTTGTAAATATTTTTTGCCAAAAAGCATTCTTAAAGGGGCTGAAATAAGAATGGCATAACCTTATTATGCAGTGTCTCCTAGTAAGTCTACCCAAACTGCCCAAAATCTGCTGCATCAATTCAATTGGTTTATCAAGTCTCGGTTTCGCTAATGGGCAATTTACTCGCTCCATCATCGTACCCTCGCCGGCCGACACGGCTTCCCGGCCAAGCCAGCGCCCCCCAGCCCTCCAGTCCGTCGAAAGTTTTGCAACCCACCCGAACATTGCCTTCACTCATTTCCGGAAATACCTGGAAACGCCACCTCTACTACCTTTAAATTCTAAAAATTACAAAAGTGCAAGTTCCTCTGTTAAATATCCTTACATGTAAGTATCTTTTTGCAATAGACACGCAGAAATTTAGGTTACGCGATTCAGCTTAATTAACAAATAGAGCGGATTTCTTGTTATATTCATGAATACAGCTGTTGGGAAAAATAGGGGTAAAAATGTATATCATTTCAGTATTCGGACATAAAAGCAAATAAATATTAAGAATATAATGATGTTTGGGAAATTGACATGCAAGCACTCTTTTGGAGCTATTACCGTTAATGGTTTTACTTCTGAATTTTACTCGGACATTGCCATTTTAACAGATTTCGAATTCGCATAGCTCTTGACTCATAACACTTTAACTGTAGTATCCCGAGGCTTCCCTAATGACGAAAGAATGTACACCATTTGGGCAGAATATGAGTCGCCAACTTATAGAAGGTCTGGGATGCCAATGAGTTAGTCCACAGACTAGCCAGTCTTGCAGAGATATAATGGCGGAGCCCCAAAGAACCACCTTTCCAAACCCGAGTGATAAGCAAACAGTCAATCAAGCTTTTCTTCATAGTACTTCCCAATTCATTAAGCCGTGACACAGACGTCCAAATTCACTCATGACCATGCCTTCGTATCAGCAGTCTGTGAGCCGCTATTGGGATGATATTTAGACCTGCCTCCTATTGCCGTTACAGCATGGATACCACTTGGGTTGGAAGAAAGTATACCACTAAGTCTGCCAATATACCAAGACAGCAAGTAAACAGGATAGAATTATGCATAAATAAAAAAATTTCGGTTGCATAGTCTTTAATGTCATTTATTTGGCATTTGCTGTTAGGGAAAAATGCATTTAGCGACAGCTTTTCTCAACAATAAAACATATTTGGAATCAGAAGAAAACCATGAATTTGTTCTCGTTAAATGTTGTTTGCCTCTAGCGCCAAACACAAGTGGTTTCTTGTTAAGCTAGCAACAGACAGTCGGTGGTCGTCCAAGCATAATAGTTTCAAATGAAGCTTATTTTTACCACAGTGCTTGAAATTCCCAGATGCTAATCCAAATTTTGTCGTTCTGAGCTATTTTCAATCATTTTTACTCACAGATTTCTATTTTCGACCATCTGAAAGAACAAATGCGCTGTTTATCTGAAAGGCAAATGCATTTTTGCGATCCTGTAACTGTCCTTCTAAGATACAACGTCGTCTTAGTTTGCGTGAATCTTCCAAGTTGGCTGGTGAAGCAAACGGGCGAGTAGTGATATTTTTACCGTGGAGAATTATGAGGAAAGCAAAATGGATATGACAATTCTGGCTCGCCGATCCGGAAGAAGTTAAGTACATATGCAAAGAGGAAAACCTTAAAAAGTCCATAAGAGTTTTCGTTGCATGCCAAATTTTATTATAAGTTTGAGCTCGTTTTGTAATACAGGTCTTATATTGCACGTTAGTGAGAAAATGCTTGAACCAAAGTGCGCATAGCAAGACACCTACTTTTCAAAATTGAAATCACAATGAACAAGAAATTGTCTTTGAGCGGCATTGCTTTAAGTTTCCAGTTCTGTACTTTCCCGATCTTTATTGCCCACTTTCGTTTAATGAAAGTGTTGCTGGAATTCGTCACAGACATTTCCTTCGGTCTCATAGCAGCGGATTATCTTAAGTTTATTGAAATCACCCTCAAGTCACTTGACCTTTTACATCTCTACTGGTTTGCATATTTAAAGTGTCATCTTTAACGGATCTTTAACGGCAATTGGGATCTCATGTCTAGCCTCCCCAGACTGAATGGCATCAACTAATTTGAGTTGCCCATTATTTCACTGCTGGAGAAATGGAACTGCATTCCAAGTGGTTGTGACCAAACTAGCTGCTCTCTAGTTTTGCAATTTAAACATTCACTTGGAAATTCATGAAGTTTTACTTCCCTGTTAAGTCAAATGTGAATGTGATTTGTGCAATGACAGCGGTTTGGGCTTTAAAAAGGCAAAAGAAGGAATAATTTTCTAGACTTTGATAACTCTATCATAATTGCATGCTTCATTTGTTTGCAGTGAATTTAATTGAGGTAGACTAAATAAAGTACAAAGTCTTTCCTCTTTTAGCTAAAACGACTTTAAGAGCATCTGGAAGACCAGAAGCTCTGATTAGACCTTTAGTTTAGAATGCCATCAATTTAGGCTGAGATAGTTTGGCATGACCCATAAACTTCTTTATTTTCACGATGGCCTTTGCAAGCGAATTACTTGGCAAGCGTTACACGACAGCTCAATTAGAAATCGTATTTGAGGTGCCGAGGTTCTCCCGATCGTCTCAGGAGCATTTTTAAAAAAAGCATACAAAACAGTCATCATTCGAGGGAAATTACTCACCCCTTCTGTAAAAAAGGAGATTATGGCAGTTGCATACTTAACCGCACTTCCAATCCACATTTACTTTAATACATTTCTGGATAAATTACATGCTAAAGTTTCGCTCCAACTTGACATTTTCTACTTAACCCCAAAAAATACTACTTTGATTAAAGGATAACCTCTGGTAGTTCTCACGCTTCATTTATTACCAATTTACTCCAACAAATTCTCTCACTCCTCAAAATTAAAAGTGCGACTTAATCTATTTATACCTATATTTCCTTCAAAAGGCTATATTTTATTAACGAATTATTCCAACCGTCTGCGGAAACGATTTGTTGTACCACCCTGACCCTTATATCAAGACCACGGAATAAAAACTTTCCGTTTGTGGCCCCGTTTACCTAGAACCAGATTTTCCTCATTAAATAAACTATCAAAGTGCTTCACTTTTAACTAATTATTAGAAGTCGCAGAAGGTCTAGTCACTTCGGTACTTCCACTGTTCCTCCCAAAGGCCCTATACCAATCTCAGCGCAAAGACTTTGCCTTTCCAAGTTGGTGGAATTTTGGTTCACTTCATCTTTCTTTTTTCTCTTCCCAACATGTGGTTCTTAATCACTTATAGGCAGAGTTGATTCATTGGTGGACCAGGAATGACCAGATGATACACAGCACTGCTATTAATTTATGTCGTGCTGATTGGAGCCATCCCGAGCGGAAAGAATGTTAGGAATAATGAAGGGAGGTTTAAAGCGGTGTATTGGCCTGTGGAGCGAAGGGAACCGTTGGGGGGACTTCACGATTACCTCTTCAGTTTGGGGTAAAGTGGGGAGCATTTTTAATCCTTAAGCGCACAGCAGATCCAAGCCATTTTTTAATCGTAGAATGAGGCCATATATCTAAAGGAGTTTCCTCATGCCAAAGCAAACTCCTTTTTGCAAAGCTGTACTAAGATCAAAAAATGCATACATTGCTACGAAGGGTAATGTTAAAAATCACTTTAGCCATTTTATCACATCAGCCGACACCCACTTTTTAAGTTTGAAAGTTTAAGAAGATCTTACTCTTCTAAAACTGTGGGTGTTGAGTTAAATTTCTGTGGACTGATTTCTGTAACCGCGATTAAATCAGTAATGAGACTTCTTTCTTGAGCAGAGGACATTGCCTATTTAGAAATCTGTCGCATGGAAAAGCAAAATGCTAAGGTGATGAGGGCACCGTATTATACTTAAGAGGAAATAAATCAAGCTTTATAAATTAAAATGTCCTCTAATGCAAACCTTTCATTTGCACTGCTCAGAGAGGGATCATTTTGCCACCAAAACTTTAATGCATTTTTCGCTCTCATCATCAGATGAAACAAAAGAAAATTAAGCATATCAAAGTAATAACTAATGGCCTCTGAGGAACCCAAAAAATCCAGAGCAATAATCATACTCATTGTTAAAGTTGTGAAATATACCCCAGCCTGCTGCATGAAACGCTTTCATCACTTGCAAAAACCCTCTACGGTGAAAAGCGTGTGCTGATTTGACTACCTTTTATCTCCTTTTGGACTGTAATTATTAAAACTAGTGCTATCATTGCATTTAAATGTGGTTGGAAGGAACAACTTCCCTGCTGGTCTGCAGGTACAGCTTATTGTTTCCTTCCACTTATCTGCTCGTGAATGGAGCATTGTCTGAACATTGCTATTTATTCAACACTAACACTAAAATTCCATTAAATATTTTAATAGCTATTATTTAGTTATGAATATTAAAATGCTTAAATACATTTGGTCTGGAGTAATACGAGATTTAAAACTGCTAGCAACAGCATGTTTAGGAAAAGAGGCACAAAACGTGTGGAAACTAAATAGAAAAATTGTCGCTTATAACCTTATTTCAGAATTTTTGAACCCAATTAAACCATATTGATAGTTAATCTTTCGCAAGCCTTTTTGGTCTACTTTAGTGCAAGTACTCAGAAGTAATGATGGAGTGGGGCGGACTTCCGCATTGTGTTGATGTAAGGGAGATAAAAGCAGTGGAGTTACTCGGTATATGGGGACCCTCTAATTGTGGAGGAACGAATCGTACCTTATTAAGTCCAAGTTTTCCTTAGAGAACTTGATAGCCAAAGCAATTTGCTATAGTAGGATTTTTTCAGCACTATGGAACAATCGTGCAATAACCAACTTCTTACATTTCCTCTCATTGAAAATTATTACTTCCCATGTTTTGATAAATATTTTTCAAATCGTGTCCTTCATGAACTAGCAATGCATCTGCACATATATGGTTTTGAGATGCTGTAATAAAGCAACGAACCCAAATTAGAGGTGAGGCTGAGAGGCAGTGTGACGGTTCCGTTATAAAGCATTATGCTTTACCATGACCCAATTACGGACAAGTAAATGAACTTACCACACGGATTTCATAAACACTATTGTATTTAATGAAGACTGAGACATAAGCCAGAGACGTACATCTGGTAGTATCTAGACTCACAGGTATGCCATGGATAGGGTGAAGAATCACTCGAATTACCCATTAGTCGCATTCTGATTGGTCAACCAGCCAACCATTGTCAGCTGATTGGTTGACTGCGATCAGGTCATAGGTGGGAGCCGTCTCTGAACGTGGATGCATAAAGAACGCTAGCAGGAATGATTAAAGTCATGGATACAAATTAATTGCCTATTTATATACCTCATCTGAGCCTACAGAAATGGGATTAATTAGTACATTTCGCCCGCATTTTCCAAAAAAAGAGTTAGATTTAATAACGCCTACGATGCATCTTACTCTATGCATATATATTTAGAACCGACTTGGCAAAGGAGTAAAGTCTTTGAAATATTTTTCAAACCTCCCATTGGACGATCTCATCAGATAGTTCCAAGGAGTGATCAGCTTTTACGACAAGGTCAACCAGTTTTAGAGCTGGTGCATGGTTTTCGGAGCTTCTTTTTTATATTTTAACCTATGAGCGACTTATGGTGGTGGAGGAGGTCAAACAGTCTTAACATTGTAAGCGCTTCTATGCAGTAAGCAAGGAACGACCGTGAAGACACAGCTATTAACTTATCAATGGAATCAAGGTCCCTTCATTATTTCAAAGAAAAATGCTTATGCCTTAGTAGTCCTGTCGGTGTGAAATTACCCATAGTAATCATCATAACCTAGGTTTTGTTAATCAACATACATATTTAGGTTAAATGCGGATAAATCGAATTCATCTGGATGTATGGTTCAAGATGCATCGCGCAATTAGAAAGTCGTCTCTTCTTTTTCACTAGAGAGCTTTCTGTTGTCCAAAAATACCGGAATGGGCAACAAAAACGAAGGAAACGCCTTTAAAGGCGCAAAGCATAAGCTTTTGCCTGACATTTTAATTAGATTTCAAAGGCCTTAAAAAGCCGCTCAAGGCCACTGATTAATTACGTGCCCATGTACGAAGGCAATGAGTTGTACGAGTAGACTGCCGTTCATGTACATGGCCTTGGCTTTGGTTTCTGGGTGAGAAATTTTAAAGCATGACTTTCACTGGCGTACGTTGTGTAGTTTAGCATGAAAACCTCATTTTCCGTGGGTGCCAAGCTACCTTGATGTCATGGCGCCCCGTGAGATGGCAACAGCACTTTCTGAATCATATAAATCATTAAAATATATCACGTTTAGTCAAATTTGTAGCAACACTTGAATCACTATTTCTTACCTGATTCGCAAATTGGCAACGACTCTAAACAGTTCCTTAGTAATTTAATTTAAGGTCTCACAGGTGTGTAGATCGAAATGCCTTTATACAGCAGCTTTGCAAGGCCGAAGGAAGTGGATAATGTCTGGCTTAACCGAAAAAAGTCTACTTAAAACGTTCTTAAAAGGCAACTGAGAGTTAAAAAGGATAAAATTTGTGTCTCTTGATGGGATGTGGTGACTAACTTGGTCGTATGAATGTGTGGCAAATCACCAACGTTACGCACCACAATATACAAGATGCAGTTCCAGTTGATAGATCATGGGGATTCCGCCTTCAACTCCCAGCAGATTTATATGCCCTTCATCGGAAAAAGAGGATTAAGTTTTTTGACCTGATGCAGGTGCCCGTTTCATTTGAAAAACTTGTTGTCGAAAAGGTTCAAGGGAATTATACTTGACCACCCTTCAATTATGCCAAGCATGACATTTATTAATCTGCATTCTTCATCCTTCCTCTTCATCAGCCCTAAGTTACGTGACTTGACATGGCATGCTGCAAGTTTCACCAAAAAACAATCATATGTCTATAGAAAATTCACTTATGTGGGAGAATAGCTGTTTCCATGTGGAAAGAGTTGAAATCTAAAAAATCGCATTGAGTGCTAAAGTAGCCACAAAATGCTAAGTTTGCATTCATTTATCAGCAAAAAACTTCACTCACCATGCCTTTATTAAAAACCCGATTTGTTATAGAGCGTCGATGATTGCACAGTTGTCCTATGAAGTGGAGCATTTCATTTTCCGCAAGAACATTTTCGTGGGGTTTGGCCGAAAATTTAAAATTACAAATTATATTTACTTTGCCACACATGATCTCATGCCTTAACTCCGAGGTTTTTTCAATCTATTATCTTCTGCAGTAAGGTGAGGCATTGTACTACTCTAATTGTTTGCTAATCTGCTCATTTTGGTTACACAGGCACTTAAGCTTCCGTCTTCATACTTCTCCGGACGACATGGCCCTGGATCAAACAAGTGGCCCTCAAGCCCGTATATCCTTTGGCACTACGAAATCTGCCTGTGTATTATGTATTCTTTCGGCTTCGTAAAGAATAACTTAAAATCGTGCTGTTGCCAGGCACTCTGAGTATAAAGAAACAACCTCTTTCCTGTGCAGAATCCAGTCTCCATGCATGTTTAGGACTAGATAAAGAATGACCTATTTTGCGCTTGTTAAAGCCACCTTTCCTTCGAATGACATGCATGCAGGCATGTTTTTTATTAGAAAGCACACTGCTTCCTCCGATCACTGAAAGTAAAGCTGTGTTAAATTAAAATTATTTAAATCTTAACAGATTCATCTTTCTCACTCATTTGCACAAGGCCCAAGAGAGTTTGACGCTTCACTAAAACTGGGGTTAAAGTTCACAGCATTGAACGTAGTTGTAAGGTTCACAACCGGAATAGCTCGCAGTTTCCTGTGGTTAGAATGCTTTTGCATGTGGTCTCAAGTAAAGACTTCGCCATTGGAGTACAGCGACCTCTTTGGGTAGTCTATGCAAAGTTGCTTTAATGGTTCTACCAACTTTTTATCCATTAACCTAACCATATTTTATAAATAATGCCAACGCAATCTATAAACACCGACATTTTTAACCTGGGGATGTGTTCAATGAGCTACAAGTATACCATGCAAAGTTAATAGCCTAATTGCTTGTTTATCCCTCGGTTTCATTCCTCTAAAACTCCGCCACTGCACCCTCCCAAGGAGACTTGATTCCCGAACCATGCCTTTTAGTCTTTAAGTCTTGCTGTGCACTGGCAGTGCATATTCTGTCAGAGTAGTGTGCCCTCTCCCGTCTTCAAGGAAGTCTCAGGTCGCAACATCAAGCGCGATTTTAAGCAGACACTTTGTCCATTTGACCCTTAAAAATTTACTAATATTTTTGGTACTCTTAATAGGATGTCGTTCACTCATTTCAAAGAGCACAAAGATCCCATTTAGGCATACAACGATTAGAAGCTCTTTCTAACCCACTTAATTTGGCTCATTTAAAAATAATGCGACCAGCAAAGCAGCTATTGAAAAAAAAAACTTTCTAGTGCTGTCGGTACAGATTTTATTAATGTTCTGTGTCGAAAAACGAATAACGTGTCGGAAAATCGGTTACTTAAAAATGTTTTAATCTTCTTAACTTTGCAAAGAAATAGTATTTGAACGGCAAATGTCAATAATATACCGTGTACAAAATCCCATTTTATGCAATCTGAAGCTGGTTTAGACCTCAACAGAGCCTTACTGCAGCAGGAACCTTGCTTCAACCGTTATAGTTTACGCAGGGTAGACACAAGATATAACTCCCTTTAGTACACTCGATTTGGTGCTGAACGAATGCTGCCATATTGGGGAGACGCTTCCTCAAGCACTGATAGACTGAATGACTGTCTCTTCCGTCCCTAATGCAGTCAACGCGAGGAGCTTTTTACTCTGTACGCAGACGCAAACCTGTTCAGCACGGAGTTAGTTTTTGTAATCCCGAGACTTCGGGATCTTGGGTTTATTGTGTGGAGGCAGTAACGCTAAGTACGGTCTGTCAGCAGGCGTAAATCAAGGAATGGCAGTTTGGAAACAAACCCAGAAATGCTCACCCTCGTCGTGGGCGACACACTGTAGATAGCTTTGCATCAACGTTTCCTCAAGAAATAAGATCTCACAAATTTATAGAATCCTCCAAGTGTCCTCCATTCTGTTAGCCTCAATCTTGTTTTGGCAGACTAACTTATGATTTTCACCTCTCAGCCGTTGATTTCCGTAAGCATTTTTAATGGTATAATCCCTTGATTGTGCATTTTGTTAATGAGTATAAAGAAGGCGCTTAGTCAAACTTACTTTCCCCTGATAAACTCAAGTCACAAATGCTCACCGGCAAACAGCTACGCAGCAGATGTCCGTCATTTGGCAATTTTATTGCAAAGATCAGTCCTTAAAGTTCAACAAAAATAAGTTTTTTCCCAAGTCTTTGATGTTTCATCACTGGAGGACCTTTTTGTTCACTTCGCGAAGCATTTTTCGAACTAGAATTGGTGAAAAAAGGGCAATTGGTGAAAGCAAATAATCAACTCATTTATTTCAAATTTAGCATTTAGGTATTTGTTTATGACAGTAGACTTCTTGCTAGTTATACCTTAACAAGTTTTGACAAGCATATTGACTATTTCAGTTTTACAAGCAAATTTGTGCCTTAAATGTAATGTGCAAGGGCAGCAGAGCGGTGTATGCCAAAATTGCTTGGTTTGCTGAGCCAATTGACAAGTCATTTACAAGGTCTTTCCCAAGGTAGCAAAAATTAGGCCATTAGCTGTTTTCTTACACTCATTTTAAAGGGCTCGTAGTGACTTGCTTTCGTTGAGCTTAAAGGCTCTTTTGACGCATCGAAGAAGTCAAACGCTACCAGTCGTGCTGAGTTCACACACGGTTCGATTTGCAAGTATCCAGACCTATTCCAATTAGTCTTGGGCACTTTCATCCGGATGTTTCCTGTCTCCACGTTAGTAGGCTCGTTTTCTGGTCATCTCTGGAAAGCAAACACTTGTGAAGGGAGGATGCAGTGCATTGGAAGAAAATAATGCCAAGTGCTATTTCAAGCTGCAAGACTTAAATGCTATATTTAGACTTCACCCGCTTGTAGGTGAATTTTCCGTTTCCCCGAGTGGAGAAAAAACGCCTCCCTATGAGGATAGAGATGGCATCATGGTGGTGGTTGTTTTTCCGTCACTAACATTTTGATTAGACACTTAATCTTTTATTAGGACACTGATCAAATTTAGCTTAAAATTGTCAATATCTCCACATTCGAATGTAGTTCAAAGGTCTAGCATTATGCCAATAAACATTTAACATCTTGAAAAATCAACTCAATGCAACTCAATAGGCATTCACAGAGAAGTAAAATATCCAATTTTACAGATGCATCTAAGAGCGGAACTCAATGAGGGACAAAAAAGTCTGCATGTCGTTACTAATGGCCCGCAGTCCAAAGGACAGTCTGGATTCTGTTTATAAAGCTGATTTGGGCCTGAAAGGGGCTCAGAGATAAGTTATATTTATGAGTTCCGGTATAAGATTCGAAACCCCGTATATCTATCCGCGCCCTGAGGGAACTTCAAGGACACTGTGTTTGACATCTGAATGATGTCAACCTCTCAAAGACGCCTGGGCATCTGCCATTGACCGCTTTGACTGCTCAAAGGATAGCAGTCTCTTATGTGGACCAACTCCCGATCAGTAAGCGACAGGGCAATAGCCTTCGCATGTCAGTTTCGGGCATACTCTTTGGAGGTTGTAATTTCGAGAAGTTGGCCTCCTCCTGATTAAACTCGACTATTCATTACATTTAACACCTTCCTAGAGTATGCTCATTTATGCCAAAAACCTTTGGACTCGCAGTGAGCATCTCGAGTTGTCCTTTTACAACGCTTTGATGCGGCTGAATTTGTGCAGGCACGTTTTGGCATGGTTTCTCCTTACAACAGCTATTCCCGCAAAAATACAATAAACCTGATTTAAAGTTCTTGCGGTTCCACCGCTTTTATTCTTATTTATCATTATTTATGACTTTCAATGAAACTCCTTCGAATCTTAAGCGCGTTTTTCTGGTTTTATTAGCACGATAATTTGAAGTAAACGAAACTCTCAACTTAGTCCTAAAAATTAACCCATGTTTATGTCTAAGTTGTCTTTACAATTAAATTTGGTGTTAATACAAAGAGAGGAAATGGTGAATTACGATGGCAAAAAAAACTGGAACATCTATGTCTTCGACTTGCGATTTCCACTTTTCCCCGATTTCAGCCCTAAGACCTTTTGCGTTGTTTGATGTTTTGGTATTTTTACCATCAACAGCGATGGTAGGACTTTGTTTCTAAGCAGGGATGATGCAGCGTTGTTAAGGCACCCTATTGTCCTGTAGAACCTCTAAAATTATACTCCGTGAAAAATTGTATCGTGATATAGCCATTCATAAAAGTTGCTAGAGAGCGTTTACCACGTGGCAAGAGGAGCAGTCAGATCATTCCTAAATGTCTTCAAAGTGAATATTTTCCCGTTGGTAAAAGCATCGCTTTGTTTAGTTAACTGCATATCCTCTCAACTGACAACTAATCAATTCAACGGGTTTACTTACATTTTAATGTCCCCATACAGGTTTCTTGTTTTTTGTTATGCGAATCTTGATGTTTTAGTCCAACCTACTTTATTAGTTTTTTTGTAATTTTTCATGCTTAAAATGTATTCTCGACGTACCAGAGGGCTTGAAAGTCTACCCCAATGGCCCTGCGGCCATGTCGCAGTGCTGGTGCACAGGGACGGAACCTTAAGTACCCGAGTGAACCAAACGAAGGATTAAGCAAACAATCAATGCATTATGAGACCACTCTCCTCTTTGAAGCGCAGTCCCTAAGTTAGCTCTGGTAACTACTACTTTAACCACCACAAATTTTTTGGCGTTTTAGAGATAGCTTTCACAATTTAGTAGCGTCGTTTGTCAAATTCGTGTGTAACTGGAAGGATGTTTGACCTCACTGCCACCGATTACCCTTAAAGATCTTACTACAACAGGATTTTTGTCCTGTTTTGGCGATGTGTTATTAAATGAAACCTGTAGACTGTCACTAATGTCCATTGTCAGTTATAAAAATGCCGGCCTAAATGCAGAGCTATTTGTCAAAGTACAGGAATTAAAACAGTCTCACGGAACCTTTTTTGTTTTAGTGTTGCCCAGTCATGTGCCTATCTGGTTTAGATCCTGCTAGTGGGGAGACGTTGGAGGAGGTATCAGGTGTTCACTTAATTTCCATCTGCCCATAGGTACCGTAAATGATCTTATAACAAGCTTTATCAAGTGTTTTATGGTCATGGCTGGTTTTGCATTGATTGCCAATAGCGTTTCTGCAGAATACGGGACTGAGATAAGTGTCCAAGCTGGACGCCATTTTTGAACTTCTGTTAAGGAGCATCACCCATGCTCTCCTTCTGTCACGTCCATTAGGATCGGATTGGTTTTGCGCTACTTCGTTGTATTAGAAAGAATACATAACACAACCACCAAATATTTGTTTCCCAACTACTGAAGTACTAAGGAACACCAACAAAACTCAGAGACCACAGTACCCAGAGAAAGTACAAAACAGTAGATTTAAGTGGTCAAAAAACAAACTAAAGAGTTAAACAAACAAGCAAAGTACTATACTGCACCAATTTTTACAATGGCTTTGAATATGAGTAGAATAATATCAAGTGCATTATCAATAGGACTTTGAAAGTTCTTTGTTTCCCTCTCTGGATTAATAGGTATCACGATAGAAACAACACGAGTTATAAGCAATAATGATAGCCGAATGATGATTTGACCGCCTTCTTTGCCATTTTTCCTCCCACTCAGTTGTAAGACAATCGCTTTCATTTATGCCAGACTTCCTCCACCTGCTATGAGAGGCACTCATGGAGGAATGAACGCTTCACCGGTTTCCTTCTTCCACAATCCACTCTGTATCGCCCCAGTCTCTTAAACACCACCACCACCACCACTACCATCATTATTCCCACTTTCTCGAAGTGGTCCCAGCCTCCTCCCCCTCCTCCTCCTCCTCCTCCTCCTCCTCCTCCTCCTCATCCGCATCCGCATCCGCATCATCGATCCTACTTATTCTTGCACAAAGCGTCTCTTTTGTCGTGCTTTTCGTGCACTTCATTCACCTCCTCCATCTTCGTTGGCAAAGCCACCACAACGGATAATCGGAGAAACGAAAAATGGTGACAAGTTTGTCAACGGCTTTTTTACTTCCTGTCGAATGGGTAAAAAATGGCAGTCACTTCCATTGACGGTTTTCTCAAGCACTAAACCACATTGATGTCGCCTACCAGTAGGCATGATGTAGGTGCGTTATCACCTCCAAATGGCTGGGTGCTAAGTTCATCAGTGTGCTGGAGCTAGTGAAAGCGATCGTGGCAGGAGTTCACTCAGTAGGCCAATTTCCCCTCGTGAAGACTTGCTACCTAGCTTGATCTCAACTTTCTGTGCCTTTCCTGAGACAGCCTCGTGGATTATTGCCACGGTTAATTAACCAAAGGGAGTGTCACTGGTGTTTCACTCGCAACCGAGAAGAGTGGCATTGTGAATGCAGGAGTTCACTTCCTTGCTAATGTCATGGAAGGAAGTCAAGCAGCTCCGATGCAGACTGAAGTAGTCATGGATGTACTTGTGCTATCAGATGCCCTAACCCCAACCCCAACCCCAACCCCAATCCAACCCGACCCAATCCAACCTAATCCAACCCAGCGATGACTGCTGATGGGGAATCCGGTCAATTGACCTCTAAGTGATTCCCTTGTATAGCGTTGTCCGCACTTTTTCGTTAATGGCCAAAAGTGCGTGTGCTTTCACGAGTGGGTGGTCCGTACGGCCAATGAGGCAATTGAGCCGAAAGTTGGCACACCAACTGCCACGCCACCTGTAGGACTGGAAGTAGCGACGTTGTGCGTTGTTCGGGCGAGCAGACAATGTGCGAAGCAGTCTGCTAAGTAGCCGCATTTCTGGCGGTGGGAGAGAAGCGGTTGTTGCACTATGATACGATTGCAGCCTGACTGCATCAACAGCCGAGGTGCCAGCAGCCGCATTGATTCTCCCGGTTCAGACCAAATCTGCCGGGACAGGGTCAGGGCAGGGTTGATGTGGGATCAGTTGGTAGAGGAGGTAAGGCGCAGTGCACCGACTACCTACCCACCTACCTCACATTGATGAATACCCTCATCAACTGTCAGGTGATAGGATTTTGCTTTTGCGAAAGACGTTGCATCTACTGTGCACAGGTTTGATCTCCTCTGAAGTTCTCTTCAGCACTGCAGTGCACGTTGACCGTGTAGATTCAACACATGAATTCTGTACCTGGAAGTGAAGATTAGGACTTGCGGAGAGGAACCTGCCAAGCTTTCAGGCAGGAAAATGCCCCGTGATTACAGACCGAGGTCACACGCGGCGGTAGCCTACCTGGTAGTCCAACATTGCAAAGCACACATGCAATCCGTGTTCTCAGCACAAATATACAAAGACAACTACCGTCCCAACAGCGCAAAGTGAGTTTTAAGTAATGCCACATAAAATCAGTGCTGTTTTGTGCATGCAAAGCCTTGCAGCTGTGCTCCGCAATTTTCTCTGCGGATGTAAACCTTTCAAGCTTCAATCTGAAATATCCATGCCAAAGTTGTAACATGTTACTCCGTTCTTACAGAGTAAATATGAGGAAGCAGACATCTTTATCACCGGCAGACTTTTCTGAAGGCATAAATAAGCCTTGTGCTTGGTGGACTATGCATCGTCGACGTAAAGAAGGCGATGGGCTACTAATATGACTCTCTGCAAGCAAAAGGGAGAATTTAGCATGCTACCGCAGTATGGCACAACAAACAATAGTGGTGTAGTGCGAAGCGCATCACTAAGGATGGCGATCGTTTCGGTCGTTGAAGTGTTTTGCGTGCAAAATAATAAAAACACCAATGCCAAAATGACCGGTGCTTTTGGTTATTGTTTAAAAGAGTTAAAATGCTTGAGAATTGCCGATCTGCTTTTTATTTAAAGTTGTTTGCCGCGCTAACGTCAACACTGTAAGCTTTGCCTTCTGTGAAGAGGATGCATTTTCATGGAAGGCCAAAACCATAGCCAAACCTTTTGTGAAGGGTTCTGACGGCCCCTTGAAACGAGATCGTAACACGCTCTGAATGAGGCAAAGTAGGTGTGTTTCCCTTGCTTACTTTTTTTGTGAGTCTTGTGCACCTTTCATTTTCTGCTGTCGCACAGACATTGGGAAAAGGCATTTTCACCACTGCAACATTTTAATGAACATTATTTTCCATTGTATCTTTCCAGAGACCAAAACTGACAAGTTGGTTAGCAAAACGAAAGATATGTGTAGTCGATGCGTTTGTTTTTGCTACTTCTAGTTTGATACAGTGGGTTGGACAATGGCACACTGAGTGAGTCAGGATAATTCTGAATAAAAAGGAAACAGGTTTTGTTTACAGCCTTTTTGCTATTGTACAGACATGAGGCAATAACCGCGCATTTGTACACGTTCACGAGCCTTGGAGTAAAACCGGTTCAAAATCCTTTGCGTTTGGCGCTTCATGCTGAACAGATGGCTTGAAACGTCGGTTTCTACACCACTTCATTTGACGATCAGAATCATCGTCAAGCAATGGGAACACGCAGTTGTTCGCCTACGCATTCTTGATAGTAGAGTTAATAGGTCTTACCAGACAGAGACAGATCGCCATCTGATTACGCAAACTCCACCCACTTAAACCGCCTTTTGAATTGATCCAAACGCTTACAACAATGTTTTAAACCAACAGTACTCCTATGAAGGGGAATGGAGCAAACGAATTCGGAGGGTAAAAGCATTTCGTTTTGGTCCAAAATCCACAAAGCACCCTCCAAACTTGTCAGATTTTTTTGAGAGGATGGAGTGGGCCTCGAGATTTATTGACTGATGCCGCTCTTGTGATCAGTCGTGGGGAGGCGAAATGCATCCCACTAGCGAGCCCTCCACGCACGCCATGAGCAAATTTGTTGATGGTCTTTCTTACAAAATTGCTTTTTGTGTTTGCAGCTGCTGAGTGGGTGGAGATGGGATCGGCTTTAAAGTGTTCAACAATGATTGGAAACCACCAACGGAAATTGTGCACCGAATGCTAAGTTCCCCACTTGATTGATTAGACAAGTCTACAGATGTGGTCTCGTATCAGATGTCATCCACCACATCCAATGATTTTCTAAACAAACCTGATGCTTAAATCTGAATACATTATTGATGAGATTTGAAAAGGCGCATCAAATCCATAACTCCCCAATCTCGTCAGATGCATTCCGCAAAAATTATCAAGTATTAAGAACGGTTGTTAAGTGTGCAAGGCTGATTGCCTTTGGAGGGTGGTGAAGGACCAGTTATAACATTTCCAACTTTTTGGCAAATGTAGGGGCCGAACGTATGGGAGGGGTTGGAGGCTACTACCAAGCTCTAAAGGTCAAGCAGCCCAGCAGAAGTGCATAGTGCCTGCGAAATAGGAAGGCAGAGTGAAACCAATGATCAAAGTACTGCATGCAGTTATCTTTTTATAGTATCTAATAGAATCAAGAGTTAACCAACGCACTTGTGTGGGTCGCCCTGAAGACGCAGGACCGGTTAAGAAGTCATCTGTCGGCATAAAGTCTCACGGTGATTTTGTAAATATTCAAGCCTAAAACTACTTTACACTATTGATGCGCTGTTTCAGGGAATGGTTTTAATGCTGGCTAGAGGTTTGGTCGTGGTGACCAGACTCTATTTGTGCCGCATGGTTTTCTATTAGTGTAAGCCTCGTTTTAGCGTTATGTCGGTCCATGTGCCAGCCCCGTAAACAGTTCATCATGCCTCCTGGACACCCCCATGTGCCTCGGCGTCTTTAGAGGGGACCTGGACCCAATGTGAAGGGGAAGGATAGACACGTGGTTGAAATGCCGTTGAAATGCGAAAAGTTTGAATCCGGCATTTCAGGAGTTTGTTGCACTCGGCAATGAATGCTCCATCACTGTACTTTCGCTGGACGGCAAGGTCTCTAAACCATGGCAGCAGCCTACTTAGCTCTTCCATGCACCAGCAAAGTGTATTCTGCCCAATAAGCATCATTTCCTTCGACTTCAAGAAAGACTGTAGACGCCATGCTTGCTTACATTATCAATTATTGAAAAGTAAACAATATTTCCAGCTTTATGAGGAATTATATGTAATTCCATTAACATCCATGAGTAATTTGATCTATTGGACTTTCAATTGGTAAAGAATAATATGGCACGAAAATAAATATCAAATATATTTTCTTTTACTACCGTTGTTTGATAAATCATATCTTTTCTTTCCATTGTCAAACTTAGAGGACAACAGCACCATGAATTATGCATTATTTCTTGGAACGAATGTAACGGTAGATTAAGCTTATTTCTCCATTCCAAACGCGATTCCGTATGCCTCGTCTTCAGTGCTATATTTTACATTGTAATTTTTGACCAAATACTCAACGTTATTTGCACTACTCCTAATGAGATCATTTATCAAATAAACCTTATCAATTTATTGCGTTTTCTTGAGCCCGCGACCTGTTCTATGATACGCTCTCTTAATAGTTATTGGCAGCTTCATCCAGTAGAAAGGATGCAACATCCATATGTCCTCTCAAATTCACACTAATGTCAAAACAAACAGATATCAAATGCTCGCACATGTCGAAGGCAGTGATGGAGCTGCTGTCAACTAAGCAAACAAACATCATTCGCTTAAAACAATGGGATTTTAACGACGGCATATATAGGAGTATTGGTAGTAAGGAAAAATCGCCAAACTCACCTAGTTGTTTTACGACGCACTTAACAACAGTAGTGCATAAATTTTTCAACCGGTTTTAAAAACGAGGTGATGATGGGGTGAAAACATGCCAACTAAGGATTCCCACCTCATGATGCGGGTCAAACAGCACCTGACAGCCGTCAAACGTCACTCGCCTTTACTTTACTACTAATACAAAATCAGTATGCGAACATCACTCTCACAAGTCGACAATAAAAGCACACATAGCCTAAATAGGCTAAACCCACCTTTGGTTCAACAAAATGATGTAAAGCTTGCAATAAATGAAAGTTAGACCCAAAAAGCGGTGGCAAGTGACCAAACATTCTAGAGACGCCAGTACTTTCATCAATGAAGAACTCGGGTTCACACAGAATATCTGCACATAAGGAAGTCTCACTCACACGGACTTAATTGTCGTTGTTTGGTGTTGCATTATCCCGAGACATGAAAATGAAGTCGCAAGCAGGCCGCACAAAGATGGAGGGCTGGTATCGTCAAGTAACCTTCTCTAATGCTTCAGCTCTCTGATTAACTCACTGTTTCCGTTTTGCAGGTGCTTTGGGTATCACTGGGCGGTGCATCTTCCGAGTTCAACTAATGTGGTACACCTAGTTAAGGCTTTGTTGACTTAACCCATTCCACATTCATTCAAAGTATTCCTCTTTGCATAACCAGTGGAATTTTTCAAAACAAGCTCATTTTGCCACAAATGACCATGTTCAAAAGTTCAGCAGAGAACCACAAAAAAACAGAACTCAATGAAAAAAACATGATCTTTAAGCAAAGACAAGCATACGATAAACAATTTGACGTGGGACACTATATGTGCACAGTATATAAAATAAGGGGAAAGCAGGATGGGAGCCCGTGAGGCCGGATTGTGTCGAACCAATTGGATTGCGCTGTACCGTCACCGCAGATTGCGAGGGACGGAGACGGAAGGAGCCATGCCACCGACCGCACCAAAACTACCGGAACGAGAGGTAGCCAGTGCGGACTCGAGAAGGGAGAGGCGTTTGCGAAGCAGACCCAACTCCGTCTCCGCCATGTTAAGGTCGCAGCGGGCTCGCGCCAGCTCGGCGGTTAATGCGCGAGACTTGGCGCGTTCGCACACAGCCTCGGCGCGCGCTACCAATGCTACAGAGCGCCAGTGTCGCAACTGCTCTGCTACAGTCTCTAACGCGGCCTCGGATGCACCCAAAACGCAACTGTTGCTGGCCGGTGAAGAAGAGCCTGTCTTTGGCATCTGTACAAAGGAAAGACTTCTTCACGTGACGTGCTAGCAGCCATACAATGCCTTTGTCAACTGAAAGTAGTGCCTCTATAACCATGCATCATATTTAACTTTTGCATGATACGATTCATCTTGGAGAAGAGGAGGTATCAGCCTAACTACCTGTAGACCGCCTTGGAACTCGCCAGATGAGGAGTCGCGGTCAGCGGAGGCGGTACGTCCATTCAGACGGCGGTTGGGCGAACCACCGGTGATGGTGGATTGTCGAGAGAGTGTGCACGCACGACGCGAATCGCGGGAGAACCAGATCTGACCCTGTGACTGTGAGTTCGAGGAATCCGTTAGGCTACCTGTTTGGGATCAATAAAGTGTGTTTGTTTGGCAATGTAAGAAAACACAAACAAGACTATGCCAGCGTGTTAACAATGAGGTGCCACTAATTCAATAGCTGGTGTCGAAGATTTAGAGTCCAACACACATTCAACGCCATCTATACACTCCGGTAGCTTTTGCGTACCATTCCGAAGGATTGAGACTACGGTCAATGGACATGAAGGTATTGACAACGACTGGAGGCTGCAGCAATTTCAAAAAAAAATATTTACTCGTTATACCACGAGGAGTTTCGAGGCCACAGTTTTCTGCCTAAGCAGGCAGCTGTAGCTTCTCAACAAAGAGTTTTGGCCTTTAACGAAGACGTCTTTAATTTCTAGAGTTCAAAAAACATTGCTTTCACATGGAGAGCAAATCCAATTAGAGAGAAAAACCAAGTCTCACACTAGTTGTTTGATATAAGGATGTACTTTTAGCATTCTTGCATCCGTTTCAAGAAAATGAGTCAGTAAGCTAAATTGCATTCATGCTTGGGAATTTTCGCCATTGATAAAGTCCATGAAGAAAATCTACTTCAGAATACCACCCTCACCAGGGTGAATAAATGTTACCAACTCAACTTCCTATGGGAAATAAAATAAGCTCTACAGGTAAGTAGGATGAAGTCTCGTGCATTGAAGCACTTCAATGTTCAAGTCCTGGTGGAAGATTGCATTACAACGAAAGTACCTCCTGAAATACGGACCATAAGATATCTCAACCCTACCCAGACCTGTGAAATCCCAGCATACGTCTTAAGTATCGTGTTCCACCCGAGCGATCATTTGCCAGTCTTAAAGACAAAAAGGCGACCATTTAGCAAAATACTAATTTTGCTGTAAAACTCTGATCGACTTAAGGGGATGGTCTGCCACTCATCAAAAGGTCTAAATCACAAACCAGCAATTGAATTTTGACGGGCAACAGTCCTCGACCAAGGAAAACCATACCAGTCCATCGGACCAAGAAGTACAATTACATTAAGACCAGTTGGAGTCTGGGGCTGAAAACAAGTAACCCGAGTCTACTTAAATTCATGTCAGTAGAAAACGTGAAAACGCCGACGCCGGCACCGGCTATTGAAAGACAACCTGGATGGAGGAGCACGGCTCACACTCAGCAAATTAGCCAGTGCAAACAATAACAACAATAATAATACATAGATGTAAGAACAGTTATCCTAATAGTGAATGTTTCTACAAACCAGCACTGACGCATTGTTGAAATTCTACAGGCAAAACAGGTCTCCATTTACACAGAAATCGCGTGAAAACCTAATTAATTCATTTCAAAGACATTTCAACCCGCAAAAGCAATGCCATTTGACCTAAAGAAATGTACAAAGAAACGATAATCACCGACAATCCAACTCATTAATTTGCAAAAAAGGGCAACTTACACTGGACGACGGATATATTTGAGATTTAGTCAACCAAGTGAAAAAGGCGTCAGAGAGAAATAGAAGTAAAACTTAGATGATGACAACAAATTTGATGAGCATGAACAAGTGCACATGCACCCACAAATAAAAAGGATGCAACATCCATATGTCCTCTCAAATTCACACTAATGTCAAAACAAATAGAAATCACATGCTCGCACATGTCGGAGGCAGTAATGAGGCTGCCGAGCCTCGCCTTCACTTGCCTCATCTTAGCGCCACCAGTGCACGCACCCAATAGTCCCATTCTCCTCATCTGCCAATCATGCACACCCGTGGTAATCACGCCTCGCTCCATGCACCTTTGACATCGCAGCCTTCGATGCAGCAAACCAACACAACCCAACCCAACACAACCCAATTCAACCCAACCAACCCCATCCAACTCACCCGATTTGTAGCAACTGGAATGAACGGAGGTTGTCAACCCTCCAGCGCCTTCTGATGACGGTTCAGTGTAGTTTTGGTGCGTCTGCGGCTGCACCACCAAGGGTGTCGCAGCTGCACCTGCACCAGCACCAGCACTAGCACCAACACCAACATCAACACCAGCAGGTCCCATGGCACCAACAACAGTGGAAGCGAGAGCAGCGCAGCGTAGCTGTGCAAAATGTGTCAGTTCGTAGCGAAACAACTCCTCCTGACGACGAATGAAACCGGCGATGGTGAGGGTGATGACGGGAGTGACAGACATCTCCACATCCGGATCGTAGTCCGCCTGACGCAGGATGTTGGGCGCAAAGACACTGGCCAAATTCTCCACCGTCATCCTATTCTCCTCGCTGTGATCGGCCACCTTTCAATTAGTAACACCGAAATGGCGCCTTGTAAGACGTCTCACGCCCGATCCAACCTCTCCACCCATGACATCCATCCATCCATCCATCCATCCATCCATCCATCCATCCATCCATCCATCCATCCATCCATCCATCCATCCATCCATCCATCCATCCATCCATCCATCCATCCATCCATCCATCCATCCATCCATCCATCCATCCATCCATCCATCCATCCATCCATCCATCCATCCATTCATCCATCCATCCATCCTATGGTACAGCCACCTGACAATCAGACATTGCGATGGCACACACTAGTCTGTGATACACACTCCACCCATTCTCATGCTTCAAAATTGAATGCTGTCATCAGGCGTTACCAGCGTCATGCATTCAGCACCCTAGCAACTAGCCATACTAGCAATTACACAGATACCTCTTAACAACTTCAGAATGGTATCCCGCTGAGGCGCCTCCCATTCAATCATGGCTGCAAATCAACCCAACGTCCCGCAACCCATGGCAAGTGCAACTCCACCGAGTAAGCCTTTGAAGACATAGGCACTCTAGCCTTTCCCATGACACTTCCATCCCTACGCTCCACCCCCACACTCTGATTTCGCCCACTACCCTGACGGTCGACACTTCTCCACGCACTGGCATGCACCAAGTCTGCACCACCACCTCTCCTCCTCCTTCTCATATGACTCCACACAATCCCTTCACTCCTCCGGCAACAACCACACCGACGCCAGTAAACCCAAACTCTCCCATACCCACACGCACCTGCAGAACACTTCAGCCACACTATGCCAACGAGACATTTTTCAACCCTCCACAGACATCCCTGCACACAACTGTGACCACCTCTGTCGTCATGGCTTCGACCCTGCATCACTCACCAAACACCTACGCAAACAAGCAGCCAGTCTGCATGTGTGACGTCCTACTCCACACACCTCATCAGATCAGCAGCTCACCCATCCGCTACCTCCACAACATACCAACATCTTCGCGTCAACATGCAAAACAACCATCCTTGTGCATTCATAACCTCCAGCAGTCCAATCGCACTGCATGAATATCAAGACTGCTCTTCACTTTCCCCACGCATAGGTTGGTTTTGGGGAACGCTTAGGCAAATGAAGCCAGATTCCACCAATTCGCATCAATGCGCGCAAATAAGCCTTACGCATATTATTCCACCTGGGAATCATTCGAACAGGGATGGAAGCCGTGGAAACCTGTAGATCTACCACAAGCACGGATAACGGGGACAAGCAGGATGTTGTTGGATAGTTTGGTAGTGTTAACAAATTTACCTATGCTAAGGTGCCTAAGGAGTTCATAGTTTCGACCCTAGTAGCGATATATTTTGTTACAGCTTCAAGAGTGAAAGCCTAACCTAAGTGCTTCTCGCATTTCCATTTTTCAGTTCTAAAATGAAGGTTTTGAAGCCAACACAGATATTTTGAAATGACATTGCCTCCTGTCACCTTAACTGATATGTAAGGCCTTTCTGGTATTAAATTCTCGTTAGTGACAACAAACTCTACGCATATAAAATTAGAAAAATCCTTTTAGCTTCTATCAAAAGTATACCCCTTACTCATCACGGAAACATGATTCACCTTTTTAGACCAAAAAAGTCAACGAAATCAGGGGAAATCAGCTCAGCAAGCTACCCAAAAGCATGCCATAAGAGAATGCCAATAAGGAATTCAGTTTTAGGACAAAAAAACTCATTGGTGACGCCATGTAAACAAACTGTGTGCCTTAGTAAATCAAAGTTATATCTCCCAACGACCGCCATAAATCGCGATACCTTGCTCTCCGATCTGAGAGGTAACAAACAAGAAACATAAGGAATTCTACTGCGCAAGATGGAGATGAATAGGAGACCACCCACTACTAGTTTCTAAATAAATTACACAAGTTTATTTGCAAGTTCCAACCAATTCGCGGGAAATGCTAACGCATAATTTGGATCTGTACTTGCAGTCTCCCGAAAACTCCTATAAAAGAAGCAGTGAAAAGGCGAAACCAGATACTCAACAGTTTAAATTTCTCAATTTCAAAAAAGAAAAGCCGAAAAGGAATTGGAAGGTTCTATAAACGACGAGAACTGATTAGATTTTTCGAGAAATTCGTAGCATGCCTCCGAATGAGATCACAAACTCGTTGATGCTCTCATTTCAACTCATCCTCCCTTATTTGATTACTAGTGGGTTCAACTTAATCAAATCCTAAAGGGTGACTTAGTCTAATTGTATGCGTAGTGAAAAATAAGGTGTTAATTAGGATATTTCAAAACATTATAAGAGAACGACATTGTCTGCACTGTACACTTAAATACGCGGACATTTTGGTCTCCCATCATAACGCCTTGTGTATGGCACCTGAGCTCCTCTCCATACGCCCTTAGCAAGCATGACATGTTATGGCTAAAGCCAGGTTTAACTGAACAGCCGCAGCAAGCTGTCCAAAGGTCAACGATGACGCATAGGCTGCAAGTATGACTTTTCGGAGCGGTGACCCTACGCAAACGCATACAGAATCGGCCCCTACGCCTCGTCTGTGTGTGGTTAGGATGTATCCACTGTGCTCTTCTGGTGACTGATTTGGAAAAGTGTCTACATTTCACTCGTGTGAGTGACACGGCACTTGGATATTTGACCTGAAAGCACCAAGGTGACTTCGAGAATGCTGCATCTGAAAGAGTAAGATGAACGCATAAAAAGGGTGGGTGGGACAGTGGCAGTGGTATTTTTCACTTAATGTCACATCATCAATGTTTCTAAGGCAACGAACCAAAGAAAAATGTGTGGCTTTGATGCACCGGGGTCGAGCAAAACCACGCCTGATTAATGCAACTGCGTCAGCTCATTGTAAGAAGTAATTCAAAATAAGCAGGATTCTTAATTTTTAGCTAGTCGCGAATAAAAGATCTGGAGTGTAAATTTCTATGGGAAAAAAACTATTAAGCAAATTTGACTCGAGGGCGCAAAAATCGCTACCTTTTCGACACAAATACAAGGGGCCGAGGATACCACTGAATAGGGAATACCATTTGCCTTTTATTACAACACCTTAGAGCACTACACGGATAAGCAAAAAATACAACCCAAATAGCCCTCGGTTGGCACATATGTAGCGCTCTGATTTTCCCTCAGATCAGGGTCACAAAATATGCAACGTGAGTTCCCGCAACAGAAAATAATATCACCTCCAGGAATATTTTAGCAATCCTGGTAGCAGACATGCTATGAAATTTCACCGAGGAAAAGCCGCGCCTCAGGAAACCATCCTGTAAATATCAGGCAACGAAATCCAATTGTGGGATATTTTAAAAGGAAAGCATGGTGCCACTACTAGGGCAGTTGAGGCATTGTAACGATCTCACACATCCTTGATTGGAGGTTGGAGGTACTAAAAGTTAAGCCTAAGAGTCATTAAAACGGCTAACTTATTAATAAGTTAACCTACTAACATAACAAATGATTAAAAGTGATTTACAGGGAAACAGAGCCACAGAGTTTGAGAAGCAGGAGCCCTTGCTACAGACTTAGGAGTGTAATCGCGGACTTGCCATCGTTTAAAATATTGAGTCGCTATCTGCAGATGAACTGGCAAAAAAATTTCTAAAAAGTTGTCAGTCAAATTCAGTTGATAAAAGACCTCATAATCCAACCCATGTGACCGAATTCTGAGGAAATGACAGCTGCAAGAGATTTGTGCAGGATTATGAGAACCCTTCGAAATTTTTCGGTAGAATGTAACTCTATCGGTTCCACCTATGATCTTTGTTTGCCGATCCTTTTGTAAACTGAGAACACCAACCTCTAGGTTTGTGTCTTGCAATATTTTCAGCAATAAATAAAAACTACCCTGGCGGCAACATGATTGTCCACAGCCCTCCCGCAATTCTCGATATCATTGATGGCTGCAACCAATTGGATAACTATGATGTCAAGAAGATTGTGTCCATCACTATGGAAAGGCAGTCATTACAGGCGGCTAAAGCTATGGACTCCACGGAATTGGTGAGTCTACCTCTTGATTTATAACCTAGCGCGATCGCCATCGAAAAAGTGGAAGCCATCCATGAATAGTATGGAAACAGTGAGCGGTGAACAAAACTGAAGGCCTAGAACTTTGCCACAGTATTAGGATCTGACAGAAAATAAGATAGAAGGCTAAGAAATAATGCACTGACAACGGAGCAGAAGTAAAGTCTATGCGTTAATAATGATCGTTTCAGTAATTTCTCCAGAAGCAACAGAATGAATACAGCGCTGCGAAACACGAGATATTCCGGCCGATTATAAGTCATATGCATGAACGCGTGCAGAGGGACTAGACGGAATTGGGGAGACACGACCAATGGGTGCATTGGATTGGGCCGTCTGTACTTGCAGTCAAGAGAGGTAGCGGACGGCAATAAAACCCTCGCGGAGATTTCAAACAGCAGATTATCCTCTCGGAAAGGAGAGCGATGAACCAATGAAAGCGAGGACAACAACAGTGGCAGAAGTTGAGAGCGTCTTTGTGGTACAAGATGGAGGATGGAGACTGCCGGCGGGTGGGGAGAAACAGTCACATAAGTTCATTGATGACTCACTAGCGTGCACATCCTCAGAACCAAACACGAAACTCATCGACTGCAGCTAAAAACGCAGGGAATCTCAAAAATTGAACCCAATCAAATAGGGTGGACATAGGGAGAATATCCGATATTTTTTCCAATTGGCTGATAATGCATAAGTTCGTTGATTGCTCGAGACTCGTCTTCAGCACCTGGTGCATGAAGATCTGGTTATTTTAAATCTATAGTCTCTTATCCATCCAGTACTTGTATAACAAACCTACTTCCCTGCCTTACCCTCTAACTGTAACAGAAAGAAATCTACCTCAATCACGTATTTGACTACATGGACCTTCTAAGTTCTTCACCCTGGCGTTTACGATGCCCATATCGATAGCAAGAAATGGATCCACAACTGGTATTACGTGCAATGAGGTAATGATTTCATGGATTCTTCATCAAATGTAGATGGAGATTGAAGATGGCGGAGCAAATTGGAACTAATAGCCACCGTCAGCATCATAACGTGAAATTTAGGTACTGAGCTTAGGGAGTCTCAAGAATAGAGTGTAATTTCAATAAAACCAAAGATGAGAAGCGTTTCATTTCCCAGCTTTATTTACTTCCTTATTTGACATAAAACTAATTTATTTGCTGCAAGGCTTGATGCAACCACCCAACACAAGTTGATAAGGCACACGTGTCACATATATACGCTACGCCAGTGGCGCACGTGTTGATAAATGAAGAGGAATCCCCATTAAACCACGAATCTGGTCCTCAAAGATATCGAAAACCCACAGCAAAACTATATTCCGCTTAAATACCAATTTTACATAAAAATACATGCGAAAATTTGTGCTCGAAAATAAATTTTGAAAAAAAAGGGACAAAAAGCACTTAAAAATAATTAGATGCTGCGTGTTCACTATCCACAAGTCACTGGAACAAATTAAGCAGCAGATCACCCGTGATATATTAATGTTCCCGTGAGACAAGGCTTACAGAAATTGGCGATCGAGTCGCACAAATGGTCAAAGCTTTTGGCTCAACACCATTGCAACAGCCCGGAGTCTTAATTAAACCAAACGATGTCCATGTATTCTTACAAATCTAACAGCAATTGTATTTACAAAGGCAACTGACTTCATCCAAAATTGGTGAATCGTAGCAGACGACTTGGTGGTGGAAGATTTGTTGCACTTCAATCCACGCCTTTCATTGGAGAAAGTTAATCAGAAAATTGAATCAGGAAATTGAGATACCTCCACAAGGCTGTAAAGGCTACCGGCTGCTGGGTTCTGCCGGAGAGGAAGGTAGGGAACTGCAGGACCAGGAAAAGACAAATTCGGGGAGTTAAATTAGTGGGCAATCAAATTCCCAAAAAGCCAACATAGAAGCGACTGAGAAAATATGGATTTCGAACATTAAAAAACATTCCCTAGACCGCATTTAACAAATCGTCCTCACACTTTTCGCTAGTCAAACTAAAGGAATCACTATTATGACGTTTTCAGGGACTTTAGCATCCAATTGTGTGCAGTACAAAGACATTTATTTTTAAATGCATCTGCCTTTTCAGTCTTCCACAAACTGGCTTCATGGTTGTCTGCCCATGCCACCTCAACAACTAGTCTCTCAGCACTTCTAACGGCTTTAAAAAAAACTTAATTCCAAATCTGTATGCCTCAAAAAGGGAAGTTAATTGCGATCCAAAAACATCATCTCCAAAATTCATGGGGTCCTCAGATAGGCGAATCATCGAAACTGCGTTGACTTTAATGTGCGACCTCCACTTCAGGTTCTGATGGTAGCTTTGGGGAAAATGAGACCAGGGTAAAACAAGCCAAAATTGGTCTGCATCACCGCATTAAAATGACAAACAATGCATTGTTGCAACTCTCTGAAGTCTCGATGCCTCCTTTAAGTTACAAAAAAAACTAAGTGGGACAAAAACAGATGGATTGTGATACAGCCTGGGAATAACACAACGATACCACTTTACACCGATGCAGACATAGAAAAATTTCCACTTCAGTCTCACACAAGGCCGTCAAATTAAGTTACCCTCTAACAACTCGACAAGACTTTGACAGCCAAGCAATCGTGAAGTATAACTTTCCACTATCAAAATTGTTGAGAGAACGAATGAAAATAGGTGACAGACATCAAATTAACAAGAAAGAAGTGTCTCAAATCTTACCGACAGATTAGTCAAGAAATGTACTTTAATTAGAACACTGCAGGAGGAAGGATACAATCATAACCCCCAGAGGAAATGTTACAGAGTAGTCAAAGGCTATCAGAGAAAAGGCGAAGAGTGATGGAGATATCGCAGCCAACGAGAATAAATGACCCAGAATCCTTTCCTAAAGTAGTCATGGGAAAAGCAATGAAGTGAAGAAATTCAGAAAGCAATTGGCAAAGAAATCAAAGAGAGCTAAGAGGAAATGCTGCCGAAAGGAGAAAAGAAAGCCACTAACCTCAGAAAGTAGCTGACTAATAAGCTAAAATGCTCAATTACGATATTGTAGACAAATCCACCAAGACCTTATCCAAGGAGTACTCAAACAATTTTCTTTATCTGAGCCCCTGTAAAGCCGCCGACGGAGTTTAAAGGCAGACTGTCAAGAATCCTTTCACGAAATAATAAGTAAACAATTACTTTAAAACAAACCTCAGACAGCAGTTGACAAAGGAATTGAAGGAGCCTATAATTGGGCGCAGGCAGGCACTCGAGTTGGTCGATGATAGGTTTGAGATCCTGTCCATCCTCAATAAGGTAGCCAGTTGCTTTGAGTCGGTCGTACTGGCGGTAGGGAATCACGGGTTCAGGTAGCTCACGGAGGTACTGCTTTAGGACGCCTGCGGCAGCGTGGGCGTCGTGTTCACTGGCACGGAGAATCGGGTCCGGTCGGGCCATATCATAGGCATCGCAGAGTTCCTCTATTACGTGCCGTGAACCACACTTCCTGCGGTAAACACACACGGTGTTAGAGACATTTGATTTCACTAATATTGGCCCCACCAACTACATCGGTTGGAGTCGCATCAGCATCCACGACGCAAACTATTCGAAACCTCAATTCTTAAATCCGTTGCTCCCGCTACAAATGGTTACATCTAATAGATCCAAGCTATGCGTACACCACTGATGTTGTCTTTTAGCCTTCCCAAACATCTTCAGTAAAGCTTCCCTAGAACTCAGCTTATAACGCCTTTCAGGACAAATCACAACTCAATATTACAGAAGGAAGACATCTGAGGAGAACTAACACAAAATGGCAGGTGAAAAGGTGACAAACTTCGGTCCTCGCCTAAATTTTAGGTCAGGAGCAAAATGAGGGCACATTTTAACGAGCCTAAAGGTTGCTAACATAAACGAAATAAAAAAGAACCGATCGTTCATCGTGATCAATGTCTACCCACGTCCTGAAAACCCATGGAAGGTGCGAGCGGCTCAGATGATCGGCTGAGAGGCGTTAAAATGGCAGGGTAGAGCAAAGGAGGACTAGATGGAAAACACAGCCCTATACGTGCATAGGTTTTTGAATGAATGCTTCGACTGAAATGCGGTGACTTATGAAATTCGGCGATCATTTACTTCTAAACAACGTTAAAACCAGGAACTTATGAGAGTGTATTTTGTGAACAGAATGCGACAGATAAGCATACCAACGCCTACAGACTGCGCTTATCTAAACTTCAGAAGTTGTTTAATGAAAGGATTCGTTCCTGTTTCAGTTTATTCAAATTTACTCGGGGAAGTGCGGTAGCCAAGGTGTAAGGAAAACCACAAGAAGCGTTTAAGGAAACGTTTTAAAAAAGGTCAATATAACCGACTGACGGTTGTCTCGGCTTTACATAGGTTTCTCCAGCCCTTCGAAAATATGCCTCTCAGGAAGCACTCAATACGTTGTATGTTGACAGCAGAAAACGCACCTGATTGTGAGGGGCGAGTAATCTGGGTAATAAACTTTGGCATGACGGAAGGACACATGCTGTCGATGGAATTCGTGACCACTCCAAAAAGGGTTGAAAATGACGCTCATCTTCAACAGCTACTCTATTTCATGTTTTACAAAAATAAAATTAGCGCCTAGAGCGACACTAGTCGTGAACTTTCCATTGTACCTGTATTATGCTAATAGAGCAAAAGTGCGGTACCTCCTCTATGCCTCTGCTACCTGGATGGAACCCAGAGATACGGTCATGAAGCACTGAAGTGAAAACCAAGTATTAAGGAGGAATAGACACAGAACCTTATTCCCGTAAAGCCACATTAACTTCTGTCCTTTATTCAATCATTTTGCATTTAGGCCAGAGTTAGCTCGGCTGTCAATGAACGTCGGAGATGACCAGCACACTTTCTCACCCTCTAATGCAGCTTCCAAATAGGACAAAAATCCAGATCCACCAAAGCTAACGTTATATTCTCAGCAACAAGCAAGTTCAATTAATGACTCAGGTGGCTCGAAAGTGTTTCTCTTGCAGCGCCAACTGGGTTGTGAAGACTGACGCGAAAGGTTGACTGAGGTGGACGCCGAGGACATCCTTTGAAAGGGGAAAGGGGAAAGGGGGAGAAGAGGCCCAGCCTCTGCATTTCCGCTGATTGAAAATGAACTCCAAGCCACGATTTTGGCCCCTCACCTCTTCTGTACGTCAGCAATACACGAATTCTGACCCAGCGTTATGACATCTATCTTCAGGAAAAATACCCAGAGTACCACAAGAATGTCTGATCAACAATATAGGATTCAGAGACGAGAAGAGCTGGCAATACAAATAATTTAAATACTCTCATGCAGGAAGTAATATTACGCGCAAAAATATAGGATTCCTTTACTTTGCTTTTATTCAGCATGAATGAAATAACGTATTGCAAGTTATCTATCCTATGTAATACCACTAAATTTTTCGTAGATGCTATGGGTTGCAGCTCTGCTTCATTTGAACACCTCGGAGAAGATAACGATCTCCACCTGACCTCTCCGACGATGTGAGCGTTTGCTGTTTGGTTAGCGTTTGGATTCATTAAGCGGATTAGAAATTCCACACCGTAGTGATACAGTTTAGGGTAATTTAAACCAACATTTTGACCCCACAAAAAACCTAAAGCCATTGAAGAAACACTTTTAATGCTTGTTATCTAAACAGCTCGCCAGAAACTTGACGAAATCGCTTTTGAGAAGCAATGAGGTGAAATTTATAAAAAAAAGTTCAAAGGTGATAGAGATTCAAAGTCTCATTCATTCATCATGACAGAAGGAACCGATGGATTCAATGTCACAGGCTTGCAACTTAATGTACAAAACATACGGTTATAAACATCACCAGACTTGCCTTCATTTAAAAGACAATGCCGCCTTTTGGGTGGGGACACAATTTAATGCCAACAAAAGGCCTAAAAATGCTTTGCAACAACTAAGTCCAGGAGTCAAAAAACCCAATAAAAAAGTAAAAAAAAGTCAGATCCCAAAAGTGGCAATCGTTTGTCATTTCCAACAACACACACAAGAGTCCATTAAATAATCAACAAGTGAAATTTTAAAAAAATTGGTAAAACGGGTTTAACACAGAACCATATTTTTATTTCAGGACTAGACGTTATCATATTTTTGCGCTGCCCGAGTCAGCACATGATAATCGAGATCCTGATTCCGAAAATCAATCTTTTACTGAAATTCTACAAGGCCATCCGGATCCCAAAGGGATACGAGACACCCAGACACCCGTAAGGTTTACGCTGGGGATACAAAACCGAGACTGAGATTTAAGCCTATGACGAGCCCTCTTAGCGTACAGGGCCGCAGTCCATACCTCAACCGGCAACTCATCGTTCAAGATACTCAAAGTTCGCAAAATGGAAGTACCTCCCATCAAAGAGGAGGCAGCAGCAGTGTCTCAGGGTACACACTGCGTCTGAAAGAAGGCACGTGGAAACATTTAAAATCGCACGTAAACACTTAACGTTATCATATATCGGGCTGAAGAAACACTAGGAATACAGTCAAACTCAAGGCTACTGAGAGGAAGACGTAATACGAATATACGGGCCGACCTCCTCACTCAGAATACACTACAAGTTTCATCAATTGTGGAGCAATGATCCATTGAGAGTGGTGGAAATCGTCCCACCTACAAATCACCTCGTCAACAACGCACAACTCCGCATTCAGCTAATAATCAGTCATCACAATAAGATGCAACTCTACGAGAGTGCATCGTCGATCAGGTACAAGGAAGGATAACCCTAAAAATTGTACTTAGAAATCAAATAATAGAATGCACAATTTCCGAGCAATCCTCAACATTTTATGTGCTTCAAGGTAAAAACTAGCACGATGGACTCCTTCATTCCATGGAAGCTATTCCCAGGAGGTCTTTGAGAACCAATTATGGATCGCCATTCATTGGCGGACATAGTATATTAGGTCACGATGCCGATCCTGAAATGAGCCAGAGAATTTACTAGCGAAAAAGGAGCAGTGCAAAACAGACAATCGCGATCAAAACAGCAGATCCATTTTAAGAGATAAAGCCCACCTTCAAAGTAGAGAAGTCACAAACGAGACTTTACAGCTTGCCTAAATTGAAAATAGAGCCACACGAGACCCACAAATACAAAGGAGGGTGACCATGTTAGCAAAAATGCTTCAATTTATTTCGACAGCTACATGCATTTTGAAGGGTACCGACCCGCCAAATGATTGCGACGATAAATAAATAAGGGTGGAAACATTTTGCCATCCATGGAGAAGGACAAGTGAGGCGCATTGATTAATGCGGTATTTACATTAATAAGCGTATTAATGAGTTGGGATCAAAAAAATTCGAGATTTCACCTTAGGCACAAGAAAATGAGAAATTTACGATAATCAGCGTGGTTCATCTCAACGTCAGTCCAGAATGGCAAACATTAGAAGTCAGCTTGCAGCTCGACACCCATAAATGGATGTTCTAAGAAGATTTCTCCGAAACTATATGGCAAGTGATTAGCGATTAAAGTCCACCTTAAATCGTAAAACATTTAATTGTGTTAGACATGGGTTTATTGTCATGCTATTCGGTTAGTAATAGCCGATTTTACTAGCCTTAAAAATTGGTTAAAAGGAGAAGAGAATGTGAGATGAGTGTTAAAATGAAACAGTTCTAGGAAGAAAGAATTAAGAGACCAAACAATTAAAAGCATTACAAAATATACACACTCTTCTCTTCACGCTCGCTATTGCCTCACATACTTGTTATACCAATTTTCTCACTTAAGCTCGGTGTCACGTATACGTGACACATACTCGGGCATTTTAATGCTAAATTGTTGCACTCAATTGCGACAAAATGTACTGGTAGAGTTTAAGATAATAAAATCGATGGTAAATATTCGCGCTCTGACAATAACCATCATTTATTCTGTTTCTCTTCCTATCAAAAATATAAATCATTTAAAGCGGATTGGTCGAGTTTCCTCTGAGACCATGGGGGTGATCAGCGTAACTAAACAAGATTTTCAAGTGCCGTTCGTTTCACACTGGCGGGGTGGATTTACGCTAACTGCCTCCCCAGTCCGACACACGGAAATTTTGGCCCATTCTGATTTGTTTCTAGCTTTAATGACTAGCTAACAATAGGAATGGATAAAGTGGAAAATCGAAAGGTTCTCGCCACGAATTTGCGCATTCATTAATTTGGTTGAAACTAAACAAGAAATACCGTGCACTAATTTGCACGTATTGCCATTTAGGTAGCAACCATGGTACGCACTTAAATCATATTCACACAATTGCTTCTTTAAAAAGGCAAGCGTCCATTGCAAGAAATGAACAGGTAAGCGTTGACATACCGAAAAATGCCATCCGTAGTCAGACCGTACTGTCGGATGAATTCGGCAGTTTTGTAGACAACCCGGGGAACATATTTGGTCTCGGGTGAGGTGTAAGCGAACACTTCGGAGAGATGCGTGCCGAAGAGCCCTGCAAATATGTCGCATTAAGCGCAGGAAACAACGGGACACTCCCTGATAGTCCGCTACTCTTTGAGGCCGAAATAGACAGAATAGCAAACAAAAGAGCTGTGAAGGCAGGTTTAAGATTACGTGAATTTCATATAGGTAATCCGAAGTCGCAATATAAACTCATGGTTGTCCAAGTTCGCTGATATCTGGCGACCCTGAGTAATTAAATAGGTATTTAACAAGCAGATGAAAAATGAAATGGTGTTAAACCACATCAATTATCACTATTGTCAACAACTCACAAACCGTTCAGTGTGTTTACAATGGGTTTATTCAAAATACTAACTATCAAAAGTTTGGAGGACTGCGCCGTTAAAGTATGGTTTATTTTTGAAAGGCAGAGACTGCGTTTGCGAAGTAAATGCTTCAAAAATTACATGCGAGGACGCTTCAAAGTACACCAGATGGAACAAGATCTTAAATAAAAGGTCTCGATAATTAGCTTATTAATATTAGAGGTGCGAAATTACATAAGAAATTCCAAAGTAGCAATTCAGAATCCATGTATGGGTAGACGTTTCCACGGCTTGCGCCACATTACTTCGAAAATCAAGATAAGCATAAGGTAAATGCACGAAAGTCTGAAAAGCTCTAGAATTCACCATGAATGCGACCGATACACTGATAGAAATCGGATAGAATGATAGAAGATTCGGCAAAATGTGCAGAAACGCAAGCTCTAGTACGCTGGGACTACCGATACTAAGGTACCCATTTGAGATTTGAAGGGAAGTGTAGAATTCTACGCCTAAAATCAAAACATAGATGAATACAGTCAAACCGTATCAATTGATGATAACAGCTGCCAGATACGCCCATGTAGACAGCTATTGGATGATAGTCACTTTTAGATTAGACATTTTAGTCAATGGAATGACCGAATAGCTTTCACCGATGAAGGAAGGACGGAGTAGCAGAATGGCAGTTGCTTCACTTGAGGCATTTTCACTAATACAACTTGTTCATTCTTCACCATTTTAGCCCTATCTTGCTGTCATGCCTTTCTCTTCGTGCTCTGTAAGGTGGCCTGAAAGAAGTGAATGGAGAGAAGGGGAATTCCAGATAAAAAGTGCCCTGTAGCAGATTTACTGATGAGCAACCCTTCTACAAACCATTGTAAGCGCAAGCAGTGGTTTACGGTTGCATTAAATCATTTACTCAGCGCGACCAGCATGCACTCGCATCACATGCCCGGTAAAGCATAGACATGTGCCAGTCTTTCGAATATTTCAACCATAAGCTCTATCCCTTGTCCTATATTTTAAGTCCCGTTATAAGAAGGCACTTTTAAGCCCGTTTTGGCCTCGAGACCAGTAAGGATCCGGTTCCAAAGTCGCCAAAGCGTCTCACAGCGTTCTTTGAAGGTCAACAGTCGAAAGCAGAGAATCCGCTATGCAGAATCACCGGCAAACGACGCATCGCATTTAGGAAGACCCTCCAGCATTGGTAACAGAGAATTACGTGCCAGAAAACAACTTTTAGTCACGTTAACTGTGATGTTTTGCCTCTGTATTAACTGGAAGGAAAGCGTTGGAAACTAAGCAAACGACTGCTCCATTCGTTCGCAGATGACAAACAAGCTTTCAAGCTTATCAAGTTTTTTGCTTCATTCGCCTCATAAAAATGCGCTAAGAATTTTAGATTGCTCGCTGTACAAATTATGGTTAAAAACTCCTTCGAAGCACTGGTTCGCCCAAAACAATCCACTTACCATCCACTCCAGCCTTCCTAAGGTACTACCTCATCTGCAGAGGACTACGTATACCTTGTGTGCAGTGCAGTGCAATGCAGGCGCAATTGTCCACTACGAATTTCTCGCTTACTGTGGCTAAAAAAGCATGAATGAGGTTTCACTGATGCAACTCAAACGCATGAAAGAAGAATTCCTCCTTTGGGAGCAGTCAGGAGAAAGCTATTTTTTATAGGATAACCCAAGGCCTGACACTGCAAAAGTACCTAAACGGCGGTCTATATCCTGCGAAAGGGTGTGGAAGAGAAGATGATGCTGCATCACCTTACCCCACCTTATCTCTGCATTCCCATTATGGTATTCCCCTAAGTGTTGCTCATTACCCTTCCTCCTTCCACCAGACAATCACAGGCGGAATAGGCAGTTTGGGCATAAAACTGAGAGGCAAACAAAGACGGCTACGTCTAAGTTTTTTTGTCCTAGAGATAAGTCATTTCATTTAAATGGAATTAGCTTATTTTTGCCGAGAGAGAATACGATAATAAAATTAAATACAAGGGATACTTTCCACAATGGTTTAATCTTTATTGCGTAAAACGATAGGAACCTATTCAGTTGGCTCATACTTCACGTGAAGGACTAGAAAATAATCGTGTAGAAGTAGAAATTCGCGAAACCCAATCACCTCGATTACTAAACAATTTCGGCGCCCCAATAAACAGCCACTTATTTCTAACACGGAAAGATCTTTCCAGAGTGAACCCACCAAAGGGAATATGGAGGTTGACAAAGGTCTCTGCCTAAGGGAGAGCTAAAAGATTTGATGAAATTGGATAAAACACCTTGCAGTTAAAATTCAGTACGACCGAAGAGTTGGTTCAACTGAGTGTTACAAGTAAAACTCCGCCATGGGCGGAAAGGGCATTTACGAGCCAAGAGATTAGGCTAACTGAATAAAATGAAGCGCAAAAAAGCCACACCAAGACCTTCAAATGACCAGAATAAGTTAGTCAACTGTGTATTTGTGTACATGCGTGAATGGGTGTGCATGTGCCTAAGTTCACGCCAAAAAATTCAACGCATTGTTGAGTGAACCTGAACTAAAGAGCGTGATGTATTTTGTTGCGCTGAGCTCTGCATGTGCCACGATGAGATTACACGTAAGATGGATTGCAAAAGTAGGAAACAGCAACACGCCTACATGCATAGACTACCTCCACACCTCAGGGAGCAGGAGAAGAAGGCAAGTCTGGTCACACCATGGCTCTTGATTCCATTTAAAACGACTACTCCAGATTGGTCCACCCCCCACAACTCACTCGGATCACGTGTCCATAACAAACCGTCGGCATCTGCAGGAGCAATCCATGTCTAACACTTGTTTCCAAATGAACTCCTCTTTAATATCTTTTTCGAACAGAAGTCATGATAACTGAGAACTCCATCCATCACTCTTTTTGTCGATTGGCTATGCGACTTTTAATGAGGAGAGCGAGAGTGAGCTTAAAGGGTGCCGAGGATGATCCTCAGATTAAACGCACGAACGCTTTCAAACTCGCATGATTCAACTGTCACGCTATGGATTATACTTGTGGTAAATTTCCACTACACTAGCCTTCCAGTCCTTCAATGAAATGATGAAAAAACTGCTTTATAGCGACCTACGATACAACCGAAACTGTAAAAGTTACAAAAAATCTCTTTAAGCTGACAGGCGTTTTGGGTGATGAGGAAAAGGGATGAAAAGGCTGCCGTCAGAGAAAACTTCTCCAAAATCACAGACTGAGAAGTGTTTGTGAAAGCGTAGAGTTTGCCAAATCATGAGTCACTTTGCAATTTTTGAAAAAATATGATATTGTTCACGGAAGTCGTATAGATAAGTAATTCGATAAGAACGGAATCAGCAAATTCACTTTGGCTCTAAAGGGCTGCATACGTAAAAAATGCACAACTCCTAGGACCTTTAAAGTTGCATAATTATATTCCACTTAGTAGTCTTCTAAAAAGTTCAGGCTGAGCCACTTTGCTTCCATTTGACCATGCTACATAGATCTAACCTGAATAATGAACCTACCACCACCAAGTTTGAGGTAGAGCTGTTTCCGGAGAGCTCGAATCCAATCCCTTCGTTCGTCCATTGATGAGGCACTCAGAACCAAGGGCTGTTTTTGCTCGGAGCCCCAAGTTTTAGCTAAAAGGTAGGGACCAAAATGCCTAGAGTGTAGGAAAAAATAATACATTAAAATCGCAATGAACTAGGCCAGAAATAACAATCAGATAAAAAGTAATACGTTTAGATTAGTTCTGGTGAAAGGATCACAGCACTTTCTCTTTCGTAAGGGCCATTCTCACAACACTTGGTTAATGAGAGCAGAAGACCGCCTTTTGTCCCTCCTATAGGGTGAAACAGAAGGCTCCGCTTTGGATAAGATTAATGAGCTTTAGACGCCAAATAGGCCAAGTGATTAATGCAGCCCAAGGGGGGAAGGAAGGAGGCGAATTCCGTATTTAAAAATGAATCCATATTAATGAGGTGACAATGATAAGCGCTAAGCTCACCAATTTCGAACGGCATAATGAGAATTAAGGGGTGAAAAGAAGGCGTCGGCCTCACAAAACACAGCTTCAGACGCCACGTGGAAAAACAACATGCTTTTAGAAAGCTGTCTATCATTACAAATCGCTATCTTGGTTGATCTCTTTCTCCCTCCTTTCTAAAATAACAGAGGAGTAAATGTAATAAATAGATGTAGGTACAAGCACCAGTGCCCCTAACCACATAGCAAATGCACTTTTGATAGCTCTCCAATTGTAAAAAATAGGGGCAAATGGAATTTCTCAGAGAGTCCTGCAAATAATTCTGAGACTCAGGTAAAAGCCCTTTGTACTTCCTCACAATCAACTACCAGGGGGAGGGGAGGCGAATAAGTGTCGACATTTTAAGGAAAAGACAATGCTGTAGCAGCCAAACTATCATACTAACCAAGACGTAAATACACCGGCCTCGAGTCATGCAATATTTCACAACTCCCCATAATGTGACATGACAGACGGTAAGATCTAAAGGTCACGCACTGAGTAGTTCAACACCAAAACAGATATGGCGTAATGGCATAAAAGTAATGATAGCATGCATTATAACATGCGTGAGTCAAGTGAATAAGGTGTGCCGTTACATAAGTGGGGAAGCTTCCCACTGAGCGAAGAAAAAGTGAAGGCCACACTTTTTAGGGGGAGACCAAGATTCAATTAAGGGTTTGTTGAAGACGGAATGGGTATCGAATTCGCGAACCATTTCAATCGGTTTAAATCTACTCAGTGTGTTCGCACGTTTTGTCAATGTACCAAAATACACATCTACGCACACAAAAGCATGACTCAGGTGTGTTTTGAAGGACGCAGCGCAATATTTCACAGCAATTTATGATAATCAAGAGCGAATTCAGGGAGACCATCTGTCAGACGCATTTGGCGTCATCAACCATAACTGTTATGGGATTTCAGGATTCATACCTTTTTAAAATTACTACTAAAGCGATTATAAGAGCAATGACCTTAAGGCAAGTATATTATCCGATGACACTATTAAACAGTTTAGCTATCCATTTTTACCTTAGTAAGATCAACTACAAAGTGGGCCAACTGTTTGGTTTGTGCTGAAGTGAATTCGCCAAAAGAACATCAGTCTAAGGGCACAAACAGATGACAGCGCAGAGTGCACGCACCAAAGAAAAATAGCAGTATAGTTCTGTTCTAGGCACTGTTTACGCGCTGCAGAAGTAGTGAGAACGCATCGTCAGAATAATGCATATTAATCAGAAGGGGTTCCACGTGAGCAACGATGAAATAGACGAATAGTTGGAGCGAACGAAAACAGATCGATCATTCACGTGCAACTGTGAGAAAAAATCAAGACTAACGACCGAGTCAATCATTTGAAGAATAAAAAATAGCAAAAACAAGAAGAGGACGACTAAAGGAGAGAAGACGCAATGTTAAATAAGTGCAAATTCAACATCTTAAACTTCATGGGGATATCTACCATCAAAGCGTCATCAAGCAGAACTTAACCGGAAAAGAATCAATGATCAAAAATTGCATTAAGAAGGCAGAGTTGCACGGAGCATACACTTCTTAACGATGAAATTGAAAGCTTTATCTTCAGTGGTGGCGTCTGTCTCACAGGCCACCACCTCCATAGTATCAGGAGGTCCGATTTCCAGAACTCCAATTAGACGTATTTGCTCTGAGTCTGCGTAATACTCTAAAATTCCTTGACGCAGGACAAAAAAGCGACGCTTCCAGGTCCGGAATTTGCCTCCTTGTTTTCGTAACCATCCACAATGTTGAATCTGTATAGCCGAACCATTTGATGTGGGCACACGAACGGAGCTCTAGAAAAAAAGACCAAAATTTCTAAAGAAAAAAAGACAATAAACGCTTTCAGGGATAAATAAATACTAAAGCAGACTTCATTCGAGTCGAGCTCAAAGTGGTACCCATTTGAAAGTAATCATGGCTCACAAGTAAAGAAGATGCGTTTTGATCATATGCAATGACACACCAACAGCTTGTCAAAACAAAGCTACTCTTCAAGAGCGAAAGGGACGCTTGTATGAATATAAATAATTTTGGATGAAAAAATGTCCACTCAGAAAAAAGTACAATGAGGACCTAGAGCTGCATAGGTACTAGAGGGATTCAACGATAAGTTGGATAATAAACCATCTGCTAAAAATTACGCAAATAGAAAAATAAACAACTAGAACTTGTTCACACGTCTTTAAATCACACGATAGTAATGGATAGGTTGGGAAAGTTTGTGAGGAAAATATACTAAAAGCGCAATGTGACTCAAAGTAAGCAGAATCGCACGGTAAGATAAGGAAGGAGAAACTACAAAAGTCGTCTCCAAATAAGCGAAACAGATAACCCACACAAGTCTTTCCAATAACGGAAAATACTCAAAAATAAAACCAAGGCACCAGGTTTGTAGTTCGCATAAGAACTAGCGCGCAACTTAACGACAAAAATACAATATCAAATAAGAATTCAGACAAATCCATTTTAAACAATAAAAACCCTTACGCTTCTTACGAACTTCTTGGTCGACATTGCGCAGAACATATGCCAACCGATAAAAATTGAATATCCACTATTCAAACATATCGCACCTTTCCAAGGTACTTTGCTGACCTTCTTTAGATCGAGTAAGCTAAAACAGAAAGAGCCATTTGTGTTATATCTAAATAACTTTACATTTTAGAAATAATTTTGCCTTTGCTTTGCTTGCATTATCGAAATTCTTTCAATCTGCTTCTTCTAAATGAGTATTTTACCAGCACAATTTCAGTGAGCAGAAATCATGCCATGCAAATTTCGGTTTGTTCAGCAAAATATCGCATTAACGCAAAAAAATTTTTGATGCTTCAACGTAGTTAGATGCTGCAATATGTGGTATTATTAAATTTTTGAAATTTGGAAGGAATGTATTGTTTTCGATTCCGTAAATGGTTCTCTTGCAATACTTTTAATAGGTCCAGCGACAACTATTCCCACCATAGCCCTCAATCTTTTGGACGGCCAAGGAGGCCACCCTGTATTTTTAACCTTATGAACGAAATACACTGATCATTGGAGCGCGGATACAGAACACACTTCCACTAAGAGAAATAATGGTGCCTATTTCTTAAAGATAAGCGTGGCCGCTGACCGATTATCATTCAAAAGTTCATTTTTGAGACCCATACACTTAAACGGTGTTCCAAAATCTATCCTGCATACCCACATCTCCATCAAATGCATTTATTCAAATGTATTAATACTGATATTTAAGTGTTATTGCCTATGATGGGTAACTGCAACTTTTAGGCAGACAGTGGGGAAATAAACTCAAAAAATTTGAAGGTTGAGAGCTTAGAAACCTCCAAGAGTAAAGAAGAAGTTGGTAATTCCGATGAAACTAAGTCTACACTGTTTCTCATTCCAGTTCAATCAATATGTTTGGTCCAACAGATACGTCTTACGAGGACAAAATTGAAATAACATTTCGACAGAGTCATCTATTAGGCTCATCCTCCTACCTCATTGTTAAAATAAATCCTTAGGCAACTTATCGCTACTAGGGTCGAAACTATGAACTCCTTAGGCACCTTAGCATAGGTAAATTTGTTAACACTACCAAACTATCCAACAACATCCTGCTTGTCCCCGTTATCCGTGCTTGTGGTAGATCTACAGGTTTCCACGGCTTCCATCCCTGTTCGAATGATTCCCAGGTGGAATAATATGCGTAAGGCTTATTTGCGCGCATTGATGCGAATTGGTGGAATCTGGCTTCATTTGCCTAAGCGTTCCCCAAAACCAACCTATGCGTGGGGAAAGTGAAGAGCAGTCTTGATATTCATGCAGTGCGATTGGACTGCTGGAGGTTATGAATGCACAAGGATGGTTGTTTTGCATGTTGACGCGAAGATGTTGGTATGTTGTGGAGGTAGCGGATGGGTGAGCTGCTGATCTGATGAGGTGTGTGGAGTAGGACGTCACACATGCAGACTGGCTGCTTGTTTGCGTAGGTGTTTGGTGAGTGATGCAGGGTCGAAGCCATGACGACAGAGGTGGTCACAGTTGTGTGCAGGGATGTCTGTGGAGGGTTGAAAAATGTCTCGTTGGCATAGTGTGGCTGAAGTGTTCTGCAGGTGCGTGTGGGTATGGGAGAGTTTGGGTTTACTGGCGTCGGTGTGGTTGTTGCCGGAGGAGTGAAGGGATTGTGTGGAGTCATATGAGAAGGAGGAGGAGAGGTGGTGGTGCAGACTTGGTGCATGCCAGTGCGTGGAGAAGTGTCGACCGTCAGGGTAGTGGGCGAAATCAGAGTGTGGGGGTGGAGCGTAGGGATGGAAGTGTCATGGGAAAGGCTAGAGTGCCTATGTCTTCAAAGGCTTACTCGGTGGAGTTGCACTTGCCATGGGTTGCGGGACGTTGGGTTGATTTGCAGCCATGATTGAATGGGAGGCGCCTCAGCGGGATACCATTCTGAAGTTGTTAAGAGGTATCTGTGTAATTGCTAGTATGGCTAGTTGCTAGGGTGCTGAATGCATGACGCTGGTAACGCCTGATGACAGCATTCAATTTTGAAGCATGAGAATGGGTGGAGTGTGTATCACAGACTAGTGTGTGCCATCGCAATGTCTGATTGTCAGGTGGCTGTACCATAGGATGGATGGATGGATGAATGGATGGATGGATGGATGGATGGATGGATGGATGGATGGATGGATGGATGGATGGATGGATGGATGGATGGATGGATGGATGGATGGATGGATGTCATGGGTGGAGAGGTTGGATCGGGCGTGAGACGTCTTACAAGGCGCCATTTCGGTGTTACTAATTGAAAGGTGGCCGATCACAGCGAGGAGAATAGGATGACGGTGGAGAATTTGGCCAGTGTCTTTGCGCCCAACATCCTGCGTCAGGCGGACTACGATCCGGATGTGGAGATGTCTGTCACTCCCGTCATCACCCTCACCATCGCCGGTTTCATTCGTCGTCAGGAGGAGTTGTTTCGCTACGAACTGACACATTTTGCACAGCTACGCTGCGCTGCTCTCGCTTCCACTGTTGTTGGTGCCATGGGACCTGCTGGTGTTGATGTTGGTGTTGGTGCTAGTGCTGGTGCTGGTGCAGGTGCAGCTGCGACACCCTTGGTGGTGCAGCCGCAGACGCACCAAAACTACACTGAACCGTCATCAGAAGGCGCTGGAGGGTTGACAACCTCCGTTCATTCCAGTTGCTACAAATCGGGTGAGTTGGATGGGGTTGGTTGGGTTGAATTGGGTTGTGTTGGGTTGGGTTGTGTTGGTTTGCTGCATCGAAGGCTGCGATGTCAAAGGTGCATGGAGCGAGGCGTGATTACCACGGGTGTGCATGATTGGCAGATGAGGAGAATGGGACTATTGGGTGCGTGCACTGGTGGCGCTAAGATGAGGCAAGTGAAGGCGAGGCTCGGCAGCCTCATTACTGCCTCCGACATGTGCGAGCATGTGATTTCTATTTGTTTTGACATTAGTGTGAATTTGAGAGGACATATGGATGTTGCATCCTTTTTATTTGTGGGTGCATGTGCACTTGTTCATGCTCATCAAATTTGTTGTCATCATCTAAGTTTTACTTCTATTTCTCTCTGACGCCTTTTTCACTTGGTTGACTAAATCTCAAATATATCCGTCGTCCAGTGTAAGTTGCCCTTTTTTGCAAATTAATGAGTTGGATTGTCGGTGATTATCGTTTCTTTGTACATTTCTTTAGGTCAAATGGCATTGCTTTTGCGGGTTGAAATGTCTTTGAAATGAATTAATTAGGTTTTCACGCGATTTCTGTGTAAATGGAGACCTGTTTTGCCTGTAGAATTTCAACAATGCGTCAGTGCTGGTTTGTAGAAACATTCACTATTAGGATAACTGTTCTTACATCTATGTATTATTATTGTTGTTATTGTTTGCACTGGCTAATTTGCTGAGTGTGAGCCGTGCTCCTCCATCCAGGTTGTCTTTCAATAGCCGGTGCCGGCGTCGGCGTTTTCACGTTTTCTACTGACATGAATTTAAGTAGACTCGGGTTACTTGTTTTCAGCCCCAGACTCCAACTGGTCTTAATGTAATTGTACTTCTTGGTCCGATGGACTGGTATGGTTTTCCTTGGTCGAGGACTGTTGCCCGTCAAAATTCAATTGCTGGTTTGTGATTTAGACCTTTTGATGAGTGGCAGACCATCCCCTTAAGTCGATCAGAGTTTTACAGCAAAATTAGTATTTTGCTAAATGGTCGCCTTTTTGTCTTTAAGACTGGCAAATGATCGCTCGGGTGGAACACGATACTTAAGACGTATGCTGGGATTTCACAGGTCTGGGTAGGGTTGAGATATCTTATGGTCCGTATTTCAGGAGGTACTTTCGTTGTAATGCAATCTTCCACCAGGACTTGAACATTGAAGTGCTTCAATGCACGAGACTTCATCCTACTTACCTGTAGAGCTTATTTTATTTCCCATAGGAAGTTGAGTTGGTAACATTTATTCACCCTGGTGAGGATGGTATTCTGAAGTAGATTTTCTTCATGGACTTTATCAATGGCGAAAATTCCCAAGCATGAATGCAATTTAGCTTACTGACTCATTTTCTTGAAACGGATGCAAGAATGCTAAAAGTACATCCTTATATCAAACAACTAGTGTGAGACTTGGTTTTTCTCTCTAATTGGATTTGCTCTCCATGTGAAAGCAATGTTTTTTGAACTCTAGAAATTAAAGACGTCTTCGTTAAAGGCCAAAACTCTTTGTTGAGAAGCTACAGCTGCCTGCTTAGGCAGAAAACTGTGGCCTCGAAACTCCTCGTGGTATAACGAGTAAATATTTTTTTTTGAAATTGCTGCAGCCTCCAGTCGTTGTCAATACCTTCATGTCCATTGACCGTAGTCTCAATCCTTCGGAATGGTACGCAAAAGCTACCGGAGTGTATAGATGGCGTTGAATGTGTGTTGGACTCTAAATCTTCGACACCAGCTATTGAATTAGTGGCACCTCATTGTTAACACGCTGGCATAGTCTTGTTTGTGTTTTCTTACATTGCCAAACAAACACACTTTATTGATCCCAAACAGGTAGCCTAACGGATTCCTCGAACTCACAGTCACAGGGTCAGATCTGGTTCTCCCGCGATTCGCGTCGTGCGTGCACACTCTCTCGACAATCCACCATCACCGGTGGTTCGCCCAACCGCCGTCTGAATGGACGTACCGCCTCCGCTGACCGCGACTCCTCATCTGGCGAGTTCCAAGGCGGTCTACAGGTAGTTAGGCTGATACCTCCTCTTCTCCAAGATGAATCGTATCATGCAAAAGTTAAATATGATGCATGGTTATAGAGGCACTACTTTCAGTTGACAAAGGCATTGTATGGCTGCTAGCACGTCACGTGAAGAAGTCTTTCCTTTGTACAGATGCCAAAGACAGGCTCTTCTTCACCGGCCAGCAACAGTTGCGTTTTGGGTGCATCCGAGGCCGCGTTAGAGACTGTAGCAGAGCAGTTGCGACACTGGCGCTCTGTAGCATTGGTAGCGCGCGCCGAGGCTGTGTGCGAACGCGCCAAGTCTCGCGCATTAACCGCCGAGCTGGCGCGAGCCCGCTGCGACCTTAACATGGCGGAGACGGAGTTGGGTCTGCTTCGCAAACGCCTCTCCCTTCTCGAGTCCGCACTGGCTACCTCTCGTTCCGGTAGTTTTGGTGCGGTCGGTGGCATGGCTCCTTCCGTCTCCGTCCCTCGCAATCTGCGGTGACGGTACAGCGCAATCCAATTGGTTCGACACAATCCGGCCTCACGGGCTCCCATCCTGCTTTCCCCTTATTTTATATACTGTGCACATATAGTGTCCCACGTCAAATTGTTTATCGTATGCTTGTCTTTGCTTAAAGATCATGTTTTTTTCATTGAGTTCTGGTTTTTTTGTGGTTCTCTGCTGAACTTTTGAACATGGTCATTTGTGGCAAAATGAGCTTGTTTTGAAAAATTCCACTGGTTATGCAAAGAGGAATACTTTGAATGAATGTGGAATGGGTTAAGTCAACAAAGCCTTAACTAGGTGTACCACATTAGTTGAACTCGGAAGATGCACCGCCCAGTGATACCCAAAGCACCTGCAAAACGGAAACAGTGAGTTAATCAGAGAGCTGAAGCATTAGAGAAGGTTACTTGACGATACCAGCCCTCCATCTTTGTGCGGCCTGCTTGCGACTTCATTTTCATGTCTCGGGATAATGCAACACCAAACAACGACAATTAAGTCCGTGTGAGTGAGACTTCCTTATGTGCAGATATTCTGTGTGAACCCGAGTTCTTCATTGATGAAAGTACTGGCGTCTCTAGAATGTTTGGTCACTTGCCACCGCTTTTTGGGTCTAACTTTCATTTATTGCAAGCTTTACATCATTTTGTTGAACCAAAGGTGGGTTTAGCCTATTTAGGCTATGTGTGCTTTTATTGTCGACTTGTGAGAGTGATGTTCGCATACTGATTTTGTATTAGTAGTAAAGTAAAGGCGAGTGACGTTTGACGGCTGTCAGGTGCTGTTTGACCCGCATCATGAGGTGGGAATCCTTAGTTGGCATGTTTTCACCCCGTCATCACCTCGTTTTTAAAACCGGTTGAAAAATTTATGCACTACTGTTGTTAAGTGCGTCGTAAAACAACTAGGTGAGTTTGGCGATTTTTCCTTACTACCAATACTCCTATATATGCCGTCGTTAAAATCCCATTGTTTTAAGCGAATAATGTTTGTTACTATCCCACCCTACATATTCAGTTGACGATAAATGTCCTCGTATTCCATTTCATGCTCGTGTGTGGCACATGCTGCTGCCGCTGCTTCCTCTCCTTCGCCTTCTTTGATTTGCCGCGAACATACACGCATACATGTACGCTTAGTGGGCAGGAAGGCAGGCGTCGACACTGCTACTGTGGGGTAAATATTATGCCCTCACACATGCATCTGTGCGTCCCCCAACCCCCCACGCCACGCCACGCCACAGCGGGTATCGCAGGAGCAGTAGCAGCAATAGTAGAAGCATTTGTGGATGAAGGAAGAAGGGGTTGGGGAGGGAGCGAGAGCTGGCAGCTGTTATGTGTTATCGCGTGCTGCAGATACCCACCACTGAGCTAACGCACACACGCACGTATCTACGGAGCCGCCCAACGGAGTGTCTCAGACGGCGAGCGCAAATGTGAGCACAGCTGGAAAATGGGCAGCAGATGTTTCTCCATTACTTCCTCCTCATTTTGCCTCATCTTCCACCAATACAATTACTACTACTACCACCACCACAATCGCTACTACTATCAGTGCTACTGCTGTACGGGATTTGGGTAGACATTAAACAAGCACTTGATGGCAGTTCTTGCTGAGACTTCAACAGATGCGGGGATGGAGGTTAAAATTTTCCTTCTATGAATGAGCATGTGTGTGCTCAACCGAGGTTCGAATAAGATCTTACAATAGCACTCATCCAGGGCCAAGGAGCTAATGATCGGCTTTTGCCTAATCAAACCTTTTATCAGTGGAACCGATGCTTCCTGACCCTGATTTAAGCTACAAGCGTACTAATCCAGTGCAGATGATGAATATTCTCCGTGAGGGTGTGATGATGGAATATAGCTCTAACGCGTTTGCGTTCACTCAGTTCAATTTCTTTTACCATGAATACTTGGTTAACTGATTGCAAGATATTTACGGTCGGCGTTGAACCAGTCACACACGTGAATAACATGCTCCTTTATGTGCCATTTGCTGGTTTCCAAATCTTGATGGTATTAAATGATCACAAGGTTCCTTGAATAAAACATCTACATAGCTTCCTTCCCGATTTTTCGTTGCATCTTCCCCACTGATACAGTAATTGGTTCCGATGTGACAGAGTGATTGAATATCCATTAACCCAGTTCCAAGCAAATTGAAGTGTTGCACGGGTCATAGCTATTCTTGGTTTGAAGAGGGCCTTCCCAATTCTCATTACTGCATCAAATGTGCTACTTCGCAAGAATATGTGAATACTGAGATAAATAGCTTTAAACACATCTTCTGGTTAAGAAAGCAGATGATGGGGCAGTTTATTAACTTACTGCACTACCTCTATTCTGGTGAATTGGTTACTGCTACTGCTACCAAATCGAATGCAGAAAATGCCGTTGCAACTTTAAGCGCTGTGATTGTACCAGCACTAAGATTAGCAATAGCAATAACCGCAAAGCCTGAAAAGACGCATTGTTGAAAAACGCTCATGACTGTCCAAGCTCTGCAGTCGTCTTATCTCTTTATCAGCTATGCAGCCAGCCACCATCTCTCCTTCTACTGCTGGGTTTCAGAACACCCAGTTTGTCCTCATGGCTATTTCAAGCCCAAACTCCATAAAAGCTAAAGCATCAGACGGCTGCAATGCCCTCGAAGTTGTGCCGATTTCGCACTTCAATTACATTGCTACGTGATTTCATCACCAAACTCTTCTGACATTAAATTAGCTGTGTGGGTGGTAGGATTTACACCACTGCTACATAATATATAGGCACGTACGCCTTAAAACCCTGCGAACGGCATGTTATAAACTGTCACGAACCGTGTTCATACCTCTAGCTCTACTGTTTGTATCTGATTTACATTTGTCACCTCGCGCAGAATTTTACCAGCTCGAAACAACTGCCACGTCCTAATAGCTTGAATGAGCGATTGCACGCTTGAGACGTCCATAAGCTCCTTACGATGCGCAGAACGGAAGTCATGCGCAGACTCGAAATCGTAAGCCGCCATTGGTGCACAGTAAAGCCCTTTGTTCGAGGTAAATCTGCGATAGAGGGGGAAATGACATTCCTGAGGTCATGTCCAACTCCTCTGTGTGTATGAGTCACCCTTGTTGCAAATGCCTTTGGTTGGGATGTGTAATTACTAGTTGAGATGCTTTTGAACAGTGGCCACTTCTTCATAAGGTCACTTAAGTTTCTCTAAATAACTTCCCCTCCAACCGCAAGCTACTCGATGTTTAAAGTTACACTGTTTTTATGTGTTCATAGTGGCATTCAAACAAACTGTATAATGCCAACTGCTTTTATAGATGCTTTCAGTATTAAAGGTACCCTAATCACTCAATTCAGCACGGCAAAGCGGGTGACAGCTCCGAAAATTACCTCTCATTGGGCTTGGTAGCACAAAAAGTAGTTCAGCTCATTTTGCATCAGGCATGGATCATTAAATATGAATGCTAAGTGAATGTTGAAGTTGATACAAGTACCGTGTGCAATGGTGAGGGCTCATTGTGATTAATGCAGCAGCCACATCTGATTGGATAATGCGAACTGGTGATTTCGCCCTTGTCTGCAAACATGGTCTTGTCCCTTTGGCACGCCTGCATTCCGGTGCATGAAAATTAAATCCGACTTACAATAAAATGGCTATGAAAATGACACGTTGCTTTCACTTACTGCACTTTATTAACCACAAGGAATGCGTGAAAAGGCCTCACAATTTTACCACCACTTTTGTGTTGTTGTGTTGTGTTTGGATCCATGATTTGTCTTGTTGGCTTTCTTTATTTTTACCGCAAACAGAGATGCCAACAGAGGTGCTTCAAACAACTTGCTTGATTTGGTTGCGTATGAAAGTGAGAGAAGCATAGAACTAAGTATGAAGTTTATCCAATTTTACGAGAGACTCATTAAAAAAGTAAACCGTCTGTGTCCACACGAAGGCAATTTCTCTGCTCAAACAAAGTAGATATAACATCAATTAAGATATGTTTCTATGTAATTTGAGCCAAAGGTTCAAAAGACTGTGCCATTTCCCATAAGGCGAAATCATTCTTCATGACCGTATTTTAGCTGGTCTGCAAAGCACTTTTAAAAGAGAAATTCTGCAAATTTTTTGGTCTTGCAGATAAGGCACAAATTATTTTTCTTACGTGGTCCATAGAAATTGATGCGATGAATACGTCTCTGGCAATCAAATGAATGATATTCGAACCTTAAAATCACCGAAGGGCACATTAGTACTCAGAAAGGGTAGCATAGAAGCGTAAGGTGGACCTGTTAGCACCCGAGGCTTTGCTGAAGGAGGATATTTGTTATGAACCAAAAGAAGGGCTTGAAAGCTGCTTCCATGGCTGCCCAGCCGAGGTACGATGACGGAATTCTAAGTGATCTGTTACGCATACAACAAAAGCAGTGCACCACATATTTGTATTTTTGTATTTTGAGTCAAAAAGTAAGAGCGATTGTAATTTTTCGCTGAAGTGGATATCCCTAACGCTGCTTTCGCCGAAACAATAACAATTTCTGGGATTTGTTAGGCCACCTCCTTTGCTTGTTATCTTAGTGGTTCCTTTGTTCTTTTATCCTAGACGATCTTTCTGCGATAAAAGCATTTCACAGTGCCATGACAATGGAGGCAGTACTTTTATTCAGTCATCTCTAATTTCTTAATTATTTCGCCTCCTCTTCTCTCCATGGTGGCCTTCAGGAGAGTTTCTTTTATACAAATGGAAAAATGGCGTCCTTTGTCTAACCAATTTTCACTTTATTCGCTGCTAAATCAAGGTTTTGCAATTTTAGGTAAATCTGCTCCCTTACAATGACCACCTTTGATCTTTAAATTCTTTCTTTTTGAGATTATCCAAAAGCCAACCAAGTATAATTGCACATGAGCTGGTAAACTTAATACAAAAAAACTTCGCTTTATTCAACATTAGCTTAAATAGCAGAGTTTTGTTGCTGCTAGTGCTGGTCTTCTTTAGTGCATCGACAAAAATTTGCTCGAAAAGAGAATGCGAAGTTGGTTCACCACAATCGCGACGCCATTTTCCAAATTGGAATCACTGAGGCATAATGAAGCCTTTTTTAATTTGCATTCCAGTGTCAAAGTTATTTGCAGCGGAATTCATAATTAAATGTAATTTTAACAAGCAAATATGTAGGGTTCGACGGCTTCGCGCATTTGGAGCTCTTCGCCACTGCTACCACATTGCTACGGGTGTAGACTGATGCGTATGACACAGCGTCCACTATTATATAATGGCCATATGAAATATGGGTTTCTTTCAATGTGGAAAATGAGGAAATTTCGGCTACCAAAAGAGTCATGGTGAGTCACCTAATTAGTCAACAATAGCCCTCCCAGCATGCACAGAATTGGAGCATGTGAGACAAAAATTCGGCGGCATTTCCTCACATCGCATTTAACACAAGGGAGCACCCAGGGTAAGGTGTAGAAGAGGAAAAAAATTCTCTAATATTGACTTATTAAAGCCTCTCAAAAATTCCTATATCCTTTTTGATGCTAGTGCCTTTTGTCTAACCGGAACATTGAATGGTGGTAAAATAAGGAGTTGACAATTCGATATAGGATAAACTCCTTTTGTTTTGTGTCCGTAGTCATAATTACATTAATACGGTGTAATTTTACGGAAGCCTGGTCTGCATCATTCCAAATGAGGTCTTCAATGGTTGTGTAACATGCTGGCCTTCTGTCGCACTGACGGTTAAGTCGAACAACGTTACATGGGTGTTTATGATAACGCCACTCACTTATTCAAACGTGAACCTTCCCGTACCAGAGCGAAGTATTTTTCCTACCCATTATGGCCAGTTTTAATGGTTATTTGAGCGCTACTATTGAACTTGGATCGCGGTTTTTACGTGGAGAATTGGGAGTCCTAGGCTCCATCGATTGTTCCCCCCACGGGGCTCAGAATACCCTCCACGCCTTCAAACAATTTCACACTATCTTGGTCACTATTTTACCAGTTGCCATACGGTCGAACTCACCTAAGGTCAAAGTCTTTTAAGACCGTCTTCCCTATTTAATGGTTACCCTAGTAACAGGCCGCTCAACAGCTTGGATGCTACCTTTTAAAGCGTCTAAAGTACTAAGACACATTGCGTAGTCCGTTGAGTGTCCCTCATGTAATACTAGTGCCAACTAAGCACAAAAAAGAACTTGAAGCAAAAACAGGACCCTTGAGTTCTTTGTTACTGAGGCAATGGATTAGATTTGGGAAATCAATTGTCGTGGAGGAAAATGGGCCATTTGAAATGAGGTAAATTGTGGATGCAGTAGTGGTGAGACTTACGATTAGCGCCTCCATAATTACTGGTTTGATACCGATGTGCCAATTGCGTACACCTCGAAAGGTGGCAATTTACGGTGTTGCTATGCTGATCCCCTCCTCCTCCAACATTTAATCAAATATAAATTTAGCAACATCAAACCGTTGGCTTACGGAAAAAGCCATGTCCAAAGTGTGTTCAAGTAGTCTCTTTTGCACAGACATCAAAGTGGTAGGCAAGCATAAACCGTAATGCAATAGCATAAAAAGGAAACTTCTTTCGCCCACTCTTTTAAGCTGTAACATGCGTGTGACCTCATTTATCCGAGGCACGTCCACAATCTACATTTTTTGAGCTTTGTTAATGGGTGAGACCTCGAGAATTGTTAGAGATTTTTATCCATGGCCACATCAAAGTTGACTTGCCCATAAATTTCCCTGGTTTAATCAAGACAGTTTTCATTCTTGGAATTACTTACAAACAGTAAATTTGCCTGCAAAATAAAGCCTAACAAAAGAAGCATTAGATTACGCTTCATTGATCACGAGGCAAAATTCCAATGATCCCTATCCAACTCAATTCACTACATAACAACACATTTCATTAAAACGTTGATCGCTATTTCAACAACCATGTGCATTTAAAAACACCAAGAATCTACAGCAGGAACAGCCGTTTGATATGTGAAGTGGTCTTGTATGCCTACAGTTTAATATAGTCTAAGAAACATAAGAATACGCATAGCAGAATTGTATACAATAAGCGTTTTGAGCATTGGCTATACCATGGCGATAAAACTGTTAAAACCTCGATGGCTAATCCGAGTTCCTCATTTCTTTCACTGGAGTGGCTTCAACGATTGACTTGGCCCTTGCCGGCTTACGTTTTTTCAGCAATGGTGGTGCCTGTGAGAGCAAGTAAAATGGAGGGCAAATTCGCCCGCATTTGGCATACTTTCACCACACCGTGAACAAGTGAAGTCTACCTCTTCTTTGTGTAAGGATCGGTGAATTTCATATACAAGGGAATCTGCGAAGTAAATTCCGCATGCAGCACAGTGGTGCAGATCCTCAATACTGCGTATTCCATTTTGACCATTTGAAGTGCTGTGTAGTGCCGTATTTTCTTGACCATGAGCACCCACACTAAAATACACAGTTAATATCAACGAATGCAAAATCTTTCGCTGCGCAAAACACAAACGCGCATACGGTTTAGCTTTTAAGGCAATCAGTCATAACTACATGCAAATCTCACCATCCGTTTTCAGTTATATTGTGTGACTCCAATGTCTCATTTACCGGATTTTCACATTGGAAGCCGCCTTCCGCATTGCCTTGATCCTCATTGCGTGAACTTGACAGATCCTTAGAAATGTTTAAAAGGCAAATCTCAAGAAAGTATACATGTAATAAGATAATGAGTACATGTAGAGAAGTACATACTTCCGGCTCCTCTGCGTTGTCACAAACATCCATTGCAGTCCCTTTTTCAATCTCCTGCCCTGTTCCTGGTTGCATAAGCTGATCATTAAAAGAATTGTTTTGGGCTAAGAAGTTTTCAAAGAGTATTCTGAATGCTCCCTCAAAAAGGTTGGAGTTTGGCAACTGCTCCGACTGTCGAGGAAAAATTTGTTCAAGAAGGTTTTGCGGTGGCACAAGTGGCTGAGTCATTAGAGTGTTCGTTCCATTGATTGGAGGCGGAAGCCTTGGCAGATGCGGAACCACTGGTAAGGAGGAAGAAAGGCTCTTTGAAGGCGTAGGTGATAGTAATGGTTGAGGGATTCGAGCATTCCCAAATTGTGCCTGCCTTTTGGCCACTTTGCAGGTTGCGTAGTGCCTCTTGAGAGTGCCGTTTTGTGTGAAGGCTTTATTACAATGTATGCAAACGTAGGGACGTTCACCTTGAAAAGACCACAATAAACAGTTTCATTCCTTTGTATTTGTAGGCTAAATCAGCTTGTACCCTACCTCTCTATCCACTGGAAATGTGGAACTGGCCGAAGGGCAAATAATCTCGGACACAAATCAAGGCTGTTTACAATTTGACGTGCCTAGCGTGCAGGACTAGGGTCTGTCATCACACCACGCTTACTGTCATGATGGTGTTCAAACTGGAAGTCCACTCCCGTCAGAATACCGAATCGGAGCTAGCAAAACGAGTGTCACATTACAGAGCATATTTCACCTGGAGGCAAATAATATACGCATCCCTAACAGCGCAAGACTACCACCACTATGTGGCAGCCTTTTGGCAAACCAAGTCGAAAATTAATCACATGCACACTTTGCGTTTAAGGATAATCTTGTCCGGATTCCGAACCTACCTCGACACAAAGAGCTCTCAAAGATCACATATTTCTAGACATCAAATGGGAACAATTAAAGTTAATTACTATCACCTCCTCATTCTAAGTTTAGAATTTTTGATATAAAGGTAGGACTTAGTAAATGCAGGACAAACCGGAGTGTTTGCGGAAGTGGATTTTAAGAGCACTCCCACAATTGAAACGCTTGTTGCAAACGCGGCAATGTTTCCCATCGTGACTGATAGAAGTGTCTACTGAAGGTTGGGCTCCACTCGAAGTTGATGGTAGTGGAGCAGGCTGCTGATGCAGAGTACTAGTAGATTCACTGTTTCCACTCTTGGGGCTGGTGCAGGCACTGTTGTTAGACAAGGTTTCAGTCGGTGTTATCACTGACGTTCCGGTGTTGTCCGCGGCTGGCCTTGACGAAGTAGAGTTTTTCTGTTCATTCACCTTTATGATGGCGTTGAGATAATTGGGATCATATGGTAAAGTAGGGGTTGAGGGAGGAACCGGTAGAGAATGTAAGCCTTCGCCATTATTCATGCTGGCAAAAAGTTGCATAATATTCTCGAAATTTGGTGCCTCGGGTTTGTTACTGTTTAGAAGATTTGCTGTTGAAAATCCTGATGAGGCAAGAGTAGAGGTGTTGTTCAAAAGAGGCATTCCATTAATGAGAGGAGAATGCAAGAGGGGTGATATTTGCGGCGTAAGTCTCGATGGACCTGATAAGTCGAGATTTGGTGTGAACATTGGAGACGGGTCGTTTGGCGGTCTTTGTGGCAGTGGAAAGTGAGGAAAGTCTACGAGAAAAGGTGCACAATCAGCACTACCTGCTCAAAGGATTACATTACCAAATAAGAAATGACCTACTGCCAAGATGGAGGTCTAATGGAGCCAAGTTGGGTGAATGTTGTTTAACATCCGGGTGTTGAGAGGTAGTTGGTGTGTCATGAATGGTGGACGGTGCTGGGGACTCAGATTCCCCTAGCTGTGGAGGCAAATTCGAATTCCTACCAAGGCACATGGCGAAAAAAGGTGCCATCATGCGAGGGAGATCCGAATAGTTGTCGGGCAAAGAAGTTTGTGCACTATCATTGAAGTGCTGACTGCTCTCATGCTCCTGTAGTTGGCTCGAATGTATAAAAACAAGATTGCAATAGCGACAGGGGTAATTACTGTTTGCGTGCGCCCTCCTGTAATGCGTTTGTATGTGTCGGTTCAACGAACCTGGATAATGAAGACAACTGAATGCTGGTTAGCATTATTAAAAACAATGAAAGAATTTAATGGTGAGCCCAGTTACGGGTTAAAATGAATGGATTGCACGGGTGTTTTGCTCAAGAGAGATTGAATATAATTTTCCCCTAACGCAAACGCAACTCCATTATCTCATCCGTTCACCTTTTGTTGTACTCAATGAGCACTAACGCGATTCTTATCGTGAAATCGTTTTTGGTACTTTAGTTATAAAACCTCTCAACTAAATACTTTTACGAGCTAAATAAAATAATTGAAAACAATCATAGAAACATTATAAAAACTCACCACTCTGATTGAAGGATTTTTGACATATTTTGCAAACATAGGGTTTTTCTCCAGTATGTATCCTTAAATGTACCTTGAGTATATTCAGGAGACCAAAGCCCTTCTTGCAAAACTCGCAGTATAAATTCTTCTTCAAACCCGGCTTCGGCTTCGCCCTTGTTTTTGATGTAGAAGGCTGATTGTCAAAATCGTTTTCGGGAATCGTCTCGCTGTTCTCTGAAGGGGTTACCATTGTGGATTGAATTTCGTCAGTTTCATCCACCTGAGAGGGAGTTGGATTTGAACGAACACTCTCCAAGGTAGCCATGGCATATGAAATGGGGCTGTCTTCCCGATTGCTTGACATAACCGGCGGAGTTGAGTTGGGTCGCTCCTCTTCCGAAAAACGTTTGAAACCTTCAATTTTTTCGTTACGAGCCCGCTCGTCCATTTCAAACTGCGAAATGAATGAGCACCCTTGCAAAAATTAGTTTTAACTTCCCAAATGTTTGAGCTTTTAAACTCATTGGTTCCTCATGCGTTTAAGTTCGGGCACGATGGTGGGATTGACCAATCAGCTAAAAGGGCGCTAGCGTTGCTTGGCCGTACGTGAGCACATTTTCGCTCACGTGCACAACGCGTGCGCTTTTCGGTAGAATGCTTTGCCGAGTCAACGATACCTTAAATCGCTCGCGTCTATTTCGTGAACTGCGAGCCCATTGCATTGATATAAGGTCACCATTTCGATTATGCATCCATATCTCTCTAGTTCTTCGGGGTTGTTATTAGTGTTAAGGAAGCAAAATAAAGTAGAAATAGTGTTGTAAAAGGCGTCCATCTGCTGACAAAGGAAATTTTTTGCTATTGAGTTTAATTTTTCTAAAGCGATGTAAAATTATGAGGTGTGAAAAGGTCGCGGGTTCTTACGATAATGCAATCTTTTTGGCCGTGAACTTTACACCTGCTGTGGTTTCAAGGCAGGTGAATCAGGAATAGCAATTTTAAATGTGTTTTATAGACATTCAGCTGCTGCATTCGCAGAGGGAGCAGGATGCTCTAAGAGACAAAATCTGCCGTTTTGGGACGGGGAAGGTGAAATCTTTCCAAGAGATAAGACATGCGCGTTTTTTGACCAGGTTAATTGAGTAACCACAGGTTGTGGGTAAACATAACCCAAATTTTATAACTGCTGTACTAAACGCTAAAAAGGGTGTAATGCCTGACCTATCAAGCAACCGTATGTATCTACTGGCCATGCACAGATCTCGAAAACAAGAAATTAGCAAATGTGCCCTTCTTCCTCCCTTACTCCTTCATGCACCCCACCGTCAAGGTAGACACTGGTATGCACAAATCGGTCTGGGCTAGTGTTGTCCTGAAAATGCAAACACGTGCATGCGCAAACGCCTACCCGCACCCCCTTCCATTTCATGAAACAATGTGTTAGTCACACCACTGTGTCCGAGCTTGCCCTGAGGTCACGCCGAGACTGTGGTCTTTTTATCGACCAATGACTCAAAATCGTGTCAGTGTACAGCTGGAATTTGGCTGAGGATAGGAGGACAATTACTACAACCCAGTATTACCTTCTATGTGGAGGTACTAAAACTGTGCATCTCAGGGCCTAAGAGGGATGCCTACCACCACCTGGGAAATTGAATTCCTCATCACACCATAAACACCTACATTTTTTAGCGATTTTTACATAACCAAACCTTTTGGGGTATGATTCGAAGTTAAAACCTGCTAATGTAGACCGTGCTAAGAATCTGTCTTGTAGTTGCTTCCCTTTATGTTTCAGCCTTAACCACGATTAAGAATTTACCAGACGCATAGGTTTGTTGGCTTATTTCACAAAAAAAAGGATAACTAGAGAAACTGGTGGCAGTCCACTATTTACATTGCAAACATTTTATGATTCACTAACAATTTCCCCGGACACCTTCTTGTTGCATTGACGATTATGTGTTGATCTTTGGTATTTACTTAAAAACACCTTGATAAAGGGATCAAAACGTACTTATAAGCGATGATACTTTTTAAGACCTCAACAGTTTAGCGTCAATTTATATAGATAGATATTTTGCGGCCGATGTAGTGACTTGAATTCTGACCTAACTCATCTATTGCAGCTTTTACTTTGATATGAAACTAAGTGATTGTAAAAAACTCAGCGCTGATGCCATAGGTCAGTAGCGCCTCATGCCTGCGATTAAATAAATAAATTGAGATTACTCACACTAAAATTTAGAACATGGCAAATTTTATAGCCATTTGATGTCAACCGGGAGAATGGTTTGCAGTTAATTGCAGTACCTTAATATCACTTCGACAGTGTCATTATGACGAGGAACAAAAAGACCTGTACTTAAGGTATCAGCCCTCGAAAACTCGCAATGAAAATAGTTGATTTGCAGTTTTTTTTTAATCCTGGAGATGGTAATTTACTCTGGAGGGCATCCGCTAACCTTTAGTAGAGAAATTACTTGCGAGTGGGGTATATATAGTGCTAAGAACAATTTCCATGCGTAATTAGGGCTTATCTATCAGTTAGCCCCGTCGATCACTCACTCAGATGGGGCTTTCGCAGCAGTAGTAGCGTACACGCCTCTGTCAGTCCTTACTAGTCACGTGAAGAACCGGGAGATCAATCACTACCACTTCTCATCTCGTACGGAAGGGAGGGGTAGGGCAATTACCTGTCGCGGTCTTCTTGCATTTGTGTCTTGAAATGAGCTCAAGGTCATTTACGCAATGCGGAGCAATGAGTCACACCCCTGTGCCTCTCTTCCTTGTGTTTACCTCCGCAGAACAAAACGCAGGGATGATGCAATAAGGCTGATTAGCATCAACATCCCAGGCCGGAAGAGGAGGCGAGAGAAGCAAAGGCAACATCTGCCTGTACGGTGGGTTGGTTGCTCATTGTAAATTTCATTCACTCAAACTTACCCAACTTCTGAGGGAACAAGCAAGCGGAGATCATAAAGGAGGATGCGTTCGTCCCATTCAAACAAGTAAATCAAAAATTTGTTGCCTGTGAACCATTAGAATGTTTACCGCTTAAGTTTCCGATGAAACTTCGAAATTATTAGTAAACAAGGCAAAAACGATTGTATTCCTCGTTCATGGTGACTTGTGTTACTTTCTTTTGTGAAGACGGTATAAACTCAGTAAATCTACCGCAAGAACACAATTATCTCTATAACATAAATTATGCAAAAATGATTACTAGGACACGGCAATTTGTAATTTACGTAAAGACCGCCTTTATTCTAACCATAAATTAATTGGGAGGGAGGTGATATAAAGTGCCCAATTTGCTTAAAAGAAAATACCTACTTCACCTTACTCTAGCCCAAGAAACCATCGTGTTAACATGAAGCAGGCAAATCATCAAAATTTGGGTAGTCCTATTTAGATCCGTATATTTATGCGGCTTAGATGCTAGTGCATTTCCGCCAATACAGAGTCTTCTATCTATGTTTTAAATGTGACATAAAGCGCATTTGAAAGTAAGGTTTTCCTTGAGGCCTTTGAGTCTCAGACATAAAAAATCATGGATTAGATAACATTCATTATACTCACCGCTGCACACTCTCTAGACAGCAGAAATTCACACGATCGCCTTCTTTTCTAGGAAGTTCACCCTCAACTGACCTCGAATCATTAGTTTAAAACTATTCTTAGGGCCCCCGCTAGCAGTGCATTCAGTCCGGCTTTGCAGTGATTTATCGTGCGGTTTTTTGTGTTCTCAGCCCTTCTGTGTGGGGTAATCCCTCAAAATTTGCACGCAAAAAGCAAGCGCAGTTACGGACGCGCTGCTGCCACCACCACCTTGCCCTCTTAGCTCAGAAGCTGTCAGCATTCGACGGTCCATTATGGTCCCCACCACGCTCCCCTCTCCCTTTCTTGCTACTCAATGTGTGCAACTCTGCGAGCAACAACAGCTATTGTGTTTGTGTGACAATGCAGCTAGAGCACTGGGACAGGGATAGGAGGGAGGGGAGCACAGGAGAGGAGAGAGGGGTGGGCAGGGAGATACACACGCTTCACGTACTTACTGCCAATAGTGCGCAGTTTTGCCATTGAATTGCGGCCAGGCTTTTGCTGGGTGTGCGCCGTCTCCCCTTCGCATTTGTGTGTGTGGGCGCTGCTGAGATGAGATTATACTACGTTTATTCGTGTGCGAGCTAGCTTACGCGCTCGCCTGTTGTATAACGACGCGACTGCGGTAGTGGAGTGGACTGGATTAGAGTGGGGTGGAGTTCTTTATTATCCATCTAGGCAGTCAAATTTCAATGTTATCTGATTTCAAATTTGCGTGCGCTGTAAACGGGTAACCATGCAAATAAGCGTGCTATTTGGTTGGATGCGTGTAAAGTAAACCCTTAAAATTCGAAGAGCTGGCTGCCTTCTTAGCCCGAAGACATGGTTTGGTGTGAGGTATTTACGCTCTTAAACGCCTGCAAAGTATAACTTATTAGACCTTTTTTCGAAAAACAAAGCATCAAAGAATCCAAAATGATTAATTACTAATCCACCCGCACTATTGCTTGTCATCTAGTTATCACCCAAAGTGACATCAGTAAGCATTTTATTAAAGTAACTGGAGAAATGAGCGAAATTAATTTGGCTAGCATGTGATCACTTGTGTGTATTGTAGCAAAAAATGGGGTTGTAAATTGCGTCGCATTGTTCGCACTAAATGCTTGCGCCTGTAAATGACTCTGATTTGGTCTCGCGCAATAAATCCCACTCTGTGGCACTTTAAGTAATTCTTTTGTGGGAACTTTACTATCAGAAAAACTTATAGTTGGCAAGTAATCGAGGAATAACCCTCGATTTAGAATAAAACCAACTTTATCATGGTTTCTGTCACCACATTATACATAACGCTTATTAATGCACTAATTGTTTGGTTACCTTCCGATTTGGGTAAAGAGCCTGTTAGGGACGCCACTGTTACACTCCATCCAGGTGACCAGGCCCTTCAGTCATGTACCAGCAAGCCAAGGCCTACCATAAGCCGACTGAACATATTGTGTTAAAACGTTTTGCCTTTATTCGTCTTCTGGGTCGTCTCGGAACGCTATAAGTATTAATACCCAGATTTCTGCTATTGCGTTATAAGGCTTAGCGGAGAGGAAAGAGTGCATATGATGCATAAAAGTGATATCAATTATGTGAACTCACAACGCCTCTTCCGCCTTATTGCTGGGTGGATAAAAACTGGATAGGCTTGACTAAGCATTTTGATGTGAGAACAGAGTGGCAACGCACAATTGAGGCTAACCATATCCCCAATGAACTATGCTAAATCCGTCAGTTTTTAAATAACCCAGCTTCTCGGCCAGTGCACTTGCCACTTATGGCAGACAGACTTGACGGCCAGCACCTTCGCTTCTTTTAATAGGGATTTTAAACAGAATCGACCTTCGGGTCCGGTAAAATTGACGTTGCGGTCAAATATCAACTCAGCTGCAAGAAGCTTCGGTTATTGACGTGATTGGTTCTTGGATTCTTTTCCTTACACCATCAACTTCATTGTGATGGCTGATGTGGGAGATTGACCAAGGGCAATGGCCAAGACGAAGCCTGAAATAAGAGAGAGGATATTTAATAGCTTGAGTTTTTGTTCAAATTCCTAACTTAGATACAAGGGCTCCGCCAATGTACATTTGCCGGGTAGTCTAGCTTCTGGACTATGTCAGTGACACAGATCTATTCCCTGTGTCGGCAAATCGTATTCTGTCCCAGCATTACGCATACTTTTGACCTCGATGAAGTCTCCATGAACTATTTATAATATTATCATTAATATTGCTGATAACTCTTTAGAAGGTAGCCACAATACTTTAGTCTCCGGCCATGATGGGCATCAGATTAAGATCTGTGTGAGTAATTCTGTCATCAGTTAGATGTTAATTGTTAAATTACTGTCAAATGCCATATTCAAGTGAGTCAAGTTTTTGATCGCCTAGTGAAGGCTCTCAAAGGTGCACCGATATTGGTGGAACTTTATCTAAAGGCTTTGATCTACCACTTTCAGAATATTACAATATCCTGTCAATTCTCCGTTCTGGTAGGCGATAAGGCGTGGTTGACTAAATTAGGTTTTACTGCAGTAAATAATAAGAATAGCGGCATGCAAACACAGTGCCTCAATCGCAACAGCAGTGGGACAAGTGAGTGGGCTCTGTAAACATCACCAAAGACGCTCTGATCTGGCAACCACACAAGTGATCGCTAGAATTTCAGTGTGCGAGCGCTTGTCACTTTACGGTTGAGGAACTACCGACACGCTTTGGGGATACCGTACCACGGGCGAAAAATTGACATAAGCTAGAAAACGTGGTAAATAAATTTAAAAATAAACTGAATTTAATTCTGAATGCTTTCTTAATTAGCTTGGTAACAAGGCCTGTAAATAAAAGAAGACTTAGAAAAGGAATTTGTATGAGATTGGGAGGAAGTGTACTAACAATCTACAAATTAGGGATTCGATTTTATGCCGCCACTTTAGTGTTCCAAAAACCTGTTCAGTTGGCATGTTATTCGAAAATAGAGAAGTTGATTGAAGCTACTTTCGTTTAACTGTTTAAACTTTTAGTAACTTCTTCTCATGTCTCTTTTTCATTAGCAAGAAGTTACATAAGCCTTCTGATAAGTATTTACCAGAATTCGTAATAGCGTATCTGGAGGGAAAATCGACACCATAGGTATTCTTGAGTCTCAGCAATTAGGCTTTGAATGCACTGCCCAAATCTAATTTACGCAAAAGGCGGTTTCTTGTGGTAATCACAATGTCTAGCACTGATCCCGTGTACACGTTGGCAACCTGTAATTAGTCCCACCCCGTCAGTATGGCGATGGCTTCTACTGGCAATTTATTTATCACACACGCACACACACGCATACATACATGCACACATGCAGCCCTTAATCATTGCAGCAGGTAGCGAGGTAGCTCATTAAACACACACACACACACACACACACACACACACACACACGCAGAGGCAGACTACAACACTAGTGTATTTACATTGTCCTTGCGTTTGCTTTGGGAGGCGACTGAGCCGAGGCGGGGACTAGGAGGGGTGGTGGGTATGGAGGAGAGGGAAGGGAGGGTTTGAGACAGCGACGGCTAAAGCATAATCGACGACTGGCGCAACTCCCAGGACAGAGGCAAGGAGTGACATCCCGTGTTAACACACTCCGTATAATGCTATTGGGTGAGTTTAGAGGGCGGAAAAACCATCTGTTCCTTGCCCCAATGCGCGGAATTGTTTACTCTGCTGCTCTGCATGCATTCAAGGAGGGAGAGAAGAGGAGTCATTGGGTGTCATGCAGGACCACCATCTTCTGGCGATCTTAAAATGCGACTACGGTTGTTATAAGTGGCTAGTTATAAATGACAGCTTGTTAAATGGCTACTCCGACCAGAAGTTGCCATTCAAAGGAATAGTGCGTTTTAGAACAAATGGACAGTGTTAATTACGTGATTTTAGGGTTGCAATCCATTCCCTTGTCCGTGTGAATTCTGATTTTCCTTTAGAAATTAATGCCTAAAGTTGAATCCTTTGTCAAAAGTGGGGAAAAAATTGTGCTTGATATTCATTTCTACGCCTCCCAAATACAGCATGGAGTAAGCACTCTAAGTGTTGGCTCTTAAAGATGGAAGTCATCGACTATTCCAATGCAAAATCAGACGTTAAGTGATGCCAAGGATGCCATCAGATCCACACACACACTACTACAAATCCACTTAACTGTTGTTTGAATTACTGCCGGTCCATTATAAAATTCACTTTTTATCAACACTTCCTCCCTCAACCCATCCCTTCTGTCCCCCTCTCCCAGCCTCCACCTCAATTTGAGGCGATATTACAGGCAGATTAGTAGTTTGTTTGCGTCTCCTTAGCCTCCTCTAAAAGCCATGAACACATGCACGCACACGCATACCATCGCGCCATTTATTAATATAAAGTCCGTACACTCTTCACCCGATTCATACTTCAGCAGAACACGATACACGCTCCTGCTGAGATAACGCCTTACTGTACGACCAAGTCGACAACGACGACGACAACGATACCTTGGGAGGAAGGGTGGGTGATAAGCTAGGAAGAGGGAGGGGAGGAAGAGAGAGTGAAAAGTGGGTAAGAGGTGTAATGCTGTTGACGCCGCATGCTCCTCACGCGTCTAGGGGAAAGGTGTAAACGTGTGGCGATGGGGTGGGAGGGAGGGAGAACTGGTGTACACACGAGAAACATACCTTCTGCCTCCTCTCCCCAATCTTCCGCACGCATGCATTAAAAGATGCCGTCAGATAAACGGGAGTAGAGTGCGTGCCGGGATGCCTTATCAAATTGTTGCGTCCGCTAGGCTAGCACGCGTTCTCGTCCAAGAGCGCGCACGGGCGCTTTGGCGACGTAAAAATGCATTAGGTAGGGACTGTGCTCCCTGCCATTCCCCCGCGTGCCTTGAAGATGATGTGATGGTCATGATGTGTGCAACCCTCAAACCCCGGCCTTAATGGACTACTGACCAAATTTATTTAAGCGGGTGTGGTGGCGTTAGTGGTGGTGGCAAGATGGTAGTAGTAATTTGGAGTGTTAAGTGAAATTTACACACACACACACACACACACACACATTTGAATCAGGAGGTGAGACAGTGAACACGACCCACAGCTGTTGTGGCATTTATCAAAAAAGGCAATTCATTTAAGCGTATACTATGGAAAACGAAAAACGGGATACACTGACTGTTCCTAATGATAATAATCAAATCTGACAGCAGAAATAAGCTGTTTTGCCTGATGTTGCATCTTTTGTATAATTAATGCATATTTTGGATAAAATGGGCAATGGATTGCAGGTGCAAGTAGTTGCTTGGTTTGAAGGAAAGGTGTCTCAAACAAATACTATAATTGTTGAATTTTTTATTGTCAAAAATATCTACTGGTTCATCAATCATATCTTAAAGTAAAGAGCTCCATTTAGCCACATTCAAAGCTTGAAGACTTCTCTGAAGACAAAATAAAGCAATATGGGAGTAGGCATTGGAGAAGTAAGTAGAGGCGAAGGGCTGCTGGCATAGTTTTAAGGCCTTGTGGCCAAGCGGAATTGCATGGTAAGACTTTAAGTGCTTATAAACCGAAGAAAGGCCTCAAAGCCAAAAACGTCGCAACAGCGCTTGGTCCTTTACTTCATCCTGCATGAGCAATCAGTGTTGCGAGAGGATTGCTAACCCAACAACGATGCCGGTAATAGAAATGGTGTGCAATTGAAATGATACATGATTGCAGTACCACTGGTTATTTAATAAAGGTTGGGATTTAACGTAGTTCCGAGGGGATCTGGTTTGTTGCCTGGCCATGTCTATCTGGGCTATAAAAAGCAAGTTAGGGCGTAGAGGAGAGGGTATCGCATGTCTACCTGATTGACATTTTCACGCAGGTAACGTATGCAGCTCTGTAACACACGAATTTTAAATGGTGTGCAACTAGTGTTGCCTCATTTGTTAACAGGATCTTTAAAGGGTACGGAACTGGTGTAGTTGCCATAGGTAGACGTCATTTCTAGCGCTCCTGTTGGAGGTTGTCATTAATTCTCCTATCCGCAGCAAATGCCTTTCCTTCATTACGTTAAGGTTTACCATCCAATTGTTAAGATCAAGACATCTGACTCTTAAATGCTACCGCCACTGATTTAGAGCTCCGAGACTTCAACAAAGGCAAAAGAGGGCACGATGCTGAGGTGGAATATGCATTAATCAGGTTTGAAACAGTCATCGGAAGAACCATGATTCTTCAGCTACAGTAACATTACGAAGACAAATACATTAAAATCAAACAAATGATCCTTTGTAGTGATGCACACTGATGCTCTAGCAATACATATAATTGAGGAATGATTTAGCTTTGACAACTTTTCTCAGATCTCTCCTTTCAAAGAACATGGTTCTCAAGTAGTACTTTCCACCATTGATTTTGACCTGCTATCAAGTCGCCAGTTTCGTCCTAATTATCTTTCCTCGTTTGCATTTTCGAGAATTCGCCACCTGCGAAGTATCATAGAAAAAAGGATAGGACCTAAATACCAATTCCATTCTTTGAAAAAGTGCTCTTTTTGAAATGATATCCACCACTTGCTGAATCACAGAATAAAGCGATTTAAAGAAGTTTAATGTAGCGAATGATTAACAAAACCGTTTTTAGTTGTGATCTGTTATTTTAGAAGGTCAACGGTAACCATTTGCCGCAGTTCAAATCAGATGGTCAGATTCGATTGAAAAAGCAGACGAAAAATGGGTATTGAAATAACTTCTCGGAGGTATTGCCGACCCCAAAGAAATCTGTGCGTATAATATCACATACCTAAGTACCGTTTAAATAAACAATTACATTGCCTTTTAACCACATCAGTAAATGCATAATCAGCGATCTTCTTTTCATCTAGAGTTCTCTCCAAATTATCTCTCGCATAGTAAGTGGAATTAGTTTGACCATCCAACCAGCCAGCCAGTCAGCCAAAAAAGGTGGACTGAGAGCGATAAAGAGCTGGAGTGGCCTGACACCCACTTAAGAGCAAGAAAATGTACCGTTCCACAGGCCTATGTGCAGTATTTATGACGAGTCGTTGTAGTTTGTTGACCGCGTCTGCGATAATTGAGAGGACTGCGGTTAGAGTGGGAGGGAGGGCAGGAGAAGGGGCAGAGAGTGAGGGGGAGGGGACAGGCATGCGAATGCACAAGGGAGATGACAGCAGTAGTAGCAGCAGCAGAAGCAGAAGAGGCAGCACAGTCCACGAGACATGTAACGAAATACACTTTGCGCGATTTCACATATTCATGCAAGCGCTCCCGACTCGTGGGCAAATTGTATCCGTTTCACCTGGAACAGTACCCTTAAACGCAACTTGTGCGTGTGTTAGTGCGCATATTTAAACAGAAAAAGGCCTGAAGGAGCGACAGCTACAACATAGCCTCCGGGCTGTATGTGACCGCAGCTGTGCTTGCCTGCCTTCCTGACCGAGCGAATGGTGAAGCTCGCCCTTGGGACATTATAGGTTAAAAGATGTAAACCCGTGGAGTAGACGCTAGGCCTTGCGTCCATACATTCTTGCATGCATTTTGGGTTTAAAACTAAGGCGCTGTAATCTTATCAGAATATGCGATTTTTCCAGGAGAGTTTACTGTCAATGCACGTACTTTTGCTGGCTTGATAGAGGGTTACCTCATCTTATAGGTTAGTTTTAGGCAAGTATAGGTAAAATCTAAGAATGTGTTAAGTTTTAAAGGTCTTAAAGACCTTGCGACCGTCAATTTTTGCATCCAGAACGGCATTTTAATGATTTCTTGTTACAACGTAAAGAATGCATTGTAGCAAAGTTTGGAATTGAAGAAAATAAAGCTTCCTGAAACTACCTTTTTACCGTTAACAGCCTACCAGTTCTGATTTCTTGCACATGGAAACTTCCCTGAGGTTGAGGCTGATTCTCCAACAGGATCTGCAGTGCCAGTCTGCAGAAAAATTTGAAAATAGAGGAGAGAGAAGCTATTGGGGTAGCTAAGAGGTTAGGCTAGTACACAGATGGGGAACTTAAGTAATTCATTACCGAAGCTGAGGCTTAAACAGACCAGTAAGGCATCAAACCTTATATTGAGCCCATTCTATGATGTGCTGGCGCTACTCACTCAAAACGAAACGTTTATCATACACCCTTATTCCCATTTCAATGAAGAGGCACCTTTAAAAAAAGCAACTCTACCACTGGGGACGAAAGTAGCCAAGCATAATTTCCAGTTTTTACACGTCTGATTTCCTTACTTTGAGCCCAAGCTCCAATTAAATTTGAACAACACCCATTGGAATAGGAATGCAGATAGGAGTCTGGACAATTACTAATTGCAACAGTGGCCTCTGGGATTCGTACATTAATTAATGTGGATTTGATAGAGGGTGGGGACAAACGAAATTCACACAGGCCATGCATGCATGTAAGCATGCACGGACACCGTCGCTGGGCTCGTTTGTGGAGTAATGAAGTATGAGAGCTAGCCGAACAGTGCCCAAGGGGTCTGAAGCTATATAATAATTAAAATGTAAATTTAACTTTGATGTTTTGTCTCTGAAGGGTCACAAAGTGCTCCCCAAGCCACCGCGAGTAGTTACATTTTTTCACGTCTGTACACATTGCAATTTTATTTATGAAAAGTCATAAATCATGACAAAATATTAAACTTTGCTTTTAATTATAAGGCTATAAGTTTTGATTATGAGATTTCGAAAGGTATCGCACTAATCACGCATGGCTTTATCTAACAAGTGAGCTAATAAGGTGCAATAATTAATTCTATCAGTAGCATATGAATTGTTTGTTTAGCTCGCAGTTTTGATAATGAATTGACCAGGTGTTCGAGCCATGCTGGTAGCTTCGATCTCCCCTGTATGTTGATAATACATATTCTGTCCGAGTTTTGTGGCTCCATTCGGCTTCTTAAAATATTGCACTGCTCCACAATAACAGATCGAAAATAATTTTTTGCCATAATTAGCTGCTTTCTTTAAATCACGAAAATCACAAATCTATGTTATTGTTATTGTTCTTCATAAAGTGGTAAGGAAACTGTGCTCCACACTTGCGCCGCTCGATTCAGAAAAGAACGTGGAGAGGCTGGTTATGTAATACTAGAAGAAATCCTTTTGGCTCCTCAACATGTCGGGCTGGAGAACAATAAAATGTCGAAACGCCTATTTTAGATATTACGGCCGCTAATTTAAAAAAGACATTTTATCTTATGTTTCAGCTGTTTGCACAGCTGTGCAAGTTGTGAATATCTGTTGCCTAAGATTATGAGTATGCATAACACACAGTTGTGCTGCAAGGAATCCCTTAACTATGCTACTGCATCGCCGTCAGCTTCCCCACAGACAAAATTTAGAGTAGTCGCATCTAAAGAGAGTCTTTGGAGCCCACAAAACCTCAAACTCTCCCTATTACTTAACAATGTTTTTCTTGAAATCAACTGTTTTTATTTTAAAATGATACCCATTATCGAAGCCAAGAAATTTAGAATTATTCCCTTCAACACTAATATCTGGCCTGTAACTTCCAGCCTTTTAGGACGGGTTTCATTTATCGCAAAAAAAATGAGTTTGGAATAATAAAACTTAGGTAGCTTTCAACTTCAAAGTTTGTGAAGTAGTTATTAATTATTGAAAATTATGCCTTAAACTAACAGTGATGACATTTAGCCTTAAAGAAATGCTAATATCTTTTAAAATGGATATTTTTTGCACTTGAAAATTAGAATGTGCTTGTAGTTTTAGAACCTTAGACGATGAATTGGTATAAATCCTACGGTTCTTAGGCCCCAACTATAGCCGGGCTAACTGCACAGTTATGAGCAATGCTTGAAATATATCATTTGCTCAAAGCGCCAACTTCACAGTCATGGCATATGCTATGATAACTAAAAAGAAATTCACTGATCTACATAATACAGTCAGAACACCTTCATACGCATTAAGCCCTGAAGTGAAATTAACACATTTCATGATCCATTGCAAGGCGCGACCGCTGTCAAATGCAATCTATAATATTGCTACTTACAATTTAATTAGTAGCAATGTTTAGTTAATGATGCATCCCGCAACAGATTGTTACTTGTTGCGCCCTAAATAAATATTTCCACCAACTTCACACGGTATTAATGATTAATACTACTCCCAGAATTGACCTTATCTACTGGTGTGCAAACCCTAGCAGAAGGGCACACATTCAACACTCACCTTCCCATCACTTTAACAAGGAAATTTGAGATATTAATGGGACAAAGATTTGGAACAGTTTTGAGGATTTTTAAGAAAAAAATTACGAAATTGTATGCGCAATTTCATTTAATAAGTTGATAAGTGTAAAAATGAACCGAGATTGCATTGCTATTTTAAATCGTGAGAAACTTAATGCAAGAAATTTCGTAACAAAATTGCGGTTTGAAATAATTCAAAGGGACGTTTCAAGTTCCTAAACTCATATTTTTATCTAACCTTTAGTTTTGGTTTGACTTAAGGTGATTTATTTTAACTACAATTTTTGCAAATGTATTCACTCTTTGAAAGACTAAGTTGTGCGAAAATGTCTGATGCTTTGTAACTCTTTAATTGTTTGCTTTGGTGACTAGCCACTAATGGCCATTCGTTTCTCCTTTAGGGCAATCTGACTACCTGGCCATGTCAACAATACATATTCTACTTGAGCGTTATATCCTTCTTCGTCATTAAAGGCGTCTCGGAATAGTACAGTTCTTCCGGTGCGCAGCTTGTCCCAAGGATATTGCGTTCCCGCTAAATTCTTGTACATTCAACATGTCAAACTTGCTCTTAGCCAGAAGAATAATTTTTGCCTGCAATAAGAGTATGTTTCTCAGTACTTATTAAAATAGAATGGATTTGTAGGCAGATCCCTCTCCCTCTACTACAAATATTTCGCAGTAGATTTAACCAGCATTTGATTTCAAGAATAGTTCGTAAGTGTTTTAAGCAAGGCTAAATAATTAATTTTATCTTATCTTTCGGATTAGTATTTAAATTCATGTTGATTTAAGCGCTTTTAGAAACGATCTTTATACAATCTCGTCGGCAATTGACAGTGAGTTTGGTTTACGTCCGTGCCAATGAGCAGTACCAACTCTACCTTTGTCTGACACGTTTTGGTTAAGTCGCTTACTTTGACAGATTTAAAGTGGATGCTTAGGGCTTGGAATGTTTCCTTTTGTGATTTCATGGATTTAAGACAACGCATTGGAAAGTGCTAATTTTTCCTTCTCGGCGAATTGCATAGCTTAGTTGCGCTTGATAGCAGTTTTACTTAATTGTAATGAGTAGCGAGACATTGAACAGACAAGGATTGGATGAAACTTGTTCACACCTGTTGACAAATTCTTGCCCAATGGTTCAGCCTAAAAATTTAGTCTAAATCAGTTGGTCATAAAGGCAGGCAATCAAAAAAACTTCTCAAGTCAAACGAACGTCAACAGTATTTAAATTTGTGGCCTACCTTTTAAAATTGCCACAAATAAAATTTTTTTCCAGTACGTGAACTACTTTTGAAGTGTGCCATCATTTGACGTGTTTGATCCTTTCTATCGGTCCGTCATACCTTAGAACACGATCAATTGAGTTCACAATGCTGTTTTTAAATTCCCTTTAAAAAAACGCTACTAAATGGTCAGTGGATGCTTTGCTGATTTAGTAGCGACCAACTTTTGTAATAATTTAGAACAGCTACAGCCAAAAGCCATGTTTTAAAGGCTTCAACAAAAGCCCTTTAATTAATTCCTTTTGCTGGTAAAAAATCACATCTTTTTCATCTTTTCGTTTGCAAAAACAGATAAGTTCAGATAGGCTTACCATGCATCGTGCTATCCTCCAAAAAGGAAGGTATCCATAGGACCCGGTAAACGTAGAGGTCTTAAGCATGGAAAATGCATAGGCTTTTACTTGGTAGCTGAAAAATAAATAATGGATATTATAAGCACTATTAATAGTTCTTTGGTTCATTTCTACGTTGTGTAAGCTGCTATACTGTAAATTAATGCATGCATTAGTGATGCCTCTTGAATATCTTTTAAGCAGATCAAACCACTCCCTGAGAGGTAGTTCATACGTCATCCGAAATATCCAATAACAAAACCTACCCTGCAGTTAAAATTTTCAATAAATTTAAGGTGCAATAAAGCTACTTCTTTCCTTAACACTACTTCCTCAATGGGGTTTTTCAAATTTAGGGAGAATTGGTGATGGTAGGCGGACTCATAACTCAATTGTTTATTTAAACTTAAGGAAAATGGGTCAAATCTTATAGATTCTTTCATGTTTCCTTGACGTACAGAAGGCTGGAGGTCACTGTCATGACTCGAAAGCCATGACGCCAGCAAAAGTACAGGGGCGCAGAACCAAGTCAACGAGTCAGTGAACTCCGCGGCCGGCATTACATTGTGAACGGTGCATTGAGGAAACACCCATCTCATTTGCGTTCAGCTAGGAAGATACTCGACTTCAACGTCGCTGATCGCTCTTCACGACGCTGGTTTTCTGTGATGCTTAGAAATTGCATTTGGAGAAGGGGATTATGCTGTCCATCACGCATTTTCCTCGCCAGTTGTAAAAACACAGACTTAATGACAGGGCCACATAATAAAGGATGGGATTCAAAATAGTTGTGTGGGAGTTAGGTTTTGCATTTTTTTCCTTCTCTCTGCCATCCATTCATTCCACTATTTATCTCCACTTTCGTGGTAAACTTTTTTCGGATGACCCGTGGCTGGTGTCGCTTTACGTGTAATAAATGTTCTACAGAACACAGAACTAATACAATTGGTGAAGGGAAAAATCAGTTTCCCCCACCTGTTAGAATCCTTGACAGGACACTTTCTCCTTCCACTTTAAGGTTTAGCATTCCGGATTAAGGTCGATTTTCGTCTCCGTTAATATAGCCTCTCGAGAACTTTCTGAAGACGTAAGAAGACATAATGCCAAATAAAAAGCCGTATCAGCGGCGTACAGAAAGGCAGGGAAAATCTTTAGGTGCACTCAAAATAAAAGAGCAGCATCAAGGTTTTGTTTTTAGTCATCGTAAGTAAGTACAGCATCATGTGAGCAGTTAATAAATGCAGATTGCAAAAAACTTCACAGTAAGTACCTATTTCAACTTATTTATCCAGTATTATTCTTCATAGTTGCTGATAATCTCCGCTTTTTATTCCATGTAATCTATTGTTGGCGTGTAGGGCTCGTTACAAAGGCCACGCATGGAGATTGAGGAGTCGTTATTACGGTCCAACTTTGGGTTTTAAGCACTGAAGTAGAAGAAAACAACTTGCACAATCACAAAAGTATATTTGTCATTTCGTTAAATGAAAAACAGATGTGTTTGGTGAGAGCAACCTGCTTTTAGCTCATCTTTGCTAATTGCACCTACTAGGTGTCATCCAGGCGAGTTTACTTCACCAATCATCACAGTTTTGCGTCACTTCCTCGAGCCAAGTGGTTCTTCAAATGACGTATTCACCAAAACTTCAAATTGTCGAGCAGCATATAGTCTAGCATCCTAGTAGACTGACCATTAAGTCTGCGGTTTATGTTTTTGCGGCAGATGATGGGTATTAAAGCCGAATTGGGTAGACCAAATGGTCGGAAATCTTCGCCCATAAACAATTTATCCAAAAATTTACCTTCCGATAAACTGAAAAAAAGTTGAGAGGACGTGTTGCTTCGACCATCTTACAAGTGTTTCCTATGAGAGGCATGGACAAACATTCGCCAAAGCACATCAGGAGGTCATGAAGGAAGCCAATTTTGCTACACAGAATTCTAATGCTTACTTGAGTGCTAAATTGCTGTCCTGCGTTAGTAATCGCAATTCGTAAACTCTTAAGTAGCAGACTACCTCTTACCAAGACGGCTGCCTAACCATGCAATTTTTATCCTAGACCAATCTCATTCCTCTAACTTACCTTCTGGAAGGACGTCTTGCTGTCTGAGACGGAACACCATCGTCACGATTAATCCATCAAAACGTATGCTTCATGTATTTGAAAAATGCAAGTAACTCCAGGTGTTACCGCTGACATGGTATTTGTCGCATTTCTCTTCTTGAATCGACTTTTTACGGCGACGGTGGGATCAGTTGGTTAGGACAGTATCGTACAGAGGACATTAAATAGTGCACCCATTTATTCTTTTTGTGCCTAATGTTGTGCTTCAGCACCACTCACTGTTCAAAGTAGCAAAGGATGCAAGAAAGCATCTGTTGTTTGGCTACAACCGATCTTTAAGATGGTGGTACGTGAGATGGAAGGCAGGCAGACGCTGCATAACAATGCTTCAGCCTCAACTTATGCAACTGTGAATTCATCAGCCAACCAGACAGTCGGCTGGGCTCTAATCCTACGGCCTGATGAGAAGTGATTATCTGACATTCTTTCCTCTGATTGTATGTGTGCACAATGGTCAAAGTTGATTCCTGCATCCCCATAGAAAGGAAGCATTTTAACAAACAAAAAGTGACTAATTAACACAATTACTGTGGCAAAAATCACTCGGGCTTTCGTTGCTCATTCATTGGCAACACACCATATGCTGGTGCCCATCAGTCGAGATACACATTGTGATGTGAAACAGGAAATATGGGAGAGAGAACTTTAACTTCTTTTTCAAATATATAACTACTGATAAGAAAACTATGTGCAGAAAATGTCTATGAATAGAAATTAACCTGAAGGAGTGCATACTGAGTAGAGGCGATTGTCCCATTTGTAAAATGCCGTTGATTGCTAGTATGTGGCGTTCAACTGTTTAAATCCTATCGAAGGCCTTCATTCTATAAATGTCACACTCTGTGCATGCATCCATCAGCATCTATTGTAGCACTTCGTTTGGTTGAGCGCCGATTTCGGCCACGGAATTGGGCGTTCGTGTTGCCCTTACCGTGTCGACTGGCCTCTGGACCATGCTAGCAGCACAACATCGGTGACTTTTGTTTTCCTTAAACGGAGTAACGTCACTCGTCGGGTTGTTGTTGAGCATAAAATTCAAAACACAGAAAACCTTTACCTATTGCATTCAATTTTTTATAATTCTATCAACTCTTGCAAGAATTGTAGATGCAAGTAAAATTATTTTTATCAAGAAGGGTAGAAGACCTTTTACACCAATAACTCACTTTATAACACATAGCACTAAGGGATAGAAGCAAATATAGTGGCATGTTACGAACTTTCCAAAATACTCTAGCTTTTGTCCTCTGACTACCTCTCTAGTCTTTGGTCCTGGTAACAGACCACTGAGGAACTCGGATATCACATTTTGGGGAGCCGTCTGACCTCTGGGCCACGCCAGTAGTACCAGACCCTTCCTTTTGTTCTTCTAAGTTCCACTCTGGTGAATTACGGGCAATGGAGCGGATTATAGTTTAACTGCCAAACCAAAGCTTGGACAATTTAGCGTCAGACCGTTTTAAAATAAAATACAGATAACTCCAAGTATAAGCTTGATTAGAGCCAAAGAGCATCAGCTTATAACCATGATCAAGGCCTCTGACGACGCAGGCAATTATCGCACCATCTGTCCACTACCTTTGCGGTGCGATATTTGCCGGCGGAATTGGATACTTTGCGTAACTTGTGTTCCTTTTCTTCAAAAACGTAGTGCTGTGCATCATGGATACTGACATTGATGCTGACTTTATGCTTTTACTCGAAAGCCCCATTAAATGACATCCACAACACAACTTCAGCTCCGGTGCCCCTTCAGGTACCTTCCAAATTATCTTTTCCTGATTTACGAGCTTTGGTGCAGTGATACACCAACACCTGCAATACCCTAATAGAGAGCAAGACATGCTTTCATATTTTGTAATCACCGCCATGAGAATTGCATCTTGTTGAATATCAGTGATATGAGACAAGATTACAGTCTGATAAGGTTTCAAAGTTAAGAAAAGTGGCCTCCTCATGATGGGTTTCGATGGCTATATCCTAACAAAGGAACAAATTGGGACAATGATTTCATCCGCATAGGGACAGAAGCGTTGGTCAGAAGTCAGTGTAATTATGCTAAATCGAGTTTCGATACGTCATTTTGTTTGACACCAAAAATGCAATTTTAAAGGGGCTGATTAAGCAGTTTGACGCCGGGAGCTTCTCTGTGTTGGATCGGTATCAGAAAGCTTACCAAAATGAAACCTAAGAATCCAGAGCTTTCATATTTTTTTTCACATCAGCCTTCATAAAATGTGCAGCAAACACGTTTGAGTGCAGTCGGACGCTTTAGTAAATTTGTTGCATTGTCATGCAATAAAGCAATCTAATCTCATTGAAACCATTTACCGTCTGCGTAGCAGAGGCAAAAGGACTCGCCACCTATTTTTCTGGTGCCTGGTCAGAGAATAGTACAAGAAATAGATAGCGTTATATTAAAAGCTGGAAGCGCAAATATTTTTGCGTATAAATGAAGGCAAAAAGCATAATTACCACTGTTTTGTGGACAGTCTTGGGATAAATGGCCTTTCATCTTTCTGTGCTTTCATGATACGAAGCAACTGGAATGCAACTTTTGTTGGTTTGAGTAAGAGGCTAAGTAAGGGGCATTGAGCCCCTTTTAAAGATGATGTGGAACCAGCACAGACTGCGTACTTTGCAACATAGTGTAATGCCATCCCTACAGTGTTCAATACCTGGTTTGCTATACTCTTTTCGATGATTTAGCATAAATTTCACTTTAGTGGATGGCAGGGTCTTCGAGCTTTGCCAATAGAACTTCAGTCCTTTTGAATGGTTAGAAGCAAGAAGGATTGGACACAAAACCCAACTCCCATAGAACTACACTAACTTCTGCCATTTGATACACAGTTCCGCTTTTGGGTCAGGGTTCTTACGATTAGCGGTGGATGTGCAAGATGACCTGCATCTTCCCACTTTCCTAATGCATTTCCCAAAAGGAACGAAACCCCGAATCCAGTAAGATTGTCAAATGTAATCGGTGAAGCAGATTCTCAGTTCTACGCAACGTTGCATTCTTGCAACGTTGACTACGTTGACCATGAGACTGTGCAATTCTTTAATTTATTAAAGCGTCACTTTGGTTTTGCCAGACGCTTGAGGCTCCGCTCTTGTGTCTTCACTGGGTCAACCTGTCTTCGGACCAAGTCACTAGGCCCCTTCCAGTCTTTCTGCACGTCAACAACACATTCCATGCCCTTCTTTTAACACCAAAGAGGACTCAGGGAGCTGCAATTGCATAAAGGTTTTGTTAAATGCAGTGTTATCTGAAAGCGTACAGCATTGTATATATAAAAAAGAATACTGTAACCATCTGAGATTATGATGGGAAAGCTTTGTAAGCTTTAAGCATAGGCAAAGCGACATTTGGCAGTAAGCATAACAGCATAACTTCATCACCTACATCTGGTAGCAAATTGCAAAGAAGCTAAGTTCCTTGTTGGAAGTTTCCTCACCAGATTGTCAAAATGACTCAGCTGGCAGTAAGTTCTTGCTTGAAGTTTCTACTTAACCTCAAACTTAATAAGAAAATAGTGAAACAATTATCCCAACCAAATTCATTCGTGATGCTGTCATTGAAGATGATAAAAGGAAATATTTTTTTAAGGGTAATTTAATTTTGGCAGAATTTGAACAAATGGCAGTAGCCATTTTTGAAGGGAGTGCAGGTAAATTACAAAGACCTGAATTTTCTGATATTACTAGTTAAATCTCATGAGTGGATTTTCTATTCGCCGACCCAGGAAAAATGTTTCCTCAGATCCATTGGCCTGATTTTATTGCCATTTCTCAACCTTGATTGCAAAAATTTGCGCTAAAATCCTAATCACTCGCGATTTCCACTGCATAACTGTTGTGCTTACTTTGCTGGCTCAAGCAATTTTTAGTTCATCCATCGTCTTTGAGTAAGTTTGGCACGATTTTAGGAACTTGGTTTGTTTAATCAAAGCCATCTGTGTATTTATACCTGACCATAGCATCAGGGTAAAAATGCGAGGGTAAAATGGCGTGGTGGATATGCTTTTTAGCTCCTCAAGACTTCACAAATCTAGCCTTGAATTTCGTAATGCTGAGGTAGAGAGGGAGTGGGAGCCGCTGGCATACGCCAGAAGCCTAGCAACCCAGTAACAGTTCGGTGGGAAAGCCTTAAGTGCCCACGAAAACAAAACGAAAAGTTAAACAAACAACAATGAAACTACAATTTCTAACTTTTAGCATTCTAAAGTACGGGCTCCTCAACCTTTGAATTCCTCCACTACAGGCCTCCACCACTTGGAACCGTTTACGTCGCAACAGGGAAAATTTTTCATAAGTAGTGAGGTTATTACTTGGGTTTGGACGCACAAAGTTCATTCAGCAAGGTCGTAAATGCTATCATTATCATGGAATTGGCAGAACGGCAAATTACGCGGAACGACTTTTTATTTTGCAGAAGCCAAATCGAGTTTGAAAAGAATTGATTTAAGGATCGCCTTATACGTACTGCCTTTAACGCGAGTTCACAGGGTTCCTCTGGGAGAATGAGGCGAAAATAACTTCAATTTAATGAGTGCAACTCTTAAATTTATCATCAAATCTGTGGTTTCATCTAGATTTCTAAAACCCTCTCCGACTTAGATGTATCGGTAGGGATATCTCACCAGCTCATTTCAAGAATTTTATCTTGGCGGAAAATGCTTCCATCTAAAGTGAGTTTTTTGCCTTAAAGCTTGGATATTTAAAAAACTCGAGTTTTAGCGCTCATTGGGAAAAAGTTTACTGCGCAATTAGACCGTGTTGCAAGAAACAGTGGGCTGGAGAAGTAGCTAAAACATCCAACCATTGGGGAATTAGTGTGCGATTAAACAATTTTGCGGATATTGTAGCACAGACAAATAAATGCGCAGTAGAGGTTAGAAAAGCGTTTTTTTTCCAGCAACGAAACAAAACACTTTTCTGATGCCAAGTTGATAGTGATTGTGAAGATGGAAAGAGTAACTTGATAGGGTGAAAGCTAACCAAACTCAGGAAACTTATCAAACGCATACAACTCATCGAGTAGAGACGGTAGAGACAGCATCACCTCCCACTGAGGAGCATTGTCACTCAAATAGGCGTCTGTTCTGCTCGCAAATTATTGTCAAATAAATTTGAGTTTACACTCCTGCTTGGACAGAACGTGCGTTTTCTTAATGCTTCCAGTAAAAACACAGGCGAATTTCTTGGCATCTACCAGCAGAAGTAAGGGGCGCGCCGCCCACCGCTCCTCCCTTGGAGCAGAGCCAACACGGGTTTCATGGAAGCACTGATATCCCCTGCTAAGTTACATTTAAAGGGAAGCGGCGATCCAGTTCGAATTACATCAAACTGTTGCAAGAACAAATCCTAGCGACTTTAGGGCAATAAACTTAACAAAGTGTTACCCCTCTGTCAATGGCAATATTTTTACCGATTTGCAATAAAATTTTTAGGATAATACGTAGAGTTATAAATAAGTTATTTTATCACCGTAATACTTTTACAGAACCAGTTGCAATGTCTCTTATTTGTCATGTCACCTTGCTGTAAGTCTAAAAGTTGAAGGAGCTATTTAGCTCCTCACTCAGACGTCCCTCCTCCGCAGAACGAAATCTACATTGAAGGGAACATAAGATTTCCCATAGACTAAAGGTGGATGCTTTAAGCAGCCAAAGGTCGCAAAAACGTTAAATTTGAAGTTATGTTAATAAATGAGGCCGATGAGTCGGTTGGTCTGCTTTGCTACAACCTTTCAAACCTAAATAATTACTCACGCAACCATAAATACAGTAAAATTTAGCAAAATTGACTTCGGAGATCATTCAATTTTTTCAGGAAATTTGCGACTAAGATGTTGAGACTCATAAACTTCGAGACGAACGACTTCTGAGCACCATCCAAGTCGCTGAATCCAAAAGGCGAAACTAATCGAAAAGTCGACAAATTTCCAGCTACCAAATTCGATTTTGTATAATATCAAATAAGACCATGGTTTAATGAGCTTGAGGCACAATCATGATTTTTTTGGTCTATAAACACACAGGACGTCAATAATTCGTATACTAGGAATTACTTCAACTTCGTCCGATTGTAAGGGAAATGGCCACATTCCTCGTCGGTCAGATTCAGTGGTTCCCGGAGATTTTCGCAAAAATGTAAAAATTGCGTCATTATTTTAGTTTGGTGAGCAGAAAGGTCATTCCTTAATAATTCCTCTTAAAAGCATAAAATTGTTGTCCTCTATTTGGAAGGATGCAAATTAATGATGTAAATTTAGCCCAAGGAGTTTAATACTTTAATTTCTAATTTTCCATGCCCATCGCTGCTCATCTAGTCTTCACCTAAGTTGCGATCCTCCGATCGAGATCCACTTTATTTCCTAGTTAAATCGTCGGACATTCCTTTTACACTATAATGTTTACAGGCGCGACTTTGTTTACATAGTACAAAATGTGCGACTATCATTTGGGACTCCATTTATGGGAGTTTAGTTTTTCAAACAAAATAGGTAGAGTTGCGTGTCACTGCTTTGCAAGACTTTGAGTGTTTTAGAATTTTCGAAGTTGAAGACAGGTTCAATCGCAAGAGATCATGCAATTTGCATTGAGCACTTCGTCCAACTCTACAAAGCAAAAACCCAAGTACATGACTGTAGAGCTATGAATACAAAAAGACGATCAAATTTTCCAGATTTTTACCACTACAATATACTTAAAAGTGCTGCTTCTTGTGACCAAAACAGTAAACCGCCCTCTTGTTTACTGTGTTTAGCATCCGTGTTTATTGCGTAAAAATATACTTTCCATTTATTTTGCCAAATATTTTGCTTAAAATCATTGTAATATAACGGAAAACCTTCTTTAGTCAAAATAATGCAGAGTTTTCTCCATTTTACGACCAAAATCAACTGCTCATTATTTGCGATTGACACGATTCCATTTTTGATCGACTGCGGTGGGGCTGACAGGCGTGCAAAATGGGCATTTGTGGAGGAACCAAATTCGGCGAAGGCAGCTCCCATGTGCAGCACTACCCACGGGCACCCTGTAGAAGCAGTCCGAAACCAATTTTTGGTGGTGCGTCCTATGCCTTAAATTAAAACCTTCGGGGAATTGCAAACGGATCGCATGGAAAACGCATTACTTTAAAACGAGCTAAATGTAGGTCGAAAGCACAATCCCGTTACCGGCTGCACGGGTAAAATTTGAGCTTTCATAAATTATTCAAACCTCGTTGATAATCATTCGAAGCAATAAAATAAGTTTTCTTGGGCCTGGATAGCCATTTTGTGAAACAAAAATGTTTTAAGATCACTTTTACTCAACAGCGAATGTTTCCCTCATTTCTGACTCCTAATTTTACGCATTAGTGGCCAGGGCAAAGGAAGGATGGCAAAGTACTTTGAACTGCATCGATAAAAGACCACTGAATTGTAAAATGGATTCCACAAAATATTCAGCTCATTTTAAACCGCGGTTTAAGGCACTTGGCAATGAATTGGATTTATTTCTTTTAATTAAAATGCAAACTGAGCATTGTTTGATTTTTAATTTGTGTAATTCTACATTTTAGCTAGGCATTGATTGAAACATTGAATAAACGCACCAATTTTTGGTAAAATGCAATTTTAACCAGCAAAGTTTTGCATAACTCAGATTAGCTGACATTTTTCGAAATCGCTACTTGACTGCAATTATCAGGATCATCGTAGGAATATGCTGTGCAGTTATGTACGCAAGACTCCTTTTAAAACACCGACTTATGATGCATCCCGAAAAAATATTTATGCTTGCATTTGGACGAGTACCAATTCTTGGTCAAGTTAAGAGTTCAGTCTAGATGAAAAGTGGAGAAAAGTACCGCAATACTTGTAGCGTTGTATTTGCTTCACACATTTCTCAAAGTAGCACAGACTTGATTTACATGTGTGTGTTTACGGCAATGCAGGAGTGGTAGTATGGAACAATGTAAAGGGATCATAGGCATTTATTAGAGTCAAAGAGAAAAGAGGGCACCCAGTAAATGCTTGTGTAAAGGTGAATAGTATCTTGCAGGAACCAAAGCTTCCAATTCAGCCGAGTCGGCTGGCCGTAAGAAAGCCCCTCTTTGAAGACTGGTGGGATGGCAAAAGCCCTCTTCTCCCCAAGCGTCCACTGTGTAGGAAGCCGCGGCGATCCAAGCGGTAGGGGAGAACACCGAAGTAGTCTTCGTCGGGTATATTTTCACTCAAGGGTAGATCTTCCAGCGCCAATTCCTCCTCCAATGCATTATGCCTCGCGCAGGCAGGCGTCTGAATCAGAAATACCATTGCGGCTGTGGCGTAAACGAGAAGGCCTAAGGGTGTCATGAGTAAGTGGATGAGTCCAACTGATGCGCTTGTATGAAAATTCGAAAATTTATGCTGTCATGAGGCGCGAATAAGCCAATGGTTAGCCGCGTCGGTGTGCGTTGGGTCTTACCTCGCTGTGTCCTCACTGCTGGTACACGGTGCGCTGAAATGGCAACAAATTAGATTCGATTACGAGGAACTCTGTAGGTTTCTCTGTAGTATCCACCTTAGCATTATTTCTTGTAGTGGTTGCCCAACACTTTTTATATGTTATCACTATGAAAGACATTTGGTTGTGAAATATGAAAGGATTTAGTAAAATCGAATGTTTTACTTACTCAGAATCATTGAGGTGGTTGAACGGTAAACTACAAGATCACCTTTGGAGAAAACTATTGGTTAATATTAATAATAAATAATAATAATAAAATGTCCCAAAAAAATAAAACTGCTCATGTCTAAATCAATTTGAACCATGAATTCCTATTTTTGGCTAATTTTAAATTCTGAGCACTTACTAATGAATGATTTAACTGAGGGTAATTCTAACCTAAATGCATCATTTATTGAATCTGAACATCAATCTACGTTCATAAGAGTCAGAAAAATTACCGAAGAGCTGTTGCAGGTTTCTATGGCATCATGAAAGTTCGTCAAAAGTTCATCGCCTGCAGCTGACACAAGTGCATTGGTTGCTGCATAAGCGATTAGTTGACCCAATTAATTCCACATTCAAGGGTCACGGCTGTATTTCCATGACCAAATTAACGATTGCATTCCAAATCTATCATTACTGTAAGTTTTAGTACGCAATGCTTTTATAGAGCGAAGGGTATAATTTGATGGTTGACGCTTTGCTGCAAATGTCCAAACACGCACAGCGTTTCCGCCACCCACGTCCCCTTATGTCCATTTTGCAAGGTCGAGAAATTACAAGGGTTTTGTTCATCAGTACTACTTTTTCGGTGCATGTGTTTGTGCCTCACACAAAAAGTGTTATAGATGTTAAGTTTTAGCAATTATTTAGGCTTATTCAAATAAAACCATGCATGGGAGTATGGATATGCATTTTTCATGATTTGGACAGAGTTATGCGACCGTTTTGGTTTCGGTTGGTTAATTACACTTTAAAGGGAGTCATAAAACGGGTGTATGTGTGTAGTGTAATGCCAAAACGTACTTTTGAGGTGCCATTAATTATTCTGTTTTCACTGTAAGGGTAATGCAAGTTGTTCTTCAAATCGCCACCTATGTTGGCATTTTTTCATTTACTTGAAGAAAACCACTTTTGCGGTTGACAGGCTATATTTTATAATATGCATTTATGCCCATCCAATCAACCAGCAAAACTAATGCGTGGAACATAAACACATCGTGAACACTTCGGTGAGCACCCAAAAACATGCCTAAATCCCAAGCAAAATATTTTTCTAGTTATAAAACCACTCATAATGCTAACCACGACTCTGGCATCTCCTTCACTGTGCAAAGACGGGTATCCTTACCTCCTAGAAATAATTACCTTTGGCATTGAACTACTTGATGTTTGCCATTAAAAAGAACCTCTTATTATTGCAAAAGTGCCTGGTTAGATTGTCCGCAGACATAAGTTGTCGGTTCGCCTACCTCAGAACTCCCCTTTGCCACCCATCTACAGTTCGGTATAATTTTGACTTGCAACAGCTAATAATGGGATTATTCTTTGATACTTTTATTTGTTGTTTCGCCCCGGTTTTGTTATCGGTTTACTTGACCCCGGGCCGTGCCAAGTATTCTCCAGGTCTTCTGTAAGTTGGCAATGTATGCATTATGCCATAACATTGAGTATTCCTTGATCTTCGGGTACTTCTAAAGATGCCACAATTATTGAAAAAAACATATTTTCTCTATGGTGAGAAATCGAGCTAGAAGAACTTGTTTGCAAACTTAATTCCCGTCTACCAATTGTAAAGTTGTGCGCATTTCCCACCTTAAAATTGTTTGTGCGAAAGGTTTCTGTTCCTGTTACGATAAGTTCATGTCCTATGCAACTTGAGAACTAGGGTCATCAAATGTTTGGCAAAATACAAACGTGTCATATCCACAAATAAAATTGGAAGGTTAAAAGTAGTCGAACACACTTTATAACTTTGCCTTCTTATAAAGTAAGAATAACAATGGTGCAGAATGGCAGCCCATAAGAGAAATATGAAAGTGAAGGAGGAGACATGGCTAGATTTCAACTCCTTGCCATTGGTAACATTCAAACTCAATAAGAGTTGCTAGAAACTAGATTGAAACCAATTTTGGGCAGTAGCATAGCTCCACATAACTTACAGCCTAGAACTGGACTATTTTGCTGAAAACGCTTGTGTGGTGGAAGACTATCGATAGAAAATAGTACTTCAGCCTGGGTTAGCCAGAGGTAAAAGAACCTTCTCGTTAAGGTGTAGCCTTAGAAAAGGTGTTTGCTCGTAGTAATTCAATGAATTGCTCATTGGGTGGTCAACCGCTTTGCGATTTGACGATCCACTTTACTCGACCACCCATATTCTGAAGAAATGTTAGTAAAATGAATTTAGAAATTACCACTTTTCCTGTCATTGGATTGACAGTGTTAAAAGCCACTTGTTCCCTCAAGTTAATTGATATGTCTTGTGCACCGTTTTGGAGAACTTAATTGATAGCCCTTAGCGTTTCCTCTTCCGCCCCAACCGCCATGGCCACGGAACGAGCAGACGAGCTTAAAATAAAATGATGGCTTATTAGGTAGAGATAAATAAAACTGTATCAACATCTTAGTTCAGCGCTTTCAGGTTGTGTTTCCTCCTTAGGGGCATCCGATGGCGATTGGCAGTGTTCTACGCACCCTCCTTGATACCTCGTCCTTGCCAACAACATCGTGTTAGAAGTATGATGGACCCTTTTAACCATTCTATTCAGTGGCCAAAATGAACAGATTCGTTTTGGAGCGATTCCCCACTGCCACCAATTGCGGACAAAGACATGATTTATGGAAAGGGGGAAGGAGGGGGCTTTTGGTGCCTATCTTTTGCGACACCCACATTCACTGACCGCCTCTCGCCTAAAATATTCTATTTAAACACTGCTTTTAACAATTCCCTAGTAAAAATGAATATTTTAAAAATTAATGAAATTGAGTAAGGGTTAAGAAGCCTGTTTTGTAGTACAGTTAATGCAATTTTCCTCCTATCATTTATGAAAGGCGTGTATTCAATAATAGTGTTATGTAGTTAAGGCTTACCTTGGATTATATTGGTTTCGCTGCATGCCAACAATCGGTCTCGCGCTAGTCCCCATTTTTGTGTAGGGAAGGTCTACCTTACTTGAAGTCATATCAAACTTAAATGGACATAAATAAGGCCTTGGGAAAAGTTTTCTTGGATAAAGAACAGGGAACTATTTGCCACGATATTGCCCCGATGTTACAGGAAAGCCAATTTTAAGGTTCGGTGTGACTACTTCCAGTGACCCCTTGTGACCTGCAAGTGTCGGAAATTGTGCGCGGTTTAATGCAAGCGCAACTTGTAAAATATTGTTATGCACGCTTTTGTGAGCTCTATGCGGGATTTTCCTACTTCGAAGAACTGACATCGTTGTTTAAGGGCAGTCGACTCTGGCTGGAGCCTGTTGGCTTTGTGAGACCAATTTAACTCGATTTCAAATTTGTAAAAGCGTTTACACGATTCAATTCTGGTAATAAAATAATGCGTAATTTCTAATAGATGAATTTATTTTTCTGGTAATTCTTGACAAAAGAGATCTTGTGGTAAAAGTTAAGCAAAAAGTGCTGGATAGTTTGATAAATGACGACAAATTTCCATGACTATCTAAATTTGACTTATATTCTGCAGAAATTTACAAGACGTTGTAGAATACTTTCTTTATAAGTAAAGTTGAGAAATCCCCTTTCATCCTAGTGTTTCTAGCCCAGCAAACACATCACTGGTTAATCCAAAAAGAGCTAAACATTATCAGTCTCGGCCTTCTAAGGTACCAACTTATCTCCTAGGCGCTGTGCACGTCTTACAGGCGCGACCGTCCACTCTGAATTTTCCAGCTAAAAAAGCGCGACCGAGATCTTATCGATGCGACTCGAATGTTTGCGAGAAAAAAGTCTGCCCTTTAGGAACAGTTGAAAGAAAGCTCTGTTTTTGTCGGATAGCCTGAAATACCATCATGCGAACCTGCCCATGTGAGAGTCTGTACACTGGGATGAGGGATTGGGAGGGGGGAGATGCTGCCTTATCGTTTTAATGCCTTTATGATATGGCGTGAGACATTCGCACGCGAATCGGACAGTTAAGATATAAAACTGGGAGGCGAAGAGAGGCAACTATGAACCGATTTTTTGCTCTCCGAGTCAAAATATTTGATTGGAGTAAGAACTGAAAGACTGAATCTTATTTTAAAAAGTGGAATGTTAAAGTATGCTAAAACATGTAAAATATTTGAAAAAATAGACACCACATACTCTTATTTAACCAAAATATACACACTGACTGCAGCGCATGTGCTTGTTATCAGCTTAGGGAATGTCCGTCAGTTGGGAAACAAATCGCTACAGCAAGCAGTTCACAAGATTGTAACGACTCCTGTGGTTTTCAATGATTGCTTGACAGATAAAAGTCATTACTCTCCATGTGATACATTTTGAAAAATCCAATGTTGGATCACTTAGCAATGGGGATCCATTGGAGCAGTTTGTTGATAAAGGTGCAATAAAAATCTTTGGGCACATTTTTGGCCCAGTGGAAATGTGGTCTGATTTAAGGTAATTTGAAAGTGCATGAAATAATCTGGTGTCATACTCTTACATGGAAAACATAGTGAAGCTCCACAGTTAGGCAACAAACCCATGGACACCTAATTTGGCTCTAATTCCATTTTAACAACTAAGGCATAAATGATGCTCCGGTTGTCGAGAAACAAAGCTTGAAATTAGGAACTGTGCCAAGGACCAGCACACGTTTGGTTGAAGGTTGGCTGCTGCAACCTTATCTTGACGCAAATGGCAGCCACGCAAACACCTTTTTTAGCAAAAAGGATAGTTTAATAGGCGCCTGAAGCGGAGACGGGCACAACAAAATAATTTTTCCCAGATGGCAGCCTATATTGTCCCTGTCATTTCTGGACCATCTGTCAGCCGAACACAGAAGTGGATCTGAGAAAAAAACGAATAAGAGTTCCTTCCCCCTGTAGTCAGAGAGGGCAACTCTTTTGCAAGGATGGAGTGAATTCTGACCGCCCCCTTCGATGGACGATTGGTCAAGAGTGCAGAGGTTATACTGAATGCTCGATACAATTTTTTCCACGGAGACTTAAAGCAAATCAAAAAGGAAGGAATAACAAAAAAGATCACTCAAATTTAGGTTTCCATTGGTTAGAGTGAATTTTATTACCACAGCTGATTAACAATTCCTCTTTTTCGCGAAGATTGTGAGGTCAAAAGTTTGTGACAGGCTAGTAAAAGCGATTACTTATGAAAAGCACTAGAATCATCTAAACGCATACCCCGAGTCTGACGACCAAAATACCCGACTAGCATTCAACCATACTTCTTTATTTACTAGGAATTAAAATTAGGACATTTAATTTTTCAAAACTATGTAGTAATTTTACATTAAATTGAAGTCGTTAGCATAGCGGCTTGGTAAATTGCATTAGTTGTTTAGTGGAACAGTAACGCCATTGGGCAGCCTGCACTACATGACTCCGTAGGCTATTTTATTTGCCTCAGGTTGTACTTTTGTCTTGTTGACATGGCCCTCCGACCATACCTTTGACTTCGTAGTCCTTTTCCTAACCTTGTGCTAATTTGTTTCCTCCTAGTGCTCTGCCTTATTGCGCCTTCAGAGCGGACTTGGGGTGTCACCGATGTTTATCATAACTAAATTATGTCTCGATTTACCTATTAAAGGATGCACTCTTACCTAAAGTGCCTTTGTATGAAGTTGAGCGGTTGATCTATCTTTCTCTGTTTTAAATTCATGGAAGTGTACCTGAACCTTTAACGCATATGTGTTATGCATACAGATGAAGTCACGGGAGTGAAATCATTTCCGTCAAATTCACGGACTGAGATGTTCGTGTTTCTAAAAAATAAAAGAAGGAACACCTTTGCACCCCGCCACGTCCAGTGGATACGGTTGAACTAAACTTGTTAAGCATGTCACAGGGAGGACATAAAGTTGCTTCCGAAACTCACGAATCGTGATTCATTTTAAGATTCCAGTTAAAGTATTTATTCAAAACAGTCAATTGACATCTGTTTTTGCTTGGTTTTTTCATTGTCCTTCAAACCTTTGCCCAAATTTCCATTTGTCGGTCATCCTAAAGTGCTGAATCACCGCAGTTTCGTTGTTTGCCTTCGTGTAATTACCGTATCAGTTTGGTTAGCCATGAAGGCATCTCAAAGGCTGTCTGATATTTTGTCAAAAATTGTGTTTCCTAGTAGTTTAGGTGTAAAGCATAAATCATGGTTTCGGTAGCGTGGTCGAGTAAACGAAGGACATGAAGGCAAAGGTGGAAGAGAGAAACACCAAGTCCATTACAATTTCACCACCGTTTTTAAGCATCACTGCTCTTCATCATCTCCTGTGCTGTCAAGTCACTTACTCGCGTCAAGGACATTTGAAGCCATAGCAACAAGTATTTTCGTAGAGAACGCCAACTTTAACAGTAATCTGACCTTGTTTTGAGAAGTCGATCAGTCTTTATTAGGCATTGGTGCAATCATTTTAAGATTTGATTGCTAAGTCGACACCAAACACACTTTTCGAATCACGATTAGCAATTTAAATAGTCGCAAACATTTCATCTTCGAAAGTGCAAAGTTTATAAGTAGTATAGCAGCTGAAAGTACTATATACTATCATATTTTGCCTGGTAATTGTTGCCCAGGCTGACTCCCACTTGACGTGCTGCCTGTTTATTTATAGCGTTTGTCCCACCAAAACCATGAATGTGCGCATATTGCTTTTCGGAATTTTAAGCACAAATCGGGAAAATAAAAAGGCTGCTTGTGGTTTTTTGGGAAACGTGAGATCATTTGATGGTCTAGTTTAGGGATAGCACGAAGAGGCGGTGCCTTCTAAAGGAATTATTTTTGTGCGCATTCACCTCTCTCTCGCACTGGAGTTATTATTACTCCTATGAATGTGTCATCAGTCCCGTTGTTTAAGTTTGAAAAGGTTTAAGTGTCAAGAGCAAAGCCAATGCGAGAGTGAATAGGAAGTGCTCAGCACGGATGCATTTATCAATGCCCAACTTCGTGATGCCTACCCTGGAATGCCGAAATTGGTAGATAAAAATGACGCTAAGGCACAACGACACCCGGGGATACGACCGTCGCAAAATGCTGCACTTCTGTAATGGCCATAAATTTGTACTTCTTTTATCTAAAATTGTCTAATAGGAAGCATCGGGACGTCGTAATGGTCAAATTAAGGAACATTATGGGTCGTTTCTTAGGATCTTAAATACGCCGTGCATTCATGATTTTCCTCCACTACTCTCCAAGAAAATTGTCATTTCTTCTTTTAGCCTATTAAAGACTGATCGACTTCTCAAAACAAGATCAGATTACTGTTAAAGTTGGCGTTCTCTACGAAAATACTTGTTGCTATGGCTTCAAATGTCCTTGACGCGAGTAAGTGACTTGACAGCACAGGAGATGATGAAGAGCAGTGATGCTTAAAAACGGTGGTGAAATTGTAATGGACTTGGTGTTTCTCTCTTCCACCTTTGCCTTCATGTCCTTCGTTTACTCGACCACGCTACCGAAACCATGATTTATGCTTTACACCTAAACTACTAGGAAACACAATTTTTGACAAAATATCAGACAGCCTTTGAGATGCCTTCATGGCTAAGCAAATTTGGACTTAAGCACGGATTGGTACGAGCTCTGTGCTGCACAATGGGCAGTTAGTTGCTGAGCCCTACCAAGTAAGTACGGCGTTAGGCAAGAACTAAGGTGGGAAAAATGCGCAATGCATTAAAGAGGAAATTAATTCTCCCTGAACTAGCAAATGCTCTTAGCTAAAACAAAATGGCTACACGAATAGTAGTTTTATCTTGTTACTAAGAGGTTGGAAACAGTACGCAATTTAAAGAGTGGCTTTAGCAGACTCAAAGCCCTTTCTTTATGTCTAAAAAAAACCGGTTTAGTGATGAATATTACGCACGGTTGGAAGACAACAGTTCGGATCAAATGTTTTCATTTGGAAAATTTCTTTGCAGCAATAAATTAGGACCAAACGAATTTATATAAGTGGGTTGATCAAAGGGGAATTCTGTCAATCGTTTAGATGCATGCAACTTGCCCTTCCGGTTATCCGTAAGGCTTTTGGCCTTAATTTACCCATCGTTATTAATTAGCCGATGGAAAAGATGTTCAACTCTCTGTGGAGCAGAAGTGTCGTCAAGACGTCTTTGACACTGGACACTCGCACAACATTAATGACCCTAGCCCTGCAGTCGACAAGCGAGTCACTCAATACGCCTGTCACGTGTCTAATTCCTTCGTTTCTGGCCAGAATTGCCACATATATTAGAAACTACCCTCGACAGCCAATTGCTTTACGCCGATGGCAAGGCCATTTGTTGAGGTAAACATGAATTTATTTGTTGATTCAACATATCTCCCATTCTACGGAGACGACGGAAAGACCACTTAAATGCATCGGGAATTCTGTCTTGAACAGTAGCTTGCAAAAATATTAAAGCAGTCCTTAGGATGTGGGACAAATTCTAAAAGCAAGATGCAGATGCCAGTCTCCTTACTCGTGACCGATTTGGTCTACTAAACCAACCGCTCTCTTCTAACACTGATCTTAGAACAATAAGCCCAAACTCTAAGGTCTTTTTAAAGAAGTGTACCTTGCTCTTACTTGCATTTCAGAAAAATATTGCAAAAAGGCACAACTTGCATTACATATTGTGTTAATTTAGTGTTCATTCCAAACAAGTAAAATATAAGTTAAATGACTGGATTTGTACCAGGAAAAAAGGGCGTAAATAGATGGTGCATTGTTCGAATGCATAGGCTGGTCGTAAACTAAGCAATTTAAATAATTTTCAATGGCTTGACATAGACTCAAATTTTTGTGCACTTTTCATGCCTCTGTTGAAACAAGGCTAAGTGTTCTCTTTGAAGCGAATGCCTCAGCACCTCCAATTCGAGGACCCTGTTTTGCAAACGCCCATGGATTTATGCTTCCCCATTAATTAATTAAGTACAAGATGCCATATCACTGTTTTGACTTATAAATGAGTGCTGCTTGAAAGTGGACAACATTTTGGGATTTACACTCGCATATAAAATACAAACGATTGCCATTCTTCCGCTTTTTTGCTAAAAGCTTGAGCCATAAAGGCTGCGCAACCAATGTGGAGGCATAGATTATGGAAATTAGGGGATTTGCTTGGTTAAATTACACCAAAAACAACCACCAAGTCGGCACATTTGTACAAATGGAAAGAATGCGACCTAATATAGGTGGTACAGGTCGTAGGCTCGCATTGTGAACTGAACCTAGGAAGAATAAATTAGAGAGCAAACTAGGGCCTGACAATAGTCCACAGCAAATGCAGAATAAAAGTTTTTCAAGGGCAAAATGGGGATGTAAATCCACCGTGATCTTGGATTTTCAAATGATTTGATTAGTCCAAGGGCAGTAATTTATGTTCTGATGCTAATTTTTATTTTCTAGTCCATGGTCTGATTCGATTAGCAGCGATTGTTTGCAATTTAACAAACGCGGACGCGGATATCCACGTCACTTACTGCTCTGAGCAAGTAATGAAGGCATACCACCGTCGGAATGGCTTGGTGGCGATGTGCAGGTCAGGAGGTTAAAAGCACAGTCTTTCAAGCGCACTACTTAGACTGACGCACAAACCGCAAAGACTGGAGGAAAAGCGAAGCTCACAGCTACACGTAGGACTTGGAGAGAAATTGATGAAATTGTTTTCAAATTATTGTTATTTATGATTAGTAGTCATTAAGACGCGGAACTTGTCTACTCAAATGGGAACAGATAAACTGTGACAAAGTGGAGCAATGAAAATCAGCTACTAGTTGAAACCTCACTTTTTCATTGAAATCTCAATGAAAAATAGCATTATTTTTGTCCCAGACGCCTTACAAATTTACTACACTCAGTGGTCAGATAAGTTTGTCGTAAACAAACCGAGACTTCCCTTTTCAATACTACTTTGAGGCTAAAGTAAAATTAAAGCCTCTGCTGGGTGCAAATTTTATACTTCCCTCCTCTATCCGCGTTTCAGTGTACATGGGGTCTCGTCTTCCTCTTTCGGAGATCAAGGTGCTAGTAATTTTTCCTTTGAGAGAACAGCATATCTGGTCCGACACAAGTCTGGCTTTATAAATACGGTAATGAAAACGTGTTTGCTTAACAGAGGGGTGCCCTAGTCCGCGAGGTGCCGGTATGGAGTAAAGGAGTGTAGTGCAGGTAAACTTCTCCAGATGGTGGCAATCTTCACACCATCTGTCATCCAAACACAGAAGCGAGCCCACAAATACGAGTTTTTCTCTTGTTCTCGGTGCTCAAGCAGTAGACCCATCCTGAGAGATAAATGCTTTTCTCGGCTTATTAAAGAGCATTCTATAACACTCACTAGGATATTAAAAAAAAGTTGGCTGACGTTTTGCAGATAAATTGGAAAGCGGGTTTAGCGATAAGAGAACAGAAGAGAGGAAATTGATTTACAGAGACGTAGAACTGTGACACAGAAAATAAAGATCAAATCACCCAAAGAAATGAGTAGATATCTAAACAAAAAAATATTTTACCAACCAAGTGGTTCACTTGTTGTGGACTACTCCTTGTTGTTCCGAAGGAGGAGAGTAAGTAGTGTAAGTCGGGAGGATGAACATCTTAATCTCTTTGCAATCCCATGTGCATGTGTTAGACGGATGAATGTCGACTTATCGGTAAATTGCACTAAAGTAATGGTTGGAAATTTGGTAAACCACCCATCCCTTAAAGATGATAGTCCTCCAAAATGAATTTACACCCTTTTGACACATTTGGGGATTTTCAGCGGCAAATGAAGGAAAAGCTTGTCAACTAATATTTAACTCTTCGTCTTTGCTTAGTGGATGCCATACCATGTCGGTAGCCTCCCAACTCCTCGCAAGGGAATGGTGTTAACTCTTACTGGATTTCTGATGACAGCTAACAGTCAATGCCAGTCAACTACCTCTTGAGTCAAGATTTAAAGCCAATGACAGCCTTGGAATCGATTACCTGACTCCTTCAGTGGAGCCACAGGGCTCCACGTTGACAAGTTCTCCTTAAGGCCAGTGGAAGCGTGCACGTTAATCCCATAATTAGTCTCCCTGGATAGAAGCCAAATTCGTTCAGGCGTTCTCAATTGTTTTCGAATGACAATGACCTCACAATTCCTACATGATTGAAATTTACCATGCACCCAAACCGGCGGATTACTATTCAGAAACCTTCCCTTCAACTACGCTATACACAATCCCAATATTGGCACAAGTTAAGGCGACGACTCAAGCGCACAGCAAAAAGGGAAACGAAAAAAGCCGTAGTAAGTACAAAAAGCTTTACTTGTAGACACCAAGGTGAGTAGAAAAGATAGCGCATGGACACAATGACAAAAACTGGAGGGTTATATTAGTGAAGATACATTTTGTGCGGGAATTATAAAATGGCTTTACTTAACAACCGCTTGGCTGTTACACTCCTTCATGAGGTGTTCAATGAGTCGATCGTTCGCTAGGAGGTACATCATATCTGCCATTGTCTGTTCAATCTCTGCGCTTTCGCATCGTGCCGACATCTGATGAATAGAGCGAAAAATAAGTGTTAACAATTACCATACGAGTGAAATGAAATTTCACAACTGAGAGCGAAACGCAGCACGCACTGGCAACCAGTTCTCCGACTCCTGAGGAGGATACTTGAAGTCGGGGCCGAAATTGACCGAGACTGTAGCCGATTTATAGATGGAAATGGCTGGGTAGTAAGCGCCAGCGTAGATGTCTTGAAAGGCCACACCAAGGCATTCACCGTTACGGTAAAAAACAATCTACCGAAGGTGTAATTAAAAAATTTATTTGAATATACACCTGACGTCGTAGACTCCCGAGTACCCGCAAATTCTATTATCATCTTGGTGACATGATCGTACTTCTGCAGCCACGGCTACCTACTCCGCCTCCACCAAAATGATAAGACGTTCTACAATGACTTGAATTTTTACGTCTCCAGAGACGACGAAGAGCTGCAGAAGACATAATTAACAAGCAGAAATGCCCACTTTAAAGCATGCCTTTACAGCCATAGTAAGCGGATTATTCACCGAAAAATATAAGCATAAGCTTAACAATAGGCCTTGCATTTGATTTGGACACAAGCATGTGACAGACTGATATAAAAAATGAGTTACAAATACACCTTAAATGGGGATTTCAAATGATAGTATTTTAAAAAATTTTGCATTCCACAGACATTTCAACACTTCCGAGGTCTATGAATTCAATATACCCAGTTGACAACTTTCCCAAGTGATCTCTTTGAGAGTAAAGTGAAAACGACTGAATTAAGAAGGGGAGCCATGGGGAGTACCTTGCTTTGCAGCAGAGGCTGCAGTTGTTTCTCCAATGCCTGTGGATCACCCTTCTCTTCGAAGTAGTAGTAATTGCGGAACTTGATCAGGGGCTACAAAACATTAAAACAAAACGCAGACTGCGTGACAAACTATAAAAATTTTAAGACTGGTTAGCGAAACATCTATCCCTGTTTGCAGCAGAATTGCATTTTGTTCGATTGTATAATTAACTGTATAAGTTTCTAGCAGTCATCCATGACTCGTTCTAGACGATCCTACTACTAGTTCCTCACCGTTTTACATGCATGCGGAACCACTTACAAAGCTAATTGACTTGCTGCTTCTTCAGGGATGATTCAAACACCAAATTAATTGTGCATGTGGTTAACCTACCAAAAAAGCAGCTTCGATTCTACTGGTTAAACACCAAGTTATAAAGTCGCGGAGGGAAGAAGTTTGTCTCGGAAACCTTGATAGGCGGAAACGCACAAAAGGACTACCGTAACGGTGTCAACTCGTAACAATTAGTCCTACATTGAGTTGTAAGTCAAAACCGTCTTAAGAAAGCCACTCATGTTCTTCCATAAATATACTAATTCGCAACCATTCTTTAAAGAGGCAATACCTTCGAAGGCATTTTATGACAGACTTCCATGGGATAAGCAAGTGACACATGGAATGCGGTTACCGTGTATTTACTACTCTTCAGTGCATATTTTTAAATGATCCCCTCAAATTAGTTCTTTGAGAAGCTCATGTACTACCAAAAAAACAAGCACCATTATCACAACGATGCAAATCCATTATTTCAGCTTCGTTCCTGACCCGGCATTAATTGTGGTTGGCCGGAAGATTTCTTACAGCATAAGTAAAAAATTAATCCCAAAGAACACTGGAGACGGCGCTTTAAAGAGAAAGACTATGCATATTTCGTCAACTATGATTTAATCTACACGACTGACATTTATTTCCATGATACCTAAGTTTCTAGTCTCCCAGTCCCTCTTCCATGATTGCAAGCTTTCCAGCGTCTTCATGCATGGTGTAAGCGCCAAAGCGATAACAGGTTCGATGAATGTGCTCCACAAGACCAACCTCAAAGTTATTGGACGGATGCCGCGATCTAACGTCATGCAGGAAAGATTCACGAAGGTGGATCGTCGAAAATACACCCTTGTGTTCTGCATGAGGGTCACTAGACCCGTAATCCTTCCCCACATATATAGTTATGTCTGGCCCCATAATTTCAACGGTGCATGTGCGTAGCAACTTGTTTAAAAGCTAAAAACAAGGAAAAATACCCGATCTTTGTACGTCTCCGGAAGGTAGTTAATCAGCGGCACTTCTGACAAGGGTTTCGTCCTAATATATTCGCTTTTTGGTCCTGATTTACTGTGTTTAACAGGACCGGCAGGAAGAGCGTGGATGCTGGCGGTGGAAGGAATCATGTCAGCAGAGGCCACTTTTGGTAAATGAATGAGGCAGCCGATTACATCGCCTTTGGTGTAGCCCGACTCCGCGTAGTGCTTCCCTCGTGAATTGTGGAAAACCGTGCCCAGGCGTGATCGCCAGGAGTAGCTAAATTTGTCGTAGCCACAGGGCGCCTGTAGGTTACCTGAATGGTGCACTGAATAGTTTGGACTTTTGCATTTATAAATCTTGTCGATATGGGTGAAGGAATTGAGCCAAAACAATTTCATAGCGAGATAATAACAATCAACATTAGTAGAAAGATCTATTGTTTTAAAGGAGAGTCTGGAGCCGATTTGGTTTCAAACCTAGTGTTATGATTTCTGATTTAACAAAACCACTTAACAAAGGTATCGTCCCCAATTCAGATGAAAGTTGGAGCAATAAAGGAAGGCGGGTAGGAGAGAGAGAGAGATTTGGCTAACCCATAAGTTGTGACCAGCCGATGCGCGTAGCCGACCCCTCGGGATGGTCAGTGATGGTGGCTTCATAGTACCACGTGCCAGTGTGCACACTGTGTGTTGCCCGCGTCATGCTATAACCCTTCTCACCCGTCACCGAAGTCTGTGAGTCCTGCACCTTCATTTGCTGCGCTGAAAAAGCGAGGAAACGAAAATTACGACAACCCAAAACTTTGGTACGCTAGCAAAGTGGCGAAGTTTAAAGATTGGAAATGGGATAAAATAGTCTACTCAGCTTTTACAAGTAGGATGTGCGTATGAAGAAGTACCTCGATCATGGAGAGAGAGGACAACTTTGGGGTAGAGACAAACACGGTAGAAGTAGCCCGGGATCGGCTTTCCTGCTGTATTTTCACATTCATCCCACTGTTTCCGACCCTTTGCGTGAGGATCCACCTCCACCAAAGCGTACCTTCATTAAAAAATCTGAGTAGTGGAGGATTCTCAGCTCTACGATACCGGTAAGAAAGAGTCTCTAGGTTCATAATGCGAACCGCTAACAAGCCAATTCAACGGGAATGAAAATTGGAAGCGATTAGCAAGGAAATTGGGATACAATATTACACGATTTTTCCAAGATTAGTCATGCAAAGTGAGCACATCATGATCACAAAGAAAAAGCCAAACTACAATCAACGACAAGTTCTGGAGGTAAAAAAATCAAGAAAGAATATCCAATAGGGTTTACAACTTCGACTTCGCTGTGTCAATTTATCTAGAACTCAAAACAACCTGCCTATTTCAATACTTCTCCCATGAACACCCCGGGGTATCTACAAGGCACCATTTAAACAAGCACACCTCTACCTGTAGTTTTCAGTGTTCACCGGATGGTCTAAAGGTATTCCAAACTCGCTAATTTTGGCTTTGCTGTCTTCATGACACCCAATACCATAAGAGCTAGCGCTAAGGCCACCAGAGGCAACAGCTGCCGCAGTAGAGCGTCGCGTGGAGCGGATGTTTCCACCAGTGACACATCCGCCACCACCAGAGGCGCCGAGAGAGACACCGCTACCGCACATCTGACCACCTTTGCGCAGAGACTTGCCCATTCCACCCTCCGAGCCGTCGCCAATTGTGGATGAAACGTCAGCCCCGCTAGCCAGGTCAGTCTGCTGGCCAGTGGAGGGGTGAGCGTTGCGTTTACTAACGCTGGTCTTCAGTTGGCTAGTGAGAGCGCGGAAACGCTCGTAGCTGGGACCGATAGTGCTCACGTCCTAACAACCGTAGTAGAGAAAGTAAAAGACGCAAAAGAGAAGTGAATTTAAAAAGCAAAACTTCATCCCCATTTGTTCAATTAAACGATAGGAAATCTAATACCAACCTATCCACCCAGCGAGATTTACCTCTTGTTAAAAGACGGATTCACAGATGTCACTTGAGGATATCGAAACCATGTGAATGGTCAGCGAAATAATGCTGAATCACGTCATTTGTGAAGGGTAATCAGGTGTTATTATTTTGAAAGCTCCAAGTTTGGATAAAAATTCTGTTGATGTGTCACATAACCAAGTAATAAATAACAAATGCTGTATGAAATCGTGAATCCTAACAGACATCAGGGAAGAGGGACGTGAGAGCAAAAGCAATCACATGGAAATGGGACGGAGCTACTACGTTAGTAACAAAATCCACGCAGCAAAAGCCACCTATTTAATAGAACTAAGTATAGCGAAACTATAAAAACGTCAATAATACCTAAGTCAAAAATAGCAATAGGATAGTAATAAACTAATGCTTTGAATAACCGCAAGGTTAAGTGCCAGATATGTTTAAAGTAAGGTAAGCTGTCCCTAGGTGATAGGAACGATAGTAATATATTCGAGAATATACAAATTTCACCACCGCGTCAGTCGCATAGGTAATTTTAACGGATTTCGGTACGCGACCAAGCAATATTAGCCACTAGGATAGGATAGGAATTTCTCAGAGAAAACAAATCATAACAACATTAAGGTCGGAAAGCGGGTAAAAATGGGCCACTGTTCGTAGAGTGACCATAGAAGGGTTTAAAATTTAATAGTAAAGAAAATTTACGTATCATAGGTGACCACATCAATCTAGTCCAATATTACGAGACTGAGTTATCAGAGTTAACAATAGCACAGACCAGCAATAATGATTTTCTAATCTGACGCTTAATCAGGCAGCAAAGGACAGGACCTGATGTGGATTAAAAAAATCGTCCAATAGCTTATGGACGTTATAATGACAAACTAATGAAATATCCCGGCCGTGCATTACTTGACTACATAGTTGAATGTTAGGTAAGATTAATATAGGTATTTGAAACACAGAAATAAGTAACCCAAATGACTTCACCGAACCAAATAAGTGTATTTTAAATAAAATTATCGACCAGATAAGTGCATGAGTCAAACCTTTCCGATAGAACCAAGATTAATCAAGGTGAAAGTACTCGAAAATAAAAACTGTGCCGGCAAAGAGCTCACACAAATAACAAGTATGGGCGAAACTTGGTGCAAAAATTGCTGAACATTGATAAACAGATCCCAATTCAACTCTCACGAAAGATTATAATGTAGGCATCCTTACTTGGCAGGATAGACAAACCGCATGTTGGGGATCCAAATCAACAACATTGAAAAGTTCATTGCTAACCTGAAACATCATATTACGCGTAGAAACCTTAAACAATTACGAGTGTTTTGTGTATGTTCGTGTGCCAAGAATTATTAGTTCGGCGAGGCTGAGACGTCAAAAGTTCCCAATTCTGTTCAAGATAGGGTATAATTTCTTTTTCTTCAGAGAAGTAAATACGACCGCTATGAATGCACATCAAGTTTGCAAGTGCCGTCTGACACATGCTAGCGAAATTGGCTTGCTTCTTGGAAAAAACCTCTTCTGATGAATTGTTGCATTTCTTGCACATAAAGTGATAGGCTGTCATAAATGGTAAAGATGGACTAAATAGTTAAGGCGGCGATGAATTGTATTACCCGATGTCGAAACTAATGCACTGATGGTGAAACCACCGGTAGCAAAAGCTACACTGAAATTCTGGAACAGAATAATCACGAGGTTTACCACTGAATTATGAATGAATGAGCAAGAAACGCATACCAGTAGCACTGCTGATCTGGAGCGGCCTCAATTTGTATAGTTTTGGACATGAGTTCTCTTAGCTTGCCTTCATTCTCGTTATTGGCCTCTAAAATACCTTCGCTCGTATCCATGGGCTCAGTCTTATACAGGCAAATATTATAGCGATGAAGAACAAACCATCTTGACGAGGTAAAACGAGCAATCCGCACTTGAATACTCAGGTCAAAAGCAATCGACCCTGAAAGGCCACGAATCCAAGTTCAATGAACAAAGTGTGTCATCCATGTAAATCTTGATGCATGTCAATTCGACCATGCATTGGAAATTCTATATGGCTTAACTTATTATGAATTTATTATAAATAATTGCTAAGTTGGCCTAATTACACAGCAGACTTTCTAGTTTGTGGCAAAGGTAGCCTGCGCTTAGCATTTTTAAACAAGTGAAAACAAACACTCAATTGGTTAGTTCTGCAGTTGGAACCGATTTTCTTTTGACCATTTAAGTTTGTTTTTAGTGTTACAGCAAAGCATGCAAAGGGATGCAAAAGCAGTAAAGTCTGAGATGACACAGCACGGAATGCCCGTCTATTATTTGCAATCCGAAGAGTTTGGAGGCTAAATATGAGCAAAAGCATTCAAAACCTGACAAATCTTTGTACCTAAGTTTAAATTAAGCGTTGATTAGCTCAGTCTCTTATTGATTTTTGACCAGTCCTTTGTATTTCCCCAAGAAACTAAACGCTAGTGTTTGTCATTTTAACAAATCTGTCAAAAATATTAAACAAAAAAGTGCTTCCATTTCAACGGTAATTCACAAGCACGTTCATGTGCTAGCACTTTGCTACAATTTCCACTACGGTTAAAACTAACCTAATTCAAAGTGCTAAAGTTGTTTGTATACGTTTACCACCAGTGCAGGCTTTGCTGATAATATTTAGCGCTGCTGCGGTGACTGAAGTCTTGGAAAGTCATAGTAGTATAGGAGGAAATATACCAATGAGAGGCTACTGCCATGGTCTGAATTTCATTTTAGCGTCCCGAGACTTTCCTAAATGCAAAAGAAGGCGTAACGCTAAGGCAGGATATATGTATTCAGTTAACTTAGGGATCGGAGCAGCTGGAATTGCCTGAAGGCTAGCACAAGTCAAACAGGGCAATATAGCTGCTCCAGTGACCTTAACCGGCAGTCAAACGAACAAAGTATTACAATCATGCTGCTTGTCGAAAGCACAATCAGGGGGAACTGAGGTGGTTATACAAGCAAACGGTTAGTTACATAGGTTATCCAAACACTGCGAGGTTCCTCTTCTTCTAGGCACCGTCTAAGGCTCCCCTCTTGGCTTACCTCTCGGACTGGCCTTAGCGTCTCGTGACTTCCTTGAAGGCAAAAGAAGGCATAGTGCTGGGGCAGAATGTATCTACATATATATTCACCAATCAGATGGTTTGGAGCTGCTGGCATGGCCCGTAGGCCAGCCTACTTGGCTAGCGCAATATCGCCACCTCTAAGCCCGTAACGAAGCCGGTTGTTAAACAAACAGGGTACTACATTGCCCATCGCCGCGTAATCAGTGTTTTGAGAAAACGACCTCCTGAGAATAGTAGTAACAAAAGTGGATTTGTGTTCAAATGAGAGGGCGTACGCATATTAATTGCTCCACTAAATTGGGTTTTTTTCGTGAAATGGGATAATGCTCTACAATGGGTTCACCACGTATTCTCGTCATTAGTCTTATGAACACTGGCCTAAAACTATCGGTCTTTTATGTATAATATAAATTAAATTATATTAATGGAGATATTGTTTTGCATCAAATCCCTCTTACCTCTTTGTTATGACTCTGGATCTGTCTGGCCAGACAGCTAAGAGATGGAAGAAGTATCGCTTGCTCATTCAACTGACATCTTCAGATAGGTGGCGTAAACAGTTCTCATACGATTTGAAGGTAGTGTCACCTCTGCTGTTAATAGAATTTCTGCAGAACACCAGTTTGGAACGATTAGCGAAGGTAGGTACAACTTTCTACCCTTCTGGATTCTTTTTGCACCATTAGATTTATTTTTTCTGTCATTTTGTGATCCAGCGTTCAGCTGCATAACTTCGAGCATTAATCTTTCAGGCTCTTCTTTGCTAACAAATACTACCACTAAAGCGCCCCAAGTCTTCATTGAAGTCTTGAGACGCCATGTCGGCACGGTATAAAATGCATCACTAATGTACGGATCCTCAAATGTTGTATAATGCATTGTCTATGGCGCAGACGTGAGGCTACACGGAATGCGCTACCTGACACGATAATGATTCAATATGTAGTAGTGCCCATCTACGAACAGGTCTTTCTGGATATTACCCTGTGGATAAGTCTTACAAACATTTGTCAATTTTGATTGTCCATTGTGTCATTTTACCTAATAGTACCTTGTTGAAGCAGGGTTTGCACCGGTAAGTAATCTTTTGAAAAGGAGGCAACTGGGTGGGATTTTTAAATGCTCATTAGGAACATCAAGACTGTCTTCGTCAACTGCGGCTATGGTAAGCTTCACTGCGTTGGACCCATGGAGGTTAGTTCAATTTGGAGAAAATTTTTGGTGAGGTACACGTCAGCATTCTAAGATGTAGACGTAAATCGGAGCAGGAACGCAAGGGAAATGCTTGATGACTGCCGTCAGGGTAGGACCCTTACCCTAGCTGAAGCTGCCCACGCTAGTTCCGGACGCTACCACTGGAGAATTGATTCAATTTCTTCATTAGGTTTTTAGATTCTGTCACCACTATTTACATTTCAGGTTGACTCTAACATTTGGTGGAGAAGGCTACCTCACGGACACCTTTCAACCCGTTGAGCAGAATTCAACGTTAGATTTCCGACCGATTGATCTACTCTTAGCGTAAACCCCTTCAAAATGCTTCCATATGCCAAAGTGAAATACCTACAAACAAGCTTTCCAACCCCCATCACTATTTGCAGTAAATACCCAAGCTCCAAATCGAAACTGATTCTCATTCCAATCTTTACGCATTTAGAGAACTTCAAAATAGCGCACACTTTACGAGATTAAGGCAATCCTTCAAAGGTTCTTTGGAGGCCACTTCAACTTGGTTATAAAGCCCAGTAACACTGGAACCTTTCTTAAAAGCGGAACAAGAGAAAAAAATAAATGGGAATACATGGATTTAACATTAAAACAGCAGGTTCGACGAAGAGGAGGATAGCGATGATCGTAAAAATGGCTAGAAGAGCATGCCTGGTTCACGCTCCACGGCATTGACATTCCAAGAGTTAAATCGCGCCAACTGCGACATCGCATCCAATCGGGACATCTCCTCGCGGTGCACATGGCTCGCTAGGGACAGGCGAGCAATCACGCAGCTCGCGTTGCGCTTCGTCTGAGGTTTCTTTGCCTCCTTTGAAAGGAACCAGTAGACAGTAGCGTACCATCGACTCATCTTGGTACACAGGCGCTACTCATACACACATTGAGGTACTAGGCATTAGACGCAATCAATTCACCGTCCACCAAATTTGAACAAAAGAGCAAATGCTAAAATGTTGAAGCGTTTATACCAGAAAATAGAAGTGGTATGTAGCATTCGATAAACAACAGTATCAAAATGACCTATCCCCAGCGCATCTACGAATAAATATACGTAATGTGCTTCTTCCACTAGAAACAAAGTCAACAAAAAAGCCTCGCGACGCATTGATATACTTGCTACTTTCAAACGTTGGACTGCCGCTTCATCGTAAAAACATTTCACCATAAGAAGCACACAAACACTAGTTAAAACCCTGGTACTATTTCACTTCAGCTAATAGACATGCACACTCAAAGAAAGTTAATTGAATTCGTAATGCATGAAAGCAAATCTGGCCCTCCGATCCATTTCAAGCAAGAGAAGCCTGATTTGAAATTTACAGGCAAAAGTTTCAAATGGATGCTGCCATTAGAACTAAATAGGGAGTTTAGCCTTACAGCTATGAAGGAGCGTGCTACCGTCGCTGCTACACGGGGTGCTGAGTAACAATTGTGCTCCCTTACAGATTAATAGCGACGCAAACGTGAGAAACAATGGTCAGGCCGTGTGGTGATGAAAGAAACGCCTTGTCAACCAGGGCATGAAATCAGGATTCCTAGATGTCGGCGCGTACAGATAACCCCGGCCACAGTACGATACAGTGACGGGATGCTTGGTCTATCAATAGCTGGCCGCATTACTCCATGCTAAAAACGTCTATAGAACAATGGATCTCTTACCAGTCAAGAAACTACAGCCTTGATAGCAATTTCAATGGACATTCAGCCATCTACCTGATCCAAACCACTCGATCGACTTGTGTTCGCATTGTCGTAAAATTACTTAGGCGACGAATGCTTCTGTACAAACAATGAACACAGTGAAATCGTATTAGGTATCATAGCATACTGCTAATAGATCTGATTCTGGATTAGAATATTCCTTATTGTAGTTAGAACTAACGCATGTGCTACAAAACCATCGTAAAATACATCGGAACCGCTAAATAGCCTACTCGAGTAAGTTTGAGCAGGTCCATAATGACGGTGGTGCCAATAAGATTCTCAGCCAACACCGTGTCATCCACACACGCCTCTAGGATGAGGCAAGCATTGGCAGCCAGCGGCTCATCGTAGGGTGGGGAACGCTCCTCCGCCTCGGAGGTTGGCGGAGCACGGGCACGCACTAAGAGGGCAACTTTGCGGGAGACAAGTCGGTCGTCCCCGATAGCTATGCGCACGTCTCCGCATCCCGGAGCCCGCGTGATAGCGGAGAGGGCCCGAATCGCGCCACGAAGACGGTGACCCATCAGACTCTCCGTGGATTCGTACACCTTTGTGCTGCCGTTTACATAAGTTGGGGTCAGAGGGCAAGGGGTTTTCTCTATTGTCGAGGTAGAACTAAGTAGGAAGCCGAAAAAACGATCATTAAGAGGGTGGATGGGTCTGAAGACATGAGCAAGAAGCAGAAAAATGGAGCTTAGGATCCAAAGAAGAAGACAATCTCTCAAAAATAAAACTTTTCAATGTTAATAATACAGATGTATTTAAAAGTAAGTGGCACGAAGTGTGCTTGTCAAAGGAGACCGTCTACGCCCTACAATAAAGCCCACAATGATTGCAAAATACATCACCATCATCAGCATCGACTCGATAAAAACTCCTCATATGACCAATGTTCCCACCTAGCGGGTGCTTTATTACGCTCAAATACCTTACAACAATAGATCGCAAAGAGCACCAAGAGCAACAAAATATACATTCAACATATGTACCCGTTCTTAGCCTCATTATTCAAATCGTAAACTGATCTAAGCAACTGAGGTCTCGGCTCTTCTTCACTTATAATAATTTACGTAGTCAATAAAGACTTAAGAGTTACATTACCTTCTGAATAAGTATCTACTCTTCACTAACGTCTTCCCGTACTCTTAAAACATTTTTAAACTATCTCATAAAGCCCATATTCCTTCAATTAATAGTGTTACTAGCCTTATAACGATATTTAATGATTAAACCGTATTGGAAATACCAAAATGCTGGCATTAATTGATGATCCTTACCATGAACACACAATGGAGATGAGAACTTTTATTCGTTCCTTCAACTGGGGAATAGTGGAAGCATGCTTCTTATTAGGAGGATCTGGTGCATTTCTACCCGAATGACTCCATTTCTCAACCTTTAGTGAAGAATACACAAACGTAAGCATTCAAGTAAACCCATAAGACGCCGTTAATCAGCTAATCAAACCACCAGATTCTAACTCAAACAATAGCAAAGACCTTGGTGCACAAGGATGTTTATAATGAAACGACCTGGAATGCTAAAAGTGTCAAACAAGCTTTAGACCCACCAAATCGGCAGCGCAGAGTGGCATAAAGCGTCCGAGAAGAGCAATGGAAACAGAGATCAGTGCAGAGCTGTGAGAGGGTGTGTCGAGAATATCACCAACAAGGGTAAGCAATGCTTCCATTTCTGGTCGCGAGAGCTTCATTTGTAGTTCGCCAGAAAGGAAGTTGTGAAGAAGGCGGCACAGAGAGCCCACGAGCGCCGTGTGACTATAAACGAAAAAGAAATGACGCATGACAGCAAATTAAGGTGAGAAAAGTGAAACCCACCCTTCATCCACCACGAGAGGAATGTGTCGAATGGCACAATTTGCAAGGTTCACAAGAAAATTGGGTTTGGCGATCAGGGTACGGCGCAGTACGGGGTCATCCGAGGCTGCCGAGAGACTGTCAAGAAGGATTGAAAGACATGCGACGGGAGCGGAGGTGGTGGCGGTGGAATTGTTATTGCCGGGGGCGGGAGCGATAGCGGCCTCGACAACATTCTGGAGGCTTGTAAAACAGTCTGACGAACGGACCATAATCTGTGGACAGAAAATGAGAAGTGGTCGTTTCATTAAGTGCTGAAATGGCACAATTTGACCAAAATTCATGATGTAGAAAACAAGCTAAACGGGTTTAATAATTAAAAATGATGCATAGGAAAAAATTCACGACTGCCCCTAGGAGGTCAGATCAAAATTGTTTCAAAGGCAACATCAGCGTGAAGAATACAAATTCATTTGATGCAAAATTTTTAAATGGCAGGAAACTACTGACACATTGAGCCACAAAACCGGGTGGTTTTAATAAAATAAGCGTTGAAATTTTCCAGCAAAGCCACAAATGCCCTTCCTCCTTCGAACCATTTCAATGGCTCATTTAGGGGACTAGTTATCCCCTGACGTGCTGGACTACGCAGAGAAAGCAAGCAGCTCAAAAAATAGAGTGCACATTTGTGACGGTAAAAAGCATGCACCTCTGTTAGAAAGACCATTGTCACGTCGCTGTACAAGTTGAATGACTAATTAACATATTTGATGATGCAGCATAAATTCTGTAGCTATGGTTACTGGCGTAAAATGGGTCCTGGTGCACTCATACACCTTTCAAGGTGACGACACAACAAATGTTCATAAATTTCGCTTGATCAGACATGAAAGGAAAGTGTGAATCTCCATTTATGCCACTAGATCTACAAAAGTAAGCCAACCAATCAGAACACGATAAAAGAGCCCGACTTTAAAAACATAAAGAAGGTGATTTATGATACATTGCCCGTCGCCCGACTAAATGGACAATTTCACGACACTTCGATTAAATCGGCAAGAGGAAAATAAACTGTTCAAAAGCGAGTGGCAAAAATGTCCAATTTTCCGAAAACGACCTTGATTAGCAAGCGGAGATGGTATGCGCTTCCACATGCACAGCAATGCATTAAATATCGTACGGATTACACATTTGAGTGCGGCCCTTTTACTCACCTGCGACTTGGATTCAACGCTGATGCGATGGTTAAAAATTAGTCACGAGTATTGCTCTTCAAATCCTCTGCGGACTTATAACGCCGCTACTTCCACACTGATATGTCTCATAAAACCGAAGCAAAACAATAGGAAATTGTCAAGCTACAAGTTGGCTCACAAAATAATTCGACCAATTACGGCTTCAGACATAGTATGATAACACGGTGATATCCAAAGAAGCCTCCTTCATTTCACTTGAGACGTCGCAAAGACAGAGGACATACACCGCAACACATGCTAAAATCGGAACTTGGGATTGTAACCACATAAGAAAAAAAGGATCCAATGATGTTGGCAATATTCCTAGCAAAAAATTCCTTATTTGTAGCAGATTATCCCTTCGTGAAAAACTTGAAAATGAATAAAAATAGCTGAGTTTCAAGAGAAACGACCTGGAACACTAGCTGACATAAGGGAAACGAGAATTGAAAAGCAAAATTGTGGAAAACACGGATGCAGAAAACATTACCAGCTCTGAAATCTAGTATACGGCCAATAAGAAAGTACCAAAAAGTACTTTTCGATCAAAGAGGATTCCACAAAGACGACTGTCGTGTTAACTAACCAGAAAACGTGGACTCTTCGTGATGTTCTCAAGAATCTTTGCAGCAGCCGCCACAGTCTGCGTGGCAAAGCAGTCGGCAAGGGAGCGTTGCTGAACCGGGACGGTCCGCGCTTTCGAAGACGGGCAAAAAGAGAGTCCGGGAGCCGAAGTGGCTAGAGGCAGACCGAGGGCATCGGAGAGGCAAGTGGCAAGAGAGGACAAGAGGACAGCAGGCCCTGGATAACTAAGCAGACCCTCGCGACCACTAGCCTCGCAGGACATCACTGCGATGAGGTCACATGCGGAGCACTGAAGCAGACCCAGCAGGTGATGCAGCTGTAGCTCTTGCCTGGCAACAGTCCTACGATAGTAGTGTTGGTATGTGGATTATCCCATATGATGAGTAGAATACACACTCAATTTGATAAATTAGTCCCAATCAATGCAGCCTAATCCCAACTAGCAGTGAGGAAGTCGCTTTCACCACAAACTTGCTCGGCAATACTTATCCATTTGTCACACAAATTATCATGCTGATGCCATTAGCAGACGTGTGACAGGAAAGGCTTATATCTGGGTGGACTAAAAGCTTACGCATGACTAGTATTGTGGTGCAACTACCAGTCTTGAATTGATAATGCCAAAAACTGTCCTGCTTTTATTCATTCTAGGTGATAGCTACACCATTAATCATGTCACTGGCATTCGATCATGCCCTATCGAATGCCCATATTATGGAGCAGTTGAAGACTGTACTCTCAGGTGAGAATGATGCAAGATGACAACAATTCATCTCAGTATGGGACGAAAAGGCTATGTCCGTTTCATATTCCCATTAACCAGGTAGTTGATAGTCTGTAGCCAGATAAACCATGGTTTGAACTCATCTAAAACGGGTCAAGAAAAAACTCAAAGAACAGGTTCGCAAGTCTAATCGCTATCAGGTCATGAAGATACATAAATGCAGTGTTCAGTCTAAAAAGTTTGCAGATGCGCAAGATAAAAACTGAAGATTTAGAAGAAACAAAGGTAAACAGAAAGTAACCGGCACTGCAACTGTGAAGCAAACTATAATTATAAGCAGTAACAACTAACAATAAATAACAACAGTGACGAATCTAAATTTGAGAATGATGGAAAAAGAAGCCCAATAAGAGGCGTCAAATCTATTCCTGCAATAAGTCCGAAAGATGCCAAAAGTCTGTGGTGTCGGAAATCAAAAGTACCCCATAAAGCACCCGCGTGGCCCAAATGTCAGTGTTAGCCTTCAGGTTGGCTTTCACTGAAGACCATACCCATCGAAGTTAAATGATTCCACACAAAGTAGTATTGACATTAAATATGCTTTGAAAGGGTGCAGATATTAGCCACCAAACTCCTGCCTTGGTGAGTAAGACACGCACCCTGGTGCCGCGGTGGATGAGGTAGGAATTCGCGCATAAGAGGGCGAGACCTTGAGGCAGTCGATGAGGAGGGTGGAAAAGAGTTGAGGCATAGTTTCTACTAAAAGACGTTGATTTTCGCCGCAATCACGAGCCAGTTGGTAGCACACAGTGATGAGGCTCAAAAGGTGATCCAGTATGGCCAAAATATCCTCTAAACTGTGGTCTGACGAGGGGGATTCAGTGGCAGCGCCCTCTGGCCGGCGGAATAGCTTTACTACACCGGAAGCGTCAAAACGCTGAAATGGAAATTATACAGAGTGCACAAGAAAAGAGGTAAGCCATGAGTAGAGCTGTTTATGACAGACAGGACAGGTGATGAGGGAGTATCATCATCACCAGTCCATTGTCTACAACATACTTAAACATTGGGAGAAAGTTATTGAGCAGAAAAGCGACATCAATTTGCACAAACATTTACGTAAGAGCGTTCCAGAACAAAACTTGCATCAATAAAGCGACCCAGTGCTGTTCATTAAAAAATCGGAAGGAAAGTTGAGAAACCCAAGAGCAAAAATGGCAGAGCCTAATCGTGGGACTAAAAAAGCTCACACATTAAATGGTATTATGGTAACTATTGAGTTTAAAATAAACTTGGCATCAGAAAAATTCGCAAAAAACTCAATGTTTCACATGTGTATCGACAAATGCGAGCACAACTCAGACATGTCTGAATCAGAAATGCTGAAGCGGTGGCCGTAATTTAACCAATGGCAACTTGGTTTATTGAATGGCCTAAATGCACAAGCAAAGCATGAATCTAGCGATAGTCTAATTGAGCAATTCCGTCATAGCAAGAAGTGACATTAGCAGAAGTAAAGGTGAGAACGTTACCTTCATCTGCGACTCCAGCATTGTGAAGCCATTCCTAACCCTGAAGTAGGATTGCAGCTTTGCCAGCGTGGCCATCTCATCCCTACCCGCTCCACCAGCATCTCCGTCTCTTGGCAACGAAGAAGCTGGAGCAGACTTTGCGCAACTTCTTCCCTTCCCTTTCCTGTGATGTCTATCACTTTCCGGAGCCATTTGATCACCATTGGGAGAGGCCGCAACCTCCGGTTCTTCTGTTGCTTCTTCTTCACTTACCGCTCTATTCGTAGTAGGAGGAAGGTTAGCGGCCACATTTGCCGCACTCAACAGCGCTGCCATCTGACGTAGGGTAGAAGTATACTGACGCATTTTACGACCGAATACCGCAGCCTCAGTTATCAATCGGAGAAAGCGCTCCCTTAAGTTACAAAAAATTCATCACCCAAATCAGTTAAAGAGATTATACTAAAAAAGTTGCTCACTCTGTAGACTTGAGAAGCAGAGGCCCGCAGTCATCGGAAAGAGAGAGTTGGATAGATGATTGAGAATCAAGGCTGTCGGCGGCAATAGCAGCCTTAACCTGTGCAACACCCTCGCGTAAAAAGGGTGGCCAAACGTCCGAATCGGATTCAGGCATGACAGCAGTTGCAGGGTGGCGAGCGAAGGCGTTAAACGCTCTTGCATCGACGTAAGCACTTAGAGCATCACGCGGTCTACGCAACACGAGCAGGGCTTTACCACGGCGGAGACAAGCCTTTGCTGCTTGCCGGTTTGTGTCACGAGCCGCATCTGCGTCCTCGCCGATATCTGTTGGGGTAGTTTTTGGTTCCGATGGGAGAAGACGAAGTGCCAAGTCACAGTCCGATAACGCCAGTTCCGGACGACCGGCACGTAGATAGGCCTGTGGTTAACGCACGGCAAAATGAAACAGACGCTAAGGAAAACTCTCCCTTTACTAAGCAATATGTAATGCATACTCAAAGTATAAGAGATCGGGGAGGGGAGGGGTGTAATATAAAACGCCCTTTATTCATTCTCAGTACAAATACCCTTAAACTAACGAGCAGAAAGCAGTTAGAAAAAAACCCTTAGCCACTACACAAACTGTATCTAAATACTGAAAAATAAATCACATCCAATTACCAAAGCCCGATTGTTGTAGAGAACTGCCCAATCTCGACAGACGTCAATAGCTTTGGTGTACATTTTGATAGAGCTTTCCATGTCGCCGACGTTAAAATACTCATTTGCTTGCTTTTTGTACTCCTCCGCTTTGGCTCGACACCTAGCTCGACGCCTAGAGCGTTCTGCAGCATCGGCTGAAACCTGTGCTTTGAAGGCCTCCACAGACATTTGCTCCGGTACGGAGCCACTGACGCCCAAACCTACGAATCGCAGTAAAATTTGTTCTAGAAAGATTGCTCAACTTGTGTAACCTTATTAGAAAGCAAAATTTGGTCCATTCTGAGAAAAAAGCAGGCGAGGAAAAGTCAAGCAAATTAATCTGACTTGCCCAACGATCCACCTCCCGGGCTTTTGGCAATGAAAGTCTTATTGACACAACTCCCACTTTTGGCTAAAGGAGAATAAACTATAATACAGGAAGTTACACTTGTTGATTTTTTTCAAAAGCTCATCAGCTTCTTCAATCGCTTTGTTAGATATATTCGTGTCTGAACAAGAGAGTCTGTTGACGATTTCACTCATTTTGTCAACGTCTGATAGCTTCTCATAGTCCTCATCAGTCAGGTTACTCACTTCCATTATAAAGCAACACTCCAACGGAGCAGAGCATAGAACAACGCCAAAAGACCTCAGATACAATTTAAAGAAGCTCCAACGCAAATAACCGCGTTTAACGCAACAAAACAACCACGACATGAATCAAAATTATTTTGATGGTATCTGTGCTTTTTAGCACCTGTATTAAGGCAGTGTTTACAACTGAAGAAATTAATGAAATCATTGAGATCATCAACATCCGTCCGTCCATTTTACTATAACTCTAACGTGTTTAAAATTAAAGTCTATTTAATTTCCTTAAAACCTTGCTAATCTAGAGCTTAAAAGTTATTGATGATGTTCCTAGGCCAAATACTGATGCAATCCTAATAGTAATAGATAATCCAGAATCTCAAAGCGTGTAGCGTCAAAAGACTTCTTTGAAAAGAAACGTATAGTATTAAGGTAAAGTCTTTGTTTATCAAACAGAACGATCATGACTGCTAAAATGGCCCTAAGACCAGCCAGCGTGGCTGGGATAATGTAGCCACCCAAGTCTGTATCCGAAACCAGCAGTCAAAAAATTAGTACATCACAAGGCATTTAGTTAAAGAAATACCACATTGTTACATAATCGTCTTTTGCGTCCTTCTTTGATCTCCCAGCTACTAACGCCAGCGCAGTCAAATAGAGGTTATGGAAAGAAACGTTCTTTGAGCAATACTTTGACCATAGAGTCTCCATTACTTTTCTTCACGGCAGGAAAGTGTTCGGAATCCGGACGCTTATCACATCTGGCTGAAAACTGCCCTTTCCTGCATCAGTACATTTGTTTACAGGACTAGAATAGTAGAATGGTTAAATTATTCAACAAATGCTATTAACACCACGCTGAAATTGCAGTCATTAATTTAGTGTCATTACGTCTATTGTCAGCCCTGTAATGTACAAAGCCGCGTAGCTCTCTTGTTCATCTGAAGTGAAGGAACCTTTTGTTTGTCTCATAGACCTCTAGGCTAGAGGTTACTGCATAACGGGTACGAATTGCGGGTAAAATACTATCAATTTATAAATAGGCCTACAGTACCCAACTGATCATGCTAAAGTGGAAAGTGACCCTTCATTAATAATTTTTTGCATGTTTTCCAGTTCTTCCACAATTCTACTTTTGAAGCACTTAGGTAGGCACCGCTACCATGTTTAGCTATTAACAGGCGCAGGAGGCGAAATCTGTCCAAATAATGACCTATCTTTTACAAGTCCCTTAAACAACCCTATGACTGTCTTTCTTTAGTCGTTTGAGCACAAAGGCAGCTCACTTGATGTTCATCTCAGCCAAATATAACTATGGAGTCTTTGTGAGAGTTGCGTAACATTTTAGCATTGCTTTTGGGAGTCTTAACAGATTGTATTGTATTATTTGTTGCAAATTTAAGAATACTCAGCTGATTATCTGCACGGCCGTAAAGTGGATCGTTCAATTTGTGAGGTCTTGAGAGTAAGGTGTAGTATTAAACAAACCCTGCAGGCATAGTATAATCTGGAGGTAAGCAGATGCAAAGTTTGTCAAAGTATACTGCACTGCCAATATTATTTAAAAAAGAAATTACCAGGAGGTGAGAGGCAGGAAGGCAATTTTGAAAATGGGTATCTTTCGGAACCGCGAGAAATTTTTTCTTTGACTGCTACGGTTTAGATACACATCCTCAGCCTAGTTGTACTAAAGGCATCCATATAGTTTTTTTGATATAAGCGATAACGCACAAAGGATATAAATTCTTATTCACCATAAGTCAATAAACAAATTGGTTCTTTAACGAATAATTCCTTGGTCGACTAGCTTTGCAAAAACCTATCAAAAGCATGTCAAATTGCAAATATCGTTTACTTTTTACTAGTCTTACATTCTGCAAATTAAACTTAAAAATTACCAAGTACACTACTCTAAATACATTTTCCGGATTCTCTGTATTTAGCTACGGTATTCTACTTTATTTAAGCCGGTGCTGAGGCGCGTGAGTGCCACAGACATTGTTGAAGAATTTCCCATTTGAGTTACAACATCCAGGCGGTGCTGATAACATTCCAATTCGTGCGTACATTAGCGACAATTCTTCTCCCACACTATTTAGATCTTGTAAGGTCTTGGGAGTGGACATAAATTAGTATAATCAAGATTTACCACGAGCTACTTAGGCCTCTACTGTTGATAAAATTTATTGGCTTCCAAAAGCAGTTTGGCTTGATCAATATTTGTTAACTTCTCTCATAACACCACGGAGTTAATTGTCAATGTTCACTACATATCGATATGACATTTATTTCAACATAATCCGTAAAAATTTATTGCCAGCTTTTCTTTTAATTGGTTTTGCGATGGTTTTCTAGTTTTGGCAGCGCCTTAAGTTGTTTTAAGTAATCGGTAGCCTTTATTAGTGTTGGTGGCATCGCTTGGAATTAATGAAGCCCACGGTCTGCATTCCTCAAAAGCGCTTTTATGAAATCTAATCTAGGATTTGCGTAGCGTGCAGAGTGGCCCTATTCTCTGAAGCTTTTGAAATGTACGTTGATACACCGACATTAATGTTGTTTATTGCAACTCATTTTGCATCGACTTTAACTTATTAGCGTTTAACGTAGCGGTACTCGTAGTGATACCCTTCGTTTAAAACCACTTTCTATGTTTGAATTCGATATATATATGGCTGTCTTGAAATAGCTAATTTTTATGTTTACAGGCAGCTTATCACCAAGGTCTGCTAAATTGCGAGATCTTTCATATCGCATCTTTGGCAATTTTAACTTGCCGTGATTTACGTTTTTTCAAACTTTTTACGTTCTGAGATTTTGCTTTTGTTTGGAGTGCTTATGTTTTTTGATATTTCAGACGCATGTCTGCTCCTAACGCGAGGTACTTTGTTTTTTTGGCAAATTTAGTCCTCTGCTTTTGATTAGACTTGTATCGGAATAACTTCAAATAATAACGAGTGGAAACAGTAATGTTAATATTTGCTGCTAATCTCAATAGTAATTACATTGTCAAGGATTGTGTTCAATTGTAACGCATAATATTTTCGGACTTTGAAATGATGGACATTTCTGGCGGCGTTATGTGAGATTGTAAGTTTTCATTTCAAACAAATCGGGATTTAGTATCCCTCGAAAGACCCCCAAATCCCTACCATTGTTGGTAGGTTTGGAAGCATAATCCTTATGCTCTCTTGTACAAATGATGTAGGGCAGCTCAATGTCTCTTTGATTTATTTTTTGGCAAATAAAATTGTTTTAAAGTCATTCTGTAGAAATTAATGGCTGTTGCAATTGTTATCATTCCGGCTGTTGAGGTTTTTTAAAACTCGCATTGTATTTATTTGCAGCCTTTTTATAAGGGCAACTGATACCTTATAAAACGTTTTAGTGTTAGCTGGTAGTTATTGAGAAAAAATGGCATGTTTTTAGAATAATACGTTGAGATTTATTATATTTATTCTAAAATAGTTTCGAAATGACGATCACGTCTTTACTCAAAGATTTACTCTATTCGAGAAAAAAAATATCAACATATGTAATTTATTTTCCGTTGAATGCTTACCTTATCTGGAATGATTTGATTTAGGTTCGTAGTTGTTAGTGAAACTTTTTCCGTCCCTTTAATTTAGGGTCAAGTTTATCAGCTGCGATTGCCGGTGGGTTTCATGCGTAATTATGCCTTCTGAAAAATGCATCAAAATGCACTTTTTACAATTAAAATAGGTAGTTTTTATCCCTTTTCATTTGAGAATAGTGTTTACATACACGGGTTCACCCATAAGGCGAAACCGTTTGTCATTTTTCCCTGATGAAGGTCAAGGTATCATGTGGGTACTCACCATATTTTAGTTAAAATTTCCGGCATGGTATTAGTTTAAATGAAAAATTTTTTTGGAAGGGAGCAGGATAGCCGTAGACTTTGGGAAGCATCATTATAGCATAATTAATTCATACTTATGCTTCTAAATACATTTTCTGGTAGAAGTGGAAGGGTTCTGGCCTTACCTCGCGGCATATCGCTAGTGAGCTCGGTCAGTCTAGCGAAAAACTTTGTGCTAGTATTTCCAAGGCAATACTTTTCGACTGTGATTCTGTCATTCAGATTTAGTGGATGCTATGTGTTTAGATGTAAGGTTCGAAATGGAACGTGGGTAATATTTGCAATCGTGCTATCATTTCTTAAAGAACGGAAAATCTTTTTGCCCTTTGTTTTTATGTTCAATTTTCGCAGTCACGATCTCATTTAAAATAGTGTCATAGTTCATTACCACCGTTTTTAACGGATCCAACTTCTATTTTATTAGTTAAAATCACAATTATTTTTGGGACAGAGCATTCGGTACTCATCAGAATTAACCTAGTGGTTTGCATTACTTTGAGGTAAAATGGAGAGCATTAGAACGTTCACATACAGATTAAACTGAGCGATAAAGCAGACATAAAGCGGGAATCTCGTTTACGCTTTCAGTGACTTTGAGTGCCAAGCGCAGTGGGCCTTGCCACCAAGCGAACTGCGTCCATATTTTAAAGTTAATGAGAGCTGCAAACCTATGATCGCCTCTACCCTGGTTTCTTCAATTAAAGCAATCCTACAATTGCTCAACTGGGGATAATGGTGACGCAACACTGCGTCCTAATGACTGACCCAGTTGCGAAATCTTTTTCCTCTAAACAATCAGCCTCATTTGCGAGTATTTCCTCTGGAAACCTTACTTCATCAGACTCAATTGCTACTAACACTAGCAGCAGCAGCAGTGACTCCGGCGAAAAAACCCTTAATTCCGACTGCACGAGTCTCTATATCTACACAGGCGGCCAGGTACCACGCCACTTTTTTCCCAGTGATGAAGAGGAGGAGGATTGGAGCATAAGCGAAAATGCCACATCTGGTGTGGTCCATTTTGCTCACAGAGAGCAGGTGCTGGAGGCGCCCTATATTGCAACCTGCCGCATTATGACAGCGTTAGACGTCTGGCTGCAAGAGGTACGGGTACACACAGAGCTCGAGTCCCCTACTCCCATGGTTAGCAAACCTCTGTCCCAGTCTTCATCGTGTACATAAGTTGGGGAAACCCAAAGATTCATTTTCCTTGCACATTTTTCTGCCCTATTTGAGCAAACCCATATGCACAAACTGATTCTCTCATTTAATGGTAGGAACAGAGCTGCGCAATAGTCCAACCTAGCAAAGGTGGACTCATGTACTTTTTGCAAAATAAAACTTTATTGATCCCGGCCATGCATTGTGACGGAATTGAGGAGAGCCCTTTTCATCCGAATTTCACAGGAGGAGGGGTTCAATTGATTTAGCTCAATTTTCAAAGCTGTGTGTCTAGGCTGGAAGGTGCGCAAATCCAGCCACCATGGGAAGGATGAGCAATGCAAGTAATTTGTAAAAAAAGGCAATCTGGATTTGAAGTTAGCTGTCTTCGTAAGAAAAAAATATGGCAGGTGGAGGTTTGAGGGTAGATTAACCAGTGGAATGGCAAAATAGGTAAAGATTGCCCTAGTAAAGGTCAAACAGATTCGGTTCCCCCATAGTTTAAACTTTTACAGTAGCAGTCCTCCCTGAATTTAAATTCGTATTCAGGTGCCTGCCTAGGCGCATCCGTCGGTCAAAACGGTACCCAAGCTACACCGAAATCGTTAGGCGAAATCGCGAGCCTATGCAAAGCCGTAAGTGCATTTCACATTACTGATAGTATTAGCTTGATAGCAGTTATTTATGGGTAGAGTAGGGCACAATTCAGAGAAAGTACTTTAGAAGTGGCCGATAGTGCAATCCTTAGTGAGTTTTAGGCAATCCCTGCTTGCTCCACTTTGACGTGTCAAGCTCTCCACGGCGGTAATAGAAATGTGATTCCCATGCATCAATTCGCCTTAGCGCCCAATTCCACCTTGCCGTGGTGGTACAGTAGACTTGGCGATCTGTCAACCGGAGCGACAAGGCCGAAACTTCACGAATATGGGGTGGTCGCCGAAACCCACACAGCTAAACGTGCAAACTAGATAATACTGCTCTATTGCAGTAGTATTTGGTGTCTCCCAGATTCAGGTCACTTAGCACAAAAGTCTTTCTTTGATTTGACCTTAACAATGAGTAATCAAGTCAGGTAGTTGCGTGCGAATTGATTGAGTTACAATTACAATTGAGCTTACAATTAAACGTATTGTCTTGAACAAACGAACCGGGTGTGACGGGAGATGGATTATCGGATAGCCCCTCCGGAATTTAAGGCTTTTGCCAGGAGCAAAACCAATTTTAGATTTATTGTTCACTGTCTTGCAAAGGAATTATGAGGCATTTTACAAGGCTTTTGGTATTATGACAACTAAGCTAATCTTTTTGCAGAGTGGTGGTGAAGGAAGAACAAACCTTGTTCCTAATTCCTTTAAAAACATGCAAAACTGGGCAGATAAACTGTAGAAAATGTCACCTTTTCAAAGAGATTTATCTCAACTTCAAAGAGTCATCCTCATCGTCGATGCGTTTGTGGAAATAACCCTATAAACCTTCGGTAAAATGTGCATTTATGTTAGCATTTCAATATGAAGTCCGTTCGTGAGAGAACTCCACCATAGTGGTCTAGGGTTCCCCGGGTTTTAGAATATTTTTGCACAAAACTCTGATAAGAATGCTTAAGGGCATATTTGAGGGTTAAAGGATACGACGTGATTGGAGTGTTAAGCCACGCAAGATGGTGGCTGAAGCCAGCGGGAATAAGTGCGTCATTAAAACGAATAGCCAGCTCTATTTCCGAAATAAATAAAATGATCAATTAAAAGGAAGTTATTGTTAATACCAAAATTATGTTTGCCATGTTAATGCTTTAGTAATAATCCCGACCTGTTCCCATTGAGGAGGAAGTAATCGCTTACTGAAGTGTAATATAATAAGTTTCTTTCGTATGCTTCAAAGCTCGAAGCGAAAAGCAAAGCAATATAGAAGATCCGGATGCGTTTGAGGGTAGAGACAGTAAAAATAAGGAAAACGCGTGTTACAGTGGCCTCTCGAGCAGGCAGATCAGTTTAAAGAACCCACAGAACATGGCTATAAAGTGATTTTTTTTTTAACGTGAACACCGGCTCATATGCAACTTGTAGCATTCACACTCGGTTATGTGGTGAGCTAGTAAAAGAAATCGTCTCGACTTCACCGGAAATGCTAAAAAAATGAATTAATGGCCTAAGAAATTGCACTTATTTATTGACTGCATTCATACACTTAGCTCTGCATCAAGCAAACGCCTGGAAAGTGATTTCAAGGTCGAAGACTCCGTCAGAATAGTTTACCCATCCTGGAATTTTAATTCAGTGTAGTAATCAAATGTACGTGATTGCGTTCACCATCTTCACAGAATTTCACCATAGGACAGGCACTCTGACTTTCCTTAGGACTGATCCGTACCTTGTAGGCTGGCAATGTCCGCCACTGAAGATCGCCATTTACCATCACATGTTGGTTTTTGAACCTGGCGATAAAAAACTGAATATTGCATTGCTGTATCATATTTTGTTTGAAGTCTTCTTCGGATGTTGGAATGCATAGTTTTGCGTCTTTCATTCCCAGAAGTTATAACTCGTCGCTACAAATTGCTGCATAAGCCCGCTCTAATCCACTGCTGCTAGCTAATTTGAGTGGCGTTGAGCGAACTGGTGAAAGTGAGAGGTGCGCCAACTATCAGTGTGCAACAGGACACACCCGCCGCCCACTACAGCCTATGAATACACGCAGACGTAAAAGTCCTTCGGTTTTAGGCTCTTTGGTTCTCCCTAACAGCCTCGCAACTCCCCTGCACATTAACAACGAAGGTCTGCCTTTATAAAACTGTAAAACGGAAATAAGACCATCACTATGCAATGCTTTTCTCATCAAGATACTTTGTATTAAAGGCACACCACGGTAAGCATAAGAACTAAATTTTAAAGCCACTACCGGTGGCATATGACACATTATCATTAATAATTAAAATTTTATAACGGAATTGATGAAAGCTCCCAATACGCTACGAGTAGTTGAAACATTAAATGAGCTAGCGACAAAAAATGCGTAAATTTGGTGCTTAATGCGGTCACTGGATCGGCATATCGCATATATAAATTTGAAAATTGAAATTCTTCCATAGTATTGCGCAACTGGAACTGACCAAATGAGATAGGTAATTTATCTTGTCACGCAAACCTTTTAGGTCTAGGCAATTCTAAACTTAAAAAGGCGAATTTTAGTTAAGAATTCCTCTTTTTAAGCTTTTTTATACATGAAGCTTAACTTTTATGGGGGGCTGGCAATCTTTTTTCATGTGGATACGGTTATCCAGATTAAAAACACGTTTGCGTTGCTATCTGCGGTTTACATAATATTGTATCGATGCAGACGATTTGTTTGTAGCACTTTCTGCGTAACAATAAAGAATTTGGTAAAGTTTTTCGGCCTCTAATCGTCTATTGTATTTACATTCAGTTGCTCCGATCAAAACTGACAAGCACGCAAATGCCAGTGGTGTTCGCCACATGGCAGGGAAGCTGCAGTGGATAAAAACATCGCCCCTTTTTACCCATTTGATATGAAATCATGGCTGTTGTGCGAATCGTTTGACCGCTTTTGCAGCCTTCGTTCTGCTGCACTTTTGCTTCGTGCTTCATAGTCTGCACAGCTCCAGTCATTTTGGAGACAGCGCAGATCTGGCACAACATTTGTAGTTCTCCTAGTTTTAATTTTTCATAGAAGGCAATTTGTGCCAGAAAAACACACCTCTTGGGCAGTTGAAATCAAGCAACAAACGCTTTCCCATTTTATTAAAAGCAAAATAATTTTTTTACCATCAGTTGAGGAATAAAGGTGCTTCAAATATTTAAACTGCCCTAATTATTTTGTCATTGGATTACTCATAATGAAGCAATAATGACCCGAAACAATATAACCAAATGGAATACTTTGATCGTCATTTTAACTCTTCTTGGTTACGCGGACGTTTAGGGGCTTGGCTACTGTACGCTTACCGGTCAACCTGGTTTTCGGACCATGGCAGCAGTCACTTCGCCTTACTGTACCCCGATAGTACATCTTCTGTCCCACCGTTGTACCTGCTTTCGCCCCTGAGGAAGTCCTCAAGGGCGGTATAACTATTATCAGAGGTTCAATGCACGCTCACTTAAATGTATCTTTTTGGCGAGCGGTGGTTAGGAAACGCAAACCTCAGAACGGATCGGGCGCCGTTGAGTTTTAAGGATGAAACGTCCGGTGACCACCATTAACAGTGGCACTTCAGGATCCCTAACTCATGTCCGCATCCAAGGTCGGCAATAAGACCATTAAGGCAATGGTAAAAACATCCCTAGTCCGGGCTCTAATTTAGTTATTAAATTGTTTAACAATCCAATGGAAATTAAACTCAGTCCAAAATTAGGGAAGCATCGGTACACTAGCTTTATTAGCCCATTGGGGGGTTATTTTGTGCAGCATTGTTATAAAATTTACATAGCAAAATTTGTTGAAAAGATAGGAAGTTTTACTGATCCAAAACGTCCACATCCACAGCACCTTTGCGTATTGTGGTGGAGCACCTGAGCCCGTTCCGCAGATGTGATGTGATTTGGGCATAAAGAGGGACCGATGTCTGGTTAACAGAAAGGCTTTAAATGCAGTGCCTTAAGCACAGATTTATGGTCAGAAGGTATTGAGGTTTTAAGGGCCTACACAATTTTACGGGCAACTTGAATAAAAATGATTATTTTAGGACAGGACTTGATGCTCACATGATTTCGCTTCGGTGTCCTTTATCAATACGTGATTGACGCTTTTAAAAAGCCTTTTCATGATGGCGAGAAGGTATTTGAAGATAACGCCAGCTACAAATTTCGATGACTTTACTCCATTTCAACTAATGTCCTTTTTGTGAAACAGAACTGGTATTCAAAAACCACTTTTCTGTGCCAAGTTGTTTGCACTTCCATGTTGCTTCAGTGTGCAAGCGACCTACCTTCAACTTTGCATTCCTTAATGAAATTAAAGTTTCACAGTCTTTCATTTGCATTCGGATAAATTTCCAAGTTATCTCCGCAGCAGTCGTTTTAAGACCACTCAAAACTAATTTTACTTCTCCTTTTGATGGACCAAGTGTCACAAATATTGTTCTCATGGTTACACTTTACTTGCATGCCGTTTAGGCAAGGCCTTACCAAAGAATTCGGGGTCTCTGCTTTAGAGTATACTTCTACCTATTCCTACAACTTTGGCTGCATAGTCGTCTCCCAGTTTGTCGGAAGATGCAAAAAATTCCAATGAGGCTTCACCAAGAGCACATAACAGGGATTTTTGGGTCGTTAATGGAGGTGGAATGACCCCTGACAATAAGGTAGTTGTCAAAATTTTGAAGAAATGTAAGCCTCACCACCGTGAGCACAAAACTTAAACAGGTTTTGATCCAACAATGTCTAACTTAAAATTTTCATTTATACAGAATTGTGATTTTAAAAAGAAGGTAACATTCGTTTGCTTAATTGCCCCACACCGACACAATCCACAATTAAAAATTCTAGACTGGTCATAATTTTTGCATACCAAAGCAAAGAGTCATCTGCACAAATGATACCTTGATTTTTTGGCTGTCGAGGCGTCTCCAATATTCCATGGAGTTCAGTCTGCAGTAAAAGTAAATTGAGAGCTTTTTTAGTAGCATTACTGCAAATTACTATCATTAAATTTGTTTTAAATACTAGAACAAAGTTCTTTAAAGTCTTTGTGTAGAAAATAGGATCCTCGGGGCCTGAGTTTTCGCCTCTCCTGCTACAGCAGTGAAAGAATTTATCGAAATCGCCAGAAACTATAAGAAAATTTATCAAACCCCCAAAAACGTGCATATATGTGCCTAAGTGTGTGCTATAAAACTTTGTCCCTATGTTTAGAAGGCGCCCGAATGTAATATTAACGCCTTTGTCGTAATATCCCCATTTATGGAGTCTACGCCGTCACTGGTTTCTTCACACAGATTACTTCAACTCATTGAATGCCCCTCATTGGATATAAAAATTCGCCTTTTTATTGCAGGCATTCGATTACTACAATTGTATTTTTGCAAAAAAATTTTCATTTGAATTCTCTGCAATCTTTAAGGTTTTCCATTAGTCACTCTCGTGGATTATGGATCCATCGGGAGGGATTCAACACCTATGTTAGTTAACGACCCACTCTGGAAGCTAAACATTGCATGTCAGAGTAAGATCTGCTGCCGACCGTCAAATTTGAGGAGTCTCACAATGGGAGGACTGTTGGCGCAATAATGACTTTTGATAGTCAATCTTTGTATGTTTCTGGACTTTTTGTAAAAAATAATTTTAGCACTACTGAGATAGAATAATTTTAGAACTTTTGGAATGGCTCGCTAACAAAATTTACATTAGGGTAGCCTCCGAAAAGATGGGTTGGCATCTGCACGGAATTGAAGTGGATGAATTACATAGTGGAGGAAGAAGGACTGAAAACTGGATTTCGAAACAGTTCATTGAAATGTTTTCAGGCGTAACGACTGGGACATGAGGTGATCCCGATGTAGGCTGCCGATGAGCCTTGGGAGGTAAAAAGCAGGTAAATCCGAAAGAAATAGCTCACAAAGAGGATGGAATGAATCGACCAAATTATACAAGAGACATTACTAGCATTAAGATTCAATGTCCCATGCTATGTTGGAACGGCAATACCTGACTTCTATTACTAACACTGACGCAGAAGATTGATCACCGGCATCCCCAGGAATGGTGCTCAAAAAAGAAAAGACTATGTAACAGCCTCCGAAGGTTTTCCGTGCCTCATTTCAGAGACTGATCCTTGTCACTTTCAAATAATCCACCAATCTTGCAAGTAAAACACGAGCTCTTTGGAAGTCTCTTAAGACATCCGAAATGTTGGCCACAGGCTCTTGAGACCTCTATCTCTGAGCGATTTTCGTCCCCTGATTGATTACATTGGCATCTTGTAGTACTCTCATGTAGGAAACAAGACTGCCGTTACAAGTAAAATATTCCACTATTTAGATTACCACATACTTAGGATACAAGGTAAAGATAAGATGCCCTTAAAACTTAAGACAATTTACCCAAATGGAAAACTTAACAATTTTGCATTCTAAAATATGTCCTTACATGTGGCACCAATTTTCATCACGTTTAGGAGTGGAGCATAGCTGGACGGCAAGATGACACCCATTCTTGCAATTAAAAGCGTCTTTATTTTCCTTTACCCTAAAGGCCATTATTTCAAAAGTGGACAACAAATTCACATGCAAAATGGCATAATTTGCTTTGCTTGATTTTCTGCATGGAAAAAAAGTTGCATCGTTAGTCACATTATAGTCTGCAGGAAGGCAAAGTCATGTTGCCGCATTCATTTAAACAAACGCCGACGATACGCAAAATTTTAGTGACAGAACGCGTTTGGTCCAAACAGGAACTCCTCGGTGCCGTAAAAAGAAATGCGATGTGTGCGGGTGATTATTAATGGAATGTGCTTTCACCTCAGTAGCGCGAGTTTCACATGTTCCGGTTTGACGCAGAAGTTCCCATTGTTACTATTTTTGTCATCCATCACATGCTTGCTTTCAAAACGGGATTAACTTAAAAGTGGATCACTGAAAGACTTTGTGATGGAAGTGCTCGTGAGAGATCATAGCCCATAAAGTGTTGATTCTCATTTTCCCCTTTAACTTTGTGTCGATGTCAAAACCGAGTAAGCGCTTTGTATGAGAAAGCAAAATACTGCAGACCGGGTGTTGCAAACACTACTTTTTGCTTGCAAACTAAGCACCATACATTGATGCAGAGATGAAATGGAATTTTGGAGTATAGCGGCTGTTTGTACTGAGCAAAAATGTCATTAGGAGCCTACAGTTGAGTCGATCCTTCGGCCTGTATTTAAAGCAGGAATACTTAACCAACCGAGCAGTGATAGATTTTTTAGGATTTTGTGTCCCTTGTGACACAAAATTTAGTTAAGCATCTCTACAATTCATTTTGGTAAAACATGCCACTTATGAACAGGTATGCCAGCCGCAGGAGATCGACGTTAAGGCATTGAAGTCTTTAATCTGGTAGCGGTGCCACATATTCCTTTGCCCAAAGGACTTCAGCAGAAGATTTAGATGCCTATGTGAAGGTGACTTTATGTCGAAATCAAATCTTACCCAAACTTGCCTACGTCTCATTAAATCTTAAAGTGTGCGATCAAATTCATTATTAAAAATCCGAACTCGAAATTAGAAAGTATTTAATATTTGAAATAGGCTTCTATATTTCCCTTTGTAATAAATTTTCGGAAGTGGCTTCTTCAATAAAGCATTTGCCCACATCGGTGCCTCCGAATCTAGCGGCTTTTAGTTTAAATATTCTGGTTTGCCAAGGAGGGAGCTGAAATACTACCGTAGTGCTGATTAAACTACCAAATTTACAGTTGAATCGCGCAGTAGTAGATCTTAGTGATCCCGATGCGCCAGGCGTCCCAATAGAGATTCAAGGCTGCGAATTGACTGGTCCCTGGTAAACACCTGACACGATTTCAGCCACTCTAAGCTGTATCGAAGTTGCGTTGATCTAATATTTTGTGGAATCGACGTCAGAAAACAGGCGTTGTTAACAAATGCTCCACCCACTTGTTTTAAAAATCGAGCTGTAAAGGATCCAATACCGTCCCATTAACACTAGTAAGTCACATATACAATCCGAATGAGTAAAGCATCCCGGGACTTGGAACTGCTCTTGATCTTCATTGTTAATGCATTCAACTTTTTGGTAACCTTAAGTCATTTTCTAAGAATCGACCAATCATTGGTCTGGATAAGGATGAAGTCGCCCGTTAGCACACAAACATAACCACATTCATTCCTTCTAAAGCAGGATTATCAAACCCCTATTTGGAGAATACATTTCACTCCAACTGACATTTTCATGGCAGTGGAACTTTAACCATCTTAAACATGATTAATTTAACCACGGGGAAGTCTTTTAGACTGCGATATGGATGCGATCCCAGACACCGCAATATGGCTAGTAAAATTGAAAATTATGCTCATCTCTCAAAACCCAAGATTGAACGTCAGTTTTTTCCATTCCAAAATTGGCGAGTTGAACGCCTTCACCTAACATCCTGACCTCGTGCTCCCTTCCACCTCGAGAAATCACATTTTCCACGTCAGCAACGTCGGATTAACATGCAACATCTTGAGGTGACGAAGATTGTTGTCCGATTACTTCATAGGCATTTTGGAATTGCACCTTTCGACCTCTGATGTTTGATCTAAGAAGCTTCTGAAACAAAAATAGAACGTGTTTGTAGGTTTCCGTTTCCAGTTTAAACATTTTTCTGTCTGATAATTTCGACTAGATGTGTTCGATAAATGTCATCTCGTGTATAGCTTGTAACATTTAATCCTGCACTGCATTCCTCCGTCCAAGTTCATTCAATCGGTCATTCAGTCAAAATCCCAAAATTTAACGTTTGTAGATACTTTGTCCACATTTTGGGGCATTAATCTGCACAATAGAGCCAAAAAGAAATGCAGAAATTTTAGCGCATTCACTCCTCAAAAAGCCTCTGCCACTCGGTACAAAGTGGTGCACTTTACTGAAACACTTTTCCATCAATTCAAGATGCCAAAGGCTGGATGTTTCTTTACCATTCCCAATAGCTTCCACCTGATTAGCAGAGATCTTGGGCTACTAAATGAGGAACGCATTGTGCCCACCTTGGCCATAATAGACAAACGATTGGCAAACAGATAACAGGCAGTTTAACATCAGTGGCTGCATAAATACTTCCCAAGAATCGGTGTTCATCCCTCCTACTGATTAGACCACCGATGGATATGCTGACCTAAAATGCTCCAGGAATGGTCAGATTAGTACATATAGGAATGGTTTTAAGCCTGGGGAGCTGCCTATGTGTCCGAGAATTTGAATTTATGCACATGTGTTGACAACCTACTGAAAAAAATTTAGCTATACTCACCTGTCAATAAAATCACTCTCTGACATCTCGCATGCGTGGCCATCAAAGAAAAAACCTGCTTTATACGTTTGCTTCAATCCTTGACGTGTAAAATCATGCAAATGCTCCTACACTTAGCATGCAAATTGCATTTACCCAGTCTCCTGGTTCACAGATCGGCAAATTAATGGGCAAATGCAGCGAGAGTTGAAGTATTTTGCTCTCTACTCTTAGTCCATAGGCAGTCTAGTTCAATTGGTAGCGGCCCGAACACCTAAGGCAGCATTCCTTTTGGCAGGCGACTTTATTACACAAGCGTTCTCGGTTATTTAGGGACATAAAGTGGTCTCTCACGCACCCAATCAAAGTGGGGTATAGTGGTAACTGCATTGCTAAAAATCCTTCTCTTTTTGTCTTTTCCTTCCAATTACTCCGCTGTCCATGTTTTTTTTGGCTGCAACGGAAAAATGTCAGTCATTAGAGCCGCCATTGCCCACTGCTACTACTTGTAGGTAATTAATGAGAAACTAAAGCATTAAATAAAGGCAATGGCAATAGCTAAGCAAATGAAGTTCGGGTTAATTTATGCGTCTTTAGAAACTACTTTGAATTTATTATGTGAAATCAGTGGTTCTTGAAAGCGCTAATAAGATTATTTAAATATAAGACAGGGATATGTGGCCTAGCGCAACTCAAAATGCGCAGCTAAGCTACCCTATTTGGGTTGTACTTAACAAAAGTACGCAACATGCACTACAACCTTACTTTTTTCTGATCCCGATGGAAACGCAGAACCTTCAAAAAGAGGTAAAAATAAGGAAGAATAGTTTACAACTCCCTGAGTTCTGCTCGCTAGAATGGCTTAAGAGAGACCATGCCATTCAGCGGAAGTACAAGCACGAAGCCTTCTGTGTCCACGAAATCAAAAAGGAGAGTTAAGAAAATTATCTAAGCACTGCATAGCCCCTTTCCTCTCTGCTTCTACCTAGGTGTTCACTTTAAAAACCTTGAAAAAAACATCCACGAAATAACCACATCAGTTATCGTTTTTATCCGTAACGGACAACTCAACCCAAATTGAAGTTTTGTTCTGTTTAGAAACCGTATTGAGGGAAGGTGAAATGTGCTGGATATCTTGCAACACCGATCCAAAGGCAGAGCTATTCAAAATGGAAAAGCTTTTATAATGGCTTCGTCTGTTCCATCTATTTTCTTTGTTCTCACCCCAGCGCCGCTCAACAGTACTTATCCCTGTTCCATCCAGTTAGCAGGAAGGCGGAAGGTACAAGATGGTGCACAGCTGACTTTGTCTTAAATGATAACAGCTTTCCTACTAAACACGGTACTGAGGTAATTGTCGAAGGCTAACATGATGTTCAGCCCTTCTGTTAGAGGTTTTCATTGCTTCTCCCATGCACAGTTTATGCCTTCATTCCATCGCATTGAGGTTAAGCCCTTAATCATAGAAATCAGAGTAGTTGTCCTTTAGCATCGGGTTCACAATCCGCACCACCAATATCCGTCCCAGGTCCCCCCAGGAGGTGAAACACAGCACAATGCAGGGGTCGAATATGCGTGATCGACGCACAGAAGGGATGGAGGCGAATAGCTAACAAAGGCTAACTCGCTTATTGGAATTACAAAGACGGAGCCTCATTTGCCTGCGTGACCATAAAAAGAGGAAGCAAAGGAACAAATAAAGCATTGCAAAAATGTGTGAATGTTGCCAAAAAATGCTGCAGTTTTTTTACTAAAATAAGGGACAATTTTTGTGTCACAGCTATATGTAAACGCGACTTCTATTTTGGTCGCTCCATTAATTTATTGAGTAAATGTTTAAAGCTATTAGTAAATAAACATTCAAGGGAATTCCCAGTTGTCATCCAGGAATTTTTCGGCTCTGAATTGAAGTCTCAAGGTGGTAGGGGATCATAACGTCCAAAAAATGTCACAAATTCCAAAAAGGAGCTTTTACTTAGTTACTAAAAAATTTACGGCTTTAGTTGCCTCTTCCAAAGCCCATTAAAATGTTGGGATTTATGATACCCAGTGCTGCGAAGTACAATTATGCTAGCATAATACTCTGTAGATCGGTTCAACAAATGGCTTCCGGTTTCAATGATAGTTTCGTGGCCTCCTTCTTTTCCAAAAAAAATATAAAAGGTTTTGTATTTGAAGGAAAAAGGAAGACATCCAACCTAGCCAACAATCTTGATGGCTGGAGTCTAAAATAATTTTGCCCCATTCTCATATGCCAATGCAGTGTAACATGGATGACAAAACAAGAAGGCATGGCAGACTTTATCTTGGCAGTCACCGTGAGATATGTAGCGAAATTTCTGCGAATGCTATCGAAAGACCTGATAAATTTGGCCCAGAAGTGGTGCATTTGATGCACTGATACACCAAGGCGGCACCGGCGGTCCCGCCTGAAGGGGAAAGAAGACGTAATACCGGGGCAGAATATGCATTGTCCACGTACAGACGGGGTAAGAGGCCACAGGCATGGCCTGGAAGCCGTACTGCTTAGTAGCAGCACAGCGGCAGGACCTTGGGTGACCGCGAAACCAAGATGAAGAGTTGAACAAAGAAGCCAAAGAATAGTAACAGTGGGCATTGTCTACACAAAAAGGCGCTAAAGAGCGATAAAGATATGAAATAAAAATATGAAATTTGCTACTCCTTCTTAACTTTCACGATCATTTGACTAACAATATTCTGGCATCAATGATGTTTGTACAATAAGAGACCTGAAAACCTGGTGTATGTAGCTGACAGCTATCTCGGTTTAGCGTTTATTTTGTATTTTTACAGAACTGTAATTGCATTAGCTCTCCACACACGCTTCTGTCTATGGAGTTGGAGTGTTAAACTACTGTTGCGATGTTACTTTCTTTTAACTCCTGTTTGTGGTTTGACAGAGCCCTACCCGCATACCTTTCCCATTTGCGGTAAAATTTCACAAAAACTTTCACATTCTACCATTTTCAGAAGAAACTTAAAATCTATGTCGCGAAGTGCCGTGAGGATTAACAAAATACGTGTTAAATTGCTGTAATACTTTATCTGCTTAACCCGTCAATTTGGCTACACGGTTACTTAAGGCTCCGCAATTGCAATTTCGCTGGATGGTATGGTATCCGAGTCATGTCGGTGGACACAAGCATTTCCTTACACTGCCAGTGCATGTTTCGCACTTGTATTGTGACCCCTCCCATCTTTAGGAAGCCCTCGAGGGACCATATCAGTGGTAGCGGAAAACGAACCCGATCATAAAGGACAAGTACCCTGAATTTCACGGCTGACTGCCAGCCCTTAACGGGACATAACCATGGCAATTGCTCCGGATAGGCGAAACCATGAAAACCACTAGTAGAAGAATTGAGAATGATATTTATCTTCCGCAACTAACCCACTTCCGTGTTCTTCAAAAATGGTATTAACAACTGGAACGACCCCGTCTGTAAACCACCGGAAAATTGCTACGGAAACGTCTCCGATACTTATTCAAAGATGTCACTGAGGTAAACGCCCCACGCCTCCTGCATCCCTCAACCAACTGAATAGAACCCGTACGAATATAAGGCTGAGCAGTACTTTTTTAGATACAAGGTAGCGGGGAGAAAAGACATAAGACATTACCCTCACCAAACTGCTTTATACCTCACCCTCCATTAAATAACTCCTTTTGGGCTAGTGTATTTATGACTAGCGATGGACATGCATGATAACATGCACGACGCCCAAGCAGGACAAAACTTGGGATCCGCTAAAACTGCCAGGAGGGATTCGTTCAGTTGCATGCAAATTTAATGGCTAATGCAGTCGGTTTGTAGTACGAAGCTCAAAAAGTCAAGATAACTAGTCCAATGCGTTGGTAATTTGTGCATCTCTCGCTTCTGGCAACGGACCACCTAGGGGCTCTACTATTGTATTTTCGCTGGGGGACTTGGCCTCCAACACTACTGGTGACCCTCAGCTCTCCTGCCGATCAATACATATATCCTGCTCAAGTATTGCCATTTCCGACTTTAAGATGGCCTTGGGGCGCTAAGTACAGGCTCAAAAAATTCGAAAAAATTCTTTTCTTCGCCTTAGCGTCGATTTTCTGTTTGCCGAAACAGTACAATTTAATAAAACCCGCTGTGACTATTAAATTTTTTGCTTTTAAAATCATAATCGGGTGACTGGAACGATGGTCAAGATTCTAATTGTGCACGAAACCTTCGTTTAATCTGACAGGATTGGGTAGTCCTTCATAAAAACAACAATGACTGCGAAAGCCTATACAACTGAACTGCCTGCCCCTTACTGCGCGAAAATTCATTTTTTTCTGAATTCATCGCAAACAATAAGACATATCTGATCCAAATTTTCTTCTCGCACTGATTCCATCCCAAAACCATATTTTTGGGTCGTAAAAAGCTTTATTTTACTGGCAAAATAAACTCTTGCCCAAAGTAAGAGGTTTTCTGAGCAGCGAATTTTTATCGCCCATAAACAGTGACAGAGGCATGAAAAAATCTCACACAGCGGTTTGTTGAAGACTAAAGCGAGCAATTGTTCTGATGCATTCCAGAGCATGATGTGGCTACGATTGTTTCCTTGCAGGGCACCTCATAGCGCCTTGCTTGGGTTGCAGCAGATCGCCTGGCGACATTACCATACAAGAGACGACAAATGACAATAAGCAGGTGCAACAACTAGCTTCTCATGGGCAATAACGCCTCGATCACCACACCTACGTAAATAGAGAACTGGAATACGGGAGGACTTTCTATGGTTGCTATCATGCAATACAAATTCTTTATGCCAAATATCAGGAATTTACATTAACCTCAATATATCTTTTTCTTGCAGTTCTCCATTAATTAAAAGATGTTTACTAGCCAACCTATTAGAGACTGAGTACTGTGCTATATTTCTATATTACGGCAAGTGTAAAATGTTTGTCGGAGTTGCAGACGGAGAAATATATTGCCTTCAGCTAGCAATGACCACGGTCGTAACTCAGAGCACGAAAATCCTGTCGCCTTTAGTTTTGTGCTTCAAGCTATTATGAATTGAACGTTGAATCACGGAGTCAAGCTCTTGCTCTCTGATGAGATGCTATCATAGGTGCGCAGTCCTACAACACATTGCCTACCATGTGTAATATCTACCCGAATATAACTTGAATGGATTGTTTTCCCATTCTTGAGGTTGAGTTCATCAGGTAGGTTTGATATTCGTTTCTGTAGTTCCTTGGCAATGCATACAACTTGGTTTACTTTATGTCAACTCATTCAACTACTTTGATACCTCTGCAATTTACGTTGAGATGCAATGCACGAGGATGAATCCAAAAACGAGAAAGTTACTTCCCATACCTATCGCCATAGGTATCATAGATTTAGAAGCGAAAAAAGCATAAATCCAACAGTTATTTTACGGAGCGTTTAATGAAAAGTATAGGTTTTTGAAGAGCAACGTCCACGCGGCGCAACAAAATACTTACTTCTAATCGAATAGGCACAAGCCTTCCGCACGTCCAATCGACGCTTTAAATATGTTGGAATTTAAAAAGCCCTTGTAGTATTTTTTCTTGTTATCACCAACATCGAACTGATACAATGAAGGTAAATCACCCTCATTGTAAGATAACGATGCGAAGGTTATGCACAACATGTGCAATAACTAACACGAATTTAGGCAAAAAACACAATCAAAACAATTAACTTTGAAGAAAAGATATTTAAAAAACGGACAAAGCCAGGCTTGAGCGTGTTATGAATAATTAAGGGAGCGCCAAAAGCAGAACAGAAGCTCAAAAGAATAGAGTAGCCAGGTCCTTCGGTTCACAGGGCGTGAAGTAAGGCAGTTCTACCAATATAGGCATTAGGAATATTATCGTCTGCACGTATTTCGTGCTGCCATTGCCAAAAAACCCAATTTTTGTTAATCACTCCCGTCAAAAGTGGTTTGCAACCTCATTAAATAAATAACGCATTCCAGTGTGAACTATCGGAGAAAATAGAAGCATTCCCACACGTCTAAGCAATTAGGCACATTGACTTGATGAAAAAAATAATTGACGACCTATCAAATAAAGCGAATATAAGCACATTAAACCGGTGAACTTAGTCTGTTCCAAACCATCATGCAGTGAATAAGCAAAGACTCGCTCAAATTTATGAGGTTCCAATGAATAGCAAAAATTAATCAATAGGAAAATTTTGATAGGAATGAAGTTAAAAAATCAATCAACGAATCCATTATCAAATAACAGCACTGAAAGTGCGCAGGATAGAAACTGGTGGGCAAAGAGGAATCGAAGAGGGAGGAAGAGGAGTATATACGTAGGCGTGCCGACGAAGTGATATGCAGAACGAGTGAAGACATTTGAAATTGCCACGATTAGTCCTCCTGCAGTATGTAGTGGGTAGTGGCTACGCTGGCTGCTGTGGATGAAGTTATTGTTGCTCCTGACATTGAAGCCGTTGCTGGCACGGTTGCGGTTCCATCAGAATCCCCGGGGATGAGGTGAAATGTACGTGGCTCGAAAAGCTGTCGACTGAAGTGGAGTAAATGCTACTCAACTTATGTAAGTAGATTTGTAACAAGAAAATAGAAAACTGCTATGCTGAGAACACACTACGCACATTTGCAATTCAAATCAGCAGGCTTGAACAAAACAACACATTGTTATGCAAGGATAAAAATAGTGAATAGGTCCAACTCATAAGAACTGGTTGTCAGTTTAATGTAGATTTAACTACTTCCTTAGTGTTAAAGCATATGCGTTGCGTAAATTTTGACAAAGTAAATACTAATAAGTACACAAGAGGCCACTCATGGCAAGCATTCCCACCCCTCACTATTCAGTCATTTTCATTCGTAATGATTAGCTCATGATCAAATGCTATCAACCGTGTCTTATGATACATGCTTCTTTATTTAGCAGGACTAATCTCACTTTGACTCCCAGAATTTGCAGGGAAAATTCTTATCTGTCTGTATGTGAATAAAAATTAATTCTAATTTGACTATAACTAAGGCAGACGTATCAGATTTTCTGCAATCGTGTGCCAACTTTTAAAACCACTAAGACATTCGTTATTCATTTGGCAGTGTAATGGACTCCTGATCCTCGAGCCTTGATTGTAGTGGCCGTATTTGCAATAAAATAAACAATTTTGACTAAAAAAGCGTAATATGAGGATAGCTTAGAGTGGAGGGCAAAATTTATTCTCTACCAGTTTCAGTAATAAAACAGACTATCGACATTAAGGTAAATAGAACTGCAAGACTAGCGTCACCTTCCGCTAGATCCAAAAGGGTAAAGAGATAATATAATGCAAAACCAAACACTCAAAATTATCTTCATACCCAAAGAGGTGATTGGCAGAGGAATGGAAAAGCGACGCCTTGCAGAAAAAAGCAATAAACGTGAAAACCGCGCGCAAAATTTACAGTTAAAAGAATCAAAGTGCACCCCTTTCACGATTCCTCATTTCCTACGTTTCATTTTTCAAGGTCTGCCTCCGAGTTGTGAGATCTGGATGAAGCTTTGCCAATTCACACAGAAGTAAATAGATACCAGCGCATGTCATTCTCGTGAACATGAAAACTTATTTGAAGTTTTAGCATGCCCAACAATTAGGTAGCTACGTGCACAGCTCTTCGGGTAACTATTGGAATGGAAAAGAGCGGAAAGAAGTCCTATTAAAATATTCCAAGTCGATGCTGTCCCAGGTTTCCTATTAAACGTTTCATGACGCATCAAGACACATAGTGCATATCACAACTAGCAACAGAAACCGTATAATTAAGGATACAAATATTAGCAAAGCAGAATAGCAGCGATTTTAACTGTACGCTTGACTATCCAATACTTTTGAGTCGTCCCCAACTGAAGCTCTGACCACATCACCCACGCCGCAAGGCTTCTAAGTCTTTCTTGTGCCTGAGCTAAATTCTTCACCAAAAAATATGCACTTTCCAATGTTTTTAAAGAACAACTCATCCTCCTTTTGATAAATCACAGAAGGGAATGAAGTAAAAAAGGAAACGCGCAAATTTAAATAATTCCTTAATATCACTTTTTTGGAAAACTAAAATTGAAAACCCGTTTCACCGACTAAGCAGACACGAGATTTTAGACAACTTTTGGATTAATTTAAAAGCCATGGCAACAAAAAAATCACGAGAAATGTGTAAGCGAATAAGATGTTGACTTCACGAGTAGCAGTAATAATATTTTAATGTCAGTGTTTAAGAATGCGGTAGGATAATTGCAATCTACTAAATTAGCAATGGAAACTTCACTCAAGCGATAATAGCCGAGCCTTGTTACTAAGAAGCTGCATAATAATATTTACATTAAACTCATTCCAGGTTACTCAAAATGCCTCGGGTAAGCTTAAAGCCCTAGAAAAAAAGCAGCAGGGAGTTGAGCTTAAGAAATCATGCGTAAAAAGCGAATAGACGTGTGCCAAATCTGCAGGTGCATGCGTTAGCGCAATACTTGATGTTACGCCGTACAAAACACAGTTGACAGAGCCTATGATGAAGTCCCGAAAACCTACCTAGTATTCGTAATGTGATATATGAGATCCTACAAGAGAAAAGGAAGAAAGCGTCTCCTTTAAATATGGTGAGGTAATATTGGAAACAAAGTCACTTAAATTTACTTATTAAGCTCAAGAAAAGCCAGGTAAATGGCAGTGGCACACAATGCAGCTTGTAAGAGTGGTAATACTGCGTTAGTCATTCACTATCATTAAACCTCGATGTTGCCGATCGCATCATTTAAAAAGAACACAGAAATATGATTTGCTCAACCGCTTCGGTGGGAATGAAACGTGGCCTCAGCTTCTCCCCACCCGAGGGGGCGTATAGTAATGATCTTAGTAACTTACGCGACCTGTACTAAATGTTATCACCCATACACAAAAGGACTTATATCGGAGTCAATGAGTGTTCCCTCTCATTTGTAAAACTGTAGTAGAGTATTTGGGAAAAAAATGAGTAGATTTGAACTTATAATTTACAAATACCAGAAATATATTTGTCATGGGATTAATTGTATGCCTTTCAAAGGGATTCCGCGGTTTCGTTAACTATACAGTGAGAAAATGCAATTTTGCTTCGTAATCTGATAGATAGCGCAAATGGTTCAGTACTTGCCGAAGAAAAGCGAAAAAATGGTGTGCCAATTGAATACTAATAAAGAACTCTGTGGAATAAACTGAGCAAGATTGGGAAAATAAAAAAAATAATTGAATTTGATGAGTTGTGAAATTCAACATTCACAATATCTTGATGGACTCGCAAACTACAGTTTTCTAATCAACTCCACTCATGTGATAGTGACCTAGACAAAATTCAAGTATCCTTTGCACATCACCTAAACCAACAGATAATAAAATTCAAACGCGCATTTACAGACAGGATTTCGTACACACTACACAAAACTCAAATCATCATCATAAGCGCCAATTCAATTTAGCCTCAACTGGTCCCCATGCTTAGGCGTACGGTCGCAGTAAAGTGCTTCATATGGCTTAAATATAATCACGACCTTCATCACTAGCATCTCGGATGAAAATTTTCAAGCACAGCATAAGGAAACAAAAAATTGAAAATTTTAATTGCCCTTAGAATACCCTGTATCAATCCGCTTAAGGCAAGACTGAATGATGAGTAACGCAAGTAGCACGGAATGTTGGTAGTGAAGTAGCCAAGTTAAACAAAGGTGGTAGGGGATACTACCGCTGAATTTTACAATTTAACAATTGAGACAATAATACTCCAAGTTGGAATGCAAGAACGGGGCTTCAAATGCACCGAGACTTTTGATTAACAAAGAGAGCGACATTCTGAACTAATCGCTTGTTAGTTAAGTGGTATCTGAATCATTGCATCGAGAGACGTACAATTTCTAGCATGGCTACAAGACCGTCGGTCGGTGTAGCGAAATCAACCATTTGAGAGCAGTTACAACAAGTAAGTAATCCTCCTAAAGATGCTGCTTTCTTCTAATCCGTATTAACAAATCAGAAATCTTGTATACTTGATCAAAAAATACTATTGACAATAAGTATTTACAAAACTGAGGCTAGAGGGAACAGCACAAATACTTAGTCAATTCTCAAAATGATACTGTGGTGATGATAGCCTGTAGATGATCCTAGCAGTATTTTCAACCTCTATTACACCAAACAAGGGCAGGATGTTGAGAGTAATACAGCAGTGTGTGAATAATGCTATAAACGCGTGTTTTTTGAGTCATCCCATGTAGCAGAGCAAAATTGAAACCGTTTCCGTTCCGCATGAGTCAAAAGAAGTAACTATTCGGAACTTGTGCAAGTCGTTCAGATAATATAGTATTATAAAAAGGGGCTGAAGAATGCCTTTCAAAGCTGTGCCTCAGTAGAACTTAATTATCAATGTTGAACTCACTCTTCTTTAAATGTGAAGTCATGCGACGACTCAGCTACACGTTTCGATGGAATCACATGGTTTTCTAGGTAACGTAGAAGGTAGCAAAGAATCTAGGTAAAATCCCATTTCACCCCAAAACTAAAGCATGCCAAAATGAACTCAACCTTTAAATAAGGGAACAAAAGTGGTTGATGAAATGCACGTCCATGGAGAGTTAGGGACAGTTTGGAGCCAAACCTCAGGCGTACAGGAATGTTACAATAGCGTAAATGAGCAAACTCAAGACAAGTAAATAGAAGGATGAAACCATTAGTGAATTACTCGCTGGAAAATTCAGATGCGTTTCGATGCACCAGTAATGAAACAAAAATTGCCCCAGAAGACGTACTGATTTGTAGATAGCTGATCTTTCCTGCATGAGTCGAATTATCTCTTCATTTCCACCCGCTTCGGCTATGCTCAAAGCTGTAGATCCCTCCTAAAAAGTCAAAAAGCATTTACGAGATGAGCAAGTTAGCCTACTTCTGGCCTCAGAGAGACGGAGAGCGTAAGCCCTAAAATACGTGACCGTAAAATTTTGCAGACAGCTTTTGAGAGCCTGTTAACGTCAGTGTGTAGTTGGACTGAGATATTGCTTCATATTTATGATAAAACAAAGCAAACTATGTGTGAAAATCAAACGCACAAGTGATGCAACAGTAAATTTCTAATTTCTGTATCTGCATAGTATGGCATGTTTGCTGGCATTAATTCGTAGACCACATCAACTGCTGTTTGAAAACTGAACCACAGTACCTATCCTCAGGCTGTTAGCATTCTGCATTAAATTTAGAGATCGGTTCGCACCAGCGTTTGGTGCAATCACTTACCATAAACCGGCAGGGAACACGTAAAATACTCGCCAATATTTTTGGCATACAGGTCGAATAAAATTGGGGTGAATATGGCAAAAGGAAAATAAAGCAAGATTGGAGGACATAAATTGCATGTTTTTCTACCAGTCGCATAACTGGGAATAAGAGGCAAATAATATACCGCATATGCCTAGCTCGATGTTTCAATAGATCCCAATGGCTTCTGTTAAAGATATTTTTAAGTTATCGCATCCAAAAATTAGTATACGGCTGGACGGCGCGTCTTATAGGCGACAAATTCAATACACCCGCCATAACTACGAGAGGCCCTGCTAGGAGAAGCACATTCAACAAAGTCAAGTAAGGTTGACTCCCCCAGAAAATAAGTATTTTGGCAATGAACTACCCAGAAACAGTTACCTCAGGTAAAAGAGTGGGGCTCAAAATTGTGCCATTAGAGAAGGTACTCACGCCAATCAAGCAATACATTAACGCAACAAATTGAACAGCAAAAGAGCTTAATTATGATTTATTTGTTGAGAAATGCAGGCAAAAAGAAAGGAATGTGACTACGAAGCTAAGAGCTCATCAAAAGACTCTGTTTTAAAGAAATAGAGGAACAAGGATTGGGTAAGTAATCTCACAGATCAGATTAAAAACCTGTAAGCAAAAAGAAGGAGAAAGTGAAAGGGAAAGTTCTGATGGTTTTGCAATTTCTTTGCCATTCTGCTGAGAAATAATAAACAATGCGTCCTCCTGCAGACCTTCCTAAATAGACCAATCGATCAAATAAAGTCATTTATAAGTGGTCGGCAGTTCATTGGAAATCTTATGGAATGACAATGGAATTGAAAAGGCTTGCACAAGGAGAACAAAAATGATTGGCCTTAGAGAGCGGCTTACTAAAAAGTTTCTAAAAAGATGTGTCTTAGTTTCTGAATGTGGAAAGTTATCGAGTGACTTACTCTGTGAAAAAAACTCAAAAACAAACTTTGGTACTTGATCATTTGTTAATAATAATGACAATTACTCCAAATAAAAGGACTAGTGAAATGGGATTCACCATATCATATACTTTACTACGGCTTTGTACTATTTCTATTATTTTTGGACCTAAATGACCCGCCACTCCACAACCGATTCCCACTTCATCCTTAGGAGAAAACTCAAATTATTGCTACCGTTAACATTCATGCGCTTAACAAAACTTGAAGGTGAGAAATGGCTAGGAAGAAAGACATTCTTACAGTGGAAGATCTTGTAGCGCACTTTGGAATAAAGGAGAGATACTGAGCCATCCCCATCCTTCACATTCCCTTGGTAACATTATTGGAGGCAATGGATTTCACCTTTTCCTGGTCGTATATAAGTGAATGCGAAACAGACAATCGAGAATTGAAACCAACAGGAGAGTAATTGCTTGTTTCAAGGGCAAAAGAGGCGTATGGAGGCGAAATTAAAGAGCATAAGCCCGACTGAAAACGCATTATAAATCATGGTGACTATTATTTCAAAGAACAAAACAGTCTGAAATAACTTCTACAGTTTCATAAAGCGATCTAAGTGCTTGGGTGATGGCTGGTTGGCGCACATACCTGGACGGTGGTTTAGGATTTTTAACTCACTGAAAGCGCCACTGTCTACTCAGTGAACCGTAACGCCAAGCAGCCAAGTTTTGAATAATTTTTGCATGTGCTAGATACATATCAATTTGAATTTTCAAGTTGACACTAGCGAAGAAAACAACCTCAACTGTTTTCAACCATTTAGTCATCTAGTTCAAGGGAAACGATAATTAATTCAGTACAAAAAAAACAAACAGAACGCATTCTCCTTCTTTTTTCATAAGAAACAACAGTTCCAGAGAGATTTTTGGGTGCATTCCAACCATCTTAGTTGGCTGCATTCACAGTAATCACACAATGAGCTGATGGCAACACAAGGTAAAACAATGTCTTGTGAAGATTGAAATTCAATTGTGAACCTAAGCTTCTATAATGAGCAACATTGATAGGGTCACCGACCGATGCAATCATGACTGGTGGGAGGGAAAAATGCCTTTTTATTAGAGACACTTTATAGTCTTGCCGATGTATTTGCCCAAACACTCTCCACCTGCATCTTAGTGAGAAAAAAGGGTAAGATGTCATGTAAGGGAAATTTCTGATGGGAATCTCGAAAACCAAAGCAGTAGTTCCTTCGGCGCATTCTCGGGACAAAAAAGTACCAATATTGAGTATTTTAGTAAGGGAAGTTCAAAGTAGAAGCAAGCACTGAACTACGGTAGAGTTCCAATGCGCTAACAACAGAAAGATGGTTAAAAGTAGCCGATGCAACAGTTATTTCAAAATCCAATGATTTTCCCGGACATCCCAATTGACAATCCAAAGAATGGGATTGATAGTGCGACTAATTTAAGTAGCATTAAGTTTGCCGCATTTAATTGTGTCACATTTCCATGACAACCTAATTATTTCGTGAAAGGTTAATCCAAGAGTTACAAAAGCTAAAGAAAACAATATCGCAGCTTTTTACGCTAAAGATCCATCAGAGGAGCCAATCCCTTTTTCAATTAAAATTTACCAGTAAACAGTGGTGACCGTGATGATAATTACGATGGCGAGTTTCAAAGGCATCGTCAGCGATGACTGCAACAAATATACTGATGCAGAATCCCGTCCCTGCGTACCTGATCCTTCAGATCCACGTTGAGTTCCGGGCGGGCGATTAGGAGTTTGACCATGTCTAGATTGCCGCAATCGATGGCACACATTAATGCAGTGTTGCCGATGTCGTCCTGCGCATTGACATCCGCACCATGACGCAACAGTAGCTCTACTACCGCGGTATTCGCCTTCCGCGCCGCCAACATTAGCGGTGTCTGACCCGGCGCTGTCCCTGCCCGCGCATTCACGTCGCCCACTGCTAGGAGACGCTCCAGGACTGGTACTGCCGACTCGTCTATCGACTGTGGATCGGGCAACATGATGACAAAATCGACAAATTGTACGTTAATCCTCATTTCGACTGCATACTCTATGGTCTACAACTGTCCAGTATCCGCTGACGGTGCAAGGTATTCGAGAATGAAGTAAAAATAAAAAGGGAACGAATCCACAACATGACTTTAAATATTAATACCATAAATGTTTTGACCGATTCGCGCAAAAATGTGATTGGAAGAATTATAACTGATATAGCTGGTATATCCATATCCTATGAACCAATTTTGGTAATAACTTACTCTCCAATGAGTTAAACAAGCACTAGCTTCCATATCACCCACTTTTAGTCGCGTAAATATTTAACAAGAAAAAAAAATCAAATGTGGCTCATAAAGCCACTGACATATGAGCAGCATAGCATTTATAAATGTTTCAATCCTCTAGATAGATAAATGGGCAGAGCAGATTACAAGTTTCTACATTAGCCTAACAACTCAATTCGAAGTGACCTCATTAAGCATTAAACAGTTCCCCTTTATGATTGGCTATTTGACTTGCTACAAAATACCGGTGTCTCACAGACGGTAATTGCTTCTGCGTCACTTTTACTCACCAACAGAGAACTTCTAAGCAACAAATGATCATTTCAACACGACGGTTTATTAAATAACTTATCACTCAGGCCATGTTATACCAAAAAAGTTGGTTTAAAACAAAAGCACACAACAGCAAAGCACAGAATACATCATTGAGTCATGAAAACCTCACTTGAATGTTAACAGGCAAACCAGAAACAGAGGGTTAGGAAGACATTTAAACGGGAAGGTAATAACGATGGCTGCAGACCAAAAGAAATCACTGAGACTTACCTGACTAGCTAACTATAGTGGGAACGAAATAGGATAAATATGGGTAAGTAAATCTTAACATTTTATCAAGAGGTAAATAGGGATCACATAACCGTTCTTCACAGGATCAATTTGCACTTAATCTCAAACAAGTGCTTCGTTTGATTCATAATTCTATGAAAGCTCCGGGTTTTTGACTTCGACGGAGACGGAATGAGCTGGGTTCGGCCAACTGCTTAGGTACATTATTTCACACAACTCTGTAACTCACTATCCTCAGTTCAAAGTAAAATTGCTGTTAGGCTGCCAGTTCCACATCATTGCATTAGCATTATAATCATGGGTTTCAGTAATCCAAAACAACTACCTCAAAGGAGAGGTAGCAATCAACTGAAAGCTTATTTATCTTTTTCAAAGTTCCACCTTTATCAGAGCTGAAAAGATCGCCTAGGTAAGATGGGACCAATTAAATTAAATGAAAACTACAGACTGACTATGAAGTGAATTAGAAATGAGAAATTGAAGTATATAGAGGTCAGTGAATTAATAAAAAACTATGAATTGCTACTTCATCCCAACAGCATAGACCCTTGGATTTTGAAAACCTAGAATATATTCTATCCAATCAAACGGGTCTTTTAAAATGGTAAGTTCACCATTAAACAGGGATTGTCTATAACTTCATGTCAGCCGAACATGACGAGATGGACGACTAAAATGGAAGAGGGAAGCCAAAGCTCCTGGCTAATAATGCTTACATCACTGATGGCGGCGATCATGATAGGAGAGAAGCCAAAGGCATTTTTCTTGTTAGCATCCGCGTAACCGGTGTTAAGGATAAGCGAGACAGCACGCCAGGCACCATGACCCACAGCGTAATGAAGGCACGTGGAACCCTGTAATGCAGGTTGAGTTGGAAAATTCACCAGTGACTAACAAAAGGTAAAACGACTGCAATCTTCAGCCTTTACAAGGCCTCTGTCACCAATAAATAGTTAGACTCAGGCAATACGGACGAATATCATTGGGAAGGGGTTTATTACCAGCAAAATCTATGCATACCTGCAGCCTAGCTATTTGTGCAACAAATAAGGTCTATTAATTCCTTTTCCATAGTATTAGCTTAGATAACCTCGCCACATGAACATGAAAAAAATAGCTTACCCTCGTTGTAGGCATCCGCACGAATAGGTAAAGGAGTTGAGGAGCACTGTTATAGAGGAAGGCAAATAAATCCTCCATCTGTTCAAGATCAATGTGCGTTTGGCTGACCATATCAAACCATGATTTGCGTACTATGTCCAAGTGTTCTTGCTTAAACAAAAAAGCACATATATACAAGCTTTTTGAAGAAAATTCATTTTGTGTCAATGTTATAATTCAAGAAAATGACTGAGACGACAACAGGTACTATCATTTTCTTTCAGGAGATTAATATCTAATCTAGGAGTCTGCACGTCGGTAATTCCCTAATTTCCAGTCTCTGCGAAAAGTAGATATCTTGCTTTTGCACTTTTAATTCGCAAGCAAGGTTTAAAAACGATTTTATACATAACGTTTGGCAATGAAGTAATTTCAACTATAAAATACTCTGAAATGGTCTTCTGCCGAAGCAAAAGTAATCATGAAATGTTAATATTAGGAGAGAAATAATTTTGGGGTATGGTCTATTCAGATCCAGAGTCAGGGATAAAAAACCACAAATGGAACAAAATTGTCGAATAAACAAGTGAGAATTTCGTATTAAATGCATCCGATAGATTTTAAACTTCAAGATTCATGCCAAACTGTGTTTATTGATAACTGAATATGGGGCTGACAATTCTCACCATATCATCTGTCAGCGTACCACCAGAAGAAGACAAGTAGAAACTGCTGAGCACCTCCACCGCTTTCCGCATTTCCGCGGTGACCTTGTATCTGCAAATTAACCCCCCCCCAGCAATGATTAATCACTCGACAAATGTAGAAACGCAATACAATATGATGAAGACGCAACAGTTACGTGTAATTTCGAAGAGGAATATTGGGAGAGTTGGCTCGATATGCAGCAGTAGTTCCCAATCCAGGGCTCATTGTCCTGAAAAAGAAATAAATCATTCACACCACTGAATAGAAGAGGGGAAGGCCACTTATTTCACCTTGCAACTGGTGTCCGACGGAACTGCTGATGGTGTAGAGTGGATATCGAATCAGAATCATCTGGAGGCGTAAAGGTTGGTGAACGCCCCACCTCAACAGTTCGAGGGAATGACGGTTGCGGACGCTCCGATGAAAGTAGTGGAGAAATTTCCGCCTTGGGTGATGACCCACGTGTCAGTGGACCCATGGCGTGCTTTGGAACTTCTTTATCAAACCACGTCTCAACCATGACATTTTCCGATAGGCAACGTTTCTGCGAATCGGATGTGGCAGATGGTTGAGTCAACACCGCCTCCTAAAAGCAAATGACGAAAAGAATTTGTAGCGCTTGGCCTACACTCCAACCACCGTATTTGAGAATGGTACAAATTGCCTGAGGTCAGATAAATTAAACATTGGTCTGTACAATTGCTTACAAAATTAATCTATCTGAAAAAGTCGAGCTTTACAGGAAAGCTCATACGCAGTGAAGGCTGAGTAAGCATAACTGCGTATTGTGGAAGGAGATTGGGTACTAAATTAGCAAACCATTCCGGTTTAAAAAAACGACACCCCAGTGTTATACTTATCACGATTTTCCAGTGCCAAAAAATCAAATTTGCTCCCTGGAAGTAATGCTGAATTTTATACAAAAGAAGGAAGATGCTTGAGGGGATATAAACAAGCAAATGTATATAACCACGATTTAAGGATAAGAGGTTTGAAAAAAATGTTTACAAAAAACATGTTGGCCATGATTTCAGGGGATCATAATAACCATAGAATTTCAATGTACGAATTCAAACTTAAGGATTAGCACTATAGATTAAAAAACAAATACATAATATGCAAGTGCCAATTCACAGATACTTTTATCTGATTAGGTGTTGACAACGCAGAAAATAAATAAAGCGTCTGCCATCAATGTTTCAAACGGAAAGACATCTCTATGACTGTATATCTCCTCTGCACCGCAACTCCAGTTATTCAATTTATGTAGGCTAAAATGAGAATCAAATTAATTTAGTTGAATTTCTACTACTGCGGTTGATTGCAGTTAGGAATACACACGACTTTAAGAGATGGGTATAAAGACACTGCAATATTCGCAATCTCCTGCCTATTTTAGAAATTTTATAATCTGCAAAAAAATTGCGAATTCTAAGAGACGGGAATTCCTAGAATGAGCAAGGAAGTGAAACTGGTTAACAATACATTTTCTTCTAATTAAAAGTACCAAAAGCTTTTCAGTGTTATGAGTTAAGATAATCATAAATAGGGTAGACCAAATGACCTTATTCGAGTCCTTCAGGACAGCACCAAGAGAATCTATAAGCGTGCTTGGCGGTGGCTTTCCTTCCCCGCTGGCTTCAAAGGTTTTAGAGGAGACCTTGCCCTCCTTGTCCACGTGACCAGCAATGCGTTTAATCCTGTACGTCGTCACCCTTCGACTGGCTGTCTCCGTGGTCGTAGAAGAACGCGGAGTTTGGGGCGGCGGTGAGAACTCCCGAGGTTCGCTAAGTGTTGCTTGGATCCCCGTCTCCACACGTTTAAAGAAATATTCTGTAGATCCACTGAAATCCGACGTCATTGGTGTCTTGTCCGTCGGAGTGTGCGATATACCCTGAGAGCGACGGATCACCAAGTCTGTATTGATCGCCAGATTTCTGCGTGGAGGTTCGGACGCTGTTCGCTTGCTCACCATAAGGGGGCGAACATCCAATCCAACAGAAAACATTTCTGGCTTCGGTGGCACCGACGCTGCCTCCACTTGCCTCAGCTCCTCCAGGCGTTCAATAAGGCGGCGAATAAAAAGAGAGGTATCAGTACGACTATAACGGTAGAGGCTTTTGATAAAAGTTCGATCAGCATTCGGATATTCCGTACAGATGGATCTCAGGAGACGTGCAAAGTACTCGTCCAAATCATCCGTCATGCAGGCGGAATTTCGTTTGTCCGGCGAATGGACAGGATCTGTGGTTGATCCTCTGGTAAGAGTTATTGGTTTTACGCAAACCCCAAAGTTGCGTAGAAGAGGAGATCCCTTAACATAGGCGGCCTGAGATACAGTACGTTGTTTTGGGGATGTAAGTTGCGATGCAGCATCCCTACAAGTGGGGCGTTTACGCTTGATCTCCTCAGTGAAGTAGTGGCTAAGCCTTTCCCAATAGGTAGGTGGAAAGTCAGCAGGATTCACAGAGCGAGAACCAGTGTCAAGAAGGAAATACTGATTTACATCTGAGTCACCAACGCCAACAGAATGTGTCACTTTTGTCGGCACAGGAGTCTGATAGTTGAGTGGTGCTACTTCAGCTTGAATATGAGGCTTTCGTCGCGTGGTGATGGTATCCTCAATTATCTCTTCGTCATACTCATCCCCAACGTCGTCAATGTATGCCGTTTCTTCCATCCGCCCCATCAGCTCCATTTGCTCCATTCGTCTTTTTTCCTCTTCTTCCTCTATCCTCTGTCGCAACTGCGCTTCGCGCTCCGCAATTTTTTGCTCCCTCAATCGAAGCTCCTCCTGTTTCGAGGGTTCGTCGTAGAACTCACTGCGGAGTCTCCGAGAGGTCCCAAAAATTAAGAACTCATCTTGACCACTTTGAAATTTTACTGGCCCTTCAGTCGGCGAAACGACTTGGCGTGTGATTGGTTTCACATAGGCAACATTGCCCTCATACAAACCATTCTGACGGTGTGTTTCAGTAATGAATTCATCAGGAGTGTCAACGTGCAGGCTAAGACGTTGCGGGCGTGATGTCAAGCTGCTGAAAGCCGACGCACGCATCTGTTGCTGGAACCGGCTTTCCGCATGATGTGAGTCGACATCGTCATCACGGATGTATGAAATGCATTCTTGTGCACAAACGGTTGAGGATAAAGGGTTTCTAATCACAGATGACTGCAGTGCAGAATCCATATCTAACCTAGGGGATTTAAGGCAGACCAGAAAAACCAAGCGACTTGCACACTCAAAAACACGAAACAAAACAAACTTCTCTCAATTAGTTTTTAGTCTAGCATACAAAAAATAAAATCGACAGTTCTTTTAAGAAAATAATACATGAACACTCAAACCGCTAAATAAACTAAGGGTTTTCAAGGAAGGATAGTTAATGCTCTATAGCAGTGCGCCAATAATTTAAAAAATGCCCCATATATAACAACAAAAATATATGAAAGGAATTCCAATATAAGTATGCTAGTTGAAAGTAAAAATGCGTAGTTTTAGTGATAAACAGTAAAAGTGACGTTGGCAATGTGCACAAGATGTCAAAGCAGACAACTGACGGAAAGGAAGTTGAAACTCACAAGCTATCGAGGAATTAACTGACTGAAAGACCAGTAAAATTATGGGAAACGGTCAGAGAACCAAAGCCTAGACCCAAACCTCACCCACAGAGGGAATACCCAACGAAGACCTGCGATCAAGTCTCGCGCTATGAATTCAAACAAGAATTTGCCTAAGTACCCAGTTCATCTAATTTTGACATTAGCGGACAAGATTAAACTTAATAACGTGCTGTATATATATTGGCACATAAACAATGGTCAGCTAAGAAAAGTTTGATAATTTAATCAGTGCGAAGTAAAAAACATATTAACACATATTAAACAATAATTTGACGTAACGCCCATCATTTACCTTAAAAATCTAACCTCACTGTAATGTTACGTTTGCGCTAGACTTTATTTCTTTTTATTAATGTAAGTTAAACTACTACAGCCCTCTTTTACCTGCCAAGATTCCAAATTCATTACTGAGGGAGTATGTAATTCCTCTCTTTCGACGGAGAAATGTCTCCCCTGGTTCATTTTCCAAGCATTTTAGATCACTCAGGTTACGTCCCAAATTTACAAACCACACTTTGATCCAGAGCATATTTATTTAATCCATTTGGCTTTACTGTGCATTGTGCTTGGGTTACGGTGGGTGCGAAATTGTGCGACAGGTCTTCATTGTTCAGAGGCATTGAGGGGCGAATTCGTCTCATTCCACGTTCATTTGGACCTTCATCCTCAGTTTCCAGCTGCTAGATCGAAAATTTCTTTATTTAAATGCCACTTTTCCCTTTTCTATATGCATGAACGTCTGCTTGCACAATAAAGCCCTCAAGTAAATTTTACATAAAACGCTACGTACAATTGATCTGTTACTGGGTGCCTTCACATGCCGGCTTGAATTCCTCAACTGGTTCTTCTACTAAAATGTATAAGTTATTATCTTGCTGGCATTGCCTTCTCAGTTTTTGCTATTAGAACCAATGAGAGGATCAAGGCTAATGCACATTGATACTCTCGAAGACTCTTTATCAATACGTACTTGCTCTTGTTGCAGTTTCCTCGTTGCATACCACAACTTCGCGTGCTGGTGTGTAGTCTACATTGAAATTACGAATACGGATGTTAAATTTTAATTCCATGTTGAACTATTATTTACAAGGTGTCGGCACCATTCTCCGAAATCTAGTGTGCGTACACTGGAGAACTCACATGATCTTGAGGCCCTCGATGCTAAATGGAGAACGATACGTATTATTTATACTATTTTTAAATCGGACAACGAAGTCACTTTCTTGATACTCACACGAGCGTGTCATCCTTCTAGTATTGCATGATTGTCCACATCCCCCTGAATGCATTTGCAAATATCAGTAACAGTAGCGTTCGAATAATGAGCAATCAAGATATCAAATAATTCGTTGTTTAGTATCACCTTGTGGATCTTAAGTTCAGCTGCTGTTGGGGTTCGCCTTAAGGAAAAACTTACTGCAACAGCATGATGAACTGGGGCAGCACGACGAACCACTGCGGCGGCACGGCTCTAGAATAAGAGTGGCAATTATGAGTCAATGGCTTCAACACTTTCTAAGTATTTATCGTTTTACCACCTCCGTAATGCTTTGTGCTTTGCTCTAAACACCAAAGTTAGGGAGTTCACTTTACCTTCCTTTGCCATTATTTCTACCCTAGTAGGACCTTACCTGAAGGCTGCAATTCATAGAGCTCATCTTCAGAATAAACATCCTTGGGTTTCCGTGCCAAGCAGCATGAAGATTTTGAGCCTGAACAAGACATCCACATTAACACCTACGTTTCTTGTGGCAGGACTGGGGATGAAATGTCGATGACGAGTGAGTACTTACGAACTGGAGCGGTTCTAGTCTTCCGACAGCATGATGGAGTGCGTGTCGCTATGGGGGAGACAAAGTTCATTTAAGGAAACGTCCAATTTACAGATGCTAAGGTGTAGGACCAAAGATATCGTCACTCTTACTTTTCGTACAGCAAGATGAGGGGGCCGATTTTCCTGTAGAAAGGAGGGAAGTGATCAAAAGATGAATAGATGGGCTGAGTTAGCGCAAATTATCAACCCTTCCTTTACTCACTTGTGCATGGTTTCTGCGTACAGCAGCTCGAAGCTGTAAGGATAAAGTATGAGGCATTACTCTAATATTGGATTGATCCGTTACAGCTTAGTATTTGCTGGACTCACAAGCACAGGGGCTACTCCTGGGTTCCGGTGTTATCGGCTGTGAATAGGTCGCACAGCATGGAGGCGGTGGACAGTAATATGATATTGGTTGTGGCGGTGGCTGATAGCAAGTAACTACGAAAGAAGGAGCGGGGAAACTTTAGGTCTCCTTCACACCTGTACGAGTACAAATTACCAAGCTGCAAACTTGCCTGGTGAGATTGGCATAATGCCAAAAGTGGCTAAAATATTAAAATTATTTATGCTGGCATGCACACGCATTGACTGTATTTCTTGTAACCCAACTGTCAGTACCCAATTTACCTGTAGGCATCGCACAACAGTAGGCTGGTTGTGGTGGGCAGCAAATAGGCTGAGGTGGAGGACAGCAAATCGGCAGATCAGGCGTCGAAACACAAACTGTTTACAAAAAACATAGCCAGTAGCACTTCTGCTCTCAAAGTTCAGTTAAAAGGAAGTGGGGTTATGCATTTAATGTAAACCGTTAGCTTACTCTGTTGACAGCTTGGTTGACCTGAAACAAAAGTAATGTTTACTTATTCCCACCAGTAGTAAGATGAAGGAATTCTTTAAGTTCATGTTGATTATGGACAAGAAAGCACATTTGCATCTATAAATTCTAACAGCCACAACTTACGGGCTCGATATCTTCTGTATTCCGGCGTGGGAACGCGTTCTGAAAGAAGGCAGCAAGGTGTGATTGAATATAATATATAAGAATATTGAATATACATATACATATATATATATATATATATATATATATATATATATATATATTATCTCGCGTATCATCTTTGTGAATTACTGACAATTACCTGGTTGAATTTCTGGGATTTCGGCTAAAAATAGCGAAATGAAGAAATAGGGTAATGATTTACAAGATAAACTGCCCGAGGTAATCTAAAAGGTCTGCAGTTGCTTACGAATTGGTATATCTGGCATTTGCGCTAAAATAGTAGAGAAGCTAATTAAAATAGGCCGTTTGAAACCAAGTTGGTGCAAGTAAGGTGACTTACGTATCTCATACGTCGGCATTGGCGTGTTCTCTATGAGAGATTTAAGGCATTATTAGAGGCATGCAATGTTTCCAACAAAATGCACTGATGGTTCCCATTACCTGCGGCCAGGATTTCCGCACTTTCTTCAGACTTAATTACCGAAAGTCTTTGGCAGAATTCGGCAAGCAAATTCTTCTCCGATCCCGTGTCCGCATGGTATGCTGGAACGCAAATTGACTCAAGTTGCCGACCTAAAGTGGAAAGCATATTAGTCCCCCACTTTATAAGGAAAGTAACGATTAAGAGAGACGTCTTGATGCCTTGTACACTTACTCAGCATAGCCAGTTGGGATTTCCTTTCACATTCTAAGAGGACAAGAAGCGTTACATAATTGTCTGATTATGCCCACGCAATGATCTTTGAAAGCGCTCGTAATTCCTCTTACCCTGAGCTTGAATTTGAGCTTTGTAAGCTTCCATCTCCTGTATGCAGCGTTGAGTCAACGCTAAAAGACATCAAACACTCGTGCATTCCTCATTTGCTTCCAAAAAAAGGTTTCCCTTGTAGACGTTCAAGCAGCTCACCTATTTGCTGTCGAATCGGTGCCCCTCTCTGATTTGCTTCCATAAGAGCTACAAAAATAATGAGCTTCAGTTCGATTAGGTTGCTTTTAGAGAGCATGAGTTAATGGTGCCTTACCTTTCTCATACTGGGCGCGCCTTTTGTTCTCCGCATCTCGCAAAACCTTTAGCTTTTGACCTAAAGAAATTGAAAAATATATTAAATTGAAGCATAAAATGCTTAAAATGTGTAATATTCCGCTAGAATGGACTTACAGAAAAGCTTCATCAGCTCCTGCTCTTTGTGTTTTCTAGTGGATTCTGCATCTAAAAAGAAACACTTGGTGAATTTGTATGCCATAGTCCTGTCCCTGCACTCATCACTCATTCCAGAGAGTAGAAAAATGCTATACTGAGGTGTTACATTAAGTGAACATCATCTTTATTTGTTACTCGAAAGCGTTCCTTACTTACTGGCAATCTTTTTTTTAACCTCCTCATTCCGCATTTGCTCAGCATTGGCCCTTCGACGAGCGGTTTCTTGCTCCACTTCGTATTCTGCCTGTTGGCGTTTTTTAGCTACTTCAGCGTCACGCTCGGCAATGAGCTCTTGTCGTCGTCTCTCCGCATCTTCTTCGGCCGCCCTCACCTTCTGTCTGTACTCCTCCATGTCCGCTACAGGCAAAGCAAACAAAACTTTTTCAAATCTACGGGATTGTTGCAGAACAGGCAAGTGCTTTACCTAAAATTGCAGTTACTTGCAAAATGACACTGCAATGTCATATGGAGTGCTCTTGTGAATAGCTGAGAAAATTATTTGGAATTTAAGCTTACACTCGAAATATCTAATGTCGTATGCCGAGCCACTGTTGCTGGTCCCATAACGTGAGTAAGAAGCTGCGGAGACAAAACACAATGGGCTAGTTAAAAATGACTACTCGATCTCATGATAGCTTGAAATATTTGAAATGAGTAGGTGATAGGTTAAGAAAGCAACTTTGTGTTAGCCAGTTAAACTAGACAATCGCTCTTACCTGGCATGACTGGCTCGAGGGCGCTTCGACCTGTTATGAAAAGAATCACTTAAAATGCGATTAATACACTCCTAAGAGTCTTATCTACGATGACAATACGTACCGGAGAGATAAGAAGCATTCAAATTGCTAAAGCTTCCTCCATAAGCACGGCCACTCCTAGCGCCAGTTCCTCCAAAAGCATCACCGCCACTAATGCCTCCTGTGTATCCGCCTCTTCCGATCATTTTACTACTGGCACCTCCACTGAACCTGCTCATCATGTCTCCCGTACCTCCACCGTTCATGGCAATGGTATCAACACCACTGTTCATTCCATTAACACCAATATATCCATTCATGCCCCCGGCACCGACACCAAAGCTCCTACTGCCAATGCTACCGCTGAGCCCACCAAGAGCTCCATTGAGTGCATTGACACTGGCACAGAGACCGTTGATGGCTGCGATGCTATTGAGACCCACTACTGTACTGGCTACATCTCCAGCTAAGACGCAGGTACCGCCATTGTTGTTGTTGTTGTTGTTGTTGTTAGCGTTGTTATTGTTTTTGGCAATGTTGTTGTTATTGTTGGTATGGCTGTTACCGTTGTTCCCGTTACCATTTGTGTTGAAGTTTTGATTATCGACGTTCATTCCCTTATCAACCATGTCGTTCACATTGATGTTGGCATCAACACCAACACTGACAGGAGTAGCAACGGCATTCCTTCTAACAATGCAAGGTGTAACACTTTCTTGGTCTGCATTTGCATTTGCTGACGATGCTAAACAACGAAAAAAGAAACCACTTACTAATAATTATCAACGATGTTGTCAATGAGGCCTAGTGAAAACTGTGCATGCATAATTTTTTTGGTTTTCATTCATTAAAAAAGCAGTGGAGTTCCTTCCATTCAATTGGAAGTGCGCATAATCTGAAGTATTGTTTTGAATCCGCAATTGCTACCTTTACTTATGATTTGTAAACATCTGCAATGCAAGGTTATTTCGCATTTTTGCTGCGGCTGTGCATCAGAGTAGCCAAATAAATGAATTTAACCTAGTGGACAGAAGTGGCGTGAACAGCCTTCTTTGACAGTGCCATGAGGTGAGAGCTGGATGCAGGTCTAAGTATCAAAACTTGACGATGTCATTTAAACCATGCACTTACATCCATACGGCACCATCACAATTTTCGGAACTAAAATGGGAAAAGTGGCTCTATTATACCATCTTAGACCTCACCATTTCAAGATCATGCTATCAGTATTGAGGTTACCCATTTGGTTCTGTGGCTTGCAGATTTTCCTCAGGCAGCACTCTCCGCCTATTGGTACGATTATCAATTATTAAAGCGTATACGATTGCAAAAGCTTAAAAGTGGAATGCTCTTCAACCAACTTTAACTTACGTGGCTTATCAGGATCTAAAACAATTTCAAAGATGGAAGCGTGTAATTATTTCCGCTTTTTAAGTTCATTGCAGGCTTTACTGGGCTATAGGGTGTGCTGCTGAATGCTTGGTAAGTTGGACGAGTGATTTTTTGTCTTAATTGCGCAAAAGTAATGCCAATTTTAAGCAGCCCTGTTGAGAAACAGATAAAATAAGTAAACAAATACACTATCACCTTATTTCTTGGTAGATTGGGAGGATTGAAATTCTAGAATCTTCACAACTCACCACCACTGTAGTACCCCAAATCACAGTAGGCACTACAATTGCATCGCGGCGCCATGTCCATCCCAAAACCCCTACTGCTGCAAACTATTTGCACAAAAGAATGAAGAAATTCCACCATGTGCCAGAACAGTAACCGCATTTGCATTAATCAACTCAATCACATTCTGCTTACCATTTAACTGGACGTTTGAATGGCACGCGGCCTCTAAAGGGGAAAATGAATGGATGCATTTATTACTTTTGAGTACCAAAATATGCTCTGATGGAGCAATACTTACGTTGGCAAGCGCTCCTGCGAAGTTTTGGCCAGGCAAACTTTTTTTTCCGCTGACTGGGAACCAGGACTAGTATTTGAAATAAAGTAGGTTATTAAATTACTAATTTGCTCTACTTCCTTCTTAGAGCTGTCTGATTTTTAAATCAGACCAACGAAACAGATATACTTTTACTCTGACAGAAGGTCAAGATGTTTTCGTCTAATGGGAACAAAGGACGTACCTGTGTCCGAATTCGGTGGGCCAAAAGTTAGCTGTGGCACCAAGTAGTTTCCATTATTGATATCATTTTCCATGGCTGTATGCGGGTGCATCGCGGATTGGGCTTCACCATTTTGAGGGGAATTGTTGAATTCTGCAGAAAGGCAACGACTACAATGAGTCCGTCCTTGGGCAAAGGTCAAAACAAGGACCAGAACGTACTTGGCATTTGGTTAATGAGCTCAATGAGTTGATTCAGCTTGTCACCGTCAATCGTTCCGTTAGTTGGGACTGAAAGTGTATAAAAATTTGATCTCATTTGTGAAGTATAAATGGTAAAGCAGTTTTTGGGAATTCTATTATACTCCTGTTAAATATGTTGACAAGCTATTTGAGCAGGAAAAAAAGCCTAGTTTAATGCTCCTACAGCTAAGCTTTTAAGAGTTCTTTTAACAACGTGACGCAGTAAGAATTACTACATTTCTCACCTTTTCCTGGAGATATTTCATTCGAATAATTCTTTTTGGGCAACGGAGGATAGGCTGCGTTTGGAGGACCATCCCCAGATCCGTTGTCTGCATGAATAAGAATAACCCCGCCTTTAAATTTTATACTCTATACAACCATTATCCTTCCTAGTCATTTAGCTTTTGGTATGTCCCTTCATGCATTGCCAAACTGCTCCACTTTGTTTATTACTATGGACGGGCTTACGCAAGCATTTCGTATCCGTTATAGGGGGAATATGTTTGGAAGGAAAATGGAATATCTGCATCTGAGGGTTTATTGGAAGCATTTAAAACTACCTCACCATCTAGTTGCATAAGGATTAGAATTACTAACTGCTTCTAATTGTATTTCCTTGCTGAAGGTTGTAGTTGTAATCCCTTGGTGGCATTTGGCCATAGCCAGGAGAGGTGGGTTTTGGAAAGGAACCTGTAAACATTTTGAAAAAACAGCGTATCCAATACAATGCCTTCTACTCTGGACAGCTAGATAACTTTCCCTTATTCCATGCTACTCTAGTCATCTTTACAACCCACGTTTATCCTGAATATCGGTTTGGAACTGAGAAATGAGCCTAGTTTAGTGGAACAAAGAATTTTTGGCCCTTTTTAAAAGCTTGTTGAACATAAATTGGCTAGATTTTTGCCATAATAATGAAGTGCTTGCTTTAGGTAATGCCGATTTGAAGGCATAATAGAAACAGAAAAAATTTACCAGATTTTCCTTGGTTCTTGTGTGGCATTTCGGTGGAGTAATCTCTCTCTGGCATTTCGTGATAGTTGTGACTATAGAAGGCGGAGTCTGAAATGTAGGTAAGAGAATTTTCGGGAAATGCTTGAATAGCAATTTCTATTCCGAAGTCTCAGGCTTACTAGTTTCAAAGGTTGTTTGATCCATTCCTATACGCGCGATGATTTCGTAGTAGAAGATGGAGCTTCAAGTCTGCTTGTCGCCTTACCGGCATATTCTTGCCATTTATATACACCATTCGGGAGGAAGTGCAGTTTTAAAGTACCTCTTGCCACTATTTCCCTTCGTCTCTTCGGACCCTCATTTCGGGTCGAAATTGACTTATAGTCCGCTTGAGGACAATGACAACCGAACGCTTTACACCTAATGGCGAAAGAATAAGGAGCCAGAAGCTTTTGATGCAATAAGTGCATATTTTAGGGAAAAAGTGCCATTAAAGCCTTTAGCAGCTTAAAATTTCAGCTTACTAAGTTTTCTTGTAACGCTTGTAGCATAAGTGCCGGCAAGCAGTAAATGGGGCGTTTTTGGACACCATAAGAGAAGCTAATGGTGCTAAGGAAGAACGCACTTAATTTAAGGGTCGAAAATGACAGAAAAGGAGAATTTTTGCATAGATTGTGTACCTAAATACTAGCTGGCCTTAAATAAGGATTACTCCTATCGCTCCCCATACGTGCTCCCGACCTCAGTCACCATTCACACGCTTACGCATGCTTGTGCTACCGCTCGGCCTGCAAGCGAGCGAAACAAGAGACTAAACAAAGTCTATGAGAGTTAATTTTTTTAAATCATCAGCGGTTCTGCCTGTGGTTGGCGATTTTGGATGGATTTGTTCAATTTCTCCTGGTAACCTTGATAGATTTCTCCTGAGAATGCTAATCAATCTCCCTCCATACCGATCCCATCAAGGCCAATGCAATATGAAGCAAATATAATTAAGTTTGTTGACAGTGCTTCAAGGAGCTCCTATAGAGTGATCTTTGGTTCTAGAAGTAAATACTGGGCCTTAATTCGATTCCTCAGATAGAACCTGTGGTATTGGAAGAGCTTTTAGAGAGCTAATTCTGTTTGTTAGCATATTTGGAAGCTTCGCACAAAACTACATCATCTTTTATTAGCACTAAGATGTTTCTAACTAGAAGCTTCATGTAGCTAATAGTAAGAATGCTCAGTTTAAAATTAAGGAAATGTTTTTAGACAGTGAATTGGGTAGCAATACGATCAAGAAACACCAAACAGTCTATACCAATGCACAATGGTTCACGGCGGTAAAATATTAGTTAGCGGTCATGGCAAAGGCGCGAAATGGCAACTTTTTTATTAACAAGCGCACTACCACCTTTGAGCCTCTACAGCAGTCGTTGAAAGTAGCCGAGTGCAGCCATTAATGCAGTAAACTAAAGGGATTGCTTTAAGAGTTTCCATTGACTGTACATCAATGCATTAAGTGATTGTGCCTGTAGGCCGTTTAAGTTTGCATCATGTCTGGGCCCAGCCGAGGCCAAATAGGTTAAGCTTCGCCTTGATAAAGCAGAGTATTCCAACTAATTATGTACTACAGAGGGTTGCATAGCAGAGCATCTGTTTGGCAACTTCAAAGTGACCAACCAAAACACTTTAGTGATTTTAGCTCTATGATGTGCTGGTGGGTGTTCATTTGATGCCAAAGTCCCTCTAAAAGGATAGTAATGTCTAGCATCAGGTCTATTAGCCGCATGGGTGTCTAGCTTTACTTAAACTGATGATGCTGAGCTTGGAGGGGATGGATGGGGCTGTAAGCGCCCATTTGTATAGCTGACCTTATTATGCTGAAAACATCGGAGCTAAATTCCGCAGAAACATCGAGGAAAATAAAAAGTGCTTTGATCTTAGTGTCAGAACGCCAGAAGCGTTTTAGGTCGGTCGGATTTATGTATCGCATGTTCTTCTGAACTACGTCGGTGTTCAGGATAGACCAGCTTTTTTATGTTACGGGTTAAAAAAATTTGATACGCATCATTGGTTATAGTCAAATGTCCGCGAATTTGGGTGACTGAAGGTTGCAGATGAATTTCAGCTACTTGACCTGATCACCGCTGAGGCACTCTAGTTAGAAACATTAGCATTCAGGATTTGTGATTTCAACATGCCGAGAAATTGTTTCTTCCTTTCATGGCCAAGTTTAACTAATCGCAAGCCTAATTGAGCTCTGCTGGCCCGAACATATTGGATGAAGGTTACATCCTCTGTTCATCATTCTGGAAAAAGGGGTTAGCTAAAAAATTTTGCCATACAGTTCCCTAAATCACAGTAAACATCCACTACACTATTGACGATGCTACGGGTCGACAGTGCAGCTGTCACGGCTGACGTACTGGATGAGAGCACCGCCTTCGCCTTAGCTGATTCGCCCATCAGATTCACATTCCACTAAAGGATTAGTTCCTATTTTGACTGATCTGCAAACGAACGTTTTATCTTCGTGAAGCGCTACCATGATGGGAAAGGATGGGATATATAGAGCAGATCCGAGGTTTCATCCGCACTAAAAAACTTCAATTTGCTTTGCCCACCACTACATCAACTGATAACGGTTTTCCTTTCCCATCATTAAAGCTGTTATTTTATTACGATTGTAATCAGAACATAGGTACATTTGATGTGGCTCATCAAAAATTTACTAGGGCCCGTTAATTCCTATGCCATAAAAAGGTACGTGTTGGACGTTAATTGCAATACTACTGACCAAAAAATGGCATGCAACATGACACTTTTAATTGCTCCCTTAATTTCTAATTTCTTTAGGGCCAATAAAAGCAAAAACACACAAAGAAATGAGAAATTTCCACCGAAAATTGCAATCCGCTGATGACACTGATACTCCGGTCGGAGTCGCCTAGCTCCTTCTTAAGAAACCCTTTGTGTATTCCTCCTGACCTACCTTACGCACTGCGACAGCAGAGAGACAACTAATTTCTACCACGGTATAAAAGGAGCGAAACTTGGAGAAATCAAGGTTGCAAAATAGTGAAATGATGAAAACCTTGTAGAGAAAAAGCGATTCTTATAAGCTCTTTTAATGCAAAATTGCATTATTTCCGCCCTTTTGAAATTTAGTAAAATTGCCACTGCAACAAACTGCTTATGGCTCATCGCCTCCTACAGCCCAAAAGAGAGCAGGCAGTTGTGCACAAGCAGCTACTCCATTACAGCAAGATTTACTAGAACCTGAAAGTAACGTGATTTTGTTTTTGATACGAATTGGTCTTTAAGGAGACACTCTAAAATGAAAATTATACAACAGAAATGCTGAATTATAGTGGCTGAATTTGCGGAAGACGTGTTAGAATGTTTTGCGCTGGAGGTATGCTGTGAAAGCAAACTGACACTTGGACTTTTGTTTATAGCTGGTATAGGAAAACGGCGATCCACGTGAAAATCAATACTTTATGTTTAAAGTCAGTTTTAGATAGTTCGACCTTTACTAATACGATAAAAGTACGCTCCTTCTATTCAGGAACGATGCACTAAGATTTAATTATGAAAAGAAAGCTCAAATCAGAATGAGACTTTTACTCCATAGCTGCGCGCAATAAGGATGTCAACTTATCGATGCTTCGCCCAACGACAAGTGTCAAGCATGCCTTGTTTTATGGAACTAGGGCCATGAAGCCAGTCGACGGATGTGTCGTATAAACAGTCCGCTCCAGACAGACAAAGATGGTGATCAATGCTTTCATGGAGTATACAATTCATTTATGAGCAAAGTTTTGCCTGAGTAGAGACAAAGAACTCTCCTAATTTCTTGTATATGCGAAAGACATTCGGGGACAAGTTGGTACATAAATCAGCAGTCGGAGAGCTGGATAACTGATGCCAATAATTCAAAGATCGACCCATAGCTGATGATCCTTTGTGCGGCGGTTCAGTCACCGCGCCGCATAACCAAAGTAATATCTGCAAGCATGGGGCCAGAGCATGAAACGCCTACCTAAGCGAAAACACCTAAACACCGTTTAAGCCTAGCAGGTTTGGTAATTGGATAAGGGAAGATGTCGATAAGAACGGCTAACCCAAATATTCACAACCAAGCCCGATTTCAAAACGTTTGCCCATGTCCAGTTTCAAGGTGAATTTTGGCCTTTGACCAGTGCAAAAGAGGCGGCTGTCTAATGGAGAGATATTTGTAGCATCCTAAGACTTTCTCAAAGGCGGTGCCGAGGCAGAATATACATTATCGACGCACAGAAGGGTTAATGTAGCCACAGGTATGACTATAGGACCAGCAGAAGTGTAAGCACCTTCGGTAGCTGCAAAACCAAGAATAAAGGTTTGAAAACATGCAAAGCAGTACGCAGACCTCCTCTTTATTTGAATGTGGTCCCCAGCGACTACAACGCAGTCAGCGCAGTAGGGCACTAACCAAGGACCATCCTCAATCATATTTCTTTTGCGTACAATAGAAAAATTCCTGGCTTTAACGCTAAGTCTTTCTCTTGACAAGCCTAATGCATTTTAGTATTCCTCTCTTTTTGAAAACTGTGTTGGTCATCACTAATGATAAGAGCATTAGTCCCAAGCCAGAGTTCAAAAAACTTTGGCGTGAAGAGGTTTCATGTCTATTCCTACTTCAGTGCTGCTTACCCACTCCCATTTGCCTGGATTCCATCCAGCTGGTACAGACGCAGAGCAGATGTTTTCGCATATTCACATAATCAAAATCCCTATGGCAAAAACGCAGATATGTCCGTAAAAAATTGTTTGGGATGGTTTATGGTTGGCATCATATCAGATGTTAACAGCATCCCTGCAGAACACGGAAGAGGGGTGATTGCCAAAGGTGGTCAGCACTTTTCATCCCTCAGTTAAGGTTCTCTACAGATTCTTCCATCCTCAGCCTTCTTCCTTCTTCCGTCAGATTAGAACTAAGCATTCAAAAAAAGATATCGAATTAGTTGTTGCCTAGGGACAAGAATGCTTTCCATCGCCACCAATATAGCATTCTAAGTCTTTCCCAAAAGAATTCATAACAGGCTACTAACATGGCTCAGGAGTAGCGCAGCCTTATGGGAGAGAGCGAAGAGACCGTAAGCGCCCCTTAAGCAAGGAAGTGAGCGCTTAATTTGCGATGAATCTCCGACTCCATATTGACATCAGCCAATCACTCAGTGCGCTTTTATAGGGAGAAGTACGCAAAAGTTCTATATAATCGCAAAATCAAATCTGTTTCCAAACCCTCCTTCTGAGTGCTTAACTATCAGCACACACCACCCACAGCGGTCATCAAGGGTTTTGGTGTGAGAATGGTTTTAGGACTATAATTCCTTAGCTCCTCTTTTGACATTCTTGTGCGATAACAAGTTTATTTATCTTACCCATCCACTTTTTCAAACCTTTTCAATTGTTTCGCACATCTGCCAGTTCAGGTGTACTTCCGTCTAATACTTTGCGAATATCAATAACAACGCAACATTTTTCGCTGTACCGGAGGAGAGAAACAAATCATTATTCTTTAATGCATTGCACAACAGAACTACTCTAATTGTCTGAAGACTTAGCTCATTCCAATAAGGAGGCCTTTTAATCCAAAAATCACTTATTAAAATAACCATGCTTACCAGGAAAGGAGGGGAAGAGGGATAAGGAAACGTGAATGGGGGAAAAAAGGGGGAAGATTGTACAAAAACGCAGTTGGCTTCGAAATTATCGCCGACTTTGCACAGCATCCGATCATCAGGTTGGTAATGAGGAGTAAGGAAGACAATCACAGCTAGAAATACTTGAAATTTTTCTGATTGTAAATCACCAGTGTATAAAAGGGAGCCCAGTCTCTGGAAGCTTTGAGAACAAAAAGGGAAATGGATAAAGATGACGGCTTGTTAGCTTTGAGTTTCAACCTCCCCCTCTAATGGAGAACAGATAAAGGGGATGGTAGAGTCGGAGAGCCCCGCTTTGGCTATCGATGGTCCCACCGAGAGTTGGGGTGGCGAGGACATTATCAAGGAAGTGGCGGGCACTTCAGAGACACTATGATCGCCGTTAAAGTGCTGACACCAGGGCGATCTGATAGGGCTCAAGCTATTATTATGCCCTTGACGCTGCTGCCGATGATGGGGATGATGTGCCTCATCGTGAACCCTAAGTATCTGCCGAATAGGGAATTCCAAGAGAAAGACAAGTCCACCAACAAGAAGCCAGAGACCGCATAAACGCATTGACCAAACGTACGAACCGGTCACGTCATTCAAGTAGCCTGAAAGGAAATCAGTGATCAGTAACTCCTATGCCGATTCCAAGCGTGGTTCTACTTGCGTAGCCTAAGCATCCGCACTGTTATTCAAGATGAATCAATCTAAAGTATAGTTACTTCATTCAGATAAGTAGATTGTAATAAAATATAGGGCTAAGGACAAACAAAAATTCATTTGAAAACAATTTGCTACTCAAAAGCACAGGTCAAATTATACTGTCGAATTCGTTTGCAGAAGAAGGCAACTGCTTAAATTCACATGACGGAGCCGCTGATAACAGACTAGTCTGCTCTCCCACTTAACGCTATGGATAGCTAAAAATAGCTAATTGGCCATTAATTTACCTTCTATTAGCACAACTTTATAAACTGAGAGCAAAAATTCTACCATTACCCAAAGGTGTCTGTCTGTCTATGAGTAAAAAGCATACAATGATTTCTGGAGCAGTAAAAGCAGAGAATATCTAGCGGTTCTAAAAAGATGATAAAAACGCTAAGGCTGTCGATGACTACAAAATTGACTTCCGACAAACAGCGAGGATTTGTGAATAGCTTTACGATAAGCACATAAGAACACATTTGCCTGGACCCCATGCATCCCATGGCCATAATAGGTTGAAGAATCTTGATAAGGTAGGCCTCGCTAAGTTTGTTGGTTTCTTTGAAAATAATAGCAAGAACCAATGCGGGAGTATTTGGTCTCTCGCATTAGTATATTCGATACCAGATTTTTCGAAAAAATTTACCACCGCAACTCAAGTTATCACCTTCCTATGCCAACAACCAACTCAACATTCTATTTTGACTGGATTTACTGCAGTCGATTGCAGTGAACCGATCAAGACCCCTTTCAAGCATTGATGAAGCGGGGTTTGGTAAACATTTAGGCGCTTTATCACCCCAACAAATGAATTTTCGCAAGTCGTAAATGAAGCACCAATAAACCTAAACACAGATTTGGAGTAATTCGCTCGGTAGACTTGATTAACTTCGTCACTAACTTGCCACAACAGATCAAATGCGGCAGTCAGTGCAATAAAGTAGCCGAGACTACATTTTAGCTTGACGAGAAATGCTAGAGTCAAACGGAGTCTCTTGATTTTTGCAAGAGGGTTAATTTAGTAGAATCAAAGCCTCATTTATTTCCCAATGAGCCCAGTTTTTCTTACAATTAGTAATGTGATCCATAAGTCCCTAACCCTTCCTTTCGATAAACTCTTTGAGATCTTTCGACTTCCCTTCAGTAGTTAAAAGCCAAGACCTGCTTTGACAATGAACGTGCACCGACCTTTCGAAATCAGATATGCTGGTGAAAAGTGGCATTCGGTGCTCCCATAGAACAATTTTTTCCAAGATCAGACAGGCGCTTCATGCACTAGCTGTATGTCTAACGAAATGACTGCCATGATGTGACTTTGCAACTCAACCGCCACGACCAAGACTATCAAACACAGATACACAGTCGAGCATCTTCCAATTGGTGACCCCCCTTTCAGTGAGCTATCTAAATGCTGATAATTTGACCATCCTATCACCATATTGTACTGTGCCTCAGGTCTTCTGCATGCACAAGTTTTGAGGAGATCTCTTGATCTTTGCTCACAAGAAATTTTGTTTACCAACACATCCTGTATACTCCATGAACGCATTGGCGACCATTGTAGACTGTCATCTTGAATGACTGTCTGAAGAGGACTGCCCCAAACACGACATATGCGCCGACTGACAGTATGGGCCTAGAAGTAAGGAACAGTAGGTGGTAGCCTTATTATTGGCAGCTGTAAAGTGAAAAGTCTCAGTTCGATTCAAAAGTTTCCTGTAATTTGAAAACGGAGTATCATTATACTTAGCTTGTTTGGAAGTAAGCACTGAAATTGCAGGAACGCACCGATGATAGCCTGAGCAGGCACGTACAAGAGGCCGAGATTGACCATCATGATGGCGAGAGATTTTGCGAGGCGTTCCGGGCCGACCCAATCGGATAGAACGATTATCATCTGAGTCATTGCGGTCCCGCTGCACACACCTTGCAGTGCAAAGCAGACGTAGTACGCTACCGTCTGCGTGTTTGTCGGGGAGCCCTCAAGAAGCCTCTATAACAGAAAGCCGTCTTTTATTTTAATACAGATTTCATTCGTCCTAACATAAGATACTTGAAAAGGAAGGGAAGTATTCTCAAACGTGCATTGAAATATTTGTTTTACATATGCAGCTATTCACAGTGACTCTTCAACCTGTATGGCCTGACCACCGCACCGGCGTAATCAAGCTTTGTTTATACCTAATTAATTCCAATTCTTTTTGGTGACATCTCACTTCCGGAATCAGAATGGCTTGGGTGCTACATAAGTGGCAATGGTACGCAGTCAAAAAGCCCAATTTTTGGGTTGAGATTTTCACTACAAATGGTGAATTTTGTATAAATCCACAACCTAAATGCTATAAAAACTGTCGACTTCTGCAACATCCTGAGCCTCAAATAGGCATAATGATCAACGACTGAGTTCGATGAAAATTGAGAGCCGCTTAAGGAAACATTATCGTGTTTTACAGAGTAGAGGACATGATACGCCTTAGGTTACTGTCTGATGAAAACCGAATCGTATCGTAGGCACACTTTCCCCAAGGTACTAGCCAGCCTTCAGCACTAATTTTTATTCCCAACCAGATTTGCAGCATATACTGCCACCGATGAAACAACGCATACGATTCAAATGGTGAAAATGCATTAATATCACCCTAGCTAAAGTAACATAAAGCAAATGCGTGAAAACTCTGAATGCTGACAACGAGCGCCTGACTTAATCGTATTTATAAAGTAACCAATTTCAGGCGGGCGTCCCTTATTACCTCACTAGGAAGGACCCGAGGTCTACATATTACTACAGGAAGGAAACAGCTCCTGTCAACTGACAGGCGTAAAACAACTTTGAGATAGCCCCTATAGCGATTGCCATTTGTCCAAATACGAAAAGTTTGGCGGCTGTGGCGCCGTGCCAATTATGCAAGCTACAAGGTTCTGCATAAACACCAGGTCAAGTCGGAAATGGAACGGCACCTTTGGATGATGTAAACAATCAGTTCAAGCGAGGGCGACGGATACATGCTGAATGGAATCAGAAAGCTGCAACTTTTTACCCGCTCTGAATAAACGAAAAATTCGCGTCCCATGGTTTAAGCGGAACTTTAGTTGAACTTTAAAACCCAAAATTGGATTTCAATTCCACTTTGTATTGGGAATTCAGTGCAGCGAAAAATCAAGCACACAAGTGGTACTATGCAAACAAGTTTGGAATCAGTTACCAAGCCCTATACATTGCACAATTTGTCTACCTTTATGAACTAGTAAGAGATGAAAACGATAGTGCTGCTACATAAAGTGCGTTAGAACATTCAACTGCGTGGGATCTTCAATCTCCCCTGGCTAATGGTCTCCGAACGCTATTTGGCAGTTTTAGCGAAGTTATATCTGTTCACAGAATTTAATGATGACTTTATTTTCCATCCACAAAACTGACTTGAGCTTTCAAAATGAAACCTAACATACAATGGCAATTGCAAAAACAATTCAATTTAATAACAGACCTGGTGGGTAATAAATGTTACTTTTGACTGGTGTTTACCATAAAAAATCCGCTTACACCTCTTTGAATAAATACACAAATGGAGGAAATGTATCGAACTATTAAACCCCATGGCCTTCAAACCCAACCTTTTATTTGAGTTGGCATCAGGCAACTAAGGTTGACCACTGGCCTGTTCCAGAAGCTTTCAAAACGGTATTATTGCTAAAATGAACAAGTTTGTGTTGGGCGAAAAGGTCTTCTTACAATGTCCTATTAGCTGTAGGTTTTAACGGACATGTGGAAGAGAAGCATTTCATCAGATGGAGATAAAATAAAATTATTAAGCCTACATTAAGCCATGAGAAAGAAGTTCAACCATAATGGAGTCGCCGTTATTGCGAGACTGAAAAACATCCAATTTAGAAGATAAATTTGTGCGAAAAATTGAGAAGGGCATTCCATTAAGGAAAAAAAAGGAATTTCATTAACATGGTGTCCAATTTGGTGTACTTCTCAAAAGCGATATCAATAGTTCACAGTTATGTGGGACCAACATAAACGCAAAACACTGAGGGGGAAGGAAGGATTACGAGTCTAAAGGAATGCTAACACTCGTTTATTTACCAATCATTCAAAATACATCCCACGCGTGTTTTGACAGGTTCGCCAAACCGGTATCTCGAAAGAAACTAATACATTATATTCTGCAAAAGCCATTTTCGGGGCGGACCTACAGATAACAGCAACATAAGAAGTGCTTTTAGTCTTATTCTCGCGCTAAAGCCCATTTTATAAAAGGACAACCTTGTTCATTCTCAATGCAGCAGTTCCACCCTTATTAGTGCATTGGTCACCAAATTCGAGAAGAATAAGGTTTAGTAAACCCGTAGATCTAGAGATGGTAAAATGTCATCGCTTAAAACTACATAGCAACTTGGAAACGGATAAAAATAATGTTGCAGAATGCACTGCTCGGAAATGGTTTCAAAATGTCTCTCTATTGTCCCCTGTCACTTGGAATTAAAATGTAAACGATAAATTTCGCTGACGTATAACCTGAATCATAAATCACTTAACTGACGCTTACCTCAACTCGGAAGGAAACCACCCGACAACTATGTGCCATTCATATGCATTAGCAGCAAGTGATTGATCATAGGCTTCAAAGACCACTAAGCAATTTTTCACTCCACTTTCTTCACTCCTTTGCGTCATAAAATACGGGCCATTGGGACATGAACGTTTACTGACTGCCTTGTGGTAGGAAGTGGTTGCTACGTTCAAACTTTCACTGGACAAAGAGCATGTGGCTAGTGAGTTAGTTTTTACTCAGCGATTCTTTTCCTCACTACCCTCCCCACAATGCTGGAACACTTACTGCTCCACCTCCCAAAGATGATATTCTACAATGTCTGTGTGTGTGTGTGTGTGTGCGTGCGTGGTGGCGTGCAGAGGAAACTGTTTACAGGCATTTTCACCTACTGAAGGGTAAGCAACAATTGCAGCCCAGATTTGTCGACTTGATGGGATGCAACTAGAAAGTGCAAGACAAATGCCCTCCTCACAGATAATCAAGACTGGTCAACTAGAGGAAAGGAGGTTGCGTTCTTGAAAGACAACGCAAGACCTCATACCACGTGCTACCGTATAACGTACTTGCGCGCATCAAGGCTTGTACTTGACTCATTCCCTCTATTCCTCCGATGCTAGTTTTCAGAGCGGCAACTATCATCCTTGCTTGCGATTGGAGAGTTAAAATAACATGAGAAATAGAACAAGTAGGTAGGGATAGGGCATGTGGTCTATCAAAAACATGTTGTCTACTTCATTCAGGGTTACACTTGCCCTCCCGAGAAAAAAACGCGTTTAGTGAAGGGGAAATTCATGGTTGTTTCATGTCTTGTTGGTAGTGTGGGGGAGACTGCAATGTTTATAAAGGTCTTTGGCAATTATTTGATTTTTGTTGCAAAAACCATACAAATTTGTTCGAGTAATTTGTTTTGATACAAGTTAGCAAAAATAAGAGGCACAGCCGCCTTTTTATCATTCAACAACGCCTCCATTAAGACTATTTTTAAAGCAAATAGTAAACTTACTTACCTTACCAGACCTCACTTAGATTTTTACGGCTAATCTCAGTGTCGGATGCAAAATCAAATGCTATTCCATTCGTAATTACCCTTCTCTGTTGTCGTCATCTTTGCAATGCGTGTGAAATACAGCATGAAGCAGGGCTCTTTGAAGCAATATCATTTCTAAAGCAGCTAGCTGTTTGTGTGACATTTACCATGTGCTCACCTTTTCTAGTTGTTGCATCTAGACAAATAATGGACACAAAACACTGCTCATTTTCACGGTTAGGCTCTTCAAATGTTCGTTTGTTCTACAATGTTCTGCAAGATCAGAACTATACTGACTTTGCAATTGCTATGCTACCAGATTGTTATCCCTCCTCAACGCGTCTTTGAGAAAGCTATATTAACAAGCATGCCTAGAAAGACATAATGGTCTTGTCTCTATCCCAAAATCACCACTTTACCAAAGTAAGCAGAGGTATGCTGCAGAACGTCAGTACTTCAAAGAAGCACCTGCAGGAAACGCCTTAGAGCGAGAGGTCTCCCTTACCCCTTGCTTTGATAAGGAAGAAATAGTCTTGGGGATCCATCCAACACCGGTAATCTGTCCAAAAGCTATAGCAGCCGCAGACTCAACGATCCAGGTTGTCGCAAGGAAGGTGCCTCTACGACCCTTGCACATCGGCTTATCGGTCAGCCAGCCGAAGAAGAGTCTTGAAAAGAGGTCCACTACACCCGCCACTGCTATCGCTAAGTTAGTCTATAACATGAAGAATTAAACAATTTTATGATTACATGTTCTTTGCATAACAACGCTGGAACACAATAGCCGCTTCTAGCGGCAAGCGAGTGCGTAAATGGACCGTTGCCAAAAGTACGTCTTCATATTGTAAAGGAAATGGAGAATAAATGAATGGTCTTTAACTTTGATCAGCCATGAGTGGAACCCATTTGCCTAGTGCTTTCCGCCAGTCAGTTAAAGGTTCCATTACTCACATTACGCTTTTCTTAAAGCTGTTGTTTACATGTTAGTCAAGGATAAAGAGCGCCTATGAATGTGAAGCAGATCAGATTATTTACGGAAAGCATTTCGAATCTTACCTATGCTTAGGCGCAGTCTATGCTCAGTCGCATAGATGTCTACAATTGACAAAAGTGACAACCAATCATTTTAGTGAGCCATATTGAAAATTTTATAAAGCTTTTGGTTCACCTGATGCCTATCGTTGGTAAATTTTTCTTTTGGAAATGGCCGATATCCCCAAACTGTCTTCCACTCATCTGTAAAACCAAGATTGAGTAGGCCTACATCAATCCATGACAAAATTCGCTTTTCCTTTCCTTGTGACTAATTCGACGCGGCGAAAATAAGACAGAGCAAACTGTACAAATTTGCTTTCGCGAAATTATCTTAAAAACTTTCAATGAGAAGCACGCCTTTTACTCCAAAGCTGCCTGATGGCTTCTTTGACAAAGAGATTGAGATTAATCCATCTTGGAAGAATGCCTTCATTATATCATTTCGCAAACCTTCCCACTGCAATCAAGTTTAGGAAACTCAGTATCCAAATTGATGGGGCAGAGGCTATTGTGATAGCCAAGGGACAAATAAATAAAAGTTGGTTTTTCACATTTTCGTACCTGTTTAAGTCATCCTGACCAGTGAAACAAATGATTAATTTTCGTTTGTGAATTAAACTTGGATTTGTAAACAAATAGTACTACTCTGCCCCAACCATATGCCAATCCTCATATAAGTTCTCATCCCTCATCAAGACTTCGCATTTGGGCGAAATTGGAAGAATATGGCAACAACGTACACCATTACATGTCTATCCTTCGCACCAACTAGCTTCAAGTGGTTCACCAAACTAACGAGCTTTAAGACATCATAGAGATATATAATTCTGCAGCAAAATCAACGTATCTACACAATGTTGATCAACCCTAACTGTGGCTCTCAAGCCTTCCTAAATAGTATCAGCTTAAAACAAAACAATTCACTTTTATTCAATAAATATAACCAATTCCAACAAGTGCGGATAAGTGAAAGCAGGTAAACGGCTCAAATGCTGTGATTTAACTTACCGTTTGAGCGGAGAAGCCAATTTGGGAACCGTATGGAGGAGCAATAAAGGATATTCCTACATCACCATTGTCCGAAAACACCTTGCCGACGACGTAGATAATAAGAAGAGCTGTTGCCATCCTGGCTCCGCTATGCCTCCTCACCGAGGAATGAGAGTATGTTACTGAGGCATCGTCCCTGTGTGGAATGAAAAGTTTAAATAATTAAATGAATGGGTTCCGTTCCTACCGAATATACAATCTGTGATTATACCAGAATAATAATTCAAACTTCTAATGAATGGATGTTAAGAGCACAGGGCGGTTGGCCGGATCAGAGCAACCCCAAGGCGGAAGAGCTACTTGAATCCTATCAGCTACTTCAATCTTAGGTCCTGAATAACGACTTGAGATGAAGCGAAGCCTTACTGAATAGAATCCAACTGCTTGCAGCGCAAATATCAAAAAGATGACTTAAGTACACAGCAACCCTATAGGCATTGTTGAAATGCAAACTGAGTAGAAACAAGGAATCAATGCGAGAGGCCAGTCAGCGAAGCTAAATCACATTATGCACTTCATTAAATTATTTTTACCTTTGACAAATACTCCTGAGCAAATTATCTGAAGTATGAAATGCAATCACCGCCAAGCCTTCAGCAATATACAATAAAAAATTTCTACAATGACACCACAGACGTATTCCATTGCCATGGAAACAACGCATCACCGTCATTAATAGTGATGGTCTTCCAGCCTTGAAAAAAATCATTCTTAACGCGCGTAGCTGTAATATACCCTATCGCTATAAGATGGCTGGAATAGGAGAGCGACCACAAACAGCGCCTATAAATAGCACAAAAGAGAGAAAGATGTATAGCGGAATATTTATTTCAACTATACTTTGGACTGCTCAAACTAAATCAACCGTCCAGCATTTCACTGAAGTATAGATAACTGCTCACGTTGCATATTTTAATGGATTCTCAAACCTCTTTTACGCTCAGTATGATGCTACTTCCAGGTTTTCTTGGTTTATAAGATCTTCATAGATGAAAATGAATAAAATTATAGTCCTTACGCCCAGTCCAAAATATTCTATTCATTGTTCCTTTCCAAAATCTACCATAGTGCTGCAGTGTTATCTAGACGTGCCATGAGAGTGGAATTGGAATTATTAAGAATGGAATGTAATTAGCTTCTACTCAAAATGATGTAAACTTAGCTTAAATTTCCCAGAAAAACATATTTTTCCAAAGGCTAAGCATTTCCGTAAGGAAAAAGAGCAAATCACACACATCAAAGCAGCAGCAAACGACATAAGAGACCCTTGGGATCAGCTACTTTAAAGTAAGGTAAGGAAAAGCCGATTCAAAAATACATCGATTGTGTAATTTGCATCGTTCCATGGAGAAGGGCAGCACATTTTTTAACATCAGAACCAAACAAACTGTGTCAAAAATAGTCGCCACTCCATTAAGGACAGTTAGCTGACAACTATTCTGGCAATTAAAAACTAACTCAGATGGGAGTAAATTAATAGTGGGACTATGTAACCATCGGCAACCAATAAGCAGAAATCGAGCGGTAATACCGACAAAGGATGGCAATACTGTCAAACAATGTGTAGCTCTGGTAACTTAGATTTCCAGGGTCCGTGATAAAAGCAAAGATTTTTCCAACATCTATCACGGCTAGTCAAAATTAAGTAAAATAACCTAAGCGTAAAAAATCGCCTATTGCAAACACAAGCTGTAAAGGCAGCACCTGTTCGCTAAAAAAAGCCTAGCAAAGTCAAGAATGGCGCGCATGACAACAGCTTGAAGGATCTCGTCAACAAGCAAAGACCTTACGGAAATAACATTTTTCAAATTAAGGATTCAGAGTGACAGGAACACTGAGCTTGAAATAGTATCCTAAACCGCCTTATTTTGCTGTTTGGTGACTCCGAAACAATGACATCACCAGACCGTTTAGAAAATGACTTAGTGATAAAAAGGAAATCGAGGTCATTCGTGGAATCAGACAGGTGACTTGAGTATCCCAATTTACTGACCAACCCTTATAGTGTCACCGTATATTCGAGGTACCCACTACAATAGTAACTCCATCAGTCCAGTCCCTTTTCCCATAAAAATAAAGATAAGTAATTTGAAAATATTAAGACGATGGAAAAACTATGAAATTTAGCATTGAACATTATTTATTACACTCTAATGCAACATTGAAATGTTTAGGAACAGGAACACTCATAGATATCGCGTTATTTACAGGAATAACCGACAAACTAGACAAGACGGACCACCGGGTCATAAAAAGCAGAAAGGTTACTGGGTAGCCCATACAGAATTTGTACCTATTCACCGTCGTTCCCCTTTTTCTTCAAACTACCTTAGTTATAAGGCTTCTACTCAACAAAATAATAGGGGGTTCGATCTTCGTGGCTGAACCTTGACGGATTATGAGAAGTAAATGACAATACCACTAATCTCTGAGCCGTGGTAAATCGGACGATAGCGCACCCGCGCCTAGCATCAAGACTAGACGGAATACGCGAGTGCAGACAAAGGGTGAGGGTAGGAGAATCTCGGTGCCGCAAGCGCAGGGATGCAAATGACAGTGTCCAGTCTAATAAGTAGCACTCCCAAGTAGGAAAACCTATGAAATTCATAGGGTTTAAGACCTGTCTAATCCATTGCTAATATTTCTTGCACATTTGTCTGGATACCATAAAACGTCAAAGGTAATGGTCTAAGCGAAAGTTTCTCACTTCACCCAAATTAGGAGGCACTTTGGAGTACGCTAAGAACATGAAACCTGGAGAGCGTTTCATTTAACCCACATCAAACTCGTTTGCATGAGTGAACCATCCACTCTTGGCAACAAAATGCGTCGTTTTCTTCTGAGACTGAAAGTAAAAGTGTGTACACGCCTACGCGACAAAATCACCCTATTTCGCATACAGGTATAAGGGTGTATTTGATGCGATGTAGAAGTTTCTTTGCATAAATACTCGCCAGATACTATTCCTTCTTCTAGCTAAAATAATGGTACTTCCAAGCTAAAAAGTCCGGCGGAAAAAGCAGCTTTGCTTTTTGCATCTTGTGAACGAATATGACAGTAGACGCGAAGCTTGCCGACAACAGGGTCAGCTAGCATCCATAAACGTCAATGAGGCACGAATGCAGGTGGAAGACCACTAACAAGTAGTGGCAGATTAAACTGTTTGTGAACAAAAATTTTTGTCAAAACCCGCATTAATAATAAAAAAACAGACAACGCCGAAAAGCACCTTTAAAACTAAAGTGAAACGAACGAAAAGTAAATAATAAACGACTGGATGTATACCTTATTTACTATCCTTTTTCAGGGACTTGGTTATTTTAACAGTAAAACAATTCACTGCTTAAAATTCCCTGCATTAGGTGCAAAGGTCCGGTTGCACAGGCTAAGTGCGAGCCTTGATGCATGAATGGTATTAGCAATTCCAGCAAAAGCCAACAAAAGGCTATATCTATTAGATGCAAAACTGGCATATCACTAGGCGGTAGGCTTCCTTTAAATGCTCGATAATAAGTAGAAGAATGTAACCCTAATCACACTTACCAATGAAGAATAAAAGTGGACGGACCTTAAGATTTTTGCTAAAGTACCAAATTATACTACTATTGGGGCGTTAGCAAATTAGTTAATTCGTATGACTTAGATACAAAGGGTGATCGTGGAAGTGACTTCGTAAAAACTTGAAGATATAACAGGATATTTTTGATATGATATTTTAAGAATCCCAATGTCATGTCACTCTCATGAAAATCTGGTATGTTCATATGCAGTCTAAGTATTTGAGATTAATGGCGGCTATGTGATGGAATTAAGGATGCTTGACCAATGAGCAAAAAATCGAATGTGATAAAAACAGGAGTACTCTCAAAGTACTTGGTAAGTTATAGCGCATGCATGATATCATGTGAACGATATGTCTATCCTGACCTGCCTCTAAAGCTCAAAAAGGTAATGGCTGGATTTAACCCTCTGAATGTGGGAACATCTTATCACATTAATATAGATTTATAAATCGGTGATGTTGCACAGGTTTATGCTGAGCGCTTTATAAATGAGAATACAATGTATTACTAGCCACTGGTTATGTTATTTTACATTTCGACAAAACAATCATGGATGTAAACAAACACTAAAATCTTGGCAACCGAACCAGACCAGGCATTTAGCGCTCTAAAACAGGAATAATCACATATTAAACGCTTAAGTAGGTCTACTTATTCCAGGTGGTTTTACTCGAATCGTTCGATCAGTGAACTAAAGATAGCAAATGTGAAGTTTAAATCAAAACAGCAAAGTCCTCACCTATGCTGCAGCATTGAATCAATCTCCTTTGTTTCAATGTCATCAGCACTACCTCCCAAGGGACTGGGAACAACACTGGAAGAGGGCTCCTCCTCTTCTTCCTCCATACGTCGAGAGATTGAGGACGAGCTAACAGCAATGTCTGTCTCCACGACGGCATCCACCACATGGCGTGGCATGAGAGCTGCAGTGACACAAAGGTGCAGAGAGAAGGCCGACATGATGAGGGTGCCTGAGCGCGCTCCGTAGCGTTGCAGCACAAAGGTGACAAAGCTGGGAAAGGCCATCTGACCAACTGATACACCCGCCACACTCAACCCATTGGCGAGACCCAACTTTTCGCGAAAGCAGCGGCCAACCACAGAGAAGATATTGAAGTAAACACAGGAGAAGGAGAAACCTAAGTAGAGGAATCAGGTAACCCTTGAGTAGCGATAGCGGTGCTTTTTCCTGCGTGTGCTCTGGGCAATAGTAATGAACTTAGCATGGTAGTAAACGGTTTTAGATGCTTCAATTGCCTGTAAATTATAAATTTGTTGAAGGGCAAATCCCGAGATAATCCAGCCTGGAAAAGATGTCCTGGCGAAAATGTAGGTTAGTGAGCAGAATCAGCAATTTCTGAGGTTCGACCACCATTTTGGCATCACAGTGGACAAGTCTCGAATAAGCGGCATTGCTATAGATTCCCTTCGATGAAGTTCTGAAACTAAAAGTTATCCGGTGAATTTATTATCGTGCTTTCCTGCCTCCTGAGCCAAGTGAAAAGGTAACAAGCACCTATTTTATATTGCAGCATTTCCTCAGAGACTAAAAATGTGTAGTTTTAGCAAGTAAAACCAAAAAAATAACGGCCCTCTTTCCAGCACCACTTAATCATGGGGTCCTATGTGAGTTTTGCCTTTTTCGATGAATTTCCGCACCCCAGCTAGGGCTACGACGTTGTGTAGCCAAAGTATCCCTTCGGGTGTTCTAAGCGTGCCAACCTGCAGCAAGATTCACTTCAGTATAAACCACAGGCCAAATAAGGAATCTTAGCATCATTGAACGGTGAGCAAAAAAATAACGGATACAAAACTGCGAAAACAAACAAATTGCGGACTGGTGTTTATTAGCGAAGGTCGTGCGATACATAATGTCTCCAGGGCATCCCCGTAAAAGGAGAATTTGTGCTTCGTGCTTTTCACTTGGACACTTTAAGTGCGGAAAGGAGTCCCGCATTCATCATGTTAAGAAAAAACGCAACATGTCTTACAATGTCTTCGAAGATAGATCTAGAACTATACTATAGTAAATGCTTTAGCTTCATTATCATTACCAGTGTAATTGAATACTATACAACCAATCGAACGAATACCTTAGAAGAGAAATGGTAACGGATATCATAATGAAGCTCAGAAGTAGTAACCCCACAATCGCTTTATACGCCACTTTACAATTAAGGGATGACGATTTTTATTCAGAAACTATGCTCCCACGAACTCAGAAACAGCATGCAATGCAGGTTGTTGAGAATACGCATGTTGCTGACATTACAGCCACCCACGCAATCCCATTGGCAAGCACACGGTGTGCAACAAAGAAACCCAAGCGTTCATAAATTCTCTCCGCTTCTGATGAACTACCCTCATAATACTACCCTTAAAAACTATGAAAACAGGCAAATTTGAAGGATTTTGTGCGATCGAGAAAGGATATAAATTCTTCGATTACCAGTTATGTGAATCACGTACTACCTTTCCAACGAAAAAAATATAGAGAAATTAGAGTCGATGGGGGCATCATAGAAATCCCATGCTATTAACCAAGTGACTCAAAAGGCAAATGTCCATATCAGAACCACAAAGCAGCCAAAAACAGCGGATATTTGATACACAACTGGGTTTCGACCTTAATACCGGTCTAGCAGCGACGTACAACGTTAGCACCTCTTCTCACACCCTTTTTCATGGACAGATCAGGAAAGCGGGAAGGTCGCATCCAGCAAATACTGGCAGTCTCGCCTCACAGATTAAACAGTGATATTGCAGAGGAAAATTGAGTTGAGCTAAAGTAAAAAAACACGTTTGTCCTTCCCAATAAAGCGCAGCACGCTCTTCTTCAGACGTATCAAACATAAATGAGATTCGTGAGCATGCTACAGCAACATCTGAGCCATTGACAGGACGGAACGCGTTTTACTACCAGAGGCATATTTTCACCCCCAAACTTGGGCAGATTAGTCTACATTCAACAAAATAATTGTTCTTACCTATTCTTGGAATTCCTAGGATCGCCTTCTTAAGACACATCACATCCTGCGGCATCGATTGCTAGTCTTAACGCACATCATACAAAACTAATTTCAACTGCCGCACTAGGACAAGGTCCTCGCAATATTTGTCCGCATATGAGCATATAAGAGCTCAGACACTTCTTTCCATGACTAGTAAGCTAGCAGCAAATATGTCCCCTCGCCAATATCAAATAATAAGTGTAGATTACAAGAAGGCACTTATTGGAAAAAAAGCGCATTAGTACTTTAATTCTAATCTCCAACCTCACTTTGTGCCCCAGAAAAAACTTTTTAAGCACAAATTAATGTGCTCCCTTCGTGTAAAAGATAATAAATAGACTGACATAATGAGGCTTAAACTTTACTCATATTTTAACCAACAATGTAATCTTTTCTTCTCCCCTCCGTTGGGAACAGCAGATGAACGGAATTGACTGACAACATTTGTACAACTGGTACAACTAGTGATTGACATAACGAAGACAGCGTTCTTTCACGTAAATAATGGTAAAGGTTCTTAGCCTTTTTATGGATAATAACCATTCGATTTCAAGGATTTACTAAAAAAACTAACAGACCATCACCTATATAAGCGAACCTAGGTAGAGCATAGCCTGAAAGAAATGACACGATTCGGAAGCAACTTCTGCAGAGTGATTTCAACCCAGATCAGGGCATTTAATTTTTCATCCTCGCACAAAAAAGACATGCTGTCGTGGTGTCGCAACCAACAGCGACAGGTCTAAAGTATCTTCAATTCCACAGTAGTGGATGACAAACATCTCGAACCCGGTCTAGTTCAAATACAATTAAATGAAATGCGAAGTGATAAAGGGCAGGGCGTGAATGCCACAATGCGCAGAGATGAATTAGTTTTCTGCAGTTCAGGGCGGAAATCCTACGGATCCTCGATTCTACAGACAAAGCCAATCGCGGTACAGCAATAGTGGAACGCCCAGTCATCAGCAGTAAGACAAATGAATAAATATTGCAAGCGATTCTACTTCTGTCAATAACACAATAGTCGAGGGCGCACCACCGAGGCAGTCATTTCAGTGTATAATTGGTACGTGGTCAGCCAAACAAAGTAAAACCTGCCATAAAAATCCAAAGGAAATGAATCTTTGTCCAGAAGTCATGAGCATTCTTGCGCAGAATCAACGTTCTAACTTTTAACACACGATGGGTTCCAAGACCGATTAAAAGGTAGAACAGATTCTGCTAGAATGGTCCAGCAGTATTGATAAGCCCTTTTGTGTCGAAGGAGCTTTCAAAGTATTAGTTGAACGCCGGGTCAACGATTAAAGAAATGCCGTTTAGCTCAAACTTCCATCGTAACCTGTTAAACATTCTCTGAAAGTTTGATAAATGGCAAATTTTGCTGCAATTCCAATCCATTTCTTATCTTTAGAACTAGCCAGAAGGCAGCCATTCTTAAATACGATACTCCCGGGACCTCCAATAGTTTAGAGCTGCATGGGCCATTTCAGTAGAGAGATCGTAAGTGAAGCAGGTGAGGGAACTAAAACATGGATAGAAAAGACCGTGAGTCATTATCCCTGCGTATTTTGAATTCAATCCAGCTACTGAGATGGCCGACTATCTCAAGCCAAATCCGGACACGAATCGCCTGATCATCTGACCAAGTGCAAACACAGTAAACTGTGCGATGAAGAAGATGTTTCAATGAAGGCAAATTACCTACACCTCCACCGATAGCAATGGCCCAGACAGTGACGGTGGGTGCGATGGAAGCGATAAGGAGACTGATGCAGGCACTGATGCCACCGATCATCACAACTGCTCGGTCACCGATGCGCTGAACCACAAAGTGATTTGGGAGAGCTGAAGCGAACAAAAACAGTCAAGATGAGGGAAGTTTCGACCGGCTCCGGCGTTTTCAATGGCTCTCTGCATGCGAAACAGTAGACTGACAAAATAAGGATATGTATAGGAGAAAGTACATCAATAGCTATGGCTGCTAATTTACAGGCAGAGAACAAAAAAGGATCAACGAGGCAGGTGTGTACCATTACACACTTAGCCGCCATACACGCAAGTGGACAGTCTGGCCAAGGTAACGATAATCAAGATGTCACTACCCAAGATGGCAGTAATTGCGTCCGCAGAACACAAAGCATGTAATGATTAACAGCGTTTTGTGAGTCAAGGCACAAAACCCACCCTCACGGACATCAATTAGTGAAAACGACTTCACGAAAAGTGCGAAGCAGTGGTAGGACACTCAGCCACACTAATATATCTTTTGATGTCAATGGTCTGAAGGCAACCTTACCTCCACTGCCGTGGTGACTTTTAACGCAGACAACAGTTATTTCCTTGAACATTCAGATAGCACATCAGAGGCCTATTTGATTCTGCACTTTTGACGAGCACATAAGCTGCCGTTAATCTGTACAAGAGGCAATCCCTTCGTAAAACCTTCCAACACGACCATTTCCGAGCATTTACAGCTTTGAATACTTAACCCACACTGAACACGAAGACATCTTTCCCTATTATAACGACAAGGACGAGGTGGAGTAGGCTGAGCTAGAATGATTCGATCTTGCTGTCAATTTTTTACACGTGGAACCCCTTAGAGCATTGCTAGACTGCCTCGAACGCTAAGCGCATGAAAAAAGTGGAAATAGGTCATCGCTAATAGGATGCATCGGTGTATTCACTTGACTTCAGTAGATAAGGTTACTTTAGAGCCTAAAAAACATGTATTGTAAACTGTACCCTACTCACGGTTGAACAGACGCCCAGACTACAAAATGCCTAATGGAGGTGAAAAGGGAACAGGAGAAGCGTCCCTCTGAATATCAAGAGACGTTGTTGACCATTCAAAAAGCAGCTTATACTCGTCCTCTATAAAAAACCAATAAACACCTTTACTTTTGAGGGGGAATTAGCATACAAGGATTAGCGGTTCAGGAAAATTTCAAATAAATGCAAGTTTAGATGTGTAACAGACTACCAAAAGAATAGGTTTATCATAAATCCGTCACCACAACAAACCACAGTAACTGTCCGAAATACCGACTGGAAAATTATTCGCTTCACTTGTGTAATTATCAGGACAACTTTGAGCCAAATGTCAAGATAAATTATAGCAGATTAAAAAAACGTAATGAGGCACTTGTTGATTTAATATGTGTTGAAATCGAAAGTGAACTTCCTGTCAGTGCATTCAAGTCGTGGAAATGATATGTGTTCAAAAGTTACCAGGTTGAGAAGAATGGGAAATTGGTTCACATGAGTTGAAACTATAGAAAATAGCCCTTCTACACACACGCTAATTAAGTAGCACCTACAGACGTCTGAAAAGACTATGCATTCTGACAAATTTAGCCGCTCTCTTCATCGTAACTTCAATTTCAAGACTGAAGCCATTAACACGAAATAAACAATAATTATGACGGAAGGAAACCCACAAATCAGACATACAAACAACGCTTTCTTTTGGCTTTGTCAGGGAAAGCGACAGCTCTATGCAGATGGGAAAAACGCTTTTGGCGATAAAAGTCTATTTTACATAAACAAAGAGACACGAGAAAAATTTATAAAATCAAGATCTATTACTGTGTGCTTAATTACAAGATTTTATCACCATCAGTCACCCAACTGTCCTGTGCCCCAATGATAAACTAGTAAAGCCTTATTGGTATGCTTTACCAATTACTAAGTGGATCCGTGTATTACTGTGGTTTCCATAATTTGATTTCGCTTTAAATTATCAGTATTTTTTAATACTGAACGACTAGTGTCTGAAAATTCCAGCACATTAAAATGTTGATGCGATAAGTCGAGGTTGCTTCCATGCCGAAAAGTTTGTTTCGACAAACTCCCACACTTTCCACTAGGTATTTCCACATTCTTTGACTCATTCGATCGAAATCAACTTGGAGGAAATGAGAGAATGAAAGGATAAAATTAGGCTACGTACTAGAAATCTGTAAAAGTGGTTGAAAAGGAAAATGAGAGGAAAGTACGAGCCCATACCTTGGAAGTTGAGGTGGATATTGAGGGTGAAGCGACTTACAGAGGATGAACATGAGCATGTAGATTATGCCGCCCGTCAGGGTGAATACTGCAGTGGGCGCCTCGAATTCATCCTGAAAGGCCTCCATGATGATGCCGTATGACTTGCTCAACCCACCCAGTAGAAAGTTTGCGATAAAACCACCTAGACGAAAGAAAAACAGTTTTACTGTAAATTTGGGACGGTGCTACATCCATGATTTTTGGACAAACAAGAGAGATATATTTAAATGTCCAACAGAGTAGTTCAATCCCGATGGATATTACAGAAGGGTGAACCATCTTGAATGCATTCGAGATAATGAAGCAACAGAGACACAGAAAAGGGCTCATATTAACGAGGAATTTCTGTCAAAGGTAGACATTATAATCCACAGTTTATTGGACTACTCTTTCCAACGTACAGTACAAGTACCTTCCAGGCAGATTTGGCAGACCATCGACTGGTTCGCATCCAAAAGTATGGTTGAGGAAATCAAACAGGAGACCAATTTGGTACTGATTGGAATGCCAGAGCTAAGGAATGATCGACCGTGGGTGTATGTCCACTTATTTCAGTCCTTAGTTCACGTAAACATTTAATTGAAGATTAGTACTAGAGAAAAGTGGATGAGATGAATAACCGTCTGCCGATGGTGGATTTGTGCTAAAACCTTCACTAATCTAGACAGTCCTACTCTCAGGGCCGGAGGGAGTGAGTTTTGCTCCACAAAATACATTTTATTTTCCAGCTCTTTTTTGCTCCACGGTTTGAGCGATGACAGCAAACATTAAGAAACACCACGTGGACACATTACCCCTTCCCCCCCTGGCAGTGTGTTTATGTCAGCTTGCCAACCAATAGGATGGGGAGGCCGATTCGCACCAGTTAGCGTGCCCACGGCAAACGGACGAACGGCGGTGAATTAACGTACTTGTACGCGTGCATGTGGGTGTGTCTACGCGCCACTGCCACCACCGCAACCGCCGTCTCCTAGATTCGATATTGGACGTATACTTAGTGTTTTATCTCTTGTCATGGCCGAAGCACTAAATCGAAAACACATTAATATTCTAAGAAAAAAAATGGAATCGGCTACGAGGCTCTTACGCAAAGTTAAGTAAATCATCCAATCTTCGAAATATCTCTGATAGGACCAATCCAAACATACTACAGTACTAGCTGAGTTAATGCATTTCCTTTTGGTGAAAAACAGGTGTTGACATTGAAAAATTACTCATGATACGAAACGCAAAATTAAAAAGGATTCCGAAAGAGTACAATAAGCACTCATAAAAGTGGGTTTAACCACGGTATACCGATTCCAGGAATTTTTCGCGTTGAAATAATTTACAGGGCTACGGAACCTCAATCACTTTTCGTACTGAAACATAACCAAAGTTTCCATCCTACTGCAACAAGAAATGAAACAACCATGAATTTCCCCTTCACTAAACGCGTTTTTTTCTCGGGAGGGCAAGTGTAACCCTGAATGAAGTAGACAACATGTTTTTGATAGACCACATGCCCTATCCCTACCTACTTGTTCTATTTCTCATGTTATTTTAACTCTCCAATCGCAAGCAAGGATGATAGTTGCCGCTCTGAAAACTAGCATCGGAGGAATAGAGGGAATGAGTCAAGTACAAGCCTTGATGCGCGCAAGTACGTTATACGGTAGCACGTGGTATGAGGTCTTGCGTTGTCTTTCAAGAACGCAACCTCCTTTCCTCTAGTTGACCAGTCTTGATTATCTGTGAGGAGGGCATTTGTCTTGCACTTTCTAGTTGCATCCCATCAAGTCGACAAATCTGGGCTGCAATTGTTGCTTACCCTTCAGTAGGTGAAAATGCCTGTAAACAGTTTCCTCTGCACGCCACCACGCACGCACACACACACACACACAGACATTGTAGAATATCATCTTTGGGAGGTGGAGCAGTAAGTGTTCCAGCATTGTGGGGAGGGTAGTGAGGAAAAGAATCGCTGAGTAAAAACTAACTCACTAGCCACATGCTCTTTGTCCAGTGAAAGTTTGAACGTAGCAACCACTTCCTACCACAAGGCAGTCAGTAAACGTTCATGTCCCAATGGCCCGTATTTTATGACGCAAAAGGAGTGAAGAAAGTGGAGTGAAAAATTGCTTAGTGGTCTTTGAAGCCTATGATCAATCACTTGCTGCTAATGCATATGAATGGCACATAGTTGTCGGGTGGTTTCCTTCCGAGTTGAGGTAAGCGTCAGTTAAGTGATTTATGATTCAGGTTATACGTCAGCGAAATTTATCGTTTACATTTTAATGCCAAGTGACAATTGAAAATAGTGGCACGTGATTCTTCGGTATTATTAAGAATGGTGTACTCCCGAGTGTGACGCGCCGAACTTTGACTCGTCAATAGGATTAAGTGGTTTATTTGAGTCATTTCGGGGCATGCCAGTACCTATTCATGTTATTCAATTCCGTGTATTTCAGAAGTCATTGCGTGTGGTAAAGGGTCGTTGCAGTGATCAACCACAATAACCGCTAATAATTGTTCTGGTACCTGGCACATGACGCTAGGAAGTTTACGATTTCACTCAAAACCAACCAAATTTTCACTTAGTTCACAATTTGATTTGAGGTTATTAATGGAGAGATTGAAAGAAAGCAAACTTGAATGCATGGAGGAAGTCGCACAATGAACGAGGGTCAGTGTTGCCAATTTGAGATTGACGTCTACACAGAAAAGTCACGTAACTGGAGCTTCTCACTGCAGTCTACCTTTGTTCGCCCGTGAGATGTAAAATACTAGGCGTCTAACCCGAGCTAAAACTGTTTATACCAGCCAACACGGAGTTTGTAAAGGAACCTGGACAATTTTACAATCGTTACAAGTATGAAATGTGAGGATAACAGTAAGATTCAAATGCGCATAATTACGACATTTCAATTAGTTGATATCCCTCTCTCTGCAAAAATCATGGACCTTATTATCGACTTTAGCAATCCCACACGGTAATATCCATCGCTTTGCTATTTTAGAGTTAAAGTGGGTGTAAAAATCGTGAATCGTAAATACTAATATTGCGTTGTAGTGAAGGACACACAACACAACAATTCGGTCACCAGTTGAGTATTATATAATAAGTCACGTAACCCGAAATGATTGCATAAAAGCTTTCTCAGCCTCCAAACATGGCATTCGGAGGCATGAGCAAATGAAACCCGCTAGAAGGCTTGCTGCAGACTACTAAGGGCTGTCACGCATAGGTGCGAGAAGTCAAAGTTCATCTTTGTCCAAATGCTTAACCATTGGTCAAAATTTAACAGTTGAAAATGCAATGCAAAAGCATATTTTCAAGTACCGCAAACACAAACAAAGACGGTTTTCAACATTCGAGGCGAAATTTCGCTTGTTAACTTTGAATCAATAAAAGATAATGCAGGAGAACATTCATGGTAACATTGCTCGCTCGTAGTAACTCCATTACCTGCAAATAAAATGCTATGCTCCACAAGCATGTTTTAAAAAACGGGTTAATGTGACTACAGCAAAACTATTAAAAAAGCCAGATGACCATCGTCACGATAATTGGCACCAGATTCTACAATCCATTTTATAGCAAACATCCACACGCACTCTATGGTTGGTTAAGACATGAAAAACCTAAACCTGACTAGGTGAAAGCTATGCAAAACCCAAACAGTGAGAAAAGACAAGTGAAAACAGGTCAGTACCGTGTCAGAGTGGGAAAAATGTACTTACCCAAAACAGTTCCCCAGGCACGTGGACTATCCACTACGATCGTCGTCATGGTGAAGGAATGGACAGATTCCTATAAGGCGCTGAAACAGAAAGTCAGAATGTCCGCAATGTAAATTGATTTGATCATCATCTGTCTCAAAGCCTGAAAACCATTTCTCGAATAAAAAAGGCACATCAAGTGGAAATTCAAATTTACCACAGGGTTTAATTACCTGTTCATACGGAAGTTATTAAAATCGATAAGTTCTGGTAAAGTTCACGTAACATAAAAAATCCAGGTGGCAAAAATCGATGATCACCATCTTACTAGCAGACCGAAGTCTGTTAAACAGATTAAAAAAAGAGGACTCCAAGTTTAGCAAAGTAACCTGAAGTGGATGTTGATTTTGCGACAATTATCTGTCCAACTAATGAAGCACACGGCTACATGATGTCGACATCACAACGAATGCAGTGTAGCAACGAATGAGGCAAATAGTCAATACATAATGAAAGGCGATGAAAGCTGATATACATATATGATGGTGTCAAGTTTGGCATAATAGTACACATTAGCGAAGACATAAGCAAATAACATTCGATGCTAAACGGACACATAAGTCGGAAACCGGGGCGCATCAGCTGTGCAAACATCAACAGCGCCTCAGGACGTTCCAGGCTGAATCAGATCAAGTCCAACCTCTCACGCGACAACCTGCGAGTTGATTGGACAAATTGTGGGAATGGAAGCACGAATAGAATTGAGCGTCAATAGAACTACCCAAAGCTAGACTGTACAGGTATTTGCGCCACAAGTGATAAACGTTAGAACATGAAGTTTGCATCAAAGCAAAATACAACTTGTGAAAACACTTATTAAGGAAAAAAGGCAATGAGAAGTGTACCTTTAGGCCTAGTATAACCGACCAATGAATTATGTGTCGGTTTCTTAGGTCATAGCCTATTGATACGAATGACATAGACAAACAAAATAAGCACATTTTATAAAGTTGGTTCATATCTTTTACAACAAGCACATTTGCTTTAACTAAGAATTTTCTTACTTTTGCGAAAATGCGTTAGAATTTTTTTGGGGCTAGCATACCTAAATCGTTAAAGTGCGTAATCATTAGCATAGAGTTAGAGATATTGTCTTTCTTGATTTTGTCCTTCCTTTTTGGTCATAGTAAGGTCTTGTAGAGATATGGTTTACTGCTTATTTCTTAACTGCCTAAGCGCGTGTTGCTAAGGGAAATTTACCTCTCCTCATGATAATGACCTTAAACGCCATGGTTATTTTTGAATAAGTGGTAGATACATGTGAAAATTAGGCATTACGCTGGCTGTCATTTTTTTTATAGTATTGTGCGCTGATCTGTTATAGCTATTACTTATCGAATCCGAAAATTGCTAATGACTGCAGTTCTGCTACTTTCGATACTCTGGTGAAATTTAAACAGTGCAGCCTCCCGAGACTTCTCTGGGGGGAAAGAGAGGCATATATATGTATATATATATATAGGGGTAGAGTGGCTGGTGTGGCTTAGAGGGCAGCTTTAGCAGAACAGAACAGTATGACCGCCCTGTTGACCTTATCAGCAGTAAAAAAACACATGGAAACCAACTTGTAAATCCTAACCATTGTTCTTCGGAATTCATTTCACGTCATAAAATAATTTCAAAAAACACGAGAGAAGTACAGCGGGTTTATGCTTCATGGTGTTGAATTCTGTTAATATCCTTTGTTTTAAAATCAGCTTCCAAAAGTTGTATTTTCATATGCTATATCCTTTTGTGACCAACATTGGTGTACCGTTCGCATCAATTGTAAATTCAAATGAAGAACTAGGGTTTTACGAACTGTGTTTTTAACAATTTAAACATGTCGCGAAAGGGGATTTGCGTTTGGCTTTTATGCATGCCGAATTCATTGGCTGATAACTTTTCTCAATGATATAAAGTAGTAAAGTGCAACTTCATTTTGTTCATACGCAATGCATTTTACGAATGATGCTGTCAACTGTACAGCATGGAAGCAGTGGGAACTTCCGGTTCACATCATTATACTTTACACTAAATGTGGTTAGCAGTTTAAATTGTTTAGTGATGTATTGCTCTCTTCTCTCAAAAACTGCTTACCGATTTGCGTTGTTAGTGCGTTAGTGGCCTGACAATCTCATGGGATGTACAGTGACATTCGACACGTTAAGCTCTTTAAGATGCAATTGTGTTCTACGAGTTTTTGCATCCTGCGTAATGCCGTCTTCACACTGCAGTCACTTCCGAAAGCGCATTTATTATCTATTGAAAGGATAGAGAGGGAATGGAAGTCCATCGGCGGCTGTCATTATTGGAACAAAATGCTGAAATCAAAGGAGCTGCCAGTTCTTTATTGTAGCACCCAAGACTTTCTCGAAGGCAAAAGAATGGATGACACTAGGACAGAATAGTTAAGCATTCAACAAACAAGACAAAATTTGAACCACTGACATGAACTGGAGGCCACTCCACACGACTACGACAATATGGCTATTCAATTGACAGCAAAAGAAACCAGTAGTCAAACAAAGTATTTTATTTATATTCCAAAATTTAGACAAGACAATCGTTGCCAGTGCTTCTTCCTACGTAACTTGTTCTAACTTCTTCAAAACAACGTTGCTTTTCGATTTCACACGGAATATATCCAAAAAAGCTCAACAAAACCACTTGTAATCTTTGTGCCATTGTTACCGCAATCTATTCTTTTTCTTGTAATAAATTGAACTTTAGGATTTCGGTACGATTCCAGAAGTTGTCTCAAATTGCAGGATAGTGAGATTTCCTATCATTGTACAAAGACTCCAGTCGGAAGTATCTGTTAATTGCCGTCTCCTGTGCTAGTCCCCTTAACCGCTGCTTCTTTGTTTGGTGCATATTGAAGCCTTATGGAGCCATCTCTCCCAACATTATGCTATTGGAAAGTACTTGTAAAGCAAACATCAACAATCGTCCCATTGGACTTTTGGATCTGATTTCCTAATGAAGTCTCCACATTACCATAATTCAAGTAGGCTCTGAAAATTGTCGCATAACTTTATCATCCCCTATTCTTGCGGTCACTTCGCGAAAGTTACATACATTTCTATTAAGGCGAAGGTCTCAGTATTTGCATTGAGAAAGACTTATGCGTGAAGTTATTTGTCCACTTTCTTGCTTACTAATATTTTTGACGATAGCGCTGTTTTTGTTGAACCATAGGTGCAGTGAATAAATCATCTAGACGTGGGATTAAAGTTGGCTCCTTGATGCTTTTAGCAAATTTTATTAATTTAAATGGTTTACGGTTTTGATGGAAGACCATAGAAGACCCATTAACCCCTACAGACATTTGTGCACTTCAAGGAAGGTTCGCTTTGACCTGAATGGGTCCAAGGTCGTGATGCACTTCTAGACCTAAGGGAAATTACTTGGTTGAGTGAGAAATATGGTTGACAGATTCAAGCCAACTTATCAATTTACATTTTTTGGCATACGATTCTACACTTCGTGGTGTCAAGTTTGTTTTACCACCCGCCACACCAAGTGGGGGCAGAATCCAGATTGGACCAGTCGGTTCAAGGGATTGACAATACAGACAGGGTGGCAGTGCTTTCGATCTCGGAGCGTACCGTGCATGGCGGTTGGCAGTGTCTTGTGGATTCCCACGAGGATGGGTTCCGTGCCTTGGGTCATATATAACAAGGGGTTCAAGAACAGTGTGGAGCTCTGATCGAACACTCAATCACATCAGTGCACAGATTAGTGCCAACGGTTTAAAGGTGTCCTCATCAGCGCCAATGACAGCAAGAAGAGACTACGCAGCGTAGCTAAGGTGCAGAGTTGGAGTCTTCAGTGCCAAGCAAATAACCGAAGTGAGACATAGTCCCTCTCTTTTAGACTCCGGCTATAATACCACAAGAAAACTACTCATAAATTAATTATGCCAGTAACTGAATTCGTATGCAACTGAGAAGACATCTGCCTGTAGCATCACTGATCCCTTGACGATCCTACCAGATATCAGGTCCATTCCACTTGGAAACTGCATTTGAAGAAAGGAATACATGTAGACTATCACGTATTTTTATCAGTAGTGGTACAGGTACTAGCCTAAATGCAAAGTCATTCAAAAAATGGCGAGGTTTAACAGCGTTTCCTGAGGATAAGGTTTTGCGCCTGCTCCTCCTCAAAACTTTGTTTTCACTTCAGCGTTGCCCAGTAATGCTATCTTCTGGGTTCTGTCTGAATACTTGAGGGGTGAAGGAGGTATCATGATTTCACCAAATTGATGCATTCATGCAGATACAATGAGAGCTCCTTAATTAACTTTTCCGGATGAATCACGGACAACGTCGCCTCAGTTATTAATAGTGGTTCTGATGAACATGGAACTGAGGCAGCTGTGGAAAAAAGTTATTTTCGATCGCGTTTGAGGAAATTTTGTGATTTTAGGTATGTAAATGAATACCATTATCCCTTAGGGTCGGATTCGCTTTCTGACACCAAAAATGTAGCGCCCCCGAGACTTACCCAAAGTCGAAAGAAGATATAATATATCAAGAAGGATTGGGATTACTGAGATGGCCTGGGACCTATGCTGCTCGGTGAAAGTAAAAAGGTTGGGCCTTTAGCGCCTGTGGAACCAAAATGAAGCGTCAAACCAATGATTACAGCGGTGTAGTATCACCAGAAGCAGACTCTATGATGATGTCGGACTGGTAATTCGGCAAGCAGGCTTACTAGCAGCTTGAAGGGAGAGTTAAATGGCTCTGGGTACAGAGAGTGTGGATAGTTTGATCAAATCTATGTAATGCTGTGTAGGGTGCAACTAATGTTTGCTTATTTTTTCATATCTTGCCTTGTAATGCATGTTTGACTGTATCCTTTTAGGAGAGAGATGATAAACGAATGCGAACCTCAGGACGGATCGGACACCATCTTCAGCCCTAAAATAGCCCTGAGTAGTTTTATCTGTACCTCTTTAATATAGTTACTTAACAAAGCATATCCCCATCCAACTTGTGTGTTCATTTCCAGGGTATGAAAGCAGGGAAGAGAGAAACACCTATACTATTACAGTCTCACTTATATTAGTGCAATATTATCCCTGAATGGTAGTTTTTTTTGTGAATAAAGTGGCAAGGCAAATTAGTTTCAGTTTTAGCAAAAGAATTTTTAGATACATGACGAGAGATGCGAGTCGGTTAACGTCACTGTAACTCATTCTTACGTTTAAGAATTACCAAGTAGTATGTGATGTGTTAAATAATCGAAAGGATGTAGAGGCTTCAAAGGATGTTCGGCTGATTCAGCTGTTCCAGCATATAACTATTTACTTTCTAGTTAGGAATCTCAACTATTCAAGCTCCGTCACGTCCACTTAAATCAAACAACTCATCACTTTTCAGTGCTCCGGCCTTATCCATTGTCCCATTGTTTATCGTAGCTTTGGTGTGCAAAGCTGTCTTTTTTATTGCGTCGACTTTATTATAATGCGAGAGGGAAAGCAGGAAATGGGAAGCACTTGTGATCCTTTAAGTTTTTTTCAGAAGACAGAAAAAGTCATAATATTAAGGTTGAATATGTACCGGAGACATGAGGAATAGCCGAAGGGGTACTGCTTATAATAGTCACCCTACGGATGACACACTAGTTTTTCACTATTGAGACAGCAAAAAAAATCGGACGAATCTAACTCGACCCGTCACATCTGTGCCTGATGTTAGGAGAAATTTCACCTCTACCTCCTCATTGTGTGTCCCAGCTTTTCTCATGGCAACTTGATTTGTCGCAAAAGCGGTTGCACCTGACATGCTTACCCATTAAACGTGACTTGCCGTCCCTTTCCCTCTTCACGTCACCCTATCAGGTCAAGCGGCCTTGTACCTTGGTGGTTATAAAACTCGGCAGGATGTATAACCGCCCATTCAGCACGAGCACAGTCGGTAAGTGACGTCGTGGTTCGTCTTTTCACCATTCTTTGGTCAAATGGCGTGGAGTGTCTCAGATAACTGCATTGGTTTGCAATTTGTAGCGACTTGAAAGATGTATTTTACAAACGGCCCATCAGGCCATTGGTACAGAGCTCTTCATTGCGTTTCTCGGCTATTTAATTGTTAGTTCGAACCCTTACGGGACCTATCTGCTCTACGAATCGAATTAGGCGTAACTTCAAAGTTTCAGAAAACTTATGTTGTATTTGAAATTGTTAAGCTCATAAAAATGGTAGTAAATGACCAACTTTTAAGGGCACCTACTGATCTTGGTATTAATGTGGACTTTCCTAAAGCCATTGCACCAGTCAGTCACAATGCTTGCTTAACAATTTGTTGACGCTTGCCTCAACCGCGATAGATGTGAAAGCAAACCAAACGCTAGGAATTTGCATAGATGGGAATGACAAAAGCAGGCATTGCGGACTGCAGGACTTCTATTGCGCCATGATTCCGTGATTTGTAGAGAGCTTTGCTTCCATACTTGTTTACTATAAGAAATGTATTTTCTTCTCAGATCTCTAGACAATACCTCCTATTTGCGTTTAGTGGATAGTAGGCGCAGTTTTTTTACTTGGGATTGGTCTCCTGCTAAGGGCTAAGTAGATTTACAAGCGAGGCCTTTGGACTTGGAAGTGTTTGAAAATAACACCTCCAGAAACAGTCGATACTATTCAATCAAATCATTCAATGCTGTTTTCACATCATCTTCCCTATCACTTTTAAATTTTCCCACATAATGATTTTCGCATTCTTTTGGCAATTAAGAATCCAATTGAAACTTCATTGTTGTATAAGTGAGATAGAAAGGGTGGGGTCTAAAGTCAGTGATTTGCCTCTTTATTCAAAGTCTAAGTATCCCAATAATACTTTTTATATAAGCAAAATATTGCTACAAGTTTTTGGTTACACTTCATGTACCTTTGGATGTGCATAGATCGGCTGTCGTGTAATAATGAACCCAAACATCAAGTACTTGGTGGTCCTGCCAATCATTCTCGTCTTCACCTGTCTGGCAGTTGCACTAGATATCAACCTATGCGGCTCCCTCTTCACGAAGAGCTGCCAGCAAGACGAGGTTTACAAACAAATGACAGCGCTGCTAGCCACCGCACTGGCTCTTTTCATCATTGGCACGATATTCGCCTTCGTTTCAATTTTCAAGAGCAAGAGCTGGATTTGCGTCAGCGAATTCATCACAGTCATTGCCGGTGGGACGCTACTGCTCACTACACTGTGCATTTATTACCAGGGGAAACACTTCTGGGCACCACTGATGGTGGGCATCGCAATGACATTAGGAATGCAAACTTCTCTCTTTATGCTCCTTGACATGATGGCCTAGGCCAAGCCCTACTTTGTGCAGCCCTTTATTACATGCATGACGTCTTGAACTTTACCTACTACAACTCACTTTCTTAACTCAGTACCACGTTTCCTCCCGTCGTAATGTTTCCCCGTGGATTCCAATTTCGTAACATTTAACATGCAAAATACTTAGCGCCCATATTGTATTCACCCAATAATGCACAACTTGTTGTAACGTCCAAAGGAAACTCCTGTTATTTTAACAACCCTCTGCTCCTTTGAATTAACGTAGACGGGAAAATTAAGTAAAGTAAATGTACGTAAATAAATTATAAATGGAATCACTAATTGTCAATCTCCTCGAGTTTCTTCCAAGGACCAACTAGGACACTATCTGAAACGGCAGCGCACAAAGGAGCTAGGAAGCCACTGGCATGGCCTGGGGGAGGTCATGTCGCTCAGTTGAGGTCTAAAGGCGAGCCCTTAAGTGGCCCCTCTAGAAAACGAAGAGTAGAACAAAGAATCAAGGTATCATATAGCCCTCCCTACCTTTGAGTGCATATCCCATCACAATGCAGTTGGTGCCGTAGGTATCACTTCCTCTGGCCAATTATCAAGTTTACGCACAACTTGGAAAGGGTTTTGTCACAATTCTGCTGAGTCTTCAGTTTCCTCTTATTTAGAAACTTTGTTGGTAAAGGACTCTGCCGGTCATCTCACATGTCCATCCCCCATTGTAAGAACCCTGGGCTAAAGCAGAGTTACTTAGCAAAGGGTGACTCTGAAACGATTTCGAGAATGTAGGAAATTGAGCCTGTTCTGACTTGACAATTTTGCTTGCTTCACTTATTCTCAGTCATATGTGCCAAAGTTCTAGTCAGCTAAAAGGGAGGTGGAGGTATCGCCAGTTTACTCGGCTGATGCCTCCATACAGGTAGCTCAGAGGGTGCATAAAACACTTGCGTCGTTTCCAAAAATGAGACTATGATATTTACCGAAGGTGGGTGTTCTCTTTTAATCCTTCTCTAGAAGCTTGTTGAAGGCAATCTCTTCCGGAAGACGATCCCTCATTCGTCAAATTGATGTTTAACATAGGATAATAGAAATCAAGAAACCATCCATTGCAATTTGCTCTCCGCATTCACCAATTTAGCGTCTCAAGTCTATTTATATTCGAAAGAAGCCAAACTGCTAGCTTAGAAAATAAATTAGCGACATGTAGAGGGACTGAGGGGCCCACTGGCATGGACCAAGGGCAATTCATCCATTGGAAGTACAAAGGCGGAGCCCCTAAACAATGGGAATTGTTACAATTTACTCTGCTTTAAACCCTCTAGCCAAATACGGTTTTTATTGTCATGGATGTAGCTCTAAGTAGCCTACAAATCACTTATTGAATTATTTTTTATGTCTACATAAAGGCATTCTAATGAAACAATTTGCTTTTTCGCTTGTCCTTTTGTTATGTACGAGTACGGGCACAAAATAAGGCGTGATTAAATGCACATGATTTCTAACGCATTGTCAACATGATTTGCTGATTTTTTTACCGCTAACTATTAATATATAGAATAAGGTTGTCTATATTTTGATAGGCTTTTGTAAAAATCAGAAAGCAAGTATTTTTTTTTAGAAATGCACAATGAACGCTACCATCGGGCAGTGAAGAGCTAACTTCGTTTACCTTGATAAGGTCTCCTTACTGTCATCCCACTGATTACCTTCTACCGTCACTAAAACCACACCACCTCCCGACTTTGGCCAAATCACGCATCATAAAAGTGGAAAATGTTGGTACAGTGCTTTAACTTCGACTTTTTGCAACGGGTCGCCCTCGCAACTTTGCTAAACAGTCTGGCCTCCGGGTTATGCCGTTAGCCTCCAGCCCCTCCATACACCTTTAATGCATAATATACCCAAGCACTGTGTTTTCTATCGTCTTTAGGAGGTTTTCGAGACGCTACTTTGGCAGCAGTGGAATGGAAATCCGATTCTTTGGATCAGTTACCTCGATTTCGACTACTAGGGGTTAATTGTAGCGTCGAAAGTGGGAGAATATGTGACGATTTATAGCAAAAGATCTACAAATGACGTCCACTCTCTTCGAATACCCCACTCACATAAATAGTAATAATGAAGCCTCTGATGAATTTTGTTACAGAGCTACTTACGGTAAAATCCAGATAGGTAGACAGTTTCATGGATAGATATGGCTAGGCAATTCCAAAGCGATGAAAAAGTAGCAGAGTAGAAGAAACGGAAAACATTGTCCCAAACGAAACTGTTAAAGTTCGTCTTATACGACTGCTTTTGGGTCAGTGTCCTTATGACTAGTGATGGGCGCGCTGACAGCCACCGAATTCCCCCTCCCTTAGTGCAGTTTCCAAACAGCACAAAACTTCTGGTTCAGTGGAAATCGCCAAGAGGGGTCAGTGGCAGTGCAGTCAGACGCCAGTGCAGCTGTTTGATTTGTGTTGGTCCTGCAGCACCGATTATGTAGCGAGGGCCGATACAGGAGGTCGACTGAGAGGAGAGCCAAGGAGAATGGAGGAAGGCTGTACGCTGTGTTGATTGTTTGTTTACTCCTCGTTTTTAGCACCAAGCCACTTGCAGCTCCGCCACCGTGCTCTCTCCAGGTAAGCCGGCCTCCAAACACTCCTTTCGTCAACAATACATATTCTGCCCTGGTAGTGTCTTCCTTCGTTTTCAGTAAGGTACGCTACTGTGGGAACTCTGAAAATCAAAATTTTTATAAATAAGCTACTAAGTGACTTCGAAAAAGCCCAAAAAATTTCTTTACTTGCATTACACTACTTGCGTGCATTACTTTATTCATCTGCTTTTCTCTTTGAGTATTTTCTGAGTTGGTGTCACCTTTTCTTAAAAGTCACAAGAAAAGCCTCATGCATGTCTAAATTGGTTAAAATTTTCAATGCATACTTTTAAATCATTCCGAAAAAGTGAGAATGGTTGCAAAGTGACACCTTAAATGCTGGCATCACCGCCAGCATGATGAACGCCTGAGTTTACAACCACACGCATAAGTCGTGTTGATACGCTGATGTGCTATCGTAAGCACCAGATGAAATGGCTATAAAAGGCGCAACTCGAACACGACCTCGATTAGTTGGCTACTCTACAATCGACACAAGGTAGGTGGTGCGCCATGGCTTTCTGATCTCATCAAATGGTATTTTATAGTCTACGTGGTGGCTTCTAAGCAAGTTACTGTTTCGGTAAGTTTTAAAGCACTTGAGGTACCTGATTATCAAATTCCCCAAAGTTCTTTTCAAACAGCTTGACGATCCGGAATAATACGCTTTTCCTTATCCACACAGTTAACTTTGTTATCATGGATAAGCATCTCAAGTATCTGGTAGCGCTGCTTGTCGTGGTATTGTTCACCTGTCTCACCGGTGGATTGCAGTTAGAATGCGGTCATCTGTTTGGCACAGGGTGCCAGAGTTGGAGGACGGGCCGAGAGATGACAGGCCTTGTGGCTGCAGCCCTAGTGGCATTTGTGATGGCCTCCATTTTCGCCGCACTATTCATTCTGAAGAAGAATCGTTGGTCGTCCATATGCGAGTTTATTGCCTTAGCCGCTGGCGCCATCCTCATGTTGGCTGCGGTTGCAGTCTACTACAACCGAAGTTCCATCCTCTCTCCACTCATGGCTGCTATCACTATGACTCTGTCTATTGAGATAGCAATTTTCCTTCTCATAGATTTGGTCTCTTAAGACCTCTTATCCACCATTTGAAGTGTTTAATCCGTGCGCAATGATACCATGTATTTGAAATAAATAACAAATTCATCATTTTGCTGACTTTCCTTACCATGTAATGGGAAGACAGCCAATATCAGTACTTATTTCTAATTTCAATCAAAGAACCCCGAATGTCATCTACACGATGCTGAAGCATTCAAACGCCAAATTAGGTAGCAAATGCAAGTGGGATTACCGGCTGGGTTATATTGGATCGTGTCGATCAATTTCTTCACTACTTATATGTACAAACAAATTTAAACTACTGTTCGTCTGGGTTCAAAAGCTATTTTGCATCATCTTAGCGGTAGTTATTAAGCTTGGATATTTCAAGGTTTGAGTTTGTTTAACCCTATATTCGAAGCTGTGGACACTGAAGTCCCCTTAGATGGTGCTTGCGATCGATGGCATAGCCTATGAGCCATTCTTCACGTCAGTGATGTGCCTTCTGCTACGCCACTATGACATGACAAATATGAAGGAGCCTCAAAGTATAATATTGGTAAATTGCCCAAATTCCCATTGTCGAATGCTAAATCCAACACGGCGAAGGAAGCGAATTTCGCTGACGCGAGGATCCGTAGAAGTTTTTTGGCAAAAGCGTTATAAGTGCTGTTTATCTTTGACAACTCTTTTAAACCCGTGTTTTGGCAGAAGGGTACCAACAACTGAAGCGATGTTAGTCGTTAACTGTCAGAAAAAGTTCGTTGTGGAGGTGCCTACAATTTCTGTATAAATATGTTGCTTAAGTGAACACGCACTGAAGCGAGAACAAAGTGGCGAGGAATAGTGGATGCAAAACACTTGGCTGCTCTCCGAGGCCGCTATTCTTACCACTAGCAGTGGACTTACGTAATGGACTGCTCATATCCATTCCTTCAGCGGCGTTACCGAATGAGGCAAAGCGCCAGATCCAGAAGAATTGTCAAGGAGTTTTGGTGATTTTGAGATTAGGTATTCTATCAGTTCGCCGAGAATGGGATGTCTGCGGCGGTTGGTTCGTGGATTATTTTTTTGCAGCGCCAACCTCGCTGTGATCAAGGATGGCTCAAAGGAGGGACTAGGCACTACTTTGATAATTAGCCTAACTCTAAATTGGATTGCGCGAAATCTCGGGTGCCTGCCAACTGTGCTCAAGCTTGGCTCCATAACCTTTGGATGGTACTGATAAACTCAGCTCTCCCATGCCCCATTAAAACCTCTCGTGCTGCTGCGACTTCGAGGGAGACATGAGACCTGCATTAAAGATCTCAACCCTTGTACTTGATGCACACTGAACAATTATGCAACCTCACATGTTCAGCCTTTTTATTAATGGATCTTTAACCATAGAACGTACTACAAATAAATGTGGATGCAAACCATTTGTGTCTATTTGTTATGCAATTTCCATCGTCCAGATATTTCTAACTCGAGAATGCAGGTGTATTTCAAACATATTGCCAATTAAACAGCGCTTGAGTACCGGCTAATTGCAAATCTGTATTCGCTTATATATGTAGGTACATTGATGAATTTTCCATGACTAGTAACAAATACTGCGAAAAGGCAAAATATATGAAAATAAAAGATTGGTCATGTGGAAGCAAGATGTTGAAAAAAATGAAACTCAGACTCATTCCTAGGTGGAAAGACGGAGCATGTAATGCATCCCAAGCAGACCAACCCAAAAAACTAGCGTCGAATAAGTGATCTTCAGAGTGAAGAAGCAACACAAAGCGATCTAGGGGTTAAATTCTTAATTATGCTGGATGGTAAATGAAATAATGACTAAATATCTTTGTTGATTTTAAAATTACCCACGTTCTGGCACACCCAGTGCGATTGAGAAGATCTACCAGGTTTTGAAAAGCAAATAAACACCACAAGCTATTTTCGATATTATTACAAATTTGGAATAAGTTAAATGCTAGTGAATATGAAGTTCAATGGAAGATTGGCAGTGTTGGTTGCCTGTTAGCTTCTGGAATTTTAGATCGCCACTCTTTGTAGAGTATTAAATAACTGTTAATTCTATTTTTCATAAAAAAACTAAAACCTGTCTTTTTTGTAAATCTGTACTTTTACCATCTAAATCGTCTGATTCTGCGGGCCATGCTTATTACTTATCATTGTTTTCTCGTATGTCATTGCAGTGTGATTTTGCGCGATGGAGGCTATTCGTCAAACTATCAGTAGAACGGCTCTTGGGCTAGCTGAATACATAACGCCAGTTCTAAAAGAATCAAAATTCCGAGAAACTGGTGTTATCACTCCTGCTGAGTTCGTAGCTGCTGGAGATTTTTTAGTCCATCATTGCCCAACATGGCAATGGTCTGGGGGCGAGCCTAGCAAAGCTCGATCCTATCTGCCTTCAGAAAAGCAGTTTCTCTTTACTAAAGGAGTGCCATGTTACAAGAGGGCTAATCAGTTGTTTAACATGGGCGAGGATTCCGATCGAATTCTGGAAGAATATGACGCTGAGGGTGGCTGGGTTGAGACGTGCTTTTTTGGCAATTCAGAAAGTTAATACTTGAAGTTACCTGGATTTTTATATACCACACTTTAATTTTGAACACATTTTAAAATTTCAGAAGCTGGCTCAACCGATGCTGTTAGTGAATCTGAAACCCATGGGGGCGTCAATGTCTCAAAGGCAACCGGATGCGCCGAGAAAACTATCGATGAGGGGGAAGATGAGGAAGAAGCAGAAGATTTAGATGCATATATTCAAAGTGGGATGCTTGACGAGGTACTACTTATTAATAATGTGGTTAATAGCTGATTTTTGCTGTTAACTTGGAATGCATTATTTTTCGAAGACTGACCCTCAAGCCGTATCTGAGAGAATTCATCAGCCCTCGAAGTCTTCCAATGCCAAAGACGACACTCTTGAGGAGAATGGAGTACTTCAAACGCGGACATATGATCTCTACATCACTTATGATAAGTACTACCAGACTGCTCGGTTTTGGCTTTGTGGATACGATGAGGGTCACAATCCATTGTCCGAGGCGCAAATGTATGAGGACTTCAGGTGAATTTTGCTTCGCTTTGAGACCATCTGGTATCGAAGGTGCCCTCTCCACACTTAGGTTAGATCTTTTTTTCGTTGGAGCGTGTTCTAGAAAATATACCCCGCGTTCCCTGTATTTCACGTGAGCAAAGGCATGATATGCCGTCATTTGTTCCACCTGATTCCCGCATTACTATCAAGTTCTGCAAGTACGGATCTAATATCATTTGAGTTTTACCTTTGTGTGAAAATTATCAGTTCAACGTTCATTAAACTCGAGTTTCTCTACATGGGTCTGATAAATAGGATGTCATTTTCCCAATGATCATTCTGAATCACAGTCTTGTTTTCATAATCCATTTTTTTCCCTAAGACACAAACTCGCTCCATTGCCTCTTTGAAGCGACTTTTTCCATGCTTACTTTAGCTCATATTTGCGTAGGAATACTCTATGACAATCTTTCTGGGATATATTTAATGCAACGTACTTTCTTGCATTCGATGGACATTTGAGGTAACGCTCTTCCTCAATGTCTCTCAGTTCTACTAATTTTGGACACTGTCCAATTTTTTTCCTGTCGGGAGACAGGAAGTTAAGGTTTTCTGGTGCCAACCCCTTTGTAATAGTGTTTTGTCTCTAAACTTTGTTCACTTTTTCCAGCATCGACAGCCATTTACGATGTCAAGCGTCAGTCCTAAAATTTGCGTAACTAGGTTTCTTTTCTCTCTTGATGGTTAAATTTCCTTGAAGGAAGCTCGGTAGATTTTGGTGAGGGTTTTAAAGTCTATCATTTTCCATACTAATCTATATCTTAATGGCATTATCCAATATCCTGAAGGTTTTTCTTGACATCGACAAATTTAGAATGTTAAGATTATGTTAGCTGTTTCTGATGAGAAGCTCATGAAATATGTGTTGAATGTGGCAGAAGTAGTTTGATGACTGCCTGTTTGGATTTAAGTATGCCTTTTACCAACACATGATGCGTATATCTGCATGATTCGTGAATCTTACTGATTTCTATCCCTCTTTTCCATTATGCCTTTAGTCAGGATCACGCGAAAAAGACCATTACAACAGAATCTCATCCACACCTTTCGGGAGCTCCAATGCCCTCTATCCACCCCTGTCGTCAGGCGGATGTGATGAAGAAGCTGATGGAGATGATCGAATCCTCTACCGCCTCCACTGGGGGTGCAGAAACGTCAGGACGTCAGTTAGGAGTGCACCAGTACTTAGTTGTCTTCCTTAAGTTTGTTCAAACTGTCATTCCCACCATTGAATACGACTTTACCCGCAACTTCAAGATCTCCTGAATGCGCTCATTTACCCGATGACTGGTACCTGAATGCTCCTATCCACAAGTCCCTTTCTCACAACGAGACGCACGTTATCGCTGTTATTTTTTTCGACCAAAAATAGATGTTCTCTTTTAGATGCCTTCAAACTTTTCAATGCTTTTTGTATTTCGAGTCAACAGCTGCTCCGTTTGTTTGATGTGTTTAGTGTTTTGCCAACTGCAAGCTTGTGAATAAGTCTATGTTAACGGTTTTTGACAGTGTAATTTTGTTATTTTCGCTTCACTTGCAAGCTCTGAGCAAAATAAGTCAATTGACAATAGCAACATTAATTAGCGATGGGCACCCCTGCTTATTAACGGCTGTGCCCCTTTTACACAAGGCTTGTAGTAAAACGTCATGGCAGAGCAAGTGGATGTGAATGCAGCTGCAGGGGTCGAAATGTCAGTCTCTAAATCTCAAACCCAGTCCACCTCATTGGTCACGGTAAGTTGGGAAGATGAATACTTGTCGGCACTTGTGTTCGCCTTCTTCATCACTTATTTCTAGGTCTATTTTGGGGTCATCGATAAATCCCTCGTTTTGATGCTTCGGTGTGTGCATTTGGAAGCGAGGGTCTCTAACTTCACATAATCATCGATAACCCATTCGACACAGCCATGAAATCACCCTCAGCACATAGGCCTATGCAAATTTTATCTCTTATCATCTGCTGTCTGATTGTCTACAATTTATTATTTCTATAGTTGCATCAATCAGTTCGTGTAAGGCTTCATTTTGTTTAAAGTGGTGCAATCTGTTTATAGGACGCCCAAGTTGGTCATGAGATATCTTCAGCCCACCCTTCTGCAAACCCCACAAAATCATCTAACCAAGTCACTATCAGCTAATATTTATCTCTGGTATACTCCTTTTAAAAATGAAATGTTTATTGTGTACGCAAGTAGCTTTTTAATGGCCGGTCGACAGTATCGAGGCCTGTCTGTGGTCGTGTAATTGGTCTCTGGCACTATTAAAAACGTTACCCTTGTTTCGATTCAGTGGGTATGCTAATTTTACAGGTATTCTCTCTCCAATTGCTAGTGGTAAAGGAGATGGAAAAGGTAGCAAAACTATAAACACTGCGTTATTCTCTTAGTGCCTTAGTGCAACCATATCTTCCAGGTGAGTCGATCTATCTTGCAATCGTGAAACAAAACTTGGCATATGGATGATTATCAATTCAGTCACCAAATGTAGGATTATACTTCGCTCTACTTTGGCCTATCCAACTGAGTTCTCCAATACGATTTGGTTTAACCCGCCACATTTCCGTTGCTGAAATCGCCACATTAATTGGTCCTTCAGCGTCATGATCCATGAGGGGTACCGAATTCACTTAGTCACTTCACTACGTCCATCGGTAGTCCACTTAAATGAAGGGGTGAGGCCGAACTACGGTTTGATAGATGGTTGCTTGCGTCGCATTAAAAAATTCATGATGGTCGAACATGCTGGGGATACGCTTCTGTTTTATTTGCAGCCTTTCGATTAGAGTATTTTGATATCGTCACCAGAGTATTTTAGCCTTTTTATTTCTGTTTTGTAACAGTTCTGTGGAAAAAATGTAATGGGTCAGAGGTACTATCGTCATCAAGTTCGATAAGCTTCTTTAGAAAACTATTGACCGTTGCTGCTACTTTTCCTCATTGGTTTATACGATCTTAACAGATATGCTCAGGATTGCCTTGGTTCTTGTGTTCAAGTGTCAAGTAGCTTGGTTTTCCGTATTTTTAGAATTCAGAAAATAATTACAGGCCAACTGAAGTATCGATCGATTCCACGATTCCCTCAGTCAATTATTCAACTGAAGATATGGTATGTACTGGCGATCAGCGTTTTCTTATTCTCTGTCAAACATTACTGCTCCATTGTAGATCTTGTTTCTCTCTCCTGAGGACTAGTTTACTCGCACTTTTTTCACTTTCAAGACTTATAAAATGAATTCGAAACCCAGGTATTAGCAAAGAACTTTATGAATCTCTCACTAAACTGATGTGTCATCTTTATTCCATAGCTCCTATGGGCCTAGCATGGACCTTAAAACGATTATATTATGAGAGGTACTCAAGTCAATGCAAGGCTTTTGATTCCATAACAGAGAGGAACATATTTTGGCAGTTATTTTTCCAGAACTTCCCTTGCACCATTTGAGCGCTAAGCGGAAAGTGTTTGTCGCTACCGCTGAACAATCTTGAGATGGTCCACTGAAAACCCTCATGGTGCTTTTCTTGCCCTAACTTTTTGAAGTTGCAAGTTTTCAGAAATGATTGAGTCTAGTTCATCGTTCTCACGGAATTATACTTCGTGCAGACTCCCGCAATAGATTTTCCTTCAATCAGGTCCCCAGAATATGCTGGTTCATATGCTGGTTTATTTTCAAAAGGATAACTTCTGGGATTGTATTGTGCATGTGTACCAATCTTTGAAGGATTGATACCATTATTACCTCTGTTTCGTGCTACACTTGGAGTCATCGCGGATGGGGGTTTCATGTCTCACCTTGCAAGAAAATTTGTTCACTATTTCACATTGCATACCCCAAGGTCACTTCCATTCCTAATTGGCAGTATCTGGGTTAAATGGGCCCGCAAAATGCGATCTAATTACTAGTTCTCATGATGAGATAAGTTTTCTCTATTCTAAGTGGTAGCACCACGACAGCACCCCTTTTTCGTAGCGGTAAAATTGAGTGCCACTGACATGGTCCCATGGCGTTAGTACAGTAGGCGAACTGTGGGAGGGTAGAATGTAAATGTGTTGATGTTTAAACTAAAAATGATTGCATAACTTGTCCATGGTGTTGTACCTGAAGTCAAGGTTAGGAGCACACACATACGCACACAATCTTCAGTGCGATTAAGGATTAGCCCACCTTTCACCTTGATTAATGTCTCTGATCAGTGCACAGCGACAGGTGTAAATAAAGCCGTGTCTGCCACTCGGTTTGTGTGTGCTATTCCGTTATAGTACTCTGAGTTTGTCTCGTTTCCCTTATCACCAGAATGCTGCTGTCTGAAATGTTCTTTTATGTGTGCAAAGGGCTATTTAATCCTTTTGAATGACCTCCACTCATGGGCTTCGTTTTCTTCAGTTTCGGCTTCAAAAATAGTACCAGGATTAAATTTCAAATACTTGGATTTTGTGGCTGAAACCCCAACTCATTTGGTACTTCAATATTTCACAAATGCTCAAAAAGTTTCACTTGACAGGTACCTTCATGATCACTTCATTCCCAGTCGAACTCTAATCTTCGTAGGATCCCAGTTGTAAGTCATTGAGGAACTACCTCAAAAAGTATTATTCATTATTATTCTGATTGGCGTTGGAAGCCGTTTCAATCTGCTTAGGCGGTTTGTCAGACAGTTGTTGATTGTCAAACCTTCCTAATAATAAGCCTGTATTTTTGGCAAACAATAGGAAGGAACGAATTTCCAAGAGTGCAAGTAGTATTTTTCTGCTTAGTCCTTTGTCTTCACTTGTACACTTATCTCAGTGGCATTTATTGCCAAGAGAAAATCTCCGACTTCAGAGGAATTTTTCGGTCACTATTTTTATCCGGCTCTCCTGCCACCAGGAATTGAGAAGTTGTTTTCACATCCAACGCAAGCCAACTTTTCGTTGTTTCAAATGCTCGTAAATGATTGTGTTTGCATAGATTTTCCACACATAAGGCTATGCGTCGATTATCCAGGATTTGATGTTCCAAGTGCCAAATTTTTCAAGAATGACCCCCTAGACTTACTGCCAGCGAGACTGAAACCGTTCTCTATGTGGCTTAGTATCTTCGCGTCGTGATTGAGGCCCTCCGTATCTGTTGATACCCTTGGATTTGAGTTATTTTTTCCCGCAAGAGACTCAAAGTGCGCACTCCCCTTTTTGTCAGCAAGCTTCTTTGACGGTTTCGAGGTCTGGCTAGTCCGAATTCGACACATGTCGGCTCTTCACATATAGTGGGGGTACTTTTGCCTCTTTCTGCTCACTAGGGTACCGGCATAGTTGCCTGTAAAATTGTTAATGCTAGTTCGATTGGAAAATTTGCAATGCTTTTCTTTACATCAGACCGAAGTTGGTTTTCCTACTGATCGCATCCATGTTCAATAGGAAATGTCGAAAGTGAACTCTTTAAACGAAATATTGGAAACAACGCTTATAGTGTTAACATCTTAGGGACGAACAGCCTCCGAGTTTTATTCATGGGTATTTCCTTGCTTTTAGCGATGTGATGAGTCGACCGACCCTTCATTAAGTGCATCAAGTATGCCTTACTCTGGAAAATCGGTCCTTTCAGACGCCTCATCAATAAGTTTGTCGACAGAGAAACGAAAAAAGAAGCAAGTCTGTCGCAAATCGACAGCTTCAGCTCCATCCATTGCCTCCTCTGAGGTCAGCCGACTTAAATTTCTCAACCCAGGAAAGCAAAACGAAGACCTCGCACTCAGCTGGAATCACGGAAGCATCACACGTGGCTTCAAACGCCAGCACACAATGCACATACAGGGAGCTGGTGTTGCGTAAGCACTCTTTATCTATCTCAACCTCTTTTTCAGTCAGACTTCTGCTTCCACTGCTGCGGAACTGGATCGTTTGCGATTCATCAATCCAGGACGTCAGAATACCGATCTAAAACCCATTAATTGGATGCAGGAAGGGGTCTACATGACTCGAGGTCACCGGAGGCAGATGGAATTACATGCCAAACTCTGCGAAGCCAACAGGTTGATGTTTGTCCCCTAACTTGGGTTGTAAGAACTACTTTGTTACTACTGCGTTTTACGCCTGATCTTTTAAATAGCTCCGACCCACCGCTCTACGACTCTAGAGGTCTACTACTGTCTAATATGCAGGACAGATGTGATTGCATGCGTCCGGACTGTCCTGGATGTTTTTTACCTTGTCGACGTTGTCATACTACTAAGTGTGGTCCACTGTGTCGCATCTTGCGCAACTTTCATTACGAAAAGGTGAGTTTTGGCTTGGCCTGGCGAGGATTTTATCAACAGTTCATTTCCACAGTGATGTCGCGCCTTATGGCCATAAATTGGCGTGCAAAATCACTGGTTATACGGGATCCTAATCCTCTTATTACTGACGTATGTGTTATGGGATGCGGGGGTAAAAAACATTCATCCTGATAAGGTGAAAGGGTAGGCAGTCTTAATGTATGGGCAGCTTGTATGGAGACCCCGACGCGGGGAGTTGATCTGTCCCAAGTTGGCTTCTTCAGCATTGTGTGACCACATCGCCGACCCTATAAAAGGCATAGGGTTTATTGGGTATCTTGATTTTATAAACTTTTTAGTAAATGGGTCCTTTCTATTATTGTTTCCTGGTTAATGGCAAAAATCCTTTGGTCTGTTTTTCAGATTAATGCTAAACTTCGACGCGTATCGTTGTCATACTAAAGCCTTACCTGTTTCAGGCTGAACTGTACATTTGAAAATCCATTACCACCTGAACAGTGGGGAACCCTGCACTGACTCAATGCCTTACTTTTAACTGTTTGTACGAAGTTATGTTTCTTTTTTCCTTAACAGGGCAATAAATGTCGCAAAACTGTTTGCAAATTTGGCTTCTGGCTAAGTAGAGAACCGGCCTTTGTGTCTTTTTTAATGTTCTGCAAAATTCGGCAGTACCTATCACCGTATGTACGGAAACGGATTTAGTAGATCCAGTTTATCTGAAATTGAGATCAGGTGGTCAAGACTAGCGTCCTGTTTTCTTTTTAGTGTGAATGTTCCAATTGTTACTTGCTGATAGCCATGCGGCTGCTTAGAGATTTATTGCCAATATCTGGTTCTCTACATCTCTGCACCCTTATGGTGTGTCGGCCAGTTTGGGCAATCTTTTTACCTTTCAGTGGTCAGCTAGCACATATGTAGAAATGGGTTGATGCAGCTGTTGCATTGTCTCACAATTCCGTGATATTTCATAATGCATAAGGAAAGAGGCAGAATGGATGTTCCATCGAAATACGAGTTTGTGTTCCTCATCTGAATATTGGAAAAATTTTGTACAAATATAATGCGTTAATTGTTTAACGCTTGGCTGGGGTAACGAGCCACTTGGGTGATACACCGTGCCGCCTGGCACCCAGGTCGTGCTGATAGCTCCACGTCTTACTGCACGTCGGCAATGCGTATTCAACCCAAGTATTCTTTTTTCGCCTTTAGCCAAATCTTGGGGCGCTACAATGCGTACCCGGTTTCTGTCGTCTGAGCTTTCCATTTGCATCCATTTATTTTGCGGAACTTTCCATACGAGGTGAGGCATATGCGATTGCACAGACGTTGTTTGCACATTAATCCACATTGATTGATGCTACCACCGAATTTTGTACTTCTCCATTTCTGTATGCAAACATGGGAGCGCACGTATTCTGTGGCTTCATACATACGTGCATTTCTAAGGCCCAGATTTCAGAGGTTCTTAAGCCTTGAGTATTGGCTCGAACCGCCTAAGTGAGGCTTGGTGGTGAGAATAGGCCTATATCATGGGAACCTTCTACCTTTGTAAGGTAAAGATTTATGTACCATAATGTAAGGGAGGGAATCGCGTGTGGTTTGAAACATTTCTGATTTGGCAGCATTTCTACAACCCCAATTTTGGAGGATCTGAACCTGCATCTTTGTCAATGGCGGCTCTCAGTCACGAGGTTGGAGTGCCTCAGTATTTTCCCACCTGAAGAGGTGCAGTCTAACCAACACTTATTGCACTTCATTATCAACGAAAAATTGTCATATTAACCTGAACTTCCCACATCGGAAGAGGCTACTTTTGCTCAGCCGCATAGAATTGTGACCACAGCCACGGTTATCTGGTCTCTCTGCAGGCCAAACGGCTTATTGTCCTGGGCTACTTTGGATATTTATTAATCCACAGGTATACGAACCAGTCTATGTACTGTATAAACGCGGTGCACATGATGCGCAAACTTTTTATGCTCATTGAAACCTTGTGAAAGCTTACTTTTAAAACTCGCCGGTTTCCTATTCAGCTCTGGTTTGCGACAATAGACCACCTTGTGACTCTGACATTGTACCTTCGAGTGAACTGGCCTCCAGATTATGCTGGTAAATCCAGCTCCCACTGTAGATTGAATACAAATAGTATGCCTAGGAATTGTCCTCTTTTGTCTTTATTGACGACTTGGAACACTGGATTTGTGACAGTCAAAAGCAAATTTGAATTTCAATGGACATCTCTTCTGATTTCTACGCCTGGGTGGTAAATCTTAGCGAAGCGAAAGAAGGACATTTGCTACGGATGGGAGAAGGGCTGAGAATAACTTCTACCCTCAGAAAATATCCCAGTTCCATGGCACCCAGGGAAACTATTAACAAAGGCGGGGACACTAGTCGTAAACCATCTATGAATGTTCCTTACGGAGCTGTCTCTACTAACTGGATTTAATTCAAATTAATGTTGTGGAGTGGTGCCAAGGTGAGATCAAATTGATAATGTGGAATAGACGGAAAAATCTACGCCCACCTGAATCTGCTTTTATATCACGACTAGCTATGAACAGGCTTGAAAACTAGCGCATTTCCTTTCTCGATGTCAATTCCCCCAGAGAACAGAATTGCCAAGAGAGATCGGTGACGTTAAATTCAAGTCTCTTTGTAGCTACATGGAAGTTCGATGAGTTGCACAGATGGGCTGTGCGAGCTTTACTTTACTTTCCTTTATCATGGTTTGCAAGCCCGATGTGCAATAAGTTGCGTGTTAATTTAACTCTCGGTTTTGGTAACTCTTCCTTTTGACTTATGTAACACACCAGTTGCTTCGTGTCATCTGTGTGTCAAACGCGTATTATATCCAAGAGTTGTTTTTCTTTTCTCTGTAAGAGTTTAGTGTAATACCGATGTTTATCAGTCAAAGCGCTCACGAAAGCTAAACGTATTTGAAGATTTATTCCAGCCCACATGCCAAGTGTATCTCAAGCATGCATGACTTTATATTCAGCTCATTCGGGTGAAGTATATCTGCTGGCAATAGTTCTATTTCTTACTTACCTCTGCCTTTCTCAGATGTTTAAGTGTCATAAATCTCAGCCCATCTTCGCCTTAAAGACGTCTATCATCTTTCTAAATGAGAAATTTTAGATTTTTCGATGTGTAGTCTTTATTTTAATAAACCATCCAAGGATGCCCTTTAGAAGATGATGCAATGGAAGCGTGAAGCTTATTGGGTTTGGCGCTTCTACCCAATTAGTTCGTCGGTATGCACCGTGGATATAGATAGGTGCGCCAGCCCGCTCTGCGTACGACTCTGGTGCTCGCGCTCACCCATAGCAGGTGTGTTTGCTGTGTTGTGTTTGTTATTATTTCTTGTTAAATTAATGTGATAATTGACAACTAGTATTTAATCGGGAAAGCTACATAATTTTAAGTGCTGTTCATATGGTTTGTTGGAAAGTTCGTCACTGGGCGCGATGGTTTCTTGGGATACTTTTTATGAACGATCGTTTGTGCTCAGCCAGACAATTTTATACGTATTCGTCTGCGGATTAAAAGGCCAAACTTGCGCTTTTTTGTGATGGATGAGCTGTGATCTCCTTTCGACTAGTTGGGTTGTATTCACTTTTGAAAAGCTCCTGGTGAAGTCAAGTAATATTAGCTAACTAGCAGATATCGCCCATAAATGTGTGTTACTTTGGGTGCGCAGCCATCCTTCTTTTAGCTTACCAGCCTATTTGTTTCCTGAAGTCAGTCGGCTTACACCTAAAGGAACTTCTTTTTACAAGTGCTTTGCACAGCTGTCGTCTGGTGATGTCAAGTTCTCTGAAATGTCCAAGGCATTCGTTTTCATCCTTTTTTTCAATGTCGTGGGGAAGTTTGTCTGCCTTGGTTCATTCGCTTCAGTATCTGGTCTTTCTGTCAATCGCCATTTTTCAGTCCGTGCATACTTTTATTGATACGCAATTGTTTTGGGTACTTCTTTTGAATACTGGATAAAGTGTTTCATCGTGTCTTATCGGCCTCGCAAACTCGTTTAACATCGCAATAGCTCCATTTTGAGTTTATGACCTCCATGATGTAGCTTGCTCTGTTATGTTCCATATCTGCAATTTTTAGAATTTCAGTTCAAAGGATTAGTATGTGCTGGCGCAGATGCGAATACTAAGGCGCTGGTAGCGTTGCTCGTCTGTATTTTTCATGCACCAGCGTTTAAATGAGGCAGAAATGGAACGCACGCCTTCACCTATTGGAATTTTGTTTTCGCTACAGGCTTGGTACCTATGCTAGCCAATGTCATTCCCACAGACGTACGGCCTCATTGGTGGACTGCAATTTTACACTTTTGTGCCGCATTGACCCTGTTCACAGACACAAGACCTCAGCTGCCTGCCCTCTCCCCCTCCACTCCCTTTAAATAATTCATTTTTTCATAACCCCTTTGTTCTGCACCGTCTCTCATGGATCCAGTGTGTGTGGGAAAGTACAAACCCACCTCATAAATAGCCCCGTATTCTCTATCGCTGTGGGAGCGGCACTTTCCTACCTGCGCTTGCTGCCGTAGTAGTAGTGACAGCGGTGATAAACGTCTTCACGTAAAGCTGACACTTTAGGCTCACAAAGTTCCATGAATTAAAGTTTATTTCGGTAGACTGGTTACGTTTTAACTCTAGAAAGACTCGTGTTGTGATACACCATGTAAGTAGTTGTGGTGAATTCCTCCCTTTTTACAGCCAGATCTTTCGAAGATAGTTATTAGTGTGTTATCAGATTCTGTACATTGATTGTGTCTTCTGCTATCATTTAGGCAACGAAAAAGAAAGAATTGTATGTTGTACACCAAAAACCAGTCTTCACTGGCCTCGGCCACAGTCGTAGGCACAGCAGCGGCGGTCGCGTCAGCTGGTGGTGGTGGTGGTGGTGGTGGTGGTGGTGGAGGTATTGTTGTTCGTAGCGGATCTACCGTAAGCTCGAAAACCCTTCCAGAACAACATCAGTCTGTCGCGACATTTGAAAATCTCTCCTTTCCGCAGCAGCAGTCACAACAACAGCATCCTCCTGCCAAAATGGTCAACCGTCTTAAGTCGCTGGTGAGTAAGAAGAAAAAGCGTTTTCAAGCGGATGGTTTCGACTTGGACCTCAGTTACATCTCTCCTCGCATTATTGCTATGGGCTTCCCTGCAGAACGCATCGAGGGTCTCTATCGCAACCACATTGATGAGGTCTCTCGATTCTTTGAAATGAGGCATAAGGGCCACTACAAGATTTACCATCTGTAAGTACTATCGTTGTGCAAATGTTTGATCTTATATTTTCCTCGAGAACTCAATATTTTAATGTTTTTCGTGTGTTAAGATGTTTACTCTGAGAAGACGTCCTTGAGCTAACAGACTAGCTTCATCAAAGTTCGGCAGGGTATCCTTTAGTATCACTTCCTCTTTTTCTTCAGGTGCAACGAGAGGGATTTCAATGAATACCGCTTCTCGGGTCCGGTTGTACGCTATCCCTTCTCTGATCACAATGCTCCCCAATTCGAGCAAATTCTTGCGCTCTGTCAGGACGTCATGGGGTTCTTGAAGCAACATCCTGAGAACGTAGTGGCTATCAACTGCAAGGCCGGCAAGGTTAGCTAATGCATCGGGATAATTTCCCAAAGGATTGAGGCAGCGAAGCAAATCATCACTACCACGTAACCAAACAGATATTGCGAAGTACTATTACCAGTGTTAGTGTGTGTGCTGTTTTGCACTAGTGCGGAACGGTTGGCATGTATAATGTGTACATTTGGAATCCGCATCATGCTGAGCCTCCTGCAAACTCACATTGTGTGAGTGTTGCACACAATGGCTCATGCGCCCATCGGATTGGTGGTGTACTGATTCTATCTTAAATTGCACCGAATCATCTGCTTCTCGATGACATTTTCATCATTCGCGCTTCTGGTGTCTTAAAAGGGCGCGTTTTTCTCACATGTCCCTTGTCAGAGTCGTGCTTCCACTCGCATCAGGCGCACGCTCTCGCTCTTGTGTCCTCAAACTGTGCTATTTGTAAAAGTCCCCTTGTAATTATTGGGGTTGTCACTGTATTCGTGATCACGTGCAGCATGGCAGTGGATACTAGTCTTCAAAACAGGTTCCTAAGCTAGCATGCTTGCGCAGTAGCGAAGATATCTGTGATAGTCTGCGCTGCATGCTGTGAGACTAAAAGACTCGGCGTCCCAAGCCTATTTTGAATGAGATTTTTGTTAAGATGCCTTCTTGTCAGTCCCTTGCATCGGTAGGAATGAGGCCTTGTTGAATCGTGTAGTCGTGGATGAAGGTGAAGTTAGGGGTCGGGATAGCTAGGCTAGGTGCCGCTGTCTAAAGGTGGAACTCCAGTCTTTGTGCGGCCTTATCTTCAAACTGCTGTCTGTTTGCACGGAGATTTCCAAATTAATTTCTGCCTGTGGAAACGCAAACAGTGCAAAATTCATGTGCGTGTGCGTGTTTGAATTGCAAGCTAGTGACCTTCGCGGCCTACACGAGAGACCAAGAGGGAGCGAAGGCGCGAGCCAGCGGTTGAACGTCAGTGTGTACTTTTAATTTCAGTGCATGCGTGCGTGTGTGCGCAAGTTCCCGCTGCGCTTTGGCGATTGGATCAGTGCGAGGCGTGCTCGCACGTATCGACCATCCAGGCTATTACGCGCGTCCGTGTGTCTGCGTGAGGTTACGCAGCCGTGTCGGCGTCGCGTATACACACGGGCGAGCTGTTTCGGGGGTAGAGGTGGTGGTGGTGGCAGCCATGCGCCGGTCAGTGCCACTGCGGGGCGTGCGTGTGTATGTGCTGTTTGTTCTTATTCTCTTAGTCTCTTAATCAATGCGCTCTCGTCATCACTCTTCCCCGTCTTCGTATTCTGTGCGCGCAACTGCGTCTGTTGCGTACGCTAGTGTGCGTGTCGTCTAGTCGCAGAAGTGCATGCATTACACCACGTTGACAAGCCCAAGGTGTCCGCCCTCTCCCGTATGCAATGTGCGCGACTGGACGCACACCCTACAGCTGCCTCTTTCCCTACGCTCCACTCATGATGGTAAAAGTGCACAAAAAGCGAGAGGGTTTCCTGCGCACCAGGCTATGCTTTCGTATGGGTGTATATTCGTTAAACCAATCGGTGGGGTTGTATAAATGTTCATTGTCTGTGCATGCGAAAGGTTAGCCAATTTGACTTTTCTGTCATGCCTGTTGGAAATTGCAAATCCCCCCTACTGCGTGTTCTGATGAAATTGTTGTTCTCTGACGTATAATCTCTACCACCATGGCCTTTTTAGTCTTCCCACTTTTTCATCAAGCGTGCACGGACTCAGGCTTCTGTTTTCTAGAAGCTCAAACATTGAAGTACCTATTTTTACTTCAAACAACGCGTAATTTTCTTGTCCCAGCTGAACTAGATATGACCCTACAAGCAGCCGAAATTCGACTCTCAATATTAGGTTCGGAGAAGAAAGGAATCAATCTTGTAGCACATTTTCGTTGTCAATACCTCCATTGGCTTGCGAATTTACTTCTGAGGTGTGATTCCGCCCTCAACTATAAGCTATCTTTCTGGGATGTACTTTAGCCTCTCCTGCATGTGATGTTAATGCGATGAATGGATGGCGTGATCTCGTTGCTGTGCCCTCTAATTATCTGCATTAGATATGAATTGGAGCACCCATACTTTTATAGGATTAGACTAGCGGGCACTAGTGTGGCTAGGACATAAGTGATAAGCGTAACATGACACACCTGCATGATTCCAAAGTGGGTGTTCCTTCTGTGACAGTTTCCGATACTATGCTCTTATATGTGAGTCGTCACTATGCCTCTTGGCGGCTGCTTCCGTGTTATGAAATGAATTAATGTGCCGGTACGAGAGACTACCACTAGCCTTTGCTCCTTAGGGTCGTACGGGCGTGATGGTATGCGCGTGCCTGATGGAATTGCAGGAGGCGAGGGATGCCGAGGAGGCGCTGAGACTGTACGCGGAGAAGCGGACTCGCAACGGTCAGGGTGTGACCATCCCCAGTCAGCGACGCTATGTCCAGTATTACAGCCGTCTCTTCTCCTCTGCTCTCACCTATGAGCCTACGCCTCTTCGTCTGACCACTATTCGCGTTGAGGGGCTTCCACATCAGCTTCATGGTGTACAAAGTAAGCCAAGCGAGCACTGGTGCCGTTTCTTTTGGGTTCTAGCATTTCCACCATGCGTGCACCATTTGTGTAATTATGTACTCTGTTTTTTTTTTCGTGCAGGTTTCGAACTGAGTATTTCGACTTACGAGAACCGGTTGTCCATCAGCCACAACCACGATCTCATTTCAATGGAGGAGGTATTGCATGCTCAGGGTAACTCCGTCACTTCTTTTACTGCCGCCGCAGCTGCCATTACTCCTGTTCCTGCTACCGGCAGTGCTATTTCTGGTGTAGCAGACAACAATCTCGACTACGACTGCCATCGCCATTCAGACGTTACCACATACCAAATCCCCTGCTCTACGCATCATAGCGACAACGGTAGCTACCTCATTCGTCTTGACGAGCCGGTAACTGTGTTCGAGGATTTCAGAATAAAGATCAAAGCTAAGAGCGGTGTGCTCACCAAGAAGATTGGCCAGTGTTGGCTAAATACCTTTTTCATTCTCCTCAATGATCCCACTCCTACTTCTACTGCTTCCGCCACTAGCGTATCTCCAACTGGTGTAGCATCCGTGGGTTGTTGCTCCACATCTGACTCGAACTCCGGTTCTGGCTCTTCCTCGGATTCCTCGGCTTCAACGGCTTCTTCCACCTCCTCGTCGGTGCGAAATTCCCCTCATTTTGCCGGAGTCAATGAAGAGCTGGAGGATGAGGAGGAAGAGGATGATGATGAAGAAGAGCTCCCAACGCTCACCTCAAATTCCACGCTTCTTCATCCGGCATCACCCCCTTCCTCCTCCCCTCCGCTCCCACCAACTCTTCACTCAAATCCTGCAGATTCCTTAGTAATGATGCGTCGCAGTTCAAATCCCTTCCGCCTTGCTTCCTCAAAGGCTGGTGTCTCTATGCCGTCTATCTCCATTCCAAAGAAAGATAATGGGCCCTCATCCTATAGCAGTTTCACCAAGAAGGTTGTTCCTGATTGGCAGCTCACATAAACCCGTGGTGGATAAAATGGTTCTTATTTTTTTCTCTTCACCTTTTTTTCAGAGTTCTCCCAACACAAATCCTATGCTCGCTCCCCCCATGTCTACTCAGCTGGCTACTCCGTTAGCGGTACGGGTTCTCGAGTTGTCGCAATCCGAATTGGACGCTGCAGCTAAGGGCAGAGGCAAGAAAGGCGAAGAATTTAAGGTGTGTACGCCTTCTCCCAAACACCTACAAACGTGTTTTCTATTCCCTTCTTGAAGACTCAGTGAATTTATTTGGTTTCATGCCGCAGGTCCTGTTTGAGTTCATTCGTGAAACGCCCTGCTCTCAATCTGCTTCGACTTGCAGCAGTGTGAATTTTTCGAATCCAACTACCTCCTGTTCTTCCCAGAGGCCAGTGATAATGGACCTGGAAGGTGTGGAAGAGGTGGTGGAGGCGGAAGAGCAGATCGAAAGTGCCACCTGGCTTCCCAATACGTACCTCCAGCATCACCGCCATTCCTTCCATCCCCCCGCCGAGTCTACGGCAAATCAAACTGGTGCTTTGCTCTCGTAATACAGCGGTTTCACTCTCCTGCCCTCGTTCTTTTTCATCTCCCTCTCTTTCTCATTCACCGCTGTTTGTACATATAGAAAAGAAAAAGAGAATGGAGAGGGAGAATAAAAACATGTTGGTGATATGTGGGTCTTTCAGTCCCGTCACCCTATTCTTGCCTTCTTTCATATCATATCTTTTCCTCATCTGTCTCTCTGGCTCTTTCATACTTCTCTCTCCCTTTCCCCAATTGTAAATATTTGATCGTCCTCTGTTTTCTCTTTGGTCTCCCCAAGCCAAAGCCACTTTCCAAAGACACCTGAGCTATATCATCTTTTTCTCATCCTCACCTTTGTTCCCTCCCTTTCCCCCTTCATCTCTTTCTTGATTACACTAATAATGTGTGTTAAATGTGACCTAATATTGTGTGAGAATTAGGATGTGTGCAATGTATTACACTTTTCATTTTCTGTGCTCTTTTTCAGCTTTGATTCTGAGTTATGTATTGAAATCGGCTAGCCTTTTGCGGTGTTATTTTCCAAGCTTGACATCGCATTTCCTGAATGTGCCGAAATTTGGCTTGGAGGGTGAGGTGCCTCTTCCCTTGTCCTAGGAGGATGAGTGGACTGTTGATCGTTAGAATTCGTGGATAGTAATGGACTTCGCTGTCTTCTGTTGGCTTGGCTATATCTGCACAGAGGTATTTTGCACCCTAATTGAGTAGTGAATCGTGGGTTGGTCAGTTGGTTCCCTCATTGCGTCGTACTCAAGGCGGGCAACGCAACCGGGAGTGGAGTGACTTGGTTGCTGGAAGTCGTTTGTTCAGCCTCTCCAACAAAACGTTTACTCTCAACAAGTGCCATTCATGGTCAGTCGGGAGAATTCCGCTTACCTCCGAAGTGACGCATTATTCACTACCAATGTTAGACCAGGTTCTTCATTTTTCACCTGATTTTGGAAGTGTAAGCCAATCCCTCCATCGACTTCACTACAAATGCGACGTTAAATACGCCTTAATTGTCAAAGAAAACTATGAACTGAGCAATTGTAGTTTCTTTGTCCAGCTGTTTCTCACCAGGTGAGGAGCTCTGGCGGTTCATTTTGTCTCGAAGATTTGCAAGTTCACATGTAGAAGTCAACGTTTAGAGACAGGATGTGCTAGTAATGGCATATTCGTGAGATGACATGCATGCTCTCAAAGAAACCAATGTCATTTGAAGATCGAATTCCAAAAGGTGACTTTGGACTATCACCAAAAGTCCAGTAGCTCACTGTCTCCATTTCAGGTACGAAACCGTGGTGGTAATTTGGCATGGGCGAGGAAAGTGCAATTTACCGAGTCGATCACGCTGTAGGTCATTCAGAGGTTGTACTTTAGGCCTTGTCTTCTAGATTGGCATGAACAAAGTCGGGAATAAATAATGTAACTTTTTGTAATCGAATACCATGCTTGAATGAAAAAGCGTTATAAAGAAGGATTGTAAAAAAGGTAACCTTCCAGACGTTCGCTTGCATTGTCACGTATTTGTCATATCCTGGTTTACTTGTCTGAAGCTTCTGGCCAAAAGTGCAATGCGCTGCTTGTTGCTCTGCGACGGTCGCCTTTCCAGTTCTGCCACAAACAGATGGGCTGGGTTTGAAAGTTGCCTGTGATCTAGGGTAGGTCAGAGTTTTTCTTTTGCAATGTCTTAAATCTATCCCTCAAGAAATAAGGACAGTTGAGGGCACCATGAACAGTGTATCGACCGTAACCAGTTTTGTTCCAAGATTCCGATAGCGGACATACTAAGGCATGGAGGAGCTTTGACTTTGAAATGGTGTCATTTGTGGTTGCATAGGTAGACCAAAAATTGATCCTAGATCGCTGAAAGTGTCAAATTTTTCTAATAAGCAAAATTCTTTCGTCCTGTTATGTCGTTTTCGGTTCGTCACCAGTTCAAGGTTTCTGCCTAAAAAGTTATAAAGGGAGTTCGCAGTGCTAAAACTAGTTTATCCGGTGATAGAAGGGAATAATCCCAGCCAACACGCAATGTCAAATGCCACACAGTTGAAACAGAAGGGGAACAGAAGAGTGCCTTTCCGAGTTTGGTTAGCATGCACTTATGTGACATACTTTTTTGGTTTTAGATGGGATCCACATGCCTAACGCCCACCCTCCGTGGAGTTTAAATTTAGTATTTTAATCAAAATTGCTATTCGTTAGCAAGGAATACGGACAAATGTGGTCCTGAAACCCTTCCAACCCATCAAAACCTGTACGGATTCCTATAATACAATGCAAATCTACTAGTACAACTAGTTGAATAGACTTTATTTTCTTTGAAGCTTAAATAGCTAACGCAACAGAATGTGTAGCATTACTATCATATATTAACTGCGCGTTGAAAGGCCTTCAGACCATATCGACAGCTTCCAGGCACTGCCGTGCGTGTATAATATGTATCCGACCAGAGTATTGCCTTCTTTCCCTTTTAGGCGTGTCTTCAGGCTCTACAATACGATATCTATTTCGGTTAACTGGAAGAGCGAAGCATATTTCCGCTTAAGGGACTAATTTCATAGTATTCTTACTTTAAAGAGTCTGCACAGTTGTTGGAGTGATACGTAGTGGTGAGTACCGGATGCGGGGCAAGACATGCCATCTGTCATCAAACACGGCTATTTCAGCGTTGATTGCATGATGGGTGTTTTATAATGGCAAAAAGTGCAACACCTGGAGGAGACGCGATGCCCGTTAAAAAGTTGATACTGCTTACTATTATGAAGCTTCATTTGTACGAGTTAAATTCATATTTGTCAACGATGCATGATTATTCAGCACTGTTCCCGATTATGCAAGTTAAATTTCCCTTTTCAATCCTCTTTCTCTAGGGACTCGTGCGCTGATCAAGACCTGCTTTTCACCGAATGGCACGCAATATTTTCATTCACAAATGCCACTCAAATTCTATTGTTTACCACCAGAACACAGAGCATGGAATCAGGTGCCAGGTCACGCAGCAGCAACACAAACGAATCCTGTTCTTCCTTCAAAGTGAATAGGACTACAATGCCACTAATAAGTCCACCGCGTCACTACGAAGCTGAGAACTGGAGTCCGCATATTTACAACTGAATGTGAGGGAAATTCCTCTTAACGGATAAAATACTAAAGTACCACCTATTTTAAGCCTTTTCTTTGCCCAAGAAGTCATATCAAATTTCCAACAATTAGGGCAGCTCGTCTTCATTTGCCTGTGATCCCTGGCTGCAGGATTTTCCTAAATATTTATGCAATGAGAAAATTCTTGTTTTAAAAGTAACCAGAACTACAACTTTTTTCATTTGCTCATGTAAACTGCCTGACAAAATAAGTGACGATACAACCACCTTGGATTTCTACAATTTGTGTAATGCTGTTGGATTTCGCTTTATCGCTTGTGAAAGTGTAGATGCCTCACTGAGAGAGAGAAAGAGAGTAACATCATTGGTCAGCGGTTTAATGACTAGGAAAGGTGTGTCTAGCATGTAGTTTTTTTGTTTGCGCCGAAGCACCTTTACGGCGATCTTTGTTAGAAGGCCACTGCCTCTCGTCGTCGTAAAAGTTGCCATTGCAAATGACTTTGAGCAAGCTAGACACGCGCATCCCTTAACCTTAGGTGGGCTCTAGGCAGTCGCATCCACGAGTACACGCAAGAGCGGTTGGAGTCATGGCCTAGACTTCGGAGCATAGGACTCGATGTTTTAACCAGGACGAATTAATGTGTCCTTGCAGAACGAAATCAGTGCGCTGGCTTTTAACACCCACCTTTCCATTATCAGGCAAGTGTATTAAAGCTTCAGATGTATAACTAACCTTGGAATGACTACACCAAATCACTTCATCATATTGGCCATAAATCTTTACAATAACGAGAGATTATGTAGCTCATAATGATGAAATTGTCACAAAGACTATTTCTGCAGAAAATGAACCTCAGCGAAAGTACTGTGGACTTTTTTGCTTGGAAAAGGAACAAACTTAATGAAGGCGAATGGAATGGAAGGGCTAGAGATCATCTTGAGGGCAAAAAATAGCGCCGCGAATGAATAATTATCCTTGTCTATTAAGAGGAGCCCAATCTGGAAAGGCGTCGAATCAAATTACCCTATTTTAGGGTTAGAGCAAACGTAACCGTCCTTTTCTTTCTTTCTAACGAATGAATTTTGTCCCCTGAGTACGTACAGTGTTCTTGAAGATAAGAACAGGAGTATTAACAAGATGGTACAAGATGGCCCTTTATGCGAGCAAGGTACACATCTTTGGTAATGAAGGGCAGTCCATTCTTCAAACCACAAAAGATGCACATTGAGACACATTGACAGAGTTTTGGAACTTCCTTAGCAAACCTTTGTATGCAACATAGGGAAAAACTAAGGAAGGCTGCGTTTTTTTAAATATTTTAGCTAAATAGCAATGAAGAGTTTGTATAAAATCCTGTATGTACTCATGAAACCAGTTGGCGTTGTAATCTTCAACCCTTTTTCAGCAAAAAAACTGAATTATTAACCCCACTTTGTTAAGACTTTTCTGTCCTTTTGGGGCAAAATCTCAACCCCAACCACCTCAATTTCTGTCTTACTTATTTCCTAAGTGTCTTATTCGTCCGTGGTCCTCTAGTCCAGAAGCCTAGAAAAAGTGATGATATCGTCATGACAAAGTATAGGGGAGGAAGACGATTAAAAGAGGCCAAAGGTTTTTGAGGTGAAATACGTTGTACCGACCTGATTTTAGCCATTATTGTTTGGTTCTGATCAAAAGGATGGTTCCTGCGAAATAACTTCTGGAGATGAAATGATACACGCGTTTAACATTTAAAGTCGTCGGTGAATGGACTGCCTAGGAATTGCAATTAAATATCGTTTGTTTCTTCTAAAATTTGGATTACAGCAAACATTTCTCACCGCAAGTTAATCAGCGAACATTCCTCTTCCAAGTGCAAGTTTCCTAGGCCGTGAAAGAAGTGTAGAACATATTAGTAATTACTAAAAGCTACTGTCATTCATGTGTTTAGCCTCCATGACCTCCCCAATTGACTATATGCATTAAAGAGCATCAAAACTACGGACATGCTAATTCCAGCTCAACGCAACATTTGATTGTGGTTAAGATATTTTAATTATTTACTGTCTCAAGCGGAGTGTTATAGAATGATCACGTAATTTTGATCGAGCGAAGCCTCCCGAACTCCGGCGAGAGGGGGAGAAATTTATACAATTAGAGAGAACAGATAGCAGGCCTGTCCCATCACCCGTGAGTAGCTCAGATCTGCTTAACCTTATCAATAAAACTGCGTCTGTATGCATTCCCTGTCTCAAGGTCATCCAGCAACTGAGACGTCTCCTTCAACCAATGAAGTGACACACATTTCCGCATTATGCACATGCGCTTGTGAATGCGTTTAATCAAAAGTTTTGCCGTACAAAAAGTTCTGTTGATAACAACCACGTGGTGTCGGGGACAAGCACACCAATAATTCTTTGCAAATTTCAACCAGAACGGACCCGCTCAATTAGTCTGCAATATGCCTGACTTGAGATTTCAGTGAAGACTTTGTTCTTGGTCAGATTAGCGCTCTTAGTCGAATTAAAATATAACATTATAAGACACTTTCCGAGGTAGAGAAAGACTTCTTCATCGTCTCGTATGTGATTTTTCATGAAATCACCGTTTAAAACTCAAGAGAACGCACTCCGTTAGGTTCTCTATTCTCTGACATGAAAATGATGCGGGGGATAATTTAATCAGTTTGTCCAACATGCTTACAAGGAATTTAAACTTGGAGTTTATTACTCGCAGTTAATTTACCCACTACTATTTATTTCAATGCGCTTTCAAATAATCATAATTCGTGCGGTGAAAAGGGCAAATTCTAACCCATTAATTGAGCAAAATGGATAAAACATGCATTCCCTTTGTGCATCCTTGTCTGGAAACTTTACTCGTCTGTTGAGTTGACAATCTTGTGAATGGACGCAATTTTATTCATCCTTCTGCTCCACTTTACCTAATCCGCATTGGGATCCAACTCCAAATCCAATCTTGCTTGCTGCGGCGCAATTTTATATGCCATTTGAGAAGGACAGAAAGATGGTGATGAATAAATATTTTTGTTAGTTATTTAAAATCTGATGAATGCGCCTCGGTGAGATAGTGCATTTTATCAGCAATTTCGGGTGTGATTTGACGAGGAAAAGACCTTAAAATGTGATAGCTAACTTGCGCCATGCGGGCACGTTTGGCACATGTTTAAGTGTAACTTTTTGGGTGAGATTTTATGTAAACTTCATCACACAAGAATGTTTCATTTAGGGAGAACTTCTAGTCTAGGTGCAGTCTGCCACTGAAAACAATCGCCCCTAATAAGCATTTTACCAAAATCTATTTTGCCTTGAGGCAAACCTTCATCTTAGACCTCCTACTTAGGCGCCATAGTATATAGTTCCACTTAAGCTGAGGATAAATTTGCATTTCAGCAGTTCTAACAGGGCAGATTGCTGCACTGAGACAAGTAAATGTTAACGTTTGGCAGCATAGAGCCTGAGGACAGGTTGGTTAAGAACAAAAGCAAGGACGAAAAAGCAGGTTTGTAGTTAATGTTTGTTAAGCAGGAAGTAATAACTAAATTGGAAGGATTACCAGCGGCTTTTCTGCACCCCCAAGTGTACTTCAATGCCTCCAAGTGGATCATTATGCAGCCTACTTTGGTTTACGACCACTTTAGTGGTAAGGTATCTGCTTTTGTACACAGGGAGAGGAATGTCACAATAGCTCAGATTTGTAGCGAAGAGGCAACTTTTAAACAAGTAGCATGGTGTGCTCGTGTGCATTGTTTATTGTCAGTTTGGTTAGACAGAACATTTCTAACCGGCATAAAGTCCCATTGGGTTAGAATGCATAAAATCCATTAGAGGCTAAAAGTACAGCATGCATTATTTAACGAATGAATGCAGAATATGCGGTCGGAACGGCTTAGGCGTTCGTTTTACCCCAACCAATGGTTAGCAAAGAAACACTGATGAGGAAGTTCTAATGTCAAGCGAGGCTTTCTGTATGTGTACGTGTTCTCGGCTTTGTACACACCCAGGCCCGCACATGGACAATGAAACGACGTAAACGACCAAATAGATAAGTTCAAGAGCCACAGAGCCCTGATGAAATTTTCTTGGACGCCATCAATATAGGTCGATACTGGTTCTCATTGAATAAAGGATTTGAGGCTTTATATTTCCGTCCTTTAACCATATCCCAACAAGCTAAACGTCTTAGATAATAACCCATTGGTTAATATACCGGAAGCCACTTACTCGAAAATATACTTCATTTGATGCTCCCAACTTGTCAAAGCGTTTGAATCGTGGATTCCATAGGTTTGTCAAATCGAAGGCTTAAATAAAGAATATTATGTTGAGATTTTGGAACAATATTGCATATCACTTGATATAAACATGTCTTATGATTGCGGCGGAAACGGATCAATCATTTTTATCCATACACAGGTACAGGAGATTAAGATTACCAACTCGACATAACTCTTCAATGGTCTTGACATTGACATAAAGTATTTGTGCTCACTTTCCATCTTCTATTACTACAATAAAATGCTCTAATTGGACATGCCATCCAGGATTTACTTCTAGAGCATTAAGCAAACTACTAGCCTCAGCAACCGGGTTTCCAGGAGCCAGATTAGACTAACATAGCTTTACTTAAACTTACCGACCCATTATTTTATAAAAAATGTAGACCTTTCCGTTAAATAAAGAAGTGGATTGGTGTAGAAGGCCTCTACCTCGTTGGCTGTTTAAAGCTCACCAATTTAATAGTAATGGTAATCAATCCTGCCAACTTTGGGAGGCTATGTAATGCCCGCATTCAGCACATAAGATAATGTGAGAGACGAAACTACTTGGCTAATTAACGTGATTAAGGGGCACTTTTGTAGACATATTTGGAGTTCAGCTTAGAACACGCAGATAACACTACAACGATATAAATGCTTCCACAATTTCTGCATTTTATGCAGGGCGTTAGAGAGAGGGGGTATGTGGACTCCACAAACTGCACTCTACCACCACCTCTCTTTTCGTTCTTATCAGAGACGAAATTGTTAAAGTACACCTTGACTGCTCCTCGTTTCAGTCACACTTTAGAGGGCCGCATTCCATGGAAAAATAACACTTTTAAACGCCAAAGGCATTAACATTTTACATCTTTCGGAATTTTTCACTCAATGCCCAGGCATAAATGCATAAAGCAGGACCAGGTTCTTGGCGAGGTTAGATATACATATTTATAAATAAATAGAAATATTTCTATAAAATATGAAAACCTTAACCGTGATTGTTTATAAATTCTAACCAGGCAAGGTGAGAGCAGATTGGCAGTTCTGAAGAGGCGTACACATGCGCTATTCGTGATTGACCAGTCCAATGAATATTATTTCATCAAACGGTTATAAGGGGATGGTGATGGGAAAGTACTCAAGACAATCAGTAGCATGGCCTTACCTCCGTCTAATTGGAATCCTTTCCCTTATTTCACTAATTGGTGAGGTATAAGCTTCGTTCTGCCTATAAGGTCATGCTAATGTCTACACGCTTTGCAGGTCTCAAGTCCAGATGTATCTCCTCGATCTACAAATAGGGTTTAAGAAACTGTCACAGGCAAACGCAGTCAGCCAAACCTGTTTACTGGGTCTGGTAAGAGATTTTTTATACCTATATGTGCGCCCATTAACGTGGAGTTGTTTTGGGCAAATTCGGTAACTCCTTAGGGGGAACCCTTTAAACTGCTTGCGTAAGTGGAGATGCTAATTAAGCTTGCCTCACAGAGAGCCATGAAAAGAAACTTTGCCCACTTATATCCTACAACTCCTTAAATAACTTATTTTATATATTTCTACTTCGTGCATTAAGCAAATCAGGAAAACAAAATACTCCCCATCCATAAACTCGCATAAAATTAACTGCAAAAGTCCATCGCATTCAAAGTCTATGTAATGATAAACGCCATAGAATTATGGCAAGTTCAAGAGCACTTGACCCTAGAAAAGACTTCACTGATAAAAGCGATGTTAAAATAAAGTTATGCTTAGCAGATTATGCTTGCTCTCCTCTACCGTTTCGTACCTGTGTGGTGCTCCCATCTACCTAAGACCAGTGTCAAAAACGTACTATGTGCTCCTGAGTGTTTATTGTCGACTGCAGGCGCATAAAGTCTTACCATGTGAGTTTAAACAGGAGGAGAGATCTAGGGCGCTCCCTGTCCGAGGGAGTTTGCATTTTTCAGTCGTTATACATCAATTTAATTAGTTGGTTCAGTAGTGCAAGTGCCAGCGGTGTATAAGAGCCCTTTGATTGCGGTGATTGCTTCCTCTCTAAGACCATGCTAGTCAACGCATCCAGAAAATCTAAATAGTTTGTGCTTAAAACATTACCTCGATTAGAATTGACGTTAAGCTATGATTACATCAGAAGTAAAGTGGTTCCGCTCTTCTGTAATAGCTTTTACTCCTCGTAATTGCGGATGGAATTTCCTGTGCTACAAATGGGGCTACAATCTAGCCAATCTTGTTATTAAAAATATCGGTTTTATGGTACCTGCGAGAGTAATGCGAATGGGTGCTGAGGATTTTAATCAAAAATGCCAAGACTGTGGCTCTTTTGGTTATCTATAAATGGAACCACCCATTCAAAGACCTGGATAATGGTCTACACTTCATTGCAGTTCCCCAACCATACGATGGTCTCTGACATGCTTTCACAGTATGGTTTACTCTAATGAAACTCAGCAAATCTGATGACAATTTACTGGATTAGATGCATTCAAAACCAAATCAAATAAGACGTTCTAATGCGAGTTTGTATTTCTTAATCTTGTTTGGCACCTACACAATTAGATTAATGAGTTAGATTGTGTTAGATACCCCCTGTGCCGGAATCAGATTAGACGCAAACCTTACTCTGCTAGAATAGGATTTAACGGTTCGGGAACAAAGCACCTTCGCCGGGTGGACTGAACTCTGGGCCATGCCAATAGTGCTCAAGCCCTTCTGTAGATCGGCAACACTCAATTTGCCCGAGTACCACGTCTTCACTCGCCATCAAAGAGGCCTCGAGGTGCTACGCATGCATCTACATTTTATAATAGCCATTAATACTTTATGAAGATTGCATTCTACAAATTACTCCTTAAATGCGAAAATTACCTTTATCAAAAAGCAATTAATGCTGACAGTTCATTCACTCTAGTAATGATGATTAGTAAAAGTGGAGGCTGTAACTATAGCATGTGCTACCTGCCCATGAATATTGGTGTTGGTCCCTCGGGCTCCTACTCTGAGGCCAAATATTTTGACTACTCATGTTATTAGTGGTGGAAGGTTAAACGTGCTAAAACGGAGAGGCGTAGGTATTATTAGGCACATCTTTTATTATCACCTTCTAAGAGAGATCACAGAGTCACATCAAAAAGTTCACATCGTCTTTCTAATCTCGAGTTTCGAAAATAGCAATGACTTGTCGAATCGCATTGACACTCGAGAAGCCTAGCTCTGAACTGTCTATAACCCCTGAATAGTTTGATATAAACTAATTTCTTCGCTAAATTCAACACTACCTTTAAAGTAGTGACCGCGTTTCGACTCCGTCTGCCATCAGGCACTTTGAGAAGTGTATGTCGATACTACTATAGTGCATACGAGTCCATACTGCTTCCGAGTTAGGTGTTTAAGTAATATTTGCTGAGGTTGTTGCTTCATAGTAGAAATGAACTGGCAACATTTGCGATTTTACTCATCTCTCTCCCACACAACAATGTCCTTTTACGGTTTCCCTTGTTCCCACCTTTGAAGCGTAACTTGGGTTAATTCCTGCTCCTAGCCGAGTTATAATTTCCATCTCAAATCAGCACCATTTGTTCCCTTACCAGCAAAATTATTAACCAGCTATCATCTTCAGAAGTGTGACATGTCGCCTTCGTCAGATTGGAGAAAATGGTTGTTCCTGACCATAGCGCAAACAAATTAGTTAAGGGAAATGAAGCCATATCGAGACCCCAGTGGTGGAAGTGCTAATTTAACAGCGAAAAATTAATCATGACTTTACCAACTCAACACAATTCCTGTTACCCGCACCCGCTGACTAACGCGATTGCCGATTCTAGTTGGAAATTGTATGAACGCTCAGTTAGCTCAAGGTAAACCGCCTTAGTCCAACTCATCTATGCCCTGTTTGTACTTCTATACCACAGTGATAGACTGCAACGGCAGCCGCTTTATTAAGAGAACAGACAGAACTCTGAAAGGGCCTGACTAAAATTGACCAATTGAATTGCGCACTGAAGTGGAGCGAAGGTTGTAATTCTCCGTAGGCGGGAAAAGGAGGGCAGGGGAAAGAGCAAATAAGTACATTTGCTTTGCTTGACTCTGTCTTGGACTGGGTGTACACACCCAGCTCAGGAGCATGGTGACAGCGCAGTCTCGTCGGAAACATGCGTGACTGGGTGTGATGTCATTTTTCGCGTTGTAGTCCTACGGCTGCTGTCCTTTATTACTTAAACCGACTACCCACTAAAATTGAGAGCCTGCATATTTTCCTTTTCTCTAAATGCTCCTTTATTTTCCGCTTATTTCTATGGCCGACTTTGAAGTAGCTGTGGTAGTTTTACCTTCAATGCTTACTTTGCTCATCGAATTTGATCCCACAGGCAATTCTACTACCCTTCCCTGAGAACGATTTACACGGAACTAGGCAACTAGTGCCTAAAAACTGCAATTTCATTAAAGTCGTACCAGCCCAGGACTAGCAAACCAGACCAGTTGTACTAACGACACCATCTTACACATCTGCGTAATGTATAAGGTGTAACTTGCTTTTTCTTGCTTACTTATGGCCGGTGAATATACAGTTTACTAGTTCAAATGCTGTTAGCCGAGGCAGCAAAAAACGATGCCAGTGGTTAAATGACTATGACAACATTTGGTGATGAATGAAGCTGACATTGAACCAAGTTGTAAATTTACTGACGATTATCCAGCAGTAATTATTCTCAGCTTGCAGCATAATAATCCTACTTATGAAAATTTAAATTCTGTATGGAACGCCTACACGGTTTTGACGTCCTTATCGACGGAAAACTAGTTTTGGAATTTTACAATTGCAGCCGCCTTTCTAAGAACGCTGACACAAAAACTTAGCGCATGCTAACAAAGATGATAGCTTTCTATTGGCCTTCCTCCTGGAAGTACTGTTAGAAGTTCCATTGCAGCTGCATTGCTAAGTCGCTTCTAATAGTCCTCAAATGCGATTGAGTAACCGATACGGGAGGTTTGAATTAAACCGACAACAATTTATTGGATGAGATGCTAACGACTAATCGTTCTCAACAAGTGTTTTGCATTAAACAAAGGGAAAACGCATGCCCCAGCCACGAATACAAATACGAAAATCAACATGCCAACTTGAATGACATAGGTCGGACTTGACAAAATTAAAGATGGGTATTTACGAGCCATTATTATAAACACAGTTGAATGCAGCACAGAATGGAAAGTGTCAATGAAATGCGATTTACCTTGTACATGCGTTTCGAGTCACTGGTCTGAAGGAAGATAAGCAAGTCGGTAACAGCTCATTTATCACTTTAACTTAATGCAATTTTCAGGGAAAGAAATCTTCGGCAGAAGGTGAAATTTGAACGTAGGCAAAGATCTTTGCAACCGCATTAATGTGAGAAAATAAACTTCTAGCCTACTACTACTACTACTAGTTGGCCATGTAGAGCCGCTTTAAGTAGTCCTAAAAACGTTAAGACAACATTTGAATCTCCAATCATTAAATAGCAGATGAAATCGCTTACATGACACGTGCCATGTCAAAAGAATGCCTCGATTCCTCACCGGGGACCGTTAGCCTTATATGGAATGAACTGTTAAGTTGAAGTAATGTGTCTAGCAGCAAAACCCGCTTTCCCTCACACTGACATAGGCTTATGTTGTAAACATTCAGTGGAATCCAAATATTTAAATTGCCTGTTCGGAGAGGTAGATTATGCGCTTCACTGTGGCCTTACCTGGCGCTAATCATGCACCACGAACTCCGTCGAATTCCTCCACGCTCTAAGTAGCTAAGTGATACCGGATAGAGAGCTTAATTGATGGCTAGAGTCCAGATGTATCATCTAATCTGAGAAATAACATGCTTCGGTACAATTTACCCATGACAGAGAAAATGGATGAAAGAAAATTAGTCCCCATGGAACTCCAAACAATTTCCCATTTTAGTCCTGTGGATGGAATCCAGTCTGATACAGCATTAGTTTTCTCTGTTTAAAGACACCTAAATCTCGAGAGGTTGCCTTTAGTAAGAGGTTCGCAACATACGTAGTTTCGACAGAAATCATAAAAGTGACAACCTTCTTTTTTAAAATATCTCTTCTTTTCTAATTACAGAATGCCATTTGAAGTATCTGTAAAGGCCATAGGAAGCAGTTTTAGCATATCGAAATCTAAATGAAGCCACTTTTGCTTCTTTACAATCCCCGTGCTTGTAGAAGTTTACCCTCACATTCGCACGCAGACCGACAGTGTGGATAGACCCAGTTCGGACACCGACGTGCATTGGCTGTGTCCTCGCTCAAGGCAGCCAATCGGGAGGCGCGAGACTGGTAATGACCAGATATGGCTAAACGGTAAAGTACATACGCCTTCACGAAGTGGTAGGAGCTGATTGGTTCTCGATCAACCACCGATCTAAGATGGTACCCATGAGTCAGACAGATACCTGGTCATAGTTGCCAATCTATACCTATTTGGCCTGGCAAACAGTGCGACTGGCTCTCTCATCCCGGCTTCTCTCTGCCATTGCCAGACCTCACCGAGAATTTGTCATTGGCAGTGATGTAATACATGTACTGTTGATGTGATATGTTAGAAAGCTTGATTAATACGCCTGCAGAGTCCCAAATTGTTTAAAAAATGATGCTTTTTGTTTGACAAGTCGTTTGTTTATCAGCTTCAATTTGGAGATGATAAAAAAGTCATACAATCCCTTCGTGCGCTGGCCATTAATGTCCTGGATGACTTCAACCCATACATGGTAGAGGTCAATGTAAACCATTTTCCAGCTTATTTTGATTACGGCTTTTACCAAATGATAGAAAGGGTAACATGCGAATGGGAGTTGTTAACTGTTTAATCTATTATAGTTGCTGGACACTTTGCATCACTTTAGTGGATTTTATTTTTTAACTTAGTGAAGTTTCACCTTCATTGTGACACTGATAAGCACTTCGCCTTACCGTTCATGTACATGCGTTGGCGGCCATAGAGATTGGTTTATTAACTGCTAGACTCCACTTCCCATTCTCAGGTCGACATGCTGTTTACGCAACACGTTCAGGTGAAAAATAACAGACTTCACCAGTCATAAGGGACGGACATGCGAAAATTGCGCCTTGTTGCACACCCTTGGCGAGATAGTGTATGAAGTAGCTTGGCCACTTTTCCAAAACATATGCCATGATGTTTAAGATAGTTGAAAAGAGCCTTTCAAACACCTTTCTAGGCGCCACCGTCATGATGTGCACTTCGTGTAATCAACATTAGTGATTACTTACTTGTATTATTATCTGGGCTCTTGAATAGTAAAAGCGTGTGGAGTGAGTTCCTGTCACAGGCATGATTTTTAAGATTATAATTGTGCAAAATTTCTGGTAGGCAAATAAGTACAGTAAATTGGTCCGATGTAGTTAAATTTTTGAATAGGATCGATGAACCCCTTGCCTCTTGTTTATAAAATGGGATTCGTTGTTACGTTGCCTACGTAACGGCTGTACGTAATGCCGTTATGCCGATGAGCGGAACTGCTTACACTGTTTTATTCATTCATGTTAGTACAATTTTAACATTTTGATAATAATTCCCAGTTTTATTATGATGCTTACCAGACACTAAGTGCACAGTAGTGATGCAATGTACTCTTTAGTGGTGTGCCCTTTTTTTCGGAGAAAGTATGTCCATCCGTAGGCTTATATCAGGTCCGCAGCTCCCAGGAGCAGTGATCGGAGGATTCCGAATGAAATGAGCCACCTTTCTGCTTCATCTATCCATTCAGACTTCACAGAGTGGAAATTAAACTAAAAACTCTGAGTTATGACGTAATTTTTCGCAACTACCTCATTTGTATTACACAGGTACATGCACACATATACGATTATTTAAACATGACATCCCTTGAAAATTTAATTACAGATCACTCAATTTCAGCTACTGAGCCAGAACTAAGGGATTAAGTTTATCTCAGCAGCTTCGCTGGAGTTTCAATCAAAGGGAAGCTGATAGCTTAATGCGAAGATACTTCAACCCAGTTTGATCGCACTTCCTCATGCTGTCGCCTAGGTAATATGTTAAACTGAAAAGCCGGTGCTAACATTCAAATAAAAAGACATTTGGACCTACAAAACTAAAATGCATACAGTTTCTGCATTTTCATGACAATGCAGGCGAGCCAAAGCCGTGCGCCGAATGCATGATGCTGAGGTTTATAAGTTTATCAAACAGTTCCACTACACTGCAAATGCTAAGCTAAGGTTCCTCATTAAACTTACTCGAAACAACTTACTTTCTTATATTGTTGCTCTCCTTTGAATTTATTGCCAACTGCCTTGCAATTCAGTTTTCATGATAATGGAGTACATACGCACATACACACACAACTTTCCACCTCTGCCTTCAAGTGACAGGAGCAACGCGTCTTGCATTGTCCTTCAGTCACAACAATAATCTGCTCGAGTGAAGGTCATTCCCTAACCAGTCTACTCTAAAAGCCTGGAAATGTCTGTACACGGGAGGTGTTTTATAGACCAAGCATAACGGCATTCGGGATTGAAGCAGAAAGTAGGTTCTTCACTCTGCAGTAAATTTTATAATCTCACAAGTAGGCTGCCCATGCCCCTGCCTGTATTATTTAATTGCCCAAATTTATAAAGCATGAACATCATGATGAATTCTCAACAATCACAGAAGATTAATCCTCTTACATAAAGTTGCCAATGTCATACTCAAAATATCATTCAGCCGGCTTAGTGCAAGGAGAGCAAAAGTTGGTGGGTTGAGAATAAGAGAGACGAAAACTTGAAGCATCGATGCATATGCACTATTAGGCGTTGGTGGAAAGTACATGGCAATATACGGAGCTAGCGTAAATCACTCCAGCAGAAGTTGAGTAGGTAACAAGATACGTGACAAGTAGTTGCCAAGAGCGAGGCTATTCCTTTCATAATAATCAGTTGCAGAGAAGCAGCTTTTACTGTATCTGCAGTGAGGCGTGACACAGGGAGAATGATGCATTTAAATCAACCTTGTTTTGGAACTACATACCTCCCAGAGTTGCACTTCAGATAGAGACAAAGATGTCAATCTCGATTAGCTTGATGAGATTTAAAAGCTCATTTGCATAAATGAATAACAGAGGCAAGTTTTACAGTCACTTATTTTGAGCTGCATCAAAAGGCAGTTTTGGAATTTACGAAATAACCAATAGGTAAGCCACAGTAGGCAAACCAAATGGTCACCATCGGAAAACAAGGCAATGATTTGGAAATGAAGTAAGAAATTACCGATTATTAAGTGGTTTTAGTCCATCCTAAAAGTTTAGTTGCTCTAACATCATCTTGCAAGCATTAACCAGCAGATTAACATTTGATAGCAGGGCACAATGAATGTTCACATGTTTTCGAATAAATAAAAGGAAGAAATAACTTAATGGACATAAATTTCGAAATCATAGAGAGTCGGTGGTGGCTGCAGATTTTTGTGATCGACGTTGGATAAGCTCGTTGACTCGTTCCCGTTTAACACTCTCAGGCAGGAGGCACATTTCCATCCACCGAGAGAAATTTGCAAACGCTTGATTTGGAATGTCCATCAGAGAAGGTATCACCCGAGTTATCAGTCGAAAAAGCGGCAGGCACACGACCTTGTAGAAGTTGGACTGAAAGTTTACAGAAGGAGTGAGATTGGTCTCTTGAGAGTGGACTTTTAAAGTAATTGCACAAAAGCATACAGTAAACAAGTGTACAAATGGTTATGTAATTCCAGAGTGATTGATGTAGGGTATGAGTGCAAGTGGTGCGTTGCTGCCTACTTTGTGGTGACACTGAATACAAGACAGGTTAGGAGTTTTTTAATGCTCTTTAATGGTGTTGGAGAATGAAGTGTCTCTCATTATTTCAGCAAAAGCTCACCAGATAAGTACTCGTGCGACGTAGCTAAATTGCATTAAATGATAGACGGCATGAGCAATTGTGGTGAGTACCGATCTAATTATGTGTCTGCCATACAACTAAGAAGCTTCCTGCCGTCAATCGTATGATAATCAAACCAATCAATGTTGGCAGGAGACATTACAGCACGGGTTTGGTTTGCATCCGAACACTTGAGGGTTCGAGTATGCATTAAGGAACCAGAGGAAAGAAATGCATCACTCAAACACAACTTATTAGCATTACAGCATTTCACAGCTAAACCCGTAACTTTAAAGTTATTGAGCAATGTAGTGAAGACTACGATTAATACAACCGGAGGTGATCGGTTTATTTGCAGCAGGTCCGACAATAACCACCATGAATCTGCAATGCCTGGTATGACCTCTGTCTATTGGAAGAGCAAGATAATGCTAGCAGTTGAAGGAACCCACATACCACAGGCGGAATATCGCATTTTGGGGAGGTCAAACGTAGCTACACGCCACAATCACCCAAAGCTCAGTCAATAAACACCAGAGTGCTCGTAAAACAGAAAGGTGGCATTAGAATCGCGAAGGATTTTTGCACACCCTCTGGCGCCCAAAACCATGCAAACACCGAAGCGCCTCCATCCACTACCCACTGATTGATTTTGCTGTTGTCAGAACGGCTTACCACAATGCTGCATACCATTCAGCCCTAATTTTCACGCTAATTTTATGTGCGCCGGTGTGTACTATCATCAGTGCTCTTTCAGGCAGCGACGTACGTATTTGCCTTCACATGTGGATCAGTCAAAGTACAAGTGAATGTGTTTGAAAGCAATGCATTGGGTACAAATGACAGGGATGATCGACTCCACTGCAGCAACAACAACAACGACAACAAATATCTGAACAAACGTTATGCAAATCAAATACATCCCTGTCACTTCATACTAAGGTACAGCAATATCATCTTCCGTGATGCCTTTGATAATCACATACCTCGTGATTTTTATTTTAGCAACAACGGCAATTTGTGGAGGGAAAGCCGCCAATATGATCCAGCTATTTTGCAGTTCATGTGTGACATTAACGCTTGCATTACCGGATGGATCAGTTTGACTACCTCATCAAAGCGCAATCTGCAACTTAATAAAAACATTTACAACAATAAATTCAGTGTGGCCACGTGCCATAGCGTGACAAATAAAATAGTTCGCTCTGTGACATCTGATTCAGCTAAGAAGATCTGGGTGTCACAAATGCAGGAAATCAGTAGTAGACGTGTTAAGATTGTATGAACTACCAATGAGCACTTTTAAGAGTACCCTGGCATTAGAGGAGAGACAATTTTTTTGCAACCCTAGTTGAATCGAGCGCTAGATGTTGCAAAGAATGCCTATAAAAACACGATAATCTAAAGGAGAACATTGCCATGGACTAGGATCGGTTTGAAATGAGTTGGGATGACATGTCTGCAGTCTGAAGTGCTTCTCAGCACAATGGTGCATGCAATATGCAGAAGCACTCACTTCACGAGTCCTTAAAGTATGATAGGTATCAGTGAACGACTGTCTTGGTGTAGTGAGAACGAGAGAGAGTGAGAGAAATCTTCCCATAGAGAAATTTCACACAAACATTTTCTATCGAGGATGCTGTTCCCCACATTAGACACTCCCGTTACAGGTTTTAAACTTTCTTAGTATCAAATATTTAAGTCTAATCATGAAAGAACGGAAACAAAGTGTGCATTTTATTAGAACAAATGGCAGTAAACTGGACTGCCACCCATGCGGCCCACAGTGGTCTCCTTATGTATATGGAGTAAAGGCAAAAATATCAACCTCCATTGCAATATTCAAGATAAAGCCGCTAACGTCCGACGGTCAACAATGCCACCCACAGACCAGTAGGAGTCTGAACATACTCAAAATGGGTCGTTAGGTCTTCTTTTCACTGTGGATTGATAATAGCTGCCTTAGGATAATATCCAAAAAAACTTAACAATCCTCTCTTAGCACTAAGTAAAGACTGCAGTTCCGCTTAAAAAACTCGCTAGTCAAATGAAGGTTAAGTTATTTGCGTATGATTTCCAATTTTATACAACAAATTAGTTCAGATAGTGACCTAATGTAACACTTTGATATGTTGACTGATAAACAGACTTGAAGAGAATCTAATTTTGATAGAAAGTTTTACCCAAATCCTGTAATTTTTGACCAAACTCGGCTTACTAACGCTACAAGTCAAGACAAAACTTTAAAGAAGGGCCTTATCCTAGTCGCCGTTGTCAGAAAACCAAATGATAGAGTTCAGACTTTAACGCTGCACTATTTGAGTCTCAGAAGGAAATCAACCTCTGTAGGTGCCCGCAACCGTGTCTATGGAGGTGCATACGCACAATCGTATGCAACCATCCATATACATGAAAGGAAGCGGCATTTCTGAAGAACGATTGAGAAAGAGTGCAACAGAAGGCACGCAATGGGCATAACATGAAGCTGACTGCAACAGCGTAATTGCCAACTGCCAATGTGGCAGCTCTGCCAATAACCTGCCCTATTTTGTCCGTCTTGCTTTAACCCCTCCACTACCTAGTTATACTGCTTGATGGAGCATTGGTGAGAGGTTTGGGCTTAAACTCAAAGCTTCTTTCAGTGTACCTTAGGCTAGACACCTTTTATTCCAATCAAACGCTGCACCTTCAAAGTAGCCGATTGAACTGTTCGATCCACAAGTTTTATTGCATAATTTTTCCATTAGAAATTGTTCCTTTTCAAATGCCTTTAAGTTTCTTATTCACACAGAATGCAGTGCAAAGAATAGGCCCTTCTAGTGCATAGTATAAGCCCCAAGTGGTGTCATGTTAAAAAGGTGTGATGATATTGCCGCAAATAGCTAACAAACATACTTCTCAAACTCAGATAAGCTTTTACAAAAATGCGACAAGTTATGAAGGCTTGGATAGAAAATTATTAGACCAAAGTGAGTTAAGTCATAGAGCGCCGGAATGGAACGAAGACCTTTGTTAGCGTTTACGATTCCTGAAGCGTCATTTCTTCACCTATGTTAAAAGGGCAAACGTCAAACATCCACCTACATCTTGTGAACTTATTGCGGAATAACATGAAAGTGCTTGCCTTGATGGTAGCTCAGATACACAGGCCTTTTATAAACCGTCATGTTCTGGGGTAATGGCACCATGTTTCTAATAGTAATATTAATAATAGCTTTCCGACCATATATTCTGCACCAATGGCCTATTTTTTCCACAGCGGCATACTTTATTTCCATCTTCGGGGCGATTTGGGGCGTTGCAAAATTGCCTTTGCAACACGCTTGAAATTTGAACGGGGTGTGACTTAACAACTTCGAAGGAAGGATAGAGTTTGGCTTCTAAACCACGCGTCACCCCACCGAATGAGTCACGCATGGCAGACGGGACTCAAACAGGGGCGGTGCCACGACAACTTAATGTGAACTTAAAAGTGTCTAGCATGAGTTTGAGGCATATCTAAAACAGCTAAGGTGGCGGGCCGAGACCACAGCAGCACCACGAGTTACTGGCCTTGTCCAGATAACGACACAAGCCATCAGAGTGGCGTCAGAAAGACACGCTATCTTAGTTGTGGCTACAATGCCCATCGGGGGGCTGTTATAGCTCACACCAAATTTGAAACACTCATACACACCCAAGCAACGATGGCTTGATGCTAAACGCAGTTTACTATAAAATTATACTTCTGAAAAAGAAACCGATCTGAGGGAGAAGTGATAGGTCTAGTTAAACGTGACCCGTGGTTGTGTGTCGTTGGCAGTCGAATTACCTGCATTTCTGGAATTTGGTAATAGAGATCACGATTCATTAAGTCCATTGGGATGAGGCCGTTCCTTCTCTCTTCGTCTCCCTTAAATGGGAATGAAGCCTCAACCTTAATGTACAGGTTGGTATGGATTCACTCATTTATTGAATGATTCGATCACCTTTTATATGCATAAATAAATAAAAAAACTAAGGTACAGGACTATGCGGGAAGCTAATCCATCTTTAAGAACTAAATGCCGTGTTTAATCGCATTTTATGTCCTTAATTGTTAAATTTGTGTAAACGGTACAGCCATACAAATATGAAAGAAGCACTGGGGTTAATGCAAGTGCTTCAATGCCTACCTGTGCCCACATTTCTTCCATGACGAGGAGAACGACCTTTTTATGCACCTCCCAAGGTTTGTACATCGAGCATAAATCTGCAACCGGTAGTGCAATGGCCACTGTCGCCATTCTAAGGAGAGAGAACGTTTGGAAGGCAGACAGCTAAAAAAAATGACTAGTGCAATTCATTTAACTTACAGCCAGTCAGTAAAAAACGTACCAGAATACCAGACACTCCTCTACGCTCTTTCTACTCCTCTTTGCCCAGCCTGTCTTTACGGTGAACTACTCCACTTACCATCAGGGGACTAATTATAGTCCACCCTTACCACGATTGGATGTTTCTTAACCAAATGCTAGTGAGATACGGCCAATAGCTTTGGTTAGGTTTTTTTGGTCGAGTACGCAAAAGTTTGTGACGTATACTAGTTGCGACACAAAGAGATGTCTTGAAACGGCAATCAAGCAAGGCAACTACTGAATTAGTGGTGTTGGCTACTCACAATAACTAATTAAAGTGATAGGAGCATATCATGAACTCATTTCAACTATAATGTGTTACTCGGAATCAGCGTCAGCTTCAGCGCTCCCTGGAGAATTGACGTACCTGTGATCCTTGTTGTCCCAGTCGATGGCGCCACGCTTATCCAAAATGTCCACCACTACCTCCTTCGAGGCTTCCAATCGACCAAGATCAGTGGACAAGATTGCGTGTTTTATTATCATCAGAATCTGCATAAATAATTTATGAAAAACGAAAGTGCATCGTGAAAGTATTCGCCAGTGACCTCCACCCCACCACTACAATCTGGTTGTGTATTATAAATAAAACAGTGGTAAACGGTCAAAAGGTTATACTATGCACCCAAGTTTATCTCTGCAAGAGTGCAGCTTAAAAATTCGTGATATTTGAACGCGGACAAATTCGGTTTTATTGCGGACGAGATCGAACTATCGAGATGGAATGATGGAGAAGATAAAATAGCAAAGAAAGGATCATTTTTATAAAGAACCTGCACTCGGGAAAAAAGTATTTCAGAACAAGCTTCAAGGATTACAAATATTATATCCTTCTCTAAAGTTAATTTTGAAGGAATGCGGAAAAGTACAAATGCATTATCCTTCAAAAGGCTCCCGACCTGATGTAAACAAGTGGAAAGCCTGGCGCAAAAACCTTCGGCATTTCATAATTGGAGGATTTTAAAATTACTTGCATCCGAAAGAAGACCTTCGGAAAAACAAATCGTAGTCGCTATTGTGTTTAAATTTGACAGACCACCAATCTAAAATAGTATGAACCTTCAATCATGGACAGCAATGTAATAAATAGTCTCCCAACCAATACCAACATTGGGGTTTTATGCAGTTATGCTCTATTTTCTGGAAAGTTTTAGTGTTTTGAGACAAGAAGGGTGTAATTACCACCTGGATCTTAGTTCCATTCTCTCTTAGCCCATGAGCTTCGGACTCTGTATCCTCCTGCCGCCTTCGGAGGGAGCCGTATTACAACAGTTAGGCGAATGAACTTTGAAGATGAGTACGAGGCAGCGCCAAAGGTACTTATTTATCTACCAAGGAATGCCAATCTTTGCATCCCACATTTCAGACCTTCAATACTCGTTGAGAAAAGGAGTGACGAAAGGGAGGAGAGCAAAAAAATTATAATTATTGAATCTTCGCTTCCCATTCATTTGGCGGCCTGGAGAAACAAATCCTTTGAATGGTAAGAGGTAAAAGCAATGGCCTGATAATTTAAATACGTTGCAAAATGTAGACATTCACGGAACCAAGATTAATGTAATGGTGCAGCATTGCGCACGACAGAACCTCCAGGAAGCAAATCCAAGATCGAGTGGATCGAGCTTAAGTGCAAGTGAGTTAAAACTTGGCGATTATAGTAAAGGGTGGACTTGTAAAAGTTTCAAGAGGTAAGCATGTACTAAAGTGCTACAATGGCTGATCGAAAATAAGTTTCTAGATACGATCAAGCTAGTTCCATAAACCAGCAAAATGTTTGAAGAAGAACAAAAACTGTTTAACGAATTATGCGAAAAGTAAGATCGGAAGACGACATAGCCATTTATTGTCCTACTTTCCAAAAGTTTCCACTAAATAAGATAGTTTGAGGAAAGTGCAACTGAAATGGAGAGGAACTAGAGGTCTAGATCTGTCAGAACAGCTTAACTCCTCACAGAAAAGTACAGCACCAGGGTTACACCAGGCAAAAGAAAAAAAGGACTGCCTAAGACAACAGACTCAAGTCCCTTCCCTCGGTCCAGTGTCGTGAGCAGAAGCGACAGGTGCGGATCTGTATTCTCCAGTTTTGCTTATTGCAGTGACAGACAGATAAATGGAGCAGACTTGCTTGACAAATGTGTTAAAATGAGCAGAATTTACGCTGTGGGCATCAATAACAGGTGTCTATTCTGTATTCTGTAAAGTCTGGTCGATTTACCTTCACAAAAAATTGCGCTTTGTCATACTTTTTGGGAGGCCTTTAAGTTAAACATAAAAAACCTTCTTTGCCCGTGGCTATCTGGTTAACTTACCCACTTGCTACCGGAATAGATTTGGCACATTGTTTGTTGCCAGTTAATAAGTTGATTTACAAATGAAAGTGGAAGTGCATTCCATTACAGGGCTTAATTGAAAGGTTACCACCTTTTCAAGCTTAAAATTTCGACAATCCAACAGTCTGGATAACATTAAGGTCAAAGGTAAGCTGATTAAATGATTCGTGGAATACATTATTATGAAACCATTTATGGTTTCCCAACAAAATAATACAGGTTTATGCGCCTTTTCAGGCCGAAGTGGTCAGAAGAAAATTATTTGACAAAGGTCAAGAGATGGGTGTACTTTAACAACGCTATTGAGAGAGTTTAAATATGCGAAACCGAACAAAGTAAAGAAGCGGGTCCATAAAAATATCCAAATTAGATTTACCTCATAGTAAGACGTTCCAGCAACGTGAGCGAAGATTTGGTTTCCAGGTTGCTGTGTAAGAATAATGGCAGTGCATGGAGTTTAACATTGAATCAAACAGAACTATTTAGCACCATAATGTAAATATTGCCTTTGTTAATAAGAAAAAAATAATTCCCTTCAATCATAAGTTAAAGCTTCTCTCAAGGATGTGCGCTTGTAGCTAGCGTTGTGGGCAAGCCAATCAACTAACCTAATACTTTGACTACGCCTCCACTTTTATCCTTTCTGCAGTCACGAGACCGCTAAAGCCTACGCTAAGGTGAGGAGAAATTGAAGCGATCAAATGCGTACGTGTGGGAGCCTAAGAGTGCAACGTCAGACGCTGCATTTCATAGTGCCCAATAGTTCATGCAGGGCATCTAGTCGCTCTACTAAATGAGGCATAAGTAGAGAGATGAAGAACCTGGAGAATGGTGAGGGTCATATTGAAGTGATGATGCTCGAGAATTGAGGTCGAGTAGAGGGTGGCCAGTGGTGTGCCCTTTTTGCGTTGATAGCTGTTGTCTGTTCCTCGATGGTCAAGATCATGGCACAGGGCAGCGATGAGGATGCACAGCTTCTAGAGTGAAGCGATTCTAGTAAATTCCAAAGAAAACTCACTTCGACTTGAGTGAAGCTACAGTCCTCCCTTTTGATCTCTACGTAGGCACCGTGAGCTACTGAGAATCCATGGTACCAGTTGTGGTAAATCACGTCACGGTAGTTCTTTCTTACGGTCAGTGTAAATCGAATGAGAGTCTGGAGATCAATCCTGAATGAACATGACAAATTGTGCGCTGACAATCTGATGTCATTTTAGGGACAATTTTTACCTCAGTGGAATTCATTTGAAAGCAATTTATGTTATGCTATCTTTTATAAAGACGGCATCCAAACGTTCTTTTCGTTATGCGATTATTAATACAGATAGTTCAAGCTTACATTGAAAGAAATGTTTGGGAGTTTTCTACTCACAGTGCTAAGGTTGTAGTTGAGGAAATAGCAGTTTCCCTAAGGTTGTATATCCATATCGCATGAATTATGAGTTGTGGTGGCAGTGAAACTACTCTGCAATAAAATTTTACTTGAAGGATAAAGGAGAAGGACGTGCTCCCTTCCATCAGATATGAAAAATTTACTCGACAAGGAGGTTGTATTCTAATGTAATTCAATGATCATTTGTAAAACTGACACTTCTGCCACCATTTTGGTGATTCTGAACTCAAAGCGGTTCAAATGCTCTTACAATTCCAAAGCTATAAAAAGTTATCAGCAGCTGATCCCATGCTCACTAAACACAGAAGGGTATAAATGCAAAGGTGCTTAACTGTTTCCATACAGGCCAGAGGATTGGAAGAAAGCACTTACACAGATTTACCAATAACATCATGAACCATGTAAATGAAGGCTGCCGGCATTTCTTCACCAGGCATATGCCACGGCGAAAACAATGGTCTAAAAATGAGTGCGAAAAAACTCCATTTAGTTAGTGCCGGTGTGGAGTAATGTTGCACTTGGATTGAGTATCACCCAACCATCAATACCAAACAATATGCAATTCGATGGAATGCCCAACTGGGTGACATATCCATCATATATGGCAAGGAGAAGTTGACTTTGTAGTTACTCCGTAATTCCAGGAATGCTGTCGGGTATTTCACGTGCAGAGTACTCCACAACATCACTATCAGAGGCGAGGTTGTGATGGAGCATAATCTCCATCGTTATTCGACACTTTTGCTCTGATCGGAACATTTTTTCGTACATCTGTAAGGGTAAAGAAGCCGCATGGCTGGGAGGGGGGGTAAATGTAAGTCAAGGAACTGAATAAAATGGTTATATAAGTGTTGAATTCTGCAAAACTCTGCCTGACGATGTCAATTGTTCCTGACTTATCTTGCTCACCTGGTGGATTGACGAAACTTGCCCTATCTTTCAGCTTTTGAACTATTAGAGTAGGTTGATGTTAAACCAAGCATGATAGCCCTTATTGCAATCAGATTTATATTTTAGAAAACATTTAACTAACAAACTTACTTTTGAAATGTAAAGCACGAGTCCACAGAAGGCCGAAAAGTCTTTGATATTTTCCACATCATTGGTGTCGAATTCACCAGGTGTCTTATTAAAGAGTTGTAGCACAGCCACCACTCTAAAATGAGGAAAGCAAGACGAAGGCATGATGAGGAATGCCAAATATCTCTAAGCTAATGCATTTGAAAAGTTCAATTTCGTGCAGCAAATCTAAAACGGTCATAAAAATTGGTTTTTAAAGATCGGTAGTATTAGAGAAACATATTACAAAGGGTAAGCGAGGCGATCATCACCGTGTGATCAAAAAATGATCCATGACTAAGTTGAAGCAATTTTACCTTGGCTATCAAAAGTATTGACTTGGTAGCCATAATGAAGAGGTACCGTTCCAACCTACTCATTTCTCACTTTTATTGGAGCAGTGACCATGTTGAAGATTGGAAAGTTTTCACTGAAAATTCCCTCATGGTGGTGAAAGTCAGCGTTTGACTGAGGATCGTTTGTCACCACACATTCGCTCGTATGTACTGCATGACCAAGTACTCCAATGTTGAGAGGAACTCTTAAAGGAAGTTTATTACTTTGTCGTTCCACCTCACTTTAGAAATGTTATGACTACATTTTAAGCATAGCTTGCCTAGCCACCCACCTAATCGGTTCCACATTTACGAAATTGTTCCCGTGAAGATCACCATGATCAACGATGGTGGAAATGAGTTCCTGCTTTTCCAGATCGACCAGAAAAAGAGCACACTTTTCAGCTTGAACTATTTGCTTCGCATAGGTCTGAAACAACCCGGAATATTAGGCCCATTCTGCATATTGCTAAGTACATCCCTGGCAGATGACAAAAACTGAAATTTTAGATTTAACCACCCGAAAACTGCTGAGGCAGAGGAGTAAATATTACTGAAGGTGAAACTTGCCATGATTATGTTCATCACAGCATCCATATCCATAATTTGAGAAAGCACAATTCTAAACAAGAATAATAGTTAAACAAAACAACAAGCCAAATTACAAAATGAGATGCACTAAATTGGGCCACCTCACCCTGCCATCTTTTTACTGAGGATGCTGTACGCCGTGATGGAGTGTTCAACATTAACCTTCTAAAGCATGCAGAACGAAACAATAAGAATATGTAAAAAAGAACGATATATTCCGAAATGGAAACTTCTTTTTACCTCTTTTAGTAGCATTAGAGTCTGCATCGCCAAAAGAGTAGAGTGGATGAGCTACAGGAGGGAGAGAAATAGCGATAACTAGTACACAAACGGAAGCCACAGACACAAGGGAGGTCTGTGACAGAAAAGGTGCAGAAACAAAGGACAACCTTTACGGTTTTATCATCGAAGGGGGGCTGGCCCTTTAATCGGAGTAATTCGATGACCCCTTTAAACAAAGAATAACGATTGTAGCGATTGGACTAGCAGGTTAATAAAGGAACATAAATCACCCTCTGGATGTAAAACTACAAGACTACCAACCAAATGGGAAATAAGAGAAACTGACCAAATACATTTCCATTGATTGAAAAGAGGGGATATGCAATGGAATGCTTCGCTTCGACGTCATAGAACAGTTTATCTTTCTCCCATCTAACGTCCTACAATGGAAGCATCAAAACCGTATTTTACCTAACATAAACAACAAAATCAATCCCGAACTGATTGACTTTATTTTACAGTAACTGAGACAAAGTATAAAGCTGCTTGCATTGACGAAGTAGTAAATGAATGCAAGGCTAAAGATAGTAATGTTCCTCAAAACTCGAGGTTAACCGCTATCTCACTAGATATAACAGTTTTTATACTACTGAACTTTGAAGTAAATCATGCTGCTAAACTAAACAAGATGAAGAAATGCCAAAAAATATGACTGCATGAGGAACGCACCCGCATAACAAAGTTGGCAATAATCATATTGCCCGACCAGAAAGCCGCGGTAAAGGGAGTACAGAAGGTGCTTTTTTGAGATGGAAGTTGGTATGCGAATTGACTGAAACGATTTAACATAGTCAGAAGACTAGTTTCGGTCTCTTCGGGCACAGGAAGAGAGCCTGAGAAGAAACTGCTACTGAGTGAAAGGAGTAACATGCAAAGCAGAAGGTGGATACCTACTGAATTATCAAATAGAGCGAATAAAGGATGTATAAAAAAACCACCATCATAAAGAAACCACAGCACAATAAAGTGACACCAATATTATGAAGGCCTACTCTGTGCCCATCAACTGAGCCATTTTAGTGATACGCTTCTCAAAATTAAGGCCCATTCGTGTCATGCAAAAAAGCCCAGAGTTGACAACAAAAATCAGAGGAGGTATTTCCGCAAACAGGACATATCAGTCGAAGGAGGAGCTGAGATTGACATACAAACCTAGAACAGGTGCTCTTAAGTAGGCGAACATCATCGTCCTTCTCCCGTAAATGCAAGTGGACAATATCCACATCTGCGTCTGGAGAAAAGAAAACAGATGCACATAATAGAGTGTGGTCTCATTAAAAGCAAACAGACCAACATGGTGCCATGTTTTTACGCCCATATGCGGATTGTCCTTTCGCTTAAACACGATAACCAGGAAAACACCTAAGTGCCTTATAAGGATCTAACAGATAGTACAAAATCAATCGGTATTGGTTCGCATCTGTATAATTTTTGAATGAAACTTACACCTTTGCTTTTATGATCCCTCCCAGTCTTGCCTCTAGCACTTACTTTGATAAAATGAAACTCCTACAAAAATGCTGTTTTTGATAGCGGCTTCGGGCATAACTTGGGAGCTATAGTAGTGGCAGCGCCAAAGAATCCACCCACAAGTGAGAGCACTATCGCTTTTGGTTGAAGATGTGATGCACCGAAGTCGCCTAACGGGAATGTACCTTCCATTGTGACTTAATCTATTGAGTTTCTGTGCAGTGGCCAGGGTCGAAAGGGCATATAGAATACAAGCATTTCCGACTACACATAGAATGCATATAAACCCATAAATAAATTGAAAAAGTCACTTTGCATGTTGCAGATTCTGACGAAATTTTCATAAAACACCTCGCAATTGACAGCCTTTTAAGAAGGATTACTTTTAATGCGATGCATTGCAACGGGAAATACCCGGGGGCTACACTTATTTTACCACGATTAGTTGGAAAGTTCGAAGTTAAACTATTACCTCAGTGCATGCTATCCATGCTACCAGTTTCTAATGCCTTCAGAAGGTCTCACGCACTTCAAAAAGTCCCTTGAAATAACCAGCGGACTACATACATTTTATCAGACTTTACTCGCAAATGCTAATTTAAACAAATAAGGAAACACGGGCAAAAGTGCGTTTTTGACCTACGTTCGGTGAGGACGGAGGTGGTTGTCCGAATGATTTCTTGCTGGGAGTACTGGCGCTTAATAATGCGCTCAATGAGGCGTCTCATGTTGTCGGGCAAGTATGACATGCTATCCAGATCCAGTGAATCAATGCTCGCCTTAGAGATGCTGCTTAGCTTCTTCCTTGGGGTAATCGCTAGTTGAGAGGACGTCACTATAGACAGTTCGCTGCGGGCAGCAAAGGAAGCCAGGCGAACACCTTTTCCGATGTCATCTGGATGCGCATCCTCAAAAGAATAACCTAAAGGAAAAGATAGCCAAGTCAAGGCCAAAAATAACTTCCCTTGGCATAGCAAAAAATTATTCCCTCATTCCCCACTTTAATCTCAGTGGTTGAAAACACGTGAAAGACCAGTAACTTGGTGGCCATTTGAAAAGGTAGAATGGCAAATAAATAATTATTATAAAAGGAACATATTGACACTTGAACTTAGATTCTCAAGTATTTTAGTCATCCAAAGCCTAATCGCTTCAAGAAAAAATGGGCTCACACCTGCTAACGGCTCTTCCTCTGTCAGTTGAAAATTCTGCGGAAAGTTAGGTGGTTTAGCAGTAGTTGAGGCGTGGGAAAAGGCAATGTTTTCAGGTTGCCTATTAATCTTCTTTCGTGGTTCACCGGATGCAAAAGGCTCAACAGTCTCATTGTAGTTTTCCTCCAATGCACTAGGGAGGTCGCGCTGGTTCACAAAGAGCCCCATTGACTTTGAACTGTCTGTTTTGGTCTTGCGGCTACAAATGGTCGAGTCATCTTTCTTTCTGTACTGTGACATAGTCATGGTCACTCTGTTGATAGATGGTGACTTTCTTGTTGCAAGATGGTTGATTACGATGCTTCCTGTGGGTCGCTTGATCGGCTTATAGTGTGCTAGGACAAAAAATATGCCTTTCAAAGAGAGGCTGCTTTGATAAAACGATAATCTGAGGAAGCAGACGAAAACTTTGAAGGTTGTCAAAAAGAAAACACTGCTTATAATTAGAGCGCAGTTTTATGACCACGAAGAAGCATATATCCATATTAATGACTAGGGATCTCAAACCTAATTTTAAAAGTCATGTCAGTAGAATGTGACAGAACTTCCTTAACTTCACATGCTTTTTAAAATTTCGATAAAGTGGTTCAGCTCAACTAAGATGATGCAAAATAAAAGTTCAGCTTCATTGCATACACCCTGAAAGGTTTTAATGTACTCAACACTTTTTAGCGTCCCAAACAATAGCTGAGCATGAAGAGGACCACAAAAAATTCCAAGATTATTGAACTGGTACAAACTTAAAATAGGAATTTAATTCCAAGTAAGAAAACTGGCACCGAATATGATAACAAGGGTAATAAAAAATAAGGAATTGGCTGTCACGGAAAGGCCTGCATTGCATAAATTAAAGTCGATTTGAAATAAATGGCTTGAAAATTCGATGCCTTTAACTGACTTCAATGTTTATAAGCCTTTCATATGAACAAAGATGTCTCACAAGTCACTTGTTATGTCATAGACAAAAAATCTTGCATGAAATTGCCAAAGGAAAGATACGACAACCCACAATAAATGTCAAAAAGACATACTCAGTGTAGCGTATTATCTTCGCAAAACTTACTGGAGCTTTCATCCTTTGAATCCGAATTGCCTTGAGGTATACACAAACCCTCTTTTAGCAATGTTACGAGTTTTGATTTTTCAGAATTGCTCAAGTGATTAAGAACAAATTCCGTAAACAGATCTGGATTTTCGATGAAAAACGAGGAGGCCTGAGCAAACGTTACCATCACATCGAGTCAATTTACTGCAAAATAATTAAACATGAATAAAAGCAACAGTAAGTTGGGAATTCAGGCAAACGAAATTAAATTCAACACAAAGACTCGGGATCATATCAATCGTGAGTGCTATGAAAACAGTTTCACCCTTGACAGCTATAGAAAGAGCTTTGTTAGTAAAATTAATTTAAGATGCTGTAGAAATGAGCAATTGCTGGTCTGGAATCAAGTTTTGAGCGTTTGAGGTATAGTTGACAGGGAGCTTTCACTGGCAATGAATAATGCGCTTCAAGAGGATAAGTTTGAGCCTGACATATATCTTTACCTCATATTTTTAAAGGGCAACGCATCACTGTTAATAAAAGGTAAAATTTTTCAGCATGCTTAATAGATTAAACTCACTGAACTCACAATGCTCAAGAAAACATACCAAGTCATGCTTGAACTTACTAGACTTGTAAAATCTCCCCAAAAGATGTTAATGCAGCATCCCCAGGACGCAATCGAATATGGTTAATTTAAAGTACCGCTAGGGCGTCAGGCTACCGGCAGTTATTGGCCGACCTTGGAAGCGCTATAGGACCAAAGGAAGAAATAAGATTTTTGCATTGAATCAGAAGCAAGTAATAAAACCAAATGCTTAATATAGCGTTTTTATTTGGAGTATGCTGTTCGATGGTCGTATATGGTAACACTATCGGATTAAACATGCGACAACTTCTGATATTATAATAAAATTTTTAAGTTGGGGTTTTTTAGAAAGATTAGTCTTAAACATTTGTCTCATGTTATTAAGGATCATTACAGGCCATCTAACATGGTTAAAATAAAATACAGGTTTATCTCAACTCCATATCCAATGTGACATTCCAGGATTTCCTTGAAGACAGAATAAATGTATTCAGCAAGAGGAAGGGGGTTTTGGTTGCTGGTATGGCCTAGATGTTGTCCTATTTAAGTGACCGCAACCGAAACCAACAGTCAAACGCATAGTGTTACACAAATATGAAAAATTATAAAATTAAATGAGAGAGCAATCGAAATTACTGAATAAATGGCTGTGAAGCCATACATTGGCCATGAGCCTGTAATCGTATCTCTTCTGTTGAATTCACATCCATGCACTAACAAGGCTCCATAAATGAAAGTGCTTTAGAGAGAAAATTAATCGCCCGAAACCCTAGTTTGGTAGGCAGTCATACCTTGATGATGCACAGAAAAGATGAGAGGCCACCGGAATGTATAAAGTCCATGTTCCATGGTCTGCAGTGGCTAAAGTGCCCGTAAAGTTAAAGAAAATTTTCACTTTGGGGAGCTATCCTCGATGCATCTCTTGGCAGCCCTCTAACACCCCCTATCACAGCGAAGACTGAATTTTCTTGTGTGCAAAAAGGCATTTGATACTGACATCATTGTTACATTTCACTGCATTCTGGTTTCCACCATAGCTGCGAACCGCATTGGGGTGGGAGAAATACACTGGCTTCACTCTGACCAGGATCGGAATATATTCAACAAGCGGGCCATCCCGTATCCCCATTGTTAGCTATAAGGAAATCGAGATACAAGCACGTTTGGTTGCTTAAAATTGAGATGTAAAATAGCCTAAAGATGTTAGTGTGCGGTATTTAAATTTCCTTGGATCATTGTTTTCATTTTGGTGCTACCCGGCCTTCACCCATCTAGGGTTCATTTTGCAAGTAGGAGCAGTGAAGGTATCGCTTGTTTACTCGACTAGCAACTTCCCAAAGTTGCCGTAGATACGTTCGTAACAAACTCTTTCAGACAGTTCAAGTCCAATATCGCTTCAGCTTCTGATAGCGTTCTTGCAGGACAGGGAGATAGGATGTTTGTCTGAGTTAGGCGGTCTTTGACCCCTTCCTTGGGAGTCCTTACGTATTTACCTATCGGCAACGGGTGCCGCTCCCATTAATGCTGGGTTCCTAGCCTTCACCCCAGTCGTGATAAATTAAAGCAGCATGGAAGAACATATTTTCCTGACTTACGGAAAGGTTGAGAGGCTACTGATAGAGTGCAAAGTTCCAACTGCAGGGACTGAAGTCCAATGGCTGCATTGCAGGCGTATAACTCTATGCAATATACTTGATCCTCTGAACGCAAATAACCCATAGTTTTGTTCGACTACACTGAGGTTTAAAGCATTCAATTTTGGGAAATTACTCCTCCTCTGCAGCCGCCCTAGTTTTGCCTAGAGATGCGGTTACGGCCACAATAATATTTGTTCATGTACAGACGAACTGGAAGGTTGCATACACGTTAGAATGCCACCCAGAACAAAAATCAAGGCTATGGAGACTGATGAACCAAAATCATCAAGTTATAAGTGCAGCACTGATGCACCAAGCCCCAGGAGTGATGCGATCCATTAAGTTGATGACTATTGACCCTAATTTCCGCCAAATTCAAGTGCCACACTGCGTTTTGGAGGAAGCATAAGCACAATCAAGAGAAGGCCTCATCTCGCGGGGACACTACAGCCAGCGGCTACGCGGCCGAATGCATACTTGCTTGACGCAGCAAGGCACCGGTATCCGCGCTGTTGGCTTTTGACTCACATGCTACATAATAACAAGCCAAATGACCTAAGCTTAGTTAAGATCATTCACTCACAATTCCTGGACGAATCGACAAGAGACTTCAAACCACCAAAACCTCCCACTTGCCTCGAACTGGGGGAGAGGCGAAGCTCCTACACCTCACGTCGAGAAGAATAAATCGGATTGTAATGGATTAAATAAGCATGTATTTTAGGTTGGAAAGTGGTTAGTGGGAAAAAGGGCACTGAGACAGACCACCACACATTGAAGGGGATTGACATAAGCGCAGATCCGCATACACGTAGCTACGCTGATAGCACAGAATGAAAGAGCAAGCAGAAAGAGGAACGCATAAGGAGAACACAATGTCTTAGTCAATCTTAATAGCCGCGTAAATCTTCCGCAAAAAGGTGAAGGCCGAGAAGAAGCCAATTGTGCCTGTGAGAATCCAAAATGTCGCCGTGAGAATAGAGCAGTAACCGAAGTAAAGCAGTGTTGAGACAAAACTCGTGATCTCCAACTGAAATGTGCGAACAAAAAAGATGAATTTAATCAGCCGAAGGATCTGATACAGACATAAGGATACTAAACGCACCCGCGTTGCAAAGTAGTATATGGAGTAGAGGAATAGGTAGACTGCTGCTCCACCGGAGGTGATAAACGATCTCCACCACCAATGGTAGTCCTTAAGAGTAAGCACAGATAAGTGACCCCAACGTTGGCGAAACCACACGCAAATACACAGTGTTGAAGAAGTCCAACCAATGAAACGCCAGATCCAAAGGTATCACTTGTCAAAATTTTTAAGCAAGTTAAACAGCAAATGCACTTGGCAACGACGTGACAGCCATCTAGCGAAAGCTTGAAATGACCACGACAAGATTTTTAACGATTCTACATCACAGGGGCTAAACATGTCGCCCACATGAATGTTGGGTAGTCTCGCTAAAATGATTGAATGGCAGTGTGACAGATGACTTTCATAAAAATTTAACACATCAACTTGACAAGTCAGGAAACAGTGCACAACCCACCTCACTGCACAACTGGAAGTAGGTCGTCACAACAGCAACCTGAGCACAACTGATGATGAGAATGACGAAGACAATAAATAGAAATCCAAAGAGGTAGTAGATTTGTCGATTCCAGAGAGCCTGGGGAAGAGAGAATGGGGCTATTGATGATTCTTGGTGGAATAACGTGATCGCATGACTTTACATGGTATGTATGCATTACTAAAAAGGTTGACTCGAAGCGGAAAAGGCAAGTCTGAAAAAGCAGATTGCGATTTCCCATTCAACGCAAAAACTAAACACCAGCAGGGGTGATACGTCACAATAATAGTGAGAGATAAGAACAACTTCTAGCTCACATTGAAAATGAAGAACAGCTCGATAAAAACACTACCGAATGGCAGAAGTCCACACAACATAGTTCTGAAAGAGAAAAAGAAGCAAATTATCAGTTTTATTGTGTTGGTTACGGTCTGGCAGCGGATTGCTTGCATGGAAACAAGAAGTATCCATTCCTCCTCTCAAAGAGACACAAGCAACCTGCAAATTCCACTTATATGAATTGCTTTGCCTTCAGAAACACAGGCATAGTTCTAGTCACCCTAATTTGTACCTCGCTTTACTTATTTCACATGTTAATGACCAGAGTCAAGAATAAGGATGAGTCACCTCCGGCAGAAAGAGCAATAGGAATCTACGAAGATGGCAGTATCCATAGTTCATGAATGCTAGGTAGATTTGCCAGTGAAATGAAGCTGTGGATTATCAAACAGAATAGAACGTCAGTCTGGATGGTTAGTTTTGACGGTGTCTAACCGAGCAAAAGTTAGGCGCTTGTCGGGATCTCAGTTGTAATCGCCTGTCCTTTGGACAAAAATCCTAGAGAACAAGGTTACCTAAAGTCCACAACGACAACGCGCAAGAGAAGCATGGTCGTTATCGAAAATTACTTACGTAATGAAGATGTTCTGGTGCATCTTGCGATCAGGAATGGCACGAGGAATCTGATTGGTGCGTACAGGTTGCTCGTAGGGGCGTTTTCGCATCCCAAAGAAGAAGCCCACGAAGACGAGAGGAAGGGAGACAAGAAGCCAAAGGGAGAGAATACCCAGAATGGTGGTGAAGGGCAAGGCTGCAGAAGATCCCTTTGCCCAAAGAAAGATGTTGATGAAGAGGCATACTGCCAGAATTATGCCTGGATAGAGCAAACCCGTCTAAAGGAAGATTAGAAAAGTTACGAAAGAGGCTTAACAATATTTTATGAACAAAAGCCAAAACTGCATCGAAAATGAGGGTGAGTAACCCGAAAAACGGAACTACCTACGCTACGGAATTCCAGTCAATAAGAGACTAGCAAGACGAACCTGGCAACGCCTACCGGCGGTTGTAGCATCAAAGAAAAAAATCACATTTAAGAACTGCAAATTACATCAAGGTATTAGATCGTGGCACTGAACATGTGTAGACTTTGGAGGCGATAATTTCAAATCTAAGCAACAAGCATCACAAGAAAACGACCATATACTAAAAATAAGAAGTTAAAAGCATTCAGTCGCTAGTTACCAAATATCATAATCGTCCCACCACTAAAAGTCCGAATTTGGACGCTAAGGAATACGAGCAAACGTCGAGATCGCCAAGGCAAAGAAAACATTAAAAAGAAATGGACCATTCAAATACAGCTTCGGAAAAGTTTAAATATCAATGGAAAAGTCTCAGGGGCTTCAGTATAATTCTAGAAGTTGAACTGTGAGAATTAAATGGGAACTGAAGATGAGACAATATAAAAGCGTTAAACGCACCAATAGAGCAGTAGATTTCCAGTAGAAGCCGCGCATAGTCTTGTAGATACGACCCGAGAAGTAACCGGCAACAGCCCCCATAAAGACATAAGTGAAGACGACGGCACTCAAGAGAGCTCCTCGTGAAGCAGGAGATAGCATACCGAGCATTGCGAAGACTGAAGAGTAACCAAAAGGCCACAGTGGTGTGTACCAACACGCGACATGGGGTTAAGATCAGGTAGAAAATAACGAAGTTGCGATAAATCACGTTACGCTAAGGAAATTAACTCAGTTGAAACGATGAAATTCCACGACCGCATGCGCAAATCTACTTACAAACAAAACTATGACGGCAGAATCAATGATACAAAAACTAAATCAAGCGCTTTCATGGTGTAAAACTCACAGAGAACGATAAATGTCATGCAAAGGAGTTGAACACCCGAACCAACAAGAGCTGCCAGTAATGCACTGCGTCTTGGAGGTCTAAAGACGTCACCATGTACCAGCTTCCATCCCGATTCCTCAATGATGTCCTCCTACAATACAGATACACCTTCAATTCAAAATGGGACAAGCTTACAGAGTCCTCCTCCCTATTATAGGAGGCGATATCACGTCGGAGAGTTTTCAATAATATGACAGCCATAACAGCTAAGGAGTAAGGCAAGGATGGGAAAGTTACCAGTGAGAAAAATTATTATGATAATGGAATTGATTATTGAAAACCAGTGAATTTGGCCATCACTCGTATTCAGGTAAACATCCCAACGTGAGGCCCATTCGATGTCCGAGACAATCCATTCGACCTCATAGGTGAAGCTGAACTTTGCCCAAGTACCCGGTTTAAGTGGCAAAGGAGCCCGTTCTCCATCCGCTATTTTACACGTTCCGTCTTCGTTTTGGATGACATCCTCGCTTCGAATGCTCATTGGTTCGACGGTTGCACCAACAATACGATATCGACCGCTAAGGGAAAATGCAATACGAATATAGGTCAGGAACCGCCTACTTCACTTCGTGATATTTCACCGAAAACTTTAAATGGTTGTTTAAGTATACTTCGTTTTCTTTCTTAAAGCCGATTCGGTAACCGATTTCATACTGATTTTGAGTTTCGGTGGAACGCTCTACAGCCACAGGCAGATCGTCCACATCACTATCAAAGCTAGAGACGCGATAGTTATCCTACATATTAACGACGTATTCGTTATCAATGAGATGAATCAGGGCATCGATCTTAATAGGTGGAATTGACACTGCAGGACACGCTTGTCTGCATTTAACATTTGTTAGCATGTTAATCTTGAATGGAGCTTCGACCACGCGATCGCCACGCAGAACCTCTCCTAAGAAACACAGGTAAGAAAATAACGAAATGTTACCAATGTTAAGATTCTCATAGATACGCTTCCCTTCGAGATCACAAAATGATAAATAATCGTAAAAATCAATCGGCAATTGTGTGTCAGAACTCCAAACCTTAACAGCCTAACAACAATGGGGAGGTGTTTTATAGTTACCTTAACACTTATAGCGTCTCCCACATCGTATTCAACTGGTGATAAACCAGGAACGTAAAAGCAGGAAGAAAAGGAAACCAGAAATGCAAGCAAAAATGTGAGTGATCTCATGACTACATCCGCCGGACTAGTCGCAACAGAGCCTATCCTCCCAGTGTGACTTAATTACAAGGCCCGCTCATGCCACCATCATCAGTATAACTGATGCACATTCCCCAAAAGCATCAGAATGCGCCAGAATTTTAATGTTTAACGTCAAATGCAAGTAAACAACATGCAAACATTTTGCAAAGTTTTCATAATTAAGCTAGCATGAAATTGAAGTCCTTTTATTCGCATCAACATGAAAGTAATCCACATTCGCGCCATTTTGATTTATCGGTGAGTACGGTTGTTTATCCTATTTGCTCCGTTTGCGCCTGAGCAAACAAGTTCTGGTATTATCCTCATGACGTTGTTTATGATCGAAATTGGGGATGAGCACTACTAGACTGGAATCGGCTATAGACTCATCAAATTGCCTCTCTCCTCATGTTCAAAACATTGCTTCACTCGTACGTTCCGAGTTTGAGCGCCTCGTATCGCGGTATGGAGAGGGAGTTGTTGACGGAATCGTGCCCATCATGATCCAAACTCTTGAGCAAGTCGATCAGCTGCATGAAGTTAACAATCTATTGCAAGCATCCCGTGCCCAGGATGAACTGAAAATAGAGTCTTTAACTTTGACGCTAGATCGAGAGATCAAAGCTAGGCGTGCGGCAGAAGAGGTAGTGATTCATGTTTAGCTAGCAAATATCACTTTAGCGGGTGATAACATTAGAGGATGAAATTGCTGAGATAACGATACGGACGAAGGAAAAGCTTGCTAGCTCTGCTAGGCTTATTCGCGCTCTAGAGGCGAAGTGCACTGCAGCTAACGAACAAGGTGGGAAATTGTTAATGGTGACAAATTTATTTGCTGGTTACTATGTATGCATACCTGTTTTTCAGCTTGATTCTATTCGTTATGCAAATTTTTATTCTCTGGTGGAGTTTCCTTTGTTTTATTTGTCTTTAGCTTTCTCTGTGTATTTGTAGGTAAGCACTAGCGGCGAAAATATGCTTGGCCTAAAAGTAGTTGTTCTAAGGTTTACTAGCTATCATTTAATCGGAAGGGGCTTTATAAATCCCCGTTACGTCACGTATCCTCGCAATTTTTTGTCAGCTTTTAAACAAGATCCTGTTTTGTCCTAGTCACCCGCCTGGAGGCTAATGAGGTCGAGCTACGGCGCAATTTGGTCAACGCACAGAATCGTTGTAATGAACTCCTTCGCTCTCACGTGGCTCATATTGAGCGCGTTCGCAATCATGTACAGCCCCGCCTAACTGAAGGATCATCTTTGTCCGAGTCTCACCGCCTTGTACGTTTTTTTTAATCCCATTCATCTATCCATCCACACACTAACCCATTTTGATGCTTATGATAGGTCAGGTGAAAAGTATGTATTCTACCTGAAATGAAGTTTATGCTCATGGTGGTGGTAGTTGCAAATAGGCCTCACTGTTGTTCGTGAATGGATTAATACGCGATAGAATCAACCCTGATATTTGTGAATACTGGGTTGATTTTTTGATTGTTTTTAGCTTGAGTTTCCTTGTCACGACTAGACGGAGGAGTCGTCATTCTTGTTTTTCATTTTAATAGGCCCCAAAGAGAGGTGTAGGCCACCTGGACCCAATAAATCTGAAGAAGGGTAATATTTGTATTTTACCTGATATCCTTGTCCTAATCGAACAAAACGTGAACCCATTCTTGGGAGGAGTGATAAGCAAGGCTAGTGCTGGCAATTCTGCGAATAATAATTCCTTTCCTAAGTAGCTATTCGCTGAGTCGAGGCATCTTATTTATTCTTATACGCTTGTGAATGTTGGAATCCAGTATGTAAAACTTAATTATAACCACAGCCCATGGCTTTCTGTTCTGAGTTTAATGCCACTCCTGTCACCATCGACAAACAGGCAGCATCTAGGATGTTTTCTTGCTGCTACAGATTCAATTAATCTCTTTGCGCGTCGTTTTTGAAACCATTAAACACCTTGAGTTGCGCAGTAAACACGACCTTACTTAATAATTTCTCATTGCGTTTATACAGACATTACCCAACTATCGGCACTATCATCACTGGATAACAATAATATTGACGAACCCGTTTTCGATACACTTGACGAAACGTAGGTCTATTTTCCACCTTAGAATACTTTTGCATAAGCTCTCATTAGGTGACTGCCACTTTTCGCGTTCGTATTGATATTATTCAAATAGCATGTAAATGTCAGCTTTCCGCTATTCTAAAGATTCAATTAATTTATAAAAGTCTCTAATAACCCGTGTTTGTATCGAAATCTAGAAAAGCCTGCGGAAGCGCTGTGGAATTGTTACAGCAGACCTTAGTGCCTCCAAGGCTAGTAAGAATTACGTCTCCGTTTTTGTAGGATGGACTATGAGCAATATCTGGGCGAACGGCCTCTAAATAGAGTATTATCCGAGGTTTCAGATCCCATATCAGAAGGTGAGCGACCTCCTTTGTATTGCCAGCCACTTTTTTCATTAATATATTGTGCCCGTGGAATCGGGGGGATGTACCCCATGCATGCATTTATAGCTCCCATGCGTGCGAGGTCTTGAGTTTACACAAACGGCTTTGCGTATGTGCTTCTTTTGAATGATTTTCTAATCAACGCCTTGTCGACCACGTTCAGAATCACCTCTCTTTTGCATTCATGTATTTTTTCCTCATTTTCGTGCAAAAGTAGCGCTACTTTAAATGGTCATTTCATGCTTTAGTGTCAGATGACTGTGACTTTTTGGGCAGTGGATGTAAGCACGCTCCTTTTCTTCGTGCATCTGTTATTCCCTTCAGGCCCAACTAACCCTTACCGGATTGCGCATTCTTACTGCATTAACACCCGCTAGCCGCACCTAACCAGTGGCTGATCTAATGCACTGTTAGGTAGTAAAGTCCTCCTTCTCCTGGTTTCAGCTCTCGAAGCAGAGGTGAAGAAACTGTTGGCCGAGAACCAGGAGCTTACTGAGATGAAGCAAGTTTTATGTTCCTTCTCGTGGATCTGTTATAGACGTTAATAGCATAGACTGACGGAAAATGTAAGTGTCACCTGATGACTGATGGCGTTGCAAGTCTATATCTGGGTGCATTATATCCAGTGATAACCTATGGTAACCTCTCCAGTGAAGTTATTTCGGCTATTGTGATGCAGTGCTGATAATTGGAGATCAGTAGAAGACGTCAGTGTTTGGTTCCAGCAGTAGATCTTTTTTGACTGGCAATAATATGCTGCATTTGTGGAATGATTGAATCAGAACTACCAAACAATTTGAAATCTCTCAATTGGTGAATTTTTTTGCGTCAGACACCGGGCAGATGCTTTGAATACTTCACTTTCAGACACTACCAACTGCATATTCGTTTTTGAGTCTTGTTTGATTGGCGTTGCTAAGTTTGAAAACACAGATTTCTTACAATCATTGGTCACACAAGCCCAAATTTGTAGGGTCGACAAATATATCTCTCAGTTATTTCTGCTCTTGACTATATTTGAAGTGTTTTTGAGTCATGCCCTTGTTTATTGTCAAAGTCGATAATATAAGATCTGTTTACTGGTTGAATTGTGAAAAAAGATGACATAGGCAGCTAGTGTGAAGTGGATTATCATTTGGCGACGATAAAATGAGCTCAATTGCACTTGTTGGATTTCGACTTGAAGCGATGTTTTCTTAGCTAAAAAAAAAATATTTTGTGGCTGATCTCATCATACGCAAAATACTATAGGCGACTGTAAATGATCTAGGATACCTCGTTATCGGGCTATATGAGTGCAAATTAGTCTTATAACTTAGGCTTTCAGGGGTCTCAGAATTAAAGCCTGTCCAGTATGGGAACCACGTCAACTATTTGTTGACCATACTCACCTGTCGTGACCTAAGCCGACAACATGCGCAATAGAAGGTATCGCTGAGGTTAAACAAGGAGAGCAAGAGTTAGTTGGCAGGATTTTCTAAATAATTTAATCTCAGTCCTGGTAAATCCAGGCAAGTCTTTACGAACTGGTATGGGATTGGTCCAGTGCGGTCAACTTCGAGTGGTTCCGTATCCGTATTTGGTCTACTCATCATTACCATAAAATAAAAAAAATCGGGAGATACTGTTCAGGTCTTTTGTTCTGATACATAACTGATTGTCAAGATTTATTGCAATGTATTTTTACGGAACCTAATGTTAATGTAATTAGTGAATATTGGCTACAACTGGCAGGATCTCATTTTGCATATTTGCAATTCCAGGTTTGGTTAAAGAAATCGGGGCGCCGTCTATATGTCACGAATAGGGAACGTGTTAACTTGCGCTCAGTGTAGTCATCCTGCCATTTTGAAGCACTCACTCGCATTTCCATTCCTATATTTCGATTACATCATATGGTGACATGAGTTTAAGCAAGAAATTTCATTTTTTAGGCGAGCTCTCAACGTTTTGAAAGATGATCTATTGGCTCGCGTTGACGACCTCTCTGGGTGAGTATATGATTGAAGGGGTTACATAGGCTTTTCATAGGTATGCTCCACTTTTTTTTCCTTTACTTGGTTCCAGTTTGTAAATCTGTAACTAGGTCATAAATTTCCAAAGCTTTGAAACTGGATATTGGCGATATTGGCTTGGATGCCTTGCAAATGACTCACTCCCTTTCAGGGCTACTCCTTTCCTTGTCGCTTTAAATGCTTTTTGGAGAGAAATTGCGTACATTGCTCTGGCCTCAATTTAGCATGAGCGACTAGTCTCGTAGTTCATTTAAGTTCACTCTTAAACTGTCAAAGTGCATGCTGCTAGAAAATGTACATTCAAGAAGACAGGCAAGCGAACGTTACTGAAGCGGCTTTTAAGGCAGCTTGGATATTTACATTCAGACAAGTCAGTCAACGCCATTAAAGTGAAGAAATAAAGGTGGAATTAATTTTAGTTATTGTAGGGCGAAATCTCATTATCTCTGCTCATCTTGCTGTCGCAATCATTTTCAACCAGTCGAAGCCATTGTCAAAAATGATTTTTGATGTTAGGGTGTCAGCAGTGTCCAGTATCTTGGTTATACGAAGGCCTCAGTAAAGGGACAGCTATTGTGGTACCGCGCTACCTTTGAGAACGTTGCGAGGCATAGGAGTATGGAAGTAGTTGTCTTATAAAAACAGCAAGATTGAGGGGTTAGAGGCTTTAGTAGCAGGGACAGAGGGAATTTTATTATCATCTGAATCAAGTCGCGAAAGATCAAAGGTGACCACACAACTCATTCGGGCATCGTTTGGATGCTCCCAGTGGAAACTTGTGTCATGGCTGTCACTAGTTTTTCATTGACATTTGGTCAACGGTGGGATGGGAGTCATACAGTACATACTCCCTGCTCCTCTAGTTCAGTTTGTCGTAGATTTGGATGAGACCCCCACTGGAGTGTTTATTTTAAAGGCTAGCAAGGAGAGGGATTGCATCTTCAAATCAGGGTCATCATTATTGTGTTCGCAGCAAGATTGTAAGTAATTCTTCAAAAGCTTTGTCGTTATGGGAGTCAATAGATGCGCTCATTCTTAAATGCCTTGCTTTAGTATTCAGCCAGTAAAAAGGCGGCAATCATTCGTTCAGTTTAGGATCATTCACACCGGCACCAAGATAGCGCCATAGTTATGGCCGAAGAATTTGCAAAACTTGCGTGCAGAGGAGCCAGGATCTTAGCAGCTCTTATGGACTGAGCAAACCGAATAATGTAGTCAACTAAGCAAATTTAACTACGGCATGAAAGCGTCTCTACTTCTCACTTACGGTTTGGGTGTCTTCTCCTCCTGCACGAAATGGTCATGGGACTCAGCGGCTCCATTTAATCACCACTGAAATTGACGAACGACTGCTCTTACTAATCCCTAACAGAGATTTTGGTTATTATTTCAGTGAAAACACAATACTTAAGAGCGATCTGAAAATATGTCGAGAAGAGTTGGTGGCGGAGCATGATCGGGCAAGAAAGCGGGAGCGTCAGCTCGTTCAGCGCGTCCAGCACCTTACCAGCCAACTGCGCGCTGCGGAGAAGTTCCACGAGTGCAGAAACGGTAGCACTCTCGTCAGATGCGCCTCTCTGGATCTATGTGATGAACCCTTAACTATTCAGGCATCGCGACGAAGGCGAACCCACAGCTGCTCGGCTGCCTTACCGACAATAAATTCATGGAAGCTGCAGGAGCAACAGACGTCGGTTTCTAAGGTGAGGTTTTAGTGGGCAGCCTCTGGTACCACCTACCCTGTATTCCTAACTCTGTAAATGTGCGTCTTAGAAAACGCTACCGCAGCGAGTTGGGAGTGTCAGCAGTAAATCAGGCAGTGGAACGCTGAGACTGACTAAACGGGAGGTTGCGCGGATACTTGTTGAGCGCAATTACTACAAGGAACATTATCTAGAGGCAAAGAGTAGGCTGTGTGCAATTGAGCATCCTTTCGAGCATATGCGTAAACGCGAGATCGCCTCTGCCCTCGTTTCGAGGCTTTTCCAGTCAGTGCATAACTTCGCCACTGATGTGGCACAAGGATTCGACGACCTCATTACCTCGGTAGAAGACCCGGCCCCGCCATCTCCTCCCAGTCGAACGTCAATTGCTCTGTGGAATATGTAAGTCCACCCCGAGCTCCCAGTGCCTAGGCTTTCTTAAAAAAACCTCAGCCGTCCGTGCCACATAGCCTAGGTAACTTTGTCGGGCAAGCCGTGACGTACACAGCTGACGCAGTAATCGGGACTGGGAGCGATCTACCCCTCGACGTCTCAAGATCAATGATAGCAGCCAGCATAAACTCAAGACTTCCCATTGCTCCATCAAAGCCAAGAAGCCAATTACCCTCATAAAAAACCCCACAGTGGACGCGGACGACTTTCCTGTCCCCTAGTCTTTTACTGTGTACCGCAGTGCTTCCCATCATGCAAATATTACACCGTAAAAACGTCCACCCATATTCACATGGTTCTCTCCTTTCATCAAAACGACTGATTGAGAACAAATATAAGTAAACCAATGGAAGTTTATTAAACAGACATTTATTTGCCGATTTCCTTGATTGTAAGATCTGAAAGAAAAAGTTAAAACGAAAGAAGACGAGGCATACTGGGAGGGAGAGCCTTCTTGATTTTGTCAACCTTCTCCTTCTCGGTCACCACCAGAGTGTAGAGGAATCGACTGCAACGGATCTTGAACTTTACATTGTCCTTGTTGGTTTTTATTTTGACCGCTAGAGAAACACACCAGTTAGATAGATAATCTTACACTTTGCATCGGAACGATGAGTTTTCATCAGAAAATCCTTTATACGAGCTACTTGCTTCGGCATCTTCTAAAAAGAAGGAGGACGTGGTAACTAACTGCATGCATACTAAGGACAGCTCCTAACGGCACTCGCCACCACCTGACGCTTCGATCAAGCCGCCACTTTACATAGAAGTTCTCTACATTTGTGGGCTCGGGCAACGAAATACCACCAGAACAGCAGATGGCAAGTAGACTTGACCTGACCTTACTGGGTAACTGAGGTTGAAACAACTCAAGAAACGAAGTGAGATCAAAATCCACGGGGTTGGAGGATAAACACACTTGCTCTAGGCATTGCCGCCACGGAAACGCTGATAGATCAAAGCGTGAGTAAAACTCCAGCAGGCTATTTTCCTGAGATCCGACGAGAGCTTTGAAAGCTTCTAACCAAGCATTAGCCCAAAACACAGCGCCACTAGCAGGGAAAAGCGTGTAGACAACGTATATGAGGTCGTTAATCTTATGGAACTTTTGGAACAGTCTTAGAACGGATTTCACCTCAGACATGGCCGAAGAGCGACATCCGCAATTAGCCAAATTTACTAAATGATTTGCATAGGCTTGGGTCACAGCTATGCGCCGAACCGGACAGGCAAGGAATTCCTCAATCGCGCAATGCGACGAACTCCAATCAATCCCCTCGAGAGGACCCAAATCTGGTTCAGACCGCTTATCTTCGACGTTTGACTCCCAGAATTCAAAAAGCCAAGACATCGCAAAATCATAGGCTTTTTCCAAACAATCCTCAGAAGGCATGGGACCATGTGCGATCTCATTTCTGAGATAAGACATCCACGGAGGTAGTCCGACATTAGCCGCAAGAGAGCAAATGGGGATGGCAAACCCACTACGCGTACGATCCTGATCCTCACTGGATACAAGACTTATGAAACGCATGACCGCCACAGCCAAGGCCTGAGCTGACTTTAGAAGCTTTGCTAGGAGTAACTCGTAGGTACATATAACAGCACGGGGAATTTTGGAATGGTCCATCCGGCTTAACCAGATCCGCATAAAAAGCAATGCCGTGCGTAAGTCAGCAATATTACAAGATCTTAAATTAGACAAAACAAACCGAAATTCATCAACGGAAAACCAAGGAACAACCCTAGAGCCAACGTACATGACTAAACACTAGCGTGCGCAATACTGTAGTAGCTTCAAAACACGCAGACTTGTTAGAAAACGCGCGTTAAAACCTTTAAGCATCATTTCCTAAGTTACTAGAATTTTCATAATTCTGGTCTTTTAGACATTAACAGCTTGACTATATATATTTCACAGCCTAGGTCTAATGCGAAGAACGCAATTTCTGTAGAAAATGCACAAACGAATTCGCTAATTAAATGAGGCATAAGATCTGTATTCTGCATCCATGAATTATCAGTATGATTCTTTGAAAAGTGTTCAAATAATGCTAACACTGACTTTAAAATGCTTTTTGAAAAAGCGAAAGATGCAGCTGCATATTTCTACCTAATATCCATTTTATTTGGAAACGTGTTTAATAGTGTAGCTTATGAATCGTACTTAGCGTGGCTGTCCACCTGCTTATTTAAAAATAAACTTGGAGGATTTCATCCAAAACACAAAAATTTTAAATGGAAAAATTTGTTCAAATTTCAATGAAAATTAACTATTAATCTTACCCTAACTAAAGGCACCGATACATTTAGCCAAGATTATGACTTGCGATTTGCTTCGCGAACCTCATTGTCCCAGCCTTTTTAACGTTTTTCCCTATTTCGTTTTCACCTTCCATAAATTACGATATTTTGTTCTTCCACCGTTTTGTCTAATTATTTTATATTCTTACAGTTTATTTGAGAAAGGAAGCCGTTAGGCATGCTTTATAGGCTGATTTTGTGTTCTTTATTGAAGCGGCCACATTTTCAGCTAGGCCTACAGGACATATGGCTCACAATTTGGTTGAAATAAACCTTGACAAAATCTCTCCTGCCTTTGGTTTTAAATGCCATTTTGTTCGATTCCTTCCATATAATTCGGCGATTTTGTGATTACACTCATGCAAATTTTTAGACACTCTTGTTTTCGAGTCTAGTGCATCAATTTCCCAGCTTTGCATAAAGCAAGGTAAATGCAAACTTGTGAATGTAACAGCCATAATGTTAAAACAGCACTAAATGGAAGTTTAGAGTTTTTAAGTTGGATTCTTTTGACAATATGTAAAGTACAGGAAATGATTTTTTAAGAAGCAAATCTCGTTTTTTTAGGTTGGAAGTTAGTGAATAGTGAGAAGCTCATTCATGAGCTTAATCACAAGTTCACACCCATCCACTTATGTACAAAAGCAGGTCGAACGCAATCGTGCATTTTGTCGGATGATCAGTTGGATCCGCATTTCTCAGGTGATAGTGACAACTCACACTAAGCTCCTCTGACTGTTTTAATTGCCAAAGCAGAAACCGCTTCGTCCTGTAATGCACTGGGAATAAAATAGACTGATGAGCCTCAGCCTACTGGAAAATTTTATTCCTATGTGAAAAGCATAGCTCTTACAATCCCCATTTCTGCCTGAGTCTTCATTCCGAAATGCATAAATAACTATGGTAGCCCACTGCAAAGACAAAGCCGTATCTATCCACCTACCACCCATTCTCCCATCCTAACGCGCAGTAATGATATCCCTCAAGACTATGTTTTGCAGCGGTAGAGATACGCAATCTTACGCTACCTTGTAAGAACGCAACTTCCTCCCCAATGATTGACTGTATCTGATGAGGCGAAAGTTTTTCCTGCACAGGTTCGATGTGTATCGTGACTTCAGTCGTCTTCGGAGGGAGTTTTGATGGAAAGTTGTTTTTTTTTTAATAACGAAGCAGAAGAAATAGCTTAAAAGATATAGGTTGGAGAGTGGGTTGTGAATTGATCGTTTGGAAACGACAAGTGGAAAAAGTCAACGAACACCAAAGATATTTCAAATCTCACGTTAGCCGACAAACACTCCTTTCCTAAAGAAGCGCTTTTATAACGTACATAGAAGAAGTGGATCACAAGATGCAAGCCCGTAGCGCTTGTTACCTGTTAAAGCATAGACTGTGAAACCTATTGCTTAGCTCGTATGACTCCCTACTGTTAGATAGTTCTAAATAACTGTGACAGTGGAAATCACTATTTCTCTCAGGTTAGAAAGAGAAGGTCCTCCTAAACACGAAGTGGTTGTCTTCAGTTGAGTAACAACCAGGTCCGATTTTCCGAAAACCTATTACCTGTAGCCTTAAGAGCTATAGAGCCAAGTTAAACTCAGTTTTAATCAAGAGTCGGAAGATCTGAAAAACAAAAACGGTGTTTCAAAGAGTCATACATGCATGTTGGGACTAAAGTGGCATGAATATTACAGACTTCTGAAAGTTGCAACATACTACAATCCACAAAATATCTTTATACCCCTTGAAATGGAGGAATAACATCACTCTTACTACTTATTATAGGCTACATTTACTATAGGTATGTATACAACCAGTCTTGTTTAAGGAGAAATTAGGCGAATTTTACCACCACCCACATTGAAATAATGAACATGCTTAATTTTTGATCGGGATTTGCTGATGGTCATTTTTTACTTCGAATTCTAAGCTTCTGCCAGCACCACCTTGACGTGCATAGTTGTGGCAACATCATCTGCTGCTGGGGCCAATGTCAGGTGGATCGTTGGTGCAGCTAAGCCGTGGAAAAGTAATGGAAGATTTTTTCTTCTCCATTTTTTCTTTCCAATACAAGATGTCAGCGAGACCTTTCCCTAAAGGGGAGGTACTAAGAACGTACAAATAGAAAAAAAGGACTTGAATAAGGTGATGCACGACGACGATTTCAAAATTCATGTAAGTAGATTGCCAAACACATGAAGGCGGAAAAGGGGCAACACTAGAGCAACATGTGGACCATCGGCTTAGAGATGCGCCGTGCCTCAAGGTAGATGCACACTTTCAAGCCTGTCAGTGCCTGTTTAACGAAAATGAAAGATTAAATAAGCTACCCAAGTATACCGCCAAGGTGGGAGATATGGACCACAGGATGTTCAACAAATGTTGGAATAGTTAAGCGAATTAAAATCGGATCAGTTGCAATGTCGGTGAGACTTAATTTTATGGAGCCACTGCTTACCCAGGGGAAAGTTGCGCACATTGAATGGAGAGAGCGCCTACCTGCCGCACCCATGGACTCTCGAGGGAAAGTGGCGATCGCAAGGCATTTGAAAACCTCTTTGCATGGCCAAAGAGTGGTCTGCAAAACAAAAATGTTTATTTTGCCTAAGTAAACACAGCTAAAAGCATATTATTTTTTTAGTACACAGGAGTTGAGGCACCGATATGCTGCTGCTTAACAATTAAATAAAATTACTTTTGACAACTAGGAAAGCACAAAGATGTACATTTATACATAATCTTAAATATATCTGACTTCAAAATGACTGCTTGTTAATATTATTTTACTAAAACAAATTTGAAATTATGAGGGCAGTAGGGAATCTAAACTGGCAGACACAAGCTCTTTCAGTAAAGAATCGACAGCTTTGATTTACCATAGATACGAATCATGGGTTTATTTGTTTTCAAAGCGAAAGATGCTGCCTGTTTGCCTAAATTTTTTGTTGGCCTCGCGGGCCCTCAGCGCTCCATCTCTGTACGTTTGTCCAACGCCCACCTTAGTAAAACAGCCGCACTGAATGACAAAGGAGCACTGTATTTGGAAAAGCGACATGTGATGCAGATTCATTCACTCTAATTTCCATTACCGAGTGCTGGAACATATTTTGAGAGAATAAATTCATATACTCCGAGTGAGAGACTTGCCGACAATTCTCAACAGAAGGATTGAAAATGGCGTCCATCTTAGGCAATTTTTCCAGTCTTGTGTTTTCAGGAATGCCATTAACAACCGAGGCGACACTAATCGGAAGCGACCTGGTAAAGTTCGTCATAGAGCAGTCTGCAGTACCTGTATGACGTCAATCAAGCGAACACCTTCTCTGCTAGAAAATATTACCTTCTCAGGTGTCTGGGTAGGCCTGAAGTTGGGACAAAGTGGCAAGGAAAAATTGACCTAAAAATCTATCTCTCCAGAGCCCTTCTAAACTCCGTGTTTTAGTGCAAAGCTACTTTTAGGCCAGCAGTCTTGCGGCTAAGGTTGGAAAAACGTGACGTGCCGCACCTTCTTTCGCCCCTCAGTAAACTCTAAATCTCGTGGAATAATGAAGAAGGATCAAACACTTTGTAGTCTGGTACCTTCTCAATTTCACGAAAATTCGACGACAGGTATGGCTGGTTTGTGAATGCCAATCTTACAGTACCGGCTACGTTGTGACAGCTGACGCAAGAGGTTAACAGGGGCAGAGTAGTGGCCGATACTGTACTACTTTCATTGCTATGACTCTTCGCTTTTACTTTTACCAGTTACACAAACCTAGTTATTTTGGCAAGAAATATAAATCTAAATCTGAGCATAATTGTTCCAAAACATCGACTACCAATTTGCCAAAAACCATGGTCTTGAAGAGTCTGTGTTTCAGACTGCTATGGCAGATAGAGTTTTAGGGTGGAAACGAAAAATATTAGGCCATTTTTAATAGACCAAAGAAAAATCACGCGAAGGATAAGCAGTTAAACGAATATGAAGGAGATGGAAAGGGAGCTAGCAGCCGTGGGTATAAAAAATGTCAAAGTTAATCTAAATGCAAAATTTTGTCACCAAGACTGCCTGGCTATTATAATACTACAAAGAACGAAACAGCTACGAAAACGATAATAGTTCTGATAATAATTCTTTTGCGCTGCATTAAGGACAACTTTGTTTTCTGCTGATTTGAGCTTTAAGCATTAAAATAGCCAGCAAATGCACTTGTATTGGAAGTAATAGCATAAAAATTTGTATCATAAGACCTATGGTTTTAGTTTAGTTTAGCTCACCCCTGTTGCAATATTTCTAACCCAATGCAACGCCTTGAAAATTCTCTGACGACTAAAAGATGCGCTGCCCGGACGGAATCGAAAGTACCGACATACAGATGAGCTTGAGACCACTGGCATGGCCAGGCAAAGGTGAAATAAGGGAGCCCCTAGACTGCTCAATACTAAAACCGAGTTGGACCTACAATACAATTTTTTTCAACAGTTGATAAGTAAATAGGAATGCCATAAATTATGAGACTTTATAATGCGCATACAGATACAGAGGGACCGCTAATCCAATGGCAGAAATCACCTACCTAACGAGCCATGGTAGTTAAAACATGAGGAGAACATACATATACAACTTTACGAATTTTCGCTTGTGGTCATTATAATGCAGAGTGTTCTTCAAAAACGGTCATAAGCTAACAGCAAAGACAAACGTTGTCCTTTTGCTAGTGAGGACGCCATGGTAATTCCAGTAGTTCCTAAGTTGCATTCCCTTTTGTAAACTACATTGAAGACATTCACCGACTCAGTGCCACTCAATATGGGCCAATCTTTTGCGGTGAACGCATTCCACTTAGTAATTCCTAAAATCGAGAAATTTATTAGAAGTGGATCCGTGTGCAAAACCATTCTTCTTCCAGCACTATTCGGCCGTCCTTAACGACTTCATTAAAGTACTTCATGCGATCTCATCATGTATGGTCCTGCTGCGGAAAGCGAGTATGAGGTGGGCGACGAGGGCGAAGATGGCTTCGATTACCATAAGGATTTCTAAAAAGAAATCTCATTCCACACTACAGGTCTACATTTGATGAGTCTTAAGCAATTTTAATCACTGTTCAGCTAGATAAGGCCAAATTCACACGAAACCACAAGCGGAAGCAAATTCAGGAAGTTTGCAATCGAATGCGGCAGTTTTGAAATCTCATGGCACTAACATAGGCCTCAGAGGTCATTAGGTAAGTGTTGCAGTGACAATCCTCGGCATTCCATGAAGACGCCGTAGATGTACTAGGGTGGACGAAGCTCTGCTAAACTGCACAGAGGGCTAAGGGGCTAATGACAAAGATGCCACTGGGTTTGAAGAAAGGTCAAATAAATAAGGTCGATATTTAAGCAAAAATAAGTCTTCCGCGAAATTTACAATTGACGCATCACAACAGACAAATGGCATTTGACTAGGGAAGATTAGTTCTCTTGATACTGATTGACAAAGGCAGTAAATAGAAAGCTTTCACAACTATGAGGGATCACAGGATTCCCTCCAAGTACACGATAAATGAAGGAATTCTGATCGTATGAAAAAACGATTTGCCACTTGTAGACTCTCACAAGGGGCCCAAATTTAACTCTTTTGCGAAAGTAACCCCGCATTCCTATGTGACCAGAAAGGCCAATGTTCAAATGATCTGCCTGGACGGTCATGGTATTTATTGTGCTACCTTGAAGATATGATAATATGAGCAATTCAAAACGTATGGCAAAAACGCTTTTATTAGGAGTTTTCCTGAAAGTTCACACATTTCCACTTAATGATTGACAGATGAAAATGGCTTAAAATCTTAAGCTTCGCATCTCATTTTTGAGTTAGGAAGATCTAGTTGAAATCCCAAATAGCGCTCAAAGGTCGGTTTTAATAGCCGTAAATATATTCAAAGGAATAAGAATGGACTAATTTAACAGCGTGAATATCGTTTAATGTGCTCTCAGTCTTTGACAGTTTCGATCATCGTGGTATTGCAGCTTTTCATTCACACAATACTACTCAATAGTCCATCGCGTCCTTGCAAGCCATGGCCGGACTGTCACATTTCTGTATGCAAAATTTAGTCTTAGTAAAATATGGTACTGCCTTATTTTTGACATCTGTCAAGCTCATCCAAATATCACTTTTTTATTCTACCCCGGACCGATTAAAAGTATAATGCGCTAATTGTGCGGTAGCCCCTCGATTTTTGGCAATGAGCCACCGGGTGGTGGTCTGGCGTGCGAGTAACGCAAGTGGTCCTCTTGGTCCTTCTTTAGGTAAAGACTACATACCCTGCCCATGCGTTATTTCTTCGTCTCTAGGGTAGTCTCGGGCGACAGGGAAAATTATTTGCACTATGTGCCATTAATTTCTATGAATTCCAATTTCAGTCCTGATTCCGACAGGGTATAAAACAAAAAAAACAAACGCAAACGCATTACAGATTTTAGATAAAACAATGGTGGCAAGTGCATTGACATCTCAAAATCTACTTTACATTACCTCAAACGAATAAACGGTCATTCTGTATTTGTCGTTTTAAACCCACAAGGAGAAAAGTCATTAAAGCCACTGCTCCTTACCACAGGATGGGCTGACAACAAGTCGCTCACTATTGACCAGTAAAAATCGGTAGCTTCCTTCTCTACAAATACTAATTAAAAACGTAGAAAAGATGGAGTACGCACCACATTTTATCTACTTGAATTTATTACGTCACTAAGGCTGTAAGGCCTCTAGAAGGATGTTTTAAAGAGGTAGAATGCAGCGACCTGACATATTTTCTGCATTTTATCAAGCGGGAATGCCATACAAATGCATTGTAGTTCCGACGCTTGATACGACACTACACAAGAAAAAAAATGGAAGGAGTATGAAATTGACAAGAAACTACCTATGGATTATGGTTTGCGTGGGATTCACAACATCCCCATAGACCATCCCATAGCTCAACACTAATGATGGTTTGCATTTTGAAGGACAATGCCTGTAACGATTCCAAACTCATCACACAATATCCTTTCTGACGCATTCTTAAAAGGTTTACCATTAATGAATTATATTACAATTTGTTTTTCCACACCATAAGTGCATCACTGAAATGCACTGATGGTTGCAAGAGAAAACGTAAAATGCTATTCCAGTCTGCTGCCTAAAATTGATCTAGACAAGGTAAACAAAGGATCAAAACTTTTAGATCGCTATGTTTGTTACGATAGTTCAAATTTGAGACAAACAGGGGGGCAACACCATGGCATCTAGTGGAGATTTCCTTATCTTCCTCAGGTGTCATTAGAGAAGTATGAATTGGTAGTACTAAAAAGCTAGATGAAATTTCTTAATACTTTGAAACCAGGCTTACTGTGAATGCATTAGAGCAAGCAAGTTCAAAGCTTGTTTGGGCAAAAAACGACTTAAATTGTGACCTTTGAAGTAGACTTTTGTCCTTAGTGAAAGACTCTGCCCCGTGTTCAATTTCCAAGAATTGAAACACAGATAACTGTTATAGTTCTTTTTGATACCTTCAATCAATGGACTTAGAAGCAAAACTGTCTCATCCTGCTTATTTAAAAGACACTTAGTAGACGTTTTTGATAAACTTACCAAACCATAAAATGTGAAATGCTTGATTTCATTTAACAACGAAACCGTCATTGTTAAAAGGAGTCCCATGAAATTGTTTACACTGGTTTGAAAATTTAACGGTTTTGTGTTTGCATCAATAAAAATAAGTACTCTGGCCTTTTTATAATTTCCACGTCCATACATAGCTCTTGGTGGGATAGCCTCTCTACGTCCGTAGCTCAACCTCCTGTGCGTCGATTTTGTGCATTCTGCCCGAGTACTACTACTTCTTTGGTCTCCAGGGGAATATTCAGGTGCTACATGACATTAGTGATTCGCATACGGAGACTCCGTTTTGGACGCTGTCTTAATGCTGGATCTTAACCGTGATTAAAAGTAGGGAGAGCAATTATTTTGTAGTTGGCTAATTAAGAATGTCATTATAACGGAATGGCGTTAGCATGGGAACGGTAAAACCAAAAAAATTAACTGTTAGACAATCCCAAACTAAACGCATGAGTAGCTTGGAAACTCAAATTTCGTAATTTACCTTTAAAGCGATCAAAAGCAGAAAAGAAATCTGTCACGCATGTGAGCTACGCAGTCACTGATGCGTTACTCTGAGAGCTTAGCATGCCAACTGATATTGAGGATAAAATGCATTGACGATGGAGTGAAAATTTGGACATTCATTTTTAAAATCAGAATAGGTCTAAGAAGGAATTTCAACTGAACACAAATCGGATTTTCTTTAGTTACTTAAAGTTTAACCGCCACCGCCTTTGTACCCTTACAGGATGGCCTAGTCTGTTGGTCATGCCAGTAGTTCCCCTTGCCTTTTGTGTGTGGGCAATACATATTCTCTCCCAGCATCATGTCTTTCGTCCTCAGTCTTGTACCAATCTTGAATTTGAAAAGCAGCCAATTTTCTGGCAATGTATTAGGCCCAGAAACGAGTGGAGGGCGAGGGAGGTGTAATTTTTCCATCGATTTTGGCAAAACTGCCAGGAGTACGCTTCTGTTGGGCAGCTTTTTGGACAATTGGCTTCAAAAAAAAACCACTTTGCTTGGATAGCTTAACAATGCATAATTTAATGCGCTAATATCCAAAAGCAAAACATTGTTTCTACGCACAGCATTTTAACACCGAAGTGATGCTGTGACCGTAGACAAAAGTAAACAAGCTTGGGATCTGCAGTTAGCTATTTATGGTTTGTAACGGCTGAACTGAAAAGGGCCCTAAACACATGGTGATAAATTTGGATTTCATAGGCCTATTACTAAAGCGCTTATGTACAAAAACTGCTAGAATGGGATTTCCTTAATTTCGAATAAAATGCTTGTATGTTGAGAACCGTACAACTCAACAGCAGAAAAATCAGTTGCAAGCGTTCCGGAGCTTCTTCATAGGCTTTTGAAGATAGTTTCAGGAGAGAATGCATGTTATTGACGCACAGAAAATCTGGGGGGCTACCAGCATGACCTGGAGGTCATGCAGCCCAACGGAAGCAAAATCGCGAGAACTTAAGCATTCTCAACACTAAAATGAAGAAATAAGTATCGTCTCTAGCATCTGCTTTGGTCAGCCTCCAGCGTTGGCAATCACAAAGTAGTCAGTGCTGTTCGAAAAACACCCACAATACAACAGCACCGGTCACTGAATATCAATGCGGTGGTAAGATATTTAACCTCAGTATCACTGACCCCTCATGGCTTTTTCTTTGGATCTGAAGCTTTATTCTCTTTGAAGATCATATTAAGGGAAGGGCCCTGTTCTAACTTATACATTTGGCCTAGAAGAAAAGCGGTTCAGCGAAGGGAAGGATTAAAAATGGTTTCACATTTGCTTTCATTTGCCGCAATCCGGCTTGCAGGGAGGTGGAGAAGATACTTTTGTCATTCAAGCTGACAACTTTATACAGGCACGGTACACAGCTCATTAGCGAGCCTATTCAGGTGGTTTGCAGTAGTGTTAGTTAAGAGCTTAACAATATTTCCTTAGAACACTGGACTGGGGTATTTACCGAAGGTGGACGTCATTTTTAACTCCTCTGTTTGAGCTTGGCACAGGGTCTCCTACCCACTGCATATGTCCTCCTTGGGTCACGTTAAGGCCCAACAGTGTTAGACAACTAACCAGAGCACTGCTTTAGAAACTATAAAAGTTTTTATTTTCACATGTGGCCTACAAATTTGTATAGCCTTTCAGTAATAGAGCAGGGTTTCTTTGCAAGGAAAAACGCGGCGAATAAAGCGATTATGCTTCTGGGAAAGAATTGCGGAGGTTAACACCCTAGGAATTATATCCTACTGTTACATGTCAGAGAAGGCGAAGGCAAAGATGTTATCGGCTGGTCGTGCAGAAAACAGAGCTATAAAGTGTGGAGCGTGATTTTGCTTTTTCACAGAGGATGCGAAAGATTTAAGGCAATGTCTTGAATAGATTACAGGCACTAACTTTGTTAAAAAATTACACCATTCATGAACACCCCTTTGTGGTACGTGACGAGATGGAGTGAGATGTGTTTTTCTTCCAAAAAATCCATTTTCCACTGCCTGACCTCAAGTTTTGTAAAAATTCAAGGTGAAAGCACTGAAATGGACAAAATTTATACGCATTCAAGGCAAATGAGTCCTTTCTTTTCAAGTTGGAGCGGAAAAACTTCTTGGACTAATTCTGTGTAATTTAGAGGCCTCCCAAAATGGTTACTCATGGGTTCCCGTCCAAAAATACATTTTGCGAATCACGCCATGCTACTGCAAATATCTTTTTTCCATTATCGAAGGGATTAACCACGATAAACACTCTTGAAAAACAACCTATGCGCATGTCCTAACGGTAGATTTGGCATGAAACCTGATGTCTGCAACAAAGTAGTTTTCTTGAGTATCCCTAATATGCAATTTGCGCGCAATGGACGCAAAACTGTCTCCTTAAGAGATGGAGCTTTTTTATGAAATTTAAATAAAGCTCCAAGTCATCGTCCAAACAGTAGCTTGTTTTTCTACACATTCAGGCTATTTAATAGTAAGAATTCAAGCACGGAGTCGCGTTGGAGGCTGCAATAATAAAAAACGTTAACAGCTAGCCTTTAGTAATAAGAATAATATATTAATATTTCCTATAGTGAACTGGAGAAATCTTTCATAATGGCTTTAGACAAATAAGGTTACAAATCCTTACTTTTCAATTCCTATTAACGGCATAGGCAGGAGTCAGGAAAATCTTCAAAGAATAGAGTACCAGGACCTGCATGTAAGTTATTCCAATCATCATAGTTAATACAGTATCAAAGTTGACATAAATTTTGAGACTGCGAAACGCTCTTAAGTGACATTTAGTTAACCAAATTTGGTACCTGCTGTTTTGATTGGTAGCCATGCCAAGGGGCGTAGAAAGGACCCAAACGTCAAGGAGGAAACAATTGCATTTCAAGTAAGACATTACCATTCATTGCACTTATACATGCATTCTGTGGCTTGAATAATGCCATGAAATTTCACAAACAGTTATGTGGAGATGGCCACAGATCGACTAGAACCTGCGGGTCAGGAGCTGCCACGTCTGGGATTACCATTGACAGACGCTCGATAATACCTGACGCGTGGATGTCTTACAAATGTTTAGAGGCTTACTTGGATTCGGAATATTTTTTTCCGCCTTTAATAGAAAGTTTTAGTAATATTCACAGAACCGTTGCTGCCTTTTAACACCATAGGTTGATCTGTGTTGGCCTCCTGCATAGCATATAAATCGGCCATTAATGGGATTTGGGGAGAATGGCCATTTACTACTACGTGTGATGTCCAAAATATTTATTCAGGTCTTATAAAGAGCGTTGCTTCGCATTTATCATCTATCATTTCGCATTTACTTGTAAACACGCTCAAGTGGTATCAAAGTGCTGATCGCTCAGAACTCGTTTTCAACCCATAAGTGCAAATTATTTCACTAAATAATGTGCGTTCTCTCTTATTCTCTCAGCATACGTCCCAAAAAGGAGAAGATTGGAGACTGACACATTTTTTAACTTAATAAATTATTGATTCAGCGCATGATTGACATGAAAGGGGTCCAAACAAAACTGGAACACTAAATTCACCTGTAAAACAAGAAACGCTAAATTTGGCAATGCTATATGCCATGGATAAGTTTGTCCTAGTCTGTTGGTGCCGTGCGTGGACCAATATAGATGTTCGTCACGAAGGTAGCAAAAGGAATGGTCCTGTGTGCATGAATAATCTTTTCCATCAACTGAAATGTAAAACACGCCACTTCAACACAAGACTTCGATCACAGTGATGAGTTGCACATCCATTCACCCATGGAACGTTAAAAGTTGTCCACGTTTCAGGTGCTACCAAACATCTGTCAATGTTCACTCCACCAGTTGTGAAGCTGTACGGGAGACTATCCTCCATGAAATTGGTGGGGACACTCACATACGTACAAGCATTCTCTTGGAGTAGTTCATTTGTTCTGCCAAATCTTTCTGTATTGAAGTTGCCCATGTATGAGTTAAAACATGCGATAAGTGTACAAATGTGCTCAGTGGTTACGTGGAAAATACATACATTGTCAATCCCTCGACAATTGAGTTTTTTTATATCCTCAAATCCGCATGTGGCTTGAGCCCATTCCTTTTATAGTTGACATTATTTTCCACATGTAAAACACCACACAAGCCACAATAACTTGAAAAAACACTTAATGAAGACAATTCGTTAGAGAGGGGCACAATAAATATTTGTTTCTTTTAAATACTGGGCTCTATCTTAGTGTCTGACCTTCATTTTGCCAAAATGTTTGCGAAATTCAAATAAATTAAATTATTATCCATCTGCACAGTGTATTTACAAAGAAAACACGCTAGCGCTTTCAATTATACATACACTAAAAAGACGAAAAATTGTGTCAGGATTTTTGTAGCTCCATGCATGACTTGGCAGTGAATTGTTGTTTGACGATGCGCTGCAGCATGTTCTTCGGGTTACTCAGAGTCGAAGTCCAGCTTTGACGACCGCGGCTCTCGAAGGCGAAGGGGGCTGCAGCACCACCAGCAGCACTGGATATGGCGGTGGCCGTCGGGTGCATAGGAAAGCCCAGGCGACTGATTTCATGCTGTGTTATCTTCTTGCGCCATTGTACTACCATGTCTACAAGTAATTCGTCCACTAAGTGATTAATCGCTGCCGATACCTCAAAGAAGTTGGCTCCATTGGCAGCAGCAAATTTTCGGCCCCCTAAAACAAGTTCGCATGATTGGAAATAATGGTAAAAAAACAGCCTTACTCAGATCCCTCACACCCACCAAAACACAAGTAATTAAGTCCTGTTTTCATGCCATTATTAATCTTGATCCTTTTGCTTTATTTGCTGCAACAATATATTGCTTTCGAGTTTACAATAGGAAGTAATGTTGTGTCACTTTTCATAACAATAGCCAGACACTAGGGAACGCAAATGCCATTATGGCTTTACCATACCACTGCATATCGTAGGCGATAAATCGTCAAAAAGTGCCTTGGAAATTTCCGCCAATATGCCGAAAGTAAAGTCAAAGCTAAGAGTTAAGAAGAAAAAGCTGACCAGATAGCACTGTGTCAAGCAGTTTTCAAAATATGCTTTGATGAAAAGATTAAGTGAGGAAAACTTAAACGCCCAACCGAATGAACGATCTACGTGGTTTGAAAAATTAATTCAGTGGGCTAAAATGTTCTTACATTAAAATCCCAAAACAAATCTACTTTGGCACATGAGTAACTACAACTAACTTCTCTCAAAAGGCATCGAAAAATTCGATTTACTTGAAGCGCTTTTTAAAATTTGCCTATAGGTGTAACCGAATTTAAAACTTAGTCAAGTTATTTTGAATAGAGAAATTAAAAATCACGCAAATCGGCAGATCATTGCGAACGCTGAGGGGGGACGAATTTCGTTAGTTTGAATAGTTTGAAAATATGATTGAGGAGAAATATAACTACGCAATAGTTAAACTTGGTCAGCCTCGTTTAAAACATCAAGCTTAAGGAGGGTGCTTCTTACAGTTTCACCCACTGAGCAAGTTGCCGTTGATAATGTGCCATTATTGTTCGCGGAAACTGACCTTAATACAATTTTGCTCGGTGCTAAAAGTTTTGATAAAATGAACTTGGGGAGAAATGAACGTATTTCTGCACACATCTTTGAGAGATCACTGCCACACACTTCTCATTGTGTTCTCTATTCGACACAAAATTGGAGATTAAGTTAGAGATGCATGAAATTGCTTCAAGTTGGTGGGATGCTGCCAACTTTAAGTCAAATGAGCATTTTATTCCACTAACCTGACTGTGTAGCTTACTTATTTTGGCCCGGTAATGCCGGTGTTTGAGATTTTTCCTCACGACACGAAAGTGTGATGTCACTAGCATATCACAGGAGATAATAGACGCTTGGCAATCAAGCATCGTAGAAAAAGGCTTTCTCCTGCTTGTCACTAATAGAAAAATATCTTAGGGATGGAGATTCTCAAAGAGGAGAAAGTAGTTGCCAAGTCAAGAGTTTCTGACAAAATTCCCTCGCACTAGGTAAGCAGGGTTTGGTATTTACCCCTTTTAAATACGTCCAATTAAGTGAACTACTTTAAGTATACAATTAATTAATTTTATGCGTGCATAAACTGCAGGCGCCTTGCTGGATGCAATAAATTTGGGAGAACTTATTTGACGAAATTTCGCAAATCTATCAACTGGCGTAGGGAACAAACTATTCCTGATTTGGAACTTACAAAACCTAACTGACACTCTTGTTCATTTTGCGCTTTTAAAATGGTTTATGCGATGTAAGTATTGGCAGTTGCCAACATTTTTGTTTTTAGTAGCTTTACTGACAAAGAAGTTTGTTTTTAAAAGTGATGAATTCTCCTTATAGAAAATGCGACAATTAATGTGCGGAATACGCTCAAGTGTTGGATGAAACTTTTGACGACAGTGAAGATTTTGAGATAGGCTGAGAAGTATTAGACTTTGCCAAAAGACTTTTAGTACCTTTGAATTGTATCGGCGTGGAGAGCCTCTTGGAGTAAAGGTTTGCAGTCGCAGAGGGCCGAATAAGGAATCACCACACTTTATGTAAAATTAATTTTAAGACATTTCAATATAGGAAGACTGTACAATAATCAAGTCTCAATTTCCAAACCTTTATGGAAACCATAAGGAGTTTTCTCATCTAATTTACCGTTTTATGATTTGACATAAATGACCAAGTTTCATTGCCCAGCAATCGAAGGGCTACTTTAGCTCCCTAATTCAAAGTAATTCATTGACGCCCTTCAAAACTGCAGTTTCCAGCTTTGCTTGACACAGGAAAATCCACCAAAGTAACGGAGAAAGAAGTATTGCAAAAGCGACAAAATCTAAGGGAACGTCTTCCGTTCCGTGAATATTTTGAAGGAATCGACATCATAGAGGGGAGTGGTGAGAATGAGTTGAGGTATATGAATTCCTTTTGATTGGCTTCTTGAACGATTAAGGGAATAGAATTTGCGAATTTTGGTGGTAGGTGTCATCAGTTTAAGTGTTTAGAGCTGGCAGAAGAAGTAGGCTTTATTGGCTTTTGAAATATTCACTTGTTGGGATAAAATTATTAGGTTAGACAACTAACCACCCACTATCACACATCTTGCAGGAACAGCTCGCTGTACTGTGGCTTTCGGAGTGAAGGGCTAACCAAGGGAATGGCACTTTGCAACAAATGCTTATAATAAATGTGATTCGGAGTCCGTAATTATAAACAATGACCAAATAGTGCGCTAAACGTGGGAATGGAAGGTAAAAGGCGCAAAGCAAGATTAGGCCGTAAGTAATTTCTTTGCATTTCAAGAATAAAATGATTGGTAAGGTAAAGAGCACTCACTTTGCGTCGTTACTTGCCGACTGCGAACCAGGTCGGTTTTATTGCCGACTAAGTAAAGGAGCTGTAGTTTGCCATTTGACCTTTTCAGTTCTTGTAGCTTCTTAATAATTGACTTGGCTGTTTTAAATGAAGTTTCTTCGTCAACCGCGTAGACGACAACGTAGATATCTACGTCCAGAATGCGCATTTCGAGCTAAAAATTAGGTAAATTGGCATTTAGGCTGCGGAATACAACTTTGATACGTGGCCACTGGAAGTGCATGCTACATTCTTAAAATTTCACTATCCTACAATCAATCTGTTTAATAAGGAATTGAATGCGTACGATAACCCGTAATTAGAAGCTTTACCAACCAGCATCAAGACAATACCAATATGTAATCTTGGGATTACGTTGTGTATTAGTAGACAGAACGGCTGCTTTTGTCGTAAGGGAAGAACTTGAAGAAAATATGATCGCTGCTCTTTAAGACACATTTAATTGACCAACTGTGTTTATAGCATTTGGATATATTTTTTTGCATTTGGACCGTACTAAAGACATGGATAGCTCCGAAAGAAATGTCTGGATCTAAAAATGAGCTAAAAGGCAGCTTAGATTACGAGTGAAAGAACATATAAATCAGGTTTGCTTTTTACAAAACACACAAGTGGAGGATTTTTAGATTTTGTACACGACACTCAAAGTGATTCATCTGTTTTCAAAATAAACGCTCGCTGACGGTTCCAGTGTTGGCAAACAACTGCGAGGGTGCAATAACTAGGTTCTGTAAACTCTTAAAAATGGTTTTAATTTTGGAAGAAAACTAGGCATTTTGCTAAGAGTGCCACCGACCTAGTGTCCGCAGAGCAACGAATATAGGCCTATGAATAACAGGCGAAAATACTCACTGTATCACCATTTATTCCAAAAGTTTGCGCGGGTGATTCAAGGTGTAGCTAAGGGAAGTGAAGAAATATGTAATTGAAGCTTGACGTTACTCAAAAAACCGGCCAAGTACTTTGATTGATAGGACACGGGATTGAAGTATTTTTTAAGCCTCACACAAAAACATTTCCGTGTTTTGAAGTTTGAAATACATTTGGCCCATTTGCGCGACAGACCAAAAAAGGTGTTGCATGGGTAAAACGCATTCTGTGGGTTTGTAAAGATGATATCAAAATATACGTATCATTTCGGTACCGGAAACGCAAAAGGGTAGTTTGGGGGAATATCCATAAAAATATTTTTGCTTGTAAATAAAGCATAATGCGAAGCTGCCAATAGTGCGGTTGCGTAAACGCCACCTGGCGCATTTACTTTTCAATATTTGAGGTTCGGCTTTTTTTATAAATTGGAAAAGATATCTTAGTTTACCAGATTTTTGGGCTCCATCCTCACATTACTGATGCCGACCTTTAAACACAGCAGTCGCGATGTTTGTTTAACACGCACGTATTGATGAACACTTTAGTGGTCCCCAGTCCTTCTCTATGTGAATGATGCCCGTTCTGTTCTTTTTTCCTCGAGAAAGTCCTAGGGCACCGCACTCGGCAAATTAGAAACAAAATGAAACGCGTCCATGCGCACAGTTCTCCCACAATGATTTACAAAGCTCCAACAAAGTATATTTTAGTGGAAAACAGATAAGCAGTCTTAAAGGCCAAAATTCGATCCAGTCCCGAATTCATCATTCCTTGTAATTTGATGGCGAAGAAAACTGACTTAGAGAGCAGGAGCAACAGAAGAAAGCAGGTGAACAATTGATAAGGTGTTATTTTCAGGAAAAAAAGGTTGGAGCACAAACAGCACTCACAGAAGTGTTCATTTTTCCATCCTATCGCGACGCAGGCATTTTTGGTGCCGGCGGGAGTGTCTTTGTTTGCAGGGGATGTGCATGCACACGAGTTTAGGGGCACATGCCTTTTTGTGTCGGACTTAACCACAAAGTACTTTTTCTCTGCTGGAGTGCATGCAACTTCACTCATTTGACTCGAAGTTGGATCCTTGATAAGCCATTAAAATAAAATGACTTGAGATTTATTTGGTGTGTTCTTAGCCACTTACGAGTCCGATTTAAGAGAAAGTAGAGAAGGCAAATACCCAATTCCTGCGTTGTAGAATTTCTGTAGACTTGACTTCACTTTAATCACATCTTTCTCGAACTTTAAGGTTTTATTTTTTTGATAGCGGTGAATGACTAGTGCAGATTTCGCCATTTGGCGTTCATCTCTGAAAAAGATACCGTTTGCACTGATTTACACAAATAAAGCCACGGAGGGAAGTACTCTTTTTTGTGTAGCGCTAACTTGTTACAATTTCATCAACTTTTAGCTAGATTCTAGTCTTGCCGAGCAGAGCACATAAGCGCTATTCACTGTTATGCCTTGTCTTCTGTTAAGGACATTTGCTGTTTGAACAAAAAGACCAGCTGAAAGCTATGGTTTATTTTACTGTCCTTACCGTCGTCCTCTGTAGAATCTCAAAGTTGGATGACAGCTACTGATGAATTACTTTACAACAGGCATTTGTCGATTAAGGTTGTTTAGTGATTTGTATCCGCTTTCCAGCAAATTAGGTCTTTAACCACGACGAAAGCCTTTGACGACGTCTTGACACTGATTATAGGCGGTTTTGAGTGATACTTTAAAGGCACGCTTTTACTCCTTCTCACGTTGTCAACCTCGACAATGGAGCACGGAAACACACCATGAAAAATGCATTTTAATTTACCAAGAAGATGATCCCGAAGAAAAAAATTAGCCTTTATTTATCCCTTTGAATTTGCTATATGTTTTCGAAGAGAAGCGAATAAAGCCAATTGTCAAATCTAATCTGCATCACTGGATCACTGAATTATTGCGCTACTGCGTTTTCTTTGCAGTGGCCGCAATTCGCGAAATCGCTTTCTATCTTAGAAAAAAGGGTAGCACAGCGTCAGGATCGAATTCCAAGAAGGCAATAAGAAAAGCTTTTACGAGGAAATAAGCAAGCATTGGGCAATCATGAGTTAAGTGTGTCTGAGATCGCAGTTATTTATTTTAGACATTGGAAAATGTCTTCTTGGCCGCAAACAGGCCTCAGGTACTTCTGTGTATTAAGATGAACCTAATGCAATTCGATATTTTTCCTTGACATTCACGTTTACTGAAATTTCGTTACGCAACCGAATATCTCAGAAGTGACTGCGTCCGATTACCTTGATAGAACTTGGCACCATTACTCAGCATCCTGTTTTATCCAATCCATTTACCTAACAGTCGACAATCATCGGCTTTTGAGGTGACAGGCGGAGTTACAACTTCTCAAGTAATGCGCAGAAGAAAACGACTAATGTTGCTATTGCCATAACCAAGATTATATTGGCTCCTCTCCAAAATGCCAGAACAAAAATGAAGTTGCCAAAACTTAGTTTGTTGCCAAAGCCTCAGCCTATGACATCAAAGTTTCTCGAAATTTTTCGACTTGATTCAATAAACGCGCCATACTGCATGCTGCCAATGAAGCCCGCATTTTTATTTAACAATCGTAAGTAATTTCCGGGAGACAGCGGATTCATTCACCATTGGGTATATCATTGGGAATATCTCGTTGATTGCTAAGGGAAGAACAGAAGTTTGCCTCTTTCCATGGCACTTCATTGCTAAAGCGAATTGTTTTTTGCCAAAATGAGAAGTTGAGCAATAAACCTGCCAACTAAGTTCACGTTTGAACAAAACAATCTGAATTGGAATTAATTCAAGATTTTACAGACGAGTAATGCGCTTCGCAATTATTTATCCGTTTTAATCCCCTCAAATCGTAAAATGATAGACATTACGAATGATTTCGTGCTTTACGGAAATTTCTTGGGTGGGCCAAGTTAACTGCGATTTACGACTAACAAAGAGGAGTCGCGCCTGCACAATGTCTAAAACAATCCCTTTAAGGAGATCTTTATGAAAATTGAGCCCTATGTAGGAGGAAAAACATGTACACTGAGGTTTAAAAAGCCATGTGAACATTTTCCAAAAAATCAGCTTAAAATTTTTTTGGCGGTTATATGGTTTAAGAGTAGTGTCATTCTTTGGTAGCATAAACTTCTTAACTAAAAAGGCAGAAGAATAAGACTTCAAAAATTAGTGCAAAGCAATGCACTGCATTTTTGTGCAACATTTGTTCGCTTGGACATGCCTTTTAGGCCAGTGGCGGTTAGTAAATGCAAACCCGTGATGGGTCGAATGCCATCAACTCCAAAGAAGAAAAAACTCGCCAAAAAAACGCTAAAACTCCCCTTTTTAATCGCTGCTCGAAAAGACGATGAAATGACTCTAGCGACTGTCTGACAAGTTGAGATAAAGTGGCGTAGCACCTCCCCAACTAGTTGTCTGGGTATGTAACGGCATCGACCGCCGCAGAGAAAAGGTACTGAGTAGGGAGCACGTAGAAAATGAGGGGCTTTACTGACAGTGGGATTGGAATCAGGGGTCAGCTTTAGTTTTTTTGAGGCATCATGCTAAAATCCAAGCCATTCTTTTAAGAAAGGCGGTCCCGCTGCACCGCCATTCGGATTGAACGAGGACATGCCTAACGTGCTAGTGATAAATAAAGGGGCGAAGAAGTATCATGATTAAGCGTGTTTATGATACACGCTTTCCTCAAGATCGACGGCAACCGATCTGTCACCAGGTTTGTACCTACTGACCGCCTCTAGTCTGAAGATTACACTCAGACTCACAAGTACTGCAGTAATTAATAAGATACAGTTCGAAAAGAAATTGAACGGTAGGGTATAAAAGCTCACTTTAAGTCAATACATCCTTCGATGACTTCTCCAAATATCCTTCTCCTTACTACGAGCATGTTGAATTATTGGGACACGATTAAAATTAATTACAAAGTGAGTGTTTAAAAGTGACTATCCCGAAAAAGATCATGCTTCGCATCTTAAGGAAAATAAGTCTATGTGCCTATGCCTCTACTCCTCACTTTATGCAGTTTTTATTACACAATGGCTTTTTAAAGAAAAACATAACTCCTTCTTAATGGCTTTAATTCATGTATAATACTGGATTGAATGTAATTTTACTCAGTATCCATTTTCTAATAAGTTTACTTTCATGAAGATATTCAGATTTGTCCCTACCTACCAAAAAAGGGTTTCATGCATACAAGAAGCGAAGATGGGTCCTTGGAGATGATAGGGACTCCAAACAAGAGTTTTTAAGCTTGCGAAAAGGAGGGAAGTGAAGTATTTCCCCTGTTCCCATATCAACTTGGACACATGCTTAGCGTCATAACTTTCTCGAGATACCACAACAGAAACATAGTTAAGAACGCAACTGATAGCATTTTTCATGAGGGGCTTTGGCAATCTTTTAAAAAGATGAGTACATTAAGTAAGACACATCCAACCTAGCAAACACCCATTGTGATTTGCATTAGTCATGACAAACAAGGTTTCAGCGACGAATCTGATATCGCTTAACGTTTAGATATATTTTACGCCGTTAAATTACCCATCACTCAAATCAATTTTTGAATCTGCTGTTTTCAATGAGTGAAACCCTTTGTTTTGTTTACTAAACAAATGCTACATATCCGAATTTGCGGATAAACGGACCTTAAATTGAGGCCGCATGAGCAGGTAAGAACAATCTGAGGAGGGACCACTCTCGGATTGTCTCTTCTTATCCAGTGTAGCGACTTCCGCTTTGAAGTTGTTAAAGTTGGATTTGCATTGTTGACCCTCCGTTCTGTTGCTGAGCCCTGCATTGGAGGCTGTAGTGGAAGTGGCGCGCTGTCGAAGCATGGGTTCATCTAGAGTGTCGGGCGTCAGAGGGAAAAAGGCAAGGCTGGCCTGAGCAGAATGTACTTCCTCTGCTGCCTCCTCTCTAATGTTGTCGATCAGCATAAGACTCCTGTTCCATCCGTCTACCTCGATCACCACAAAGCGTTCTACGCTGTCCTCTGAAACTACAGGTCATTATCACGCTTCAGTCATCAAGGTTATGCCATATTTACAGAGGTACCTTCTTGTATATTTCAAACACTTCAGCGGCGCATATTTAAGTACGTGGATTATTTCGGTTTAGCGCTGCTTGCTATTCGGAATGATGGGGAGAACTCTGTCTTTGTCGCTTATGCTACTGGTCTCTCGGCCTTCAGCGCTTCTATAGTAGTGATGCACAAGGACTTTTAAGATTTATAACAGTCCAGAGTGTGCGATAGTTTGGATTCTGATGATAGGCAATTATGCCAATGCATGAGAGAAAAGTACGTTTACTTAACAATTTTAAGACAAGTCAGTCTCCATGGAGCAGCTGATAAGTATGGGAAGAATGTTGTGTATCCTTCTTTCTAGTCATACCAGTGGTTTTGGTATGCCCACTGCCTAATGGCAGGCCATTCGGAAGAGCAACCACGGAGAGCATCGATGGTGATGGTTAAAGGTAAGACAGAGGGAGAGGAATGCCTCTCATTCCCCCTTGAATCGGTAGTTATATTCAGGATGTGAAGCCATGACTAAAGTCATCGAAATTAATAGTTTTAGCTCAATCTACAGGCGGATATTAATGCCTCCTCTCCACACATCTGCTTTATAATGGCTGTTGTGATACTTCGAGTGCTTCAAACCCACTAACATCCATTAAAAGATAATAATAAAGAGTAAAGACCCGACAAAAACATATAGGTGAAATCTTTTTTTTTCACTCGATGTGCTATGGCGTTATGAGGAAGAACCGTTGGTAGTGAAGCTATGCAGCTGCGAGAGTGACATTATACAGCTGCTGTCAAATAAGGGCAAATGATTTATTTCCAGCTAAAAAGGTATTAAGCTTTTAAGTTAGCACAACTCTCCAGCTATAGACCATTCAGCAAGCAAAATAATGCACAAGTTGCCATTTAAATATTTAATTTAGAATGAAAGTCACTGGATTATTTAAAAAGGCTTATACGCCATTGAAGTTGAGTTGAAGTTGAAGTTAAGTTTTTTTCGACAGCGTTGGTGCTCAAACTGCTAATAACTGGGCGAATAATAAACAAATTTCATTATATTCAAACCTCGCAATGTTTTAAGGTTTATTGCTTTACATTACTTGGTTAGGTTTTTGTGAATTATTAATGAACCCTGAATTCTTCAGAGCGAACCCAAATTCAAGATCCATAAATTATATATATATATATATATGTAGAGCTTTGAAGTGCTTTGAAAGTGATTGCAAGGAAAAGAAGTGCAAGCAGTTCTCATTAGGTAAAGTACAGTTTGGAGTAATGTGCAGCGCCCTCTCTTTGATGCTGGGTAAGCCTTCACTGCTAACTTTTATTTATAAGCCGCGCATAAAATTAATTTGGACGCTAGGTGCGGGAGCTCCGTACCCTCCTAAAATTGCATCAAATACACGGTTTACCGTTATTTACGATAGTTAAACCAGATGAAATCATATAGATTCTCAACTATGTTAATTTTTACTGCAATCATTACCATAGATTTAGTTCAGTCAGCAAAGAATAAATAAATAACTTTCCTCGTTGATCCTCTGCTTTATCGTATCACCATATATCCCCCTCTTGGTCAAACTTTTCCATTTCTGTTCTTGATATTGCCGTAAGACTGGCTGAGTGTGAAACTCAAAGGGCATGATACATTAAACACCATAATATTTCCATTTGAATGAACATTACAATTTCGTGTAGGCAATAACTGCTAGAGGCCACCATGACTAATGCACCACTACCAGCACCACCACTCACACGACTCCGTTTTTCCACCCATAAACTCAGCGGTGAGGAATTGGCGACAGAGCATGGTCTTTCCCACCGTAGGACCGCCAAGAATCTGCACCTTGACAGGGGTTGTGATGTTTGAGAGGCTAGAAGTTGAGGGAGGTTGCAGGGAGCCGGCAGGTGAGACGGACTTGCAGTGGGAAAAGAAGTGTTTACTTTCCAATTCGGCAGAGACGAGTGCGTTAGCGGTGGAGTGCCGCTCTTGCCGCTGGGTGCTAAAAATTGGTGCTTCAGTGTATGATTCTGAGAGCCTTGAATGGGGTCCCAATGATGCAATCGCACTGGCTGTTGAACAGCGTGGGCTGTGGAAAGTATGGCCGTAGTCTGAGGTACCGCTCGAACGGAAGCTGTCACCCTATCAAAAAAGGTATTGCTCCATTTGGGTTTGTATTATTCGTATGATACCTTATCTACTATAGGAAGGAAAAAGTGCGCTAAGGATGCAATTTTAAAGCTTAAGTAGGTTTGGTACAGCAATACAATGCTTAAGGCCATTGGATGAGACAGAATCAGACATGAATTTTGGGCATGCTGAGCCATCAAACGTAGCAACTGCCAAAGATTGCTGCATCATAGTTGAAATTGATACGGACGTCGATCGAATGTTTCCAAATGATTTTAATAACACAGATTCAATTGGCGAGTCCACCGTGCTGGCAGTTTTAAACTTTTTCAAAGTTGAGTATCTGGAGAAGCTGGATGAATAAACTTTACACTTCAAGTCAGTGAGCAATACTAAGGCCTTTCGATTGTCATTTCGACTGTTGTTGAGTGGAATCCGTGGCATTTGAAAAGCAAATTAGGATTCCAACGGAGTTATGAATTCTACTTTTTAACCTACGTCCGTAAACGTGATACTTTGTTTAGATCCCAAGATATCCTTTGTCTTTATAACGATAGCATACGTTTTCAGGTGCCTATAATTCTATGAGGCGAACCATTGTAATTAAAAGTTTTCACCTGTAGATGGTAGTTTATTTCATCAGCTGGTTAACAACAGAATCTCCGCACGACACGCATTGAATGAATGCATGTCTTGCGATTTAATCGCTTCGGCGACATAAGTAAAATTGGATCTAAAAAGTTAAATTTTATTGCTAAAATTTTCTCCTATGCCTGAAATATTGATGATACTCTAAACAATTTGGTAGGAAGAAAATCTGCTGCATCCTCTTAATTTGCACAACCGAGACTAGGATTTTGGTTCAGAAACGTTTGCCAATTGAGGCTGTCTTAACAACTGGACAGTCGAAGTGGGTGACATACAATTGACAAATGTGACAAATTGTAGCATGCAGCCAGGTTGTTATGCGGTTTAGTAAAGAAGGAGACATTGGAGAGAATTGCTGAAACTGCGGTTTGGCTCTGCGAATTGAAAGTGAAAGGGGAGTGTGAGCGTTTTGGGAGGTATGGATAAATTTTGATGTTACCACTGAAACCAGTTGGTAGTTGTACTAAACTAGCTGTTCTAGCACAAAGTAGTACGAATGTTTCCAATAGTGATGAAATGAAACAATCCCCTGCCTAGACATCGCAAACTCTACAATTCAGGAAAGTAATTTGTCTAAGTGATGCGTAAGAGGAATGAGAAACTTGGATTGTACTTGCAAAAGCTTTAATTTTTAAATCAGTAGTTACAATGATTATTCGAAATATCAGCCGCATCGCCACGGCTGTTGCCCGTGGGAATAAAGTAAGGGCGTCTTCTTAAGTGCCGCTGTAAAAGGGCCTCAAAGCACGCAACACTTTATTGTCATTTTGCAGGGTCGAAGCGAATAGTGGAAACGGCAAAGTACGATCTGACGCACGTGATCAAAGCGGCAGCAGAGGAGAGTGGGAGGGAGACTGCGAGAGCAATCGAGGGCTTTTAATGCTGTCGGCTGTTGCTATTGCTAGTATTTTGATAGTAACACTGAGAACAACTTCGAGCTGGAGACTGGAATTACAGACGCACTTAAAGTTAGTCATACAAAAGCCTAACGCTGGCGCCAACAGGCCGAACCTCCCGAGAAGAGCAAATCAAAGCAAATGGAACGAATGCAAAAATTGATGCAATTTTTTCGTCGAAGATATGTGACTCTTAAGGGGACTAAGTGATCAGTGTCAACAAGCAGACATCCCTATTCGAATTGTCACCACTTAATTTCTTTTGGATGTTTCTTGTGGTAGACAATTTTCAACGAAAGGCAGCGTCAGTCGGTGTGTCGACAAATTATTGCAGCGTTCTCAATTGTTCCCCTCGCCTTTTAAACTAATCTTCCCCGTAAAGTATTTTGAAAAGGTGTAACAGCAGAACATAATGTCCAAAACAAGTTAAATATTCTCTCCTAGCAGAGATTGAATTATTTAGGACCAAGAAATCCAAGGTAGCTTTCCATTACGTTTAATATGGGTGCTAAAATTAGCTGTTTATGTCCATATCAACTGGAATGGGAAAATTTCAGAAGTAGGGCAAACAGATTTTACAAATTCAAAGTGTCAAGCTAAGAATTCCAAAGACCAGTTACTTGTCACCCCCTTTTTTGACCAACTTGATAAAAGCGTATCTTTAGGAAATGGATGTTTGTGCGGAAGTGGCTTTTCAACTCCAGCCTACGCTGATACTCTTAAAACAAACCATTTACTACCCACTATCTATGACATATTTTTAAAAAAGCTATTTACTGCGAATTTTTCTCGCCGAGAGCCAGACAGGCCCTAAGAAAATCTCAAAATATATCGGAATTAAAAGAGGAAAATTAGGATCCCAGAAGATACAGCCAAAAATTGTTCGTTCAACGCGCAACCTTAAACATGAGAGATCTTGCCCAACAAGTCAAAAGGCAATGAATGATGGTAGCAGAATGAGGTTGCTTCCTTGGTTCCCTTCTCATCCTCCGTATTGCGCTATTGCCTTTCAATTGGTTATTGCCCTGCCTTGGCATTGGATATTCACACTTAAAATAGGCGCGTCGGGAACAACCGTGACCAGGGTAATGCTCCTTGCCTCTAGAGACTCAAATTTTGATAAAAGTAGAAGTTGTGAGATCAGGTCTCGCCGAGAAATCACTTTTAGATTGAATCAACAAGTCTCTTACTAGGCTTTCTCCAATTATTTCATATTAAAAAATGTACAAGCGTACATCTCTTTTTCAACCGAGCATTAGGGGTTTGTCATTAAATTCAATTGACAAACAACGATGGTTTGTTAATCCTCTAATTCAGAGAAAGACTTAAAAAATGTCTTGCCTGGACGCTTGCACAAACGAAGTTAAAGAAAGTGGTTAAAATGAAACGCATCTGCTTAACGGTTTGGGAACATGAACACCATCTATAGCACTGTTACTCTTTTGATTAGGTAGAACTGACAGACTTGAGCAAAGAAAGAGCTTCATTTGTACAGGAAAGCCAAAACCTAATTCGTAGTTGAGACGAGTGATCTTCGACAATACCACCTTAATTATGCTTTTTAGTCCAGCAGAAGCACTTTTAAAGCACATCTTGCCTAAAATTATAGCTGGGCATTTCAATTTGATTTTAAAACACCACCGTAAATAAAAGTTCCCATGTTTATACCGACTCTTAACTTATCGCCATAGTAGCCGTTGGTTTGGGGAACAGCCTCTGATAAAGACGCACGGTGAAATAAATTTTTCTCAATAAAGAGCTCAGCTTATGTTACAAGTTTTAGGGCATAATTTGTCTCATAGTGAGTTTAATTAAAGAAAATCCCCCTGTATACTTTGGAGATTGCGCACAATATCAGTACACAGCCGAGAATAATATCCGTAGAGCTGCAGGTTCCAAGGCAATATTAGCATAAAGAAACCAAATTCCGGCTGATAAGCCCCCTTTGATTGGAATTATGGTCTTATGCTTACCAGACTGATGAGTCCCTTAGAGGTTCTTTTAAAGCTGCGAACACGGTAGAGATCTCTTTGAAAATCCTCCTCTTCAGCATTTACCGATGAGTCGCATTGAACGCAGACAATCGGGACTGCAGATGGAGGAATAGTCAATTCTTCAGCGTCACCTAGTTCTCGGGTAGCGGTGGATTCACCTGCTTGGCTCTTCCTTATCTCCTGATGGCGTCGCATGGAGCGGAAGCGGAACGCTTCTCTCAATCCTAGCGTCTTACCATTACCTGGCATTTCGATGTCCAAGATCCGCTTACATGCCCCTGGGAGGAGGTTGTTGTTGATGTCGAAAAGATGATTTGAATTGTCTTGATTTGGTCAAGGGTATAGATTTTTGGACGATTGAAAGCACGCGAGTTGGCCGGGTTAAATCGAGTGAACAGCCAATCAGCGGCTGAGAAGATGAACTGCCTAGTGAAGCGGCCAATCAGCTTACTCAGTATTGTCACAAAAGTGAATGAAGTGAAAGGCTTGGTACTAGGTAATAATTACGAATCTCTGTTTGTCAAAGTCAACCCATTGTTCTGATGTATTTATTGCGTAGCTTCATTTGTATATGATGTCATTCGTATGAGAATAAAAATGAAGTACTCATCGTAATGAGCAAAAATGAAAACGTTTCAAAAGAGGTATAAAACGAAAATTCCCTAAAGACGTTTTTTTTACTCATAATGATTAGTTTCAAGTCTGATTAATTCACTGAATTCAGGTCTACGAACATTTTAGAAGCCCACATTTGGGAGGATTCTGTATTTGGCCAAAATTTTTGGAACATCCAAATTGGAGATTGACTCAAATTGCTGATTCACATACAATAGCTACATTGAGAGCTCTTTTATGAAGCTTTCACGAATAAGAAGTTGTGATAGAGGATCAACACTTGTGCTGTTAGATCACTAAAAGCACTAAAATTTGCAATGAGTCCTGACTTCAGGGCCAACGGCTAAGTCAAGTCGTATTTCCAGGCGTGAGAAAGAACTTCAAGAAGCAAATGCACCAAAAGTGGTGAAAAGGGCCAACGAAAGTCAATTGCTAGGACTCACTCTCAGTGAGAGTTATTTAAAGAACTATGGTTTGTTTCATCAATTGGTTATGGTAAGAAACAGCAACGGATGGTAAGAGCAGAAAAATTATTTATCCATTCCTTAGCCGCGTTTGGAACGCCATTAATGAAGTTTCGCGGCTGAACATTTAATTTCTCCTAATTCCAAAAACATCTTAAAGGGAATGTGGCAAGGTGAAAGGAATTTAAAGGAAAAAAATTATTGTCATAAATCGCATTGCATTCGTTAAAAGAACAAATAGATTCGGTACCCCAATGGTGGACAGAAAAAAACTGCTAGTTCGCACCATGCATGCCTTAGAAAGAAAGCTAACTAAACGGTGGGATCCTGCAACGCCGCAGTGTTGCGCTGATTTTCAACATGATTTTAGCATCAAATACCAATGTCATAATTTGGACTTTTAAAAAAAACTGATACGAGACAATTTTAAGCTGCCTCAGATAAAGAATCGCACGAATTCACTTAATAATGTAATGCTCGCAGTGACTTGCAGGCTGCTTTACAACAATGGCCAAGTAGTATTCGAGTGTTCCAAAGGAACATGGTTTTGGAATGCAAGAATTTTTTTGATAAAATAAAGTGCACCTGAGTGGTAAGATCAGTAAACCAATGTTGGTGAGATTCTTTGCACTGCGCTGGTAGTCGCTCGATGAGCCAGTCTTCCCAGCTAATGCCTTTCCTCCTAAATTTTACTACAGAGGCGAGTTGTAGTGAATTTTGCACTTAAAGTATACAAGCTGAAGTACTCTGACAAATAGCGCGAAAGCCTAAAAGGCTAATTTCTTTCCTCTCTCTCCGGTTTTTAATGATGACGGATTTTTGCAGAACGAAGCTTTTGCTAAATTTTAGCTAGGAATGTTTCCAGTGTGCACTACTGCACTTATGCAGAGCAAATTTCCAACGACAGGCCAGGCTGACGACGGTATGGTGACCGAAATAAGCAAGTATGTCAAAATCATCACTCATCTCATTCTAAACTACAACCTTCTGCAAAATACATCACAAAACCGACATGTTTTGCCACTCAGCTTTAAAAGCATAAAGGGGAGGTAAAGCGCTCTCACAATAAATTTAAAATTTATCCGTTGTGCTTATAAAAGGAGTGATTTTGTGGTGGGATTATCTTTAGAACTGTGTAAGTAGCTGATCGCTTTTTTGAGATGCTATTAGTCAAGACTTCATTTAGCAGTCATAAAATTTTCATGGGAGTGCATAGAGATGACAAGCAAACCAAGGTTTTAAAATACTAGGCATCTACAAGTGAGTTCAAACTTTGTTTCCAAGATGATGGGATGATAGCAGTAAGACACTTTATTGAGTACTGTAGACGTAGTGAGTAATGTCTGCCGCATCAGGACCCCGACAGATATTCCCTCGAGCGCTTGAAGTCAATTAACCTTCAAAATATACTGCGCTTAGAGTGCTCTGGCAAATACTAATATTTAACTCTGGATGGAAGTGTCTGAACGCTATTGTGAGTGAATGAAAACAGTGGATACCTGCGTGATAAGAATGGACGTGATTTACATTCTTCGAAAGTTTCCCTACTGTGTCGTAAATCTAAAAGGTTCTGATTTAATTTAAACGGTCCTTTGTGAGTTCTCAATAGTTGGTGTGTGAAATTTGAGCAATTTTGTACTGCTCTAAGGATGTACACCTTTAGCAAACATCTGTTGTTTAAAAAGCTCATTAACCCTGAGGAAAGATAACTTAGTAAATTTCACAAATATCTTTCGATCCACCAAAGGTAAATCCTTGTTTTTAGCTCAGCATCTTCTACAATTTATAAATCATTTTAATACCTTAAGTAAAACTTTAGGGTTAAAGCCAAGTAATGATGAATTTGCAAGCAGCAAAGGGAAATAAGCAATGGATTCATTTAATATAATAAATTCCTACAAAACTATTTGTTACCTTCCAAAACGTGTTGAATTTTTTACTTATTACTGCAAGCAGAGACTTATAGTGCAAAGATAATAAGTTTTTACAAAATACTACAGCTATTAGAACATTATTTGAAGGTCTACACTAAGATTTTATTGAATATTTAACTAATAAAAAAGTCCGGGCTCCCCGATACCTGAATGGTACTTAAATTTGTTAAGTAGCGCTTTTAGTATGACAACAACAGCTACTGGTAAATCGCCTACCTCTAGAATTCCTATCCCAAATACCGTGAGCACATCTCACAACATTCCAATACATAAATTTGTGCATAGATTGTAGGACTGCAGTCTAAACATGGCGAGTGTTTGCACAGAAGCGAACACCATAGGCCGGTGCTTTTTTGGCAATTTTACGGTCAGTAGAGGGAAGTCCTGTCTTCATTTTAACAATATTCTAAAACGTTCCATGATTTTAGTGAGACTCCCCCACAATGACTTTCTTTTTGTGCTTTATGAGATTTTTGGGGAATTATGTGGGAGAAAGGTGGAAAATGCATACCGCTCAGTAAGCCAAATCAGAAAAGCGAGCATAAGTTATGAGATTTCTGGCTGATTTACAAGAATTCTAGAAAATTGCCAGGTAATACAAACTAATGAATAGAACCAAAAATTGTGACTGCCTCTACTAAAGTCTTCCAACATAATTTATACCTGGCAGCCTAAAAAAATTTAGTCGAAGAAACATTCGACAAATCGTATAGCGGCATATTTGCTTGGTTTTGTGTTAACTATGGTAGTCTTTCCCGGAGTGTAACATATCTAGACTTGACGAGCCTTAAATCCGAGTAACCTTGTAAAGGTACTTCATGAAACGTGAAGAGCATAAGGCACAGAGTTAGGTGAAAAGTATTTGGAAATTCGAAAGTACTCAGACCAAACCAGACTAGTCAATGAGACTCTCATTAATTTCTCGTTCTTCCCGGGGGTGAAGCAGCAAATGCTAAAGGTCATAGATCCTTTCACAGACAGCAATTATGCCCAAACAATTAGTACAAAACAATGTTCACCTATGAAAAAATAGATTTGTATCTCAATAATAAAATAAAATGACACAAATAATTTCATTTGCTGTAGAATCAAGAATGTTAAACAGTGAGGGTGCCTTTTAAAATCTTTCCGGGGTGGAAACCATTTAGGAGGCGTGTTGGTTTAAGTTATAGGCAAAAACTTGGAACAGTTAAGCACATTGTTGCGTCTGAAAAGGACCGGGTAGCATGCTCATTGCCTTGGTGAGTGGAGTAGGACTGTAGCTTCTGCTGCTATTGGTCTGTGCTGACACCCAGGATTGGTCGCTTGATGTACCAACGAGGAACGACAGAGGGCTCAGACTAGTTTGGTTGTTGAGGCATAAATCTTCTGGTCTTGCTCTTACTCTATCGTCTTCTCATTCATTCACTCCTTCTCTCTTACTCACTCACTCACTCACTCTTTGTCTGAGAGTCTCCACTGGCATTTGCACGTACGGTGTTTTGAACGGAAGACAACTAAATGTGCACATTGTCTCCTTCCCCTGCGTAGAACACAACTCCCGCATAGTTACGACGCTGGCGGCATCGGAAGGCGTTGCCTTCAGCTAACAAGACTAGTCGGAAAGGTATAAAGAAGGATAGTGATTAAAGAATGTCCTTAGTTCTGATATGAATAGCGTGCGTGGGTGTGAGTGTGACAGGAGCGACCGATGATGGTTGAAGCCTGATGAATTTGCTGCGGTCATGCTTAGGAGCTCTTCGCGACAAAATCTGCGATCCTCGTGAACGCCATAGGCGGAAATTAAAGTTAGTCTCAACCGCACCTATCCCTGTCTCAATGTTCCCCAATGTCTATGAAAGAAAGCTCGCCAGCGGGATACTTAAGTATGAGTATGAAGTAAGTCTTGTCTATTCTAAAACTGATGTACATTTAACTTATCTCATATATGGCTCACAAGATTTTGCTTCATCGAATATTCAAACATTTGTTAAAAATTATCGCTGATAAGGAGGCAATGATTGATGGTTCAAAAGCTACAAAACAATAATTCTTTAAGTTAATAAATAAAACGCTAAAATCAAAAGGATCACAGATCACTGTTTGCTCAAAAGCAGTGCAGTTACTCCTCACCAAATCTATTTAAAAGGGCAGTTATTCTGCTCTTCGTTCTCTCGGGTTAAGGGTTTAGGATTTAATTATGAGAATTCCATTATTGGAGCTTTACAAGCGGATGATTTACAAACTTCTAGGCACAATATGTAAGGGCTATTGTGCGACTACTAATTAATAATGTAGGTGATTCTCGAACTCAAGACTTCGTTGGCAGTGATAATTTGCCCCTTCCATTCCAGGACTTTTTATTGTCAAAGTTAAAGCTTAACCCTCAAAAAGGTTCGAAATGCTAAAGGACGCTGATGCTATGAAGGTAAAATGCTTCTTACAATTTTGTAGAAGTAATGCATAAGTTGTTGCGATTTCTTAATAATTCGCACAGATTTTATTCTTTTGTAATCAGATTAGGTCATTTTTAAAGCAAGACAAAGAATATTTTCCCATTTTTTGTTCTATTCTTTAGGATTATTTTGTCTATACTTTTTGTGCTCGGTTATTGACCAATGCTTTTAAAGTTGTTTTCTTGAGCGAACCTGTAAGGTAGTTTTGATGAGTTTGGAAGTCCTTCCGATAAATTAGTGCCAAATTTGGAACAGTAAACACAAAATTGACCTTTTTAATTTCTAAGAGCAACTTGAGCAGTTACGAAAAAAAGGCGGTGTCTGACTTGTACGGTGTTGAGTTAAAGCCATAGCAGTGGAAATGCTCCTAGCTAACGCTTGCCTCAAACATCACGAATCGTGGCAATGTAAATAGTTTTAGAAAGGACGCACGGGACCACCTTTAATTGCCCAAGGATAATTTAGACCCCAAAGAAGAAAATCGAGTAAATGGGAGGTAATTGCAAATATCTTCCATAAAAATAGGCAAATAAAGGGAGAAAGGCTGTCTAGGGGCATTCGCTGCAAGCGCCATCGAGACATACGTATATTGTCACCTTTAAACCATCGAGTTGTAAATCAAACAAGCGAGTATGCATTACAGATGGGAGAAAAGGTTGCATTTACCACGTTGATACCTCAGTCTGACTTGAATAGCAAGAGGATTGGTCACATTGTGATACTGGCGAAATGCTTACGGAAAATTTCAAACACTCCAAATAGCTATAAAGCTGACTTAAAGGACTGCATCAATTCCAGGAGCCCATAGACCACGCAGTAACATGGCCACGATAGTCACAAGTTCAACAGTCCTCTTACCGGGCAATAAATCACTTCTAGAGCCCATTCTTTTCTATCAATGGTAAGCAATAAATAGAATCTTATTAAAATGTCTCCACCAGTAAAGTTGGCTGGGACCTTTCCAGATGAATTGCTTATAGCAGTTTTGTGCCCGGTTGTTTAAACAAGTTATTGCTGATGGGAGATCACCATTACACTTAAAAAACTATTGTAGCAGACGATTTGGAAATAAATTCATTAAAAGCATATTTTATAATAAGGTGGTTTAAAAATCATTTCATACAATAGACATTTTGCAGTGTTTAATGGTACTTTGGGCCTTTTTATGTCACTGGTGGCGTTCCAGTCTAGTCACCTCATCATTTTCGTGCCGCATTAGATTAGTACCCGCTTATGGCATAATCTGAACATCGCGGGTGCATTGAAGGTTGCAGATAATTTATTGCCATTCAAAATACTGGGGAGAATTGAACCGACTTTCGACAATTACAATTTCTTCCCTAAAGCATTTCGCTTAATTTTGTTAATTTGGAATTAGTGCACAATAATCGTTTAGAAGCACTACAGAAACTCACTATAACCGAGAGTTTTAAGTCCTCGAGTGACGCGGAAATTGAAGACGGAGTATAAGACTCGGAAAAATCGGGTCCCTCGATTAGGTGAAGTTTACATACTCCCATGTTCAGGTATTTATTCGTTTTGCGGAATTTCGACGTCCAAAGGCCAATAAAAGTTGACAAAGCTGAGTAGTCTTCTGGCGTAATGATGGCCTACCAAACACACCTATTCCAGTCTCTACATTGCATGCGAGCGAAAATCCACCGATGCGAAATTTCAACTTCTTAAGGTGATACATATTTACCGTATGCGGTAATCAGCCCTCACGAAGTTTAGCAAGTTGCCTGCAAAGGTAGCGCCATGTTATAATTATGTCAAAAAATAGACAAATCTCGTTGGCAAGTGAAGTTAATGAAATAAATATTAGTCCATTGACACTAAACACACAAAATACAGTGTCAAACCAGTTTAAAAGACTAATATTTAGAATATTTGAAGTTTTGGACTGCTCTAACTTATTTTTTGAATGTGTTGAAACAATTGCCACTGATATCACACATATGTGACAGATTAGTAACTAGTTTATTTATACCTCTTTGTGTCTTAAATGAATCTTTTAAGCTTAAAAAGAATAAAGACCTAATGGCATACGCTTTCGAAAAGAAATGAGATTTAGAATGACATGACTGTCATTGCCCACAGTGGCTAATTTGCTTTAGAGGCCTAATAATTGCGCGTGCCCAATGGATTCCAAAATAGTGTGCACTGCACCTTCCACAATTACGAACGAGTTAAGCATCTCATTTGTAATAATGCTACGTTTCATTTACAATAAGTTGTACCGTAAAGCGAAGAAATGAAAATTACTGATTAAGAATGTTCTCACATTTTGGCATTGCTGCCAGTAAAAGCTAAACAGAAAACGATTTCCGCGAAAAATCGACGAACGCATGTAAGCAAGCAAAAGTTGACTTAAACCATTTCAATAAGTGCAAACCATTTGTAACCTCTGTTCCAGTAGTCGCTGAATCAAATGAGCAACTGTTTTGTTCGAATCGAACAAATGCGACTGAAGATGCAATTCATCCCAAAGGCGAACGCTTTAGGACCAGGCCAATGACTGCAGCAAAAGTAAAAGTTCTATGAGTCAGGACACAAAGTTGCAACTGCAGATAGCGTTAGATAGAAGGGAAACTTCTGATGCCTCAACAACCATCCAAAGGCTCTTTACGGTCGTTTGGCACGCACTCTCATACCTGTCTTGGCACAATCTCCTTTAAAGGGTAATGAAACTGAGCCCAGAACTCACCAACCTACCTTAATGACCCTTTGCCTACATTTTGGACAACCTTGGTGACACTGTTCCAAAGACAAAAAAAGTTAAATAAAAGCCTCGAAAGCTCAAACCAAAGAAGAAGGTCCGGACTGAAAAACAATTCCACTTAATTTTGGTCAGTAGCCGCATTTCTCTATGCAATCAACTAATCGGCCTGAGTAAATGCGTTCAATGAATAATTTGACATCCCGTGGGACGGCAAGGCATCTACAAGGGAACTATGTCACAAAGTGCTATCTTCATGATTAATCTAATTGTTCATTGCTCTACGGGCATTAGGACAGAAAGTGGATTTCATGCTTCCCTGCTTGACATTACCATGTTATTAAAGGGAGCACAACAAGAATGGAGGACATCAAATTTGCAGTATACGTGGTGTAGGCAATCCAAAATGTAGTTGATCTGAGCTGTTCACGAGCAATTTGATACTTTTCGAAAGGAGCGAAATATTTATGAAAAGAATGTCACCATACAAAATTTCAGGAAACATGATTCCATCTCAAAGCAGTTTTAGTGTTAAACTTCACCACTACCGTTATTTAGAGTAGTTTATTAGTATTCTAATGCCTTCTGAGAGCTCGTTTCTATTTGTCACCACTTGTTATCAGCAAAATGAGTGCGAAATAATGTACCACATCACCGATCATTAGACACGAATGTTGAAACACTACAATTGACCAAGTAAATAAGCGATGCAATGGGGATTAATTTACTTTGGTTAAAAATCCTATTGTGTCCGAACATACTACTGATAGGGCAGGCGAATATTTGCTGAAGCGTTTATGAAGTTCTGTGAACAAAGAATTCAGAGGTCCAGTGAGACCCATTAAGGCAGTTGTATAGGGGTAAATATAATTAATTTCTCAAATCCAGTGTGTAAAAAAAGGAGTTATGGATTAGTTAAGAAGATTATAATGCTTTAAAGTCCTAAAGCTGCGAAGGTGTTTTATTGAGAATAAGAACTTGGGACTGTTTTTCGATACTGTGTCATGAAGTTGAGATGACGCATCTCCAACAGGTGATGCGCTGAAACTGGAAGGCACGGAGCGAAAGGCCGACTTCACTAACTTTTCTCTATCAAAGTGTAGCCTACCAAGTCTACATGCAGGCACCGCAGTTTCAAAGTCATCATGCACTCCACCTATTTTTTGCTAAGCGATTGTACAAGGTAGATTCGACATTACTGGGTATAAAATGCTTTAAACAGGCCTAATTTTATCAAAAAAAGCATTTTAGCAATTGATACGATTTTTTCAAATTAAAGCTGCATGTTTTGACGCTAAACAGCTTACCATGCAAACAAAGTTGCACAGCTTGTCAATTTTTTCATATTATTTTCTAGACAACGACTCGCATGTAAGTAGTAATGCCCTGCACAGTTTCTTTAGCGAACGAGTCTCATAGCACAGCGGTTAATTTGTTAGCAGTTGACTTATCAAACAGTGCTTTACAATTTTTTCTACAGCAAATCGCTCATGATTTTAAACAACTTTAAGTAGGCTGTTTCCATCTTTATTTCAGGTCATCCAGGGCGAGGTGGATGAAAGTGGCTTTTGTTCGGCTGCATTTGCAGAAGAAAATGGAAAGAAGAATCAGAATCTACATGTCATTCCCTGTAAGTGCTCACTGACAAATAGCATTAAAAATCGTCCAAGCAAACACTAATTGAAGAGGTAGTTAAGGATTTTTTGCATGGTATTCAACGTTTTTGCTTTTGAATCCTCGGAGGAAAACTGGTCATCTTGGCTAAGCAATACAGTCTTTAAAGGTAAACAGAGGTCAGAAGGTAAAAAGGATGCTCGCCATCAGGCTAAAAACAGCCATCCATTAAGGAGCGATAGACCAGCTTCAACAATAAACACTTGGTTATATAAGTATTGTTATAAGTCCACTAGTAAAAAAGGTTTTAGTTTAAAAAATCTTTAAATGTGTTTTCCTATGAATCAGTGAGATCATCGGCATCCCGATTACAAAACGCTTTAAGTGCGATAAAATTTTTAGTAACTTTAAGCTGTAAGCATCTATTGCACTATCCATCTACGTGTGTCTGTGTATGCATTCCTACATAGCCAGTAGCAACATCAAACAATGGCGAACGAAATAAAGTCAGCATAGCAGAGGGATAGGGCAGCTCAGGAGAGTAAATACCAGAAGGAGAGATTGGGCATCCCTTCTGCAGCTTATAAGTAGGTCAAGCATTTCCTGTTGTGATACCGCGCTCCATCGTATTTTGGAATGCATTGTATGACGTAGTGAGCTCAATCCTTCCAACTCACATTGAATGCGAATCCCACTGCCCGTATTAACAATTGTGAAGAGATACAGTTTTTCAGCTCTATATTTGAGATGTAAAACACAACGTGAAGCCGGAAAACATTGCCTATAGTGTCTGCTCGGAAAAAATAAATAAAGTTTTGCATTTGCGAAATAGCATCTTGAAACGCAAAATGCAGTAAGAAGATTTCCTCGAAGACAAGTGAGATCGTGATACATGGGCTAAAAGTGTATTTTGTCGTAAGGCATGGAATGGAGACCAGACCACTCAGCGGAGGCAGGAGGACGGAGGACCACAGGTTTGGCAGAAAATAGTACAGACTTAAGAGCAGTTGAACGATCATTTAATGAACGCGCTCACGAGGATTCCGGCAATTTAAAATCAATTTTTAATAATTTCTAAAATCATTGTAAGAATTAATATTATTTGGTTTCCGGTGTCATGTCATGAAACTCCTGGAAACAGGAGACAGTGGAAAAATTTTCTCATTCCAAAGGATTTACAAATTTTTTATCGCTGTTTACAAAATACTGCGCTGTGCAGAAGACGCAACTAAACAAAAGAGTCTATGTTACCATCGTTGCAATTTTATTTAGCAAAAATTCGCGCTACCAGTAATGCTACTTGAAATTAAAAATGGGTTTTTTGGTCTCCGCATAGAATAAAAAAATTGGCTGCAAAACTTACGCAAATTTGTTCCCGTTTTCGCACCCTACGTACTTAGAGATTTCTTATTTTTTACGTGGACAAGCGATTAAAAATTTAATGTAATAGAGCATTACTCTTTAATAAAAGGAAATCGCTCTGAAAATAGCATCATCTTGGCAAAAGATGGATAGAGGAAAAGATCGCAAGAAATCGCTCTGTCATAGCAAAAGTGTATTAATGGCGTTAAGGAGGTTCACGGGGTCGTTAGTACTTCTGGGAGGTCATCCTGAGTCTTTCTAAATGTTGTAGGAAATTATAGTACTAGGAGAAAAAATATTACCGCAGAAAAAAGGAGTTTTGAGACTAATAACATAGATTATCTGGGTGTGGAGTTAAACAGGCTTTTACAAGTAACCTCGCCGATGGACACTATCTGTACCTTACTCAGCCAGCCCTATTGGAGCTAATTGTCAGAGTTCGTCGGAAGTACACTTAAGGAGTTTCATCTCTTGGGTCCGTTTTCAGTAGGGAAAAGGTCACAAAATAACTACATTTGCCCACACCCATCCCAAGGTTTCCCTTCTAAAATTGTGCGCATTTACGAAAAAGCTGTTCTCACCTTCATAGACAATGACAACTGTGTAATTCTTGAACCGGATTCGGACGACGAAAATTCAACGTACATCAATGCCAGCTGGATTGATGTAAGCTATTGTCTGTTTTGGTTGCGAAATAATTCGCCATCTATTCAAAAACCAAGACTTTTTTGTTAGCGTAGACGTATAAGTGTTTTTCAGAAGGCTCGCTCACAGGAATTCGTTTTAATTAAGGATTTAAGAAGATTTGCGATGCAGGAAATCGTAAACATTGCTGCACTGCAAAACTCCCACTTTCACATAGGAAATTTTACATCGAACTTGTTTATCCCACTGAGGAGCGTCAATTGTTACAACCATGAAATAAAATTGGCACAAGAGGTTCGCACAAACCTTTTTTTGTGGAATTGTAGACCAAGCACAACTGTTTCGTTCCATAATTTTAGAAATTGCATTTCCCCTTAACACAGGTCTGCTTAAATGCACTGAAGACGATTTGTCTTGTCCGGATTTTCTTAAAAATGCAAATTGGTTTGATGGTTAAGAGTACTAACTGCTCCCTGCGTGTTATAAGAGATGGAAATTGAATGCAAAGTTACCCCGATCACGGTAATTCATGCTTAGGGTCGAGATTCCTGTTACTTTTTAAATAATAAGGGAATATTTTGTGCAAACCAACAGAATTCTTTCTAGCTTTTCAACAATGAACTACAATTTTCAGCGCTTCATGTTAAACAAATTTTAAAAAGTTTCTGCAGTGAGGAAAAAGGCCATTAATGTGAGAATGTAGTTCAAGGGAAATATTTTTAAGTTCTGCCTGAGTGAAATGCTTCCTTTTAATAAAAGCTGTAATAGCCATTCCTTTTGCATTTGTCGTTGTGAGATCTAGCGAAAACTATTTTGAGGTAGAAATGAAAGTAAAATAATGGCTTTCTTGTTGTCCGTTGTTTTTTTTTGTTGTGGAAATCAGTAAAACCAGAAAGATAATTGTGCTGTGTAACCGAAATGGAAAGGATCTGGAATGCACCTCCTCAAATGCATTTTTAACATTTCTCTGACGTTTGGATTTAGGGTCAAGAGCAGGAGCGGAAGTACATAGCTACTCAGGGACCAAATATGAAAACAATTTCGGATTTTTGGCGAATGGTATGGCAATACAACTGTCAGTGCATTGTCATGGTGACAAGCCTATTTGAACACGCACGAGTAAGTACTCTCCTGGTTTGTAAAATTTGGGCCGTTAGTTTAAAGATGTTTTCAATTTCGGCTTGCTAAGATGGATATTTTTTTATCTGTGATCAATAAACTTATTATATTTTACACCGAAAAATCTGTAGCATCCCAAAATAATGAGTTTGATTGTGTATTATGGACAAACAGTGAGATTAAGGGGCTACAGACTTGATCCAAAGACCATTTTTAATAGCAAAAATAAGGCAACAGAGTTTTGGATGGCTTTGAAACTAAAATAAACAAACTATTACAATTCTAGTAGACCTGGAATTACCCTGATTGGGTACTGAATTCGGAGACAAAGGATGTGCTGGTTATAGCAAATGTGCATCGTTGGCCGCGCGAGTACTAATTCAACAGCAGAATCATCTAACAAAGGGAGAGATTCGAACTAGTCTCTGTGATGATAAAATATCACGTCAGTTCTTACTTGCCATATTATTCCTAAGTCAGCACCATCCCTTTATATCTACTTGGTTCCTGCTTGGCTAACAGATGGTAAAGTGCGAGGAAGTGCTGCCTGTTCACTTATTTGACACCTTCTTATGAATGCTGTAGGCACAACCATCCACGAACAAAGTCGCTCAATTGTTATTGATACGTTTTACAGAAACCGTGACGGCGGCAGTTGTTAAATGTTTAAATGCCTTCGTACTGGTAGGGTTCTGAGCATATTCCTACCTGCCTTTTCATTTTCCCACATTTGTACCTATCCCAGTTCCATACAGCTGGTGGGACAAGGGCGTAAGGCTTGTTCGCCTAACTGAACATTTTATACAGATACCATGAACAGCTCCGTAGATAATTCTTCTTAGCGGTTTGCAGTCATGGCTAGCGTCACAATAGTTCCTGCAGAGCATGGGACTGGGGCAAATACCTAAAGTGGACGTCGACTTTGATAATTCTGTTGGAGGTGATCACATATTCCCCATCCTCAGCATATGCCTTTTGCCCGTCACTTTAAGTTTATCATTCTACAGGGGAAATCAGAGTGGCTGTCCTTTGGGATGGGGCTTGCTTTCTTCTGTGACCAATATAGAGCCCCGAGACTTCAGTGAGGGCAAAGGAAGACATCACACTAGAGCAGAACATGTAGCGTTGACGCCCTAAGGGCCGAGGGGCTACTAGCATAGCAGGACCGCTATGCCGTCCGGTGGAAGTACAGAGGCGCGGTCAAAATGCCAGCAAAACTAGGAGGAAAAATTAAACAGGCAGTCAAAGCATGGTATATCGAAGTTTATCTGCCCAAATCATCCGGTAGGGCTGAAATACCTCATTTTTGGGAAGCGGAGGGTTGAATAAGATATCTTATCAAAGTGTCAAGCACCCGTTTATTTTAAATAAAGCAAAAATGTATGAGGTTTAATAGGTTAAAGTGATGAGCATGAGCTCTTGACTCATTGGCGATTTTCTTCTAGTTAAAGGTACCTAGACATGCGAACTATTTGATAATTGCCAAGAAGCATTTTATGCCTAAGCAAAGAAATAATTATTCTACCAAGATTTTTGCACCCTTATTATTATTATCTAAAGGGGGTTATACCATGACTTGCGACTAAATTTTATTTCCATCACTCCTAAAATTACCTTCAAGGGCCTTTCCTAAAGAAAAACATTTTTATGTTAATCGAATTAGGCAAAAAAAGAACACTGCGTCAAATTACTAGCGATGGTATCTTCATGCATTTACAGAGGGTCCACATAGTAGTAGGCAAGACACAATTATTCCCATTTTCGACAGTAGGGAATAGGAATTATGACCAATGTTGACCATTTTTAGACAGCCTCATCACTAAAGGGGTGTGCTTACACGAAAAGCACTTTATTTTCCACTTTTCGCCACAAACAAGTTCATGCGGTAGATATAGGAGGGTCTCACAGTTCTCAAAGCCTGTGAAATCTTTTCCTTCTAATACTCAATTTCACTTCCTTGCAGTCAGTTCATATCACCAGAAATTCAAGAGTTTATCACTGCACATGTTTGTATTATATTTGGTTTTCTGCTTACAAAGATTTTTAAGTCATTTCTGTCGAATAAAGGAATGTTTCACGGTCAGTAGACTCTAGAACTATAATTGTAGTAGAGAGTGAATCGTATTTTACCTCTCAGTGACGAATAAAAGCGCCTTATTTTATCCTTTTCCTAAAGCATTCGTAAAATGCTTTAAACTACTTTTCGTGTCATTTTTCGGTGGAATTCGACGTTGTGTTGATAAAAGTTTTTTTAGGCGAAATTTAGGAGGTTAGCTCCAAAGTGTTTTCAATTTATAATTTCATAAAGTTCATTTATTCCTCATTTACAATGCTTGCAAATGGATGTTTGGAGTAGAATCTCAAATATTAGTGATTCTGAGCACTCGTTTTTTTAAGCAGAGTCATAGCGCTCACAGCTGAAATATGCCCCACCAAACTTTAAGTGCTGGTACCCGTCACCAAATCACCTTGAATCGTCTGCATTTTTAAGGGGGATGAAAGAATTACTTTCCAACATACAAAGAGGGAATCTACTGCACTATGACAACAAATTTTATTATCTCACATAGTGATTAATCGCAGTTGTAGAGCTACAGAACGTTGCAGTTTGACGTGATTGTTTTGCTGCGCGCCAGATCCTTTCCGAAGGGCCTACGGCCACGCCACTCAGCAGAAGTACAAAGACGTAACCAAAGTAATACATTTTGATGGAGTTATTTAAGGAAAAGCTTATAGTTCTCAACCGTAGAAAAAGAATGTGTGACGCAGACAGCAGGTCTGTGCGCTTGATTGACATCGAAGCAGACCTTAAAACGCAACACAAATAAGGTTGGACGTACGGGGTGCTTGGGGCCTCAGGCCACTTTTGCTACCAGTGTCAAGTTCGCAGTAGTTCTTGACAAAGGGGTAAATTAAGCCCTGCAGAAGAATTACTGAATCAGGTTAAAATGACACTCACTATTCTTTGTGCAATTGCACTGCCATTTATTAAGCTGCATTGCTTTAAATAGAGCGTCTCTTTTCTGGGCCGTGGCGGTCGACTGCCCTCTGAGACCGTCGTGGCGAAGGCCTTAACCTGCATTATGAGGGGATTTACTATGTTTGCATGAAAACGCATCCTGAAATAATAATTCATAATTGCCTACAACGGAAAAATGACAAGCCGAATTCCGCGGTAAACGTGCTCTATCACCGTGATTACACACCCATCCAAATAGTCGACAGACTTCAAAACGATTTTTGAGGTGTCCGTTTTAAATAAATTACATGATGAACGGCACATTCAAAGTCTAAGAATTAACTCTCATTTGACCCATGGTTTTTTTACACATCTATAAAAGTTTACGTGTTAGAGATTCCCAAAACTAACTTAGTGTAACTAGAGCGGAAATTTTTAGATCTATGCATAAAGAATCCTAGATCTATAATGAAGCAATCGCTGCGGAGTAGAAATCGCATTAACTTTTAGCCATAAACTCCTGCTGCAAAGCTAATTCGGTCCAGGACAGTTTGCTTTATTTTGCTCGCAATACTGAGCTGTTGGACTTTCAAATAAACGCCTTCAAGGATGCAAATAAGGGTACAATGTAATGATAGAATCCGTAAAGTTCAATTCTACTTAGTTGAAACGCTCTTTCAACTCAGCACATTATTCGATTCTTCCATTCCTGTTAGAAGGGGAATGCTGTTTTGGCGCTCTGCGTAAGCAAACTCCTTAATCAGAAGATTGCGTGGAATTGGAGGCCTCGCGGACCGCCAAAAGGTTGACTTGAATAGTCGATAAAGGCTAAGATCAGAAGAGAAACTGCCATAATAAAGGACACTGCTGACGCGCCGAACTAAGGTGGCTTTTGGAGCGTTGATGCTATTTTGAGGTCGTATTCCCTCAATGGTAAAAACTGGGTTCATGGTTTCCTATTGGTAGCCTAATCTGTAGGTTTTATGTCTTGGGCCACAAAAAGCTAAGCATAATGACTCAAGCCGTAGTAGACACACACTTTCACTGTCGCCAGTCGACTGACTTAACAGTGTCTGGATCAGCCAACAGCATGTGGTCCGGTCGTTAATAAGACAAGACAGCATCCTTTCTGCGTAGCAAAAAAAACTGAAGCCTCGATTTTATTCAAATATCCTTCTCCTGAACCTAAAATGACGTGTCAAATCAATTTCAGCCAGTTTATTTTCTGAATTAGGTGATGTTTTATGTCATAATTGAGCCCTGCTCAGTTAAATAATCGCCTTCATTTGTCAACTTCTTGAAGTTACTATGCACCACTTAAACTCTTTACTAAAGTTTCAAAGATTAATGTACCATCCTTTTGATCTATTACTTATACGTTTGTTCCTAATGAAGACGTCAGACGCATCGAGTCCAGACAGACAGTTGGCCTTAATCAACTTTGTGAGAATTTGCAACAAATCACCACTAAACTTGGACATTTCCCGACACATTAAAGCATTCTTAGTTCTTCAGCAGGGACATTAAATTTGTAGGTGCAATTTTGCTAATAAATGCTTCACCACCGAACGGATAGTGCATTTATTTAATTCGAAAGACTTTGAGTTTTACAGAATAGCGATTCTTTAGCTTTATCGCCCCCGTCGGTCTTATGCATAATTAATCAGGACGGTCAGATTTTACGGAGGAGTGCTAAAGTTGCTTGATATTCCGTGAGCGGAGTCAATAAACTTCCGGTTCCTTAAACATGGCCCAGAGCTGGGCGGGAGCTCATAGCGTCGACGTTTAGGCACCGCTTTTTGTTCGTCTTTTCAGAAGGTGAGTTCAGCCTACCTTTTCCATCCCCATTTAGCAACAATGCGAGCGCTACTGGCCCGCGTTCAGTTGCACATTTGGTGCGATTAATGTGACAAGTCGGGATGCCATTAGCACCGCCCAATACACCATCCGAGAGTTCCGCGTATGCAAGGTGAGCACAACGGTTGTCTATTCACTTTAAAATGAACTCCGCCTTAAGTTCGAATTGTAACTTGTCAAAAAATCACGGTAGATTCCACCTGGGTTTACACATGCGCAGGCTATTTTGTCCTCTGTTGCCTCACAGGAATCATTTAATTGGTATTTTGAGTAAAATTCACAGATGAATAAAGCCGTTTTGCTTTAGTGTCATGTTGAAATTAAAACAATGCATCGTAAATATTGGTCGTCGCGTATTTTTTGTGTACACAATCAAGTTTATCCCTTTAATGAGAAGACCAATGGTTTTCCAAAGTTTAGAAAAATCGTGGCGTTACCTGAAGAAGAGGAAAGAAACAGTACTAAGATAGAACAGGTGTCGCCTGTGTGCAGAGGGGCTTGGGGGTCACTGATGTGATCCAGAGGCAGTGCAGCCCAGAGGAAGTAAAGTCGCAGAAACTTCAGCGCCTGTGCAGCCAAAACATTAATTATATAAACCAAGCATTACATTTGGCTACTGTTGTTTCCATAATACTCTTAATTAGGTGTGCTTCGTTTAGGCAACAGGTCCTTTGAAAAGTAAACGTGAACATGCTTTTCGTCGCCCCACGTACAATTGCTTTAAGCAGTTCCATAAGCCCTCCTCTTCTGCGCCTGATAAGCCAAGCCTAATTTCACTTTGGCGCCTCTAATTTTGGCGATTTTCTCTTTACACCCCACAAAATCTAATCATCTTAGTTTCATTAAAAGTCTTCAAAAAATATGGTGTATTAATTATTCAAATAAATGCATTCATAGGGTTCTGTGTTTACAACCATGGTAATCTTTTTAAAATTTTGCCTAAACCAATTTTGATTCATAAAAAATCCGATTTACAGCACCATTTAACAATTATGAGAGATTTATTTTATCGTGAGCAGAATGCGCATCGTGAAATTTAGTGCTGATTTGGTCATCAAGGCGCCTAAAATTGTGCCAGCTAGTTAAGAATACTGCCACCTTCTGCTGGCATGCCTAACATATTACTAGTGGAGACTAAATCACAGTACATAGAAGGGAGACAGGAAAGGTAGCCCAAAAAGGATTTTATTTCCAAAATTCTCAAAGTAAAAAAGACGGATCAGCAGATCCCATTTATTTAATTATAGCTCTGGTGAGTCGCGTGCGTCTAGAAATCCCGTTGAAGAAGACAAATTATTTCGTTTTTTTTCGAATAAGGAACTCTAAGAACTGGACACAATTCAAGGCAAAAAATTCAAGGGTTATCTTGGGGATGCAATCCTATGTTTGGGTAAAATTTTTAACCAGTATAGACAAATACTGACGATAAGTTTGTTCTAAATTGCCAATAGTTTACTTACTTATCGATGTAGCAGCCCAAGCTTTCGCAAAAAATGAAAGGAGGCTAATGCGATGGCAGAATAGGTAGTACCGAGATGTCAAGGGTTTGGAGTCTCGAAGGTCATGCTGTTCCTCTCGAAAAACGGCGGCGCAGCCTAAAGTATGCGCGTGACTACCAATGTAGCACAGCAGAACCTTCTGCATTTTAAATATGTTCCATCGATAAGCTTCTATTTATTAGCACTATTGGACATTATCGTGGCGGCTCTGCCATTTTACTAAGTAAAATCTGCAATTCTGAAGCCTTGGGCTATTGTGGAAAGTAAGATAAAGCTTAGAATCGGTGCCATGCATTTGTAACTCACCATGAAGATTTCCTAGAAGTCTTTTTAATGCTACCGAAATGGACGTAAGTAGCGCTAAGTTGCATTAACCGAGCCAAAATTTTGTACTGAAACAATGGGCATCAAAGCTATTGTAAATTTTCATAGCAGAAAATAATCGACATCGAAAAACGGTGGATGCCCTGGTAAACTGGGTGCTTTGTTTGAAGTAAGCGGCAAATTTTTAAACTGCTGATTTCGAAGCACGTCGTCAGACTCGCTTGTTTTTAAGGAAATAAAATATCTCACTGAGTCAGTCAGCCCATGAAGTTATCAGTTAACGTTTTGAACAAGCGCCTCTGTTTTACGCACCGCTCTCGTGAATTCTGATGCAGTTTTCGGCGACAAATTGCTTTGCACCGTGGTTAAGTTGCCGAGTACATTACCAACTTCAAATCGCGTTGTGGAATAAAAGTCGGTAATTTTTTTGCCATTGTAAGGGCTTCATTAATTTCCTCGAGAAGTCGAATTTTACGGACTACTAATTCAAAATATACGACGCTTTTCTAATGTCTAATGTTGCATGGATGAACAGATAACTAAAATTACAACAACTCGAGGCTCCGATGACGCTAAAAGAGGGTAGCAAAGCTGAAGGCGGATCCTGCTGGCATGGTCCAAAGGCCACCTTAAGTGCGAAGGCTTACACGAATTGTCAAAGCATTATGCAATAGAAAGAGCTGAGCGGAGTTAATCTATTGGTAATCCGTCAAATCGTAAAGAAGTTTTAAGTTTAATTCTTTTGATATCTCATAACTTTGGCTGCTCTTAACTTTGGAAAGACTGATCTCCATGCATAGCTTTTTAATTTTTCTAATGCCTTGTGCAGGCGTGCTAGGAAACTGTAACCTCTGATGCTTCAGCCGTTTGCCGTGGAATGGTCAAAATATTATCCGGGTGTTGCACTGATCTCTCCTCTCACCAAACTCATAGAATTTTAAGTTTGCTTACTGACGCACGTTAATGGTGATATCTTTAGACACAAGATACCTAATTTGAACCTGTTTTTTAATGTGCCAGACAGAGCATTGCAATATTCTTGCTTACCAAATAGAAACGACCATCGCCTAAGCAAAAGCTTACACTTGTCGAGGATGAGGCGATTATAAGCATTTCGGTGGATTATGATCCTATTAAAATACTCATTCTACAAAGTGGATAAGAGGCCACAGATATGGATGGATGTACGCATCGCAAGATATCATGGAGACTGAAGATACTGCACAATTGGATAAATAAAATGAAAGCTTTTCCGTGAAGGCATAACAAAGTACTGAGCTTGTATTTCTGAATTCAGAATGATGCACCCGAGGTAAAGCGGATAATTCGTCAATTCCAGCTGGATTCTTGGAACAAAAATGGATTCCCTCTCATCGGTGCCGTCATTGAATTAACCGCAAAACTGTACGCATGGAGACAGGGCAGGGAAGGGCCTATTGTGGTTCACTGCTCGTGAGTCATCCAAGTTTCGTGTTGCCTGTCTACCGTAAATCGAACCATTATTTTGACAGAAAATCAAGCAACACTGAGAAAATCTTGCCGCCTTTCCGTAAAATTCATTTTATTCTATGCAAACCTCAGTAATTTTGAGGTACCGATATCATCTTATTTTCAGTCCAATCTAAACCAATTTGGTAGGAGAGTAATAAGTTTCATTTCATAATTTTTTAAATGCTAAAATAGTGCATCTTATAAGTGAAATTCCTTGAGATGAAATAGCACACTCAAGTGCAATACACCCAAGTTCGGAGACTTGTAAGGGTTCTGAACCTCCACATAACACGGCAACCAGAACTTTACTGCAAAAAAACAACTCGGAAGCATATTTGGTAGGATAGTAGCATTCACGTTCGGATTAACGTTGAGGTCTGCGGCAAGGGACAAGTGCAGTTGGTTGACGACTAGTGCAAATTCGACTGCTAAGAGCTAGTGATCATAAGAGATAATCTCATGAAGAAAGGATAGAATTTTGACATTCTAGTGCAAAGTCGGTTTGGCGACTGCCTTTAAAAACGGTGCGATCCCACATCTACCGACGCAAATGACACAATGTGATTAAACGCTCGGTATTCACACAGAAGCATGATTACAAGAATAAACTAACTGCATAAAGGAAGGCTATCTTTTGGAATTTACCATTACCATTGACCAATCATCTAGTAATCTTTTCAGCGGTTGTTTTATACAAATTATAAAACATATTTTAATGATAGCGCCAGCTCCATTCGTGTGCCCTTTTGCGTGTTTAAATGCAACACACGTGGAAAAAGCAAAACATCATTTATCATTTTGCGTCGATAAACGCTCCGTTTATTATACCTCTTTTTGCTTAATATGACTTAATGGCTTTCTGCTCTCATCTGAATCATGAGGCACAAAACCTGACCTATGGCATGCGTTGGTTACTTGGTGCGTGAAGGAGCCGCGGTTGTGGGGTCAAGTTCGACGAATTCGTTGAAGAATCAGCTGTAGAAGTTACCCAGAGCTTTTAAATCCTCAAAAAGGGTGAGATATTTGGCTTTTGACTCCACAATTACCGGCACTATGAAGTGACAATGAAATCATCATCAACTAGTGGGCTTTGCTTTGTCGTACATTTTTTATTTTTTCGTGAGCAGATGCACCTCTTGGCCTTACGGCATCATTAACAAAAGCGTCACTCTCTCTCTCCTCCGTGGCAAGTGGGACTAAAATGCATGTCAACGCGTACCATAAAAGTTAAATGCACATGTTTTACCCTTTTAAACTATTTTGTGCCATTGGGCTTGAAATCGTTTTGACGCAGCTTTTGTCCTTCTCCCCTACGTGTCTTCCGTTGGCGAATCAAGTGTTTTTTTTCAAATCAGAACATCGGGGAAAATCTCAGCAAAATTGAGAGAGTAAACTCGGTCTCATGCTTCTTCCGTGCTTGGAGACAAACTTAAAACTTGATAACGATGTGCTAAATGCACTACCTCAAAGAATGGATAGCACCTATAATGTCCTTTCGGCAAATGACATGAGGTTGGAGATTGGTTGATTGTTTTCATGGGTTTGTGCCCATCTAAGAACATTGGCGATTACTGATTGCCACGTCTCGGAGTCGAGTGACTTAAAAATGCTAACCCAGAATCCAGTTATTCGTCCGGCTTCATGGAATACTGAAATGTCTCCTTTTTGAGCAGACATCAAAATATTTTGGTCCTTCCACTTCAGAGTGGGTGAGCTCCATGCACCTTCATAGGGCACATTACAACCATACAACAGTTTTACTATGATTAGGAAATTGTTCACAGGGTAAGAACATATTGGCCGCATTTTTATTTTCATTAAATTTTAATTTGATCGTGAGAAATGCTGTATCGCCCCTAGACCCCCATAAAAGCAAAATAGGGCAAAATACTAAATCAAAAGATGTATTGGCGGTGTACAGAAGAGCTGAGAGGCTTCTGTCACTCCCCGGAGGCTATGCCATCCTGCGGAAGTACGGTATTGGAGCCAGTTAGCTAAAAAGAAGCTTTAACAAACAAATTATTGCTTAGCTTCTCCCTCCTTTTCAGTGACGTCAAAGCGATTTCCTAGGTCAACCTTTCGCTTTGCCCACTGCATGGTAGTTGGTGTCATAATTAAAACGCTCACGAACCAGCCGCATTGTATAACGAATTGGCGTAAACTAAAAAGTTATTTGACCGCAACGCCGCCAATCTTTTTTATTAATGCTATAAAATATAGAGCTTGTCATTTTCAACAGATTGATTGAGAGGAGAGAGACGTGTTGGCTACCTTTGGGTGTCTCGTTGGCCGCAAACCACTGGCCTTAAAAAAAGAATCATCACCAATGACGAGGTTTCGTATGGTTTCTCACCTGTTTTGCGATGCCACTTTATTTTCACCTTAATGATATCCAGTTACATATCCGTCTTGCTTCTTTCCACTTAGTGGAGGGGTAAATAGGAGGAAGTATTGCGTGTTTACATAATAGACAACATAATACACGTACCAGACGATTCATGATCAGTGTCACCATAGTTTATAAAGGCATTTCTAAAGAGCACAAGACTATGGTAATTACCAAAGGCTGACATGATCTTTAAATCTATTTGAAGGAGTTAGAGATTCCTCTATGTACACCATTTCTGTCTCTTCTGTCACGTCAAAATTTTGCGTTCAGTAATTGAAAATGAGTCGCTGACCCGTGCAATCGAATTCACTTTTTGCTATCACCAATAGAGCGATCTAGGATTTGTCTAAAGTATAAAAAGGCGTAATAATTAAACAGAAATTAAGCAGAAGAGCTGAGGGACTGCTGATGTGACTCGGATGCTAAACTTCTAAGCGAAAGTGATTAGGTAACAAAAATGAATTATTTCAGAGAATTAAGTTCTTTGTAAAATCTACGCTCCGAACATTATTATTTTCGTCAGTTTTTAGCCGGTCATTTGCTGTAATCTTGCATAGAATGCGAATTGCAAATGCTAACGCCTAAAGCTCATTACTTCAGCAACTGTGGAGTAATGTATGCAAATTAAAAAACAACTTTGAAATGCAATTTTATCGCATTTTCACCCAGACGAGCATCTTATAATCTCAAGTAGCGACCGATACTTTTTACAGTGTGGAGTTATAAATGGAAATACACGCCCGCTTGGACATCCTTTGAGCAACTTGAATTTGCATTTATATCATTTTATTTGGAATTTGCTCACCTTACCCAAACCTAGGGCTAAAACTCGACCACATTGTCTGCAAAAATGCCTCATAATGCTTTGTTTTACTTTGGCGGCGTTCCATCAATGTCTGCATCCCAACTACTTCCACTGGACGATTTGCCTGGGAGTAAACAAGTAAAAGGGGAATATAATTTTTAAATGCATCAAATAAGCGCCTTTTGGAAGCTATTTAATGCTTACCTGCTGAATCATGATCATTTTACGAATTTTTCTAACAGAATTTGAAACTTTAAGCATCATTGTTTTGCAGCTTCACACTGTCTGATCTCTTCTACTGTCAACTCCTTTTTACATCGCAGGCATAAAAAGTCCAACACACTCGGTTTCCGCTAGCAGTATGGTAGACACTTTATTGCGCTCCAAGGCGGCTTTATTCGACTTTCGTATTCAGGTTAAAAATCCAGCCACGAAATTCTACTACCGAAAAATTTGACCTAGAATAAATATCGTTTTGGATTTCTGTAAATTACGCAATCCACTAAATCCTACCAAGATTGTACTTTTCCTGATACAATAAGTGATTTTCGTCATAACTTCAAATTCTCATTCGTGACAGAGAGCCATAATGACGCCCCGCAAATGAAGTTCACCACATGACCGAAAGAAGGAATACACCTGTGCCTTATTAAAATGGTAAATGAGAGGCTTTGCAGAAGTTTCAAAGGAAAGTTAGTGCAATCTTTGTCAGATTTAATTAGAGAAGATGACAACTCGACAAATTATCAGAGTGCATAATAATTTGCTTTTCTAGTGACGGCTCCGGTCGGACAGGCACCTTCATATGCATAAATGAGTTGCTTGACGTGATTCGTAGGGACGAGATCGGCGCTACTGTTCCATTGGCACAATACGCATTGAAAGTGGCCACATCACGACCGCAGATGATTGACAGTGTGGAGCAGTACGTCTTTATCTACACTGTTCTTTCCGAATGGGTTCGATCTGGTGGAGAGACCAGCATACCTCTAAGCACTCTTCCAAAGGTTCTGCAACAGCTTCAAAAACCACCTGAATTTGGCTATGGCATTGGACATTGTGCCTCAAAGTATGAAGCCGAACTAGCGGTACGCTTGCCACAAAAAAAGTTTTCTTTGATCTTCTGTTAAAATCAAATTTAAAGGGTTTGTAATAGGTGGGTCTCGAGAGGCTCCAAAAAATTAAATTTTGCATTACTTTAAATCATGGAAGCGGCAAACGGTAGGTTGCACAGCATAGCAGCAAAAAAGGTAGACTTGTTTTTCTACAATCCGAAGCTGTCATGAAGAATTTGTGAGAAAAATTTAATGCTTTTAACTGGCCTACCTTCAAGCAGAGAGTAGACTGGAGGCATTTTGCAATGTCAATCGGATCAATGCATAAACATGACCAAAGAATGACTTGTCTGCGATTCTATTATTAATGGTAGGCACGTTGTCTCATTCCATGGTGGGAACTTGGGCGACTAAATATTTTTGCATAGACTGTGTGGGATTGAAGCTCCCAACTTTGCTTTGCTACATTAAATTAATTTAAAGACGCGTAAAGAAAATTCCTTAATGAGTGTAGACTTCCCAGTGATCAACTTGGTGGAACCGAAAAATGGGGATTTTAAAACCTGTGTAAATGGGTATTATGACTCTGTTTTATTTACTTGGAATTTCGACCAAGCGCTGTTGATTGTTTTCTGGCATTCGTTTGCTGATAGGGGAGTAACGGCTTATGTTTCATCTACACTATGATAGGGCCTGAAACCACTAGCGCGATGGAGCTTTAAAGCAGTCCGCTATCTAACTGGGGCTCTTAAGAAGCGCTTAATGTGTTTAATAGCTCCTTTAGTTGTTTTGCGCGTCATCTCTGGCGTTCTTCCTTCATCATCTTTGCATGGCGGCCGTCACAGGCTGATTGGGTCCCCAAGAAGAACGCCCGAAAGCCAACCACACCAGTCCTTAAATTTGGATGATAAATTAAATGACCCTTTAAAAAGGGACATAGTTTCGCAATAGATTGTTTAAGGTGTTTTACAACTAGTGTCTCAAGCTTCAGTTATTAATAGCATTCCTCCCAGAAATAGAACTTAAGTGGATGGCATTTTCAACCCTCCCATTTTCAGCACTTCCTCTCCTTCGGCTACTTTAAGGCCTATCTTCCAGCAGTAGATACCAGTATAGCTTTCCTTTGAGTCAGGGTTTGCTTTTCTCTGCTGCTAATATAGCGTCCGGAGACTACTTTACCGCGAAGGAAGATATAATATTCGGCAGAATTTGTATTGTTGAGGCAAGCAATACTTGGGATTACTGACAGGGCTTGAGGAACATCCTGCTGTCGGAAGTACAAAGGGTGGCACTCTTAGTGATCCATCATGAAGCCAAGAGCTAAAAACATTTTTAGCATAGTACGCATTATCGCAATCACCCCCTTAGGAGACTTACTTGCTCAATTATTATTTCTCCAAAGTGTCGCATTCAAGACTATTCTGAAAAACATTAATTATTTACATAACGAGACTTTTCTTCCATTTTCATCGCAAAATTCTTGTATAAATTTATCAAATTTTAAAGTGATATAATGGTAGGAGGGGAAGCGGGAGGACTTTGCACCTTGCTTGAAAATAAATGGCTGCTTTAGATAAAACCTGCTGACCTGTTTCTGGCCTAATAAAAATTTGGTACCTTTCTATATCCTTCAGATAAATAAAGTTCATTGCAGAGACAATAAGCCTCAGGGAAGAAAGGTTGAGGTCGTCAGAAACCGTATTTGTGTGGCGAAGTTAAAGAATTGTACATTATTTGCTCCGTGCGTACGGCAGTTGTTGGACTTAGCAATTCGTGGGTGCGCCAAAATAATTTTTCTCCAAATTCGCCTCCTCGTAAGCTGTGCGATTCTTTGGTACTGATTTAATTAGGACTCTGTCATGGCAGGTTAACAATTTCTTGCGGACAGATGAATAGAATGCCTCCTCTTTAATTCCTGCTAATAGTTACAATTCGACTTTTCGACAACCCTAAACCTGCTATCATTTTGAAGGGCCCAACAGACGTAACTTAATGGACGAATTAAAAACATCAAATTTACTTTAAAAGCTTATAGCTTAGGTTCAGTCATATTGTCATAATTTTGTCAATGGGTTTAGCAAAGAACCCTTGCAAAGGAAACAAATCATTCTAATGCAGGTTTTCATGCGCGGGCCTCTTTGTTTAGACCTGTTGATTTGTGTCAGATCCCCTGGGACTTGATCCCGCTTCATTGGTGGCCGTTGTAGGAAGCAATAAATAATGAAACACACACCACCGCTTTAGGTTTCATTTATTCGCAAACCGTTTTTTACGTCTCTTATTCGTCAGTTGAAGTGGGTTTCATTAACGTGGCTATCAGTGTAACTCGCCCCACAATCATACTAAGGGATTGTCAGCGTTGGAAAGCTGCTCATTACTGACTTATAGAAGCACCAGAAGATTGTGGTACCAAGGAATAGGTGAGGTGCACTTAAATCTGTTCGGTCATTATAAAATGTCGACGTTTTTCAAGGCTTGCCAAGTACATGTCTGGGATAACAATGCTCCAATTAATGTTCAGGAGTCTCTTCTTCCATAAATAGGATGCGATTGCTCACGTTATATTTCCTTTCCTAGCCTGCCAGATAATAAGTGAATAAGCAAAACAGCCTTTTCTTTCAAAACTGAACATGATGGAGTGATTTCCATCACTAGAGTGACCTTTTTGCTCAGGCACTAATTAGGTGCTCTGGAGATAATGAATTCCTTGCGTACGGAATTTCGAAACCGCTCATGGAGAAAGGCACTACTGATTGTTAGTAGGAAAGCTCGTTTCATTAGGCTCCTTGCCTAGTAGTTTGAGCCGCAGACATTGGAAGCTTTAAGCATTATTGTTAGGGCTTAGGGCCACCAGTAAAGAATAAATATATCTGCATTATAACAATAAATGTATAGCTGTGTTTTGGCAGGAAGCGGACTGCTAAGATTTGCATGCGTGGATGGGTGGGTGGGATACTGATTTTTTAGTAAATAAATTGAGTAGCTCATTTTATCATAAAATGAAGCCGTTATGTTTCGGCTCTATCAATTTGCCTGTATTTGGCCTTTCACCAATACACTAAAATTATCAGTTCATTTTGAGGAGTCTAATTTTTTGGCAGATGCGATCGCCAGATTAAGCACTCTATTCGATTATCGTTTCCACTTCCTTTATTCTGAAAGCTAATAAATCGCCTGGTCAAACCCCTGACTGTCGGTGAATGCGCAGGAGGTCATCGTATAGAAAATCGGAGGAAAAGTAGAAACGTTCTTATTCAACCACGTAAGTGCTCAACTGTTCCCTTTCATCTCCATTTATACACGCCTAAGTTTTGTCCTCAATTGAATGACTTTTAGAAATTTCATTTATGAGTAGAACAGAGTGAAAATTTGCCCAAAAGGTGGCGATTTCATTGATTTCTTTAATGTCAAAGCTCTACTCTGACTAAATGGGGTGATGCATCTTAATTTATCGTAGTTAAGCAATTTAATTTGATTTGATTGAACCTGACAAGCATCGCCTAGACTCGCTTTTGCATTATTTGTCATAGTTAGGTACAGGGAACATCCGAATACTGGGTGCTAATAGCTTCAAGGTACGGGTATCGGTCCTTTTGGGAGGAAAGCCACTGTTTTGACCTTTAAAATCAATCATTAATAATTAATTTACTTTTATGTGTTTTTAACTAAAAAATAGTAAACACTCTTTCTAACGCATTACTTTGCATGTTTTGCATTTCCCGTTGACTAACCACATTAAATTGTCTTTATTTCTGGGAAGATACAGGTACGCCATGTCCCTTTTAGAGTTTCCGTCGTGGAATATTGTTGGTACAGCTTCAAATTGCTTGCTTATAATCCTTTCGACGAGTACGTTTTATACTGTCAATTTCGATTTATTAGGGAATTCCCCATCACATTGTGGACAACCCATGCAAGCGCTCATTTCAGTCGTGTAACCGGGCCTTTAGATGATTGTAATGTGCTGACGCGGGACCGCTCTGAAGACGATTTAAGAAACAAAACTTGGACAAGATATGCATTACCGAAGTGTAGAAGAGCTTTAAAGCTGGGGCATGTTTAGGAGGCCAAGCTACCCTTTAGTGGTACAGTGACGTAGCCCCTAAGCAGTTCGGCATCAATTGAGGGTATTAAATGAACAGTTGAAGCACTACACCATCGCCATGTTTATGAAATTATTAATGGTGTGTTTTCAGCATCAAGGTTAATTTTATCTTGACATGGTCTGCAAAACTAAGTAGAGGCAGATGGTCTGGTTTTGAGCAGCTATTTTGCCTTTAGATAAAATTTCAACCTAATAGCGGGTATTTGCTTCACTAAATATAAAGATTATCTCCCATTTCAGATAGTCATGCTAAAAAAATCCGCCTGTTTATTTAGTCCTAGAATTTGCGTGACACTTTGTTAAGCTGAGTACGTATGACTTGGACGCCTATGACCAAAACCGATGAAAAATACCGATTTGGGGCAGCGTTGCAGGTTCTCCTCCATTTTCTCCCTGTGTGTCTTCCACTTTTCCAAAGGATAAGATTAGTATATACTCATGAAAGCGACAAGACTTCAGATGATATGAGTGGTTGGACTTATTGAGCCTCAATAGACTCAATCCATTCCTTCAACCATACGGCTGCAAATTGGGCAAAGTAATACTGTCTTAAACTAACCGCCAATAGGTAGCATATGGTACCAGTTGCGAGCTCTTGAATTTCAAGGATTTGTCTCGGTTAGCTTAATTAAAATCAGTGGCTTTATTCTGCTTATTTTACTTTAATACGCTAAACTCATAATAAGTCTTGTTTCATCCCGCGGTTGATGTTTTTAGCCGAAATTCCCGCATAGCAAATCCTTAATCCTGACCGATGGTCTGTTAAGTAGAAAGGTCTAATGCGTTGTATGGTGCTGTTTCAGCTGAACGAGCCCGACCTTACCTGACCACGCAAGACAGCGGGGATGCAAATGATTACATCAATGCCGTCTTCGTAGACGTAAGTAATCCTGCGTGACTTCGTAACGAAGCATTATTTCCTCTCTTACAGTATGAACTTTTCGGCAGTTTTTCCTGCGCTGATGCTTTAATGGAAATGATTGCACTAAAACGAGTCGTTGGAAGGCTCCTTATATCCCAGACAAGCCTTTTCATCGTGTGTACTTTAAAAGCAAAATTTTCACTACTCCTTTCTCGTAACGCAGATCATGCGCACACGAGCCCTGGTTTTAATATGCCAATTTGCATTTGATTGGTATTTCATTTGTCAAGTCATTTTAGAATCTTTAACAAATAAAAACTCACATTTAAACTCCTCAATTTAATTGGATGTTTTTTTTTAATTCCTTTGAGTGGTGTTAAAAGAAGGGAGTGCTAGTTCCCACCTGATTATTTATCTCTAGAAACCAAAATTAAGTATTTTTATTGAAGCAGTTTTGGCCTAGTTATTGGTTTGATAAACACTTTAAAAGAAAAATAGTCTCTCTACGAAAGTAAAGGGAGTATACTACTTGTAAAAACAATCTGCAAAGTTTTGCAAGGCCATCAGGTGGATCTCCGTTTGTGTCGCTTAGGGCTACCGAGCGAAGAACCAGTACATCGTTACCCAGTGGCCCCTCATGTCAACACTCAGTGACTTTTGGTGCCTGGTGATTGACTTTCAGGTTTCAGCCATTGCATTGCTCAATTCCTATGTGTTTGGTGACGTAAGTTCCTTTGCCTAAGCTACATGTTCCCCCAAGTCATGTTATAAGCAATCAAATAAGTAGGTGCGATATAATCATTTTTTGCTGTTAGCTTGCTAGCTAGCTGATCTGAACAAATTCCGACCTTTTGATGCTCCAAACATTTGAGTGAGCCTAAAGGAAAGACATGTGCTTTCAAATAATCCAAACGACATGTTGGTAGCATTCTTTGACTTTTGGCATTCCCGTTTCTTCATAAGTAATATCTTGTGCAAAGAAATTTCACTAGTTATCTCGTTGTTCTTAACCTAGCAATCACCTGTCTTTGGGTCTGGATCAACGTACCTAAATCTCTCAGTCTGTGCCCTGATTGTGAAGGACAAAAGAAAGTCAGGGCAAAAACACCATGAAATCCACCCACTTTGATTGGTCTACCCACCACCAGCTCTCTTTCCCGTTAGTTAAATTTAGAGGCGCAGAAACGCCTGTAAGCTAAAGCCTGGCATTTAAAGATAATAAGTGTATATTTTAGGAGAAGAAAGCGCTCTCAAAGCACACATAAGCAACAAACTTTACTATTAAAATTTATAAACTTTGTGCCAAACTTTGAGTTAAAATCGCTGATTGGGTTTAATTTTCAAACCATTTTTAGCAAAAATATCCCATTTTCTGGCCCACAATAAAGACAGCGAACCAATCAACTCGATTTGGTCCCATTGGATTGGAGTTGCGCGAGGTTTATGAGGAAACCGAAGTAGTGCCTAGTGCTTTTCTACTCTCCATCAAAAAACGCGGCACGTCGGCCTTTAATCCGGTATGTGGTGGAGAAGGGAGGACGGGAGTAATGCCAGTCTTTTAATCATCCTCCAGCATAATGGCACACACACACACACACTTTCCAGCTTTACTTGAACACGTATTGGTGTGAGTAGACTGAAGATGATCCTCCCAAGATCTCTTAGTACTCATTACCAAAATTCGTTCTGTGTTTAAATTGATGAGGAGTAGCAAAGTCTGTGGATGCACAATGGGCTAGTTGGTTTATTCCCACCAAAAGTCTTCATCACGAATTGTGAGTGGGCAACTTATTCAACTCCGAACGGGGAGCAACTGATCTTCATGTTAAATAAAACTTTTGGCCGATTTCGATGCAGCATTTTGCATCATTTTTTGAACCACATAAATATAAAAGCTTTAAAGGGTTATTTAAGTGATCAGTTAAAATTGTTTGGTACCAAATTCAGGCTTACATAGAATTCTGTATATTAAGAAATGAGGATTTGCTTGCAACTGGGTTATTTACTATTCCTTTTTTAGTTTATGCCAACTCGTAACGATAATGTAAGTAGAGATGTCATTCTCCTGAATACAAAGAAGTGGCCGATGTCTTCGGCGGACGAGACGGCCTGTGATATCATTGTGCAAATGGCCTACCTTGCCAGAGAATGGAACTCCATAACTGATGCCAACAGTCCAATCTTGGTTGTTAGCAAGTAGGTGAACAAGAAGCACTTTTGTAGAGCGTATTGTGCTTAAATAAGCCTAATTAATCATAACCCCACTTGCCGGGTATATTAGCACACAAATCTGTCTTAAACTTAAATCTGTCCTTGAAAACAATGTTTATTCTTTAGTGTTCTTTAGTAAAATAGTGGAATAATCGTTGATCTTACGCAAAGTGAATGAATTTACTAGTTAAATAAGCCCAACTTTAGTAGTTCTACATGCACTTATAACGAAAGAGAACTTCATGCGACTGGATGGCCAAGACTGTTGGTTGTCTTACTAAGCCGCTTAATTATAGAGCGGTTATTACCTTTTGGAATGCATCATCCTACAAAGTTCCGTACACATGCTCAGGCGGAATATGCATTTCCAACATAAGGATGGGCTTTGGGGTTACTAGCATGGCCCAGAGGACTCCTTGGGGAATCAAAGTTATTAATGAACTGCATTTTACTCGCCATGTGCTGTTTTTTTTCTAGTATATTCTGGTGACAAAAGTTCCAGAAACATGTGTACTCGTTGACTACTTTAATCTTGCCCCCTGCATTCACTCTTTTGGGCTAAAATCGTTTGTGTTTCCACTCTACTCTCCTGTACGCACACATAAGCATGCAAGAGGACGTCTGACACTTTTAGTGCTCATTTTCGCATATTCATGTATCCTCTTTGACAGTGATGGGGTATCGAGGGTAGGTGTCTTCTGTGCGGTGAGTACCTGCATGGAGCGCATTTTGGCTCAATCCGAGGTGGACGTGTTTCGTGCCGTTGAAGTCGTCAAGCAGAATCGGCCTCAGTTGGTCAATGACTTGGTAAATCTTTCATAATCCATTTAATACGTTACAAAGACTCCTAAGCCCGATGTAACGTTTGGTACTGTTACTTACACTTTTGATTTCCGCGCTTACCTGGCAAGAATTTAATAACAGCAATTAAAGCGCTATGTGCGATTTTTCTGATTCGAGGTAAGGATCTTAGGATTAAAAAATCGGCTGTACATATGAGGCTAAAGCATAGCTGTATAATAAGCAGCACATTTGACCGTTGCTTTAACAACATTTATGTGCAAAGGTAGCAAACAAAAGAAGTTGAGTCAAAACATGCCTCATTAGGTGCTTTTGAGCATATCCACATCGTATTCTGCTTCTGCACGGCACAATTTTCTTCCTACCTGACCGAAAAATTAGAAAATCTAATTAATTGTTAAATAGACATTCCGTAGATTTATTGAGACTTGCTGCCGATATGAAGGCAGAGGTAGGGAGTCAATCTCATATCAACAAACAAAACCGCTGGAATATTTCTACTGAATAGCAGGAGAATGAGCATTTGTTGATCGAAAAAAAGCAATTTTACTCACTTCTTCTCAAATGTGTTTACCCTTCAAGAGCATTAAGTCCTCTCTTCATAATGGTGTAGAGACCCCAGCTACTTAGGTTTCTACCCTTTCGAACTAATTTAATTAAATATCAGTCAACTGGTTGTCATCTCAGCTAAAACCATTGTCTTATATACCAAAAAATAGATTCCCTACTGACGCGACTTGAACCAAATCCTTCAAATTTTACACATGCTGAACGACGCATTAAAATGGCATGTAAACTTACTTCTACATTTTTCATTTTAGGTGGAATACAGGCAGTGCTACAATTGTGCGTTTCGGGTCTCTATCCTCCTTTCAGCTCAGATTAAAGTGAACGAGCAGGAGAGGAGCAGAGACCCTATGGAGATCTTCGACGAGCTTGATCGCAAAATTGCTGAAGGTGAATTTCGGCGCGAATTAATAGATACAGCCGACCAACCGTCGAAGCATGAAGACAGGCCTGCTTCTGTAAAGTCCTCACCTCCACCAAAAAAATCCATATTTCCATCTCCTCTTCGTTCCTTGTCCTTCTCTTCCTCCTGCTCCTCTCACCCCATGTCCCTCGACCTTCATTCTGGTGATCGTTTTAAACGAAAACTCCCCACTATCCGCGTGGACCATGTCTCCCGACGTCTTCCTTCACTAACCAAGTCAAGAGAACATCAAATAGCGATTATTGAAAGGCAAAAGGTATTCCAATCTCAACTCTCCATTCCTATTCTTCGCTCGCATCGGATTCTTCCCGGTGGTGGTAGTGTAGCCCGACGAAAATTACCCACCCTCGACTCCATCATTGAAAACCCTTTGACTCGCATCAACTGCACCATCCCTAATCCAAATCGGACCAAAAAGGCACTTCCAATTATTGCCAACATTTGCCCAAATGATGGACTCCTGCCAAAATCCCTTCTAGCGATTAGACACAATAGCAGAAGAGACGATGGTGACAATCTTATGGCTCCACGGCATCCTCTGTTTAGAACAGAAACTGAGACCACTTATCTAACATCCTCTCTGGGCGACTCTCACCAAGCTAATTGACCCCACTGCGTTGGTGGAATTCTTTGGTCTAGCTTGAATCCGTATTTAGGTCTTTCATTGAATGTGTATGCAAGCGAGAGCACTTCCTGTAGGGGAAAACAACATTAACTTATTCTCTTTCTCCCTAAATCAACGCTATTTTTATAGATGTTTTATGTAGGGAGCGTTGAAACACCGTGATGCATGCATTCTTTTGCACCCTAATGGCTGACAAGAGGAGGGGAAAGGAGGGAATTAAGAAAAGAGAGAAGGGCAGTTACGACTGGATTATCAAAATACCTATGCATACATGCACACGCATTCATTCATGCACTTTGATTTCCAAATTTCCTCCCCCGAATGTATACAAATACCCTTCGGACCAGTTGAATAAAGTTGTAGGTTGGTTTTGCATTCAATGGGTGCCGTGAGAAAAGGCGTTTTCATAAGGTGAGAGGGTTTAAGGGCTGATGGGCTACGTCCATGGCTCCTTCTCGAGGTCTACGATGAAGATTATGCAGATTGAATCAGGGGGCCTCCTTACCGGCTGTTCTGCAGTGAAACTATAGTAGCCTAAATATACACCGTGTAGACCGGAGCATATGTTAAAAGCTTAAGTGTGGTCTTCGCAATTAAAGAGAATTGAATTTTTTATGACCCTCAGTGATTTGTGGGACCCGAAACTAGACTTTAACCAATTTGAGCGAATCAGACATGATTTTGCAGTTTCGTTTTAGAGATTTAGCCCTCGGTTTATGAACCAGTAAATGCAGGCGAATTGAGGGAGTTTTGTGAACCGTGTAATTAGTGATATTTTACTGTGCACTTATGCCATTTATCGTGCAGATGATTGCAGTCCATGGTTAAATAGTGCAAAGTGTAACAATAAGGAGTCTGCTGCTTTTAATTCACCTCTAAGCCGCTATGATTGAACTTACAAGCAACATGCAACGTTTAGTAAAAACCACTGTCATTGTTATTCAGATTTTCCCCTGAAGTTTTTCTTACGACTTTTCAATTACGCTACTTGTTTATCAAAAAAGAGCCGAAGATCTCCTTTGCTGTGATTCATTGTGAAAAGGCTCAATAGATCTGTCTGAGTTTCTATTTAATTTCGGTCTACTGGCATAAAAAGCCTTCCCATTTTATATTTTTCCCTGTCATATAATTTCTCGAGTTTAAGTTAAAAATTTGAAAGGGGTAAAGTCGTTGTTTTTATGCTATTTGAAAGTTGCCTTAGCATTCCTACCCTATCCTGATGGTTAAAAGGGCAAAGTAAAGACCGCAGCAAGAAACAAGGAGCTAGCAACTGAGGAAGGTGCAAACACTGAAAATTGAGGCTAAATAATCTAACGGTTTATCCCATTTGTTACATCAGTGTGTTTCAGGCTGGTTGGTGGAGGGTCATCAAATTTTGTTGGAACATATTTGCATGCGGTCCTTAACTAAATTTATGCGTATGTCTAACAGATTAAGGCAGCTAAAGGGAGCTTTGTAAAAAGCTATATGGCATTTATCATGTTATTAAGTGTATTCTCCAGAACAACAAAAATGCAAGGTTTTGTAAACATACCACTAGCCATCCACCCACCTTTATGTAAGCACCTCAACAAAAGCCAAAACGTGGATGTTTGGCAAGAGGGTATCCAAGTTCAAAAATGGGGCGCTTGCAGCGTAGTGACAAGGATACACAAGCCAATTTCCTTAAATAACCAGATTTAGCCATGGTGATGTTTTTGTCGAATGCCAAACACGACTAAACATCGCAGAACTGGAGCATGGTTGCAACTGGCTTGTGTCTCAACAAAACAATAATTAGGAGACTGGGTGATTTTCCAATCAAAATAACATTATTGAGAAGAGCCATTTATTATGGGAACCTGATGCTACACAACTAGATCATATGGTCTGTGTCTCCCTTAACAACTTCTGTCGAAAAAAAGAGAGCACACTAATGTCAAGACTGTGTTACGCATGCCAAAGTACGCCTTTGCTTCTGTGTGTGTATCAGTATGGCTAAATACAGAGGGCTTAGTACTTCTGTTTAAGCCTCCAGACGGTCATATTATGCCACTAGTTAATATTGTTCTGTTGACCTCTTGGTTTACTTCGGAAGAATCAAATAATATTCAAAACGCTTTTTAAGCTTAAGGATTGGGTAATAAGGGTAAGAGCCCTGGATCCATTATCAACTCAATTTTGCCACTGAAAGGGCGGCGCAATTAATCTCGAAGTCGGCGATTCTTACGGGACAATGGAAGCAGTTGATTAAGCCCTGTTCGGAGAGTTTCATGACCATAGGTTTTTGCTCTGCTGAGGTTTACTGTAACCACAACATTCCACCTTCCGAGCTCGGAGTCACTTGTTTGCCTTTCACACAGCGTTCGATATTACCATCCTTGGTCAGGCCATTGAACGCATTCTTGCTAAGCATATTAATTAGCAATCATTTGTAACAAAAAATAATTAACTGGAAAAAGTGAGCGTAGCTCTATACCAAGTAGTTCGTCTTTAAAACCTTTAATAGTGTTTAATATTTATAACAAATCTGATTGCTCAACATTTCTCCAAAGAGAGAAATAACTTAAGCGATTTTTATCAAAAGATACGAGTTGGTGGCCACATGATAATCGAACTCAAACTCGCTTCTGGAGGTTGTATTTTCTATTTTATAGGACGTCAATGCACGCATTCCTTTTAAAGTGATTAAGAGCACTTATTGGATGTTTTATTTGTGAAAAACGTTTTTGTAAGGTGTACGCGAGTACCAACATACAAATCCATTCGTACTTTATAGACTGAGCTGCTGTCCTTCAGCGATGTCATCATCAGCCTATTTTTCAAGCTCTAAGACGCATCGAAATATGCTTTACTCGGTCCCAAAACTTCACCAAAACTTAGTGATTGATTCAATGCAATCCAGTTTAGGTCTTCACATGCGAGACCTTGTTCAGAAGGGGCTACTGAGTATACTGATCGTGAAAGAACGTCTATTGTATGCCAATGGTAGAGCTGAGGAGACCGTAGCTTCACAACGGGTACAACGACGCAAAACATGTGACAAAGCTGTAAAGATTGGATAATTCAACGTAGAATTTTCAGCACTCCCAGTGGTCATTCTACTACGCCAACCATGAAGGCAGTTTTGATGCACTAAAAACTAATATGAGCCGTGAAGGGTGACCAGTCAATGACCTCCGACGAACGTGATGGAACTTTGTCGCATTGACAATAGGACGTTCTCATTAAAAAATCAACTAATGAAGATTCACTCTCTTCGTACCGCTCAATGTAAAGCCCTGTTCCATGGCGAGCGCATTTTCTTTTTCGGTCATCGTCCGCGAAAATTGTTGCATGCAAAAAAACAACGGAACCAATGTGTAACACTCACCCACCTTTGTTAATTCAATACCACTCAGTCGTCCCATACGGATGCTGCAAGGAGTTCTTTGAAGAATGTTTTTAAGTGATCGAGACGTTAAAAACCATGAATTCGAATGGTTATGAAATGCAATTTTTTGAAGTACTCACGCTTAGACTCAAACTCTTTTATCATTTTAATTAACAGATAATGTGAATGTTTTGCGTGTAGAAAATACAAAATTCAGTTCACAAAATACAGTGTGATTTGGAAAAACTGTCCGAATTAATGCTAAAGGAACAACATATTTATAATAGGCGAATTTTAAAATGGCGCAGTCAGCTTCATGATCAGCCGAAACATGCATGAGCCAGTGGGATCTCGGCTACTGCGATCAACGAAGCGGCTAATAACTAATAGAGGTACAGCGATCAAAGCGAAGTGTTATCATTACCATCTTTTTGTTTCCGGAAGAAGTACTGTATGTACTAAGGTATCTCAAGTAGAAAAAGTGGTTTTTATATTGAGCACGACCTGTTCAACCGCTTCCGCTTTCCGCCTGGGCACTCCATTGGGGCCGGTGGTTCTTAAGATGCCGATATCGGTGTAGACAGCGTTTACACTTTTCCGAATCCCATCGAGTTGAAGGAGACATCAACCGCCCCATACGTCTCTGGGTATTTTGCCTAACCCTGCAACCAATGCGTTACCTGGTTCGGCAGGACTACATTGACACTAACTGGAATTACGGTTCGAGCCCCCTTTTTATATTGGAGTGAGCCGCTATAAACAGTGCGGATCTACTCAGTAAAATCAATTGTCTGGGGGACTCATGATTTTTTTAGGAACCCGGAGGCTGATCTTCCTTACGATTTCAGGTTGGCCTTCCATGCGTCGAAAAAGTGTCAGAATGGGCAGCCCATAGAAAAGGACCAAATCGGCGCTCATTACGCTTAAATGCTACTTTAGAGGAATTAAACATCTAGCAGAACTCAACTTTGAGCCTAATCCTTGCGTTGTCGCCACTGACGACGTCATAAAAATTAATTTTTATGCATTTCAGACACGCCACATAGTCACGTGAAGATCTCGTTGTAAACCATTTAGGGTCAGACAAACTGCAACACTGAGAGGGAATAAAATGCTCATACGCTACAGAGCTTCCAAATAACGCCTCATTTGCTTTCCTCGCAGATTGGTTAATTTGAAAATTCTTCCAACAATGAGGTCGTGATATGTGTATCGAGTGGTATGTAGATGCTAGGTAGAAAAATATGGTAAGTGCATTTAATTTTATAGAAAATGCTTCAACAATTTTTTGTTAAATTCCTGCTGATTTTCGTTTATTTATTTTTGGTTGGGAACAGAACTATGCGTTACAAATTTATAGCGACAAATTTAGTTTCCATTGGGAGTCCTTCCTCAACCACTTCGAGAAAAGTCAAATGTTTGTCTATTAGTATGATTTTAGCGCTTCGGGTCATTTTTGAGGATGGGAGAAGTCTCAGCGATAGAACCTGAATTGGCAACGTGGAGAAGAGCTAAGGGGCTACCGGCACGGCCCAGAAGCCGTATTGCTACGCCGAATTGCAGTGAACGGGCTCATCCATGATCGTGCAATCGAAAGACGGAGTTCAACAAGCAGTGAAAGTGCTACATAATCCTATCCACTTTTGAGCGCCATTAACAACGCTCCCATTAGTGGAGCAATCGCGTCGGCCATCATAAAGTAGTTGGTGCTGTGAGAATAGCACCCACAAACAAACTGCGCCGGTCATCGAATTTGCGTACAAGTGTAATTATAACCAGGTGGAGCGACGCTTGGCGATTCTACTGGATCTGCTGTTGCGTTCTGTAGTCGTAAGAACTTTAATCTACAGGCAGAGTCGGCCAATGAAGGCTGGGATATGAGCTTTCGTCTTGGATCCCCTTGATTTTTTCAATGCAATGCTGCCCAGCTCCATCTCTCTGGATTCTATCCAGCTGCTAGAGGGATGGATGAGGGAGTGGTGGCTGAATGTGAATGCCATTTTTTATCTTTTCATTAGGGACGACTGTAGATTATCCCATTTGTACTGAGGCCGTTTGCCACTGTCAACAGTGCAGGTGTGCGGGGCTTTTTGAAAAGGGATGAAGGTGTGGTACTTGGACAGAATATGAACTGTTGATGCAGAGGAGGGTCTGCAGGCTAAGAGCTTGGTCCGATGGTATTCCTACGGGTGAAAAGTATAGTGGTTGAAACGAGGAGCTTTACAAACATTCAAAGCCTTACATAATTACCGGTATAACCTCAACATTAGCTGCTAAGATCCTTTATTAAGCAATGCACATCACGGCGTGAGTAATTATTCATTATTTGCCATTTATTATTACCAAAAATCTGCTTTATTCCAAGGAAAAGTTGCTGTAAACTAAGAAATTGTCCCATAGTCTTGGAAACGCCTTTCCCACTTGAGTTCAGCTTAGGAATATTGGTACATAAGTCGTTACATCAGGTATAAACCTCAGCTATTTCAACTGTCCAAATGCGTCAAAATTTTGGTAGCAAATCTATCCGTGAACTCCACCTATTCCCAGCCAAATCAGTGCTGACTTTAGGGTTTAAATGACGCTTTAATTAGGGGTATACTAACTGTGTTCTCGGAGTCAAAAGACTGGATGGGTTGGCCCGACTTCAATAATTTTAAATGCTTAGCTATTGTTAATAGATTTGCTTGGCTGGATTATGAAGTAGAAATAAAAATTCTAGACAGATAGGTCATATTAGAAAGTGGCTCTAGTGACGTTTTTCGGATCTCTAATTCCCAACTAAATGCTGTAATTGTGAGATGATCCCCCAATTTTTTAAAAGCTTCATGAACCTGGAATTCTGTTTTAAATGAGGAGAAGAAAAGCAGGTAGATAGTCCTTATCGTCGTGTTGTTTCGGACCACTTTGGTAGCTTAAAGAACATCGAAAGTCTCAACGGTTTAACCGAAAGCCAATTCACTCTAACTTGTTCTCTGATAAAGTCGACGATCTGTTCTATTTGTCAAGATCAGGTTGGTTAATGTTTGCTTTTAAATAACCTGTCTGCTGTGCGCCGGCGTCTGGTTGGGCGAGTACAGACGTGCCCAGGATAGTCGCCACATTAAGTAAGCCTTGCCATACTGCGGCTACTGGTACATACTGAGGTTGTCTTTGCGGTACATGGGTCGATGCGGCGAATCCAAAGGGGGACCACCTCTGGATTGCTTAAGAATTCGTGTCTCTAGCAGAAACTTTTGAGGATTCAAAATGGGAACTTGTTCTGTGTGAATTTCAAATACTACCTCGTTAATAGTTCCAATCCATACATACTTTAACTTTAATAGCATGCCACAGTAGAATCTTTCTCCACGGGAGCTTCGGCTCTTAAAGAATGGAACCTAATAAATAGCAAAGGAAATTAGTTAATTGGTGATCTCAATTGGCTTTCGATCAAAGATACAAAAATGGGCCTAAGACTAATATTTAGACCAGTTCATTCCCGTCCTCAATTTTGATCCTACGAGCGCCTTTCAGTTAGAATGTGCCCTTTGTCAACTTACCTCAACGTTTTGATTACCTTCCTATCCTTCATTGTGGTCGTTCAAGAACAAAAACGCACAGTCATTGTTTTTCCATCCAGCACCATTGTGGCTGGACCAAGCTGGTAGCCGCTTAGCCCTCCTTGCAAACCGACAATGCATGTTCTACCACAGTGTCATGGCTTCTTTCGTCTTCAGGTAAATCTTCGGGAGCTGCATTACGAAAACTGGTGGTGCGAAATAAAACTTAAGACGGCTGGTTTAGTAGATGAGAATATATTTTGAGCCAAAAATGAATACTCTTACTGGTTTTTGATTGGCTAATTCAGTAATAAAAGAGTTGAAAATATTAATGCAGTTTGTGACAGCATGTAAAAACTGCGGCATTTGCAGAATCAGATTCATGTATGCGAAGTACAGGTGACAGGGATAAGTCTTCCATATGTGGATCTCCACACTCCATGGTTAACCTTTGGGGACTGCTTCAAGCAAATTTTGTGAATGGAATTTTGATGAATTATTAGACCAATTAGATCTTTGGCTTTCAACAGACGATGCTTTCCTGAGACTCAATACAAATGCCAAATTCGCTCAATTTATGCCTATCCAGCTTAGTTGTCTACTAAATCATCTAGTCTACGACTGTCATTATCGATTCGAAGTGCCGCTTTTCAAATAAATTGATTGTTGTAGAAGGAGATAAACTGGTGAAAGCAGAGGATTCTGGTATCGATGCCGTTGCCTAACTTTTGGCCTGCTTGTGCAAATCGGTAGCTAGATGCCTAAGGGGGTTGGGGGGTGGGGTGGGTAGAAGGTACACAAATAATGGAAAACGTTATTTTCTTGGTAGGTAAATAAGAGAACGTTTCTGAAAGAGTGTTTTGATGGATGTCATACGTCAGTACACTTTTTCTGGCTGCAAGAGGGTTGATCCCTCCATAGTACTATCACGGTCACTTGAGTGGTCATACTCTCCGGTACGGCGAGAACTAGACCTTGGGCTATACAAGCTACCCCAACCCCTCTTTTTGTTGAATATACATATTCTGCAATTTTTGCCTTCAATGAAGTCTCGAGATCCTACACTCTCACCACCGTGATGTAGCAAAGATTTCATCCTCACGAGTATTCCATTATTAAAACTCTCACCTCACTAGTAGTACCTAAAACGTACTCTTAAACTAGGTTTGAAACTTAAAAAGTAACCAATTCTGTGCATATTTTGATAATGTAAGCACTTAATTGGATCAGATTCTTTGTATTCCTGATTAATGCGATGGTCTTAACGACATAATTGGGAAACGTGCACATAGTAATTCAATAATTTCCTGAAATCCGCTTGCAACTGATCAACAGTATGACCAATACCAGTTGCTGTAGCATTTTTGTACATCGGTTTTATATATATTTTCTGTTGCTATTACCCACAGATTCAGGAAAGCCTCGAACCATCGCAACTAATCTACAATCCCTGGACAATTTAATATGAAACCTACTTGCCTATAAGGCACCCAAAACTTTGCCGTCGCTGTCAAAATTTAAATGTTTTGCCAATATGTATCGAGATTTGTAATGTATGAATTGGCAACCATGCCCTTAATGGATATGCATTTATTTCGTAATCACTTGTTAAATACTCAAGTATGATTGGCTAGCTTTCCTTCACAAAGCATTAAAAAGAGGATTAAAAAATGCAAGTTCATTTTCTTTAAATGCTCATGTCCAATCAGAACCAAAAAAATGGTCCAATTGCACATCTATTCAGGCAAGTTGGTGAAGTTGCCTAGTTGTTCAAGGTCGCTCTGTGTTTTCTCGAAGGGTGTGGGGGTCTGTCGTTTTGTTGCTTCTTTGACTACAAATCCCAATTTGCTTCATCACGTGCGCTTTCTAAAGTTAAAACATCAGTCAGAATTACGAAGTCTACTTAAAAAACTCACTCAAAGTACCCGTCAACTGCGTTCTACACCAAAATAGTCTGCGTTCTCGGGCAATCAAAAATCTACTACAGTATTCATGTTCTTATCCGCTAGGAGGTGGTGGAGTTGTTATGGTTTCTGTTAAATAGGTGGGCTAGTCCACGCATTTGTTTTGCGTAGTCGTTTAATGGATGGGTCGCGGTATTTTGCTACATCCGTAGTTTGTCTTCGTAGCTATCAGGAAATGATTGTTTGATAACAGATCAAACAAGAGGGAATTATTACTAGTGTAGTGCGTGTGTCTAACGTTGTTTGTCTTCTCGATACTTGTAGCATGGCACAAAAATACCCTACAGATGAAGAATTGGTTCAAATGACGACTATGCAATTGAGAAGTCTCCTTGAGCTACACATTATTTCCCAAGAGCAGCATCGTGAGCTTCGGACTCGACGTCGTCGTCTACAGAATCGCAAATATGCGCGTCGTTGTGCCAAAAAAAGCAGACCGAAGTTGCTGAGTTGGCAGCAGCAGCCAAAAAGGAATCTTCAGCCATAAGGGTACGTGTACTTGAGTTTATGTGGGCACCTTTTCTTGTATCTTCATTTGTCCCTATTTTGGGTTTATTAAATTTTGAAGTACCTGGGCAATTTTTGAGTCACCTCCAGCCTTGTTACCATCGGCGTCTTCCCATGCTATTAGTTTCTCTGTTGTGATTGGGATATCTAAAATGCGACTTTTTTGGTCTAATTTCTACTACTTTGAATACATGTTATTAAATTAGTTCCAATCAGCCAATTATGGTCCATTATGTCAAGTGCTTTTATCATTCATTGTTTCAACCATCGTGCCGTCTGGACTATATTATTCCTTTCCATAAAAATGTCCGTTTTTTGTTCTGCTATTGATTCGCAGTGTGCTGAGATTTGATCCACTTTCATTCCTCTATTCTTCATTTATGACAGCTACTAAGAGTATATTTGTCCCTTGCTGCTCTGTGTGTTCACATTGAGAAGGCGACGCTTTGGTGCTGTTCAATGTTTGCGTTTCAGAAAGTCCATCCAATTCTTTAGCTAAGTCCAATTAGTCCAAGCGACAGCGAAAGCACCTCGGTGGTCCCATCTTTTAGTAGTTGCTGTTGGAGGAGATAAGATGTCCTGCAAAGGGGCACTAGAGACATTAAGCTTGCACACTTTTAAACATATTTCCCAACAGCTAAGACGTTGATAGTCGTAAGAACCAAGACTATGTTGTTTTTATTCATGGATATATATTCTGCTATACTCGCTCGTGGAACCTGATAATGCCAATTGTGATTTATCGCTATGCTCTAAATTGTTCTTACTATAATCCAAATAACTTTTATTGAGTTGGAATTCTCCGATGTATGCTTTGCCCCTGATTGAAACATCTCCCACTTTCTGTACTTACTGTTTTCTAGAATTTAGGGGTTTTCATGAACCTTATAGTTTGACGTGTCTAACGATCGCTGTTCTTCACCGTATCTAACATTAAGATATTTAAAATACATGCCGGAGATGATAGCTTTGGTGCAAATGTCCATTCTAAGTCGAAATTTTAAAGAGGGAGTAAGTCTCAAACAGTAAAGTTTCGAACCTGTAATCCTTTTTTATTTAAGTTAAACTATCTGAAAATTTATGTTGTTGTGACGGTACTGTGCGCAACAATAAGTCTCAAGTGTGTCTGATTGTGTACTGACATCCAGCTCACCTGTTCTGAGCCAATGCAAACGCCGATAGTCGCGATAGGAGGTGCTTAATACCGTGTAGCAGTGTAGTTTCTTGTGAACGAAATGGTGGGTATCTTCTTGTTTATGCTTCGAACGCGACACTAACAAGGCGTTCAGCTATGAAGCAGTAAGACTTGATCGTTTGTCAGTGGCGATCTTGGGTTTGGCTGATTTCCAACTCACAGTACAGGAGCTTTTTCTACTTACTTTCAGTTTGTGGAATGCCTGTCTCACTCTGAATGTGTAACCGCCGCATAACTTGTCATCATGAGATTTTAGGAGGTTGACGAGCAAAATTACTTGCTTATTTGCATATTCAAAGAGTTAGCGTTTACTGGTTATCAAAATAGTCAGGTTTTTCCGTCATTTTCGTATGGAAGCTGCTTTTTGGTATCACATGAGTGATAAGGTAAATCCACGTGTGCTCTAAGGGGATTTTTTGAAAGTCGAATGTGGTGTTTTTCCTTAAATGTTTCCATTGATTCCTCATAACTATAAGTAATGATTTGCCTTCAAATCCTCTTGTAAATTAAACGTATTTGACATCGCTTCTGTCTCATATCTTTAGGTTTGCATCTAGCAGAGGAGCTATTGCCATCGTTGTCCTCATTGGTTTGTTTCTTTCTTTTTTCTTTTAGTCCTTGCGACAGCAGCTCTCGCGGTTGAACACCTCCGTGGACAGACTGGATCGTCAAATAGACAGTTTGGCAAAGCTGCGCATATCCATGACAGAAACACCCTTTTCCCTTCGCATGGTGGCACCCGATGGCACAGAATTAGGATTGGCTCACTTCAATAGCCATCACCTGCCTTTGCTATCCTGCGAAAGTGACGAACCTGTTTCCATGGCCGCTGCCAACCACCTTATACCACGCATCTGTTTCAAGACGAAACCATTGATACAAAGAAGTTTGTGTCTTGGTAAAAGCGCCACCACTACTACTGCCACTGCCTCTACTATGCGAGTTCCTGTGCCTCCAGCTGGCGGTTCTTGTGGTTCGTCCGCCGAAGGACAGGAAGTGTAGATGAACTTGAATGTACGCATGCACTTATCCTCCTATTTTTGCGTTTTCATCTAACTTTGTTTTTTTCCCTTTTACCTTTTAACTTGTATGGTATCAAAGTATTTGTTTTTGTGTTTCATATGACTCTTTACATTATGGGATTCTGAAGGGATATGTTGTGTAGCCTTAAAGGCTTACAGGGGGTTTAGAACAATTTAGCACCAAGGAGTGGGTGAGGCCCAGCGATCGGTTCTACATTTTCTCACGAGTTTACGGAGAGGTTCGTGTGAAAACCGAATCAATCAACCCAATCTTCCGTTTCAAGGGGAAAGAGTAGGGGCAATCTTGTGCAGAAACGATCAGCCGGATCGTGTGTGTGTCGCCTTAAAGAGCCTATTTTGACTTAGACTTTGCACGTGGATCCATAATCGTGTTGACATTCTTTCCTGCCACCCATTCTGTCCGAAAATTTTAAGCTATGGTGTTCTGTAGCATTCTAATGGGCAAGAGGGGAAAGTGTCATAAGCAGATTAAGAAATGAAGACATTGTTCAGTGCCAAAGTTGGTAGTTATGGGATACTTTTTTGTTTGCTAAGCTCAGTTCCGATTGGGGATGGCTTGGTTGACCACCGCACCTTCGCTAGGTGAACTCTATGTCGCACCGGTGGCCACAGTCCTTTCGATGCTCCACAAAGTTGAAAGGTAATAGCAACTTTGTGAGAGTTTTGCTTACAGTTTGTAATTTCTGCCATCATAGTGTAAATACCAGTTCGTTACATTCATTTATCTACCTACATTTAATTTATGATGCATAGACCATACTGCTGGGACTCAACTACCAGCAACCGTGAAGTATGTTTAAATCGCTTTAAAAATTGTAGTAAAATTTTATAGCAACCACGAGAGTATGTTTTCGTAAGTAGTGAAATGCGAACTGAGGAGGATGTTCGCCACCATCACAATGGCTCCAGCGAGAAATACTTCTTTTCAACAGTACTGCACTCGCACACCGTGATTTAGTTCGAATTGTCTTGATCTTGGAAACAAAGACACATTTTAAGCCTATGGTGTTTTTTTGTGTGTAAACCGTCTAGCGCCAAACACCTCTCAGCACGTTCATTTTTAGCTGTTTTCTAAGCTCTTTGCACACGTTAAACTAATCTGAGATCCCACTATACATTATGGTGCTGAGATGTTGTATCGCTTTCAGATACAGAAGGAATTGGGACCATTGGCATAACTGCGAGGTTAGCTCATCCGGTGAAGGTACAATGACTGATCAAACGGCTCTTAAATAAAATAAATAAACATTAGACGTACCGCAATGCACCACCTAGAATGTTAACAATTGAAAAACTGGGGATGAAATAGCTTACGACAGCAAGGCTATTAGCGCCGATTAAAGGGAATCAAACTCCTTATTGGTGTGGATTTTTAGACCTTATAATATTCAAAAATTTCAATACCACAGGCAGGTATCTAAGAAATATTTGCCTATAAAATGCCCCTCTCACTGAAAAAAGCCGTGTAAGAGATCGAGAGACAAGTAAGGGAGTAGAGTTTAGCAAGATCCCGCCACTAAAACTACCTGTAATATTTAACTAATTACAGCTGAACACCAGAACGTTGAACTCAAATAGCTTTTCGGTGTTCATATGTATGAAATTTTAAATGCGCTGTATAATAAAGGCTTTTTCTAGGAATACTGATCATTCAACAAATCTTCTTGGTTTTGGCGTTAAATGGCCTAGAAATTTGTTCTAATGTACAAAACCCACGAGCATAGCGTGGGCTTGCGGTCGGTTGGGTGAGATTTACCATCGTGAGTTTGGAAGTTGTCTGCATTGGTCCGCGCTTGTCTCGGTGATCAGCTTGTGAGGATGATTGCATTCGGGGTTTTGCTTTGCCTCGCAGTTTCTGTCCTCGGCTTTAAAGATGTTGATTTATCAACATGCACCGTAACCAAAGGGTGTTTGCGTCCCCCAATCTGCGTTGATAATCTGTGCGAATATGGGGCTACGTGGCGACTGGTCGAACAGGATGAAATCCAATATATTGAGTTCGAACTTTTTGGTGACATAAAGTCAAGCAGTGGATTTATTTCGCTCGTCTTCTCAAGAGATCCCTACTTTGTAAGTCGGTTGTAGATAAAAATATTTCCCCTCATTCATTAGCTAATTGTCCATCTTAGCTGAAATACTAGTCCACTTCCGTTTGTTCCAGTACTGATCATTTTGACTTACCTGCCGGTAAAGTGTGTTTTCCGCTTTCTTCCAGATTTTCTGATAAGATGCTTAACTTCACTTCTCGCTTGAAATCTCAGTGAAGGGAACTTTAATTAGTTGTAACCCTCATTCATTGATCATGTCTGATTCGGCGAGCTTCCAACTATGCATCTTAAATTACAACTTTTTAGGATAATCCTTTTTACTGTGATGTTTAGCCAATCTCCCACTAATTTTTTTTCATGAGAACTGCTCGATGCTATGCTCGTTGGATAGTGTTTCATTTCTCAAACATTATCGGGTGATCGTTTGTTTACTTGTAGTTCATTTAAATTATTGTTGGTAGGATCTCAATGACAAGATTTTTCTTATTTTAATTGGCGCTATTTCATTTATGACATGTTTCTATTTTTTCATTGATAATTGCTGTCATGCAATGCATTGCGGAAATAGGCGCTGTTCCCATTATTTTGATACAATTTAAGGTGAGCTCTTATCACTATTTTGTTGGCTCCAGCTTACTTCCCGAGTTGCGTATATAATTCAATCCTTTACGAGAGAGGTGGACTTTTGGATTTCGTGGCGCTACAGTCAAAACAATTTCGCATTTTTTATGTATTTTAGTAGTGGTGCATGTCTTATCGCTGTTTCCCATTCTTTGGATATTAGTGTCTCGCCTCCCTCAAGACCGTTCATGTAAAATTTGTTTGGGTGGATTTAGTGGGTCGCTTGCACTCAGAAGTATTCCATTCCTTATTCTTGCTAACGCTGATTGCTTAGTTAGCATCCATCGCCGAAACTTCTGTGCCGTTAGATGACATAACATGGCATCAGATTTTGTGAGTATGTCATCTTCCTATGGCATGACCCAATGCGATGGTCACGAATGAATAGGTGAATTCTTTTGGCTGCTGAATCTGGCAGATTCGGTTGATATTTAAGTGGAAGGTCGCAATATCCCCATTCCTGATCCCAAAATCCTGATCTGGCACACGTTATGCACTACACATTAATCGATAGTCACCGTGCGTGCAAGGGAACATGTGTATGCGCGCACACGTGCATCTTCCCGCTTGTAGCCAATCGAGTAGCTGCAGTTAGCGGCCGTTCCTCTCTTTCCTTCCACAAGCAACCCAGCAACTGCATTTGGACGGTGCACAAGCTGGTTTGCTATTGATTCAAGGTGGGCGGTTGCCGCCCACACGAATACATTCTTGTGCTTGCGCAATACTTGCTGCGGGATGAGAGTGATGAATAAGTATGACATGCTTAGTCAGCAGAGCTTGGCGCTCTCACAATGACCAGTGGGTTTATTTTCCAGTTGTGGTAATTTCTGTGTGAAACCGCTTGTACCAATGTGAATGTAAATGGAAATCAGGGCCTCTTTCTTCCTTGGCTTTCATAGGTCCGTGCTATAACGCCGATACGGTGGCAAACCATCCTTTGTGTGTAAACTGCTTAGTAGTGAATGAAGCCGTATAAATACTGTGAATTGAAAAGTGAACATTTCTCAATTGTCTTGGCCTGTGGGGCTGGTCATTGAACTCTTTTTTATTGAAGCATTTTTATCTGGAAGATATGAGCTTTAGATAGGCGCGATTTTTGTGACTTTTCAACCTTTTTGTTATCCTTCATGCATGACCTGCTAGTTCGCACGCAGTTTGTGGAAGTTTGTTTGCTCTCAACTAATCAAAGTTTGTATGCAAATGCATAGCCTGTAAAGTAAAATGCTCCTTGAAGCTACTTGAACTGCGGACACCACTTATTAAACTCCTGTTTTTCTTTATATTTCGATCACAATAGCAATCCTTAAGAGATGAAAAGGTAGACTGGTTTTTTTTGTTCGTTTCAAGGCAAGCTCCTGTCCTTGTAAAACGAAAAGTCTTCAATTTTTGTATCTCTGAATCGTATGTTTCAGCGTAGGTCAAGCTGCTAACAATAGACATATTCATATTACGATTTGCTCTTTTACCTGCTTTGCATTTGCTTCCAACCTGTTACCTTATTTTAAGATCAATTCATTATTGGTCCGAACTCTAGCTAAATTCGCACCCTTTTCCTTAGGGTGGTGATGGCTTTATTGGTTGCTACTACGACACCGTTGACTTCAAAACTGTCGTTCGAGCAGGGTATAGACCAGAAGCAAGCGAGTCCAACCACCTCTATAATCCTTCTGATGATGAGGTATGCTTCGTTTTGCCTTGAAGATATAAAATAATATTTATGGCTATTTTGCGCTGTCAAGTTAATGATTTTGATTAAGGTAATGCCCCTTAGCTATGTTTAGTAATGGACTGCACAAGTAATGTTTATGTGCTTCTTATGAGTGAAATGAATAATAAGTGTGGGGCATTTTCACCAGGCGGTCAGCATAGCCGTCTCCTTTTTTTAATGATTTATTCATTGACAAATTGAGAAATACAAAATTTGGTAGGGCTCCTTCTCTGCGACCACCGTTTTTTGCCATTCTAACCCCCTCTGAAGCCACAACTATGCAGAATGTATGCATAACCTGCTAATATACAAAGGAACCAGTGGGCTTCTAGCTTAGTAGTAATATTATCGGAACGCCATGCCATCAAGGCAGTGACTGAAGTCCGCGAAGACTGAAGATCACTAAGCAAACTTTGCTGGACTGTACCCTCCCTTTTGACAGAAACTTCTCGTCACTACGGGAGATGATCTTGGAAGCTCATATGTGGATGCACAGCACTACCTGCAGTGTCGGTTTAGACGTCGTGTGACCCCTGTACGAATGGCAAATCAGCTGAAGGATCTGGCACCGCCGAATGCCTACTACCTTATCATTCAGCGTGGGTCAGACCCGCTGAGAACGAGCTTCGGGCAGCTCTATCCCGGCGGGGAGGCCACATCAAATACTAGTGCTGTCATAACTTCGTAAGTAGATCACTACTTTAGCTACCCCTTCGGTTAATGAACCAAATACTGTGCAGTCCTTACCTGCGAGGTTTCACGAGCGATCAGTTTTTTACGAAACGAAGTTATTTTCACTGCTTTATTTTTAGATCCCATATCGGCTTTATTATGGTCGAATGGCTTATCCTAGCTCACAATGTTTTGATAGGTAGCTGAATGACCTAATTCGCCATCTTGTCACTTTTAGAGTTGGAATTGTTTATGCTCCTACACAAAACTCCAGCTTTCTTGAGTTAAGCTTGACTGATGTGCTGGATTCCGTTCCAAATTCTCGGTCCACACTTGGATGTTGTTGCTTGAAGGCAGCTAACCTTTTCTATTGATATCATTACCGAAACCTTTGTTTTGTAAAGCATTTCAAGTGTATAGTGATTTAGACACTACTGATTCTCGTCTGATGTTCGGCCTAGCCTCAATGTCAGGTCAAAATTTAAGCAGAATGAAGTTGGAAGCTGTGTTCGCCTCGGTATGCAGTGTCAGACAGTTTAGTTATGTCTTTTTTGGATTCACCTTTGCTCTTGTATTAGTGTATGTCTGATTTGCCGTGATTTTGTTATTTCGAAGCACTTGGAGTCATAATAAACTTCAAAGCAATCATCGCATTTAATTTACATAACTCATAACTGTGCGGTTCATCCTCTTCATAACATTCCTCATGAAACTTTGAATTTTTATTCATACACCACTAATCGGTACAATCGGGCAAATTTTAAGTCTCCATAGTAAAGTTTTTCCCTCTAATTTCGTTATCCTTGCAAATGACTACCTCGGCAACGTGGTGGGCATCGTTTTCAATACCTGACTGTGTTTTTACCCGTGCACAAATTGATGCCTTTAAGTAAAAGCGTCCACAACACCAGGGGCAGCGCTGATTATTTGGCCATGGTAACTGCTTCCATACCAAGCCACGTAAACGTTTTTTGTCTCCTGATCAGTTGATTTTATTCCGATTTGAGTTTACGACTCCTACAACAATTTATAAGTAGATAGAACATATTAAAAGTTCATTTTCGAGTCTGGGATGAGTGTGGCGTTTTTGATAATACTTCTCTGGCGCCGAACTCCAGAAAGCCTTGTTCGAATCTATTTCAACTAACTGCTTCAATGACTATGCTATCTAAACGAAATTTGAGACCTTTTACTTCCCCTCTTTTTCTGCGGCATCTGCACAAAGACAGAACTCTACGTTATTATATACTTTCACTCCCCTTTCATCCCCTTTGAGGTGCTTAACGAAATCATCTAATGTTGTCACCTTGTCGTCTGAGGTAACTTAAAAACCTGAGCATTGAGGAAAGGCTTTCGCAAACTTTCCAATTCCGCTAACCCCGTAGTTGAACTCTTTCACCTGACTGTGACTGCGTAATAGTCTACTTGCCCCTCACCCCGAATCCGCAACGTTCTAGGAAAGGCCAAGTAATCTTTTCTCACTACCATCATCTGACATGAATTTGTGCGGCAATTAACTGAACGTTTTCTGGTGAAATTTCGCAATCGAAATGTTGTTGCGTCATTTTTTTCCATTTGCATCATTCGGTTGGGCCTCATTCTTACGGCACAAAAGCCAACAATTTCTTTGTGCGGAAAAAATTTTCTCCTCACTATACGCAGATCTAGTCCTCTTCCCTTTCAGTAAAGTTTTGTTCTTCCTTGGTTTTAAGTTTTATTTCCAGTTCTATACTTTGCACGTTAGTTAGCGTTCTCTATCAGGTTGGCGAATACCTCCGTTTTTTTTGCTACATCTTAAATGGAGCAGTTGGAAAATTGCCCACAGGGAGCCAATGTTTCCCAGCGGCGTCTTATTCTGATTCCACAGCCACGTTCGGCGCCACCTCACGGTTGCCTGTTGATCGGTAGGGGCAACTGAAATCCTTCGCTTGGTTAAGAATTGTCCTTTTTTCTTTTCTGATCGTAAATAGTGTGGGCATTTTAGCATTCGTTTTTTTGTATTTTGACTAGCGGATGTGAAGACACTGCATTTTGCAAATGCTCCTCTTTTATGGTAACAGATGCTCAGCTGCGTTTTTTCCTCCCTTCGAATAGGTAAAAAAGTCGTTTGAAAGGCCTCACCATAATCAGCTCATTAAATTGTTACCTCATTTCCCTTCCTCTTTATTGGTTTTCTGTACCCAGGTGAAATCAAGTAATGTGATGTGATTGAATGATGTCATCTCAACATAATTTATGACTTTCATTTGTCTTTTGTGATTTCTTTCAATAATCTGCTTCATTGGTTTCCTTGAAAGACTTATTCAGGTTCTGCAATAATTTCACACGCATTAGTCAGTTTAGAATTAAACGACATCAAATTATATTAACATTTGAAGGAAAACTGGAGCTACCCATTGGGAAGCCTTAAACTAGATTATGGTAGTAGCTGTCACATGTAGACTGGAGTTTGAACTTCAACAAGTTAGTTCGATAGAATGCATAGAAATGAAGCTATTCGGAGTCCACTATAGGACCTGGCCAACCGGCAAATGCCCTTGTTGCATATTCGTTTAAGTCAAATAATTCAATTTACCAAGTGTCCCTCAGGAATACTTGACAAGATTAGAAAACACGTATTAGGGTTTAGAACTGGGAACGGAAGAGGACTAGTCTATGAAATAAGCGTAATTATCAAATAAATCGGTAAGCACCGCTTCCATCGAGTCTTAACGACTGAAATGCAATCTCATGCTAATGGAAGCGATTCCTTGTGTGCAGAAGGTTCTATGGCTATAAGCATGGCTAATTGGCACTGTGAGATAGGAATGTTCAAGTCAGAGTCACATCTTGAGTTTTTGTCAACCTATTCTGCTGTTCACCTCGTACTGGGAAAGCTTCAGCATTTATTTTTTAACATACGATTTAGTCGTCCTCGTGTGTCCTGCTTCAGTTTGTCACCGGCGCTTAATTGCTAACCTTGAGGTACTCTTGGAGTTCCAAGTTTTGAGGGGTCCGACAATGCTTCTCAGCTGAGTTAGCTGTAAAGATATAGAGGAGGAGTTTGTGAGAGGAAATTTTTCGGTACCCAATGTACGCTAACTTTTCAGAGTTCCTTCCATCACTGAGGATATGGACTGAGAACCATTACAAGCGTGAGTGTCAATGACAAGAATTGCATAGAACACTCGGAGGTCTTAATGAAGATAAGGTTTTACTGCTTATATTCCAACATACGTAACCCTTTTATTCGGGTTTCACGTCTTCGTTCACAGTGAATTCCATTCTTCACCCCGCACCGTTTCATGCACTTATTGTCACTGTTGAAGAGCTAGCGACCCGAGGAACAGTCGCAGGGATGAGCTATTTTCGTTTTTTTCTGCCTGGAGTGTCGTTAAAGCAACAGTATTTTTAGTAATATTAAACTAAAACTCGGATTCGACTCGGCATTTTTGCGAATTTTTTAAACCCATTGCTGCTGAATGCTCTTAATTTGTTTCTACAAAATCAAATAAAAAGTGAAGGACTTTAAGGCCTCTGTCTAGCTGGAAATGTAAGATGTTCATTTTTCTGCGGTTGTTATCCATAGAGGTTGAATCTATTGGAGTGAAGGATGTTTTCCCATCAACTACTAATGAATGCTACCAATCACCTAATCTTCAATGGGGTTATTTTGTTAGCACTGTTTCCCCGCTTTCCAAATTGTATGCTTGATGATACTGGAAAGGTCCTTAGGCCAGTTACTTAAATATTGGCTTAGAGGTGGTACACTACGATCTGGAACTAGAGTGCCGACTGAAATGGGTAGATTCATTGCATAAGTCAACGCACTCGAATTTATTTTGTAGACCACTCTACGATCTGACTGTCAGCTACTTAGCATCTCATTCTCCAGGGATAGTGAAAGCGCACGGTGCGATGATGGTGCTGGCCTGGGTCTTTTGCTCCTCTGTGGGTGTAATCATCTCGCGCTATTACAAGGATATGTGGCCCAACGCCGGCCTGCTGGGTGAGAGGGTGTGGTTCCAGATCCACCGCATCCTCATGGGCATATGCGTGGGTCTCACCTGTCTTGCTGTAATTCTCGCCTTCATATTCTGCCAGGGCTACTCAGCGCTCAAAATCTACCCGGACTATATCCATCCTATCCTCGGGCTCATTATTTTATGTTTGGCTGTTATCAACGTGCGTTACTATTGTCTTCGATATGCAATTTTCTGCTGCATCCGTGGCTGTTTTAAGATCTGTAGTGTTTTTTAAGTCACAAATCCAACTAGGCTTTGATTTGCCAGAAGCGTTTTGCTGCCTTAGGACAATGGGTCGCCATTGTTGTAAATTGTGATCACGCCTTGTTGTCTTACTTTGAATTGTTAATAATCAGCACATCCGTGAAACTAATTTGTAATATTTATTCATCAGAAGCCCTCTGAATACGTTGTGCTTAAGTTTGTAAGTACTTTTGATTTGATTTCCATTGCTTTGAAAATAAAAGGATCTAGATTTAACCTTACTATTTAAGCATACAGATTAACTGAGAGGTTAGTTGCATTTTTTTAAAATTTGCTACCCCTTCTCCGTGAATAGGCACTACGCATTCCAATTGACTAAGCCTTCTCATTTCAGAATAAGGTGTTTTCTTGGTTACTTTCCAGCCCTTCATCACCTTCTGCCGCCCACACCCGATGCACAAGAACCGACCCTACTTCAACTGGGTGCACTTTTTCATTGGCACAATAGCCCACGTCCTCTCTATCCCAACCATCATGCTGGGTCTGCGAATGCCGGCAGCTGGTGTGCAGTTGCGCAGTCTAAACTATCCTCTCTGGATTCTTATCTTCTTCGTCATCTTCCAGTTCTGTGTCGAACTCACTCTGGAGATCCATGGCTGCATCCACTACCGTCGTAATAAGCGTAAGTTTACCTTTGTTGGTTTTCAGAGAGTTCGTGTTCTTTTTTCGCTATCCGAGAAATCTGTTACTCTGATATCATAAAACCAGATCAGCATTACGACTCTCTTTAGCTTTCTATGAATAATTCCTCTCAGAATCGAAATACCGAAAGTAAACTAGTTAACATTATAGTTTCTAGTTTCATTTTTACTATAGGTGCTGGCTGTTGATGTTTTTTTGTATTTAGAGGTTGAAACTGGTACCGAGGATTTCATTTTCTTGGTTATAAACATGGCCTATCGTTAATGCTTGTTCAAGTCTATTTCATTCCAGAAAAATGAAATTTTCTCCTGTAAAGATCCGGTTTGATACAAGTCTCATTCTGCCAGTGTGATTCTCACTTTCTATGTAACCCGTCATGCTGTTTGAAGTGATAAGACGACAGTCGTTTCTACGATCATCATTGGTGAATGTAGTCCTTCCAGCCCATTCCAAATTTGCAAGCCTCATGGGCCTTGATCGAAGGCATGGTTTTCGCCTTCGAAGCAAATCCGACGCATCGCAAGCATCTATTTCGACTCATAACTAACTAAAAGATAAGACTTCATCATAATTTTAACTAGTATGGCACTCGTAAATGAAAGAAATAGGCATCCACACGGAATCCCCCTCATAAACAGGCATACCATTAATTATTTGCCAATGTAGCATTCTTAATTTGCAGCATCTTGCTGACAACTGAGGCCTCACTTGATGGCGCCTTTTGCATACCAGCTAGTCACATAATTGGTTTTGTCACATACCTTTTGCTTGTTACTAAGCCGGTAACGACACCTCGCAGTTAATGGAGGCTGTTGTCTCTTGTGAGCTTTTGGTTAGTCCGAATTTTCAGGCTGTCCTCAGACCTAATTTTGCAGCAATTTCAACTCACACTCACACGTTTCATGCACGCAAACCCAAATAGGCACACCCAAGCGTTTTTTGCGTGACTTCACACACCCATGCACACACAGCCTGACCTGCGCCTCGTTTCACCTCAAAATTACTTCTTGTGCTGACGGACCTTCTGCCTCATTGAGCCCACTCCGACGTCCAGATATTTTAGTGATAGCAACTAGGTTTTGGTCATTTTGATTGTCCTTCGAAGACAAAAAAACTTACTAGAGCCGGTGCAATCAGTTACCATTAACAAGTAAAATATCTCAAAAACTTGCGACGTCAAGCTAGGAATTTGTGCTTTTCATGCTTTACTGAACCAATGCCCCACCACAATAGCTGCATTCTGACTAGTGACATCTAGACATCTGATTTGCCAGACCATATGCGGAATCGAATCTCACCCCTCGCGAAATCAAATGAGTCTGCACAGTTTGATGTCCTACTTCACCCACCACATTTCCACCGCTTGCCAGTCGATGAGGCCAATTCGCAGTGATATTTTGCACCTCATAAGGACACACATTCCACTACTGTTGGGCAGCACTGCCAATGCCTACCATTAAATAATTGGTAGTCTCCTCACCTCACCAACTCCCCACGACACCCCTCATGTGCCGTAATCCTGTGCATTATAGATAAGAAGATAACATACAGGAACGAACTCGAACAGTACCAGAACGCCGTTCGCGTTGGTGGCGTTCCCATTCCTCGACCTGTGGAACCAGAGCCCTCTGTAAGTCACTCAAGTAGTCGCTTGGCCACAGACATGTTTTAAGCATAACTTCGACTCTACCACCTCTTTTCCTCTTCGAGGGTCGCATCTTCAAGTATTTCATGATCAGCCTTCACGCCACGGTGGCAGCAATCACGGCCGTAATCCTGATCATCGTTATTGCTGTCAACTGAACAACGAATATATACCGGAAACACGTGACTCTGACCTCATTCTCTCTTCTTATCTCGTACTTTTGTCTCGTATGGACAACGACGTCTCGTGCCAGCACATGCACATCATTATTTATTTTGTCATGCACGTCAGCCATTGTTCTCTGCCTTCGGAGTTATTCTATGCCCCTTTTTGCCGCCCTCTCTTATCAAACACGAATGCGACTAGTCCTCCGTTATTTGTTTGTTCTTCCACCATATGGATATTCAGTGTTAGGCGAAATTGAAGTGTTTCTCAACTAATATAAAGGTGTTTATTTGACGCTACTGAAGGGGTTAAAGTAGCCACGATTTCAAGAGATGAATATCACATTACAATCCTCTAAATGTGACCCGGAAGGAGGTGGGCCCGCGCTGTCTTGGCAATGCCTCGCTCTTTCACTAATCGATTCCTCGCGGCAAGGAGGCGATGCCATTGAAAGGAGAGTCGATCCCGGGTGAAAAGCAGTCGATGGAGGGCCAACTGACCTGATTCAGTGACCAGAATGTACTGGAAGGTGTGTTTGCGTATTGCGGCGTTGAGCTCCCCCAATGCAATCGCCAAACGTTGAAGAAGACCGTCCAGCAACCCCTCAGCCGAAGAAATCCGAGCTAGGTGGACATTTATGTGCTCTATCAGATGGAATGAGTCCTCGGCGGTGGTGGAATTTGTGGTGCTATTGATACGCTTGCTCAAAAAGTTTACAAGATTGGAATAGAGGTCGGCGGTGGAGAGTAGGGCTTTTGGAAAGACAACGGAATTGGATTTTCTGAAAAAAGACAAACATTATAATCCTTTATTTTAAGAATGAAACAGATTACAAAAGCAGGCCTGGTTTGAACGAGTGAAAAACCCGTTAGGTTTCTGAAAAGACTACACGATTCACAACTGATGCAAGGGGGTGTTGCCAGAGCTGACGCCCTGACAAGTACATTATTTTACTAATTAAAGCAACAAAATTCAGTCACCAATCAAAAAGTTGTTTGAATGATGTATTTGGAAGGTTAAGATGTATAATGTCAATAACTCGCAATGAGTGTCAATTACAGGATGATTAGGCACGGTAATTTTATCCTACGATGCTTGGTGTCGTATTAAGCTGCGCTCCATTTCGTTAAAAAGAACAGGTCTTTAGATTATCATCATCTGGAAGCTATCACCAAAATTGAGAACAAACTTGGCAAGCACACAGTAGAAAAGATCCAAGACCGATGAACAATCAATAATGTAGAAATGAAATCAGCCATTTTAACAGAATGAAATAAAACAATGCTAAGTCTTAATAGAATTAGACACAACCAAATAAATGGGTAGGTCTGTGTGCTGCTAAAATAATTGGATGCACTCACTGGTGGCTCGGAAAGAGTATAATAACAGGGATGTATTCCACCGTCAGAGACCACGGAAGTTGCACAGCATCGACATCAACGCTGAAATATATAATGAATAGCATGGCACACCAATTCAAGGCTACACGGTGGAGAGATTGCACATTCTTAAACGGGTCAGAATTGAATAGAGGTGGAGCCAAAAAAGGGTTCTAGTCTGAACTGCGCAATCAAATTTAATGGGCCGTGCATAATAAAGGTACATTTTCACATGTCTTGTTTTAAGCGTGAAATCCTAGGTTGAGGATGTAGCTTTCAGTGAAAATGACTACTGCATACACTACGAAAAGAAGAGACTCGTAATGTGCAAAGTGTTTGGCTGCCGAACGAAACTCGTAAAGGACACCCCGTCCGTGAGTTGTATAACCACAATGACGACCGAAGAAGAGCACAACCACGTCCTTCGACTCCAGACCAATTAGAGACTCCAGATGAGCAGCACTGTGGGCTTGGTGAAGAAAACCAACCCGTTGCTTACTCATTACTCTTTCATTGGAAAAGAGGTGCCGCTGAAGAGTACCGTTGTGGAAATGGGAAATGAAGTTGGCTATAATGTGACAAAATCAGCTTACGTCATCATTTAGGTAGTGAAAGAAAAAAATAACATTAAGACCACCAACTCACCTAAGTTCTCATAGGAGAGACTATCCCTCATTGCGTACACTACTTCAGCCTTTAAAAGGAGACAAATTCTGTGGTAAAATGCAGAAGCACTGGAGTCGATACCACGGAATCAGAAACTAACCTTTGAATCCACAATCGCAACCTTCGGTAGGCTCAATTTGCTGCCAAAAAAAACCTCCACCCAAGGGGGTGGATTGTGGATCGAAACAGTAGAAAAGGTGAGAGAACCGTTACCCCATCTACGGCAGCCCAGAGACTCAATATGTGGCGTTCTTACATAGGCAAAGTTTGCTATCTTCGCTCTGGAGCAAACACGACTGTATTGGGGTCTTACGTGCTTCCTGACCAGGGCCAAAGCACGGGCGCGAACTTTGGCTGTGTCGAAAACACCAACCTGATCGGTCGCCTCCCTGACCGCAAATTCACAACACAACCGATTAACCCTATTGACAGCTAGCATGCCGTCAATACCCTTGGACGGAGTGGGAGCTTCATGGGGATTGAGCTCCTTGTTCAACAAGTGGTTAGCCAGACTAATGAAATCTAGGGAAGAAAGTAAGAAACTGAATTCATACCATCTCGTAAGGGACTCCCTCGGAGGCTGGAATATACCAACTGAGAGACAGAAGTAAACAACTGATTGGGGGGAAGGGATAAGATCGACTTATCGAGACCACAGGACGTCCACGAATCATTGTAGGAACGACTAGAGAATGAATGAACCTTTTCCCACCAAACAGGACAAATAACTGCCGTTCCACAATTATCATTTTGATCGGACAACAGATTTCTGTAAAGATTATGTCGCTGTTCAAAAACACTGGGAGCAAATGCCTCGAATTGCGTGATGTTACCATCTCTCTGGCTGCAAATGGTATATTCCAATTGGAGTGACTTAAACTAAAAGCACTTAGACTAGACTATGTATTAAAGCAAAACGAACCATATAGACATCACGATCGTAAGAGGGGTGAGGTTCGCCGTGAGAATCAGTGAAGAGTAAAATAAGAGGGCTGTGATCGCTTATGTTATTTGAAGTTGGAAAGGCAGTCGAGAGGTGAGGGAGAAGAAGAAGGTTGGAATTCTTAAAATTTGCTACAATCTCTCGCAGCTTTTCGAGGATTGCCACAATCAATTCCTTGACAGACCATGCTTCTGAATACGAGTAGTTCAAAATGGGTACAGCCTAAAAATACGAAACGTTAGAGATAAGTCTTACCAATTTTCCAGATCGGAATATTATGTTAATTGGCACAGTAGTGTTGAGGGAGCATGCGTCAGAATTCGTCGACATGATGACAAAAGCAAAATCTCTACTTATTGAAACCGCAAAACGGGAGAAAACAATTGTATCATGCCCAGACATCACACGAGTAGCAAGTTCATGAAACTGCAGGAACGTAGTCGAAGGACGTGGAGTGGCGTCGATTCTTCCAACAATTAAGAACTGTTAAGTGAGAAAGTTGTCTTAAAACACAATGGACTACACATTCTCGAGCTCTAAAATGAAGCATACCTCATACGAAGACACTAGGTTTCTCAGTTCACTGCAAGAGTTGACTTGAATGAGAGGATTGTAGATCCGCTTTGCCTTTTGCAGCATTTTCGGGAACCTCTCAAATGATCCTGGGCTACTTGCGCCGTACCCATGTGACCAAACCAGTCTGGGAAAGCTATATGACGGGTATGCCGACGTGCATGGTGCTTTCCAACAGCTGGAAGCAGTAACGGGCAGCTACAGATAAACTCAGCAAATCACGAGATTTACATGACCGAAGTATGAACCCATGAACAATTCCACATCGTCCGTGTGTCTTAAGGATTCTGCATCCCACGGAGCATAGAGGTAGGACAGGTGATTACCCTTCAAATTATGGCTCACGCTTCGAGAAAAATTGTCAATAACGAGAGACCGATTAAATAAAAGAACCTCTACTTGCGGAAGGTGTAGGGATATAGACAACTTCCTAAGAGAACGAAAATTATTTTCCTAAAGATACTTACGGAGTATAGAAGGTCCAAAGGAAAATGGCAACACTAAAAAAGGCGACAATATCCATCCGCTTAAGAAGGAAGAACAAAATCTGTCTCAAACGCGCAGTCAGACTGTGTAGACATGCGAGTCCACTAGCAAACATCATGCAAGGAGCATAAAACAGTGGGAATGAAGGGACATCATCATAGACTGTCCGACGCGGCACACACACAGCACGATAAAACAATGAGGCCGCTTCTACCCTTCTACAATAGAACTGAATCGTAAGACTCTTATTGTTAGCCATTCTTGATGCATAGGAAGCGGCCCAAAGAGTGTTTGAGTTATACGTATTTAATATTCAACAAAAACAGATCGACAATCTTTTTGTCAGATTAAGAAAGTCAAGTAGCAATCACTGCTAAGAATGCCAATATTAGGAACATGCTAATCCAGTTAAAAGGTTCCGTGCAAAAAATCAACCTTTAAAATATAGCCGATCCTCACGTGCATCTTTTCGGCAAGAAGTGTGTAAGCGGTCAGAAACTCTTTATTTTAAAGACTGATTTCTCTAATGCATACAAAAACCTAGCTCTCCTTCCCATTTAATCTGTTCCAAAATAGCTATTGTAACGGCCCGGGACACCACCACCAAGGCAACAATCACAGCCTTAAGGTCAACACCAGTCGGACAAGAAGATATGGCCGCCCATGTGACCTTAACCGGTAGTCAATCGGAGTATTACAGGTACGTTTTGCTTCTGCCTCATAGGCAAGAGGCGTGAAGCTGATTTAATATTGTTTTGGAGGAGCGCGTCAATACTCCTTACATAGGCAGTGTTATTCATTACCTCCCGTGAATACACCACCTACCGACTGTTTCAACTATTACAATTGGGCTATAAAGGAACGCTTAACCTTCTCATTTAAGGTGAAGTGGCAGGTAAGAGGAGGATGCAAAACACGTACAGTGCTATTTCTCATTAGTCTAATCTATTAAAAGTCACATTCCAACCGATGCCTTTGGTCCTAGGACCCGAAAAGGAACAAGATTAACGAGAAATATGCAGCAATATTTTTTCATAACCTCAAAAAGCCAGCGAAATTTTGCATCCATCGCAATACTTAGTCTTCTTTTCGAATGTCAAGCTTAAAGTCGTGTCGCGATAATCGTTTGGCGCCCAGGAGGACTCAATACTCGCGCGAAACATGTGTATGTATATGTACATATGCACACCGGGGCCAACCCACTCGGACAACTTACAATCACTATGCCTGTGTCAGTAAACGTACTTAAGGGTGGGGTAAATAGCATAACCCATTCATTCAAGCATTACCCTCGGCAAAGCTCTTAATCAATCTCTTGCATTAGCTATCATAAAGAAACCAGCGCCGTGAATGTACATGCAACAAAGGGGACGCTTAGCAGCACCGCCACTAATCCCTAATGGTAAGCAAATTAGATTTAAAGTTTATTTTGGTGTGGAAACAGGATTTGTAAGGGTGAGGTTGCACTGATAGTTATGAGTGTTTATAATTAGCCTTGGGAACACCGAAATAAGATATGATTTGCAATATGAACGACGGAATTTGATGATATTTTCTTTTCAAAAAGTCATCACCTCAGGAATGTTTAGCCATTTATATATTTTTTGATCTAAAAAGTTCTTGACTGGCATCACTTTCAATGCTAATAGCTTTTCTACATAAAATGAGACTAAGGAAACTGTAGGTAGACGCAAATTTCATCCCTTCTTTTATGGGTCGTCAGCGGCTGTTCTGCAAAAAATACATGCGCTACAACCGCCTTGGTGATGCCAATCATAGAAAAATAGAAGCCAGGTTAGGTGAACACAGAGATTGGTTTCACTCTTTACTGTTACTATAGCGGCAACTCAGAACCTTTCTCAAAATGAACGAAATAACACACTGGAAGGATGCACATGCATGACATGCAAAAGAATTTCACCTGCAAAGCCGCGGAGACAAGTTCAATTAACTAACTTATAATAACAAGCAAATTAGTCTTCGATCAAAACTAAGCGTTAAAAAGGCAAAATATGTATTACAAAGGCATGGGCCCAGTTCTGCTATCATTAATAAATATTTTCAGCTGCAATGGTCAACTCTCCCACATTTACCTCTTTGCACATAACATTATCCATTTCAGGACAAGTTTTCATAGCTCCATTTTTTCTTCTAGACTGTGTGACTTTTGAGGTTTGTGTGTTTTAATTTGTCTCTAGGAGCGAGGTCAACTCGATTTGCGCTAGATTGACTTCGGATGTGGGTCTCTCTGCTGTGCAATTCAGTATTCGTGAGGTAGGTCATAGGGCTAGCATTTTAAGGAGGATTGATGCAGTCTTACGATGCTCGCGGTGTTGGTTTTCCGTTGTATTGGCTTTTACTACACCGTGGCATATTGAAGTTTTCGTCCCAATTATCTGACACTGATTTCATTTTGTGTAATTTAAGCGTCAAAGGTTGTTTAGCCTTGCAGGTATCTCATTCGCCTCCATTTTTTAAGGCCAGCGGCTGCTCAGTGCTTGTCATGCAATTCTAGTATGGCATTTTGGACTATATTACGTAAACTATTCACCATTATGAGGCTTTACCTTTCAGTCTTACCTTAACCTTGTGCTCATTATTTAGATGTGTGGCCCGTCACATAGAATTGCGTTCGCTGTTTAAGTGTGCTAGAATTTTTGGTGGTCATAAAGAGACTTTACTCTATTTCCTGCCTACACACCCTTTTTGATCTTGTATGCACCCACGTATGATTGATTTGCTTTAACTGTTCCTAATCTTGGTTATCGGAAAGGTTTCTAACCGGATAAGTTAGTGGTTTGCACATCGCTAAGAGAATTGCTGCTTCGTACTCTATAACTTTGTCTCATGTCACCTTAAAATCCTCAGGGGCCTGACTACTTTTTATTCTTTTAGGGTTTGGCGCCAGGGTTACTGATTCATATGTGAGTTCTCCATTATGCTTACATTATTCCTCACCACCACAGCACTCCTGACTGCACTCTGCTAATAGTTTTCGGAAAATAATGAATTGCAACACCAAGTCATACACCGGTTACTCGACGAGCAGTGCCTTTTCGGACGAGACCGACATTGCCTCGGACATTGAGGCAGATCTGCAGGACTTGCCGATGGGTAGTGAAGAGGCAGAGACTGACATTGTCTCTTTCGTTGGTAGCACCACCAACAGCTTTGCTTCACCGCCGTTCGCTGGTAGCTTCTCGTCCCTTCCCTCCGAATCATCTGCTGCACCTATTTTTTCGGAGGGTGAGGCATTGATGCAGGCGCCTTCACATCAGCGTGTTTACCTTCGCTCCGCTTCCCTCAATGGTGTACACACTCGCCTCCTTAATGCTCAGTCGAGAGAGAATTGTGGTTCGCCTAGCTGCATTGTATGCTTCAGTTCTGTACTCTATTTTACTCTTCTAGTTTTTTATCCCATGTGCAGTTTCACTCTTAAGCACATTGTGCGATGGATTCTAGCTCTGCCTCTTGTAATCTCTTTCAGTTGACTCTACCTGTCCTCTTCATTTCTAGTCGTTGCAGAATTTCGCTGTGGTTGGAACAAACAATGGCTTCATTTTTGTTTTTGGTAAGCGCCAGTGTCTGTTGTTCCTTTTCAATTTCATGTGGACGATTTATCAGGAAATATTTTTTTATAAAAATTAGCCATTTAATTACAGATAGTATTGAGAGCCGCTAATCATAAGTGGTAATTCCCTACACTCAAGCTAGATATTGTTTGCTTTCATCTCCAACTCTTGTTCTTAATTATCTCGTTGAGTTTCTGGCGATTTCATCTGCATCTAACGTTACTCACTCCCTCGGTCAATCGTTGATGATCTATTGCGGTTGTGGGTGGATTTACACGTGGACGCTCATAAATTAGCATTTTTTAATCTATCCAACTCGATAAATGCAAGTCTTTTAATAATTTTCACGTATTGGATGCTGCGTTTTTTATTAACGATATTGAATGCTTTTTTTCGTCTCATTAAGGAAGATTAGTACTGGTTAGGGTTGGGGTCATCATAGTCGGCAATGGTGGCTTCTGTTGTCGAATCAGCATAAATCGGATGCCGAGGCTCTCATTAATATGCTTTTTATTTTGAAAATACCTATGTTTATTTGTGATGCATTCAAAGGGATTTTTCGACCAAAGATGTTCCTAATGCGTCCTCACTGACCTATTGCATTGGTCTGCTCAAGTAATCTTTTACCAGCATCTACCCTCCCAATTATCCTGGTGTTTAGTGTCGTGCAATTTCTCTTCTACTTAACTTCATTATTCGCTCCAAGCAGCGATATTTGCTTTCATCGACGGCAATTAATCTTTAAAAATATAGGACCAATGCCGAAATCTGCAAATTAACATTAAGGCATAATTATCTCTGATTAATTTTTAGGAGCCAGTTTTTTTGCTTTGTGACTCAGATTTACGTTGATCCAATCTGTTCAAGTCTATTCGTGTGGATCATGTTAGTGGGTTTTCAATGGCGTGCTTAGCCAGCTCAATTTGTACTAATGAAATCTAGCGTATTTGTCTCTTCGCTGTTCACGTGGTCATTATTTTTTGAGCCCAAGCTGGGTGTCAGCAGATTTCTATTTGCACCGTTATTTCTTTCGTGGCATTCAGCTGAACTTATCCTGGCCTACTTTATCTTGTATTGGCCTGGCTTAAACTTACTCATAAAATACTATTGTATTTGTTCTCCGTGTCACTGCTGCGTTTAACTGTGCCGATAGTTACTGAAGAGGCCTACCACTTCTCATAATCTGAGGGTTAGAAGCATGAACTTTTGTGTTATCATTATTACGTTGGCACTTATTTTGGTTTCCTCTAATCACTTTGCTTCCTTTCACCAATTTGTAAATTAATTGCAAATTATTTTACTACTCTTATTGGACTGTTTGGACATCATCGACAGGTTCGTTTGTTTTTAATTTAGATATCCTCCTTGCTTTGTACCTTTATTCCTCCTAACCTTTTTGTTGCTGCCGCTATTCGTGTTAATACCAGCACTTACTTAAATACATTAAAAAATCTGGCGAATTAATCGTGTCGGTGTCTGGAAGTCTATTTGTCACTTTGAGGATTGACATGCCCATGTCTCGTTGCTTTGGAAAGATCGCCGTCAGAAGCTGCGGCTCTGTATCAACACAAGCACAACCGAGGTGGGTTCAGGTCAGGGTTCAATCACCTCGTTAAACCAGAACCTCTCGAGCAGCCGTTTACTTAGCAGTTTCGCCAGCGGCCGCATTGCGATGTGGCAATTGCCCAAAGACGACGGCATCACCACCTGCGAAGATATCGAGAATGATGACAAGAAGGAGGAACGATCTCAGCCGGAGGCCGGAGAAGCCAAGACTAAGAATCAGTGGGCTGGTATTTGTCTACGCATCATCGATGATGCTCATGCGGACGGACAATCTGTAATCTTCTGCGCTTTCACGTCACTGCCAACAGTGGCGGTTTCAGTGGATAGCAGCGGCTCTGCCTACGAGCTGGACTTTAGGTGTTTTGTGATTGGATTGATTTTTGCCTGAAAAGGCTAACGAAATTGCTTACCTATCCTTTATCTGGTTTAGGCGTGGCATTCTGGGTCGTAGTACTCTTTCAGCATGCTTTTTCTCGGGCAGGTGAGTTGGTTGCTTCAAATTCCCCTGTGCATTGCACCCGTGATGCTAACTAGGATCTAAATACGCTAATTTTTACCTAAAGTTTTTGTAGTCGGAACCGGAAACACATTGTTTCCCATCTGTACCCATTAGTAAAGTCGTGATGACTACTTTACTAATTTTAGTAAAAGTGATTTACACGAATATTTAGGCTGATTTTGTCATTTTATCAACCAATGCAAGCTTGTTCTCATTCTTCAAGCCACTGCTGGGTTTTCGTATTCAAAACTTGAAAGCGTGGTATCTAGAAGCTCCTTAGCTCCGCACTACGCATCATCTTATTTGCTCCCAATGAAGTGATGTTTTTGCATTGGTTTTAGAGATAGTTTTAGGATATGCAGTTTTTTCCGTTGGATCATAACGACAAGATTGACTGGACCCCCTAAGTTTTACTTGAATGCGATGTTTTCAATTTTTGGGATCGCTGTTACATGAGTAACTCAGATACTTCGTTCAACTTTCGTTGTTTAGGCTCAGAAGCGGCATAGTCCGGTAATCAAATCTGCAACTTTTGTATAGTTTTTACGATGATCTCTGATGCGCTTGTCTGATGGCCACAAAAAGATTATGGGTTTACGCTAACCATCACTTTTCTCTTCGAGTCGTCGGTCCTAATTTTTTTTTCGTCGTCAAGGGAAATAGTATTTTTAGATCGCAATTTTTTGGATGGATTCCAGCCATATTGAACTAGTTCTCATTTGGACGAAATTCAACTGGCATCGGGCACCTAGGAGCATTTAATTTGAGAGAAACGTATATATTTAGTAATACTTTCGTCTTTTGGGTTTGTCATTCTTATTTTCGATATCTCTGAAAAACGCAAAACTGATACGAATACTTGGTTTGCAGTGCAGTGTCTGAGTTTCCTCTGAAAAGTTTACGTTGCGAGTGTTAGGATGGGCTAGTGAACTATTAACGGAAAAGTGTGCACTAAAAGCTATAATGGCAAGATGGAGGCAGAAACTGCGAATCTGGAAGAGTTTGTATGGTCAAACATGACATTTTGTTGCTGGTAATATTTGGTGGTCGTGAATATAATAATGTCTGTTTCCCTCAAGCCACGGAGAAGTTTGCGCAATTTCTCCCCTGCGTCCTGCCCATACGAGCGGCCTACTGCACAGCTATCAACGTCGGCCTGTTTTTCGTGCTCTTCTCGGTTCTGCCATGGTTGCCATGGCCTCCTTTACCAAGGTCATTGTCATTGTACTGAAACCCAAGTTTCGTGTCATCTTTTGGCAACATCTCAAGGTGAGATGCTTTATCTAGCTTAAAAACGCATTGCGAGTGGTATGTTCTGCCTACTAAGACTAGGAACCTTAATTTCACTCTTAGTGAATTCAAGCTAAACGCAACCTTGTGACTTGTTTTATTCCCTCAAATGACTTGTTTCATGTTGGTTGTTTGTAGCTATATCAGCAGATGTAATCCAGACGTTCCAGATTCCGGTTTCTTCGTTTCATTGCCCGATGCAAATATGTGGACTTGTCCTATTTAGTTAGAATTATAGCTTCTACAGAGTATGTTGACATTGATCATAATACAATTTTTGGCTTTGCAGGTAGTGGCTTGGGCCATTTCCGAGTTTTGGCATTTTTGGAATCTTCGGTGTCGTTATGCAGCATTAATTTTTTTTCCTAAGATTTGTATATGACTGAATCACTACTTCTAACACTTTTGTACTTGTAGACCCACTCGTATTTATTTCAACCTCAGCTTCCTTAGTATCTTGATGTCCATTAACGGGCCTGATGAGGTAGCACTGAAGCTTTCATGTTTTTGTCAGTATAATTACGTCTTCATAAGACGCACGGGTAAAGGTAACTTGATTATAAGAAATACAGAAGGGTCATGACCGTTGCAAGTCTGTTTTGTAATGTTCCCTTCCACTAGTTTTCTACTTTGAATGGAAACTGTTTGATGTCGGCGATAGAGCCCTACAGTCTGTCCATCAATGAAGCCACTTCTTGGCAATGGCTCTCCTGGAAGTCTTTAGAAACGTAGTTTATTAGATTGAGCTAGCCATACTAGAATCCTCGGATTGCTACTCTGCCCATTAATCTCATCGCTCTCTCATCTCGTGTATCCAGGGTCCGCCCTCCTGTCTACCCCAGCTAGCGTGGTCATGGTGTATTACGGGTGCAACAGAACCCAAGTTAGACGAGAGCACAGCTTTTTTGGGCTTTGCTCGCGCCTCCACGATCCATCTTGCTCGCATTTCCACGTGCCCACTTGGGCCGCATGCCGAGGTCTCTTCGAGCACTTGCGTCTTCAGCCTCAGCGGGCGGCAATTCATTCACCAATTCCAACTCCTTCGGACAATCTCCCTTGACCGACGCATTGTCACCCTCCACGTATGCGCCATCCAACTTATTAAGGCTGATAGATTCTGAATTTGCATGAAAGCCGAGTAGCCACCTGAACTCAACGAAACTGGTTCTTTGCAATAGGGTGCCTATACATTACTTTACTCTGATCTTTATAATCACAATACACTAAAACGAAATTGCACTTTTTGATGTCATTAAATGATATCATATGAAATGTGAATTCGTTTTACGCTGAGAGTTCTTCGTAAATTGTTCTCTAATTAGGGTATTTCCTAAGTGGACTATTGGAAACATAGACGGCTCTTCACAGATCTATTTAGCTATCCGGTGTTAATATTTGGATTCATAATAAAAATTTAATGCAACCCTCAATTTGCTTATCCACAATCAAAGTCTATCATCATAAATAGCTCGTGATTCTCTGGAAGCGATGCCAATGGGCTATCGCTGGCTTTACTTTGATCGCCTTACGAACCTTGCTGCATTCTTTAATCTGCCACCATTGCAAAATACCTGCGAGCCCCATCACCCACTTCTTTCATTGTTATGTAAATATTGTTCTCATTTTTAATTCCTCATCACTGATGAAGGCTGTTGGTGTGTCCTAGTTTTTCCTGAAGGAGGAGAAATGTGGTTTGATAATCGCGCCTTTGTTATTGACAATCTGATGTGTTAGTTGCAAACTGATGTATTTCCCCTATTTAAAAATGTGAGATTATAGCCAACTTTATGTCCCTTTTTAATCTCCAGTTCTTTACCTTGGATCACCTCGCCATCCTTGACTCCGAGGAGATATTGCGATTGTATGACGTATCGACCGAACAGGAAGTGGAGTCTCTCAACCTTACAACCATTGAGATCTGTTACAATTCGAGCGCTTTTAAGGCTCTCGCTATTGGAGGCACTGTCAGCGAGGCTCTGGCAAGTTACTTAGTGAACTTTGTATGGCGTTGATGTCTATTTAAGTACTTAAATCATTACTGGAGGCGTTACGTAGCATGCGGGTTTGGTGGTACAGACAAGAAGAATCCAGATCGTTTAGTTTAGCTCTGTTATGCGTATATTCCGTTGCTCGCAGTAGGTACTCTCTCGCTCTCTCTCTGAGAGTTGGACGTATTATTTATTCGGGAAATTGAGAACATCTCTATATTTTGAATCACTTACTGCTTCTGCCGATGGTAGCGCTTGAACCATCCCTGAAAATGTAATAAGACAACAATCAGTAAGTATACTTACTATAATCGTATTTGAGTTTCGAAAGACTAGCAGAGTTACATATTGACTTGTTGGCTTTGAATAGGCACTTAATTAAAGGCGTATCTGATGTGAATATCTGTTATACCGTGTTCTAGATGGAGTGGAAGAACAGACATTCGAATATTGTGATCAAAACTCGGCCCATTAGTAGAGGCGAATAAAATAATATTCCTGTATTAGTTCCCACTGGATTTGGGATTTAAATAACGCCAGTCATATCCTGTTTTCCTTTTAGGCCTGCGCCAGCGAACGTGCCTGTGCCAACTCAATCGCCTCGGCGGGTGGGAAGTTGCTATTGTTGGGCAAAAGTGGGATTCCAATGTTTGTGCTTAAATCATGGAAGGAAGTGAGTTCAGCTCTATTCTCCCATTCTATCTTTGCAACTTTTTTATCCTAGCGAGCAGTCAGCCTCTTCGAAGCCGGGCGTATTGAAGAGGCTCTGACTAGTTGTCGGCAGGTGCTGCAAGAGGACCCTCTGCCTCCTGATTTGCGCGAATCCCTTCTCCAAGTCTTAACGTTCATGCCCCTCTCTCAGGCCAAATGCCGTCCCACGCCTCCAGTAGTCGCCAATCTCGTCGAGCTTTGCGTTATGGCAGACCTCATGTGGGCTTAAAATTAAATTCGCACCCTTAATTTCTGGTCAAGCTGATCTAACCACTTTCTTACATAGGGAGTTCCTCAATACTACCGTGATCTCTGTGTATCGACGAGACGCATTAACTTTCTCACTGCTTTTGCAGTGCCTTTGCACCCGTCTTCTCCAAGTCCGACCTATCTACGAGGCACCTGATAATGATTGTGTTGAATGCTGTCTCCGACACCTTTCTCCCGACGTTAGCATGGAGTTATTGACTTGGTGTATCTGCGGGCCTAACGCCATTCCATCCGATGCCTCTCCCGCCATTGCCAATCTGACTTCACGGAGTCTGTCAGAGCGAAAGCCCTCAAATCGTCAACAGCAACTGTACATGCAAGTCAAAAATGGTCGTTCACTTGCTGAGTCATGCCTTGTGCGTTTCTCTCCAGCCAGTCTCAATATTGATAAGGTGAATTTGACCGTCCCCAGTTATGGTATCATTTGAAATTATTTGTTCAGTCGATGATATGCATAGTTTGATATTTAGCTTTGGCGGCTAAAGCTTTGGCGGTTTGCGGTCTCCAAAACCGTCTCAAGCTTATTTTGTAGGGAAATGAATGGTAAATGCGTCTTGCTGGATTTAAGAAGAGCATAGTTTTTATGTTTACTATTTGGGTGCAGTGAGGTATGCTATTAAATTTTGTCACTAAAGCGTCCATTATATTTTTTATTTTGCAGTCTGTCTAGATTTCTGGAATTTTATCTAGATATTAGGAACGAATAAGTCTGATGAAGATTCTTTGAGCTCTAAGTATGACCATCTGATCGTAAATTTAAGGAAATTGTAAAGATGTTTATTGTGTATTGTTTTAGGGCTTATTCAAAACGCTCCCTGATGGTGATCCCCAAGTTCCATGGCTGGATAAATAATGTTTAATTTTTTCAAGCGAACGTATCGTTTACCATTTTTACTGTTCTCCTAAATGCTAGCCCTGATTTCAAGCCGTTCTCTCATTCTTAGCCAATTCTTGTTCTATTATAGCTAAGCTGCGTATTGTATTTTTTCCGAAAAAACACCGGAAACTAGAATGAGGGCATTGGACCTTATTTTCACAAGTCGAGAACATTCCACTGCATCAGTTATAGCGAGTATGGGGCCAGGATGGCAATGTCAAACGTTAGCTACTTGCCAGATCATCTGATTCTAGCTGTCTTTCATCCCAAAATAATTGCCCCATTAGTAAGCCTGCCCGCTTTTATTCTCCGAAGATATCTAAATCTTCAGTTTGGTGAACTAGTAAGGCTATGGACTGCAGTTAAATACTAGCAGCATCAGCTATGCAAATTAACAATTTGGAGTAAATAACAATGGGTTAGACCGCTTTTAGTTCCCAATATCAGGTTTGCGGCGACCGGGAGAACTTTGCCCGTAATATAATCAAGAGGAAATGGTGTGATTTCTGCACCTGTATGGGATAAAATGTATCCTTACTCATTCTAAGTCCGTCAAGATTGTATTATATAATTCCATGTATCGAATTTGCTAATTTTACAAGCATAATTCATTGTGGGTCTTGTAATGCAAACCTTTGCTAATTCGGAGGTGCTTGAGCTCCCATCTCAACTGTTTAACAAAGTTACCCAATTTGTGAAACCTACTATTGGGAAAGTTACGCTACTCGCCTTGCTTTTTTTGTTTCTCCTAAGAATGTTAAAGTCTGGCCAAATTGGCGTCTCTTGACCAGCCAACATATGTTTAAATGGCTCGCTATAGCGTTTTGTAAAATATTTATCATTGCTGCTTTCACCACCCCACCGGATAACGCAGCATCTATTCGGGTCTCATTCACTCTATAAATCCTAATATTTCTCTTGTGGAGAGTCTTTTGCAATCTCAAACTTCAAAGATTAACGTCACGCGTCTTTTGTAGTAAGATTTTAGTGAATTAGTGAAGGTTTCATCGAAATTCTGATCAAATCTAGTTTTGCATGTTTACAATTTCGTACGCGAACTTCCCAAGAAACAATTTTGCAAATCTAAATCCGATGAAATCTAGTTCTCTGGGAATTTTGTTTCCTAGGTTCTCAAGTTTTGCCTCTCTAATGGCCTCTACCAGGGCTTTGTGTACGTTTATACGTACGTGCTGAAAGACCATGAGGCGGCATTCCGGTGGCTGACGGATCTGCTAATTAAGAAGGCGCAATCACTGGTCAAACGAAAACGCTCTCTGGATACTTCGTCTTCCTCCGTCCATTCCTTTGGTGGGTCGTTCGATTGGTTTTTCTGTCTATGTGGATATCTTAATGCGGTCTTTTAACTTCTATATCCTATATGCTATTGGCTGAAGCAACATCCTGCAGTGGTCATCTTTTTTTGTTCACTATTACAATGAGAAGGAAGGTGGCACACCGTATCCTAATTACTTTTGGGTCTCCTCAGCGGTATAGATATTTACTCTGTATTGCATCGATTCTGGAGCGCAGAATATATACTGTTTTTTGCTTATTTCACTACACTTCTATGTATAGGTGAAATCATTGTCGTTAGACTGGAGTTTGCCTTCGCCACTCTAATATACTTTGTATTTAACTCAAATCCCTCATCAGTGAAACTTTGTCTTAAGGCCAATGTCGAGGCTTAATCTGGAAGCTAGTGTGTAATACTCGGTTAAGCTATTTCAATCCCTACCTCATTGCACTTAGTAGCGAGTATAAAAGTAGGCATTTCATCCGCATTTCCTGTGTTCGACAATTGTGGTGTGAAATGTATCTCAATTTCTGTTAGTTGGTATTCTCATTTCCCTTTTGCATCCAGACCAAGTAGTTTGTTCTTTGCAGTCTGTTTTAGTTTTTGTTAACTACACTCCTGCATACTGAGAAACAGAACAAATGAACTATGAATTATGTCTTTTCATCTTTTTCCAGCAAACTTCTCACATTTAGCCAATGGAAAGGAGTACCCTTTCCTATCAGTGTCCAATTTTTCATTTAACCCTGCGAATTTGTACCCGACTTGGTAATATATGCTTAATTTTGCCAAGATCGGGCGAAGTTTTAATAAAGTTCTTCCAATTATTCTGTTTTGTCAAAAGCTTATGGTCGTCTATTTTTTTGCGGCAGTATGGATGCTTTACTTATTAAAATTTGCCCAACCCAATTTAAGTAGTATGGGAATCTCCCAGTGGCTCTACGATTTCCCGGAACAATACACGGTTCAACTGCTTTGCTTGCTTACAGCTTCGTCCGAATCTTTGGATAACCTCGACGCCAGTGAAGCTGTCAATACCATCCTCCTCTTCCTTCGTTCCTGCTTTGCCGGCGAGGAAGTGTTTGGCATGCCTCTTGGTCCAAAATTTTACGTTGATGTCCCCAACAAGGTGCGCATGTCCTCATTCCTTTGCTATTGCGGCTGTTTATTAATCTCCGCTTAAAATCTCACTTCTTTTCCAGATATTTAATCTCCTCCTCTCCGCAAACATTTCCTCACCAGAGCATCAACAAACATCCCTCTTCTCACAATACACTACCACGGCAACCTGTTCCATGCCTCGGCTCCGTGCCCTCTTGCATTTCGGTGGCACTATAGATCTCCTAAATATGCTTACTCTGGTTCTACGTGAAAGCACTTTTTTCTCCATGCAACAGCTCTCCCTTGATTTGGGGTTTGTTGGTTCTGTAATCATTATGCTTGCCTGTTTAGTTGCCAGCGTAGGCAGCGTCTGTTCAATGCCCTTGTGACGTGCGCTCTGGACGAGGCTGGGGAGACTTTGTTCTCAATCGATCCTGCTGACATAACACGTCTGCTGTGCTTCATCGGAGAACAGATCCTTCTTTCGGAAAATGCTTCTCTTCCTTTTGAAAACCAGAAGATATTTAAGGTAGGAATATTAATCCACTTCACTTGCAAACACTAGTAGGGCTGTTTCGAACTTGGTCTTTATCTTTTTTTAAGATGTTGGAATATCTCTGCAAGCGTACTGATTTTCATGAAGCGACTAATCTGCCTCTAACAGAGCTCTCCGACATTCTCTACCGGCTTCTGTTTTCAGGGCGTCTAGACGCCTCACGGCACTTGCTCGAGGTGGCAGAAAACGTTGGCTTGTATGTGACAGTCTGAATGTCCGCAGTAGCAATGTTTACGTCCATGCGGTTGCATGGACATTACGGTTTTGGAATTATGGCCCCTCATTTATTCATGGTGTTTTTTTAATTATTTGGTTATAAAAGGGCGCTTGAATCCTTTAAGGCAAACTGCAAGAACAGCATGGTAGCAGACCTAAAAAGCCTATGCTTTCAAATGTTCAGCTGATCCTTTTCTGCTACGTTTCCTTGTTTTGATAACTGACCTCAGTGCTTACCATAGTGACTTTCCGCTTTTGGCATTAGAAAAGCTTGTATAATTTTTATCACAAAAGGATGGCAGTTGAACACAGGCAGTCCTGATGATATTGTGGCTATCGATTTGCACTTTTTGCTAAGATCAAAACTTTGTTTTATGGAGTAAACTTATCACTCATTTACTACTAACAACGGTTCAGGCACTTCATTTTTAAACACTTGCAGTTCTTTAAATTCAAAGTATGCTTACTTACCGATCAATATGCAGCACTCAGGGTTACGGTTGCCAAAATCGGCGAAACCTTGATAAATCATTGGTCGGGAATCTATGGTCTCAATAATCTAAAGATAAAGCTTTGCTTCCGTAACTTTATGATGTTTTAGCCAGCCAGAGAAAAGCAGGATTATCTTTCTAATCAATTTGGTCGACTAACGTTTCTAAAGGTTTAGCATTCTCGATGCCTCTGAAGACATCCCAGGATAAAGCCGTTCAAAGGTATCCTTATTGGTCATGTGTGGAGGAGCTATGCAACTATCAGTATAAGTTGTGCAAACATGTTTCCGGGTTATGGGAGACTGTGAACAGTCAAGTCAATAAAAAACGTAGGTGTTATTGTACTAAAGTCCTCCCTTTCTCTGATTGTCGACAGTGATACCAACCTCAAATAAACAAAATTCCTATTATTTACCCTACACATAGGAGTGATTTCTGCGAGCGGGTCTACCGTAGCCAAGGCAAGGTGGAGGCAGTCCTCTCCTGTCTCCTCACTAGCCTCAAACGTGTAATCTCCGTTCAACCGGTGCACGATGCCGCACAAATTCAGGACCTTGTTTCACGGATCTTCGTCTTTCTTAGTGACTATCTCGCCACACCGCCGAAGGCAGGGAATAGCTTTGTGACACTGGTTAATCAGTTCCTCAAATTTGTGGAGGTAAGATGGAGAAGCTCTTCGCTGAATCGTAAGGACTTAAAAGCTAGCAATTAAATATGCGGCAAAATGAGTGTTTTTTAGGGTGTAATAAATTAGTTTTCATCGGGCCCCAAAAATCTCGTTAATTTTCCTCTACCTTCCTTCTGCTTAAAAATTTAAGGTTGCTAGCACAAATCTCTCCCCACCATTCTTGCACTTGTAGAGCTGTGATGTCGCGATTTTATTGAAACTCTTAATAGTTAATCGGTAGGATTAGACCACTGTGAACCGTTATGATTTTTTGAAGATTTTCTTTCAATAAATGCACGTTAAATACAACCTTGTTGGACTCGTAAGGGTCCGTTTTTTCCCTTTATCTTTTCCTACTTATTTTCTTGATTGTTATAAGCATTTGGCGTGCTCTACCTAGTTTCTCATATATCGCCTTTTGAAACCCTGATTTGTTTTTTCTCTACAACCTTGTACTCTCATGGCTCTTAAATCTATATTTCGTTCTGTAAAAAATGGTAGAGATATACTTTTCTGATTTGTCCAGTTGCGATGTCTACTGAACTCTACAAAACGGTGAATGTGAGTCGTTCCCATATCCAGTGTCTCAAATAAACGAAATCAGGTATATATGGTTTTTTGCTGTTAATATCCATGACTCGTTCCCTGCGAAGTGCTGGTGGCTTTTTTCTTTCCTATATTATTTGCTTGGTTGTAAATAGCTGTCAAGACTGCATTACCTCTTCGTATGTAAGCTGTGTCTGGTCCCGTTGAGTTACCAATAATAACCGCAATAATTTCGAAGCATCGCATTTCTTATTAGTGTGAGTCTATCATCCTCTTTCAGTTTATACAGGGAGGCTTTGGAGTGCTTCAACACGTTGATAAGATGGGTCTTACTCCTATCAGTGTCATGATCAAGGTGGATGCAATTTTGCTTTCCATGATTTCTCAATACTTGATTGCCACTTATGAGGAACAACAGGCAATCTGATGTATTACTTTCTTTTGGGATAAGCTAATCCGCTATTTAGCCCTGACTCTTAATGAATTTCCGTTCAAATATGTTTGCCTGTCTAGCCTCTTGAGCGACAATGGTAATCTTTTCTCCTTTGCTATTTAGGCTATTAGTAATATGACACTTATAAAATGGTAAATTTTTTAAAAGCCATTAGTTGTGAAACTGAGAAAGCATTATGAATCGTCGATGGTTGACGGGCGCAAATGTGCAGATTCTAATCTTCTTTCTCGCCTTGTTTACTTAGTTGACAATTCTCATTAAACCGTCACTATTAATAGTTTCATGCTACTTCAAAGTAACATTGTCCTTCTCCCTATTTTTATCCGTATATAATTCAGTCATCTATAGATGCTGACAAATTCATGGTTAAAGTGGGAACTTCTGCCGATCGAAATCAACTGTCATGTATTGGCATTTTCATTTGATTATGTTTACTGGGTTGGTCACTGTACCTGTCTCTCTCATCCTTAAGCCCTACGCCCGTTTGGATCCACTTCGTTCTCTGATCCTCCTGATGCAGGCGATCGGTCCCTCAATGCGACGCATTCTGTACGCGTTGGACATCATTTTCATGAGTGACGATCCCCTTCCTCCCAATCTGCTCTTTCGCCCCTCTTCCTCCCGAACTTCTCAACTACCCTTCGATGAGAACGTGCCATTAGCTGTCGAAGGACCTCATCACCCTGCTGCTATCCTCATTCTTGAACCGTTCTACGAACTAATGTGAGTTTGATTGATTTATAATATAACGGAAATTGTCACCTTGAATTAGGAAGACTTCGGTCTACGCCATTTCAATCCATCACTTAACAAAGAAAATGTCGAGTTTTCGGTTTAGCTTGCTGCAATGACTCGGGGTAACTTGCGCGCACTTGTCAACCGCGCTACTTTCCTCTTACTTCGAATCTTATTTTCATAAAATTTTGTTCGAACTCATCCTTTGCCCGTTTTAACTTGGTTTCAGAATCTGTTTTATGGTATTTGGAAAGGTGTATTTCAGCAAAGCGAACTTCCCGGAGAATCGATCTTATTCCTATAGTGATTCGCTTAAACATAGATGAACCACTTTGAGGATGTTATTCTCTCCCTGATAATTACGAGGAATTAGGTGGTGGAACTAACTTACCAATGGATGGGACGCTTAGTTTTGTCTATCTTTAGTAGTTAAACAGTTAGGTAAACGGTTGGGCTCCATGCCCCCATACTAGTGATGACCAGCAGACAATGGACTTGAAAATTTTTCAACTTATTCTTCATCTCCTTTATTTATCGTCTGAATAAGATTGTTGAAACCTCAATAAGGTCTTAACTGGGCTCACTTTTTTCCATGCTGTCAATCCTCAGTGCTTCCGATACTGTTTTATTCATTTTTCGGTTTTCCTAAGGGAAATTTTGACTTAGGGACATCGGTAGAACCTTTGATATGGAACAAGGTAACAACTTATGAGTTGTCCTTTGTTTATAATCCATCAATGAGACTGTTACCCATTTTTAAGTATGGATTTTGAGTATCTGTGGTTCTTTCACGCCTTAACTTAATGCACTGATTTTGACTAACTTCATTTTATGTTTGTTTTCTCTACTGTTTTTTGGTCTTTTCTTTGTGTGACGAGAGTTTATGGATTTTGCTTATCGTTCCCTCTGAATTGAGACGGTTCAGCTAAAAGCACTTCTCCGGTATTTTTGACGTGTCCAAGCTGTCTGTCACTGGCACTAACTATTATTCAGTTTGAATGATGTGCGACCGTGCTGTTGTAATATCCCTCCACCCAGTCTCTGCCGACTTTGTGGAAATTGAGCTGTGTTGTTGTTTGGTTAAAACCAGTGTATTAGGCTAATTAATTAACTTGCAACCTTTTACCATTTTTCAATCCTAGGTATGCAGCTTACAATTGAGACTACTCCTCAGATCAGACCCTACGGAATACAGATTCAAGTCCTTTTACCTTGACTAAGGCAATAAATCCACCGCCTCTTTCCCGTCATTGGGATTTGACTACCGCTTTTTTTACTGAAGTCCCCCTTTTCATTCGGGTTTCTCATAACCGATAGGCATTCCGAGACGTCGGAGCTAGAGCGAGAGAATGTGATCGCCACATTGGCGGGAAATGTAAATCTCCGTTTGGCACTAGATGAACTATTGGCGAAGCCAGACCCCCTAGTGGCTGAACTCTATGTACGACTCCTCCTTGCCAGCAACCAACGCGATAGGGTCCGCGAGTTTCTCACTCTCAACGGGGAGTATCGAGCCTCTGTTCTTCTTGAGGTGGGTTCCCCCTTCTATTCCCCATCTGCCGATGCATTTAAAGTCCGTTAAGAATATCACGGCCATTAATGTCACCTTGTCCCAGGTGCGTGAACTATTTGCCACCGTGCGTAGCATTTCTCGAGAGTCAGTCAAAGGTAATGGGCAGTCGTAGAAACCATCCCTTTAATCTGATGTTTATGAGTTTGAGATTAGATTTGGACAGACACGGATGTCCTTACTTGCTGATGAGTACGAATAATCAAGAGTGTACGGCATGTTTGTACTCTCTACTATTCAGCTGGCCGGCGGAGAGTACCAGGGACACTTGGTAGTCCCACTCTCACTTATCTCGACTCTGGTTTTCCTTGCCCATGTGGTGAAGGTTGGTACACATTGTTTAGATGTGTATGTGATATCAGTCAGTCTAGAGGGCCTGAAATCTTTGAGAACTATCCATGAAAATGGAATCTTTTGGAAAATTGAACCAAGAACATTTTCTGGGGTTGCTTGCCATCTTTGAATAAGTAACACTTTAAAGTCGAATCAACCGCATTCTGAAAGGGTGATCAGCTTCTTTTTGTTGTACCGAATTTGATTCCACTTTCTGTAAAAATTAATTTTTACAAGTCACAAAATGCCTCGTGCATACGGTGCTTGTCTTTGAGTAATAAATCAAGCGATTTCGATGCTCCTCGCCACTACATTGAGCAAAGCCCTGGTTTTTACGGTAAACTTTTTTTGTTGGCTTCAACTTATTCCAAACTTGACGTTTTTATTAGTGTCTACTTTGAAGGTCTGATCAAGTGCTGTGCTTGTGAAAGCAAAGTGTGGTGACTCAATCCTTCTGCTTTTAAGATTTCCGTGGACAAAGCTCTACATTCTAAGTATCAGTAAATGTCTGGGAAATTTCTCGCACTCAGATTATGCTCGCAAGTTTGGGAATCGTTTATTTACCTAACGATTTACTTTTTAACTTTAGTTCTTGGATGAGGAAAATTACCTCCAGGAGCTTGCTTGTATATACGAGAAGATTGGAGACAAGGAAAAGGCAACCAGTCTCCTGCAAATGGTCCGTCAGTAACACCTTGATTACCACCACTATCTGCTTGCCTAACAACCCAACCATCCTTCTACTCTTCTTTCTTTTCTACTTCTAAAGGACTTTCTTTCTAATTGGAATCGTCTTGTTGATTGCTGCAGTACTGCCCCCACCTCAACGAATAGTGGCTGGGCCGAGGGCTGCAAACAGGTGCATTCAAGCGCCGACGCCTGGTTCGCTTTCACTGCTCGTCACTGCTCTAGCAAACGCTCTTCCGTCAACGAGGCAAGTTTTAACAATCGGGTTTTTTCATCCACCTTGGAAGGTTTAGTTGAGTTTTTCCCTTTAGCCTTCCTGGTACGTCGTTATCGATGCCCTCTCAGCTCTTCGAAAACAACAGCTACCAGAGCAGCTAACATCAGGTTTGTAACGACTTTGGTTACACTCTTTGTCTTCAGAACTAAACAGTATCCTCCATAAAATGTTGGAATCTGCCAGTCCCTATGTACCTATTCCCACTCTCATCAATCGCGTCCTCCAGGTAATGAATAATTGTATGGTCTTCTGATGTCATAGCATCATCTCTTTAGCAAAGATTTGTTGTTTTACAGCTCTCCGACTCCACAATGACTTCGTTTGGTTCAGCAACAAGCCGTTTTCTGCTTCATTTGGTTAGTGTTTGGCAGAGGGAAGTGAGTCTGATGCAGGATTGCCATCGCCTTATGGCAAATGACATCAGCGCGCTAGAGCGGCTTCTTGTAAGAGCTCTGAAACGTGGGTTGGGACTGCGACGATACAGTTGCGCCCTGTGTGGTCTTACATTTGCTCGAAGATACAGGCAACTGCGTTCCCTAGTTATCAGTCGCCTTCACACTGGTGGATTCTCCACACTTAATGAAAGGCAGCCGACTCGACCAGAAATGCTCTTGTTTTGGTAAAAATTTCGTCACTTTTATGACTCAACATGTTTTCTTCAAGTACCTTTGGCCAATTCAGACTGGAGTTTGCGGATTTCGCAACTTAGTTCATCGACCTCAGTAACGTGATGGTGCTTACTATTCGTCAGTTGGTTATCCTAAGCTGTCTTAATTGACCTAATTTCCCGCTTTTGCAAATGTTTACGAGAGGATTCGTTTAGTATCACAAGTTCTTGTATACACACGGCCACTGCCACAATGTCAGACTGAACTGGCCTGGGAAAGTACGCGTCATCGATATTCTTTAATAGAGCCAGAGGCATTGACACCACGGAGGTGCACCTCTGAGAGTTACTTTAGCATGTTTCCTATCGCTTATTTATCGCATCAGTGGAGCCGTAATTGGTCAGAGAACGGATGCCACGCCTACCAGTCGGTGTATCCTGGTCCAAATGTGAGAATAAACAGTTCTGCGTATCCTCCTTCCTCCAACAAGGTATGGGGGTCATTTAAATATAGCTGTGGTCGTAGCCAAGATAAAGTTACAGTAGTGCCACTTTTTGCTCCATGGTATTTTAAGGTCACTGTGCTCTACAACATACAACCTGCATATTGTGTACATTGTGTAAGGTGAGCAGTTCCTCTGGTGGCGTTGACCACCAAACTATAGTGAGTTATCATTGTTTCCACATCTCACAGGTGTGGTCACGGCGTCCACGTGGACTGCTACGAGAGCTGTCGAGGTCGCCACAAAGGCTGTTTGCCAGAGGATAGGCTGTTCGTCTGTCTACAGTGCACCGACTTCCTCGATTCCTGCGCCCCACCACCTCTCGTTGGCCGGGGTGGCAGTGAAGCAAATGGCGACTTCGTCGCTGCTACAACCCAGTCACTGCCCGCCTTCTCCTCCCACTTCATCGACGCGCATGACGAAATCCAAGTCGGCAGCACCCACCCCGATCAAGTAAGTGCTCCTGATCACCATCGAATGGCACCGCAATGCCCAGTCGGCTTATATTTTTAAGCGCATGTAAGTGGGCTGTAGTGATATTTCGAAGGCGCATTAATGCACTACAAGCTAACCGAAAGACTGAAGGACTAGTGTTGTGAGCAGAACCTATGCCATAAACTTGGTGGTCTTGCTTGGTTAAACCTTCTCAGACCTACTTTCAGCTGGTAAGCAACACTGCGTCTTTTTAAGACTTTGGTTCGGCCGCATCGACTGATGCAGACACCAACTAACCCATTCGGAGACGAGGAGGATGAATAGGCAATCCCATCCACTCTCCTATTACCGCCCTGACGCCCTAACATTTAATGACATTGCCATGTTTTGATTTTAATTTTATATTTCTCAGTGCCGAGGCACAATGCCTATGATCTTACTGGTCCTTGAGTACTGTAAATAATACTCTTCAGATTGATCTGTCTTCCCCGCCGGAAAGCCAATCACAACCAGGGCTTATAAAAATACGTGAATATAGTATCTTCACGTCATAAACTTGCATAATGCTGTGAGGGACCGGATTAATTTCTGTTGCCATCACGAAAAAACGCTTGATTCTATTAGCTACTTTAATAAAGAACGAATTGCTTCAGCTATCCACCTGCCAGTGTTCGTAGTGAGCCTCTTCAAGCGGGTACAAAGTGGATTTCTTCCACTGAAACCGAACAAACAACGGTGCGGCAAATTTTGGTCACAATTTTTGTTAACCGAAGGAAATGGGATGCCTACCTGCAGGATCGGTAATTTCCTTGCCTTGTTTGAATGGTGGAAGCTTAGCCACCCCGGCCTTAGCTTCCTCGTGTGGAATGTAGTAGGGACTATCCGCGATGGTTACATTCTGCCTACGAGGATAAAAGGAAAGGTAATCCTGCAGACCACGTTCACTTGATGCATATTTGGCGGTGTAGAAAGCCTTCTTTTTTCATTGATGGACGGAGTGTTAGCTACAGCGCCATCTCTTAGGACTATTCACAAGCATGACGATCGCTATTCGAAGTTCCATATTGCTAAAATTCGATTACTTCAACTAAAACGGATCCAAAAAGATGCCTATACAAACGGTTAAAAAGATAATCCTGAAAACGAGTCGAAAATACTTTAATCCTTAACGGATGAGTTCGGTGACATACGAAATAGAGACGAAACGTATTCATAAGTTTAAACATACCTGAAGAGCCCCGACGACTCAGAACGCTGAAGTACGAGATGCTTCCATTGCTCATGAGTTTCAGCGATTATTTTACGGGCAAATTCCTAAACCGAAAGGAATCAAAGGTACTACACCAAAAAAATAAGGCAGGCGAGGGCCCATGGAGTTTCAGAACCCACCTTGTCCTTATACTGTCCATCAAAGGCAAATAAGTTCTTGGGCTTGCCGGTTGGAACCTTGTAGTTACGAAACCAGTCTCTAGTAGCCTGAATTTTAGTCAAACACATGAAGATTTCAGAAAAAGACAAAGCCAGAGGTTTATTGTTTGACTCACATCCAAGAAGCCGGGCATGTGGTGCTCCACATCCTTAATATCATTAAGCTTCTCCGCGAGTGGGTCTTCCGTATTAATGGCGATTACCTTCCAGTCTGTTTCACCTGAAAAACAATACAGAGCATTGAAAAACAAAGTAAGCTGCTTCGCATTTTTGCTTGGAATGGGCTAGGAAATTACAAGTTCTAGAACACATACCTTCGTCAATCATAGCAAGGATGCCAAGAACCTTAACTTGAATGACGCTACCACTTGGAATGATTTTGTTTCCTATTTCACAGACATCTATGGGGTCGTTGTCACCCTTGGCCTTAGTATTGGGGTCAACATAAGCAGGGTCCTCGTAGGTCTGTGGAAGGGCACCATAATTCCAGATGTAGCCCTTATGTGGGAAAACATTGTTCACATATCTTAGTTTGCCCTTTTTAACGTCTTGTTTAATTGGATTCAAGAGCTCCTCTTTGCATATTTCCATCTTGGCATTTGACCAACGCGGTATCTCAACGACCATGTTGAAGGTGTTTGAAGAATTATGGAGAGGAATGTCGTGGAAAGGCGAAATGGGATCGTTCTCAGAAACTGCAAATCAGGGAAATCCATAAAATATCTTTTGACGCTGCACAATATCAGCTTTGGAAAACGAGTAGTTCAATGCATAATACACAAAACCACCGAAACGTTTCAAAAATAAGCATTTAACAAATACCAAAAATGAGGAGCAATATGGAGCTGGTTCCCGAGAAATCATAAGTTAACAGTCAGGCATGCAAGTTTCATAGAAACAAATACATAAAAATGCAGAAATCCCAGTAGCATAATAACAAAAAAGTGCTTCTCGAAGCAGCAAAGATACACAACTGGGAAACTTACAGAAATACACCCTATAGTTCGTGGAGTTAGACTCCCCAAAGCATTTTGTCGTGAAGTTAGACATGGATAGCCTAAAGACGGATATCAGCAAACTACGTTTACGAAGAAGTGCCACGATCCCCAACACAATCTGCACTTCACAAACTACGCGGTAACATTGATATCAGCAAAAACAAAGGTTACTAGGTGGAATTAAAGTATCTTTTGTCAACTTAAAAGTATGATAATACCTTCTACGTAAAAACAGTGTAAGATTTTTGCATTTTCGCACTTAAGGTCGAAATTTTGCCTAGACTTACAAGAAACACAGCATTAATTATTAAAAAGTTGCTTCTTAATATCTAACTACAACATTTCAACAAATCAGAAAGCAACACTCAAATTTTGGGATATTGATACTTATGTTGTTTGGCCCGACTTATTTGCGAAACAGTGATTGTAAATCGTTTTGAGATCACTTTATTAAAAGTGCACGAATGTAGTCTGGTTCTCTAAACAGAGAACCATGTTGCAATCCACGGATTCTTCATTGCAGCGTCCTGAGCCTTCCTCAAAGGCAAAGGAAGGCACAACACTAGAGCAGAATATACGTATTTAAGCGACAGTAAGGTCGGGATAGCTGGCTTGGCCCGATAACCAGCCTCAGCCGAATAGGAGAGTAGGACCACTCACGTGACCGTAGCAGGGATTCAAACAAGCATAGTATTTTAAGCATGCCATCTACCTCCGGGAATGTTTTATTTGTCAATCCGATCCAATCGGCTGATATTGCTCCTCGGTTCTTCGTTCTTTTCGTCACCCACTCGAATTTAGCCTTACCGCACACCTCATCCCGCGTTAAACACACAACTATGCTACATTTTTAATTGCGAATGCATGCCCCTGCATAACAGCACAGTGAAAAACATTACCACATGCCTTTTTATCACAGCTTCAAAATAATCTTCCTTAGCTTCCATTAAAAGCCTTTGCGATTTGAAAAATGGCAATTCTCAGTATGCGCATTGATTGCAGCCATGTTTTTTCTGTGTTATAATTGTCACTATTTAGCAATAGGCGTATTTTAGGCTTTGTTAAGGAATGAGCAGATTTTCAATACCTTCAGCCTAGGTAAAAATATTGCCAAATCGCACCACCCTCGCACCCGAGGTCAATAAAAAAAATAGTATTCGAATAAAAGTAATGTATGTTTAAAATATAGAAAGGCCCAGCAGTCAGTCATTAAGCGAGGTTGCAACAGTAGATCGCCTCAATGACTGTCGACGTACGTTTTGATGCGTGACCCCAAGATAATACTTGTAAGTGCTTATAAAAGGCATCGCAGTTCCCATACAAGCGAAAGAAAAAAACACTATGGCGGAAAATGCACATTATGCAACAGTGTCACAGCATTAGCCGCGTCCACCCCCTCCTCCCTGCAACTACCCGTGATACGAGAAGCAAAACATCGAAACAATTTCCGAGAACTGGCAATTTATCCTCTTACCTCTCACCCAAAAGGAGCATTTCAAGCAGCAAAAGTGCCACCTTATCCCCTCGTCTTTTCGAGTACCGTCCCCGGTGCTACTTGCATGAGCTGTCTGTAACCACGCTGTCGGATGGTCCTCTTTCTCCCATTGGTGCACAGACCTCATTCTCGAATTCTTGCTATCGCAGCACCTCTGTAGGGTCGTGTCTTGTTGTGGTGGCCACTTCTTACCGGGGCGCGGGGTTGTGTGTTTTGGAGGAAGTAGTTCGTAGGTGAGAGAACCTTCACCACTCAGCATAGGTCTTTGCTTCAAAAGTGGCAGAATTTACTGCAAGTTCCTCGCGGTAGACGTTGGCTCGACTATATCTATCGCAACATTTACCCTGCCTACTATAAAACATCTATAAGTGCCTCCACGCCATTATAGCTGCTCTTTCCGTGCCTTCGTTTAGACGCACTACGTACTCTAGGGCATTACCGGTTGCTACTTCTGTATTTGTTAGGAAGATCTCAAAAAAAGCTTGATTTGCGGCCTTTAAGCATTTTGAATGGTAGAACGCCAGTTGATGTGTATCCCGTAGTCTTGCGAGCTTAGAGCCCAGTCTTAAAGTTGTGAATCCTTGGTAAAAGCCTTCGGTAGTTCGACAAGAGTACAATTCGTTTCTTCTGCCTGTCCTTTGCCTTGCCGATGTCGAAGTGTTGCACGTGTGTTGGAGATTCCCAGGGACTTGTGTGTTTTGTCATAAAGTCGGCTTTTGTAGTTGGTCTACTGGTCACTATGGCCAGATTCGGGCACTCTGTGCTGAAGTGACCATTTCGACGTCTTGAGATAACGCGAGTTCTGTCTCAGCTACTTCCGTAAAGTAGCCGACCATAATAGAATGCATCGATTTTTTTCATGGTGGGTGGAGGTGGCCCCATAATGTCGATGTCCACACTTTCGCCTGGAAACGCCGTGGGCATGGCTTACAGTGCTGCGATCGCTGTGGCGTGGGAATCCTAGAAACTGCTGCAAGTGACACAGAGTACGATAAAGTCTGGCACAATTGGGAGAAGTAGGGATCATGGCATATCCCTCTGGCTGCACTATTGAACGAACCATCTTCCAGGCGTTTATAAATAAAACCAACGCCGATTTTGGATCGATACTCTGCATTTTTATCAAATGGTATTAAGTTGGCTTGCAAGAAGATAGCGCATTACATTTACTCAGTGCTTTTGATACCCTGCACATATCAAATGGTCCTGCACCACTGACTCATGGTTCTAAAGCATTCTGCACAGACTCTGTAATGCAGCGGCAAATATTCAACGTCTGATTCACTGATCAAACTTTTCAAAAACAATTTGCAATTTGTTTTGCCTTTGTTGTCTTCTGTGGCTGACTCCAAAATCATTAGAGATTATATTTCTTTCAACGCCTACGCGCCCAACTGTAGCACACAGACTCGCCAGATGAAGTGGTGTTTACTGATGACCGGACAAACCAGGTAAGAATTTGATGAGCAGGACAATTTTTCACTAGTGAAACGCAGACACTTGACTATTACAAGTAGCCAAGCATCTAAAAATAAGAACCGGCGAATATATATGATCTTTTAAATACGCTGTACAATGCCTTTTTATTTATTGCAAGAATCACATTAAAAAGTGAAAAAAAGAAAGGGCTATTGTCTAGTTTTACTTATTTTGATTTTATTTACTTGGGTTTGTTCGACTAGTTTATCTCAAATGATGCTGGTGCCTACTTCGAAGCTGTTAACTATGTCGGCAGCTGATGATCGGGAGGTTGTCTCGGGTACGTTCCTTCATGTTCATAAATCTGTGGTTAAGACGATCCTCCAAGCTTAGAGGCGAAATCGAAGAGTATGCGACAAGAAGCTGCCGATGAGTTGGATGAGTTGTACCTTTTCCCTCATCTTCAACAAGCGGATCATTCCGATCCACCAATTGACCTTCTCACTGGGCGAAAATCTGCCTCTTCGGTTGTAGGAGAATCTGACAAGTCCTTAAAGATCGAAGGGATTCTCGAGGAACCAAACGCGGCGGAGAAGTGTATATCCCCAATTTGTTGGGATCGAAACAGTGAGAAGGATGCGGTCCGTGTTGATGCTCCTGAGAATGAATTTTCAAAAGAGGCTGAAGAAGAACAGTCACAAAAGAATTCTGTTCAATCAGAGTCAAATAGTGAAAATAACGGCGGGATGTCAGTTGAAATCATGGATCCAGATATTTTAACCGATTACGATCAACTTTTCATAAATACGAAGTATTTTCTCATCAAAAGTAACAATTATGAAAATGTCGAAATTGCTAAGAAAAAGAATGCCTGGTCGACACCTATTGGGAATGAAAGTCGACTAAATAGAGCGTACTACGATTCAAACAACGTTCTTCTAATTTTCTCGGTTCGTGAGAGTGGGAAGTTCCAGGGCTTTGCTCGTCTTGCATCGCCATCTGATCCTCGTTTGCATATAGATTGGGTACTCCCTTCATCCAGAATGTCTGCGAACGTCTTAAGCAGTCCTTTTAAGCTGGATTGGGTTACAAAGTCAGTGGGCTTCAATGTTTGATTGCATCTTTTTTAGGCATGAACTTCCATTTACTAGCGTTTCTCATCTAACGAACTCTTGGAATGATGGAAAACAGGTTAAAATAGGCCGTGATGGTCAGGTTGGCGCAATTATGTTGCAGTGGTTTACTCCCCTTTTTTTAGGAGATAGAGCCCGTTTGTGGTCAGGCGCTGTGTCGCCACTTCCCATTAGATTCTATGGAATCCATTCCTGCAATTGTCCGCAAAATCGAGCCGAAGACGCCTAAGTCCAATGATTCATCTCGGCGACGCAATGTCACGGATCGTCTTGGCACTTCACAACCACACAGTTCTTCATCCTCTCGACGCTCCAAAGACCTGGGGTTTAACAATCCTAATTCCATCGGTCTCCTTGGTGCTGCTACCACCTCATCGCGTTCTACAATCCCACCTTTAATGTCCTCTTTGAACCTCGCCACTGCGGCTATGTCGACTGTCGCCGCTATGGCGGCGATGAAATCAAATCAGTCTCGGGGCTCTCTGCTTCCTACCGCCGACATCTCAAGATTCATCACACCCAATGCAAATGTTCTTTCCCATCTCTTACCTCAAGCTGTTGGCACTGAATCAATGACGCTTTCTGCCCTCTACTCTTCTCACGCACCTGCTATTAACAGGATTTTTCAACAGGACGGTGTTTCACCGAAGCGACAACGTAGTCGCGAACGGCATCGATCACCCAGCAGTCATTACAGCTCTGCTGGACACCGTAGTGATTCAGACCGACGTGGTCGCTACGACCGCCGTGATTATCGTCAGTCTGAAGAGTCATCTTATCGTTATCGTTCGAGGTTAGGTGGGGGCGATACTAAGAACGATTCTCTGTTGTTGACAGTTATGTTTTTATTTTTCCTGGTCTCTGGGCTCTTGCCTTTCGAATGCGGAGTACACATATGGAAAAATGTGACGAACATTGCCGTTATTAGTAATAGCTTGCCATGCGGCAGTAGTCATTATTATTATCATTGTGTATTTCGCATATCATTTATTATTGCTGCCTCTGTGTGTACCGTTTCTGCCTTGAACTGTCTTTCACTACCTGTGACTTTTTCTTTCAGGTTATTAACAGTACATGTTTGTTTGAACAACCACTGCTTATCAATGAATCTTGTAATGTTTTATATTTGCAACAACTTTACATACCAATGTTAGTGGGTGAGCTGAACGGTAGGGTACTTGGTGGGCTCCATTAATGCTGAACTTTCCGTTCTGCTGACGCTCCGATAGGCATTCTCGTGAGGATTCGCGTGGACGGCGCCACAGGGAGGGTGAGTTCGACTGGAGGTCTGATGCCGTAGATCTTTAGGAACGTGTTCCCGAGACTTAACCGGTCTTGTTTCGCAGATTACAGATTAAGAGGTCTGCTTACTAATCAGTCTCATCACTTTCCAATCTTGCTACTGATTTGCTATCAGTTAAATTTTGCTTCTGGTTGTGAATTTCTGATTGTCAAACATTTTATACGAAAGCTGAACGATGCTAGCTGTCACTGGTTGAAGACACGTTTTATCGGTCGGTGTTGATCCTTAGACTTGTTTACAAAAAGACGCTCATTTGCAGGTCGTCGGATGTCCAGACGGAGTCGTGACCGTTCTATTTCACCATCCAGGGCTAGCGCGTTCATCCATTGGGTAAGTGTGGTTACTTGAGCTATTCAACGTAAGAACTGGTAGTCTCCGGTTCTTCTCGGTATGATTAAGATGCATGCTCAATTTGTTTTGTAATTGCGCTTTGATGACGGAAAGATACTATATAGGTGGTGTTAACCGCTTCAAAATAACCTACACTGGAACATAAATTCCAATTCGCATGAAACAGAGTATAGTATCTCTGGATTGGTTCTTGATTGCTTTTTATTCTTTGCAATCTTGCTGTTTCTCTGTGTAACACTCGGGTAAGTTGGATTTTTTTATCTTACCTACGGCATTTATATGGTAAACAGGTCGTTTTTTGCCTAACTCTCGAACCATTTATGGGACAGGTTGAGTCTTGAGACTATGATAGCGAATTCGTTTTTACGGCCTTGACTAACGGTCATTTTACATTAGATCAAGCCTAATGCATGCCGAGTTAAGTTTCTTAATTGGGTTGCGTCTCTGCGATTTATGATGGCATATGATCATCCCTACGGCCAGTGTGACATTAGAACTTGGATGCATCTTGTAGCCCATCATAGGTTTTTAGTAGGGCTCTTCATGCACTTTCTGTCATCGCTTTGCTGGATGTGCATTATTAGCGAATTCCTCATTGATTGGCAGCTTGCCCCAGGAGCTGGGGTTTAGCATTTTTAACCATTGGCGTCACATGCGCGCTGCTATGGTCTCTGCTGGATTCGACGTCGCAAATGTGACATGTCTGTGTTGGTTCCTTCCATATCCCAGCGCCATATGTACGCTGATTTGTAGAACTTTCTCTTACCTACTTGGAATGTTGAGATTACACTCTACAGACGAGCGACAAGTAGTGTCGTGATAGAACAACGAAACACCCGGGCTGTTTTAGCATTTATTCCAGAATGGTGGTGGCGAATGTATTGAGCATTTTCTCATAGGAAGGGAGTAGTATCACATCGACAAAGGGATCGTCGCATATTACAATTATAATGGATAAGTTGTACTCGTTACTTTCTAAGCATTGCCGTCACACTTGTGAATCTTTTCATAGTTGGAGTGATTCCCCTACATCATGGACTATCCTTCTGATAGCTACAGTATATCCTTTCCGTGAAAAGTCTGATTTTAGCTCTCAAGTCTGCATACGTTGCGCATTGATTAAGGTCGTCCGGTAGCGGGATATGGGGTTGGTAAATTTGGTCCGACGAGATTGAATGACACGCAGCGTATGATTTGAGTCGATTCGTTCCTTTCATCATTTGATCAACTATTTCCATGTAGAACTACGAGGATTACCTCCAGGAAGTCAGGCGTGGACTCAATCCAAATCTCAATTCTCTTGTAAGTTTGGCACCATTTGATGTGCCTTCCAACTGGTTTCTTCCAATGTTCCTTGCCCCGTTCCTGCCTTATAGATTAACGGCAGCATCCAATCCCGCCAGCAAACTGGATCAGATGCTGATAGGCAGGTAAGCTGGAGGCACCTCACTTGAGTCATTTTGGTGGGTAATTTTGCCATTTTTCGTTGAAGTTTCCTTGTTATCGGGTTTCTGTTCGCCCCTTTGAAATTCTTCGAAGCATGGGCAACAAACTCGCCTTGATGTTCAAGTTTAAAATAGAGAATCCACCTCTTTGAATACGGAGGTAAAGCGCCAATAAATTCTAAAAGTGAGGGTAGAATGTCTCGTAGGCTCTTCATTCCCGCCTTCAGTCACTGTAATTTTTAGTCTGAACTGCGTCATGCTTACCCTTCCAATGTTCCAAGTTTGCTGCTAAGTATCAAGCCTCTTTTCATGAATCAAATTGGCGAGTTCCACTTTAGCTTTTAGAGCTCGTGGAGCTGTCTAGCCTCATTTAGCTCATCTTTACAGCATGTGGGTTGATAGTTGTGAATTCTTCCAAGAGCATCTAGATAGTTTTGTATTTTAAGGCAGGTTTCACTTGACGTGTCTTGTCTTTCTGCTCCTACAGTTTAATGAAAACGTGAACGCCTTCTTGCGCAACACAATTACGACAACAGGCTCCCAGCGCTCCAATGACGGGTATGGTGACTACGAAGATGATTCGCGCAGCCGTTCATCCTCCATTGAACGCCACCACCGTCGTCGCTGCAGTCGGCACAGTCGGCAACGCTCCTGTGAGGACAGCAGGCGGTATGGGGGAGACGAAGACGGCAGAGATGGTCGTGGTTACTACTGCCGCAGGCGTGGTCGTTCGCGTTCTCGCTTCTATTATGATGATGGCGAAGACGATGACTATGTGGAAAGAATGGTGGATGATCTGCGTTATCGTCGCTGAATTGGCGGCATTAGCCATCACTAACTTATTGTAAATAACGTCGGCTTCAGGATAGTGTCCATCGAATGACCATTGAGTGTATGCATCAAGCCATTCTTTCTCACTGGGCGGTGGCTTTGGGGGTTAACTGTGACATCTTTAAGGGCGGGGGGGAGTGGCCACCATGGTACAGGGTCTCTTACTTCGCGTAGGGCTCTGATCGCGGTGCTATGGTCGGCTAGGTTAACTACAATTTTGGATCAGATCCGGTTTAGAAGTTGGTTTTAGAATTGAGCTATTTATGCATTATCTTTAAGATTTCTTTTATCAAAATGTTAGTTTTCTGTGAGGATTTGTATTTCGTGCTTAAGTTAACGACAGTCCATAGTCTGTTTATTAAAATAGTTCTGATAATTAACAATAACTTGTGATAGCTCGGCGGCCGTTTTATTCTTAACATCTAAAAATTTAGCTTTTGGTAGTTTCTTCTTCTATTCCTTGCTATAGACAAAGGCTTCCTCTCCTTTGATGGATTTAGTTTTAATCCGCTTACAACTCACATACGTCCCTAAAGCGCGTTATTACACTGTAATGGACTTCGTCAGGTCTGTCCGTGACAGGTTTATTCCGCGTATTCAGTTTTATGGCGAGCCTCCAACACATACGATAGAATTGGAACAGCTAGAGCATCTTGCGATTGAGCGCCTTAAAGTTCTGAAATGCGTTGAGGCTGTTGGTCAGGATTTTATTCGAGGTAGCAAGGATTACGACGAGAGGCTGACTGTTGAACTCTCAAAGTTGGGCTCGATAGGGAAATCCTTTACTTTAACTTCAAATCAACTGAAAAATGTTGCAGAGGATATTTACAGAGATGTAACCTCCCATTTCATACTTCAGGTTTGCAATTCTTGGCTGTGAATAACTACTTATTTATTTGCGTTTTTGTTGGATGTATCATTGTCTCTATTTTCACACTGGATTAGCTGTCAGCTGCTTCACAGTCTATTGATGGTATAATATTTACTTTAGGCTTCCGGTAACGTCTTTTACTTTTCAGATTTGCCTCAACCGCCTTTTATTTCCATTTCAGATTGCTTACTGCCGGAGCGATTCAATGCGCCGATGGTTCATTCAGCAGGAGTCGGATCTTTTCCGCTACAGGTTTAATCTAGAGCGGGCTTTATCAGGCCATACTTCTGAAGCTGTCAGCGAGTTTCTTCGCACAAATAATCTTCATTTTGCATCAATAAATTCAGAAGAGTTCTTGCGCTTTCGATGTCAGCTAGATGCTGGAACCACAATCTATGGCGTCGGCGCCGAATATGCATCCTTTTACAAAGTATGACTTCAAAGGCTTTTAGTTTCCATAATTGTTGGGTGATTGTTGTGCAGATAACATTTTGTTTAGGTGCACTTCACCGAGGTTTTAGACCTCGTTCGTAGGCGTCAGGTGTTTCTCAAAGCTGGCTACGCCTATGTTCCAGATGTTGAGCTGGTTACTCTTGTGGTGACCCGCTTTCGCGCTTCTCTCTCTCACAGTCTCTCTCGCCTGGGTCTTGCTCTTGTCCCTCGCCTGGCAGACGAGGGTGCACGGTTATTGCCTCTCCTTACGAGTCTCTCTAAACGCTATCTTGGAGAGGATGACTTCGGGACAAAGAAGCCTCTCTTCGGCGCCGTCTCTGGCAGCCAGGTGAACGAGTTGGCAAGAGTTCCCGGTCTTTTCCCACCCTGCATGTCGCGTCTGCACGAGGCTCTGTCTGCTAATCATCACCTCCGTCACTGGGGTCGAATGCAATATGGCCTTTTTCTGAAAGTAATGCCTAAGTTTTTAAGATATTTCTTGGCCATAAATGCAGTTTTGGAATGGTAACCAGAAGATGCCTGAATGAAGGGAGGGGCTGCTTTTTTCATTGCACTTGAGAAGTTATTTAGCGAAAGTCAAACCATACTCATTTATTCAGATAAGCATGGTGGATGTGGGCCTTTCAAAATCCTGCAAATATTTTTAGGGAATAGGTTTACCAGTGGACGAAGCACTGAAATTTTGGCGAAACTCATTTGCGCCGACGGTTGATTCGGACCAATTCGCAAAGCAGTACTCCTACAGTATACGCCACAACTATGGCAAGGAAGGAAAGCGAGCGGACTACACTCCCTACTCCTGTATGAAGGTCAGAAAGCGGGGCTTTTGTTTGAGGAACTTTAGTTTCTCGATATTGGTAGTTTCGTCTATGTGCTATGCGTCAGATCCTAAAAGCCCATCCCTTTCGCAGATCATTTCATTTAATCAACCAGGCACTGGAGAATTCCACGGTTGTCCATTTCGTCATTTGGATTTGGATTTACTGAGCCAACGTCTAGCTGTTGGCGGCAGAGTGCCCACTGATCAAGTTGAGGCGGTTGTCAAACGAGCCAAAGATAAACAGTATCAACTGGCTTGCAGGGAGTTCTTCAAAGTATGTTATCTCCAAATATTCAGTTTGATATAGCTACAGTGTGTTATAATGCTATAACTCGAATCTATTCGATGAAACAGTAGATCAGGAATTCACAAAGTTCTTATGCTGCAGGCCATGCATCCGGGATTATCACTAGAAGATGCAGCTTCCATAGCGATTAGTCACCCAAACCAATACTACGAGTTGGCTCAAAAGGCCAGTAAGGGAATCCCGCTGTCGTCAAGTGGAGAGTCAGGATCTGCCTCTCAACGCACCAACGGTTCAAAGTGGTGTGCCGTGAAGGTCCCATTAAATGACTCCCAGCTGGCGAATCAGAGCCAATCAAGTCTCGATGACACCACTATTAGTGAAAAATTTTCAGAAATTGATCATACTCTGCTGGACTACTCAAATATAGATATTTAATTCTTGAAATGTGCAATTTTTCATTTGCAATTAATTGTTCAATTTGAATGCGTTTTCGAGTTTGTTTGAGTAATTTCTAATGGGATTTATCTCACCTATTTTGTGATAGGAGTACGTGGGAATGGTGTGGCTGTCATTCAACAGTGGCAACATATTTTAGGTAATAAATATTATTTGTTTGCTTGACCAATTGAAGTAGACTTGATTGCACATACGCATTTGACTACTTGTTCTGTGAATGTTGGATGTACTTCTTCAGTCAACTTATCTAGCTACTTTAGCTGTTTTAAATTTCATTATGCGGACGAAGTGCTTCATTGGCATTTGAAGCGTCTTCAAAATCTCGTCGTTTTAATACTCCAAACTAGGCGTCAATCTCCCTTCGTTACTTAGTTTTATGAATAATCGACATGTTCTTTCAGTTAGTGGGCACGTTTCTTGTTAAACATGTTCCAGGGATACCTTGATGCAAAGTATGTTCCAAAATCGGCTCTTTGATGTTACGTGAAAGCCCTTTTTGCGTGAGTCTGCCAGTCGACGCTTCCTTAGTTTAGTGGGTGAACTTACTAATTGATCGCCGACTAGGTTACATCATCAGAGTCGCTTCTGCAAAGCTGAATCAGTTCAGCGCTGTGTTGACACCTGAGACATGTCTTACGGGCCCATCGTTTCCAACTACCTGTTTGACATTCTTCTCTGGTTGTCTCATCTGATTAGTTAGTAGTTTGACGAATTGGTAATCTAATTCGCCAACAGCCTGATCGATTTGTATCGGGTGAACTAATCGTTTCATAAAGTGGTAGGGTTGTTTATTCATCCTGTGCTCAGTAAGGCGTTATGCTGATACCTGACAGCGTATGCTTGGCGTTTTTAATTGCTGCTTTATTGGCACAATGGAGTGCTGCCTTTAACAGCTATGTCTGCCCCGAGGAGGTTTCCAAAGGAATTCCCTTTGACGTATACGGCAGTCCCATCTTTCCCGTTGCTTTGCATAACGATCATTCCGAAGAGGTTGTAACTCCCTTCTGGACGAATATTTCTGGCATATGGGTGGATAATCTTCTGGAAGCACTGTCTACATCTGACGTATCTGACTGTCTCTTCGAAGACCTGCCCAAGTGCGAAAGCATCTTCGAGGGGGTTATGGAAAGAGCATTGCCTCTCTCCGAATTCCCACAAATATCAAACCACTTAGTGAGCGATATCCGCGGTAAAAAGTGGAGTAAACCAAGGCTGTATGATTTCAAAAACACGACGTTGGTGATAATTAGACGGATACTATTGATTCGGTGCTTCTACTGGTGTCATGCGATTTTGCGTCTGCCCGTTGAAATACGCCCAATGATGCCGGAGATGTGTCCGAATCCCTGCAATCAGGCCAACGTTTGTTCAGGAACAGGAGAGGTTTATGGGACATGCCAATTGACTGAAGAAGGCTTTTTTTCGCATCAGTATCAATGCGACTGTAAGAAGAATTACGTCTGGGACCCTGCTGTGCAGGGTTGTATACCAGAAAACCCTTGTGAACGGCAAGAGAAGCCGGTGTGCTATTCGAATGGAACGTTGTTATGCTCATACGACCGTGATTTTAATGTGAGTAATAACCTTTAAATTCACTTTTGGTTGGGACAATCTGGCTTGCATTTACAGTTTGAAAACGAAAGGGTAAGCGGTTAATTTTGCATAATAGTTTCAGCATATTACTTGCTGACTCTGTGACTCATTCCATATTCTCATGCATTGCCACTCAGGAGGTATCCTGTCTCTGCAATCCTGAATACATGGGTAAGAACTGCTCAATCCCTGCTAACGCCTGTGAGGATGTAATTCGTAATCCTTTGCTGCCGAATGGGGGACTCCTAGCCGCGGGCAATCGAGCCTGTAACGTCAACAACGATGGCAATCGCTGCTTACCAGCTCTCGATCCCGATTTGGGCCCTACCTACTCCTGTGTCTGCGCAGCCGGGCGATGGACTGGAGACATTAGTCTGGGCTACGACAACTGCCTTAAAAAGGTGACCAAGTGTGATCAGATTATCTGCATTAAGGGACAATGTGTCGACAGTCGCGATGGCCAGGAGGTTAGTCCACAATGAATAGCTATCAACAGATAAATTTTATTTATATATGGAAAGAAATGCAGTCAAATTATTGCAGCAGTTGTGTTAGTTTTGATGGATTATTTGCCTGACTGGTATTACGTCTCGGAAGTCAGTAATTGTGACTCTATCAATTTGACAACTTGTCTGATTTATTTACTACCCTTCTTGTATGCCACGGTTACTTTTAATGTTGGTCACATTAAGGGTTGATTACTGCTGTATTCAGGCAGTTCTCCATTTGAGACTCTCGTACTCCGTGGAATTATCAGAAACAAATGTTTCAAAATCGATGCCTGTTAACCCAAAATTCTGGTTCTTCATATGACTCTGAGGGAGATTGAAGGCCATCTCAACCTTTTCGAGACTTAATTCCTGATTTATATGATTGTAAAGCGGAGGAATTAATGACTTTCTCTCAATGAACAGGAAGGGCATCCAAACGCAAGTGACGAAATCATTAACCCAAGAGCTTATGTTCTGCATTCGCACAATAAATCAAAGGCAGTTTTACCGACTTATGTAGAGCCTGTGAACTTCTAGACAGTTTAATCAGCTAAGTTCCGTGTACTCTCGGGAAAGGGAATACGTTTCGAAACACTATTGTTTCATCAATCAGTTTCGACCTGTCGTGAAAGTGGTAAACTGGAGTAAACGTCGCACATAGCTGCTAGACGGGAAATCCGAATTGCGTTTTCGATCGTTAATCATAGTTCTCCGATTATTTATTTACAGTGTACAGAATTTTTCGTAATTCTATCCTCCCATTTTCTACTGTTATTTAATCTGAACTCTATTTCACCATCGCACCAAGGCATCCGATGAAGTGAACGCAAAGTTTCTATTTGTGAATAAAGCGCATTTGGTTTGATTTGTGCAAACCTTGAAAGACATTGGATTAGCTAGTGAAGAAAGGTATAGTTATAACTGTTTAGCCATCATTTTGAATGTTAGCTATTATAACCTCTTAAAAGTGGTAATAAGACTGCTCGATTTGCTGTGGTTGTGGCACCATCCTCAACAAATTCCTACTATCACAAAGCTGTTGGTGTTGAGCCAAAGGGTACTTAAGTTTTCCCCTCTTATCTGAACTTAAACGATATTTATCTACAGTTTTGCTGCATGATACCTTGAGAGCCCTAACTACACCTACCACTCCATTTTGGCTCTTACTTGAATTTACTCTTTCAGCCTAAATGTCTAATCTACCACTTCTAGGATTTGGCGAGATCTACTGCTGTTCGCTTGGTTGAAGTTTATTTTTGTCAAGATGATTTAGTTGTTCTTGCCTAAGCCATGCGACTGCGTGTATTACTAGGAAGGTACTGTCTTCTCTAACTATTGGCTCAACATTATTAAAATACGTCTCCGGTGTTTCAGTGCTTTTATGCTCTGGTCGTTTGTTTCTCACTCCTTAAAATCCCAACCCGAAAAAAATTCACTAGACTTTGTTCTTTGATGGACCGTCTTCGGTACTATCCGCTTTGCATTCCTTTGCTAGGCTAGCAAATTTATTACTTGATCTACAATCGCCTGACACCTTCACAACGTGATTCAATAATTCTTTTGAATAGTTTACCTTTCGAAAAGTCTTAGCTTCCCTTTTTGCGGGAGCTACAAGCATTCTTGGTCACATGCCTTCCCCTAGACACCGATGCAGTATTGCAGCAAGATGGGGTTCTGTTGTACGCGCTTCAAATCATCTTAGATCGGTTAAGCGGGGTTAAGTCAAACGAATGAGGAATCAGTTGATCTGCACTCGACTACTAATAGGTTTAAATAATGCCAAGTAAACCTTTCACCACAGTCACCACCTACGGACCTCTAAAATCTGTTAAGGAAATCCTCTGCACTAATGTTTTAATGGTAAGGTATTGCAGCCGTACAGTACCTGACATTGCGGTACCAACTCATCCATATGCTGGCTATCCCTCTCAACATGCGGTTGTCGGGGTCGCTACCTCTGATTGGTTTCTCGTAGTCATTGCTGAATTTGCAGGATGATTTCCTTGAGATGTGGGAGCATTTAACATTTGCAAATCTATTAGGAAAAGGCTTGACATGAGATGCACAGGGCAGATTTGCAGATTGCTATGAATGTTGTGAGGAAGTCCCTGTCACTCATGCAGAACTACTGTCTAGTATCTTTTGCAATGAGATACACAGTCTTGAATGAATATTTCGACCAATTTAGATCGCGCAAATGTGTATTCCTTAGCTTACTTTTGATCTTAGTAGCTGTTACTTAATGCTAATATCTACAAGGTCTTAGAAACCGTGTTCAGTGTTTGCAGAATGAAAGCCATGGCTCGACAATGCACACGCCTTGACCAACTCACCATCCTGGGGGGTTGCCGTTTTCTTCCTCTCCCTTCTTGCTAGAGGTACAATTCACTACTTTGGGCTTGAGCCTCAAAGCGTTTAGGCGACTTTCAAGCAACGACATGGATGCACGGCATTAAATACCAATATCTGACGGTGCCTAGATTTTTGTAACCTAACAATGGAAGTAAAACTCATAGCTAAGGACGTCGTAAATTCTGTCACTTTGTGTAACGACCCGAAATTGAAACATGGTGTGATCAACTTTGCGAGGCAGCACCACAACTGGCGCTCCAGCTCAGTCGTTAAGTGGCCACCTCAATCAGGACGAATATGCTCAGCCTGCGCTTAGCGGAGATACCATGCTGCAGAAGAAATAATCCCAAACCACTAAGGAAAGTTGTTCCCTCATACATGAGCACTGTCACCCGCAGGCATTGCCAAACTTGTGCATAACTTGCCCACTTTCGATCGCCCTGCTTCCAGCATCACTTTTGGTAATTCTACTGCATTTATTCAAATTTATTGAGACAATCGAATTCTGCCGTCACTCAATAGCCAATGCAAACGCCACTTAAACTCTAGACCGGAGCTGTACTTAGAAACCCCTGTCCGCACTAATCCGCAAATGTCTTTTGAAAGTTGAATCGGTCTTCCTAGCTGTCGGTTGCTACGGCTTAGTTACACAAACCGCTTCATGTCTCCCCGAATTAAGGCGGTGTGCATTTGCAAGGAGGGCTATGATTCGCCGATGTGTGCGACGTGGACGGGTGTATGGAGCGCATGGACGCCGTGGAGCCGCTGTCTGCCAGCCTGCGGTGTGGAGCGATGGGCCATCCGCACTCGACGCTGTCTAGTGGCGGAGCGCTTCGGTGTGGATGCTGAACACATCGACTGCCGCGGACCCAGCACCGAATTCACCCCCTGTGACCCCCACTCCTGTGCTCGTAAGCCACCCCCGATTGAAAGACTAATGCTTAAGAAAATGCTGCAGAGTGGTACACCAGACCAGCTTCATCTGCAGTCAAATGACTTTCTAGACGTACTCACCGTCACGAAACTGATTCCACACCGCGGAATACCCCCCGACTGGTTTCTTCAGTCCCATGAATCCGTATCTATGATCCTTGATGAAAGCTGCTTCTTAGCTTGCCCATGTATTGTTAGGAATTACAATCTTAGCCAACCTATAAGCGTATAGCTGTAAATCTTCTCAGGGATCCCACAGTTGAATGCTGTGGTCTCAGCATTCAACCGACAAGGATATTTGACTAGCTTGACCTTACGGATTTACGACAATAGATTGGTTCCCGCCTCACTAAAAAGCTTTTCTGCCGATACGAAAATCAATTTGCTTTCCAGATGATTATGAGAAGTAACATCAAGAACCGATTTCTATTTGAATTACTCAACGACTAATGATCCTAAAAGTATATCTGAATATTCCATCCCCTTTTAGCTGAGGAGGGCGTAACCCTGATCCAGTACTTTGAAATTCGGGAACATGCTCTGCAGGCAGTGTTCGTGCTTGCAGCTGTAACCGCTGCGTTTCTGGCGCTCTGCTGGAGATTCTTCTTTCAAGCCAAATTAGCCGTCCGAATGAGGCGGATGTTTCGAAGGCCCCATGAGCTATAAGAGTCTTGGTCTCATGATCAACAGGGTTACCAACTCGCTGTTTTCATCCAAATCGTTTCTTCCAAAAGCCTCAAAAGCCATGGCAACCTCGAGCACTCCCCTGTTTGCACGAAAAACAACTCCCACTTCTTTACCGCAATAATTGTTAGCTGTACTAAAATGTAGCAGTTAGTGAGACTGCTTTTACAAAGGAGTAAATTTAGGAATCCGAAGCTTGTTGTAGACGAAATATCATTTAAAAAATATATAATAAAGAACGCTTCCAAAGAAACGCAGACTCAACATATTTCTCCCACCAGATTATCTTTTGTTCTTATGAGGAATGATGGTGCAATGAACGCTGGTAGGCGCCATTGATATTGAAAAGGGGCTAACGTCATTTAGTGATGCAGAAAGCATAAAGACTAGATGAAGAAACGGCGGAGTCTACTCAAAACCCTAGAGGCTACTTAAAAGCATGCAACAAACGGGCCACGCTAAGATACGTGGGGTAAGAAGTAGCAATGGTTATTTACTTATACTTCTATGCAATGAGTGTCGATAGAAGTACTTGATAGGCACTAAATGTCCAGTTATTGTGCAGTGGAGTCTGGTTCTTACGTTCCAGAAGGCATTTTCAAACGTATTTAGAAATCAAATGGCACTGAGACTAGGGTTAAATGTCGTGATGGCGGTCTGCAACATAAACTGGCCATTTACAAGTGATGGCAGGTTCGACGACGAATCGGAAACGTGTCGAATGACTAGTGACACACCAAATATATTCCAAGGCTTGCAAAGTATTTATCAAAAAAGTATAAAGTACTTTTCAAATGCCAAAAATACGTCTATCAAGGCGCGAAGCACGTACAAAGTTTATCTACAGTGCGAAAGCAGAGAGACGGATTAAGCATCCTAATCAGGTGTAGATGACGCCCAACAACCTCTGACGCCAGGAAACTTCCTCGAAAATTGTTGGTACCATCCCCAACGGCAACTCCTTTGAACTAGCAAGAAACTCGCTCGCCGGTATCGGTGGAAGGGACACACCTCGTTCCCCTAGTTCTCTAACCAGGCAATCACCTAGAAAACGCCGACTAATGCTTGAAGACAAGAGTGTCGCCAGATTAAGGGGATCCTCCTTGTCTTCAGCGAGCTCCTAAAAAGGATCATCAGACAATTTTAGAACACTTTTTCAAAGAATAGAGGTAACAACTGATCGGGCTTAAAAACCAAAATCACAGAATTCAAGAAGCAACTCACTGTTTCCGTCCTAATTGTTTCTACTTCCTCTCCAACCCCGTCTGAACCCTTCTCCGTGATTCTTTGCCATGGTGTAGAAAGACTTGATTCCAACAACTGCCTCGGTTTGAGTGTAGCAGAGGACACAGCCAGGTGAAGTGCGCTGCTTTCCTCCGTCAGTACATCCGAGAAATCAACCTCTCTCTCGCACCAGGTCTCCAGCTCTTGCTCCCTCTCTTGCAGACGCTCTGAGAGGTTGGAAAGGAACTTATCAAAACGGCTATCCCCTTCCTCGACAGACTTTTGTGCCTGGTTTCCACCAGATGTCTGCAAGATAGCTGAGGCCGTCTTTGTATGTTCAGGAGATTGTTTACATTTAAGTTGCTGTTCCTGTGATTTTTGAACCTGGTTTTGTGGCTGCGGCTGCTGTAACTGAGTAGTCATTTTATTCGTTTGATCAACCGGCGAAAGCATCGACCGTTTGGCCATTTCGCCGGACAGGATACCTGCTGGAAGTACCTCCTCCAACTCGGTATCTGAAGTCGCCACCTTAAGTAGTGGTTCCAGAAGAGTGCTCACAAAAGAGTTTAAATGCTGTTTAACAGATGGTGACGACCTATCCTCATTGCACGATACAGTGACCCGCGATTGGGAATTTTGAGATTCACTTCGGCGCTAAAGCAAAAAAGAAAATATCCAAGGACAAAGAGTAGGGCAGCGAAGATCTATGGTATGTAATAAAGTACTCTGACTCGCTTTGACCGCTCTTGACTTCGATTTGAACGACGACCTTCCCGTTCATCGGCATTCTTCCGATTGAAGGACCTTTTCTCCGCCACTAACACCTCTTCCTCCTCCCTTTCCAATGATCGCCTCCGATGATCCCTCCGATATTGCTCCCTTTCCTGGCGTTCTCCTTCCTCTTCCACCGCCACAGCCTCATTCCTAACTCTCTCCTCCGGCTTGCAATCACTGCCACGACGTAGCAAACGCTCACCACTCTCGTCTGCGTCTATATCGTCTACCACAGCCCTTTCCGTCTCTACTGCCTCGCATGCTAGACGGCGGCGCTTACGCTCTGAATGGTGCTTTTCTTCGCGCACCTGCCCAGACCTGCAAAGACTAGCCGTCTCGCGATCCCTGCGGTGGTCGTACTTGCGATTAAGGTGATGACGGTGGCGGTGGCGACTGTGGCGAGCAGGAGGCGAGCGCCCAGAGGAAGATGGAGTAGGAGATTCACGGGGAGACACTGGGGACATGTCTTCATCAAAACGCCTTTTATCTGGGCTTAAACGCAAACGGATATTACAGAAAGCAGTCCAAAATGTGCATCCGAAGAGAGGCATTTTGTTGAGTTAGAATATAAAATACGATAAGAGCATAAACTGACGTTGGTTTTCGAGATCCAGCAGGGCGACGGCCCACCTTGAGTTGCGATCGTGGAGGAGAACGTCCATTAGATTCCGACATTCTGATAAGGAGGATAAAAAACAGTCATAGCATGCTTTTAGGAGCAGATGAATCGAGCGTTAGTATTCATAAAGCGTCTCAAGTCACCTATTTAACCCCGGGATACCTCCAAAATATTTGAGTATGGAAAAACGCAGATGTATAAAGGCCATTATTACTAATGATAGAAATTAACAAAAGTTATGGCCATGAAATAGATCCCATGAAAACCGCCTTTAACACCTAAAAGCGGTTTATTACGGCTGGTGTGTCTAAATGAGATTAAGATCCGCTGAGGAGAGCCAGACAGGAAAGTGCTGCGCGAATGAAGCCCCGCCTTTGACAGATGAATCTTTATCAAACTAATTTAACAGCTCGCCGAATCCGGGAGCAGATACGATGAAGTAGCAATGTCCGAGATACAATCTTGAAATAATGCTTAGCATACAGTAAAGTAATTAGAGCACACAGCCAACATGGCTCGTGCGCGCTTTACCCTCATGCGACTATATGATCAATGTTAAGCACAGTTTTGGACTATCAGAACACTATCTCAAAGTATCTACAGAATGAATACGACATAGGCCACGAGGTCCATATCCGCCAGGTCAGGGGCAGAAACTACGAGGTAAAATTACATTGGTATAAACACCAAAAACACACAATCGTTGCGATAGGAATGCAGTGGATACTGGACATACCCAAACACGCAAGAACACACACGAGATAAGAAACCGATGGCACCTTGCAGTCCAGACGTATGCGATGGCATTGCAAAATTATAAGTTAAAACAATTGTAGCTATTAAAGGAACAATCGTTTACTGCATAGATTAAGTCTAATAAGATGAAAATACTTTTTGGCATTTCCATATTATTTATCTGGTATGCACTCACAATTCGATTCTTCAGGTATTTATGATACCAGTTGCTTAAATTGGCGATAGACGGGTTTTATAAAAAAATTTTTGTAAAAGCGTTTCATTTGCAGTTGCCTTCAAAAGAATTCGCTGTAGCTGCTACCTTGAGGTTGATAAGCCTATAAACCTTGGGCCACCTTCCTTTAAAACCACTTACTTAGCGGTCCGCCGGCTTGAATTCTTTTTTCGTCAACTCTGATTTGTTTGATATTGTGACAAAAAGGTGATCGATTACCACAAGTAGTTAGTGGGGTTCCTTGCTTTAGTTTAGCCTCCTCCATTGCCGTTCACACCGCCCCTTACGCAGTGTTCGGCTGCCATACCCGCTAAACTGGAAGCATCGGAAGACAGAGAGGCTGTCGGCGCCAACTCAGCCAATCTTCGTTGCATTGTTACCTCACATTCCCATAGCTTTTACCAATGACCACTATCAAATAAAGTAAAACACAGGCATTCACAAAAATTTATTAAGAATGGTGCTTTGGTTAAATTTATGGGACGCTCCAATCTTTTTTTTCGACGCCGGGTGGGGAATGGAGAACAGGGTAGGCAGAGTAGATAAAGGTATCGGGGTCCCGGAAAACAAAGAGGAAGGAAAACAAAATGCAGCAAATTTAACAGGAGCTCGGAAACCTGCTTCCTTTTCGTCTCTTTACTTCAATTGCGATAGTCATTTGTTGATCAGGAAGAAACAAAAAGGGAGGCGCACGCAAAAACACTTGAGACAAACAACCTTGACCGATCTTCGCACGTCCAGCAATTCATCCAAAACAAAATGCTACTGAAATTCAGTCAGTAAAAATTATAAAAGCTGTCACCCACCACGTACCAGGGGCACAACGCTCTTTGCGGCATTGTTGCGGACGTTTGCACCATTGCAAACGAAGAAAAAATAGAAGAGTATATATATGTATATATGCATGTAGACCTCTAAGAATTTCGTAAAAAAACAACAATTTTGTTGACTAATTAGCTTAACAAACTCCATTAGTCGTCTCCCTGTATAACCGGATGTGTTTGAATAGACGAATGATCTCCTAGTCCTATGCAAACAGGAGAAGGAGGCATCAAATAGGGCATTCTCAGTTTTTGGCTTCAAGCTTCGTTGGCGAAAAAAATAAGACTTAGGAACTAAAATGCAGGTTGTTTAGGGGGTGGTTGCGACGGCTGCGTTGGACAAGTACCCGCGGAAGTCACGCCCTCAACAGGACCATAGTCACCACTACTGCTACCACCACCACCACCACTGTTGTCAGGACCAAAGACGCCGTTCGATTTTCCGGGGCCTTGGATTGGGTAGCCACCACCTGATTCTTCGTAGGGCCTACGCAGAGGTGCATGGAGCGCACTTGCATGTTGATTGAGTTGCTCTATTGTGATTGTATTCTCAATCACCGCAGCCGCATAATTGGCATTCATCTGCTCACCGGAGATGGAAATCACTCGGCTTTGCAGGCCAGAGACAAGGACACCCTTCGAAGAGACTTGAATAAGCGTGTTAGTCTGTGTTTGAAGGTCCAACAACAGACGGCCTTGAGGTCCGGAGATTCGGCCAATGAGACTCTCCGGAACCTAAAGTGACAATGCCTTATAATTAGGAAGTGCATACCCAGTAGCTTTCTGAGCGCTCGTTACACCTAATTGGGCTTGCAATACTGTTAATTCGCAGGCGATTATAAAATATTTTCACACCTGCAAAATCTGTAAAAATAAAACTTCCAAATTCCTAATAAGCACCAATGAAATGCAGAGTAAATAGGTCAGAATTTAAAAACTAGGAAAGCAAACTCGTGACGAGAGTATTTGACGTTTTTAATTCTAAGAATATTTTCGAGAGTCCATTAATAATGGATGAAAGGGTACTGCCATGCTGAATCAGCTATTCGCAAAAAGGCGAAGGCAGTGCATTTTTAAAAAAAGATATACCCGCTAAATGGCGCATGTGTTTAGAAATGAACAATGTGGCCGAAAGTGTTCACATTGTGCCAATATACCACAAAGAAACCCAGAATAAGTTTTGCCACAAATAAAAGCTAGAGGGTTCAAATGGAATGATTTGAATGATTGATCATCTCTGCATTTGCTTGGGCGAGCAACTAAAGACTGCACAGATTGTATTTTCCTTAGCCGACATATTATTTGAAACAGGCTAGCAGTCTCAGCTCCTCCGTACGTTATTCGTATAACATAATGGCTTCTGACAAAGGTAATTGTTCAGAGTGCTACGCAGCCATCTATTTAAAATTTACCAATGTTCTTCATTCAATCATTTGTTTAAACCTCAAATTCACCCTAAGCTGATAAAAGTATGCGAATGGACAGCTCTACCAGTGCACAAATTATCCAAATCCAAAAAATGCTCACACGTCGTAAATAGAAATCGGACTATGTTAACATATTGGTGTGGCTTTCTTATGAAACTCACCAGGATTTCTCGTGTGTAGAGCAGTCCACTCGCCCCACCAACCGAAGACCGAAGTAGTTGAGCACCCGTAGTAGGGGTGACAATGGCGTTGGAATTAGCCATAGCCGTAGCGCTGGCGTAAAGTCCCATTAGGGTGGCGGCCGAAGCAGTTAGGTAGGTGGGGGGCTGCTGTCCTGCGTCACTTTTGCAGTCCTCCCATAGTCCAGTCGGTGGAGCCGATGCTGCAGCTATCTCCACCTCGGTCCCGCTGCCACCACCCCCACTGCGCTGTCCGGTGTCGAAGATGCCCAGAGCTTCAGCGCCTTGTGGAGCTGTAGCGCTAGACGCAGTGGCAGAGGTAGTTCGCGAGTTTGCTGAAGCAACCGCTGCGAGGGCCACTGCGGTTTGGAGAGCAGGGGTGTCTGGAGTGACGGAGGAAGGAGGGGAAGGACTTGCAAAGGCAGCAGTCTGCAGTGGTACGAAAGGACACAGCTGTGTTGTTGCTGCTGTGGCCACTGGGGGGTAGGCGGACGCTCCGGCAAATGCCCCTGCCCTGCGACCTCCGAGATAATGCGAGGTCATCCGCGCTTGTGGTCCCGCTGCTGCAGCTACTGCTGCTGCAGCCGAGGGCACGATCGAATCAAACATTGCTGCAGCTAAGGTGTAAACAGCTATTTTATCATCTTTGGTGGGTAATTTGTGTCTTTTATCGTCAAAAATCATTCTGATTGCAGAGTGCATGCTTAGGCAAACTGGAAATTTTACTTTTGCATCTATAAAACACATGCTTCCATTACAATATTGCACGTAATGTTCCAAATGTCGTTGGCCAGTCCAGTCTAGTCATCCCCAATCAAGACGATAAACAACTGCAGCAGCGCGCTTGTGCATGTAAAAGCGTGTAGTGAGGAGGGGGGGGGGGTTCTTGTCGAAGAAAGCATGAAATTCGTTGATGCTTACTTCTATGAAAGAAATTTCAAGCCCAGTTTGTGCTACGATAAATGGCTTAAACTCTTAACTGGATACGCTGTGCTTGCAAGTCACAGTTGAGATCAAAACTTCACCTGGTAAAAAGGTAGGATTGGAACAAAAAGATCCCAATGAATTTGCTGCAGCCGTTACCAATGGTGACGCAGATGAGGCTTGTTGTTGCTGCTGTTGATGATGATGGGGATGAGCATGAACATTATGATTGGCCGTAACGACTGCACTCGTGGCAGAAGCCAGACCGCCACCACCACTGCCACCGCCTATGTGAAGAAAGGCGTTCAACGCGGCGTTATGCTGTTGTTGCTGCTGCTGTTGCTGCAGAACGCTAAGCTGATCGCAGTTGTTGACGAGTTGGAGAAGAATGGCAGCATCCATGGGATTAAGGGGGGCTGTGAGGGGACCCACAAGGTAGGGATTAGCGGCAGCAGCAGCAGCAGCGGCCAGCGATGAAGCGTCAGGTCGAAGGAGGAGGTTGCCCGTGTTCGTGGAGATGAAGGGGAAGGCGTAAGGTGAACCCGTGGGGTAGACGCTGGAGACGGGACCCCGGACGTCGGCGTAAGAGAGATTAGGGCAAGAAGAGGACTGGGGATCGGAGGCAATCACAGCAAGGATGAGATCCATTGCGGCGCGCATTTGATGCAGCTCGCCTGGAGAGAAGGGATAACAAAATAACAGCTATGCTGCAAAAACCTGTATTGAACACGGAATGAAAGTGGTTTACCATTACAGCTAAGTGATCCTAACCTTTACATTCATTAGCTCTCACGTCTTCAGACTGATATTTGTTCCATTACCACCTTTAATACCTCATGGGCTTTAGTCCCCGTAGTTTGCGCTTCCCTATTGGAGACATGATTCCTCATGCACGATAGTTAAGAACACTTGGAAAATTCCCATTGACTACACTTACGGAATTTGGATTTAAACGTCTTTCAGCTAAAAGGCAGTCATTTGAATAGCCAAAATAAATGCTCATAGATGCTTTCTACTTATATGAATAATGTTTTGATCCCAGAGCTGTACGTCTACTAGGACAAATTAACCATCGTTTTCATAAGGATTCAATCTGTCGATTTTGCTTCGCAGAAAAGTCCCAATATGGGTGGTAATTGGAAATCTACAAGAGCAGACAATAATCCGATTACAAACTGCAAAACTACGTAAGTGACTTTCAATTGATTCGCATTACGATCACTGCGGGTGTGGGAACTATGCCGAAAACCCTTAAAGACAACTAACTCCCTGCAAACTTTTGTTTGGCACCAATGAGCACTCTTACACAGTCTCGTTAGGCAAACAGTGGAGCACATTTTGATGAGGGATCAGTGGAGCTACGATTTCTGCGAAATATGACAGTTGACGATAACAAGAAGCTGTATGAACTTCTTCGCTGGCCTAACGTCCGGGCAAATTGAGACAGGCTGGCAGAGAATTTTAGCACTCCGATGCAGTAGACGGTTTCGCAAGCTATTAATCATTTATCGTGTTGACTACCAGGAGAGACTTTTGCGTTGCGAAAAGGGAGGAATGGCCGGATTGAGGGAATCACAAGCACTTGGTAATTCGGTCAATGACGCGAGCGGAGAATGTCGGCAGCAATGCAGGTAATTTAAAATTTCGCTCATCAAACGCAACTTAGTTGCTCGTGTCATTAATTCTACGAAGTACTAAAGAAAAATGTCTTTCGGTCAGTCAATAGCATAGCTTTTAAAGGGTACTGTACGAGTTAGAACAGACCGTTCTTGACAGTTAGTTGATGATGACTGCCAAATACAATTTGAGTCTTGTCCATGGTACAATGACTATAGATGAGTTTTTGACTAAAACCTTCGCATAATCTGTTGATGTCGTAAGATCTATCTTTCGCTTGATTCTCTTTTTCCTTCCCGGAGGTGTCCAATTACTAACCAGTGCGCGCTTACACAGAGCAGAACGAGTCTGCACACAACTTACTAACCGACGTCGAGGTCAGGAAGGGTATGAAGACAACTGCAGTGGAAAGTCACATATACGTGAAGCCACGATTTGATTCTAAAACCTACGTAAAAAGCGATGAAATATTTTAAAAAACCCTAGATAAAGACATTTTTTACCCTGCTAGTGAAATAGAACATCTGGATAGGTGCGGCGGTCTAAGGAGACCTTGGTAACAAATGGAATAAACCAGTAGGTTGAACAGTAACATATACCTACGCTCTTCATCGGTAGCTACGTTCAAAATGTCTACGATTTAGGAAAGATGCCCCTTCCTTAATACTGAATCGTCAAAGAAAGCGATGGTAAATGGTTAATTGGACTGAGGTACTTGGCTTGGAAATGGACAGATTGACGACGCAATCATGATAGGGTTATTGACGTGCTTGCCTCGTCAGTTCTGGTGGACTTTTCATACAGTGCATCTTCGCTCCAGCAAAATGTCGACAAATTTTAGATATCTTATTTTGTGATCCAAAATACACACCCGAATATGGCCTACAAATAAACTACCGTGACTTTCTTCAATACGCAGCTCGACCTTTTCGAAATCATGGATTGATGCGAACCATGACTGATGAAGTGAAAAAAGAGGTTAGCAGAAGGTGAAACGCACCTGCAACAATTACACATCTTTCGGGCAAGGAGAATTCACGAGACTTTTGGGAGATCTGGACATAGGCCTCTGATCGCTCCTTGATCTCCTGAATGTACGTACCATTCTTCCCGATTATCATACCAGCAGTGCTGTTTGGCACTAGAATCTTTACCTAACAAATGCAAAGAAATTAGATGAATATAAAACATGTTACAGTTGATTACGGTGTAGAGCCAGCTTACTAACTACTTGAGCCTGACAGTTAGACATTTTGCAAGCAAATCTGGATAGGTTTCTTAAATCATGACACAAAGCTAAGCAGGTCCAAGGAACCATTGAGAGAATACTCTATTCTCATTGAAACTATAGCACCACAGTGAGTTTAATTATAAGCTTGCATTCTTCTTTCTGAAAAATTCCCTTATTCTCTAGCAATGACCACGTCGTCTTACTCTCCTGTTGTCGTCTATCCCAACTTGCGCAAGCAATTGCCTTTGAAAGCACCTAAGCCTTTCATGACCTGTAAATTCTATGCAACAGAGCTTCTTTGAGGTGAAAGATAAAAGCGTATTTAGACGAAGTGGAAGGAATGGTGAAAGAGAATGTCGAGGTCAAATAACGGATTTAAGACAGGTGAATTGGGGAATGCCAACACAAATAGTGCGAGAATCCGACTGTCGTTTGAAACATTCCACATCTCCAAGGGAACGCAATATATTTACAAGCAGTTTTACGGATAGACAGATAGCAAAACACCAGCTCATCATCAATCGTATGGCGTACAGTGGATTGCCGCGAATTTGGTGCTACCAAAACAACCTTTTGATCAGTTGAATGTCCTCAAGTTGGAAGATGAATGAAGGCCATTGTGTTACATATACGAAAGGAAGGCCAAGAGTTGGATCGCTTTTGCCAAGTGTCAATAGTTTCTGGATGTAAGCATGTAAAATTACACAGCCTTATATTTTTTAAAAAACTGATTTCATGAGGTCGCGCAAATAATTATCGTACTGAGATACGACCAAAACCTGCATTCTAAATTCGTTTTGGATGAATTCATCGTTGATAGGTAAAACTCCGTGACAATACAAACCTCCTCATACAGAAGATACATCGTAATGAAAGATCGTTTAATAGTTCTGTTCAAAGTTTTAGGTAGTTGGGGAGCAGAGAAGGGGCAGAATAGAAGAGTTGAGATACCACTGCAAGTCAGTGGATGTGATCCGAGATGATGGACAGCAATGCGACTACCGGGGAAAATCACTACAAAATCCTAATGCATCTGATTGTAACCTTAGTAACACTTTTTTTATTCTTTAAGCCCAATTTTTTGATGCACTTTTGCTAAACTCCTTTGGACGAGTATATCATGTCCCAGTGTCCTCAACAGGTACCAGAGAATTACATGGCGCCGTACGTGACAAGGTATTGGAGCAAAAACGTTTTTGGGGTTTCATTTCAACAGGACAGAGTGACATTTTGGATCTTCAGCAAATGTATCAGTACCTCCTTAGCTTACTGCAACAGTTGGGTCAAGTTGATCCGTGCCGAGGACAAGCTAGAACGACATGTCCAATTTCGACGACTACTGCGCAAGCATAATAAATATTTTTTGGTGGCATTTCTAATCTAAGCTTTTCCGACAACTTCCAACTGATGTGATCCATATAAAGGGTTATATATTTTCAACTGCTTAATTGCTTACTTAACACTACGTTTCGATTTCTCAAGAGCACGCGAATCCGCCATTGTACTTCCATTGGGCCTTTGGGCTAAGTCAGTTGCCTCAAGCCCCACTGTGGGTCACCAACACATATCCTGCCCTAGAATTGTGCCTACACTCATCTTCGAGAAAGATTCGGAGCGCTGCATTGGTGACAGCGGGAAGCAAACCAGATGGTGAAGGGTCAGCAATCCTGTTTTTTATTAATAAGTGCTAAACTTTAACGTGATGGAAGGACATAAGCGGAGGGTAGGAGAAACTATCAAGACATTCAAACCGAAGGGTTGAAAATGATACCAGCCTTCGCTAATTGCCCCGTTCCCGTAATCCACAGGAAAGCCACTAGCAACTAAAGCGAAACTAGCTGTAGCCATGTACAATTTGGAAGAGCCTGTTAAGGAACTATCTAAGGTACTTACATTAAGATGTCGACGACGTAAATACTAGCTGGCTGGAGAAAACCAGAGAAGTTGGAATAGGCTGACAGTGGAAAACGGACTCAAAACTTTATCGTCGCAGTGTTGGTTTTGGGCCAGCACTCCCACGGCTAGCGATGGACACTCGAGATGACCTACGCATTCTTCCTCCTTATGGTACAGTTTCAAAAAAAGACGAAACTCAGAACTGGTGAAATTATCAGGAGGGATCCCTGACGCTAGAGTCAAATACATTCTTGGACGCATAGTAATTTAATGACTAGAACGGTTGGTTCGTGAATGATTGCTTTACAGCACCAACTGCATTGTGATGACCGACACGGGAAGTTGACTAAGGAGAGTGCCAAGGACTATGCCTTTCGTTTCGCTTGCACATGATCCTTTGCAAAAAGGAAGGTAGCTTAAATCAAAGTAGCTTTAGTCTCCAAAGGTCTCGATGGAGATGGACTCGAACACTTTACTCCTCAACATCCTAGCATTCAACTTTCAAATCGAACCATCGTCAAAAAATATCTGCCCTTCTACAAATTTGTGGCTTCCTCAATGTCCAAAACAGCACACACAAAGAGAGGGGAGTTAAAAGTAGAAACTAGTATAAAGAGTTTAAAATTTCATTTGACTCACATTTATTTGTTAAATTGCCACAGAAATGTGTCACTGCAGCTTTCTTCAGGTAGAATATACCTCTAGAAATGGGACTGACCCTGTCTTAAAGGCTTTAAGGTACAGCTTAAGCAATGAAATGAATGCCTCCATAAATGTGCAAGGTTTTATTTGGATCAGTGCAGAAAACAAATTCCTGGGCAAAAGCAAAGATGAGCAAATAGCAAGAAGTTTACAATCACCAATGATATTTATGGTCCATGGAAGTAAAACGTTCGATATTTTCCAAAATTTATGCACAACAGTTGAAGCTAACTTTATCAACTCTACTGGATACCAAAAATTGTCAAAACCCCATCTGCCATCGTACAGGCGCCAATTTTCGCTGCGCCATTGCCCTTTCAGCTATTCTGTGCGTTAGCAGTATAATTTTTCTCCTCTCAGTCTCTAAGGCTAGCATCAACTGCTGCGGGATAGTCATCTAACCTGCTTGTGTCTTTCCAGAACCGCCCGGCCATCAGTGGATTGAATGGTGGTATCCGGTTTCTCGTAGATTCTTTCCATTACGAAGGAGTGCGTGGAGGTCACCGCCTCAAGGGTTCCGACAATCAAGCACACACGCTCCAATGTGCCTGGAGGGAGGTCAGAAGAAATAAATGAAGGAATATGGGGTTGCATTAAGGATAAGAAGGCGGTAGCATAGAGGCGACATCGTAGATGCTTAATGATATATGGGAGCGAAAAATGCTCAGGACATGAGGAGGAAAGAACGTGAAGGAGTCAGCAAGACACAGAATACGCGACAGACAGGGAGGAATGGACAAGCACAGGAGAGACAGTAGCGAAATTACTGAACGATGACTTAAAATGGGCATAGGAGGGCAATGTGCTTTTCTCAAAAAGGAGATAGGTAAATAACTCAAGCGACATCTACCTAATAAGCCTTTAATCTAGCAATTATTCTTTTGTCAAAGTTTTTTGGCAAAGATTATTTGGATAATTTATTTTCAGCACATAAAGCAACCCAGAGAGCAAAGGAAATTTATGCCATATCTTCTTTAAAATGATCGAAAGGTGTATAATTTTCTGTAAGCTCAAGCCGAAGTAGTAGAGCGCGAGTAAAAAATATTTTCTCGCTTTCTAAGTCCATTTCCTCGTTTACGTTCGAGTGGCAAAATGAAGGCAAGACATCACCAGAGTCCCGATAATCCGTAAATCCCCAAGCACTTAGATCCAACGTTTTCAGTCAAAGCTTGAGATTCCCATTTTGTGGATTCATGTCAATTACAGTTGCAATTTTATTGTAAACACATCGTAAATGTTATGTAGAGGTTTCAAGATCCAACAGAGCAATTTTTCCCAAATTAATGGGGAAATTGATGGAATACGATAGTTAAACCTATGGTCCCTCAGTAATCTTATCCAATCTGGCTCTAGAATTCATTTAAAAGCTAGGTAGAAATAGTTAGCCTAAGTTAGAATAATGTCAAGTCAGTTAGAAATTACATAAAAACTGCTTTACATTTGATGATGTGAAAAGCACGGTGGACAATCTCGACCCCTGGCACAGCTTAACGAATCGGTCAAACCGTCAAACATACGGTTTGGGCAAAAATATTCGCAATTCGCGCTTAAAATCAAGATTTTCTGCTACGGTATAGTCGTGACGCCAATCCAGGGCTCTACTGGACGGCAACAAAGAACAAGGTGGATAAGAAACTCGCAAAATGCCGCACTAAGCTGAATGGAAAATGAGATGGGGACGTAATGAAGACCGGATGGTGTTTGTGCTAGTGTGCAACAGATCTCACCACATTCATAACCAAAGCCGCATAGACAGGGATGGGAGAACGGGTAAAGTCATGTCAAGAGATGACGTCTTTACCTCGCGTTCGATAAGGACGCGATTGAGAAGATAACTGTAATTCAAGAAAACCAAGATTAAGAAAGTCTTAATTAGCCTTTTAGCGATGACACCAGGTCATACATTGAGGAAAAGATTCAAAAAGCGCAGAACTGTGACAATTACTATAACCAACACGCTTTTGATGGCGTTCCGGTATCAAGAGCTGCTGCTACTGCTGAAGTATTTTGACCTCTATCAGATTCCGAAAAGGTTCGCAAGACAGGTCAACTTTCATATCGAAGATTTCATGCCTGAATTTTGGTAAACTTTGATCGATTTGGTGTCTTAACTATATATATGCAGCCTGCGATTGCATAACCATAAGTAACCTTAAAAACGCATAAGTATAGTCCTTCCTATCTTGCTAACACCAGGCAGGAAGACAGACTCGGAGTGAGATGAATCAGTAGCAGTTATTACTAATCACGGACGCTCTGCGTTAACAGCAAGAGAAAAGAAAACTGCCCTTGCCATCCAGAGTCAACTCAATGCTGGTTACGTGAGGAGAATGGACAGTATCCGAAATCTAGAACACGAACTTCAGACCTAATGACCTTGGCGAACCAATAGGCGACCAGACAACGTCTCATTCTCATCCGGTCAGAAATTTCTCCTCGAAATAAGGAACTGAAGTGTGTATTTGCTGGGCACAAGCAAGAATGAATCCCTTCGGTGATAAAACAAAAAAAATGCCCTATGTTTTAAGAAGTCATGCTCCATATGGCTTTAAAAGTTTGAAACTCTTCTTAAATGAACAACCCCAACATTTCACTTTTACAACATGGATAGACAGAGATTCACGAGTTTCATAAAGTGGGACATCGATCGCAAAAAAATTTCTTCCTCCTGCTCCTAGGTGTTGTTGAATATATAAGATCAGCAAAGAAGGCATGTTTTAAAATTAGTCATACAAGAGCATAAATTACCTAAGATCACTGAAAAATACCTCCTTGCAAGTTATAAATTGGATGGGACTTATTTCATAGAAATACTCAAATAAGAGAGGCTAGTTAGTTGAAGGCACTGGCTCAGCAAAAGTACATTCACTGTGGGAGTTATCTGAAAGAATACTTCAAAATAATCGGCAGGTCAGTCCTATCAACTACTGGCTGTTAAGCCAAACTAGCACCATAATTCGCGCATTATCGCGCTTTTCAACTAAACAGATCAGTGTGTTAATCAACATAGAATTGGGTTGGCGTTCAGTGGGAGGGATTATAATGTACATTAAAAGGTGATTTGATTTAACTCAAAGGTGTGCAGTAAAGACCAGGCTGCGGTACTAGACAGACCCTTAACCCCACCAGGGACGACTACGTAGTTCTCAATGAACGCATTAAACACTTTCTAGAGTTGCTTTGCTGGACAATTCGCTCGAATTCAGTTTCCTGGGGAATTGTCTTACATAAGTTTTTTAACTAATGACCTCGCTGCAATTGAGGACGAGACGTAAATGTTGTGGGTGCATCAGAAAAGCAACTGAACCCGGCGGGAATATCTAAAAAGCATTCTAGGCATTACCTGAGAAGAAAGAACGGACAAAACCATTACATTTTTTAAGTAGAGCACACAGATACAAGCGTCTGGATTTAGCCGAAACTGCTTGGAAAGAGACCTAGCTGACACTCGCTAAAGACTTGTACTACCGAAGCAATGGTTTTCCAATTAGAAGGGCCGCAAAAGTCGGCTATGCAGGCAAATGCACCGAACCTTGGGTGAAGCAGAAACACTACCGGTAATTTAATTTACAAAAAGTGTTTAAGCATAGACAGAAGCACTGGCAGCACCAACAGAAGCTGCGGTAGAGGTAGCGCGGCTGAAAGGGTAAGGGAGAGAGAGACAGCGGGAGAGTAAGCGAGCAGGATGACGGAGAGAGCGAAGGAGGGAGAAAAAAAAGGCACAACCGTTTCGCAGCGCGTAAGCGCTAACGCGAGCGCGTCCATTTGCGCAGTGCGAATGGCATACGGAAACGCAAAGGCGTCACGATAAGCCTCCGCTCCCTCTCGCGCTCCCCGCCCGCCTCTCTCGTTGTACATCTCATCGACCAGTAGTAAACGCGAGCGCAGTTGGAAAAAAAACAAAATCCAGCACACGCACGCAGAACGCAGAGCGAAAAAAAAAACTAATTACACGGGCACTGGGACGGTGGAGAGGCTACACGAACGGGTGCGTGCGTACGTGCCACCGATTTAACGCATGCACATACCTACGCACACACGACCTTGACTGCCTCAAGGTCATGCTGGCGGCTGCAGCAACCCAAGTTTCTCCCTTCTCCTCGCTCGTCCGCAAACCCTTCTCGGGCTCCATGGTTCAAGCCCTTTCCTCACAAGAGGAACGTGAGGAGAATCACTCTATTTCATGCATGGGAATGATCTCGTGTAGCTCTGTACCGTGTGGAACCATACTGGGAGCAAGCACATATAGTGCTTCTCGTCAGTTCAGAATTACTCACTCAAGGCACCAACTATCTAACTGCGCATGCTCAGTATTTTTTATTGTAAAGGTATAAGCATCACTACAAAAAATCGGTTTCTGCGCTCATGAGTATTCCCTTTCATGAGTGCTACTTTAAATGAGTTGGTATAAACGTGGCATTGACTTCATAAGTTCCAGTTTTGGACGTAAAGATTCATGGGTTAAATAATGAAGGTAAGAAATTCTGTAAAACGGGTATCTGAATGCGTGAGTAGTGAGTTGCTGAGTTACTCCGAAAAATTCCCACCCATGTCACGAAATTGCGTGGGGTGTTCCATCCATCGAGTAACCGAACATTAAATCTGACGTCATTGTTTTCGAGAAAAACATTGCACCATCACAATGCTCGCTATCTTTACACAATTTACTGCCTCACTTCTTAGAGTGGTAGTTATAAGTGGCGAGAACGGTGCCCAGTTGGAAATTAGTCGAAAGCTAGTTGATTTCAAATGCCGGTAGGAGGAAGGAAGCAGTTTTTCATAAACTGTTTCTTCTTAATGAGAATAGAGATACGAATGTCAATCCTCACCTTCTGATAGTTAGACATATCTGCATTCTACACGATGACGAATAGTGGATGGGGGAAGGTGGAAGTGGAATGTCCAAAAAATCGAAACACCGCATTCGTGTGTGAGACTCCTCTCTATTCCGTGCCATTGTCACAACCGAACATTTCAATAGGAACACCTTGCTTTGACTCACGTTAGTCAACCATTAACGTTTACAGTAAAGAGACTACGTGGGAACTACATGTAAAAAAGATCGGTCATGGACAATGACAAGACGATCCTTGAGATACCTGCAAGCTTAACGCACAAAGGAGGGACTGCCTCTGTTTCAGATTAGCATGAGGAAGGGTTGGTTTGCGTGCAGTAAAGTGAAGATCTTCGGATAGGCTCACAATTAAATCGTCTACAAAAGTTGGCACCCAAATGGCCTTCAATGAGCAATAATCAAACATCTGCTAAGTGTTGGGCGCTCTCTAAATGTTATTGTCCATTAAATAGCACCTAGCAGCTCCGGCCAGTGTTGAGTTTGGGTGATTTACTTTACAATGCTAGTCGACGAAGTAAGAAGCCAACCAGGACGACCAAATCCGTCCATGTTACAGGCCAGAGAGAGTAATCGCGTATATGATACCGCCTTGCTATTCCGACAACCTCCACCAATAAGTATTATTAATCAAATACAAAATGTCTGCCTACTGACACGAGAATAAACAGATAAATGTGAAAGCAACAAACAGAGCAAGACGTGACAACAGCTGACTGGCCATCACATTGAAGCGCGCATTTTTTCAAGCTCACATGGAAGGCATGTGAACGCACGAATGGAATTAATTTGCATTTGCAGAAGTCCATGTGATGCAGCGTGCATTTTAGGTAAGACGCCAAGGTGAATCGCTCCCCCCGGGTACTGCTTGAATGGGTGCCTAAGTGGACAGCTGCAATCAATCTCTCCACTTCATACTCTACCGATGAAGTCGAATTTTTACGAGAGAGAAAAAAGAAGTACACACTCTAGGGGTATTTCACTACGGAGTTTCGAAGAATACTCGATTGCAATAGTCCACAAAAGACACTTTTTGCCTAAGGTTATGGTGCTAAACCCATAAAGATGCCAATATCCTGAGTACATCATATATGATATATTCTTCAACAATCAAAATTGGTACAATAAGTTTTTGTGAGTTGATAAAGAACTCGAGTCCCGGCTTCTAATCTATTCAACGCATTAAAGAAATCCTTACCAAAAGTACACATTATCGTTTATTGAAAACAAAAACTTTTATCTATCAAATTTTAAGCCGTGATATACTAACAATACTAACCAAAATGAAGAATTAAGCACAAGACAACGTGCACGATGTCGCTTTGGAGTATCTCCTCCTCCATTCTTGTCCATTTCTACCTCAAAGCAATCACCGACTAGCCTAAACTGATCTACAGAAGGGGAAACCCAGAAAGCGCAGATAAAATGCCACCCGTTCTAAACAGACGTAATGATTTAAAATTTGGAAGCAGACGATACAAAAAGGCAATGAAGGATGCGTATTTTCTCCAACATTCACCGACAGACTTACTGGGTCAGGATCACCTTAAAGAGAAAAACGCCACAGACACGTGCTTTCGTACGCTCACCACTTCAAATAAAGCCTTTATCAATCGTCTTGATTTTTTAATGCAACAATATAGGCAACGGGAATAAAATTTATCTAAAGAAGCACCGGAATCCTGGGGACCTGCATTAAAATGTGCTCATGAAACGAGCGTGAAATTTAGACACGATGGGAGCACAAAACCTCGGCGAGATTCTCCTGGAGGATTTAACTCCAATCGGTCAACTGCTATTTGTGGATGGGTGGCAGAGATTGGCCGCTGATATGTACGCTCCAACTGGTAAACAGGTAATGCCAAAACGTTTCTCATGGAACGACTTATGAATGGGCTGGAATCCAGAGGTGTGAACAGTAACCGCGATTTGTTTGTTACAAATTGCGCCGTACTGAGATGCAGTAAATGCAATAATGGGACACTTTTTGGATAATCAGTTTCTATAAAAGGTCATTCAGTACATTCGAAAAGCCGTCTTACCATTACTGCCAGCTCAATGCTTGATCGGATGCAGGACCAGGTGAAATGACATTCCATGCAACGAGTAGGAGTGGTTCGAGAATTACCAGACATGAAGGTAGATCAACCTGCCGATTTCAGTTTCCAATCTGTGCTTCGGTGTCTTAACGTAGGCAGCCGAAATAGGGAGCAAAACAAGAGGTTGACGGAGTAGCGCACTGCATTCATGCTTCCTCGGGGCAGACGTAAATTCAACTCTATGTGTTTCCTCTCATCCTGTCAATCAATGTTGTCAGTTTATTGATGGGACTGTGTAAACAAATGAGGCATCCACACCAAAAAGCAAGGGAAGCGCGTGTGCATGTGGAATTATTTAAAGGATTAGGTAACAAAGAAAATCCCCGTTTTCGTTCACTATATACGTACACACTCAGTGGCACACACATTCACACAGAGTTTGGAATTTTCACATGAGAACTTCAACGAGAAATTGAAGTTTTCAAAGGTCACAAGTGCAATCAGGAGGGCGATGCAACGAGCTTGGCGTGATGAGAAGATGAAATTCCGATGGTCCCCCAACAATTCCTCCTTTCAATGGATCTGAAGAGGAATGTACCTCTGAAATGAGCATACGCCAGTTTCAGCATGCCCGCTTTTTAAGGAACGCGTTTTCTTCAACTTTCTTCATTAGTCAAAATTCATTCATTGAGGGCCTTGAGGTCAACATCCACGAAGCATTTTACAGTCCAAACAGCGACCTTGCCAGATCTTAAGAGGTTATTTACCAGGCATTGTTTAGACAAGTTCTTGCAATTTGGTTTGCAAATGGTCGCACTCTACAGCAAACTTAAATTAAATTTTTCTACTATAAAAAAGCGTCATTTTGCTCACGTTGGTTGGGTTTCGACCACCCAATTTACGTTGAATGCCTATAAAATCGCTCTTAGCCTTTGCCCCTCAAAACACTGTCAAAACCGTCCACAACCCACCATTGATACATAAAATCACCTCAAAATTAGTCAAAATGATAGGTATTTACAGGAACATTTACTGACGAAGTCACAGTCTTCTAGAGAACAATGGGAGTTGCTGAGGCGTTAAATTGATACGCCCCAAGTGCAAGTGGAAGATGCACTCTGGCCTTCTCTCTCAATGCATTCAAAGGAGCAGATTTAATGAGAACAATAGGCTAGGCACGGAGCACTATTGCGGCAAATGTAGCTTGCTGACAAGGCTTCAGCAACAACCAAGTGGATAGTACACTAGTCCGTGCCGAGTACTTACAAAGGATAAGGCTTTACAAGCTAGAATTTTAAATCCAAATTTTATGGCAGCTAGACACACGGCTGAAAATCAGTCAGCATATCCCAAAAATTGATGTTCTGTTTTAAGATGCTAGGCAAAAACTTAAGATGCAATCACCCTCAATTTAAGAACAATTTTACGCATAGTGTAATGTCTTAAACTTAGTCCGTGTAACATATATGTGGCAGCAGTTGTGAGAGTGATTGTTGAATGCATGGATATCTTTACGCTCAGTATAAAGCATTTCTATAAAGCTAGATGGAACAGAAGAAGGATTCCAAGTTGGAGGAAATAATTGAAAACAAAGTGCTGAAACACCTACCAAGCTGAAGGAGCTTTCCATAGTTACCGAACTTAACCAAGCGCAATGCAAATATGAGGCAAGTTTTTGAGGGGAGTAGGTGGAAGGAGTCCGAAAGTGCCAAGCATTTAGAATTCCCAATTTGAAACAAGTCCGCACTTAAAATACCTGGTTTCGACCTGTAATACGGACATTCGCCTAACGGCATCACCAACAGCAGCGCCTTGACGCTAGCACACTTGACTGCTTATGTGGAGGAAAGTAGGTCCTTACAAAAAGTTCAGAGCGATCTCGCTTCGCGTAACAGGCGATTTCACATTCCTAAGATGAATTCACCGGACCGATAGTTGGCCTTTCTGACAGGTAAGACATTTACACGAGAAATGCAAAGTGAGAGAGAAAGAGATGTGTCCTCCTCCTGCCACTAAACACCACTTTTGCTTCTGTGCATAGAGTTCGGAAATCAGAACAGTTGTGTGAATCGGTAGAAGGGAAGGAGAAAGGATGGCCAAATATTATGAAGCGCCCAGCCCAATTCGCCTCCTTTTCATCGTTAGGCGTAAAGGAAGAAACAGAATAAGAGGCCATCCTCAACATAATTGTAGTGAAAGTGAACTGTGGGAAGCAAATGGAATGCTATTATAAATAAATAAAATAGAAAGACATAAAAACGCTGACACACTGAATGCGCAACTTTTAGTCAAGCTTTTAGGTGGTCAAACCACGAGGGATAAAAAGAAAACGCCACAGAAGTTAAGCATAGATGTAATTGGCTCGATCACTTGGAATATTGAAATGGAACAAGCAACTAGCATTATAACGCGACTAGAAAATGGAGCAGCTTTGGTGGAAGTTTCAAAAGGAGACTAAGATTTACGAGCTTAAATTAGGCCACGATTGCGAACTACATATAAAGACTGGCATCTTAGCAAAAAAGATAGGACTGCCTATATAGACTTCACAACTATAAATAGGCATTTAAGGGGGAAAGCAAAACCACACGAGGCAGTCCAAAAACTTTAACGGAAAATTGGGCCAAATTAAAGAACTAAAACAAACGGTTCTCCACGTCCAACAAAAATAAACCTTTTTTCCACGAAAGTGGAAAAGCGAAACCGTTACAACGATGAGACAAGCATTGTCATGGATCACAAGCACAAGAAAGGGACGGATGGTTAAGAGGATTAGGTGTATATAGATCCCCGTGCAATCTTTCTATTCATTCTGCAGAGTTAACGGGAGTCCGATGACTCACGGTGAAAAAAATTCAAGGTCGCAAGCGTGTAAAAAAATATTCAAGAAAAGAAAAGGTAAATTAACGTGTAGACCCCTATGCCGAAAACAGATGCTGTAGTGGTCGAGGCCTCAGTATGAGCGCAAGGGTTGCAACTAACGTTATTTCAGTTAAAATGCACCCAGATGAAGGAATCAGGAAAAAAAGACTAAAAGTGTGCTGGAGTAGAACTCAATTATACGTTAACATCTTCGTGTGAACTTCATCATGCTGCGCAAAACAATAAAAGTTCGGGGAGATCTAGAACTGGGAGAGAGAATCATTGTAATGAAGAGGGGAGGGCAATATAATGAAACGGCCCTCCAATCGTTTCGAAAACTTTAGATGGCTTGGAGCGTTAATTCTGCTTGTAAATAGGCGGACATACTTACATCATGGAGCAAAATTAAAATTATGCTTATTGCACTATCAACGTTGGCGAATGTATATCTTAGTCAATGGTGAGATGGGCAGCTTGAAGTGAATGCTAATGGAACTGTCCGAAAGCAGGGTTATCTGCGGCTGCATGGTTGGGAGAACAGGCATTCACAAAACGGAATATCGAATGAACTTGACAAAGGAATCCCAAGTAAAGAGAATCAGGGAGGTTTGTGGTAAATGCATTTATTTGCAAGTATGATTCGTTGTGAAAGCCAAGAACCCAAGAAGCATGCATGAGCAGCACAGTTAAGTTAGGCTTTCTTTGGTCAATCACATTTTAATGTAGTGATTGACGTGTGCATGTTTATATGCGTCATTTTCAATAGATCATTAAGTTTTATAGATAGAGCAATATAAAGAAATTTAAATAAACAGTCGAGAAACAAATGTTCTGGTCAAATTTAAATCCTGCCTGTGATTTTATGGCGATGCCAGAACATGAAGAAATCCTGTAGAAACTAGCTCATTCGCTCATTGCACTAGACCGGGATGTAAGTTAATAGAAACAATATTTTGCATCCGAACCATACAATGGATTGTCTTAATATAAGTACTAAAACTTAGCGCTAATAAAGCAGTCACAAAAAAACTAAGATTTATGCGACAGATTCCAACCTGGGTAAAAATCATTCCGTTTAGACATTTTCACCTTGGCTCCACTTTCTTTCTGTATCCGTTCAATCGCTTCCCCGTCTTTTCCTATGACGGCTCCAGCCGCAATGGAAGGAATCAGCACCTTCAAGTGAACTGTTGATGCTGGATAAAAAATGTTGATGAGCGTAATAAGCCAACTTAACAATCAAAATAAAGTGCGAAACCACATTAGGTGCAAAACTTTCCTTGCTAATGCTTGGAGGAAAAGGCATATACAGGCAAAACTGGCAAACATGGAAGTTAATACTCGGAGAAAGTAAATGATGGTTCTGTAGTAATCACCCACAAGCAAAAGGCAATTCAATGCATACATATAATCTAATGGACACTAAATTAGGCGCATGTGCCATTTTTAAAAATACATGCCAAAACCATGATGGAACAAAACCAGGTCATATAAACCATCAAAAACAAAACATTATCATCTACCATGTCCTATTAGCAAAAATATCCTTTTCGAAAAAAATCTTACAGAAAAATATGGGACTGGCTTTACAATAATAGACAATCACATGCTGGTAAAAAAATACTACAGCACCTCCGCAGTTTGGTCTTTTTGAGCTACACCCTGATTCAAAATGATCGTCAGAATGGCGTTTGCGTGATTCATTACTATCATCCGATCCGGAATTACTCCCCGTCATGATAAACGGTAAACAAAACAGAACATGAAAAAAGCATCCGAAATGCCGCCTTTGTTTGGTCACGCTATTACTGAAGGGCAATAGTGGTAAATAAAATAAAAATGAAATCCGTAAAATAACAATTGCACGAAATGAAACCCGTAATAAATTGAAATTACAGCAGCCTAAACACATGTATATGCGTAAATCAGAAATCCATTGGCGTGCTTAGATTTTGAGCATTTAATTGGGTATGAGAACAATATCTGCAAAGACTCTGTTTACGCAAATATGCATTATTACTGATAATGGAATATAAAAATAACTATATAGTGCGCGATTCTGATGCTGTAATCAAAGTTCCAGCCTATCACTTTAATAGCTATATTGTCATGTTTCGGTCGATATCGCTTACGACAAACTAGTGGTAACAAAGAAGCGCATGCGCTACAGTTGGAAGAATTAGGGGTATCACAAAACAGGAGAAATGAGACTGACGTCTGTATCCGGTATCAACCCCCCCTTTCTGTGTTCTGCAAGAAAACTGTTAACAATACCATCCACGAACCACCTGAGCAAATTTTCTTTAGGGACTCTTTAAATGTAACTGCCTAAGGGTACCCGTGCTCTAGCACCTTCCTGTACACACAATGGTTGTAAGTAGTGCCCCTTACTTTGACTTTAGTTTTTTAGAGGCAAATAACTGCACAAGGCTAGAAGCAGAATGTATATGGTTGATAAAGGAGAAGGGATTGGGCTGTTGGCACGACCCAGAGACCAGCGCACCCAGTCAGGATAATAGGCCTATTTAGGTGACCACAGCCGAAACCGGTGGTGAGCTAATCAATACTCGTGGAACAAAACAACTTAACACACGAGATGAGCCAGGCTATTAACACGGGCAGAGAGAACAATGATCAGGGCACCAAGCGGCCTTTTATCGAAATCGCGACCTAAGTAACTGACATGCAATAACAAATCAAAAAACCAAAATGTAATCAATGAAATCAAGTGAACCAGTAATGCAGTTTAGTTACGTCCGAATCATTAACAACTTTATTTAGCATTTTAGAGTTGTTTCTAAGCCTAATATGTAGCGCCTTTAGAGGCAAGGTTTTGAAATGCTTTCTTGTAGGTATAATCGTGTTGCAATTTACAATTGGAGGCAGAAAAAGGCCTTTAATTCCATCGATATGGTTTGGATCTAGTCTGCTCCCGTTTCAATTGTACATTCCGTACCTCTGGATTAGTGGCAACTAGCCCATTAATTCACGATCAAATCCATTGGTGGATGGTGTTGGAGTATGGATCCGCGGTATGATAGCGCTCTGATTGGAATTCTTCAAAACGAGGGCAGCCTCGAAAAGTATCTTGAAGTCATGTTTGGATTTTTGATGCGAAGGTATGGTGGAGCCCTACTGACACTCTAGGACTGATTTCTATTATGAACACAAACCTGGAAAAAATTTAGGTTTTCCACCGGGGCATGCTTTGGAGATGGTGCTCAAGGTAATTTGGGTTGTCGATGCACTTTTCCAGGCCTTCGACAAATATCACACCATCTTTAGGAGGTATCAGGAAGAGCAAATGAAGTCATCGGCTCATGAAATCACCCCTGGAAGTAAGGTGGTCATTTTTTGGAGATTCTTGCTGGAAATAGCCCAACAGCTTACTGATAATTTAGAGCCCTCTAAACAGCAGACAGCATCACTTGATCCTGAACGAACTTTCCCCGTGGGGGACCCAAATGATAGGACTTCGAAACCCGGAGTTGGAATGAGGAAATTGAGTTGTGGTTCTTACTTTAAAAAGGACGAAAATGGAGAACGAATTTATGAAGCCGATCCTGATTGTTATAACGGTGCTCGACGTGATTTATACTCATGGAGTCAGAAGATCCTCGAAATAGATATTCACGTGAAAGTACCTTTGTCAATGTTTTAGTTCCCCATTTTCTTAAGATACCAGAAAGGATTAAAACTGCCCGCCAGCTAAATGTCAAAATCGATCGCAAGCACATTTTAATTGAGGAGAAGGGGTCTACGGAACCCATAATCGATCTTGATCTCCTAAAAGAAATCAAAACAGAGTCGGCACAATGGTCGTTTGAAGTTGGTGAACACTTGGTTAGTTGATTGCTTAAATGCCAAAAGTATCAAGGCTTAGTACCTTAGGGCCAGTTCGTTACCTTGCTCAGTTGGAGTTGTTTTTGGACCTATCGTTTTCCTCCCTCTTACTTTCATCTCTTCATATAAGCGTCATATTTGCCACTGAGGTCCTTTTAGGTTTTTACGTTGTGTAAACTTGTTGCTTTGGGAATAGATACCCTTTGGCTGTATCACATTATGATTGTTATTCGGAAACTTCCTGTACTTGGAGAATTGGGAATTAAAAGGCTTCGCATGCCTGATTTTGCTAGCAGGTTTGCAATAAACATATTAGTGGACTATTCTTTGGTGCTAGGGAATGTACCTATACGGCTTTTTCTATTTGTTCAGTCGAAGTATATTAGCAATACTTAAATTGCACAAAAATGTTTTGTTGGTGCTTTCAATAGTCTATCTGTCTTCAAAATTAGACATTTTGTATTTTCCGTACTTTTTGTTGCTATTGCTGTGGTTTCAGTGCATTCAATTTGATTGGGGAAAGGCTTATGTAATACTATTCATTTAGTAAATCTTTTCTCAGAACATATCTTCTTTGCACTTCTCTCGTATGTTTCCGATAAATCTGTGACCGAAGCTTGTATTAGTGCTATTTTTCTGTTACTACCAGGTCTCCTTTTTCTCTTAATGGGAGCGTTTACTGTCAACTTCGTATTGTACTTCCCAAAATTCAGCGCTTGTTTACTTCCATACCGTAGCTGCTGCACATTATTCTGAGTGACACTCCGCTGCCTTACTGAATTAATTTTGTGAACCTGCAGCTAGTTCATAGCTATTTTAAACTATGTTTTTATGATTTAATTCCTGTAGATTTTTGGCAGTCAGCCTAATTTCTATCTTTTTTTTGCGATAATCTATCCCTCAGCTGAAGTTTGCTTTGCTATGATTTCTTGGTGCTAAAACTGAATGGAAGAACTGCGGTTACTGATACTTTCGCCATTTTTTGCCTCTAGTTAACATTGTCACTGGACAAGGTGGATGAGTACTGGTGGGAGGCAGCATTTGTGGGAGAGGAGAAAATAAACGTGCAGGAGATCGATTGTTCCCGTCCGATGCACGAATTGGACGAAGAGGCGCAGGGCAAAATCGCCCAGCTGCTCTTCGATCAGGAGCAGAAGCGCCGCGGTCTTCCCACCACGGAGGAACGGGTCAGTTTGTAGCGCGGGTGTCGTACACTTTTCTCAATCATATTCTCGACTCTAGTATCCCGAGTCACCCTTGGGGAAGTAGTAGGCCATGGCAGTCTGGAAGTGGGTTCATTAGTATTGCACAGAATAGCTGAGATACCGGGAGCTTAAACAGAATGCAACAACAAAGTATGTAAAATCCACACTTTCCACACGCTCTTACACTTGGACAGGTGTCTTCATTGAAAGCATATGAACAGGAGCAGAAGTGGCCTATTAAAGGTTGTACTTTACTCAGAAAGTCCCCAATTCGTTTAGGAAAGTGCCACTAATGAAACCCACGTGCCACTTACTTGGCGAATTTCTCTGAAAGCCAATCTAGCAGAGGCGAAGATTAAGCGAAAGTCTATTGACACGTCTGCTTCCACCAATCCTTGCTTGAGTCTTGCGTACTGTTCATTCTCTTGTTCTTTACTTCCAATGCAATTATTTAGTATTATTTGCTTTTATGTGGATGTACTGCCTAAATTTCAAAGACTTTCTTGTGCATCTAATTTACCATCCTTGTGCCTGCTTATCGTCAGAAAATAATGCGAACCAGATCAAAAGTGTGGGTTCATTCGGTGAGCATTTTTATCTTTATCTTTTCAGCGGATTCAAGATATACTAAAAGAAGCCTGGAACAAGGATGGTTCTCCCTTTAAAGGCCAGCCATTTGACCCTAGCAGAGTCTCAGTGGAGTCTTCGGGCCAACTCCCTACAGAGAAGCCTTGAATTTTCTCTTTTCTCGGTGATCAATGAAATAAAACCTACACAAGCTCTTTATTGCGTGTTTAATTCCGCGTGTACCATTGATGCATGCGCTGCGAGCATCAAAAAGAGCAGCTAATCTCTGCCAGTCTGAGAGTTTAGTTGTTCTGTTAGACTACCACATCCGCTTTTCGCTATCCTTGGCCAGGTCGTCATCCATTCAGCTGTGTAGTACGCATGTTAGGTGAACTCAGATGAGAATGTAAAGTACTCGCGACGAAGGACTGGAGCCGGCACCAATTTTCACATTTGGTTTTTTGTGGGCTTTAAGCCACAAGTACGAGCGCTCTGCTGCTGCACATCGGGCACCTAGGCTAGACTCAGGGGATCGGGTTTGTGTTTAACCTTTGTGGTGCTCTGTTTTTAGTAAACAGCAGCGCTTAGCTCAGCCTTACTCTTCACACCTCAGCGTTTCTCGGCGCTGGATACCTAGGGATTACCAAAACGGTCCTACACCGTTTAGCATCGTTAATGCCTAGCTAGATTTATGGATTACTATTGATTGAGGTTTTATAATGCACCAATTATGACAGCTAAAGATAGCGATTTGGAGAATAAGAGATGGAAATGTTATGAGAGAATGCTTTATTCTAAGCACCTTTAAAAGATAACCATACATTGCGGTTTTGAATAAAAATCAGCCGTTTAGTTTTTGCAGTGATTGTATTTATATCGATAATATTTTTCGTAAATCTAATCTATTTTGTTTTATGATGCTCCAAGAAAAAATTTTTCAAGGTTGATTTGTTCACTTTTCAAAAATGGCGACATCAGCTTACTTGGACAGCATCAGGTAAAATGAACTAAAATATTTAAACCAGATTCATGATTCGCTCTAAACCTGCCAGACATATTTAGTTTTAAATATATAAAATTGATTATAAAATTAGGAGCTTTTTCATGTTTTAGCATTTCGGCTTGTAATATTGCACTTAGGCATAGTTCCGTTCAAATCGATTTGGACTAATTAATTGCATTAGCTTTTCGCCAGTCCTTTAGTAAATACTGTAAATTTGTTTCTTCTTTGCGTATTTTTTAGTTTAGATATATTAGGCTGTTAAGAGTTGCTCACCTCGTTTTGCTTATTTTGTGCAAGAAACCGTAAAATTTTTAATAAAGCTAGCCCTAATATACATTTAAAGTAAACAGTTAGAATAGCTTTAACATTTTTGCTACTTGAGAAATTGTATTTAGACTTTTTGAATGCTCCGCTTAAAGTATATTTGCAAAAAATTTCTCAAAATATGATTATTTTGACTATCGTACTTCTAAATTATCTGATTTAAGACTTAACTTACAGACCAAACTATTACGCGTATTAAAAATTGCTAGGAAGTTAATTTAAAGCATCTTGTAATTTTAGACATGGTGTTGAATCAATGCAATATGAACAAAATACTATCAGCCGTCTTCATGCTGATGCTGCTCGAGTGCAGAAAAAGGCCTTTACAAAGTGGATTAATTTTTATCTTAAACCAGTGAGCAGTCTCATTGTAAATCTAATGATACGTTTTAGAGCAACATGGAAGTAACGGATCTCTATACTGACCTTAGCGATGGAAAACGCCTCATGAAACTGCTTGAGATCATTTCCAAAGCTAACTTTGGTAAACCTAACAAGGGTGTTCTGCGTGTTCAAAAAATTGAAAACGTTGGCAGAGCTCTCGAGTTTATCAAGACAAAGGTGACTTTATGTTGCTAAATTTGAGCACTACTATTATCTATTAGTGTAATACTGCCCTCACGCTCTTCGATTTGTTGCTCAAAAACGCTATCTTGCATTTCATTGCCAAATGCCACTTCAAATGATTTTTTTATTTGTGAGATTATGTGTAAATATCATTTTCCTCTCAGGTACACCTCGAAAATATAGGTGCGGAAGATATCGTTGATGGCAACTCCACTCTTATTCTCGGTTTAATCTGGACCATTATCTTGCGGTTCCAAATTGAAGAGGCCATGCTTGAGATCGCAAGTTTTCTTTCTTGGCTTAAATACTAAAAGTTAATCTTGCTTCTGGGCAGCCACTTCATTTGGTGTTATTTTTTTGCAAAAGCTCCCTATAATGTGCAGTCTTTTAATCTATCGATAAGGTTAGTCTTATTCCCCTCCGTAAATTGTGGCTCTGACCGTTATTGACTGTACTAGTAATGATAAGCCATTATTGCTCCTTGAACCGTAACAATTAAACAGATTTTTTCTTGTATTAGAAGAAAATTAACTATTTAAGGATTATTTAAGTGACCTAATCTCTCAGTTTTACGAATTTCAATACCTTACAATACATGGCACAATCGATTCATAATAAGTCCGAACTTCGGAAAAATTTTCACATCACTCAAAGAGCAAAAAGTGAGTAAGAATACACAAACATCCCGCAAAAACTGTCCGTTTTTTGGGTCATGAAAACTCATCTACTAGCTGTGACATTGCTGCCGGACAAGTGAAGTGACACACGCACACTCACCCTGTCCCTACGCTTCTTTAAGGAACCACAACTGAACGGCTCCCAGCGTTCGGCTAAGGAAGCACTATTGCTGTGGTGTCAGAACAAAACTCGGGGCTATGCAAATGTAGATGTAAAAGATTTTACTACCTCGTGGCGCGATGGACTGGCATTTGGAGCCCTTCTCCACAGCCACGAACCTGAAGCAATCGACATGTCAAAGATGCGACCTGATAAGCCCATAGAGAATCTAACCATTGCTTTCAAAGCAGCCGAACAATGCTTTGAAGTTCCGCAAATGCTTGATCCGCAAGGTACGTCTGACTCAGCGCAATAGGACGGTGTGCGATACCAGGATTCTCCTTGAGGCTCTTGTAAGGTGGCTGTCTGAGTAGAACGAAGTGTTATGCGGTGATCTCAGGTTCTTTTTAGCAGTCAAGTAAGGTTTTTAGATATGGATTTTATTAAACCAACGAATTAGTGCCTTAGTGTTTGTCAGCTTAGTGGACAATTCTGAATCTCATGCCATGAACTAATGCACTTTCATTGCAAGATTTTGGAGCAAACTGCATAAAAGAATCTCAGCACAAATGGGCTGTATTCCGATACCTTTGTTTTGTCCTTTGGTACCCACTTGTGGTTTCGAAATCTCGTGATGTCTGTGCAGGAGGAAGTGGGACAATGTGAATATGCTCTCTTGCATTAGTGATCCGTACTTGGATTACATGCTCCCGTAGATGGAAAAAAATGTGCTTGATCTGAACAACAGTGTGAAAAAGGCTGTATGTTCAGCTCTCACTCAACAAGTTTGCGATCTATCATAAGCAAAGATTTTTCATTGTTAAGGGGCTTCAGAGTAAGCCTGGTAGCGCACCCTTAAAACCATCAATTTAGGCACATAAAAACAAGAGTGCCAGACACAATTAATTGCTTCTACCTTTGTTGTTTGAAGTTCCAGTTTTTGTCACCATACGTCTGTTAACGCCGTAACAAAATTTTATTTTTTTCTGGCATCATTCAGCATGGGTACACCTCACTATTCGGGCTAGAATTAAGCCTAGGAACTGTTGTGGTGTAGATCCTTAGCAAAATAAAGCAGTCTAATTTCATCAGCTGATTTACATAAGCATTTGTGCTTTTAAATCTGCATCAAAGTCTAAGGCTTAACTAAGGTAGAGGTAGCCCTTAGCCTCTTGATATGAAACTTGATTGTCGTAGCCAATATCTATTGCCCTACAAATGCCATTTATTTAATTTCTTGAACTTGATGACGTATCGCAAGAACTCTTTTTTTCTCGAATATTAATTCTAAGCACTTAGGTAGCGGTCACTTTTGAGTCTGACTACAGCGGATGAGCTGTGTGTGCATGTCTGAAATTGCACCAGTCTCTGACGCACCAATAGCTTGTTCAAGTCACGAAAAATGAGTTTGCACAGTCACGTCAACGGGCATGAGAATGCAGACCTCTAACAAACGCATATCAAATGAGGGCACGATTGACGCCGCCAATACCACGTTTCTTCGCCCTCGCTTTCCATTACAATAGCTGGCTCTCAGGTTTTGTGGAGCACACAGTTCTGCATAAAAGGCGTGCAATCTTCAGTCGCACATGAACCCCCGCAATTGAGAGTAAAGGCGTGAATTAAGTCACTCAGCCGTTTTGCGGATCTTCTTGACTCTCAAACCTTAAGTCATTGATTCATGCACTCCAAACGGCCCTGCAAACTCACTTTGTACTCATCTTAGTTCCTCAAGTTTTCTATCGCTGGGGCGCCACAACCGCGTCTCCTCCCGATCATCTGTAGTGCCGCTCATGGACTCGGAGTAAAAAAATGCTCAAAGAAAAATGTGTTTAACATAGGCCTTTTTTGAGATACAATTAATTTATATCCTTTCATATGCGCAGATGTAAATGTTCCCAAACCGGATGAACGATCTATCATGACGTATGTTGCTTCGATGTATCAGATGTTGAACAAACATCGAAACAAAAACAAAAACGCCAATCGGGTTGGAAAGGTAAGAACCAGTTTTTGGAGTAGGGCGTGCTTTAGTAGCGTATGCAAACACGCCAACCTTCCATTCCCTGAAGTACGGGTTCGCGGTGATTGCATTCAATCTTGTGGTTAGATGGGTAAATGCATTCCTGCGAAAAATTCTCACTGGGCTGGTTAGAGTCGATAAATAGGAGAGAGATCCAATTCGTGAGAACATTTTCATTCGCCATTTTTTTAATTTGTATTCCCACTTTCTCAAGTAGCTCTCTCTCGTTCTATTTATAAAAGTACGACACGGAGAGGTTGCTGTCGGCTTTCATTCATTAGCTCAAAGACCACCAAACACACTTAGGCACACGCAGTGATATTAGCACACCCAAATACTCTTGCGAAGATTGATTGCCTCTAGATGTGAATAAGTTGAAGGTGAAGAAGAAGTACACATCGCAGACGCACACATCACTATTGAGAGTTAAATAGAGCACTAAATTCCGTAAATAATTGCCAAATATGGTATAATAGGGGCAGATTGTTTACCAGACCAACTTTCTAACTTGTAGTTCTCCCGTTCTAATCGCACAGTCAATGCTATTCGACTACCTGAGTTACTGTAATGTCAATAGCAGGTACTTCCAACTATCCACCTCTCTGCAAACACGGAGATGCTATTATTGCTTTTATTTCCCCGCAAAACATCTCAGACCCATATGCCTCATGTAAACCGCCACCCATCGGTTCCTTAAGCTGATCATTTGAAGGACAAGTGTCTTAAACATAATACGAGATCAGTGTCGAGAACGTTAGGGAAAAATACCTTCTAACCATCTCTGCTCTCATCTACTGGGTCAAAACATGCTGATATGGGAAAGGAATGACGGAGCTAGTAGTTTTTTACTTAAGGCCAGTGTGATCAGGGGAGTTTGTAAACAGAATTTGTGTAACAGTCCGTGTTTCCCATCTTCACTTGCCTATACCATTACTTTAGCCAATTTTATAAGATCCCACGCTTGAAATATTACATATCGGTCTTTTTTTCACGCAGACAATCAACCAGGCAATTGAATTAAGAAGTAAAATCAACCAATATGAGGTGGGCATCCGGAGCCTACTGCAGTGGATTCGAGGCAAGACAGCATTTTTCCAGCAATCGATTCGAAGTCTACCAGTGAGCCTTGATGAGGTCAAAATGGCTCTATTCAATTTTACCCAGTATAGGCGTGTAGAAAAATCGCAGAAGTAAGTTATCTCTTGCTTATTCTAATGCAGTTTCTGGCTTACGATGTTAGCTATCGGGAGCTGAGAGGACCAGCAGTCACCAACTGCCTAATGTCATTTCAGTCCTGCAATGTACGAGTCCAGGGGAGGTAACCAAGACATTCCACGGGTTTTCCAAGTGTAGAATAAAGAGTAAGGAGTTGTGCAATTGCACTTGAGTTTTGCCAGGGTTATTGGCATCGCTGCCCAGCGTCTCTGCCCCTACTCGGGAAGGAAACGCTTTTCCACAGCTAAGAAAATCCTCAAATTTAGTGGAATTATGAGCTCAGCTTATTCGCACCGTACAACCTTATCCGTTTGATTTGTAAACGACGGTCGAGAGTTCCTTAGATCCCTTCTTTAGTGGTGGTAGGATTTCACTGAGATAATCCCATTTCCAGTAAAGATCCTCTACTGAGGCTAGTCGGAAATGGAAGCTGGCATAGTGGATTAAAAACCCAACTCAATTTGATTAAACCTTTAAACAGTAAATTTCGTGGCACTTATCAGTGTTTAAATGCGCAAAACTTTGTGTCAACGCTTCTCCTACCCAAAGCTGTGTTCATTTGGTAGCCTTACATGCTTTAGGTGATGATGCCAGATATTAACTTTAACTTTACAGGTATGAAGAATGGATAAAGTTGGAGGGAATCCTATTTAGCATTTCCTTGCTCACCAAGGAGCTCCGTGCAAAGCCCTACACACAGACAGATCCACAACTTAAAATAGCTACAGTTGGCAAAGCTTGGGAGGAACTTGAAAACGCCGAAAATGACTTTGAAGAAGCGATTCGCAAGGCATATTCGAGGTAACAGTTAATATCACTCTTAAGCTTTAGTCCCACATTTTTAGCAATCCATTCCTCGATAGCTTTTGAAAAGAGACTTTTAAGTTATTTGTCCTGAGTGGAAAATGCAAGCAATGTATTTAACCACCACATTGTTAAATGGTTCGAGGAATGACTTTAAATTGTCCCCTTCAGGGGTTTTAGGTCTCACGCAACGGAGCAGGACATACCCGATGCAGGAGCGGACACTAAGGAAGCTTAAATTATTTGGCTAGTTGCCACCCTCAGGCCGTAATTCCATACATGCACAAGCTCTCTCCTTTTAAGTCCCAATTTTCCCCGCCAATTGTTTTTGATGCTGGCGTTTGGTTGTCAAAGTCATCCTTGAGGAAAGTAGTTACTCAAATCCCAAATTATGACCTGTATTGAATGCCAGACTCACGCCTTGCAGCGCATTATTGCCGAGCCAGCTGCTCCATTGAAGGCAAAAATTTTGTGGCTTAAACATTGGCGAGCTTAACCCCTTCTTCAGGTTCATTTTCTCTCCCTTATGAAGTAGTGAACACATCGCCTTCATTGCACACGTAATTGGGTACATGATCGGGGCCTCACGAAAAGCATTTATGACATACATACCCAAATTACACAAACTTCTTTGTTTGTAGAATTAGGAATTCATTAGATTTATAAAGTGGTAGGTTTACTTCGAACTTTGAGTGAAAACTTCTAAACCGGATCGGATCATTAAATCAATTTTTAAGGTGCTGTCCTCCATAGTTATGCATCCCTTTGCCAAAGGGATTCTTAATCTTGAAGGACTTGCGACACCAGCGCGGGAAAACCCTCTGCTTCCTGCCCAGTTGGACCTAGCATTGCATAATTTTTGCCTGACAGAAAGTCACTTCATCGCAAGCACAGTTGAGTTCCGAGATTAAAACGAGCAACTTCTAACACATTCTCATTGCAGTAGACCTGTTGGGGTGTCAGTTGACATTTGCAAATGTATTATAACACCCAATATTGCGTCTTTAATCTCGTTGTCAAGACTACCCACTTGGTGGTGCAAAAGTTCCACGTGTTTAATGGTTTAGTAATGCGGGCAGTGGTGAGAATGAGCCGAAAGCAATCACATGCACTGTCTCAAGACCGTGCAACAATTTGAGCGAAAATTCACCCTCTCTCCACAATTGACAACATTTAGTTGATTAGGTTCCATTTTAACTCCTTTTTGCAAGCCCAAGCGCACAGACATTAACATGCATTAATTAGCATAGTTTAGTTACGGATTTCACCACCGAGTTGAACCATTTTAATGGAATTAATGCTGTCTAAGGACTTAATTTTATTCTTAAAATCCATTACGGAAGTTTATATTAGTAATGTGAATGAGTAGAACAGTAACAAATTAACTAGTTTTAAACAAACCATGACGATTTTTTTAAAGAGAATAACAGAAGCAAAATGGACTTGCAGTACCTCGGGAAAAAAATTGTCGACACAGCTTTAGAAATAGCTAACATGGACACACTTCATACTTCGGTATTCCAATCCTACCCATTTTGGGTGAAGCTCATGGGTCTCACCACAATCTTGCTACTTGAATAACCAAGTAGGCTGTCTCATTTCCACCAAACAGGCTTGAAATGTATGAGCGGATGGTGCGTCGATTCGAGCACAAGGCGGCGATGCGAGAAGACTGGTTGGCAGAAGTAGAAGACCTGGCTGAACGTCTTCAAAAGGTGCCAGGGACCCAGGTCGGTGCAGCTAGGAAGGCGGAGGCATTGAGATTGGAGATTGAGAGCAAGGAGAAGCGGTTCAAAGAGTTGGATAAGTTGGCCTCAGAGATAGCTAAGTACAGGGAGTACCCACAAGGTGGTAGCGTTCAGAAACGCAACGCAGCACTACAGTCGCGATGGGCTGCGCTAAGTGGAGCCAAAATGCGTGCGCTCTTGGCACGTATTGCCTTTCCTCAGACTCGAGCGGATCTACTGGAACAGCTGGAACTTGCAACGAGCAAGATTCAGGAGCTGGAGGTGATCCATTGCAACAATCCATTGTTTTAAACTGCACAATCTATCAAAGTAGTTTTTGATTAGAGCGGGCATTTCAACTAGCGCATCGATGCATTAGTAGTAAATTTAAGAAGACTAGGCCCTTGTTTTTATTTGCCTTAAATATTGACTATGAGTCTTCTAAGGTCTCATAGAAATACATAATTTTGAAGGTGAGTAAAAATCATATTCCAGATTTGATTTTTCATCAAAATAGTGGATGGAACGCTGTGCCGGTGAAAATCAAGACCAAGCGCCCTGTTTACTCCTTTCTGTTTAGTTCAAAGTGAACGAATATGACGAATTTCATATTCACCAGCCTTTAGCTATGCACAAATACGACACTTGTCTATTTCTTTAGAAGCAACTTACGCAACCGACAAAAGGAGAGCTAGAGGCAAGGAAGAACGATGATAAAACCTTGCCTCTCGAAGTGATCCAGGCTGCTTTAGACCGTCACCGAATTGCTGAAGCGGAATTCTTGCCCATGGAAAGAAAAATTTACCAAATTCGCAACACTGCGGAAGCTATGTGGAGTAATGCTGCTCCTATGCCAAATGCAGGTAGAATAAAATAAGAATCGCCTTAATCTGCCACAGTTATGGATACGAAATTGTGATTGCATTAGTAAAAGTGACGATTTGATTGCTTCCTGCGTAATATACGTAGATGCGGAGAAGGCCAGTGACTTCCAGAAGTGTCAGGCTACCATCCAATTGTGGAACAAAGTGGCAGACGAAAGCCGTAGACGGAAAGCCCAATTGGAGGGCATCAACTCCACCTATGGTCTCTTTGCTAGCCTTGCGAATGAATTAACTTGGGTAACCGGGAAGCGAGACCTCCTGACATCAACTGCAGGTGTGACTAAGGATCCCAGAAGCGCACGCGATCTGCAGTTGGCTCAGCGTCTGTGCAAAAAATACCAGGTATCTTCACACCTCACTCCCTTTTGAGGAAAAAGCTGCTGAAGGTATTAGGGCTAAAGCTCCTCCGATTGACTGAGAAGAAGTTCATGCTTATCTATCAGTAGGATTCATCTTCAAATTCAGTAGCGCCCGTTCAGAAAATCAAATTTAGAGACATTTTTCTAGTTTACTATTTTCTTTAGCATGTAAAATAAAGGAAATGTTGTTTCACCATTGCAATAAAGATGAGGTAGTAGCATCCACAGCTGAATGCTGGAAGGGCTCTTCGATCTTAAACTAGGGCGTTCTTACGTTATTGCTTATGTTTAAAAATTTAGGCGATGGAAAGTGAAGTTACCGCACACGAGCCAGTTTGGGACGACTTAAAGCGGTCAGCGGAGTCCTTTTTGAACTCCCGAACTGGGGGCGGCAATGCGGCCGAAGATCCGTTGGCCGACACACGCCAATCGGTGCGTTCACAAATAGCGGCCATTACCTCGGCATGGAATCAACTGGGCGAGGAGATGAAGGCACGTGAAAATATGCTGAATGAGTGCCTTGAATCTGCACAGTTCTATGCCGATGCTGACGAGGCTTCGAGGTGGATTAGAGAGAAGATCCGTCTCGTCGAGGCTGCTGGAATTCTCTCTCATCCTGTAGGGAGTGAACAGGAGTTAGATGAGGCAATTAAAATGTGTGGAGTGGATTCAAGCTCAACGATGGTGGGTATTTTTGAAACCGTCCAGTATTTCAGGAATCAACCATGCTGGTTTTTTTTATTGGTTGGCATCTAACGTTTCAAAATTTCACTGTTAAAGAACTTGCAGATCACTTGGTTTTAGACCTTGCCATTTTTAATAGGACCCATAAGTAGAGGAAGGTAATGAATTTTATTGTAGGCACAAAAACGACGCCTGACCAATCTGGAGACAGAGGTGCAAGCCTTCCAATCTAACGATATGCAACGCTTAAAGTACTTCTCCACAATCCTACGTAATCCAACGGATGCAAGACCAGTAAATATTTTTTTCTAAAACCAACCTGATAACATTGTACTTTGAAATCCATCTATGCGGCTGCATACTTTCTTTGAAGCTGAGGACAGAGCTGCTCGTACACAATAACACTGGTGAAAGTTCGGACATTGACAGTGATACCGAGACATCAGCAGGTGGAGTGGGCGCAAGTTATGTTTCCCCAAAGGATACAGAAGGACGTGCTCAGGCTACTGGGCGCTACACTGCCAAGGATCCAGCTGGAAGAGATATTGACCTGGAGGAGGGTGAGGTATGTATTTAAATGAAAGTGTAGGGTGATGCATTAAAAGTCACTGACGGGATGTAAGGCGTGGAGACGTTGCGGTTTCGCGTGCGTTGTAGATTGTAGTGGTGGTCGCTTGCACCAACGCAGACTGGTGGCACGTGCGAAAAAATGTGCGAGGCCAACAAAAAGAGGGCTTTGTGCCTGCCAATCGCCTAAAGCTTTTACAGGCACCGGCTGCAAGAAGACAGAGTTCTAAGGGCGCTGCACTAAAGGCTGTCAAGCGAGAGGTTTCAAGAGGTCTTACCATTCGCAAAACACCTTCTGGTTAGTTTCGTGAATTACACTATCGATTGTGATGAGCAAACGCACATTTGCTCTTCCATTGTATTGTTTCTTTGATTGCAGCTCGAAGCAGTACTGAGCTGCATTTTGATAGGGAGAACATTCAGAAATGTGAGCAGAAAGTGAATGCCGAATTGGGTCAACTCTGGAAATGTGTCAAGGTATGTTCCTTTGGTAGCTTGGATAATCCTTTTGGTCAATCGGCTTGTCTAATGCACTAATTTGTAGGCACGGGATAACTGCCTGGAGGACACATTGGCATGGCACGACTTTACGATGAAAAGCAATAACTTTGAGACTTGGATGAAGCAAAAGGTACATTGACCGAATAACCGATAAATTGTTGAATAACTGAAGTCACCTAATCATTGCTGCATTGTATTATTCAAGTCTGACCAACTTCAACGTGATAGTCGCAACATGAAAAGTCATGGTCCCGGCAGTGCAAACATTGAGGCAAGTTCCTTCAAGGCTAATTTATTTCAAGAATCTCGCAATTACATCTGAACTCTGATTTTTTCTCCCGATATAGACAACAATTGAGGAGATCTCAAAGGGGGCTCCGTTACTGGCTGAAATAAATGAACTCGCAGACATTTTGACTGGGGTCGTGAAGCCTTCAGAGCGCCCGCTTTACAAGCGAGAGAGCGGGTAAGTCGGCAAAAGATAACAATATTCTATTGAATTTTGTTTTGTGAGTTTCTGAGCAGAAGGCGAGTGCTTTTTTGAAGGCGAGAATCTGTAGGATAGCTAAGGTTGATAGCCTTAAATTTGCTGTTTTCGCCATAAACGCAATTGCTTTGGTATTTTGTTGCTAATTTCCATTTGCTCCATCTCGTCTTAATGTCGGCTCATATTTTTCAGCCATAAATTGGTGCAATGTTAAGACGGCTTCAGTTTGATAAACAGAACATTTTTTCCTTCTTCAGGGAACTATTTTACAAGAAACCTGCCGAAAGAAGAATGACAGACATCCGAGCTCAGTAGGTCAAGAGCACCTTTTTATTTTTATTTGTCTTTTTTATTCTTACGGGAAATTCTGCTTCCTTAGGTGGAACGATTTGAATAAGCGAAAGACGTCCTTGGAGGCCGCTCTAACAAGCTCGAGCGGGTAAAAACGTTCAGATTAAATTTTGTGCAATTTGCGTCTTTGATCGGTAGAAAAGTCGCCGCATTTAGGTGTGTGATATAATAAAGCACTTAGCCTACATTTGTGTTGATATATTTTAGACGCAACATGACTATGGCGTAAAAATATTGCAGCTTAGTGGTAAAATATAACTGCGTTGAACTTCTAAATACAACTAGACGCCGTAGTTCTTAATTTGTATTTTCAGTTTGGGTCAATTCGAAAAGTTGGCAGAAACAATGGAAATTCTTCTCGGCGACCGCACTGCCCAGCTTGAATCCATGCCAAATACGGCTTCCAACGCAGAGTCCAATGCTGAACTTCTGCGGAGAGTCAAAGTTGGTGTTTTCGACATTTTAGCCAGCTCCAAGTTGTACTTTTGTCTTATTATTCTTAAATGCGGATCGCTTTAAAATTCTGCATTTAGTGATGCATTCTATAAGCTTTATAGTATTTATGCTAAATAGTCAAAGAAGTAGACCGCTCGCGTATTTGCCAGCGATAGCACACAACAGTTTAAAAATGCGAAGTGTGTTTGTTATTGCTTCAGGAAATCAAAGTGGAGAAACCCTTGCTTGATGAAAAGATGTCCCGTCTGCGGTCTATGAGTAACAGGTAGTGATTGGATTTCGCCTTCAAACTGTTGAGCGGCACCCAAGACACTAAAATACTTCCTTCCTTCATAATTTTACTATTTATTCTCCGTAGTGTCGCACAAACTTTTCCCAATGATGCACCTGCTGTAAAATCTCGTCTTCAGGCAATCGAACATCTTTGGTACCGACTGCAGGTACGATATTGGCATCTCTTCTAACGATAGCGCGCGTGCTAATCTAAAGGGTATCGCTTTGGTTTCAAACTCTGGCCGTGGCTAAAATCAGTACGCCAGATTCTTAGTAGTACTCATAACTGGGATACCTAAGCTACATCAGGTGCTCTGGAGTTCCTCTAAACATTGAGCTGGGAACACTTCCACTCCTTTTTTCTTTTAATCAGGATCTTTTGAAACGCAGAGAAGATGCCTACAGTGTAGCAGCGGCTGATTTCTCTCTGAGGAAGAAAATGAACGACTTGGAAGAGAAGCTGAACTACGCCGAAGAACAGATTGACACACTGGAACCCACTGGCGAGATCGTTCCCAGCCAATCGCTTTTTCAGTCCCTTCTCCCACCTGACACGCTGCGCCAGAGGTTGCGAAAAGCTGATGAGCTGGATGACGATCTGAATCTTTACGATGCTGCGTGAGTGATGGAAATTCTTATGGTGGAACATGCAATAAAGTATCAGACTAGAGTGAATTGCTTCCATAATATCTCGCAGACCTTGTAAGTTTTAAAACACATTTTGATGGCCAAAGAATAAAAGAACACTTTTTGAGTCTATTTCATACAATCAAGGGTGGTACTGAAGATGCTCATCTTTATTCCGTATTTAGGTTAAAGTTATCGCTCTGGCGATCACTCACTTCGTAATCATTTCTATACTTTCACCTACGGTTACCTGTCCGGAGAAATTAATACCATAGTAACTTCTGTGTTTACTGCATGAAATACTGTTTTTTGACTTTTTTGTACGAGTTTGCAATGCATGGTTCGTGCTGCCCATATATACACCGCCACTTTCATAAATTTCACTTTGGTTTTGGTCTTAGTGTGACAGAGCTGTGCGATGAGGCGCGAAGATTGCCAAGAAATAATAATTCAAAGGATAAGCTAAGTTCAGCTACCGATGCGCTTGCATTGAAGAACGAAAAGCTCAAACGGAAACTCGGCGACAAGAAGGACAGCCTCACTAATGCTGTCAAGGCACAGGTGGGTGAAATCTGAAACCTGTATTACAGCTTCGGACGTGCTGATTGAATCGCCATAAAGGAAGGAGAGGCAAAGGTATCATAATTACAGGCAGGCTGGGGGTTTATTAGTCCATCACTAGGATAGAGTAGGGGTTTGAGAGATTCTTAAAAGATCCCTGGGTTGTATATATAATACATCCAAACGTAACGCTACCTAATTATGATAAGCATCGCTCGACAATTGTGCTCCGCCAGTATCGAAAGGCTCGGCCTCATCAATATTCCCATTTTGAACTAAAATCTGCTTGAAGTTTTGATTTTTGAACGGCATAATCTACCCGACCTGTGAGACCCACCACAAACAAAATTCATTGCATTGAGCACATTGAATGCTACCCTCAATGGAAGTTTTTGGAATAGTGATATAAAATTCAACTTAACAGCTGAATAGAGAATTGAGAAAATACTACATCCTACGAATTACATTAAAGGGTGTAGAACTTTTATTCGAACCTTACACTGAGACATCAGCCAAACTACGTCACTCACCTACTGTTGTGAATGTAAGTCCTCTCGGTCCATTAATGTCGCTTTTGGTACTTTGTAGAACTTCTCCTCCGCTTTGAACTCAATAGAAGCTAACGTTAAGGAGCTAGACAAGCGTCTGCAGATGACTGAGCCTTTGGTAAGAATATGCTTTCCAGTTCTTTTTATTGCCCTCACCAACAATCTTCTTGCCTAATCCGACCTGAATGCATTCTCTCAACAGACATCGCTAACTGACGTGGATAGGGAAAAACGTCGAGTCGGTGGGCTGAAGATTGAACTTCTGAAAAACATTACCGCCGTTACTGTAAATGAGGATCGCGTCAAAGCCGCAGAACTGCCCAAGTAAGAAATCCGAGTGTAAATAGTTTTGTTTCACTCTAACTACAAGCATTGCCGTGCTTAACAGGCTTCTAATCTAATTTTTATGACCATTTATTAACAGGGATCTTGCAAACCCTCTACTTACCAAATGCAAGTCCATCCGGGATGACGCTGGCAGAGTGCTAAAAAAAGCAGAGGCACGTGATGGTGAAATAGAAAAGGCCATGGCTCATGTGAACTTCCACAACGACTCAAGTGACCTCGAAGAATGGCTGGAAGAGAAGAAGGCCTCGGTTCAGAGTGTTCCAACAGTAGCAACTGGCAATAGCCCTCTGGAGAAACTACGCCAGGCTCGGGCGCGAATTAAGAGACTCAGAGACATTGAATCTGAGCTGACTGCAAACCAGAAAGTATAATTTTCTTGTTAAAATATTTGATCTGTGGAATAGTTCGCTATGCAAATGGCTTTTCACCTTTTAGGCCTTAGCTGAACTTCAGAATCGATCTCACCGTCTTCCAAGCAGCGCAGACGCTGCAAACTTCCCAAACCCCCAGAAACGAGCTCAAGACTTGAATAATCGCCTGGTGAATCTGCACAAATCCATCGGTGACAAGGTGAGAGACCTGACCAACTCCGAATCCGCGGCTCAATTTGACAGCGATGCAGATCAAATCATCAAGGCCTCTGTAGTTGCACCTCAGCTCGCTTCTGCTCCTGCGGGTCTTGCTGAAGAAGCAATCCAACCTTCGCAATTGCCCCGGAACTACGCGGAAGCTGTCAATGCTTTGAATGAAACCGAGGTTTATAGTCTCTCTTTTCTCTAAATGCAAATGTCGTAGAATTTTTTAAGAGCCTAACAAATCTAGTCGATGACGCGAATGCCGTGGATAAATTTGCGACACCACCAGACCAAAGCATTCGCTAGCAGTGGTTTGGTGAAGTTTTGATCACTGCAATCCACATGTACACCTTGAAACTAGAAAATAATGTTCCAAGTCAAATTTGATGATTTAATTCCACCTAATCTGTTTGGTAGCACCGGTTGTCATGCACCGAGAAGGATTACTTACCACAGCCGTAATGTTCTGAAGCCACAAGTAAAAAATAAGGCAATTTTTGACTTGCATGGCTTGTCTTCAATACTTTGGGAGTGAGGCTTAGGAAAATATAGCTTCTGGTAAACTACTGAGTTTGCCTTCTATTATTAAAAAGATTGTTAGTCCAGTTGAGATTGGCGAGGCAACGAAGTCACCGTCGGATTTCGATCAACTGAAATTTCGTATAGAATCACAGCTTTTGAGTGGGAAGATAGAATTTATATAATCCTCAACTTACTTGCAGCTTCTTTGGTTGTAGAGACGTAGGCAAAAACTTATGGACGACCTCACAAAATTGGATGACTTAGAGAAGAGGGCAAAGAAAGCTGGTGCATGGACTCCAGAGTTGGAGGCCCAAATAATGCAGAAAAAGAAGATGTGGGTCTCCTACCAAGCTTAACATCTTTTTTGCGTTTTGAGGCTATTGATAATATTTTTTTTCGAATGGGACTTTAACGAGAGCTTTTTGTTTCTTTTAGGCTCCAAAAGCATCTGAATGATTTAGACAAGGAAGCAAAGAGAAATAGAGATTTGGCTGATTGGTATAAGACAGTGGAGGAAATAAACACGCTTAAAAACTGGGCAGATGATCAGGCCGAACAGGAACGCAGTCATTTACGAAGAAATGCCAGCTTCAGGACGCCACAGGAACACTCAGCTCAACTAAAAAGTCACGAGGTTAGTCTGCGTAAACAGGAATCTTGACTCTCTCATAGCTGAGATGTGCAAATGCTTTCTATCTTTACCGGTTGAAATTTTATTAGCTTCGAAAATTTTGGTACATACAATGTGTATTTAAGTGCATCTGTTTTAAATATTTGCAATTGTCCGTATTAGCGACTTCGCGACGAGATGAAGCGCAAAGATCCGCGCGTTCGAGAGCTGTTAGACGTCAAACGGCGACCAATTCCAGCCTGTCTGGCAGATGATGCGATTGCCATGGAAGTTCGTCCAAATCTTCAACGCAGTTGGGCAAATCTTCAGTCCGCTATCGATGGTCGATCTAAGCAGCTGGATGATGCGATCTCAAACATGAACCTTCTTGGTGAAATGGCCGATCTGACTAAGGCTCTTAATATCAAAGCGGCTGATGTAGATAGACTGGTGAATGGGAAGTCGATTCAGAATGTCGACTTAGCGACAAAGAAGCTTCTTGTACGTTGACTATGCCTTAAACCAACAAACTAGGGTAGTCACACATTCCAATCATAATAACGTGTTTTGCAAAGTGAAACTGAATTATACCATCATAAGCCTAACTCCAGAGGATCAATTTAATTGAAGTATCAAAAGCTACCCAGTTTCACCCTAGAAGGCAATTTTTTTCACAACTCTTGCACTTTATTTACAGGAGGTTGAAAGATACACGAAAGAGACGGAGCCAAACATAGCGAAACTAGAAAATCAAGTAAGCAGGATACTGTCCACATCCAACATCGAACCCAGTTCGGCGAAACCATTAAAAAACGGTATTGTTGAGTTGAGGGGCTCGCTGGGAGACTTAAAGGATAAAGTTAATTCAGCGAAGTAAGCTTGCTTCCTTTTTTGGTGGTCACATGGCAATTGCAGATTCACAAAAATGATGATGACATTTTGGCTCGTAGGAGAAGTCTCTTCTTCCAAAAGCGAATTGCTGCGTTTGATGAGAAGGTGGACGATCAGCAGCAAGACATTACAAATGCTCTTGCATTGGTCAGTGCTACCGATATCGGTGACGATCCGGAGCAAATCGAGGTACGTTTTGATGCTCAGCCTCATGAAGGAAAATTTCTATTCGAAAGATGAATTAAACTACTTTGTAAAGCGGTGGTAATCTATACTTAATATTCTTGTGGCTAGAGCTGGTCACCTATGTTTTAAGTGGGGGATAAAAACCCTGCAAATTTCAATATTTAGCATGATCTTCATTCTTTTCCATTAGAAAATAAAAAATCGGTGGCAGACATTCCTTACCGACCTCCCCAAATTGGTAAACCGCGTGGACAGCTGTCTTCTAGAGGGTCGTAGGTTGTCGGACGACTTAGACACACTGATAAATCCCAAAATGGGACAAGTTGCACCGATGGTGACAGAGCCCAGCCCTACCGCCTTCGGTCTAACTATCAACCAGATGGCCACACAGCCGCAGTCGACTTACCCCTTCTGCAACGAGCAGTCAGTGCGTGCAGGTGCCGACCAGGTCCGCTCCCAGGTGGAATGTCTTGCTAGAGATAAGGGTCTGCTCCAAGACCAGGTCCGCCTTGTCCAAAGCCGGATCGATCGTACTGGAGATCTGTCACAGTACGCTTTTTTCGTATTCCAATTTGTCAAACCTTTTCGACTCTACCTAAAAACGACTTTTTTCATCGCTATAGCTTCAATCAAGCATGGGCAGATCTGATGGAGTTGATACGAAATCGAAATGCTCATTTGACCGCCTTGAGTGCGGTAACACCCAAGAGCACCTCGACACTGTCAGCGCAAGTAAAGAAGCACGAGATTTTAGAGACCGAACTTGTCTCTATTCAGCAACAGGTGATTTAGTCATTAGCAGGATTTGGACTTTCAAGCTGACTGTCATTCAAAAGCTTATTTCCAACCCATTAGCATCCTTACTCTACGCAATCACGCCGCTAAATTTTTGCTCTGCTTCCTAAGTCCATGATCGGAAATAACTGTCTTTCATACTGGTAGACTTTTAAGTCAAACAACCTAAAACTGTGTAATCCCAGAGCTGATGGCTCTTATAGGGAATCTCTACTATAGATATTTTGTCTATCATCAGCCTGAAACCGATAGCCGCCTTTGCTTTGGTAAAGGACATATGCGTTTTTTGGCCTCTTTGACCAGGAAAAAATGTTAAGGTAGTGATTTTATTGACCTATGCATGGCAGTGGCTTTCATTAAGAAAATTAATACCCTCTGATCGGTCATTTAATGGTTCACCCCAGGCCATGGGTGCCTTCTAGATTACTGATATTCTGATGAAATTTGTTGTTTTTTTTATCAAGGTTGACGATGTAACCCGTGAGGGACAGGAGCTGCTTTCTCTTTTACAAGAATCCAAACCTCATAGTGGACGACGAAATTCTAAGGCAGAAACCCTTATTTCGGACCGCAGTCAACGCCTTTTGGCTGCGTTGAAGGACCTCGAAGCCAAAATGGTCGAAAGACGCAAACAACTTAATCAGTGGAGTAGATATCTTCAAGTCTCCGAAAAGGTTTGCATTTATTTTTGCGCATATGCACGGAAATTGCTCCGAAAGCTGTTGACTGGAAGCAGAATCACCTCGGTTGGCATCTTTATTGATGTAAAGTCGAGCAAGTCGTCTATGAAAAGGCGATACTACTCAAATGTCTAGGCACAACAACTGAGCGTCACATTGCAATACAAAAAATTCTTGTAGTCGCCTACATTGGTTTATGCCCGCAAGTTAAGGATACTTTAAAGCCGTGCTTGAATGCATCCATTCATTGTAACAGTTGACTGCCAGCTTGATTAACGCTGTCTCGACTGCTCCATGCACGACATTTTTTACCCAACGTTTGATTATACAGTAGCATGCTTTATAGAGGCATAAAAAATTAGCTCATTTTATTGTAGAGGTGCCTTTTAACCGGGTAGTTTTGTCATTTACAAGCACCAAATCTTTGTTACTGCCTCTGGTAGGTGCGAGATGTCCTCTTCTGGTGCAATGAAGCAGAACAAGAGATCGTCACAATAGAACCGATAGCCAAAACAGCCGCAGAAGCCTTCGTTATGATGGATCAGAAGTTTTCTGCTGGAAAAGCTAATGGCAGCCCCAGGATTCCTGAATCAATCGACTGCAGTCAGGCGGAACTCCTGCAAGCAAACTACTTCCGTATGTCCGACGAGCTTCAGCAACGCTGGAAACCGATCGCGATGCAGCTTGTCGCTGAGGCAGAGTCTATGATAGATGAGAATCACTTTGCAGCCAGTGATGTGAGTATGCTTCCTCTACGTGAGCTCGTATAACTGCATGAATGGCGTCATATTCGTAGACATAAAATACCTTCTAGCTGAAAAACAAGGTGGATCAGATAGTGGTAGCGCAGCGATCAGTCGTGGATGGTCTGAAGAACTACAATAGGTGGATCCTGCAGCTCCTTGACCTACTTCTACTGAAGCGCGAAATTTCCAAATTTTCCAGCCAAACCGTGATCCAACGTGCCCGAATAGATGCGATAATGGAGGAATGCAGCAGAGTTCAAGCTGCTCCTAAATATGCTAGCTGTGATAAGCTTCATTCAAGTCTTGATGTGAGTTGATTCAAGCTCCACCTCAACTCGCCGTGGAGTCCTGCCATCTTTTTGTTCAAGTTTCGAAGCTATTTTTTCATTATTTAACTTTAACTACTTTAAGCATTATAAGTAGCAATTTATTTCTGGATAATCAGAAACCTAATTTTGTGCCAATCTCAATTTTAATGCACTTGGATTTCAAGCGAATCCCATTAACGCATCGTTACCCTTAATAAATAAATATTTTTCTATCCTTCCAACATGGTTTGGTACAACTTTTGTAGGTCAAGAACATGATACAGAAAACAGAAAACATAGTGAAGATTATGAAAGTGAACGATGATAAATTTGCCTCGCTGGTGTCCTCGGCAAACCTCATGATACAGAAGAAGCACTATGCTTCGGCACAAATTCATGAAGTGGTCAACAGAATGCAGGTAGCACGAGTTTCTGTCAGACAAGTAAGTTAACAAGCCTAGACGTCCATATCCATAGCAATGGTATTTATTAATGACCCACAAAAATCCACTCGCTTTATCCGATTAATAATGATTGACATAACAGGAAGTTCGCGATCACAGACCGAGAGTGGGGATCCGTTTTTGCTAAGAAATCCACTATCACAGACGCGGGGCCATATTGTATACGCTGTAATAATTCACAACATTTTTGGTGCTGTGCTACAGTAAAACTGCGTCTGCAGTCTTTAACGTCGTTTAATGTCCACAGATCTAGTTGAAGTATCACAAACTATTCAACACCTACGTCACTAACTTTGCCTACTCTCCTGATCGACGTCGCCGCTATTGTTTCACACAGGACCACTTGACAGTAACTCATCTTGTCAGTATGCCCAGAAAAGATTTAAAATGAAAGATATCGATTTAAACGAAATTTGCTCTTTGCACTTAATGTTGGTCTTTGAGGAACCGATAAGAGGGTTTCAAATGGCCTACACTCAGGGACCTGGAAAGTGGGATAGTTACAGGCACGATGGTTTATTGTTAAAGCTTCGCTCTATATTACTTGCAACTCTTAAAATTAGATCTGCGCTGATCAACTGGAAAGCCTCAATCATCGTCTTGAACAAGTTGTTTGGGAAGAAGATGCCAGTGATATTGAGTCCTGGCTTACAGAACGGGAAAGTGAGTTGAACATCATGATGACGCCGAAAGCCCTACAGCAGAGTCAGTCATATTCGAAGAGGAGCTCGTTTATTGAAGAGGTAGCTGCTGTAAGGACTCAGCTTGAAATACTGCAAAGACAGGATAAGTTTCAGGTATGTGTTTTAATCAATTAGGACAGATCTATTCAAAACTTCGTAGCAATTAAGCATATCAATGCTTCTTTTCCCAGACATCAATCTTGGGCAACAAGGACCACATTGATGAGATTCTGATGCGTGGAGCCAAACTGGTAGAAGCGGAGGCGAAAATTCCCACCAGAGAAGGTAGCACAATTAGCCAAAGTATCAGTAGTCGCTGCATAAATATCAAACAACGTTGGAAGAGTCTCAGAGATTTACTCGCGTCTTCATCTTCTGCATTGGAGGCGTCCCGAGATCTTTCACGCTACCAAAATGAGGTATGATCGGCTTTTTGAAATGGTTCTAAAGCTCGCATTTACGCTTAGGCGGATGCTTTGGAAGGTTGGATTCGTGAGAAGGATATCCTTCTGACTAAGGGCGATTTCGGATCTGACTACGATCATTGCATTTCTCTAAAGGACAAGATCAATGAACCTGCTGCCGGAAAAATCGTGAGTTTTACCCTCTTCTTCTTATAGTGATTGCTATACTTGGTGAGCTTTAGCATACCTGCTTTAATATGAAGGTGAACGATGCAACAATCCGCGAATTCCGATCGCTTTCCAACAAAATTTTGCAATCACTTCGCGAGTCCCCATCAGGAACTCATAGGTCTATGGTGGTTCTGAACAAGCAAACTTCCGACTATGTAGAACAACGTACTACTGACATTTGCGACCGCTGGAGTCGTGTCCAGGAAAGCCTTGGTAGATATGCCAAACTGCTGCAACAGGCTGCAACCATCCACGAGATTATAAGCAATATTGATGGTCTTCTCATTCAAATCACCAATCGCAAATTGAAGGTCAGAGAACAATTTAACTTTAATTTAGAATTGGATTTTTTGCTGTTCATTGCCATCAACTGATTTGAGTGAATTTGTCTTTTAGGCCTCAATAAGAGATGACTTGAAGAAAACGTTGACCGTCAATGAACTAGAGGCTCTTTTGCGAGAGATGCAGACAAACGAACGAGATGTTGCTGCTATTGAAACAGAGATGAAGAAAATTCAAGAGGAAGCAAAGAAAGCTGAAAAATCATTTGTCTCAAACGCTTCCCAGGAGCAGACAGCTGCTCTAATTCAACAGATAGACAGCAAGTCGGTAAGCCAAAAGCAGTTCTACACTCCTACGCTGCCTTTCTTGAAACTAACACTGTTTCGCCACAGGATAACTTGAGAGCCGTAATAATGGAAACAAAGGTACTTCAGAAGGAACGCCGTGAGTTGCTTGAATCAAAACTAGCTGCACAACGCATAATAGAGGTGAGTTAAAAGTGTTTTTTTGCTTACAAATATGAAACTGGCAGAAAATACTTGATAACTATCATATTTCTACGTAGTCCCATGTATATGAGGGTAAAATTCACTTAACGCGATATTCGCTAAACTATTCAGGCTTAGGATGAAGTATATCTTTCGTTTCTTATCATCAGTGTGCTAGTCGATGGACAAAAGGCCACAGGAATCCACTTCCGCAAATAAAGTGACCTGCGCATATCCCTTTTTGCAGGGCTGCCGTCAACTTGTCGATTGGTCGAATGGAATAGAAAAAGAGCTGAAACCTCACATAGTGGGAACAGCGGTGGTAGGACTGGTGGGCAAGTTGGCCATGCTAAAGGCTGGAAAGTCAGCCGTGACGGAGGGAGGCGGTGAGGAGAAAAGACGAGCGTTTATCGTACGTATGCGCCGACGTCTTACCGACTGCCAGTCAGAACTGCCATTGCGGCAGCAGCAGCTAACGAGACTACAGTCACAGGCGCAGCAGTTGAAGTCCGAAACAATGGAGAAAAGGACCATACCGGGCGAACTAAACCAAGCTGATGAAGCACTCAGGAAGGCTGCTGATATTCTTACCCGTTTGGAGATTCAAGTCAACATTGAGGAAAAACGACAGGTTTGCGGTTCATTTTGTAGTCGGTTGCTAATCGCTTACTGCGATCGTTTTATACTAGATATAGCCTCTCTACTAGTAAGGTTAGACTCAATTTTCTGAATACGTAATCTGTCACTTATCTTTTGCCCACTTACTTTTAAAACTCACGCCTAGGTGTTTTTAAGCATGTCAAGTCTCAATCACCCCTGTCGAAATACTAAATAGAATGTCGAGTCAAGGTTATGCTACCTAATGCAGCATCACTCTTCACTACAGGCTTTCGCAACTACTGGTAAACAGGAGGACCGTTGGCTAGAATCGGTGCAAAGCCAGGCTCAGCAAGCGGTTAAGAGTGCCTTTCGAGGTCTTGCAACAGATTCTGAAAACAGTAGCGACGAGGAGGTAGGCGATTCGGTTGTTTACAAATTCACGAGCCAATTCGTTCCTCTCTAGATGGACCAGCCCATGATTGTAGCGTCAACAAACGGTGTGCAGCAGTATGCTGCTCCTCCCTCTGAGATGTCACCGCAAGCCTGCATGGCGATGCTTGATTCCTTGGCTTTAAGCCTAGAAGACCGAAATACAATGAAAAACCAATTTAGCGAACTCCAGCAATGTTTTTCGGATTCAAAAGAAGCTAAGGAGGTAGGCCATGGTTTTATGCTCCACTAATAATGTAATAAATGCGATTTTTAGATATACACACCAGACAAGGTGGAGGAGGATAAACAGCTACTCGACAAGACCCAGGCTAAGGCTTTAACGACAAGTCAGATGATCGCAAAAATGCGTGAACAAGTAGAGATCCGTACGGAGTGTGACAACTGGTTCAACTCGGCCCACGAAAGTTTAAAGTGGATGAAAGAAAACCAATCGCTAGCCGCCGCTACCTATGATTGGCGTGTTACACTCAAGCGATTTAAGGAAAATGTTCCCAGTTCTGAGAAGGACCAAACGTGTGGGCCCAAAGGTTCGAGTGGTATGGCTAGGAAGATGGCTGCTAATCGGCGCTTCGTTGTCGATGTAAGTTAAAATCATGCACTTTAAACTAGTTTGTCCAGAATTGTATGCGTGGCATCATCAGCATATAGGCTTCGCTGAAAGCGTGGATAATTAAAACGGCCTTTTAATTAGGTTGATGGAATAACTACTTTGCGACAGTCTATTCTGCTACTTTTTTCTATTTTTCACACAGATTGATATCGGCCTAGAAATGGTTGGCCGATTGTGCGAACGAGGTGAGCAATTAGCCAGCCTGAATCCCAAGAGGGCGGGCAAAGTGAGTGAAGTGGTTAAGCAGTTGCGAGTGGCATCCACGCAACTTCGCAGTGCCTGCGCAGAGCGCACATTAAGACTGAACGAGGCCAACGAGTTGGTGAAGTGGGGCCAGCTTATGGACGAAGCGGTAGAGACAGCCAAACATACGGAGGCCCGGTTAATGTCCGATGACTACCACAGAGGCGAGAATGGACTGAAGAGGTTGCTCGAACAACATGAGGTGCGTTCTTAATAAGGCACCATTCTTGATTTGTCAAGGATAAATTTTGTTAGAATTCTTACATTTATTTTGCTAGGTAGGCAATGACTACTGTCACTGTAGCGCGAAAACAGTCTTAGAGGAAATGGCAACATTATTGGGAGAGCCTTCTTTTACTGATAATTTTATCAATTCCCTCATGGAAGCGAATGAATTTGTATCCACTGACAGACAGATCTATCTTCTTTCCAATTCATTATTTAACAAAGCTGGCAAAAATAATCAGCTCTATAGGAGTTTGAATCTCATATGGGATCAAGAAATATTGGCTAAGTCAAAACTACTGGAGTTCAACTGATTTTCGCGTCAATATATTTAACTGTGTGATGACTTCTCATAGGTACTAGCTCGCGACATTCGGGAGACTCAGAGGTCTCGAGCAGAGAGCCTCTTGAATACGGCCACCGAGGCAGAGAAGAAAGGACACTTTGCGGGTGCGAAGATGGTTACCGAGGCAAAGGATTTGATGAACACTGTAAAGGTGGCACTGCCGCAGCTGGCTCAGGATCGTCTTGATGCCATACAACTTATGATCATCTGGCGTCGGCTAGAAAAGGATCTGCGGGTGGAAAATGACTGGCTCAAGGAGCAGCTCAACAGCCCCCTTCTTGACACTCATTCATCTGCCGTGAGTAGTCTGCCAATTTTTAAACATTTTATCCATTAAATTTAATCAGCAATAATTTACGGCTGCACAACAAAATCCTGCCCGCCCTACCATCCTACTTAAGCGATTTAATTTGACATTTGTGGATAGTGAGTTTGACGTCTTGGTAAATATTTTTCACTTAACTATCAACGCATCTACTACCTGTGTTTAATGGCTTTACTAAGTCATGCACCGTCAGTCTTTCTTCTTAGAATAATCTGGAAAATTGCAATGAATTTTGTTGAGCACTGCGTGGTACCCGATATGCGGTAAATGGATCGAATCTTTTTGGAAACTGGAGTATTCCAGACTTGATCAGGGCCATTTGACTTACTTTATCGACGAGACTCAGGTCTACTGAAGTGCCACGAATCTACCATCACACCTGTTTTTTATTTGCTAACTTGGAGTCCTTTTCTTGGGTCATTGTCATCAATTTCGCATCACGAAGGAAATGTTTCCTTGGTGTATGATTTAATAATGCATTTTCATTAAGTATCACCATCTGTCATGTTCACGAAACATTAATTATATGTTATTTTTTATCCTTACAAGAAGAGCACAACCCTATCACTCTGGCTCTCCCCTGCCAGGTCCGAAGGACTGACGTAGTACTAAATCATGTGCCCACTTACTTTAACGCCGTTGACTTTGTGGTCCTCTTGATCGCTATCTTACTCCGACTATCACAGTGCATCCACACATTAGCCAGAAAAGTTGATGCATAAATTTTTATAGAGGTAAAAAGACTTAATTTAGTGTCGGCTAAGCATTTCGTCAAGTATACCACGCCAGTAGGTTAGTCTCCATTCGTGATATGCAGTGAGGAAGGAAAGTAACTTGCTTTGTACTGTTTCCTAACGGTTTGGATGCCAAGCATGAAGGTAAAACCATCAAACGGAGGACAGAACTTATGATCATAAAAATAGCATTCTACATCTTTTCTGCTCCTTCGTCTCACGTTTATCTAGCTACAAGAGACGTGCAAGAGGTGCCTACAAACCTTGGCACAAGTACTGTGGAAAGGTCTGACCATGAAATCGAAGTGCAGTTTGCAGAGACCGAAGAGCTCATGTAGTCGTGCATACGATTTGAGGAAATATATAATGACTGCGTCAGTATTTTTTAAAAAAATAGTCATAAATAGCTGCAACAAGTATCTTCACCCGAAATCCGTTTCCTTTATTTTGATTCTCAATTAAAGCAATGACTTGACGTTAAAGTTAAGAAATACACGGCAGATAGAATTAGCATTTTTGTACTTGCGAAACCGCTCAGAGAGAGTGGTCTTAGCTTCTAGTGAGGTAGTAGTAGTCGAAGATTCGAGTGACTACGGGTTCAGATCTGTTGACAGCCTTTTTAAATAAACTATTTTCTTGAATTTGTATGAAGATGCAAAACCTGGATCAAAACATAGTGACACGACAACTGAAATCGCTCTCGGAGTTAGCTTCCTGTCTGGCAGCCCAGAGTCCCAAAATTGACGACCTTGTAGAGAAAGTAAATAAGCTGACTAACGACGATTCTCGAAGAGTTAAATCTCTTCTGAGTGACCTCGGGACTCTTCAGGAGGCCTCTCGTTCGGCCAATCAACTCATGAACCAGAAATCCAAATTGGAGTCACTGGTCGGTATTGCAGGTGGATATCTAATCACCGAGCATATGTATCTTCAGGTATGGACGCGTTCGTGCATTGCAAACATTCCTTGTATGGAGTAGTTTACTCCGTTTCCTTTCCATCATAGCATATCCACGACATTCAAGAGGCACAGGAGTGGATAAAGGACCACCTTTATCCAGTTTCTAAGCTTGCACCGATGACAGATTCCAGTGGCACTAAAGCTGCCTTCCAGAATGTCTCGCGTCTACGTGGCGATGTTTCGGCCTTTAAACGAAGCACAATTGGCCAGCTCTCGGCGCGACTACAGCAGCGTTCTTTCACAGATGACGCAAACGTCGCCAATTCTGTGCCACCTGAAGAAAGGACTCAGGCTATCGTAAGCGACGATCTGCGCAAACTTGTTGAGAAACACAAAGGCAACACTGAGAATCTGAGCCAAAAGGACATGCAAACAAACCTGAATAGGGAAATGGTTGGTTTTGGCTCTTGTTGGTTACTTAGGTTTCCCATTAATTCCATTGTTTTTTGTGATTTTGTAGGATATGTTTATTTCTATCACTTCGATCAATCTATTGGGTATTTACTGGTAGTTGGTATCAAAAGCGAAGTTCAAAGCAAAGTAAAGACATTGGCTGGGCATTTTAAGCCATCAATAGCAAAGATTTTGTCTTGATGCTTCCAGGAAGCTTTAGTGATCCTGTGCACAAGAATATAATTCTCGGTGAAGTTAGGCACAACTGAGGAAACGAATTTCATTTGCCATTTTAGGCTGCTCTCCTAACCAATTTTGACGTCATGTCTTCGTACTTGGAGCTAGTTGAACTCCGTCTCAAACTGAGGATAGAAGTAGATGCGTACAACACGCAGGGTGATGAATTCAACAAATTTTTATCCAGTCTTGGTGCTGAAATAGAGAGTAGAGACTACGGTGGAGATCTGGATGAATGTGAAACTCTGCTGGCCAAATTCACTGAGCGGGTGGAGGTAAGGACAGCCTTGATTGTAGATGCTACTCGTTCCACTAGCAAGTAGCGACTTTTTTACAACCACTTTTCTTCACCCAGAGTACTTCAAATTCGGGCACCTCTCAGCTGGCAAACTTGACAAATCGCGCCAAACAGCTCACAGAAACCGCTGACGACCTAATGGGCAAGGTTGATATGGAAGAGCAAAGAGCAAAGAAGTCGAAGATGCAGGAGTCAGAAGGATGGATTTCTTTGCCACAGGAACTTTCTAATTTACGGAGTGGTGTTCAAATGGACATGAAAACTGTGCAGGAGAGACAGGTTGAACTAACACAAAAGTGGGCCTCTGTGCGGACAGGCATGAAAAGAAGGAAGGAGGTAGGTTAAGCCAGTGTTCTTTTTCCCTTTTCGGTTAGGGAAGGATTTAGCTATGGGACTTTTGTAGAACCTTCAATCTGCAATGCGAATACATGTTTACTTGTCTGATGTGGACGATTTACTCGAGTGGATTGCAGACAAGTCTCCCGGAACTCGTGACGTGCAGGGGAGCGCCGGACTCCTCGGTCGTATATCCAGCCTAAAAGCCTCACGACCTGAAGCAAAAACACAGACCTCAACTGGTCTTGAACAGGCTCTCAATGAGCAAGAGAAACTGCGAAGGGAAGTTAACGCTATGAAGAAACAGATAGAGAAACAGGAGCAGTAAGTTTAATGTGCTCCCTTGCATCATACTTTATGCTTTTTGGCTGAATAATAATAAGTTTGTATGAACTTAGATGCATGTTCCCAAAGTGTATGTTTATCTATTTAAAAGTTCACGATTAACAGGGACTTTGGCTGCATTGATGGTAAAAATCTTTGATGCAGTATTTTTTTAAGCGATTTTCCACATTTCGATATGAATGTCGTTTGGATCATTAATCCTTAATTTATTTTGCCTTAATTTTCTGTTGGAATTTTGAAAGCCGTTGTTGGCGTGGCACTGTAAGCGAGTACATTTCTGAAGAGCTGCAGGTGTCGATTTATCGGCCATTTAGAAGTAAGAGAAACTTGGCCGTTTTTCAGGATCGGCGTCTCGATATTGCTGATTTTTCTTCTCTGGACGGTACTCTAACTATGCATTGTCCATTCTCCACTTGAACAGTAGCGTACACGACTAAATGATGCCAATTACCTAAGTCTGAAAATTTGTCTCTTTTGAGCTGTGCCACCGGAATTCTCGCCTTAGCCGAAAGCATGCCACTTTGTTTACTTATGTTTCCTTTTTAGTTTGGCTAAAATCCGAAAACCCATTATCATTAATTTTATTGTTACTAGTTTTTGGCCCCCTATTCACGCCGATTTTCAATGTTGCGATAGCAGGATTTAAATGTAATGGTAAAGGCCAGGCAATGAAATTTGGGGCAGTTGCAAAAAAGTCTGATGCTTGTTCGTCCGTTAAAAATGATCGCCACATAAAGGGCTTTCGAAGGCTGCTAGCTAACTTTGATGTGCACTTTTACAAAAAACATTTCCCCTAAAACAAGTAGATTAGCCGCCTTCGTTTCGGCCTTATAATAATTTCGCAGCAGCCGGTTCTTTTTTTACATGTTATCATGTGGGTACCTGATGCCATTGCCAAGAAATGAAAGTGTCACATTCCCTTTTCCATCCAAAGGCCTTATCTTGGGTACTTTTTGCAGCATATGGCAGGAGTTATTGCGTTTTTATGTAAAAATGTGAAAACTCTTTCCAACTGCCTGACCAATCCTATCTGTTATTGAGGAAGGCGCTTTCTCGAGTCCCATCGCATAGAGCAAATGGATCGCAGACATGACTGGTTTGCCTTCAGCAAGAGTTTTTGCGGTGAAATTCATCAGACTCAGAAGAAGCATAGTCTTCCGGGAATGAAACGAAGTCTTAAAGATCTTAGGTGAATGATAGATCCACAGGCGTTGCGTGGGGTACATGGAGTACACTAAAGGAAACGATAGTTTGACAATGCTATAAAATACATATAAACCAGAAGGTTTTACAAGTTCCTTTACGATGAATGAAGCCATTGAAACGAATCACGCAGAAACCAAAAAGACTTTTTTGCTTGCCTGAGTAAACTATGAATTATTCGTGTATATACAATTGAACTTAGATGCAAAAGACCTATTAGACAGTCAGGCATTCTTTTGCATTAATTGTAAAGGAGTCACATCGGAGTCTTTGTAGGCGCAAGTTTGCTAAATGAAGGTGGCCTAAAATTAGATGAATTTGAGAAATCAAAGGCCATATCTATTGCCTTTCAGCCAGGGGTATGCATATTCTCTTAGGAATCTAGATTAATGATGTGTTGGGTACTTCGCCATTGTCAACTTCATTTGCGAAACTTCAAATGATTTTTCTGCCCCAAGAGAGTGCAATCGCCTCAAACGGGAGTGTCCAGACCGCGCACCAGAGGTTGAAAAACAATGGAAGCGTCTTGAGACTGCTTGGGACTCGCTACAGAAAGCGGTGGGTGGGGAGCGACAGCGACTCTCGGAGGCCCAGCAAGTAACCCAGTGGCAGGCACGATGCGACCATCTCTACAGTTGGGCTGAAGAACAGCGTCTTGCAATTTTGGCTATCCGAGAGATGCCCATTGACCTCAGTGAGGCTCAAAACCTCCTCGATACTCACCGGCAGATCCGCTCACAAATCACCAAGCGCACACCAGAGAAGGAGGAAGTTATCAGGTGGCAAATACTGCTTTACCAGTCTTTTTTAAGAGTCGTTGAAGTCAATCAGGATTTATGGATCATTGCAAGGAAGATACGCACTTTAAGCAGTATTAACCGCCTCTGTTTCACCTCACGTTCATTTATCGTTAGCTTAGGTGTGAGAGTTTGAGTAGTACCACACCACCATGTTCAAGCTTTGTTAAAAGGAATGATGAGGTCCCCAAGTTTCTGCTTTTAACTCAGTGCAGCATTCAAGTCTTCTGTGGTGGTCGAGAGCAAAAAGCTGTCATGGTATTCAGCATCCATATTGGTAAACGATTGTGCTGTATTCAGCATTTTCATAGAGATGTTCGGCTCCTGTACAATTTCACTACCCGAGTTGTGCACTGATCAACCGCCCAAGTCTAGGAAATTCGCACATTTAACCATTTTAGAACTATGAACTGGGGACGGAGCCACTTGAAATCACCACTGGTGTACAGGCGAATGACCACCTTTGAAATATCGGCACCATTCGCGAGTCTGAGCAATACTACTGAGGGTATCATTACATTATAAACGAAAGTTGAAGCCTTCCATTTTGGTTCATACCCGCCAATTAAGGCCTTGCATCAACTCTTTGTGGCAGCCGCATTCCACTCGCGATTTGTAGCATCTAGTTCCTCCACATACTGTAAGCGAGCCCGCTATAAACAAGAAGAAGAGGGTCTACCACTCCATTACGGTAGCACGCCTGCTTTATCCGTGCGTATAAAGTCAGAAGCTTCTCTCTCTAATATTTTTATTTGAAATGCCCTATTAAACGAATTGCGGTTAAAGGTAGGCTCGATTGTTTGTCTTAACCACTTAGACAATCCAATTTATGGCCCATTCGTGGGCTCTGCTTAACAGATTGGCTCCTTAAATGTTCCTGCTTTTTGGTCATTTTAGTTATTGTCTAGGCTTAAAACCTACCAAAAAATAATCGGATACCATTTGATGCCTTTTGACACATTCTAAAACATTTTGGTCACAAATATAAGGAACGCATGGTTCGTAAGCTAATTAAAAATTCAGTTTCTTGTGATTTGGAGTTTGTTCAAGCGAATCATTAAACACGCTTCCAGGTAACAAAACAATTGGTAACTTCCTCTCACCCTTTGGATTCCTGATAGTCAAGTGGCTCGGTGGTCGAACCAACTTTTACAACTTCCATGAGGGAGAGGAAGCTAATCCGTAGTGAAGTTTACTGCTAGACGGCCCTTGATCGTATTGGTCTACTTTTGAATGCAATAACATGGGCAAGGTGTCCCGTCTCTTCATTAGAAAAAGGGATTGGGGAGTGGCAGTATTATTGTCGCTAATACTAATACCAATTAGCAGTGCTCAGTGCATATTTGTCTTTGCTTTATGTGATTCATTATTCCCAACTGTTAAAACAGCTATCCCAGGGACCAATTTATGTGGCTCTTTGATGCTCTGCCCTTAAACAGCATTTGTAATTAGCTGTACATGGGCAAGAGAGGAATCCATTCGACGGAAGTAGTTCCCTTTTTGATTAATGGAACGTCACCAAGGATGAAACTGCTTTAATTTTCTCCAATTGGGCTGCCTTATAGGAGACATTTTATTTCCACGCTTGCGTCACGCATATCGTCTTCATTGTGCTTCGTAGACTGGAAATCTGGCGCCAGGTAAACGCCCTTGCAAGGTTGACGCGTGAAGTGCGGAGGCTTTCCCAGCCTTCAGAAGCTGTATGTGAAAGGCGAATTTATTGCTTCTTAATGCAACAGACGAACACAAGTGGTACATGTCAATAGAGGGAAATGAAGACCAATTTTCGATCTTAAAACTTTCACAAAAACAGGGCTGGAGAAGAGAAGCTCATGCTCAATACCAAAACAATTTCTCCTAATGTTAGCTAAAGCAAAAGAAATGTCCCTGCCTATACGGCAGTTTGGAAAACTTTTTAGTTTCGTCCAACCACAATCAGCACAAATACCTGAAGCAAGTACAAAAGTAGTCCTATCAGTGTGTCTTCATGTGTTTGTTCGAGTTGACCACCCATATTTACATAATCCCTGATGAACTAGTGCAAATTATTTCCTGTTTGACTTCCGTATTTATCTTTAGATCGGGACAGGATCTGTCCAATTCCATTCCTTCCTCAAAGATAGTTATTCAAAAGTCGACAGAGAAACTGGAATTGGCGTGGTCGCAAATGCAGTCCTTGTGGAGTTTAAGAAATGGCCTCTACGAAAAGAACCTGGATCTGAGGGTATTTTGTTTTTCCTTTCGGTTTTAAATACATTCTACAAAATGAGCACACAAATTTTGCAGTGACCCTGTTACTGCTCAAGCTGTCTTAAGGGCCAGATCAGTCTCCTACGCATGGAACCCTTTTACTTGCAAGGCTATTTAAATGCTTCGGAGGTGAGCTTGAGAATAATCGAATTTGCAAGTTACAGTATGGATACATATTGTCCAGTAACAGAGTACTTCTTCAGTAGAATACCCGAATTTCCTTGACGTAGTGAAAGAAAAGGTAATGGAATGCATGATCTTCGTGATGTAATTGATATAGTGGAATGCTTAAACCAATCTCTTGTTTGCCTACTACTAATCTGTGACTCGTGAACATCCCACTCTTCTAGACCCATTTTAAATCCCCTGTCCCATTCCTTGTCCTCAGATTGCGCGAATATTCGGTGAAGGCGAGAAGTCGCTGAGCCACGCACATTTAGTCAAAACAAACTAGTCAAATGGAAAGCTGTTTATAAAAACAGTAACTAGAATGTTGCGTTAATTACGTATATGAGGTAAGATAAGGATATAATGTGCTTTCTAATGGAAGGTTGCGCTGTTCAGTTAGATCGCGTGGAAACCAAAAGATGATGTTATATTTGTATTACCTTTGTCTTTGTTTCCCTACCTGAGTTTTGGGAACCGTTAAAAAAAAGTCTTTACGTTTTTAAAAGAAGGAAACGTTTTAATAAAAAGGGTGATTAGACTGTACAGATTATGAAATGTTCCATAAATGGACCCTGATTTGCCATCTTAAAGATGCAGCGATAGGACTTTTTAGTATGAATTGGGGGTAGTTGAAGTAATTGCCTTCAAAACACTCACTGCTGTGGCTTAAATTTACGCCCAGCCAAGGCATAACAAGAAGTGGCTATGCTGGGACCTGGTAAATGGCCAACATTGATAACTTTTAACACTAAATTCAAATCGCTGGCGCATAGTCTCTATCCCTGCCCCTAAACATCTTCTCCCACTTTCTCATATTGCTATTCCTCACTAAAAAATAGTCAAAACTTTTTCACTGTCAAAACATTACTTAAGATATTATCTTATCTATGTCTGTGGGAGTTTTGACAGGCTAAGTTGACTTGTTAATTTAAGAAATGGCGTAATATTAATTCAGCTGGAGCTTAATTAGATAACTTTTCAAAAGAAATGAACAAAATTTTTGAACAGGATGAATTTTTGATTGAATTTAAAAGTTGAAAATTAGTATAGTAAGACACTAACGCCCTGTTCAAAAAGTCCGTCATGAAAATGAGTAACATACATTGTAGCGCCCCGCGGGAGTAGGTGGCAGTTGAAGCCAGTGGATAAAACTGTGTACACTGAAGGTTCTGCGTAGATAAATTTGCATTCAAATCAATATTGTATTATGGAAGTATTGTCCAGTCACTCATTAACATACACATTCTTCCTATTTCCAGAAACTCTATGAGGAGATGGCGGAACTGGACGCTTGGTTGGACGATCAGGAGCAACGACTGGACCGAACAGCGAAGGTCATAACAGGGGACACCTCAGTTGAAAATGTTGATCAGGCAATCGCCAATCATGCAGATATCGAGAAGGCGGTTGAGGATGCTAAGCAGCGCTTTGATGCGATTAAACGGCAGACTCTAGTGGAGACACTTAAGTTCGAGTTCCTTAAATTCATGACGAAACGGAATGAGGGCAGCAACGTTGGTGATCAACCCTTCTCCAATGCACGTATTGCAGAAATCCAGCGACGTGAGACATCCAAGCTCAACCGGAATCGGTGAGATCTATGTGATCACTATTTATAGTAAAAAGACGATCTCACTACCCATTTAGCAGTAGGTTCGGGGATTTTCATCCATTTACAGCCAAAGAAAGGCACGCTTGGGACGCAACACGTCATGTGGATTTGGAGCTAACTGTAAATAAGTGTTGGAAAACCATCAGCACACATGGTTCATGGTGCAGCTATAGATTCTGTAGCTAAATATTCAGTTAGGAAAGGCATTAATGCATCATGGTCGTTGGTTTAGTGCCTCAAGCATAATTAGTGTCAGTCTACCACGTTGTTTCTGTCACGTGCCTGATGGCTCATGGGGCGCGTATTAGCCAATGCCTTCAGACCCCAACCGCATGAGTTGCAACTTCATTTAGTGTGCAAGTGAAATGAGTGAGTTTAAGGCCACCAGTCATAGACATCCGAAATCAAATCTCTTAGCATTTATTGCCGATACATGGAAGAAGTTATGGCTTTAGTGCATTCGAATCGAGACACCAAAACATCTTATATTTGGAAAATGGGCGATTGAATAGCAACTGTTGGAAGTCATTCTGTGGTGTATTTTCTTCTATGAGATGCGGATATTTTTCCCGTGTTTTGCATTTCGCTTAATCATCTACAGAAGATATTAACTTTGCCTGTTTCATTCGCTTAATTTCTTAGCACACTGGAATGGGAAACTAATTAGCTAGCATAGTTCACGCACTCAAAGACGAGAGGTAAAGCCAAAGCCCTGACTTGCACCAAGTCGAAATGTTTGAAACGGATGCCTCTGAGCCACCTGTACAAGATATAGCTTAAATTCCGTGGTTCTAGATCGAAACGCGTGACACCTACAATGAATCCAGTTGAGCAAGCAAATCAGGAGAATCTTCAAGTCATCTTCGGTAATCTTGCTCCAATAGAAGCAAATGTCGAGCAAAATGTACAATACGCAGCACCTCCAAAACTAATGAATTCCACAGGCTCCGGTCAAAATGACTCCTTTGGCATGACGAATGCACAATTTGTGCGCAGAGACAGTGACTCGAGTGACATCGACAGCCTACCTGCCTCACGAGTGGTGGATATGAAACCAACAGCGCCTTCAAGGGAACAGCGCAGCCCTCTCCTCCGCTCGCCCAGTCAGAAGAGCAGTTCCAAGCTCATAAATTTATTCAGGCAGGATACAAATGAATCTTTAGCTTCCTCTACTTCCACTGTCATACCTACCACTACTAGCCCAGAACCGCGGGTTGAGACTCCACATCGCTGGGGCTCGAAAATCTTCTCAAAGAGAAGGGGGAATGAAACTCCGCCTTCTCCAGCTCTTTTAACCACCAGGGCATCCAAAATTGAGCAAGAGATCTCCTCGTCACCCCCAGTTTCACCTGTCCCAATCAGAGTCGTGTCCAAACCACCGCCGTTGGTACTTAGCCCAAAGAGTCCGGTTCAGTCTGGCTATAACATCCACTCCACAGCTAACGTAAGTTGGCTATCATCATTGGAATATCAAGACCTTCACTAACTCCAAATCTCGCGTCGGTAACAATAATGCCTTCACTTAAAATTTTTGAAGGATTTGCCCTAGATTTCTAAACAAAATTGAAACGTCGGAATTGAATACTAAATTAAATAACAAATATTTCTGTTTAAATGCCGAATAAATGATTGATTATGAACACGGCTTAAACTCACTTTCATAATTCATCATCTAACCCTGCGTAAAAAGTGCCAAACAGCAGATAAATGTGCAAGCTGAAACGGTGAGGGGACGCCAGTGACCCCAACTTTAGATACCGGGGAGCAAAGCGCCACTAAAGATAATCTAAGCGAGTGCTTCGGTTTCCCCATAAACGTTTCTACGAGTCAATGATATGCTTGACTTAATTTTTTTATAAAAAGCCGATGATTTTAAACTGCATGCAACAGACTCCAAAAGTCTTAATTGGATATCTTGCTAGATGAATAGAACCTCATTGAATTTCATCCTTCCTTGGCTAATGTGCAGTGCTTGTGCCCGTATTGAGACATTTCGGTTTTTTACCTCATTGACTGTGCAGCTCTTCAAAAACTTCTCTGAAGACGAAAGATATTCGAATGCTCGAATAAAATATGCGTTCCCCACGCACAGGGAAAGTTGTGGGTCACTATCATGATCCGAGTTTTGTGTCTTCCAGTGGGGATATAATTGTGGAACCTCAAAGTGGTCCGCCACTAAAACCGAGAGTTAAAATTCCGATTTCAAGTTCAGAAGCTGAGTTCAAAATGAAACATCATTGGGCACCGTTAAGTATCTTTAAGTTTTTTACTGACTAGGAAGGATCAGTTTATCATGACTTTGATTGGCAAACATGACCTCTCTATCTAAGGTGCCCCTTATGGGCCTTTTCTTGAAATGGCACTGTTGAATATCAGCCAGACGGTTATTTTCGATGAGATAATTTTAGGAATTTTAACTAATCAAAATTTGCAACTTTCAGAGGTGAAATTTGTGGTAGCAGACACCTCGTCAATTGAATGTCAACAACATTATGCTCCTCAGCTTAGAATAATTTAGTCCGGATTTAATTTTCCGGCATAAAAAAGAGCCTCAATCAAGTGTTTAAATTCACATTGGAATCAAATGCTCATTTCCTTTTCCTCAAAATTGACGTGCATCATTTTCCAAAAAAAGCCACTTTATGTTCCTAAATTTTCCTTGGAATCAAGAGATTGGGGCTACGCCCTCCGCCCCTCGTTTGTTTTGAAGCATTTTAGAGGTTTTTCATAAACGTAATATAAAAGCATTTACTACTTAACTAAAGATGCTGATTTGCACTCCTTTCGAGCAATTAACGTGACCTGACATTCGAGGTTGGTCATTGCGTTAATGCATTGCCATCTAACCTAACAGATTGATTCTTAGCCAAGATCTGTTTGGGAGTGAAGTTTAACGATATTCAATCCGCAAATCAAAGGCACGTTTTGTGTGTATTCAATCACCTTGCATATCCTTTAACGGAGAGCGGTAGAAAGACCACCATTGGAGTATCAACACATGAAAGACTTTGATGGCTCAATCTCGCTTTTTTTTGGCAGGTGATCACTATAAATTAAAACACTTTTAACTTTCAGTACCAACTTCTTTAACGATTTCGTTCTACCTATATCCGTTCCGTTCACTCTACAAGTCACAAGTCACGAATCACTCTGTTTACACTTTTTCACATCCAAGGTCCTCGCCCCTTCGAGATTTGGGTGGCAAAAGCGAAATATGTTTAGTGTGACTTTTCACGATGTTCTTATCCCCCACCCTCCCTTATTTTAAGACCTTCCTGATGCCAGCTGTGTGTTGAGGCAGATTGATGCTCCACTGAAACGCCACACTCGGCAAACCATTAAACGAGCTACATGACTGAAAGGCACTGAACCGCCACCTCTTGTGCTTACAGTGCAAGCCATCCTAACTACTATTATATTTCACTTGTTGGTGTAATAATTTTAGTACGTGAGAAAACACGCAGCTGTGATTTTCTTACGGTTTATGCTTTCGAAGGAGGGTGAGGAGTGAGGCTAAAATTATCACACAAGCTGCAGCTATTGTCATATGGCCAGATAACTGGCTCTATTAGCTTGAACGAGACCGTGATAAATGCCTCTGTCAGGGGTGTAGCGGAATTCGCGGAAATAGTTCATGGGGAGAACTGCGTTGTAACGAGTTTCGTTAAGAGACTAGATTCGTGGTTTATCCAATGGATGCTATAAAACTCCTGTAGCTTCAGTCAGTCAACTGGAAAGGACTTTTAGTCTTCTCGGTATTATGGTAAAGTCCACTTGCCATTTGACATCTGCTGCATTGGTAATTTTAGGTGGTTTCTGATATTTACCCGTCTTCCATTTTCTTTTCAGGCACTTTTGCTGTAAAGCCGGGTAATTATAAAGTGACCCACCTTAATGTCCATTTCTCCTGACCACATTTCCGAAATTTGGCTGAGTTGCTGAATAATGTATCTACCGTTTAAAAGGCATTGCAACAGAACACTTACGCGACTCTAAATACATTCAAAACGTTCTCAGATTAGTGGTTTTTTGTTTTCTATTTGTCTTGCAGACTTTGAAGACAAAACAAGATGAATCTGTCAGATAATAGCTTTATGCTTGTAACATGTTGTGACAGGTAGCGTTTGAGTTAATAGCTAGTCGTTCATGTGGTGAACCAAAGTTTGCATATTCAAGCTCTGGCAAAGGTTTTTCGACTTGCATGGGTGCCTCGGGATTTCATATTTTTAACTGCTCACTTATTGCGTTCAACACTTGCAGTGGGTTTAACAGAGACTAGAAAATATGACGCGATACTAATTCTATTCTAATAAAATAGCTTAAGCAATCCAATTTTGTCCACATAGAAAGGCTCCAGAAACTGACTTCTTTTCCTTACTCTAAACTTTTGACACATGTAAGGCTAGATTCGACTGCCATCAATTTCTCAGTTGGGAATTTCTGGATGTGAAATTAATAAATTGTCCAGCATACTCGCCTGTTGGACGGGCCTTCCTAACTTGTATTGCCGTTCGAGCACACCGTTTGCGTTCTCTTTCAGGCACGCGAACGACCGCCTGATCTACCTCCGAGGTCATCTAACAGTGTAGCATCTCGCGGAAGGGACGTCTGGTCTCCCGGTGATCTTTCTTCTACTCCGGTGAACGAGGTGAAGTTCAATATCGCCTCAAACAACTCCACAGTCAACTCCAGAAATAAACCGCTTCCTGCGTCCTTCAGACACCACGAGGACTCTCCGAAGACCAATTTGACGGGATCCCTAGCGCGGAAAATTGTTGTTGCACCTAGATCTTACCGCGGTATCACTAAAAAGTGGCTACCTATTGGACAAACAGCCGGCTATAATTGGGCTGTTCTGGAGGGCACTCGGCTGAGCTTTTATGAGAATGAAGGAGGTAAGATTTCCGCGTTGCGTTTCATAGTCTGACATTAGGCAGCTCTAAAATCCACCAAATATACTCTTAAAAGGCGGAGATAATATCATTAAGTATCCTGTGTTAAAGTGCATGGCAGACGATAAGATATTATTGGCTCTCACTTTTTCTTCATGAACTACAGCAAATGATTTTAGCTCGTCAGGATAACACAGGGATAATTGTTTTTACAGCAGACTTTGTTCAAGCTCAGTACTCAAATTCATCACTTGCTGTGCCTATTTTAATTTTCTGAATGCAGCACAAATGAGGTCAGATGAAATATTCTTTTAACAACTTAGTGTCTGATTGCCAGTCTATTTTTAAACCAATGAAAATAAAAATTCAACAAAAGGCAACCATCCTCCCCATGTTGGAAAAGTTTGCAAAGAAATCGTCTTGAAATTTGGTTTGGGCATGTCACAATCGAGGGAAGACTACCTCTTGGGTAAAAAAACCTTACTAATGGTCACTCAAGAGGTTCACCTGTTTAAGGAGGGTTTTGAGATTCTAGAATCCCATCAGTAATGCCTTCATCTTTTGCCACTCTTGAGGAGTAAAAGAAGCACATAGTCGATATTTAGATAACTTTCAAGTAGGGAGTGGGTTTCTTTAAATGTCTGTTTTGCTCTCCAGCCCCCACAATTGGAACTGCCCCACTGGCTGTCTTCTATATACAGAATGCTATGGTTTCACACTGTCTACCCAAGACAAGCAAGTCCTACGTCCACGTCATGCAGATGAAACTGGAAGACGGCATGGAGATCCTTCTGGCTGCAAACACATTGGACAACTACAATCGGTGGTATGATCAGCTCAGGTCTGCATCCTGTAAGTCCTGAGAATTGCTTCCACCGCTACATCGCCGAATGTGATCAACAAGGGAGAGCTACCTTGAGGCCCCACCTCCTATTATTATGAGCCCAGGCATCTAAAGGGTGTGCATGCAAAACGAGAGATGCAAGATTCGGTATAACTCTTAGATTTTCTATAAACACAAAACTCAAGATGCAAATGGCTAAGGAGCGCACACCATGTAATTGTGGCGTCGAATTAAGTCGGAAAAGTTGCGTCGTCATGTCGATGACACCAAGAGCAAAAACTATAGTTGACCTTTAAATGCGTTTTCCCGTTTTAAATACCAAGAAGGGATTATTACTTTTGAGGCATTTCCTCTTGGTGTGTTTGATAGCCTTAGGAAAGCCTAGGCATGATAGTATCATCAGTTTGTCTTCTAAGCCTTTCGGGTGTGAATGTTGTTGCTTTACATACGATAACCCGGAAATCGAATTCGGAATACATCTCCTCGTTTTTCATCCACCTAATAATCCTGTTATTTCTTTCTCTGATTTGATTATTTGTCCCTGTCTTGGCATAGCTAACTTCATTATCTTAGAGTAACAACGAAGCCTCCCACCAACTTTTTTTCACCCAAGCACTTTGGAAACGTCACAAATAAGCTTGTTTGTCATTCCTACTGTTTAGTTCTTTTTATTTTAGCGTTAGGCTATCAATACAGTACTCTATCGAGGAATTCCAGCAATCTGAGTCAATCTCCTGCTCCTTCTCGTGATAACGGTAAATGCTCTGCTTGATTTTTGCCGCAAAACGCTCAACCCGCCTTCGCCGAGTGGCAGTGCAGATAGCTCCCTGGCGGTTGTAGTCTTCCACCTAGGAGCACAATGCGATCAGAAATAGCGCGGCATTAGAGTTGACGGCGCCGTTAATGTGCAGAGTTTTTAATTATGTCTGTGATGCCAACGGGATTATGAATAGAACGATAGAACGAATGAGTGGGTGTATGGTAGGAGGTAAGGCAAGCGACATTCCTATAGCAACCACACCGATTTCATGGATAACTGGGGTTCTGTCCGTGTATAGGAGAGTTGACGCTAAGTTGCGCTGTACCTCGACCAAATATAGATCAGACTACCTGATATACCTGACATATAAAATATGTGCATACCGAAAGGAAATAAGCGCCAGGGATGTAAACAGCAAGCAAAACAACGTTCCGACGTCACATGAATCTGTAGTCATTTGTTTTCTCGCAGCTAGCATCTTTACTTCGAGGTCAACTAATTCATGATACCAAATGCTAGGGTTAAAGTCCATGCAAAACATGACCATTTAAGACGTTGTTTATGTCATCCACACCATTCGTTCGCCTAAGTTGTTATTTATTTACAGTGCCAATTTTGATTTCAGGATCGCACAAAACCTGGTCTCTGCCAAGAGGCGGTTCACTGAGGCACAGAGAATCCAGTGAGAGTGGTAGCCACGGCGGCACGTGGACTCGTTTGACACGGTGGAAACACAGAAATTCCAGTATTGACAAAAATTAGTCAGTGTTTTACCCCATAAAATACCAATCACTCTTCTCTCCTGCTTTTCATTACTACCTTTTCACTAAAAAAGTCTTTTGAAGAAGATGAAAAAGGTCCGTTGTATTAATTTTATTTCCCCACAAATCCTGTCCGGATTAATTAAATTTGCTTTCACTGAGTTAGCCCCTTGGAGTTCTAACGTTTCATTGAATAACTGATAAAGTATGGTTGTTTGAAAACCGCATGAAAATATCCCTTGTTATAAGATAAATTCATCAAAATCCGACAAAGCCGGTAATAAACCTGCAACAGTGTAGAATTAGTAGCGATGTATCAGTGTGAATGCTTGTCGCTTGGATTATTGTATTACGCTTTTGTGGAATTTGCGATCTTTACGAAACTATCCCGGCCTGGCGGAAGACGGACCTTTCACAAAGATGTTCTTCAGGAAACTGCTTGACAAGAAAGCTCATTAAAATGCGGGGTTCATGCTTCGACCGCTCTCATTTCATTCGCCAATTAAGGGGGTTATTTTAACTATAAAATGCCATCTTCGCTGTTAATATACACCAATGTTTTGTCAGGAATGGTTCCAGCCGTCACCACTTCCTTTCACACTTTGGAATCGTCTAATACGTTCAAACTGTCAATAAGTAAAAAAATCAGCAAGTGATCCCATTTCACCCATACGTTTATGATAATGTATGGTCTGATAATAACAAGGTTGCAAAAGCCCAACTTCCAGCCGGCCAGGCTTTAATTAGGACAGATGAAAGTACTGACACTTTGTGCAAGGCTCGATGGAAGGTATCGAAGGTGGAAAGACACTTTGGCAATTTAGGCATTTGAAATGGGCTAAATAGGTGCACAATCCCTTCGATGCGTAATAATGCACCAGAGGTATGCGATGACGATCAGCTTGTTTTCGTAAGTTTAGCAAGGGCCTATGTATGGATTTCGATTTAGCTGCTGCAAAGAAAGAGATCAACCTCACGTTCAATGGCATTTTACAAAGAAGGAATAGTTTGCGAGAACTCAGTGATTTCGCCCATACTTTTAGGTGGTTGTAATATACGTGGCACGAACACGCCTGTTCCATTGAACAAGGTCATGTTTGCATTATTTGCAACAAAGGAGCAAACGTTCTATCAACAGAATTAACTTTTCACAGTAGTTAGCTCCTTTAGCTGTGTAAAACTTAAAATCATAGGTTTTTTTCCTAAAAACCATCTCATTCCTGTGTTCAAAATCTGCTACTTAATGGGCAAATGCAGTCATGGTTGAATGTAGCTGGGATTACCCATGATTTAACTATAAACATAACGATTATGAGAGCCCACCCCAATTCCCTTCTCCTTTTTCATGTAACTTACCGGCAAATGTTTCCCATGAAAATGATCGGCAATCAGAGCATGCATAATGCGAAACCCTGCGTAGGTTTCGACGCTCTGCACTCTGGCGCAGTTCGTCTGATGATAAAGGAAGAGGTGACTGGGGACTCCAATACAATACATCGTAGCAATGACAAAGTGGGCAACATATTTCGTACGGTGTGATTTCATTGAATCACCTAGACTCCTGTCGCACCTTTGCTTGCAAGGCACAACGGTGTAGAACACGAGAAATGCAGGACGCGGCACACACCGCGATCCCGCTCAAATCTTGGTGCCTCTTCACCTAGTCCATGTTCAAAGCCGCCGCACCCTCTTGTGCATTTATATTTGATACACACACATGTTGGAATGGCTCGAAGTCAGAGTGTTGACATGACTCCTCTTTGAAGCAACACGAAGTCAGTGTTTTTCGCGAATTGTACGAACTGGTAGTCTGGGAACATTTAACATTCCCAGTGCGTGGGCTTTAAACTTTGACATTTCGCAAGCTTAACGCATAAATGACCCCTCCATAAAATCAAGCTTTTTCCTTTGCCTCTTTTCCCATAAATTATCAAAGTTTTCATCTCAAGGTGCATAAACATGAACCATACGTGGGCGTAGAGATTTGCCCGAGATGTGGAGGGCAAATAAGGGGAAAGGCGAATCTCATGTGCCCTGCCTGTGGAACCCTTTCCCTCCCTATTTGGAGAAACATCTGACTGTAGTTTTTCTGCCTACAGGTCTCATAATGGATTCTAAAAAATTGGGCATTTTATAGCAGAATAATGCTATTGCCTTCTTACTGTGGTTCGATAAAATCATCTTTTCCATTAAAGGCGGAATCAATCTGACTAGTATTTATTTCTTGGGACCTTAAGAGTGGACAGGTTGGAGTTATCAGCCGTCTTGTTTTTTACCACTTCTTTATGGTCTGCTTGCGAGGTGATTGGGGAGGATAGGCGACACCTGATTGTCTCCATTTGGAAGGGAAGAGTTGGAAGTGCTGACTTCCCAAGTGAAAGTAATGCTGTGGAGGTTTCTGGAAGTTAATTTAAATATACCCAACTTTTATATTAAAGGTAAGGGGAAATATTAAGGCCTAAATATAGACCACTGCTTTTCCCTATAATGCGCATCCTTTGCTAATGCCGAAATTCCGGCGAGGCGTACATTCTTAATGCCTCAAGAAAATGGTCGTTCACCATTAAGTGCACAAATTGCAACACAAAATATGTTTTTTCCTGTTATTGCGAACAGAGTGAAAAAATGGTTAATAAAATGAATCTCGTCCTAATGGAACCAGAAGGTTTTACAAAACGTGACTTTTAATAATTTACTTCGAATGTCAAAGTTGATCTACTTTTAACTCTTAATGTAGATTAGGCGTGCTGTGTGGATGCATTCAAACTACATGTCATGGACCATTTATTATCACAACATTTAACTGCCATGAAATGCTCCATTGTCGAAAATGATGTGCCCTTCAAAAACTCTAATTTGTTAATTTTATTCTTTGTAAATAATCTGGAGGGCAACAAGCTGGACAGCTGATGGTCCACTTACCGTTATGTCCGGCTGGCAATCCCGCCTCTACGACTGATCCTCGCGTTCCTCCGCAATGTGGACATTGGCATTCATGTGCAGGCTAATTTCTCACCCCGTATCAATGAGAGGTAGGCGCAGTAGATAAAAACACTTGTAGGCATCCCAAATTTTTGTTTAATAGAGTGATTTAGGAGAGTGATATCCTTCCGGCATTTCGCATTAAACCCTCATACCGATTTGAATTTGTTCCTTCTTTATTTTTGTGCTGACATAAAATTATTTCTACAAAACTTCAAAGGTGATGCGCCCGACTAACTGGCCTGGGTGTGAAGGGAGTGGTGTCAAAACAATGGTGTTTATTTGACCTGCAGTAATTTAGACCTTCACAACAACGGTTTAGGCTCCCTGAAATTGTAAAGATTTGAAGACGATTTCAACAAATTCCCACTAGTTCTATTAATTAACAATACCTGGACGGACAAAAATGAGTGATTTTGTGATTTTATTTAAAGCACATTCCTACCTTTGATTTTTTCCGCACACAGCCTCTTCCATGCAGGGCTAAGGGACCTAGCTGGTGCGGAGCAATGCTACCCAGATGCAGCCCTTTAGGAAGAATGAAGTCTCTAGTTCAGGCCACAATCAAAATATTGCATGTCATAGTCATTTTCGACATTGACAGTGGCAAAGGAATGGCGTCCTCTATAGTGCAATTTTGCAGTCCTTATAAATAGCAAGATCATAAGCACACTTAACCACAAAGAAATTTGGAAGCTTCCTTCGACTCTTTCTATGTTGCCGATATGCATTCCTTCCTAGTATCGTGGCTTCTCTTCTGGGAAGTCTTGACGGGCTAGAGAAGCATAAGTTAACTTGGATTAGTAAAAGACATTCTTCAAAAGCTCGTAAGACGTTTTTGTCAAAGAAATATGCTTTTCGTTACACGCACAAAACCTGGAAATGAAAGCATGTTATCCCTTTAAAATACTTCAATCTTTAAGCTAAGTGATGAGAAATAATTCGCATTTGGTTTTGTTTCTGGCACTGTGGCTGCTTATCAGCCTTTACTGCTTGTTTGCTCTAGATAAACGGAGGTAGATAAAAGCATTCGACCAATTTTGAGGCAATATTTGAAAGATTACTTGCTTCCGCCTACTTTTTTTATCCTCAAATAGCGCATCGCGTGTATCCTAAACCTTTGAAATCTGGGAGAGATTGGTGCTTCCAACATCAAAATACATTCACGTTGCATATGGCGAACAATATTTTTAAAAGATCTTAACTTCGTTAGCGATAAAATTCGTCTTCCTGAAGAGAACTAATGCTACTTTGGAAGTGACTAACCTAATAACCTAATAAATTAGCCATGCCTTACAAATCTAACAAGTGTAAAAAGCAGGTGTCTCACTCAAATGCCTTGATGCCGATTGAATGCTGAACCACTTCCACCCTCTTTAAAAAGCAACTTTGAAGTGGTCGTTACCTTAGCTTGTCACTTTGACTACTACTATCAGTGCACAGGCAAAGTCAAATTCACATCTACTTAATGTTGCAGTGGTTCTGCGATAGATTCGGTGTAGTCTACTCTCCCTTGGAGCATGAAGGCTGGAGTAGAAGAGAGGAAGTTTCACAGGGCCATGCTTCATTGGGCGCGAAAGTATCATGATTAGCCATGTTTAGAACAAGTTTCTTCCTCAAGACCAATGGAGTCACTCACCGCCTCTCGTCTAAACGGTGCATCCAAGTAAACATGTCTCTGAACCCCAACTATTTCAATTGTGATTCGGTTCTGAAGAAGTTGTCAGAACGCACTTCCCATGCCTTGAAAGCAAGTAAAAGTAAACTTAGTTCTGTTTATTTGGGCTCTGGTTCGAATTTGGAATGCTCTAACAATAGTTAGTGTAAAACACCAAATTTATTTTACCTACACCGATGTCTAATTCAAATTTTTAGAAGTTACAAATTAAAAAGGGTCATTTAATGGCAGTAAACACCTGATCGATCATTAAAAATTCATTCGTTTGCTCATTTCCGTTGCCAGAGAGTTTAGAATTAAAAAATTTTGCAGCTTTATTACCAAATTGATGGTTATCTACTGCGGGAATGTTGACTAATCGCGCCCTGTGATGCGAGAAGGGTGCAAAATTTGAAACCTTAATTTTATGGGTAAACGGCAGAATTACCGTAAATGCTTTGTTAGCCTAACTTTTACATATTTTTCCCAAGCTCTATGTGTTTATTTGTCGTCAGAGAAGTTTTATGGGGCTATAAATTGGTGGTGCATAATTAACTAGTAAAGTTTACCACTGTAGTTGGGCTGTGAGTGGTCGAGATTTTGTCCATGATTTCGGCACTTTCAGTAATGAAGCAATGATTAGAAGTAGTTGTGACAAGATTATTCTTCTTCACATTTATCACAGACACATTATTTTTAGAACATGTTAGGGTATCTACATCATCGAATGGCAAGTTTACTATTGTGTACGGGTGTATTTTCTGTCTGGCAAGTTCTTAAGGCATGAATTGAGCTGCGCCACTGGCCTATTCTACGCCCAAAATCTCTTCGTCCTTCCGTGCGGTGGTAATGACGTTTCTTCCGCACTCCTGAGTGAGAGTGCGACCTTGGCGCTTAAATCAAAACGCCACACTTAACTGTGTGTTGCCTCAATTAGTTAAGGTTTGTCTAAACCAAATTCAGTCAAGAGCATTTTTGGCAATGGAGCAACAAGCAATTAATGTCACAATTAAATGGCAAATTAAATCTAGCTAAGTCCAATGTGGAGGGTTCTGGGGGAACCTTTAGCACTTCGGCTTTGATGTTTAGTTGTTCTAATGTGGCACCGACCCTCGCACCACAAAAAAATAGGATTATTCTTAAACAAGAAATGCCTTGAATTATTCCTATGGCTTTAAACTCAACTTATCATCTCGCTATACGATCTTTTGTAAAATGTCTCAAGCTCTTGACTTTGAGAGCCATGAGAGAATGGGGTACGTCAGGAAACATGGCGAACAAGGACTCAGTCTCGGATTTATGTATCCTCGCGTTTATTTTGTCCATTAAATAAAATTGCCTGAACTAAGTTATCTCAGTTGCCTTGGTGCCATGTCCTATCGGCGTGGGATCCACACCCCATTAATTTGCCCAAATAGTCCGCGATTCAGCAGCGTGCAAAAGTACATTTACTTACTCCGGAGACACAAGTGAAGAAAAACAAGCTTTGCAAAAACTTTGTCACAAAGAATTGACACGCCTGTGTTTCAATATTATTTTGTATTCCCATATATTAAAGCCAAAAAAGGTTTTTATTTGTTTTAATTATGTAAAATGGTTTTAAAACGTCCCTGCTTTCCTAGTAGAAAATCTCATGGTCTCCTTGCCAGTTGGGACGCAAGTCATCCCGCTCACACAACCATCGTGCCACCCCTCAAAAAGGCCTTCAAGCAAATGGATGGGATCAGCTTGTTAAGCCAACTGGTGTGCTGATATGCAGTTTCTAGCACAGTTGGGAAAGGCATTTGAACAATTTCCTTCATTGCCCACTGGCAAGGTTGTTTGTCTGGGCACTACTGACTTAAATATGATCCCCTAACTTCTTTCGCTCCAGATAATGGATACATCAATATTTCCATACAAAATTCTCCAGACGTTGATTTCGTGACTTTTTCCAAGGAAGGTTCGATCGATGCAAGAACCACCCTGAAATCCTATCAAGCATGTATTAATGAAAATTCATTTGCAATTAGTCTCAGTGACTTCATAAATGGAACACTGCAGCCTTAAATTGATCCTCTTAATTCGTGTGAGGCAAACGAAGTTCAACGTGTTCCTTACTAGTGCTGTAAAGACACTCGATCATCATAACTAACTACGCGTTCCATTTCTCCAAAATGGCATCATTTTCCTCTATTTTCATCCTTTCATTCAAGTACCTCACTTCTATTCAATCAAAATTATCACACATTTGTGATTCAAGAGATCATTTACGATAACTGGCGTCACGTATGTGTGACACTACCGGCCTTTTTTTCCATACATTCAAGCACTTGGGCTCCCATCTATATTTTGATGCAAAGTAATTTTCAGATTGTTTTGAGGTTAAGTGAATTTTACATGGTGCGGCGTCCACCGCCACTTTCTACTTCTACATTTGCATGGAGGCTCACAATAGGAGGTGGGATGTAACTTATCCTATCAGTCAACTGTGAATGAACATAATTACGGGGTAATAAAAAGATTTATTTATTATTTTGGCTTAAGATTCAATGCAAAGGCTATTACTGCTCTGGCGCCTCGGTCGTCTCCAACGGAATCGGCTGTTACATTAGCTTAGTTAAAGCGTGCGTCAAGGACTCGGTAGACTTCACGCAGGCCTTACTCGCTTACAATAAATTCTTAACTCTTAAGCTAATAAGAATCTAAGGGAAGTAATTCCTATATCTTCAACATTATTTTTTTGAAAGACAAAGTCAATTTCGCTTTGCCTAGAGGTAATATAAATGTAGTGTTTAGACACTAACCTGCAGATTAAAGAGAGCAGTACAAACGCAGAATATTCACTGCTGACGTAGAGTGTTAACGGCTACTGGCATGGCCAGGAGACCTTCAGGCATGCGTACAATGGCGGAGTCCCCACATGACCCTCCACAAAACCTAAAGCAAAATGAATAATTAACGTGCTACAAAAGAACATGATAAATTCTTAAATGCTAGGCAAAGTCGCATTTCTTCTCTTTTTTTCTGTTCAGAATTGGCATTCTTAAATGTATTTAGGTTAGTGGCATCAGTCATGTAACATGCTAAATTATTCATTAGTACTTACCTCAATGCTTACATCGTTCCCGAACGCACAAGCGCCCGAACAGAAATTATTCTGCTAGAAAACCACTCGGGGCTGGGTGGGTGTGAATAACCCTGTTGCAGAACTCTAGATTACTTATCTACATTCGATTGTCAAAAATGCAGCACATTTTAGTTTATCATAGTATGCACAGCACTTATAATTGCTGTTCACACAACCCAGTATTTGGCAACAATGGTCTTAGTAGAATAAGCTAGTCGCCCTTCCCTTCCCCACTAAGTGCTCTGCCAGCACCTATCGTATCTCCAATGTTTTATAATTATTACCACAGAAGAGAGCTATGGCCGCATGCGGCAATCATATGACCGGATGGAGTGCCCCAGAGGGTTGTGCCACAAGCGTTATTATACAACAGGAGGGCATATGCATTCACCAATTGAAACGAAGACTAAAATAAAGCTCTCCAGGTGAACCGGACTGCCAAGCGCTGATTATTGTGGTCCATCCAATCAGACCGAAGGAAGGTCCAAAAAGTGCTATTTTAGTGTTCTTTATCAAACAGGTCCTGTTATGCAGCGTTCATATGACTCTAAAGCGAATCGAATGATGCACGAAGGAACAAAGGACTCAGCAAATAAGTTAATAAATAAATATACAACGGCCACATCCTGTAAACTAGCCTGTCTCTAGAGTCTTAGTAAGAACTGTAATAGCATAAGTCGCCGTTTAAAGGAAAAGCATTCTAATTCCCATATTTTCCTATTGCAGCACTTATTACACTAACAGTTATTATTCAAAGCTCGGAGAACTGAAACACTTTCTACCTGCGCTATTGAGTATGCATTATAGAGGTAACCATCCAATGACTTTATAACACTTCGAAATTGTGTTTGCATGGCTCTGCCGAATAACTGCAATGGAATGTAGACGAAGTAACTTCGCGATACGGGTCAGGTGGTTACAGTTCGACAGTGATATAGTAAAGATGCTAAGGGAGTCATTTGTTATTTCTACTTTTCATTTTAACCTACGTAAAGCAGATGCATTTCTCTGTGTAAGACAATGGTCTTCCTCTTAACCGAAACACCACTTGAGACGTAACTTTTGAATATGTTTGTAGGAGTAGAATTTACCAATAACTTGTCACTATTCAGGCACCTCGACGGTGTTTCGAGATCGTAAAGTCAACGTGAAAGGAGTTGCATTGCAGTGGCATTCAATCACGCCTCTCAAGCATGAGTCGGGGCTTTTTAGTTCACGTTTTCATACCCTAGTCAGAGACAAATGGCTCTTTTATCTTGTAGTAACAACATGTGCATAAATGTTCTATCTCAATAAATTTTCATCAACTGAGAATAAAGCTACTTCTTTGCTCACCGCCTTTTAAAAAAGCCCATAAACCAAAGTGGGGATCTACAGATTCCGGAATAGCTTGATGAAAGTCGAGTTGGATTTGGAGTCAGCTCATCGGCTTAACAACTCACAAGAAGGAAAAGCAAAAATTGGCCTCCTTTTTTGGGGAGGGTCTTTAAAAGTAAAACACAAGTTAATGTGGCGCATGCACGATACCTCAGATTTGTTAGCACTAAGCCGAATTGCTGGCCAAAAGTGATTAAGAAACAGGACCCTATTTTGAAAAGACAACCCACTTTAGTTCGTTACTTTAATGTCACTTAGCATTAGAGATGATGACGTAAAGCGCTTCAAAGTCTTTTGGTTGGGTGTGTTGGTCAAACAACAACCCCTTACAGTTCAAAATCTAACACCACCACTTGCAGTCCAAAAGTACACCCTCCAATTACCATCCAGTCCAAGTTTGCAAAGTCGTCCGAAGCCATTTTATAAAGCTCTAAGGAATATCACTGACAAGCGTTGATCCCCTCACAAGTTTCTTGGAGGGAAAGTTAAGTTAATAAGTGAAGGGACTACTTAAAAAGCATACGATTTTGGGTATGCACATTGAAGTTTAAATCCGCATTCTGTGAAGCGGCAACGGAAGTAATGTGTCGGAGAGGAAGACAAGGATCCACTTTCTTGTAATTTCACTATCTCGTTTTCTCTTGCTTGCTGAAGCAGCTCTGCTAGCCTTTTATGAAAGTGATAATTAAACTTTAAAAGCTGATTCGCCTGCAGACACAAAGTGTTTACAGAGAGAAAGGGAATTCATTCGTTAAAAACTTGACGTTGACTACTCCTACTTCCAACGTCAAGGCCTAGGTAGCTTCTACACTGCCTTTGTTACAGCTGCAAATTGAAAAAGACGTAGCTGCTTGAATTTGACTTTCGTCATTTGAGCTTATGACTAACAAAATCTGTCACTTGTCGAATTATGCTGTTTATTCATACGTTAGTTTAGGGAAATTCTCGTTTCTTTTTAGAAATTCTGCCACGAGGCAGAATGCAGTTGCTGGTGACCCAGGCAAACGTCTGGATCGGATCAGTGCAGTGCATCGAATTCAGAGTGGATCTAAAAAAAATTTTATTGATTGGTAAGAATTTGTTAAAAGCTTCCCTGAGATCAGATCCATTCATGGTAAAGAAGTGCCATTTCTCTTCCTCGAATCTTTTATTCGAAATAAAACTTGCATTTCGCAAGTGCCAGAATCCTCTTCCGGGACTGTTCCATACTTTTGGAATGATCAAGCAGGTGGTCACAAAGTGTCGGATTTTTAAACGGCACTGTTTGGTATCAATGGTGGACTTCCATCTGTACCGCAGCCCGATGGGCTATAAGGTGATCGCACTTTTGAAGTTGCTCAGCTTGAGACCCTCCAGTTCTGCTGTATAAAATAAACACACACTTTGGATAGAAATTCAATATTTTATGGTAGCCCTTTCATTGATTTTACGTTCCTCTCTTGTGATCTTCATGCTGGCACTAGTTGAACCAAGCTTAAATACCTGTAATTTTGCATTGTATAGCCTGAAACTCTCACATCACACAACCCAGTCGATAGCATTAATAATAAACAGACTGTGAACAGCCGTTTTGGCAAAGGAATGTATATGTTGTTGACACCTCAACTTCACACAAGTAGGAGAGCATTACAAAAAAAATGGTTTAACGCCTCCACCAGCTTATCGCATTCTCGCCGCGATGCACACGCGACTATAGCGTCTGAAATGTCCGAAGCCAATCAAAGAAAGGCAACTGTCAAGGTCGTCGTCTGAATGGTGGCTGTAATGAAGACAATCCACGCGGTTATATAAGGCAGGGCGGTGGTGTCAGGAGGCTACGCAGGCACCACAGAGTAAGGAGGCATAGAATCATGGCTGCTACCATTCCCGAAATGAGCCGAACTGTTTCCTTTAGTCCCATACCTGAGGATTCCCTTCCACCACAGAATCAAAGGAGTCAATCAGTTGTAAGCATTGAGCTGCTAAATGAAAACGGTGAATATGATATGGTTGAGATTGACGAAGTTGATGACGTCTTGGAAGATCCAATGGATTCCCCACATGGTTCGCGTGAGGGTGAGTCCTATCTTAAAACTTATAATCCATGCCTTCTCTCTGGATTCAATGCCAAATGCTTTTCATCTGCTTTGCATCATGCTACAGGCAGTTAATTCAGTATTTATTAAGGGCTAATTGTCATACTTGTGTTGTGCCTTTAGCCTCCAGCGATCATGATTCGCGGGTACGCCGGCAATCAATAGCTGATCGCATTAACCGACGTCGCAACACTGAATTCGCTTTCGAGTTTACACGTGTTGAAGCCGCTGGTAGGGAAAAAGAATTTTTCCGTCTTCTTGAAGAGCATTCACGACTTGTACACTCCGTCCAATTCTGGTCGACAGCTGGTAAATGAATTGCCACCTCCGATAACACCTTGAAATTCTGTATGTCGGAACAAATCACGGTTAAAGCACGATTTGGCTCTGTACAACTTCTGTTTGGTGATATTTGAAATCTCAAAACGTTACATACAGTGTCTAGACGCTTTATATTGCCGTTAAGTAATTCTGGCCGTGCGCAAGAAGCCAAGTTCATGTGGACCTCTATATTAGTGGAATACATACTGGCGCCTCATAGTAACCATTCTTGTTATCTCCCAACAGCCGCAATGCAAGACAACGCACAGAAATTCGCGGTAAAGTTGCAAATGGACGCTCAACAATCAACCCAACCAGAACAGCAGCAGTGATCTCTGGGGCAGCTTATCGCAGCAGACAACCAACAAAAGAGTCCTTTTAGATCAGCGCTTTGTACGACGTCCGAAATTCCACATGTCTCTTGTACATCAAACACACTCTCCATCACTTCTGAATTTGTACTACTTTTGTGTCTGTTGCAACCATTTATGTACGAGCAGGCATTTTATATCCATGACATTAGTAAAAAATGATTCCAAATTGCGTAAAATATAGTTATTTTTACTCAGTCAGTAAAAACCTAGTAAGAATTCGCAGCACTGGTTTTCGCATCTTGAATCAAGGAGGACGAGTGTGTTATAGCACTGAAGAGCGAGTACGTCTGTGAATTTCTTCTTGTTTTTTGACGAGAAGGGACAAAACGAAACACCATCACGCAAAAGTTGTGGCCAATTTTTACCGAATGAGGGTATGGAAGACAGCGAAGTGTAATTGACAAATGTAGTGTGACCCTCTCATCCTCACTTTCTTCTCAAAGCGCATATGCTGGATGACAAAATTGAGGTCTACTAAGAGTTTCGCTCCGCAAAATGAAAAAAAAATTAGAAAATAATATTTTAATGCTAATTTTACTCAAATAATCCTTTACTGACGCTTGAATGTCAAGCCAACTCATTGCTATCTTTTCTTGTTCCTTTGTGCAGATGATCATTGGGTTTATGTAGGGTTTCTGCTGTTACCTTTTAACCGAGCTAAAAGAATAAATTTTTTACTAAAATACGTAATATTTAATGCACTATTTGTAGGTTAAGGAAATTGGACTCTTTGAACTCTGCACACCTTGGACGAAAAATGTCTAGTAATTTATAACGCACCTAACTATGATATAAGATCTTCTAGGCAGTAGCACGACACGCTAACTGGTAGAGCAATGCATTTGAGACATTAACATTGGTTTGAATAAGTTCAGTGCAGTAATTGCCTCACGAATGATAGTACAGTTTCCCTTTGGCCTTACTCTCTCCGACCTACTAAGAATGACGGCAAGTATCTTCCGTAAGTTCCGTTATTTTAAAGAGACAACAGTGCTTCAAGTCTTAAACAGACATTGAGATTCTAAACCTCGCCCAGATGGACATCTCAATCTCCTTTAAAGAAAGAATTGAGAGCAACACCGCAAAACCTTTATGGCACTACATTTCTTTCAAAAAATTCAAGAGTCTATTCATACCGAATTCCATAAATAGTAATTCTGAGAAAAAGGTTCTTGAAAGTGTTTAGCATTCTCAATAAGTCAACTACATTAATTTGCTGTATCGGACAACTGTGGAGGTCGCTCCAGCGTATCGTCGGACTCGTCTATTCCACCACCACATTCGAATCGCGGCGCAAGTGGCACCGCTTATGCGATTGTGTTTAGCACTTTGCAAACAACTAACGTATTCTCCATCAACCGCCTTGATTGGGTGCTGGAGTTTCATAGCGCAGTCATGCTTGGAGTCTGCATTCCTCTCAAGGCTCATTTCCACCTTAGTAACTAGGTAATAATATTAAATGGCAAAATAAATGGTCTAAAAGCATTGAGATGCGTTCAACAATATATCTTTTTTAACAGTTTGCATAACGAATGCCACTTTTTGAGGTCCGTTAGCATGATACTTTGTAAGCTGGGAATTTATGCAAACGCAAAAGTCATTAAAGTTGGAAAGGGATATTTATAGCATTACTGCCTCTGGGCTATAGATGGATATGTAAGGAGGGATCTACTGCGTGGCTGTTTGTTTTAGGACCAGGTATTATTTAAAGAAGGTGTGGCTATGACCTAACACGCTTCTCAGGCTTCGCCACGAGCCATGCCCGACTCGTCTTTGCTTTAGTAAATGTTTCTGTATTACCACTATCTCAAGTCACGCATGGTAACGATTAAACCTTTTGAGCTATCTGATGCCATTTCTCGTTGAGAGGATGGTGGCGCTTTTAGTTACCATAAAGACGAGTAAGAAAGAAGTATTGATGCATTTAATCAAGATTAAGTGCAAGCTTTTACAATGTTGCAGCATTTACATCAAACTGTGAGCTGAAGTAAACTTCCCTGCGTTGGTTTTTATAAAGGTAATCCCGTTGATGGTGGTGCTGATAGAATACCAAATACGTATCCCCATCACCTCCTTACAGCTCCATTCACCCATCATCGAGCAGTAGCAGTAGGCAGCACAACGACTACCGCAGCCGAGTGGAGAAGAAGGAAGTGAGTGTCCGATTTCTGCCTGGCATTAGCTGTTCTAACACCGGCATGCGTCTAAGGAGCAATAAACCGCAAACCATACGCCTCAGATTACGGCTCAACATTTCATTGTGCCTTGGATGTTGTTGTTGAAGCTGAGAATGCAAACTACGATTTGCATTTTGCAACACAAATTTTAATTGCATCCTTAAAGAATAGACTTTGCTGCACCGAATCAAGGGATTTGCTTAACAGAGTTCAACTTTTCTCTTCGGGCTCAATTTTTGACAAATGCAATGCACGTAGCACGGTAGTGAAACACATTTTTCCGGCTAAAATTTGAAAACTAGGGTTGTGATTGACATAAGAAGAACACTGTTTCTTATGAAATTTGATAGATGTTTGGAAGAAAAGACCACTTCATCATTAACAAGGCTCCCTCATAATGCCAACATCATGTTGGGCTTTAGTAAAATAGGGCAAATTAAAATTGCGGTATAAAACTGTCCAGAGTTTTGGTGAGGTTAAAAGTGGAAGAAGTGTGCCATTTGAACAAAGACCGTGAAGAAGGATGAATGGTCTAACACTTTAAAGGTGACTTCAGTTAGAGCCCCTCTCTAGAGGTCCAGAAGGATTTAATGACATTTCGGAGGCAGCTGCAGTAGCTGAAGCACCAGCAGCAAGGCACAACATTAGTAAGACCGCTGTGCATTGACGTAATAACACACAACTAGACTTTGATTCATGGCGTGGGCAGTGGAATGTGGCATGCTAAATGGAATTCGGGCATGAAATATCTCGTGCAAAGTATCCATATGGTAGGCAGCTATGGAGACGCGACAAATCGGCCCAAAGGAGGGGGACCAACTTTCGCAGTTACTTGCCGAAGAAATATTTATGGAATAGAGATAGATCGTACTCAGAGTATGTATGTCTTTTCCTGTGGCTACAGACCAGTCACCAAATCTGTAATTAAGCTCTCTGTAATTACACATATTACCATATGAAGACAACAGTCGGGCGGCCATAATTTTTGAGGACATGTAGATAAAAATAGTGTGATACATTGTTATTTAAGGCCCCTGTTTATCCGATTCTTATGCAGCCTAGTAGAATCACTCTAAAGTAGCGAGGTATTTAAAACCAAATAAACGAATCAAACTCTGAACCCAAGCTAAGGATTAATGGCTAAAGTGTTAGCTTAGTTTATATGGTTATACAGATCGTCTTTGAATTTGCTACTATCTCACTTAAGAATTTATAAGTTATCCTTAAGAAGTATCTCAAAAATTGACATTCTACTTTCAGATTTTAGAGGTTAATTAAATTTGTTAATTTTTAATAGCTACTACTACTTCATTATTTTAGTTAATCAGTAGTATGTGGGATTTTCTCAATAAAAAGCCTTATTATTTAAAGATATGGAGCCCATGCGCCCTATTGGTAAGGTTCGCTATGGAGCAGACAAGACAAGCAATGATCCGAAAATAACGAAAATTATATTACGGGCTTGTAATTGCTTAGTGGATCTCCTGGGCCAGCTCCTGCTAAGACCCGCAAATTGGAATTTTTTACTGCCACTATTGGTTAATTATTCATTTACTCCTTCAAGCATTTATTGTTCTTATGCACTCCACTTTTCATTTTAATGAAGTGGAATTGGATAAGCTTTTTATTTGCTTAGCATAGCCACTTCGCTCGTTTATTTTTCCCTTCATTTGGACCATTTGTCACTCTATTTGCGAGCACAAAGGTGGACATTTCTATTATTTTACTTGCAATAAATCGGAAGTAAACGTGTTCTTTTGGATGTATATATATATTAGCAAACGGTCCCTTTGTCGAGCGAAGAAAAGGAAAAGTTGTGTGAGTCAAAGGCACCGAAGCAGGGAGGGTGATGTCGCGACTTCCGCTCCATTGCATTTTAAATGTACTCCACCAAAGTTTATCACTCCCTCTTCACTTAATTGCGCAGACACAGTGCAAGGAATAAAAGCAGGCATAAACGTTGGGTGTTACTGCAAAAACGTGCTTTTATTAAGGGCTAACCATGCTAAATTGGAATAATAGGAGGCGCGTAACTTGATAATACGGACTCAACACCCTGTCATCTTGCGTGCTTGTCCTCACATTTGGTGCCCTTAGCTCAAGACATGGCTTGTGGCGAAAGCATGACAAAAATGTCGAAAGAGCACAATTTTCCAGCCAGCTTGAGTCTTCGTCTAGTGTGGAAGAAAATAAACAAAATTAACAGGCAGATGGGATCAGCTTTGTTCCATACTATGCTCGTGTTTTATCGTTGGGTTAACTTCGTGACTCACTAGTGGTGATTGCAAAATTTTGATTTGTCGAAGACACTAAGGTCCGTGTATCGGAGATGCCCACGTTACTTTCGCGGTATTGGGAGAAATAAATCCCGCCCTCTATATGCATTCGTTAAACTTTCATTGGTATCACGCAATTGATTAGCAGAATGCAGAGGTCCAGAGTTCTTGCACATGCTATTAGTTTCTTCCATTATTTGTGGGCATTCATCATCGGGAAGGAGAGAAATGGTAAGGATGACGGTGCGTTGGTACGCTGTCTTTTGCAGCCCTGACCGGTTGAACGTCGTAGAAGGGAAATTTCTGCTATCTCCATTGAAATCGACCAGGCGTTCTTCTTGCATATCCTGTGAGTAGCATCACGATTGGGCTGTCGATAAGATTGCCTACAAAATACGTATAAGGAGGAAATACTTGGAGAAACAAACCTAATGTTTCCAGTTGATTTTGTAACTCGATCTCTGCCTTGCGAAGCGTATCACGTCATTTTCGAAAGGTAGTGATTTTTGTGTCCGCTTTAGTGCAGTTTTGTCAGAGTAAACAAAGCAACCAAAGCAGTGCCATTACACTAATGTCGTGCCTTGGAGAAAGCCTGGCCACTACGGCTACCCAGATATCGTATTGTTCTAATATTGCCGTTACTTTTTTTGCATAACTACCCGCTGGCCATTAAGTAAAAAATGTAAATACTCTCAGACTAAGAACATCCCACAAATAATTCATCATCGTAACCTCAAACGTTCCACTTGAAAAGGATATCGTTGCAACCAATTGCCAATTGTCACTTACTTGTAACAACTACAACAAAATTATTGGCTTTTTTGCAACTGCTGCTACAGCAATGGTGACAAGGAATTTCCACCAGAATGGATGAAATCACTTCACCAATTCAAACTGTCAAATTTAAATGGATAAAGTTCCATAAACGCGTTTTACTTTCTCTTAACCTCATAGGATTTTTAGCTAGAGTAATACAGGGGACTAACCCCAATTTCATCGCTTCGGATACTTTTTGACATCTTAAGGACTTGAACTGCGCCTTTCGTAGGATGGAAAGTTTGTCCTTTGGACACAAATTTGCCCAATGCGTTCCATTTTTGGGTTTTATTTGCCGATCCTTCCAAATAAAATAAGGTCAGGACGGATGTTTTTCATCTTTTTTTGGATACACTGCGAATCCTATCTGGGTGAAATTTAAAAATTAATGCAATTGGTTAGGTAAGTGATCTGGCCTACCTGCGGTCGCTAATTGCGCATAAAGTCGTGAACAATTTGATTTGCAAAGCAACTTTTTGCGAAGATAATTGTGTTTTGGTAATCAGTGCTGTGCTGATTTCAAATAACTTTTAACTTGAGCGTGTAAGGTTTATCTGGTGATGGAGACTTCCGCCCCATGGTTATCAACATGCATAATTAACTAATTTTCTCCCTTTTTGGCTCCTACTAGGTGCCTAGGTGTAGGAACCTATAGGTTAAAATGCATGCAAATATCCACCCTCAAGCGTTCAAACTTTATGGGCTTGATCAATATGGATTTATGTAAGTCCTCTTTTTTCCCTTTAAGCCTAGAACTACAATGCTATTGAAAGAAGATGCGCAAATAACGCACATCACTCAGTGACAAGAGCACCAATTCGGTCGGTCTTGCTCCTAACTTTCATCCATCTGATAAATAAGCTGGAATCTATAAAACGGTTCGAGGAGCAGAAGCAGTTGACAATGCCAGATCCCTAATAAGCAGGGCGTTCGACTGAACTGCATATTCCGCGTAAAGGCAATGCCTACACTGGCAAGATTCTGTCTGCAGAAATCAGGCTTCATATCGGCAGGCCACTTAGACAAGTTATCTTTGTCTTGTAGCCCGTTTCTCGAAAATTCGGAGAGCCCTTCTCCACCTGGTGTGGCATTCAGAGACCCTACATATGCGAACACCTTGACGGCACAAGCAAGGGGCGTTAAGGTCAAGGCAAAACCACCCCTAATACGGTTGCAATTGAAAATGTCACGGAAGGAGGAACGTGGATTCCTCCTAAAACTCAGAGCTAAAGCCATCGCAACATCGTCATTTCGCTCTCGAAATCGATCACAATCGGCGGGAGGGAAAGTGAAACACCATCTTAGCGCAATGGTGACTTTTTTGTGCTTCCAAAAGTTTCTTCTACAATGACTCGTCTTACCGAGCGTGTTTAAGAAGGGTAGAACTTCTATAAACCCATTTTACACATTGTATTGTTTTATTAATTCGGCCTGTTTTCCAACCTGCGCTAAAATTGCGGTGACTTTCCCATTCCTCTTGACTAATGAAACTGCCGCGCACTGTCAAATCAATTTATTTGTACTAACCGAATGAATGAGCACCGCGGAATTCAAAAGTCCTGTATGTCACACATTCTTTGCACTGCTACAAGGTTATCTTTTTTTTCACAATCCGACAGAATAATCCTCCCTTTCCCTCTTCGCCTTCTACTCATACGATTGAAATCCAAGACCTGTGACTGGGGTAGAAAACGTAGGATGCTAAGACAGAGAAAACTGTTAGATTAAAGCGTACTACATCAAACAAAAATTGGTGTTCCGCAGGAACACCGCGAATTTAGATAAATGAGCAACTACACTATTTACAGCAGCAGACACAATGACTTCCGGTTGTTTTACGCTTCTAAACTAACGACACAGGACCTGCAGAGCCACATTGCTGCATGCAAAACATCCCAAATAGAGCTCCTCAAAACAAGGGTTTCGCACAGTAATTGCGATCTTGATCAATCTTTATAAAGATCGCAAGGTCTTGGGTTCACAGGATTCATGAAAGCCGATACCCATTTCAGTAAAACCTCCGTTGCAGTATTGATTATATTTTCCTACTTGATGTTTAACACGGCCTGATCCTCAATTTTAGTACACAAGTCACCATCTTTGCGTGACGCTCGCATTGCACGATCACAAGACTAAATTTAACAGAAAGTGGTTTGATTTACATTACAACCAAAAATCCATAAAGTGGAATAGAGAGGTACATTGGAAGTCAACAAGAAACGGAGGATAAAAAAGGCTCAGAAGTTTAGTCTTCACCGTGAGATCTGTTTGCCGCAATGTTGGAAGCTCAAAAATGTGCCACCAAATATTACTTGCAAAATATGCTACCAGTGATTAACAAATTACTGGAAAAAATTTAAGAGTGAGTATTGCCTTTTTAAACAACCCGCTCCCTAAACTATTATTAATTTGGCAAATGGGTGCTAAGTTCAGTACCACTAACGTAAATCTGTGATAACATTTCGGACGAATTGTTGTGGTATTTTGATGTTTTTGTTTGAAGGCATTTACCCACGCAGGTACTTGATTTCTCACAGGTTGTCTTACTTCTCAGCAGCATGTTCTTCGCAGTCGATCTGATAGCCGCTCAACCGTCCTCCACGATGAAGATAGGCATCCCTACCCATTGCTGCGATATGGTGGAGGTTTCCACCTTGCTTTCCTTCTCGCTTTTACTAAACCTGATACAGAAGATTTAAACGTTTCTTGGCATCTTCATTTCTTCTGATTAACTAGTAGATAGCGCATTAAGAGGAGTTGGGTGGACCCGTCCATGTCAGGGAATCAAACAGCTCCTACAAAACCAGATTCGAGTTTTCCACCTGCCTTTCGTGTCGGGGGGCATACTTTGAAAAGCATAAGCATTGCATATATGGCTCCGCTGACGACTATTGAACTCCGACACCACAAAAAGTATTGCGCATGAAAGTGAGGGCGTAAGTTTCTGCTAGTTGACAATGGGTGCTATTTGTTTGCTGCAGAAAAAGAAAGGCTCACCTGGCAAAGATGCCTAATTGTGTGTCCCAAAGTGCCATTAATTGTCGATGAAGTGAGAATTAGGGCAATGCTGAGGAGTCGCAACATGTTCGTCTAAATATTCCAAAGATCGTATAGATGACTATCACTATTGACCTGGAGCAAGTTTTAAGCGGAGAAAGTTTCGGATTTGGTAACAACCTATCCGATAATCTTAAATTGAAATCGCAAAACGAATTTGAACCTTTTGATTCCCAAAATTCTTATGAGCATTTGCTCAGCAAAAGACATCCAATATTTATGAATGAGATATTTGCCATATTTTAGTGTTACAATGTTAAATTATTTAGACTCTTTAAGTCTCTTTTTAAGTTTTTTTAAAAACATAGTGCAAAGATCATCAATGAAACAATTTAACTTAGGTTTTTTAGATTTGTTTGCACGCTTTATACGTTTGTTTCAGTGCCCTGAATATGTTCTGTCACGGCGTCAAAACTGCGGGCGTGCCTGTGCGTGGTGGGTGGTTCTGGATGATGATTAGGAATCTCGTAGATTTTGCTGTGATAATATCTATTTCTCTGAGTTTGGAAGGTCCTGTTGTACTTTTTTGATCTTCAGACTCCTGGTTCTGGTCAGGGCCCAACTCTATTTCAGTGTTGAAGGTAAGAAACTTTCTACGCCCTGTTGTGGCACAGTCGCTCTGCGGTTCCATCGGGAGATGTGTGGCCTCGGAGTGTTTTTGGCTTCGTGGCATGATTTTAATCATGCAGCCAGTGTGCCAGATATCGAAATGACGGTCTCCGGATCAGTCTTCGTTTTAACATTCCATAATCGTGAGTAGTCGAATTGGCAGTGAACTCACGAAAAGCCGTTAAGTCGACAACTTTAACTTACTTTCCGGTGTTTTTAGCAGTGGTCGCCTTCGTCGTCACCAAAACTCGTTGCATTTTAGGTGCGGTCTAGGCCCTTGCTTTAACATGCCGGCTTCGACTAAGAGAGGTCAACTTCTACACTATCGGCCAAGGCGCTTTGCTATCAAGATATCATTTATTTCCAGTAGTTGCGTGCTGTGCCTCTTTGGGTTGTCGGGTGTAGACTTTTAATGAAAGCGGCAAAACTGGGGGCGGGCGCGCCATTGGTCAGCGGTTGGCTCCTGGCGTGGTCCTTGTCACTGCAGTCTTTGCTTGGGTTAAGTGCTGTGGGCTGGGCCGGGCGGGTCGCGCATGGTAGAGGTTGGCCAGTCGGGTTTCGGCAGCTCGTAAGCGGCAGTCCCCGTGCCGCAGTCGGGCCGCGCGCGTATAAGCGGGCGCAGGCAAGGCTTGTCTGCGGCTGTTGAAGGGTCGGTGCCCGGGCCCCTACGGCCCTGCCTAAGTCCCGCAAGGGAGCGGTCTGCGGGCATTCTAAGTTACACCTCCCCGGATGAAGCAAAATGAAGGGATCCTCAATTGCGGGTATTATATGGTATGAACAAAAAGTAAGGCTCACGGAGTAACAGTAAGGGGGGTTACGGATGGGGCAGGGGATGGGGGTGCGTTCAAATTCGTTCAACTGCGCATGGAGGACTGACATTTGCTGTCGCAAGATGTCGCGAGGCGGCGTGTAAGCGGTAAGCTGGATTCGATAGTAGGGGAGACCACCAACCACATGAATCCCAGTCTAGCCTTCCTGGCCGAAGTCTCTCGTGAAATCGCGCTGCTTCTGGAGATCGGCCTCGTTAACTGTTGGCTTGGAGCGTTTCACTGCCTGAATCATATCGTCCTGGAAGGTAAAAAGCAAACATGATATTTGTGGTGCTAAAGTAGTCAAATAGATTGTTTTGCTCCGTCTACCATGCACACGATGGGATCGAAGAGTTTGTCGCCTTTGATCTGAGTCCAATCCATTTCCTGGGCGCCAGGATCGCCAGGGGAACAGGGAGTCCAAAGATCATCCACTATCACAGAGCTGTCCGCGGGAGAGGGACCACGTACCTAAGGTTAATGATGTGTAGAGTATTAAACACTACATCTTAAACAAAGTTGGGGACAAAATTTGCCGGGAAACTCGGACGCTTGAGCTTAAAGTGTTAATTAAAGGCTTCAATACCCCAAGTTGCAAAAGGAGGTCAATGCCATGCGTAGAATAATGAACGTCGTTTGAAAATGTGGGTTGTGCATTTGGTGTTCTATTAGACTAAAAGAAATGCACGAAACCCTGCTCTTACGACTAGTTAGCCTTACATCATCGATTCAGCAAAGATTGTGATTCATCATGTGGAAACGCCTTAGATGACTCGCTAAAACGTTTGACATTATGGTGATACCATTCGATTTCCTTACCAAAGCTAATAATTCCGAGTGAGTGATTTTATGTTGCTCAATTAATTCATATCATAGACAAGGTGAATTTCACTATTCCAGATGAATGTACACATGGTAATGTAGTTCTTATATGAAGAGCGATTTCAAAATATGATGTTCTACTCAGAAAGTCAAGTCGCACTTTAACATCGCCTGAATGAAGAACTGCCTGGTGCCTAGTAGAAACAGCGTCTTCACTAGTATCTACATGCGTAATAGCTTCTGACCTGCCTACTATTCACACTCAAGCATACACTTGAACTACAGGTGTACTTGGGTGATTTCGCAACTGCATCATGAATCGAAACGATGTACATTCGCTGGCCAATCAGACGCATTCAATGAGAGATCATTTGATTTTCAGTTTGCTACAGCGGTAAATGCTCAGGTCTATGCAAATAACTTGATGTAGGAGACAGGGAATCTAAGCTAAAGTAATTGAGACCTTTGCACAGATATCCAACACGCTGCTTGCATGAGCAGTAGTGATGGAGACTGATCAAGTCACACTGTGGAGACTTGTCTGATTGAGTAAACAGTACTACTACGTGGGTCGTGTGGGTGAGGGTGAAGAGACATATTTTCAGCCACAATGAAAGATTGCATTCGCATCATATGCATGAATTATACACCCACCCCCTGCCACATGCACGCAAATAACTAGTATCTTTTTCTTCCAGCCTATTTTCAAGTGGTTTCATGTTAAATTCACAAACAAGATAGATAATTTAAAGGCAGTGCAAACCTTTTTGAAGTGAGTGGCCGATTGCACCTTCCGGATAGGTGCCATGAGGGCCTCACGAACGCAGATGGCGATATCAGCCCCCGAATAGCCATCGGTCATGTCGGCGAGCTTCTTGAAGTCGGCATCCTTCAGTTCATGTGGTGTGGTGCCGAGATGCATGTGGAACATCTTGGCCCGAGCCGGAGCCTCCGGTAGTGGGATGTAGATGCGCTTCTCAAAGCGGCGACGAATCGCAGAGTCCAAACACCAAGGAATATTAGTTGCACCCAGAACAAGTACATCTTTGTTATTGGTCCCCACTCCCTAGAAAGGGCACGATGACAATAAAAGTCAGCACGGTGTTAGCACTAACCTGCATCTGTACGAGAAACTCCGTCTTGATTCGGCGGGCAGATTCGGACTCGTTTTCACTACGGGAACCACAAAGAGAGTCAACCTCATCGATAAACACAATGCTGGGCCGATGCTGGCGGGCAAGCTCGAAGAGATTTTTCACAAGCTTTTCCGATTCACCCAACCACTTGCTCACCAAATCAGAGCTAGAAATTGAGAAAAAGGTTGACTTGTTCGCTTCTGTTGCAACAGCCTTGGCGAGGTATGACTTCCCTGTTCCCGGTGGCTGCAATAAACGAGAGTTGACTCATGCCATAATAAAATTGGTGTCAAGATATCACTAGAATAAAAATACACGTACACCATAGAGCAAAATACCCTGCCATGGTGTTCGTTTTCCAGTAAACAAATGCGGAAACTTGATGGGTAGAATGACGGCCTCTTTGAGAGCTTCCTTCGCTGCCTCAAGACCGGCAACATCATCCCACCTAACATTGGGCTTCTCCATGACAATAGCTTCACTAAGTTGGTTGTGAAACTTATTTTTCTCAGTATCTTCCTCCTTGTCTGCTTTGATCGGTTTTCTCTCTGCAGTGCCTTCAGAAGCTACCTGCAAAAGAACGTTTATTTTACGATAATGACATGATTAAATTTACTGTGACTAACGCCACAGTTCCATAAAATACTCAATTGACTGACCGGTATTTAAAAACAACGCTAGAGATTCCTGACAGCGACTGTAAGTGCTGAACTAACAGTAAAAAGTGAAACATGCAATAAATGGCATAAAATGTGTTTTTCAATGCCGATAGCGTTGGGACGGATGAAAGCGAATGACGACAAAAGTAGTCCAAAAAGGGATAGGGTTTCAAAGCTAGCAAAGCACAATTCAAGTTACTCAACCATAGGCACAAAGTTTTAAAGAGAATTTTGATATCAGTGAAAGAAGGTGGTTGGATCCCAACATTCCTACCATACATTAGCATTAAGGAGTTCAACTGGATTACAACGAATGCAGGGAAGTTAGGTACACATCTAAAGATGTTCAGACTTAGTACGTGAAGGAAACGTCGGGGATAAAGGACCTTAGGCAGAAGCAAACTAAAACAACATTGGTCCTTACTTCCTCAGCCGAATTCGACTCAAGGTACTTCTTAATCTTCTCCGCACGATCTAGATACTGACACACTTTACTTTTGATGCTGTCCCGAGATTTATCATTATGACATCCGTCTAGACAAATATTTGAAGCGCTAAAAAAACCAACATTTCAGAGCATGAAGCATGTAATCGCATCCTATCTGATAAAGGCGTAGCGCCTCCTCATAGTTCTTTTTCCTGTCCTCTTCAGTGGCCTTCACAACAGTATCGATACCCTTCTAAAATTTAGGCATCAACGATGAACTATGACCAACATTAAGCGCCGCACTAGCGTCATTAGCCATTCCTTCAAACGGAAAACTAGTACTCTAAAACCGCGCAAAATAACTAAGTAGTTAAAACTATTATTAATGATGATAATGAGCCAAATGCAAATGTTGAATTTAATTGCTGTATGTCACCAATGCTGTTCATCTCTTTTACATATCTTTGCCGAGTAATTGTGAATTTTTTGGTTCATTGAATTGCATTTTAAATGTCACCCATTATATTAAATCTTTCATTGATGTACGCTTCCCACTTACACTTACATGATGTTTCAAATAAAATCTTTTTATATTTGCAAATTATCAGGACAAACTCTATTAAATCTATCATTGAGCCTCTACTATATTCACTTGAAATGCCATGGTGATATTTTATTTATTGTCATACAGAGACTCTGGGAAATCTGGTGGAGCTGATGACGTCACGTAGTCTTAAGGTATGACTTTATTCATTTCCACAAACTTGATTAAGAATTTGCTCACTAGAATCACGATATAAAAGCCTAGTGTTACCACCCGCAGCATCCCAAACCAGGCACGACTGACCTGTGCCACCGACGAGGTATGCCCATTTGGATCCTTGCATACGGTCAACCCAGATTTTCCGGGTGGCACTACTACTCCAAATGTCAACCAGTCCTCCCACTTGGGGAGGTTATTAGGCACTCGCTAAGAGCAGACCCGACCCGGTTATGAAACTGCAGCTACCGGCTGGCAGGAGCCCGCACTTAACACCAGGGGCCAACGCTGCCCCGGGGCCAGAGCAACGCATTTGCCGATGGTTCCAAGCATATATTAACCATCAATCCTCCTAAATGCTAGTAAAGTCTATTACAGATTTAGGCGAGACCAAGGGCGCCAAACTTGGGTCGACACTTTGGACTACCAGTGAATAAATATAGACCTGTTTCTTTCTTGTAAACAGTAATTGCATTTGAGGATTGCTGTCATAAAAATTTTAGTGGTCGTGGGCAACGAATAAGTGTTCGAGTACAAAGTCTTGCGGAGTAGAAGATGCACAAAGAGGAACGACGGCTGGAAAAGAGGCCTCTGTGAATATGCTCTTCCCAAGTGAAATAGTGGTGCCGATGATCATGGCCTGTACAATTTTTGATGAAGTGAAGAGGACATAGTAAAAATTGGCGTGCTAATCATTGGGCCTCCCTGCAGCATCAAAAGGCAAGGCCCACTTTTGTTATGCAGTGGTTGCAAGAAGTTGCTTGATTACACGAGGAGTCGTTTCGTCCGTGAAGTGCAGAGTGGAATATCTATGGTAAGAACAAAGGAGTAAGCACATTAATATGTTCGCTGTCAGTCACATGGATGTGATGTCCCGTTGCATAAAACTGCTGGCATGAAGATAATCTAGCTCTTTGTTTTCCAAAAACAGCTGGAATTAGGAAAGAAATGTCAAAATGGAAATTGATGGCACGTAAAAGATAGTAGGGCATTTGAGTCGTGGCATTTAGTTTCCTATTAGAAATGGGAGTGAGGAGCATCAACGCGTCAAAAATTCTGAGATATAGGATTGTTTAGTTCTTACTATGGTTGCTGTCGCGCTCGCAAGCAGAAGAAAAGGACTAGATGTGACATTTTTGCAAAGTGCAAACTTATACAAGGAGTTTCACTTGGAACCATGAGTGAAATTAAGTTAACTACGATGGACAGTATGGCACAAAAGCCACGGTGAGTCAGGAATTCTGCCCCAAAAGAGAGGGTTCGAGTCCCAATACCTATTAGTCAATTAATTTGCATGAGGTGGGTGAATAATTTCTACGTCAAAGGAAAACGTTACGCCCGACACACAAAAAAGACGACAAGCCCACGGGAGGGCACTAAAACCAGGCAAGCAGAGGGATAGACCCGTAGATTGACAAATGATGAGGCCGATTGTAACGAAAATAATGGCTGATGCTACTTATATGAAGCGTTGCGTGAAGAGATTAAGTATGCATTTTTACCAACAAGAAAATCTAGTAGAGTAAACGCAATGGGGAGCCTGGTTGCATCAGAGGCCCTGTTGATTGGGGGAAACACTAACGCTTACTGAATCAGAGTAGGTAACAAGTGAACGGCAAAATCACAGGTGCTTCGGCAGCAGTGTTTCACGAGCATGCGATTTCAAATTCATTCAACCCATTGTGGATACATGAGAAGCGAACTAAAAGTACTTGGAACGGACAGTAGCCAAATTTTATTTTCTAAAAAACCACTCGTTCAGGAAATTTTTCGCATTCTTGTAAGGGATAGCAGGCATGAAATCATGCATTCATCGATAATTATTTAGTATGGAGATTAATGACTAAAATTACGATCATCTAGAGATTAAATACTGGCTCACATTCACACCACAGGAATTCCGATGAATGCTAGTGGTCATGTTTTACATTCACCAAGCACATAGAAGAATGCATGAATTGGGTTACATTTGTTTTACCTAACTATACCTTAACTTGCTGAAATCGAGCACAAGGCGGAAGAGCAATAGCGACTGGATGATGACTTGTGTCTATCATGTGCATCACTAGCAATACTTGACAACCATTCACAGCGTTTCAGGGACCGCATACTAAGACATTCAATATTTGTTTTATGCATTAGTCGTTGAAATTATCAGACACGTTTTCGCAATTCAGAAGGCTTATGAATTTGATTGAGAGGCTGAAAGGCGCATCAGATTGAGTGGTAATCAGAATGCATTTCGATGCGAGAAGAAATGAGTGCTCTTTTCTTTAAGCCAACAAAAAGGGTCCAATAGACATACATATTTTACATAGACGTCATCAGGCAAACAGTCCAATCAGAGAAGCCACGCGGGTAGATAAAGAAAGAAGGGAGGGCGGCAGTGCAGATGCACACACGGCACAGAATGGCTACGAAACACAAGCACGCGCACACGCAAAGCCCTACTCCACTGTCGAACAAATACTAACATGCATACACTGTAAGCAGTAGCACTATTGTTTCTGCGGGCACGTAATGATAGCCGCTCCCTCGAAACACACTAGCCCCCTCTTCTACCTCGGTAACAATTCCCTCCATTCTGACCCAACCGGATAGCAGCCGAACCAATATCAGATCTTGTCCAGGATATGCATATTTGGGTGGCGCAGGTACTCTAGTCTCGACAAAAGAAACATTGGTGGTACTGCCCCACAAGTACTACATGTAGTGACTAGCCCGAAAGGGAGAAATTCGTGTTGTCTGTAAAGTACACAAACTGTATGAAATAGTAATTCTCAGATGTTCAGCTGTAACAGCTGACGCCTGACAGCTTCCATTTACCTCTTCATACATCTGTATTCCAATCCAGAGGCTTTCAGATGGAAAGGAAGGAGATGCGAAACAGTTGTGCAAAGAAAAATAAGCTTAGCAAGCGGAGAGGACCAAAGTGGTGAAACTAGAGGAAAAAATCCAAGGAGTGCTCATCATTACCAGTGTTCTAGATGATGTCATTTTAAGAGTACAAATAATGTTACTACGGGAGACGTGTTTTGCAAGGTCTTCAATTTTTTTGCCGATGAAGGATAATTCATCCACTCAATGCAATGTTTTAGCCCAAGCTTTTAAAGGAAACTGTTCAAAAACGCTCACAGTAACAGTAATGGATAAATTGATAAACAGGAATAAAACGCAGAAAAATGGGTTAGCAGCACCTTTCATGTATTCTGATCTTCATAGAAGTAGAATTCAAAGTGTTATTAAAGCTAACTCTCTCGAATGAAGTGACTTCACCGATCACTGTTGTTCGTTCGGTAAATAAAGTGTATAACCCCAAGGAGTAGTGGCATACCAATGAAACGTGGGAAACGTTTTGCTGCTAGATATAAATAGCGCATAGCGTAAGCCACCGTTAATTAATAGAATAAAGGGCTAGGACTTACTTGATTGCGTTAAGCAAACACTGGACGCTTTTGGGATTCTGCTCCTTCAACAGTCGGACGCAGCTCTTCACCTACAAATATGCGTTCACAATAAAAACAGTAAGACGACGAGAAATGGATGTAATTGCAGGACCTATGATCAAAGCAATCTGGAACTCCTCTCCAAATTATGTCAACTTTTAACGGATCAGTCTGCACCTCGAAAGACATTAGTTAATTAAGTGAAGACCGTAGAAATAGCGGCATGCAGAAGACACAGAATGAAAAAAGCAACGAACTGTGATACCAGGTAGGGCGACATTCATTATGCGTCAGATAAGAGCATGGTTGGTTGAACCAAGCATTCCAAACCGAGCTGTAAAAACCCGCCACAATTTTCCAAAAAAAAGTTTGGTGTGGATCAAAATAATTAACCCTAATTTAAACTAATACTAAGACAATTTCTTAAACTACAGGGCCCACTCACATTCAGCCCTAAAGGCAAGAGTTCATGCATAGGAAAAAGCTCCGTCCCAACATCAAAGCGTAAATAATTAAACTGTGGCATTAAAGCATGACTATACATATTTGCCAGTTCACTTTTTTTTAATTATCGGCGATGAACTTAACTTTCAGAATCGCAAAAAAGATTATTTGTTAATTTCTCTTTCTTCCTTCCCCCTTCCACTCTCTGTACACCCATTGATGGTTAGTGAAACCATTTGATTAACTTGGGACTAGATCAAGTAAATCACATCTCCATTCTTTGCCCTAACCCTTTATTTGTGCAAGCGTCTACCTTCACACAGCAAGGCACATGAAACGGCACCGCGCCACCAGCACGGTTCTGTGCAACTCTTTAACTGTCAGACCCATCCCCATATTCAGCCAATCCAAAAAAGGAGGTTCATAATTTACAATAAGGGTTATTTAGCAACGAATTTCTATGGGCCTAGTCACTAATTTTAGAAAGTGGAGTTCAGTTCGCCGTTGCTAACCAACCAACCAATCCACCTCCGTGAGGAGAGAGGAAGGCTTGTGGTTACCGGGTTCGTAGGCTAGTAGAAAGGCCACTTTTAGTCGTATTAATGAATCGGATGTCCCTAAAATATTTCACACTGGTAAGGAGCTCTATTCACAGCATTCATATTACTACCTTATTCCAGGCTCGTACTACTCCATTGCTGGCAATGGCAGGGGACCTATCGCAAAAGGACAACCCCACTTTCTCTAGCTGAATATATCACAAAATCGGCATAGTGAGAAAACGTATTGTAGCCCATTGATTCTAGAGAGGAAAAAGAGCTAGCGGATTAGCGTCAAATTCCGATGACCATTCTGGTATGCAATGCCGGGTAACAGAAAGCGCTACAAGTCAGTCCATACGTTAAAATTTAACAGCGACATACTGTAGACCACCACTCACTCTTTAACGTTACTTTCCGAATTGGCAGTACAGACCGTCTAACGAAGGATGTGATAATTAAAAACTCCATTTTGACTAACGGTACAAGATGATTTCAGTTTTAGTTCCCATCTCGTGTATGACTACAATCTACCAGAAAACTTGTGATCACATGGAAAGTGCAGGCGGCTACATAACATAACTGCGGCCATTTTGATCTCACTTGCTACTAGCCACTCCATCCTGCTGCCAGATCCTTGAACCTTTAAAAGTCTCCGAGGGTGACTAGAGTTCACGCAAATTGGATCTACATTCGTTCCACGTCTACCCGAAGTCATACCAAACACAAAACACGACATGAATGTGGTCAAAGATGCCGCATATCATGAATGCGGAAGGAGAACAGCGCCTGTTGTGCAGGAAGGCATTAATCGTTTCCACCTGTCTCCCCACCCTCAAAGGATAATCAATAATTAACGGTTAGGCTAGAAAAGAGGAAACAGATTCCAAAATGCACCTTATCAACTGCCGAAGACTGTGAAAGTGTGAAACTGAACTGATTTAGGAAAAAGCACCAACCGATTTAAGCACGAACGAGCGAGTTGGTGGGCGAGTGAAGGTGTGAGTAGCTAGAATACTGGTGGAAGCGGTAGATCGCAGACCATGTTACCAACAGAATTCCTTCTCCCTGTGTAGCTTCAATTAGTTTCCCACTGAGAACAATGAAAAGAAGTCAGAACCCCTAAACCTCGATAATAAATTAAACTGAATTAAAATGACTCAGCTTCAATGACAACAAAACACCACTGTGACAGGTGAGTGAGAAAAGGAGCCTGCCAACCCCACTCCGCTTCTCTGGGGTCCAGCCAGCCTATGACATGGTAACGCAGGTGGGGAAACATATTGCCCAAGTGAAGTGGAAAGGGAAGCGCACACGCACCCTGTACCAAAACGACAATCATGTGATTGTGCGCATAATTAGAAGTGACTGAATAAAATACGCACAAAATTAGCAATTAGGCATGAACAAATGCAATAAACAGGCTACTAACTCTTAGGTTATCGGTTAAGATGGGATTGCATTTGTTTTTTGAGTAAGACGGATCTTTACGATATCAGAGGGGATTTGAAAAAAAAGATGCAGCCACACAATGCGGAGTACAAATCTTGTTCTCAATAACGGTGGAGTAAGTTGACACGATTTCCTTCGCAGACCATGGATGTTTCATCTAATCTGATAAGTATCGAAATAGTACACAGCGGAACGTCTACTAACAAAGATATGTTATCCGAAGTTACACTACAGGTGGCCACCACGAGTATCTGCCCTGGCGGAAGGAAACCCATACGCAACAAGACTTATGAAAAGACACGATAATATAGACCTTCTGAGAATGTTGTCCGTCAAAAAACCTCTTTGCTTCCATTCCAGGCAAACAAAATAAACAACAAAATAATCAGTTTGAATTTCATTGGAAATAGGAAGATGATAGGATAGAAATAAAAGCATTATTGCCATAGCGCACCGTGTTTCGTTGAGACAGACTCAGGATCTGACAGATGTGGCATTTGAAAACTCCAATGGTTGTAATGGTTGGGATAGCACCACAATAATTCACCGACAAATGGTTATTTTAATAGAAAAAACGCGTGTATACCAACGGAGCAGGTCTTAAGAAATCACGCACGCACCGAAAATAATGTGTAGTTGAAAAACAACTCCTTCGTCGCTCAAAAAACGAATATTCTGGGTTTGAACAAAAAAACAAAACTAAAAGATAAACTCTACCGCATCCAGAAAGGAGTTTTAAGCCCATCAACTAACCATGACGTTAACAAGCGATTTTGACGATTGTGGAGCCTGATAGTCGTCAAAGCATCATGAATGCAATAAGCACGACAACCAGCGATACCGGTGTGCTGCTTAAATTTGTGCAAGAGGTAATGTTTATAATTTACACTCGCAAGCGCGTACACGGCTGTCGCAATTAGTTTGACCCGGAATACCCTCAAGTCATCCCTAGGGGTTCCAATTTTATGACTATGCACATACAAAATCACCCTCCACTTAGTGCAGTGAAATCCGACACATTATAGGCGAAAAATGCGGCAAAAACTTTACTTGTAGTTACCAAAACGCCCCCAACAGGCTAATGCGAGGAGTATTTAAAAAAATTTGAGAGCTTCTACTGTCTTCAAGTGCATTTGAACTTAAAAGTGAAACAACGCATCCAATTTTCAGTAAAATGGGTTGTGAAACCCAGAAACTCCGGCCCTCTTCACCTAAACGACCCTTCAACCATCCTCCGTACGATGATGAGACGGCCTCAAGTCGATCAGTGTAGGTCGCGACCGCAGTGGTTCCGTTCCAGCTCACATTCACTCAGTCAGCGCACAGAATGCCGCATCGATCCACAACCGGAAGTACGTAGGTGAAGTGCAAAAGAACTGTATACTCTGCTGAGTCGAAGTCTTCCATAAGCGTTGACATTTATAAGATCAGGTTTGTCACCTTCGCTGGCAAGAAAATTGATTCACACGCTTTGTTGCATAAATTACTATTGCTTCCTTCCATCTTGGTAGGGGAAGTCTGGACCAGGGAGGTCCACGACGTATGCTAGTCGTTTTAGTGATACTGTGAGCAGCGCAATCATGACCGTATGCCTTTCGTGTAGCCAATAGTAGCACATTAGATGGTAAATTGTTTTGTAACCTAGCCATTAAGAATGTGATAGAACGACAGGGATGGGGAATGAAATCTAATCCTGATAAAGTAAACAAAGCAAGGCGCCAACCTAGTGTTCGAACACAGACAACTGCGAAGCGAGCTAACGGTCGATCCTCGTCACTGCCACATAAAAATTACTCTCGTTTTTGCTAAGGACATAAAATTAGGCTAGCAAAATACGAAATCACGGTAGCAGAAGGGCACTAAAATAGTGCAGATAAATGAGGCGACGAAAAGGATAACAAATTGGCGCGGCGCTAATGTATCCATGCAGGAAGAATAGCGGGTAAAACCAATGGCACACACAAACCATCAGAACTGTGAACGAACTTTAGCGCAAAACTAGAAACAAGGAAAAGCAAGGGGTTCAGATTATTTGAGAAATATTAACACCTTTTCATAAACTAGCTTTATCCTGCACTAGCACTCTGACTACGAACTTATTGGGTTCATAACTGCCAATGTGCAATGGGTTCCTTGGACACGGAAAGTAAAGTCCCTCTTGCGACGAACATGAATGAAATGATGGAATAATTTCAGATCACGGAATATATTTGAATCTAAGGCATATGGGAGAACTTCAGCTACAGGAAAGATTGGAATTATGAGATCAGGAGATTCACCGAATGGACTAAGGGATTCAATTGCAGGAAGAGTACAACGCATTATAGGGAATATTAATCTGAATGACTGTGAAAAGCAGACCCATTTCGTGCTGATTTACCCAATTTTGCGACGGAATTACGAAGTAGCAATGCTTTTTTGCTTCTAATTCATTGCTCCCTCTTTCTCATCAAGGCGGTAATGCTTGGTAATCCGGAGTTAGATTCGCACTTCAACCCAGAATGTTCCTTGCGATTTCTAACGGACAAATTGCTCAAAATGGGCCTCCACAGCACACAAGCATCAAGAATATTTGAGGATAGGGTGGAAGATAGATATTCTTGATCGTGCCCGTCTTGTACATCGACTGCGGTGCAATTTATCCATCTGACATGCCAAAAGTCATGAGATCAAATAAGCAAACACCGTTTTGTCAAAACGACCGTAACCGTCCGGCAACTCAGAACAGATATCACAGCCACTAGATTCCATCTTAATTTGAAGCCCATTAAAATCACTCTTTACAAGGTGCCATGCCAGTCCCATTCTACTTGATGATCAAATCCATCCATTAATTAACGGTGCAGTCTGGGCGAAAAGAGCACTCACATCAAGCTTGGACGTTTTTCGAAAGACGCCATAGGGATCAATGTGGTCGTAGAGAATGATAACCCCGGTCATGACTCGTAGCAGAAGCATGAGAGTGTCGTCACGGGTTACGCGACTCCGCAGGGAAGGCTTCACCAGCAAGCCGCGGCAGATGTGCGCCATCGCTGCGAGGCACTCAGAGGTCACATCCATGGGAATCATCGCATCCTAGAGCAGAAAGTATGAAGAGGCCATGTGGAATAATTTATTGAACTGAGTGGCATTTCTAGTCCTCTTCTACTCCATCATCATATAAAGTTAAGCGTACTTCGCGATGCTAGTAGTTTTCTAGTATTTATAGGCGTACTTTCGGAAGGCACAAGAGACAATTGAAATATTGGATTGGTGTTAGAGTTGTCACAGAATGTTATTTGGTCTAGCTGCCTATGTAAATATGTGATACTTCTAGTCTCCTGCGGCATGTAGCCACATTCACGGCACTTAGTTCCCATTCTCCTAAACACTCTCCTGCATGACTATATACAACCTACACCTAGAATGGTATGCCTCACGTCCTTGAGAGAATCTGAGATGCCCTATTAGCATAAAAGGTAGCGAACCCACAATAAATAGGAGCACTCCCGATTTGCGTCGATACATAGCCAAAACTACATAGAAGGAAGACATTGAATGGGCAAACACAATGCAACTCATTAAAGAGGGTACACTACAACCCAAGTCAAACTTAAACAAGCGACTCAACCTTGAGTTCTAACAGCTCACTCGGATCGAAAAAAATGAGCTAGGGTCGTACCTCAAAAACACGCCTCTGTGGCGCGACACTAGATAGGACATCTAAAAGTCAAGTATAAGGAATCGATGAAGATCAAAGATGCCACGCATTGCGCGTATTATTAATCCTGCTTTTAAGGAAATTTTCCCGATGCAGCTTGATGGGCATAGGAAATATACAAAATATTAACGAGCCTAAAGTAAAACAAGGACAATGAAGTCGCATGAGTCAATCCCTGACGAGGATTATCTTGGGATGATTTTCGGCGCTTCTGATCAAGCCAGAGGAGTGACCAATGGAAGCACCAAAAAAGACGGCTAAGGTAAAGGAAATTTGACCGATCGACACAATTATGCATCTGGATATGCCAGCTCTTAGTTGTCCGTGATTCGACCTCTATCTCAGTGAGAGGAAGACGTGCTACTAGCTTCGCAGCCTTTCCATCCAGCTACAATAAGACTGCTCCTAGACTGGTGTTTCATAGATTTACCGGTGGATAAAGTTCAAGAAGAACGCGTCTAATACAAATCTAAGTTATACTCGCACTGAGCAGACAAAAATGCGTTTATTCAGCAAGAAGTGTGGTCGCATTTCAGAGGCTGAGAGGAGCTACAGTCAAGCAAATTAATGAATTACCCGTGTGGTCTCCCTACAGACAGGGTTTATTTCAATGCTAAAAAGTCAACCGGACGAAGTTAATTGCTGCACAAAATCTGGCTCTTAAAGCGGAAAGCAAATGCACGAATAGGAGTTATTTTGTTTTATGACACTGCCCCAAACGGTCTGTGAACTGCATGGATGAGAAAAAGCAGCGATTCCGTAAGATATTGCAGAGCTAATGACACTTCCAATTCCATAAAAAGAATATTATAACATAATGGATAAAGTACATAAAACACCTTTCCTCCATCGCAAAAGCATCCTAGAAGCCGATAGGTAGGGACAACAATAAAATTGTTCTGGTACCATTAAACGCCAAGACGCCGATTATTCTCAACAGATGGCAAAAATAAGACCCATTTATAGGCAGTGAATTGTCACAAGGCACAAGACGAAAAAACAGCAGAAAATATATACACTTGAAAATTGAAAGTGAATTAATCTGGGTACTTTAACCAGAAAGCATAAATTGTCTGATCGTGTCGCCCAATGGTGCCCTCTTGAAGAAGTTTGTTGGAAGGGTTTGGGTGAGAGGCATATTTTATTCCTCTGCCGCCAGTGACACTCCAATAATGGCTCTCGTAGATTTATTCCGTGGATGGCAGGTTGGTACACACAAACCCACCACACGTAACCGAAACAGTTAGAACACATGTTTGACTGGTTTCGTACGATATCCCCGCCTCACGCCACCGAGAGGCGAACCGCTAGTGACCCCAAAGTGCAACCGAGCGCAATCAAGCACGCGTAAACAAAACGCCTTGACTTCTGTGCAAATAAGCAAACTACAGGACCCTTGGCGTATCAATTCAAAAAGTTCACCAAATTGAGTCGCCTAAGAAGGAGATGAGGTTCATGGCAGTGCATCAGAAGGCGAGGAACATTTGATTCAGCATAAAAACTGTGGCATCGGCATCACCCATTGCGTATGTGCATGATTTATGTAGTGCAGTTGATGTGGTAGAAGTCAAGGGGATGTGAACGAACGTTTACAAGACAGTAAAGAAACCAACATGAGGATACGAAGTGTCACCTATGCTTTTCGCATAACCAACACTTTTATAACAAAGTGTACCATGCCCTCGTTGAGTCAATTTTACAGCAAAAAATGTTCATACCGCGAAAAAAAATCACATCAAAAGCGGAAGATAAAAAGGTGCGCAGAAGGTATAAAAATAACTTTTCAAATGGCCTGATAAAAGCGGAAAATAATGCATCAAAATAAAGTAAATGCAAAAAGTGCAGATAATTGGATAGATAAATGTACGCTCTTCGGTACTCTAATAACTGCAGAATTAGTACAAGAGGAGAGGACATAAATCACCTTGGATTAAGCTTCACAATCCTGACATGACTCAAAAGGGTCGGTTATCATTAACACTGAATACCAGAACTTGAATCCCTTCACAGTTTTCTAGAACGTTTGTCTGCATCATTCTAGACGGTGAATGCATTGAATGCTGGGTAACAAATCTGGGAGCATGAAAGTTGTATGATAGTTTTCTTCAAAAGAAAATGCTTGAACTCCATGGATGTCTAAACAGTTCGCTTATCACCTCATAAATTGAGGTAACAGTTTGTCATTGATACCTTCCTGCAATGGGTAAAGGAACGACCCTCCAATCAAGCAGTATAACACAAGGATCAATTAAGCATCTTAAAAAAACAGCCGGTGAAGCACAGTCAAAATAGTGAAAAGTAATTAGAAAATCTCTGCCCTTTCGTGTCGCATACCTTTAAGAAGGTCAAGGCACGATAACAATAAAGGGACATTTAAGCAATTTGACAGAGGGTAGGGAGAAGTAGCGCGTACGAAGCACCCCAAATTCGAAAGCCTCAGTCGTACAATTCAGGCTGATTCTTTTTTATGGTCATGTTTACAAACATCACCAGACGACAGAAGTACAAGGCTACTTCTCATCGAAATGCTAGAGCCAATAAGGAGGCTTTACAACACATTTATGATCGGATCGTTGTTTAGTTCTCAAGGTAAAGAAACAACGGGTCCGGAGAAACATCTACAATGTGTGACACTACAGATTAGACGAGATCAGCGCCAGGAGTATAGACGGTGGAGCAATTGAAAAAGGAGACAAATACAAAATTCATCCCTGTAAAAGCAGACAAATATATTACTCGTTGGATAGGTGCAACGGCATCAACAGCAGAAGGCCTCTTGAAAAAAGGGAAGGAGCTACAGAGACCGAAAATGAAACATCAAGATACACGCTTGCTGTACCTATTAGTCATCAAATAGCCATCCGCTACTGAAGGAATTCAACACCACAGATAGAAGAACGAAGTCCACAGGGTTGGGTGATTTTTTGCAAGTTAAATGGGGCGCAGAAATCGATTTCAGACAAGCCAGACATCAGATGAATAGGTTGGGTACTCGTTGATGAGGGGCATATGAGCACACAGAATAACTAAGGAGCATAAAGGAGAAACGATGCCAAGGCGAGCATAAGGAGCAATCACGGCAAATTGAAAGCTTGGCGTCTTAAAAAAGGGGTTTTTAGTAAGCGTAAACTACAGTTTTTTTTTTCCAGCTCAGCCTAACATCCATGTGCAAGGAGCTTCGTTTATCACCAGCTTGAACAATAGATGGACCAAACTTGGCCGCACTGCAACCTTACCATCTGTCTTAATGATAGTTGTAGTAGTTGAACAAGCTTTTCACTTACTACTGAGCGGGGCTCTGCGACGGTGATGTGTCCTTTAATGTATGCTTGCAGACCAAACGGCCTTCACAGTAAAAAAAGCACGAAGAAGAGTATTTCATCTAAGAGTATTCACGTGCAGAAGTGTTGTTTTAAGGACAAAAAAACACTAAAGCCGCTAGGAAGATTAGTTGAGGAGCATTTGCCTTCACATGACTCAAAGCATCTAGTGGGATAATTTTTTTACAAAAGTAGGCTAACGGACCGCACGTTTCAGCAAGGCCTAGGTCTCTAATTCACACAAAGAAGCCGTAATTACGTGCTTAAAGGCATGCATAATCAACGGCAGAAATGACCTCAACTTATTTGGACTCAATAACGACTGCCGCGCAAACTAATGAAACACGATTCAGCTTGTTGTAATTCTGAGCTTATTGGAGGAAAATAAACCGTGTGTTGGCATAGGAAAATGCTACATCACACAAGAGGTCCTGGCAACAATACCGAGTTTTGCACAGTTACTTTAGCTTAAATTGAAAAAATATAATGCTAATGAAAAAATGGAAACGTAAAAAATTTGTGTCAACGTTAAATATATCGTAACTCAAAAAACAATCTTTTTACACGGGTACTCACTACCATATGACACTGCGTAGCATATCGGCTAATAAGCTTGAGCATAGGATTGGCTTCCGCGTAGAAGAGGGACATCTTACTGCAGCACTCATCGCTGAGTTCCTCACCCGCCTGTCGCAAGAAGGACTCCGGGTCGCCCACATCAGTTGGAACTGCGACCTAGGCGTGAAAAAAAAGCAAATGAATTCCGTTATGGCAGCATACTTTAAGTTGTCACCATAACCGTATTAATAAAGAAGGAGCATTTGCTTGAACTATTTCGCTCCCTTAAAGTTTTATTATTTAGATTTTGGAATTTATATAGTACTAGGGGCCAGAGGAACCAAATACCTGTCGTGCAGGGTCGACTACAGGTCTCCTTCTTTGACGAAGCCGACGATAAAAGCTGAAGTCGTTCTGGATAGAAGGTTTAGTCATCTAAAAGGCGAAGGAATAAAATAACCGTCGTGTGTTCATTACTAGTCGTGCAAATGGTTAACAATGATTTGGTTTCCGGGGCTTATAGAATCGTGCGCCACTCTGTGCTATTATCAGTCGGCAATCTACCGTATTTCCATGGCCCAATGAGGTCTCCGTATGGCTCAAATTGGGGAAGATGAAGAATTTGAAAGATCACATCAGGAGTTACGAAAGACTATCAAGAGGCTAACAATTTGCCCCCTCCTTAAGTGCAGATCCCATTGTTAATATTCCTGCGTTCTTCTTCGTCCATGACCCCTTCATAAAAATATAATCAGCCTAAACAATAACTGTGGGTTCAAAACATGATTATCGAAATTTGGGTGGGTTTTCAAAAGTGGGGACAAAGGGTCATTTTTGGTACTCAAATGGCAAGATGAAGACAATCTTACATGAAGATGACCTAGATTCTTTCATGAACAGCAGAGACAGAACTGCACTAATTGCAGCTGTGCCAAAACCAAGGGTTCTCTGACATTTCCCCAAAACTATTACATTTAAGGCACGGGTTTCGTTAAACTACTACAGCGAAATATGATATAAAAATCACGAGAAATGATTATCAACCAGTCAAGTCCTCAGACAACGCAAGGTTCAGAATAATAGTTCAAGTTATCATAGTTAAGAAGGGGAAGTATGAAGACAGGCATCAGTACAAGGTAGGCAAACCATACGGCGTGATTTGACATGGTAAAGGCAGGGAAAGGTATTCTGTAGGAGGCCTGTGATCTTCATGGCCAGTGAGGGTAAACACGAAGTCACCGACTGCTACAGAGCTGTCCATGAAGCCACCTATACAGAATTTGTGAGAAGTTTACACAAAAAATTGCAAACAAACGGATCTACGACGGAAAAACTGGTGGTTTTGTAGCAGAGAATTGTGTCAACACCGAACTATCAATCGCTATGGCAAAAGACCAATAATTCTGTTACGAGTGACAGGTTCACGATGCAAGACAGTGCTCAGGCCGAAATTTACTGGAGTCAAGAGGGGCGTAAATGCAAGACTTGTGTGGCTCGTAGCCAAGGTGTGACCAGCGAGCAAGAGGGTCCAGTCACCCACACACGCACACAATCACGCATCTCCCTCTTCTTTCCTCCACATTAATCGATGATGCAACACACCAAACACTGGTCGCATCCTCCAATAACTTTCATTGACGAGCAAGTCCATATCCCACCTATTGTGCCTAGGTGGTCATTCACCTCTGCTAGCAAAACCCCCTAACAAAAAACCAGCCTGCCATAGGGAATTTCCAGATGATATAGTTCTCTCACCAATTCACAAAACCAATGAATCATAAGAAAGAAGTCCAAGGTGAATAACTCCCGCCCAATACATGGATAGACAAATCAAAAAGGTTCATGGGAAAACAGGCAGAAACAGATCACCTGACGGATCCAACAGCAAAAAAGACCTGACGAATGTGCTGGTGATTTTCGGAAATGAGTACAGCAACTTGGAATTCGTAGCCTTCACCCAGCCGAAAACACTCAAAGCCTACTATGTTCATTAACAGACTCACAGGGAAATTGATCATCACAGCCCAAAAAATTTGCCCTTCTATGTTTGCATTAAGTGGACTAAGTTTGTTTTCCACTTACAATCAAATTCACTTTCGTTTAATTAAATGTGTCAAGTAAGTGCGACAAGTGGGGTCAGAAAAAAATTTAGAGGTCGCATCATGTGACATTAGTAATGAAAGTTGTAAAGTTGCTAGACTATCCAGTGTCAAAGTACTATTAACCCAGGTCAGGGCATCCAACACATCACAGCGACATAGCACGTAAGGAGGTCTTGGATATCAACAAAATATAGTTTAACATGGAAGCACAAACTAGCAAAAAGATGTGCTAGTCAAAAAAAGACCCAACGAAGATGGGTGTAGCGTTTTGGAAGAGGCTGGAGGTGGACTTTGGACCGAATACAGTAACTATATTTGCCAAAATGGCACGATTCAGAACGTATTAAGACCAAAAAGTAAGGTATGACCAAATCCGTGGTTGCGAAATGAAAAGGCGATTAAACCGGCGATGGGGTTAGGCTGATGATGCTTCGGAGTTTCCAGCGCTAGTATCACTACCTTTCTTATCACCAAGGTCCACGCATGCGCTCATCTGTAAGGATGTGAAACGGGCCGATGATGCCAACCAACGGCTCGATGCGTGGAAAACCCACACTAAGCACCACAAAATACGGTTTGGAAATAGTTTGCAAATAAAGATCGATAATCTACGCTCCCTCGTTGACGCCGCACTAAAGGAGGAAAACCCCTATTTTCGATTGAGAAAACAGTTGTCTGTTGAGGTAAGGAAAGAATGTGCCAACGGTACCGGTGATGTTGTTCCTTAAGAACTAATTCAAGTTGGAGCCGCAGGCACGAAAGTGATCACGAACCATGATCAAGTCCAGCATAATTTAGTTTTCAAGCAGTTCCTGTCGGGGTAAAACGCAAAATATGTTTCAATCAAACCGTGACTTCTTAAAAGCATAAAAACAAGTCTGGGCGCCTTTCATTAAATAATTAAACTTACAAACAACTCGGTGTGCTTGTATTCAACTCGTGCAAAGGTAAGGATAGTGGGTAAAAATAAACTGCAAACACCTGAGGCAAAGCCTTGGCTGCAAAAAAAACATCTCAGAAGCCTCGCAACTGACAAATACAATCTCAAAACGACTTTGACCGCTAAAACAAGGCTTAAAGATGACGTAATCGGAAATGGGAAAGTTCAATGGTCGAGCAATAAGTTTTATTCCACGAATGGTCATAATAGAGACAGCAGCACCCAAAGCCAGTAAATTAAATATTGCCTCACCAACAGAAACAAAGCAAAAGTGAGTCAGATATAAAAGAAAAAATGCGTAACTTATGGGAAAACTCGTTTTTCGCGTTTCTCTAATGCATCACACTGAGTCATGCCTTGACAAGCTGGAAGTACGACCGCGTGTCCGGAGGGGCTAGAGATTTGTTGCAGACAAAAAGTACCTACAGTGAGGATTTTTCCTAGGAAGCCTAAATATAATGCAGGGCAGAAGTCACTGAATAAGCCGATTTTGGGATGCCGTGAGTAGCATACGCCACAACGAGTGATAAAAACATTATACATAACCAGAAACGTCGACGTTAGATGAGAAGACTGATACACGGCAAATTACTTTTCCGAATTCAGCTCTAAAAGCGCTGCAGCGGATGGAAACTTCCGACACCGGCGTGGACAAACAAGAAAATAAGGCCTACGTCTTTTTACTTTGGCCGAAGACTAACTGCTAAACAATCAGAAGCGGAAGATGAAAAAAAGTAAGCTACCAAAGACAGAATAGGAAGAAAAAGTATAGGAACAAACAAACTTATTGTAGCCAGAAGTCCCGAATGCAGTTTATGGTTAAATTAACCTACTTTAAACCATAGTAAAAATCCAGCATTGCTAACGATAAGCATATAAAATTAGCATGGAAACAGAAAAGAATTTGACGATGACAAAAGCATGCAAAACCGCATTGTAACCGATGCAAAAAAACGTGGTACTCAGAGTTCTGAAGTTATGTTTTGAATGGGAGCAAATGTAGAAAACAAACACAGTGATTGCCATGAATTCACACAAGAAATTCGGTCAGAATAACTAAGTTACAGAAACGCTACTGACGGAAACAGTGAACAGGACTCAAAAATTATTAGCGTGAAAAATATTTTGAAGGAAGCCATACCTTAAGGTTGTCAAATTGCATAATGAAATCTAGGATTTCGGCAAATTGTTTGAACAGGGCCTGTTGGGATTCCAGATGTTCCCAGACGGTAAGTTCATCTGAACAGAGTGCATGAAGAAGTCGAGGAACAGTTTGCGCTGTAGAGAGGAAGAAAAAAGGAGGATAACGTTTGCCGGGCTCAAAAAAATCTAAGCTTCATTGAAGCTGACGTCCTCACGTTCTACAAACATATAAAGCTTCGAGGAGCATCGACCCAACTATTCGGATCCTAATTCCCAATAAAATATGCTACAATTACAGAACCCATAAGAACTTTTCAAATCGCACAATATCAGTGTACACTCGAGTTCAAAAAAGCAGCAAAATACTTGAACGCAAAAATTAAACTACATCAATGAAGTAGGGAAATACCTCCAAGGTTCATCATCGAAAATAAAGACAAATTCTAAATCAAGCTCAAGAAATTTCAAATAAAACAGGCTACCCAAATAAACACCGAAGTCATAGCAGATGCGAAGCTGATGAACTAGCGGTATTAAGGCTTCCCAGGCTGCCTCCTGGGCAGCGTCATCAGTGTAGTGTTCGATAGCGTTTCGAATTTGAGCTGCAGCTCCGGGATAGTTCCGTACAATCGTTAAAATGTCATCTGCATGTGCTAGTTTCGTGTTTATTTCAATCCAAAGATCGTATTCCTCGTCAGATGGCTGGCAATCTATCGAAATAGTTAATTGTTCAGATAGGCGAAACAATGGGCTCATAGCGTACTTTCAAAATCAACAAAGATGTCCACGTCATCCTTTATCTCCTCGAAACGACTCGTAAGAATTCGGATAATGTTCCCCATTTTCGCCTGTTATGAAAACCGATCGAATAAGCCAGGGACAACAAAGCTTCGGTAGACTGCGAAATCTAAAAGGAGATCGGGTGCCAGATAGCGACTGAAACTAGAAAGATGAATAAATATCATTTTGAAAAGAACCCGGGTTTCGTTCTACCAGTGTCAGCAAAATGCATAAGCGACGAAACTAAAGTGTCTTAATTACGAGGTGTAGAAAACGATAAGCCTAGAAAGTCATGAAAACCACTACTTTGAGAACGACAATCATGAAGGGAACCAATGTCCATAGTAAAGACGCATAATGATTCAACAAAACTCAGAAGGAAAGAAAACAGCCACTAACCTTTCACTCTGAACAAATGTTTTGAAAGGCCCACTAAAATCAAAAGCATGAATCAGAACTAAAATAAAGCACTTAATTTCGTGAAAAATTCAAAAGTTGTTAAAATTTTCCGTTGCTTCGAAATATAAAATTTATTAAAAGGAGTTATTTGGATGCCAAGAATGATCCGCTCTTTCTGCTAGCAGATAAGCAATGGAAATTGTTACGAATTAATGGGCGTCTAAAAGACGAATGCGCTTCCACAGTTGTAATGTAAAATGCAACTACTGTTTGATTATGACCTGGAGCCTAATTCTTTTTACGCCAGAGTCGAAAAATTGTAAACTCAAGATAATACTTTTAGTGTTTATATAATGCATCATGATTCCTATAGAGGCGAAGGAAAACAACACTATGGCGGAAAATACACATTATGCAACAGTGTCACAGCATTAGCCGCGTCCACCCCCTCCTCCCTGCAACTACCCGTGATACGAGAAGCAAAACATCGAAACAATTTCCGAGAACTGGCAGATCAGCTTCTCTTACTGTCGGAATTTAATGCAATTTATCCTCTTACCTCTCACCCAAAAGGAGCATTTCAAGCAGCAAAAGTGCCACCTTATCCCCTCGTCTTTTCGAGTACCGTCCCCGGTGCTACTTGCATGAGCTGTCTGTAACCACGCTGTCGGATGGTCCTCTTTCTCCCATTGGTGCACAGACCTCATTCTCGAATTCTTGCTATCGCAGCACCTCTGTAGGGTCGTGTCTTGTTGTGGTGGCCACTTCTTACCGGGGCGCGGGGTTGTGTGTTTTGGAGGAAGTAGTTCGTAGGTGAGAGAACCTTCACCACTCAGCATAGGTCTTTGCTTCAAAAGTGGCAGAATTTACTGCAAGTTCCTCGCGGTAGACGTTGGCTCGACTATATCTATCGCAACATTTACCCTGCCTACTATAAAACATCTATAAGTGCCTCCACGCCATTATAGCTGCTCTTTCCGTGCCTTCGTTTAGACGCACTACGTACTCTAGGGCATTACCGGTTGCTACTTCTGTATTTGTTAGGAAGATCTCAAAAAAAGCTTGATTTGCGGCCTTTAAGCATTTTGAATGGTAGAACGCCAGTTGATGTGTATCCCGTAGTCTTGCGAGCTTAGAGCCCAGTCTTAAAGTTGTGAATCCTTGGTAAAAGCCTTCGGTAGTTCGACAAGAGTACAATTCGTTTCTTCTGCCTGTCCTTTGCCTTGCCGATGTCGAAGTGTTGCACGTGTGTTGGAGATTCCCAGGGACTTGTGTGTTTTGTCATAAAGTCGGCTTTTGTAGTTGGTCTACTGGTCACTATGGCCAGATTCGGGCACTCTGTGCTGAAGTGACCATTTCGACGTCTTGAGATAACGCGAGTTCTGTCTCAGCTACTTCCGTAAAGTAGCCGACCATAATAGAATGCATCGATTTTTTTCATGGTGGGTGGAGGTGGCCCCATAATGTCGATGTCCACACTTTCGCCTGGAAACGCCGTGGGCATGGCTTACAGTGCTGCGATCGCTGTGGCGTGGGAATCCTAGAAACTGCTGCAAGTGACACAGAGTACGATAAAGTCTGGCACACTTGGATTGAGTGAGGATCGCCGGTATTATTTGCTCGTGACATCCAGGGTCCTCTTTTCTTTGTACTGGCGAGCTTGGCACCACTAGGCATCCGAAAACATGGCGTCTTTTTGGTACTATAAAGCCTTATTCTCCGGGGAGAGTTTCGGCCATTCATGAAATATCCGTCTGGCTGCACTGCTGGACGACACCACCTCTTCTGTTGTGGGCCTGTATGATGACACCAGGAACATCTCGCCCACCAGCACTGTGTTAGAATTAGTACTCAGTACGCTTCTTTAATGCTGTCCAGTGAGCTCGTTAAGAAATAGCCCTTCCACTGCAACAGTGTCCATCTCTGTTGTGACTGGTCTGCGGAACAGTGCATCCGCTTTGCCATGCTTGTTCACATTTTAGTACTGGACTTTAATATCACTACTGCTGCAATCTCTCGTACCAACGCTGATGCCTTGGAAGGCACATTCTGCTAGGTGTTGAAGGTTTCTAGCGTATTTGTCAGCGACGGAGAAAGTCCTTTGTGGGGGTTTGTTCTCGCTGGTCGGTGGCGAGCTGAGCGGTCCCGCAGCATTGGTTAGTGTTGGAGTCGTGGGAGGCGCAGGCGTCTATTGCAGTGAAAAACAAATCTTGGAAGAGGACACGAAGGGGAAGGTATATTCGTTGCCTCTGAGGGTATAAGTGAAGGTTGAGCTTTGCAATCTTGAGCCAGTACTCGAAGTTCTTATCGTCTTTGAAATGAGGGAGTTCTGTTGAGGCAGCCACAAGTGTAGTAATGATCTTGTTTGCCTCCTCTTTCCTACGGCCTCCCGTGGCACGAGAAGTATGATGTTTTTTTTGACGTCTTTATTTTGGCAGATAAAAGGGAATCGAAGCAGCGTTGCTGAAAACTTGGAGAGGAGCTTCTTTTAGAGTTGGAGAAATTGACCTATTTCTCAAGGAGGAAGTCCGAGTAATGTTCTCGCCTCTCGCTCAAAAGATACCTTTCAAGAAAGATGATTACAAGTGGTTCTGTTAGTTTGGTGATCTGACATGATAGGTCACCAAAATATCTCGCTTAAACCGTGTTAAGTATGCAATTAAAGCACTTTATATTTTCTTTCCTCCTTGTCGACCTCCTGCCTCGGTGGTGTAGAGAATACCCATGAAGCAACCACGTTAGGCATCAAATATGCGTGCAGCTAAGCAGGTATCTTCCTTCTTCTTGGCGGTACTACTGGATCTTTAGTTAAGTCCTGCATGGGAACCGCATTGGAAAAAGGAAAAATGTACTGGTTGGTGTTTCTTCGTCTACTAAGGGCATGCCAGCAGAGCTTGCGATAGGGGCGCTTGTCAAAGGTGACGTAATTCCCAGTTCTCTTCCACACGTTCCATATATGAATATATGAGCTTAAGAACGTGTCATAGAAAACTGCAAATATCTAACCACTGCTTGATGTTGACAAAATTAAATGTCACAATTCATAGGCTACTACAGCGTACTAATTCTCCTAATCTACCGAGGAAGCAGGAGCTGGCTGAACTATTATATGCCTTCACTAAATAGACATTAATAAAAGCGACAAAATCTTCTTATTAATGCTTTATTGAGTCGGTCGAATGAAATAAGGATAATAATTATTTACAGGAGGTGCTCGTGGACAATCTAAAAATGGGAAATGCATTTAGGTGCAAGATATAGCTGTCAAAATGCCGCTGCTCTCCAAATCACCGGGCCCCATTTGCTGGCATGGGAGTGGGCGGGGCTGGGGCAAACCTTCCTACGGAGAGTCCCATTTTTCCACCTATATTGCGACAGGACATGTAGAGTGGAGTCATTCTGGCCACTTGGTGCTTCATTTTCGCATTAATTAGATCCCCATTGGGTGCCCGTGTTGCTGTAGTATCCACCGCAGACGCTATGTGTCCACTGTAGCTTTTCGATCTATTTCATAGACACAGAAGCAAATGCACGATACGAGGAGTCTATAGCAGTAAATACTGTGACCTGTTAGCGGTGCCGCAACGCTTATGTGAGCTATTTTGGATTTTGGTTATTTTTTCGCAGGTCGCAAAAGGGCATGCAATATTTATGCAACCATTGGGAATGTGCAGGTTTGTCGTCCCTTGCTAACCACGTAGAGTGGATTTCACTACCAATGTGTGAGTCTCTGTGAGGCAGGATAAAGGTGAAAGTGCCAGCATCGGCGGCAAACTGAGTCAGTTTTTTTCAGGTCTTGGGTCACGCCCAACGCAGATTGCTTCATACCAAGTGCATAAAAAAGAAAACCGTCAAATAAGATCACAGAACGGACCAGCAAAAGCAAGCCTGCAAAGAAAGGACCTTAGCTCTTCTGTTCAGTAAGCAAAATAGTGTCTGCCTCTCCAGCCGCCAACAAAGTCGGTTCCCTATTCCTTCAGTAGGCAGATGAATCAAGGTACCGTATGATTTTTATGACTCAGTACAGTTTGAGAAATAACTGAGGGGCTGTAGGAGAGTGAATTCCAGTGGTACCAATGCTGGTGATCGCATGTATATCGCTTTTTGCGCTCCCGTGGCTTGCCTCTCATGCTACCAACCTCCTAGATCACCCGTGGATAGAAAATAAAGCTACTCCTTGTGTTACAAAATTATGCGGCATTCGCCGTAACTTTTCTGGTCGTTACTTATTTAAGTCACAAGTCTTACTAACTTTGTTATCGTTTGTTGAGAAGCCGACTCCTGGGACTCTTCTCCATTACTCAAAGTTGGTTGAATTTGATGTTCGCTTGGAGGCCATCCTGTGACATCCTAAAACGTAAAAAAATGTATTCAAATATTAAACAACCTTTTTTGTTTAGTAGGAGCATTTCGTTCTTTCCCTCGCATTAAGATTAATGGAGAGGGCAAGGAATCATACGACAGTATTGGTTGAGAGGCAAAGGATAAGGAATAGCATTTTCAGGAGTTCGCATTACCTCCCAGATCACGGAGACCGGTCTGCCATTAGAATTCCGTATACACATATCAGAAAGCGGGTCAGCAGAGGACAAATTTTTTTCCATTGCCACTGGCTTCGTGGGAGGTGCAGAGCTAGTAGGAGGTTCACTGCCGACACGTCCACTAATGGAAAGGGACTCGTCTGAACGAGAACGCATCCACTGCTTCTTACCCATAGCAGCAGTGGCGTTGGCGGTACCAGCTCGACCTGGACGAGATTTTCTCGTCCCAGGGAGATTCTATAAGTAACCAAAGAAATTCGGCTCTTCCTTTCTTAACCCTAGAACGGCGCAGTCTTTCTGTAAGCTGGTTCGTGCATTGAATCCCTCTACTCAGATTAGCGAAGTAAATTTACCAAGCCAAATGGTACACAGCTATGGTGATTATAGTCCAACTGGAGTTGCTGGGGTCAGTCCATAAAAGTTCAGAGAATAAAATGAATGCCTATCTTTCAATCTTGAGGATGTGTACCGCAGCAGCATATTTGTCAATGGGTATTCTCTGAGGCAAAACGGATTCAACCAAAATGAATCTGTTCATCAATAAACTTAGCCATGAGTTTTATTTCCATCTAGCCTCTCCACATAGCAGAGGTGGTTCGCAGTTATGATAAAAATGAACTTAAAATAAACTAGCTAAATAGCATAGAAGCTATGAAACGGGGTCACTTACGGAGTTTTGCAGGTCTACTGAGGGAGCACGGAATTCCAGATAGCTGTGGGTAGCACAGGGGACGAAGTCTGGCACTTTGCCTGCAAAGTAGTCCGTCTGGCGTTGAATGCAGTTGCACCCAGAAGGGAAACCTGCAGGACCCTGAAATATCGGGAGGTCATATGTCAAAAACCTCGTTGCTGTCGAGTAGCGATGTCTAGTTGGCAAGCTTTACAATCTTCCTCGGCTCACTTTGATCATGGGTGAATAACGTTCCGTCCATGCCATCGAAGCCAATGCTCTTCAAGCCCCGCATAACTCTTTCTTAGAAGTGGTTCGGGTGCTTCAAGTTTGGAAAAACTACCGACCTCAAACCCTGCCGATAATGAACCGGCCTCTTATTTAGTGCGTACCGTATCATCATAAAAATGTTGTAAACTGTAGGCCGGATTTCTATCGAGGTATTAAATAAAAATGGGTGCAGTTTGAAGAACACGTGTAGCTTTAGGTTGGAAGAAAAGTGCTGTCCCAGGGTAAGGCAAACCCTTCCAAAGCTTTCTTATGATCCAACAGCCTAAATAGGTAGCTAACAGCGCATTGAATGTTAGCTTAAGGTGAATTGACGGTAGCTCAGTGTGCCAACTTCTTTGGGTAGCAGTTGCTATGACAAAAGTATTGTCACATCTATAGCTTTCAGTAAACTTCTGCGGGCGGTAATTTTGTCACCGCCCAAGCCACCCACTTAAGCACCTTACCATTGCTTGAACGTGTGGTTGCCAAAAAAGACGGCCAATGGATAGGTAGTCTTACCGTGAACTAAAAGGTTTGAAGGTGGAAAAATTATATTCGTGGACAATAATGGGAGAAAATAACGCTGAGGGTCTGAAATTCGTCTATGGATGAGCTCTCTTCCTGTACGCATGCTTTGTCAGACCGGAAGAGCTATTTCAATGGTGGAGGAAATATTCTTCCACTGCACACTTCATGGTGTTGTGGGGGGTTCCAAAATAACAAGGCAGACGAAATGTTGGCGTGTGAATCATGGAGCGGAAAGTGCCTAATCCCAAAAAATAATTCCGAAAGGTGAAGTTTGCGAGAAAATTGGGAATGGAAATCCCCAGCCGAAAGGCCGGCTCCATTTATTTCCTCCCGCATCGTCAACAGGAGTGTAGTAAAGCAGTGTAGATAAGGCTGTTGCAACGAGAGGTGTATTCACAGAATTCTAAGGGGAGGACTACAAAAAAAACATTCTACTGATTGTTGCCGGGACCCAACCACTTTTCTACCCACTGACTGAATCTCTCCCAATTTCCAAGACAGAAATTCGTATTTAGCTAAATTAAGTTGCGTCGAAACTTCCTGACAAAAACCGACATTTCACACACTCTGTTCCTGGGAAGGTTTCACGTCCACTTGATCGTGCCTTACTGCCACAATCGCAAACTCGACAAAAAAAGTAATTTTGCTTAAAATCAGCCACCATAATTCATTATGGTAGCGTCTGAATAGTTTGAGGAATCACCTAAACTATCCTTGAAGAAGTACCAACTTCAATGAAATGGACAGCAGTGTCAATTCCGAAATAAAAAGTCTGTGAAAGAAGAGAATTATTGCCTTTGTTGGTAATGAGATTATTTACGGAAGGCATTCCCTTATGACAGCGTGGAATGAACTGACGCTTGATGCTGAACAAGGATTACAAAGCAAAAGTTTCACTTATTATGCCTTCCGAACAAAAAATCCAGTCGCAAAGTACGCTTCATCTTGAAGTCAAGATAAAACCTGGCCCTCACTACCCCCGTTGTCTACCAATCCCTCCATCCGCTTTTTATTTCCTTCCTGTCTACCCTGCTACCATTGCAAACAAGTGTGAGAGAGCATTAGAAATGAGAATGAGAGCGAAGTAGCACCTCCGTGCGTCCGTCCCTCCTTCTCTCTCTCCCAACCTAGTCATCCCCTAGTCAAGTTTTGCAGCATTATAAGGTGTGAGATACTGACTTGTAACAAGGAGAACAGTTCTTTCGCCCTACTGATTGATTTGTTAACGAGGTAACAAGAAGACGACGGCGGCGTACTTCCTATTCATCTTTCAGCCGCATCGTATAGAGCGTATGGACCTCGAGTGTAACTAAAGGACTTTCATTAATTAAACGAAGCCGTCCACAGTCCACCGCACACACATACAGGCAGACAAGGAATGGCCGTGTTGGGACAAAGTGGTGCGTGCCTTAGAAGCGCAAGGCAGGTAGAGAGTAAGTCGTTTGGGAATAAACAGTGGTATATTTGTCCTCCTAACAAAGGCTGCAATACTGAAACCATGTCTTGGCACTAGTCTTCCATTCTATTGAGCAGTCACCGAACAATCTAAATTGTGCGATGTGTTTTATTACCCACCAGAAAAAAATGAAGCGCGCGTTTATGGTTCTTGAAGCTCATTTTTAGGTGTTACTACTCCATTTGAGATTCATTCGTTTAGCTTTCTTCACTTTACCAAACTGGAACCTGCATATTAATGGGGGAGCAGGGGATTGAAAGACTTCCCCAAAACGGGGGATAGGTAGTCAGAATCAAAGTTGTTTGCTTGAGGCATTTCTGAGCGGTGGGTTTTGACATTAAATACCCCACCTTTTCTGAATGCAGCAAAACATATTTTACGGGAAGACTCCACGCTTATGGAAATTATTTTCAATTCGTAGTGGGGATATTCACTGTTGACATTAGTCACTCGATCTCACTAATCCAACTAATCCGACCAATACTTTTGTGGGACTTCGATTCAAGATAAGAGGAAGGTGGAGGAGGACAGAATACAGAAGACCACTACGAGTGCTCGGCACACGTACACGCGGCTCTTGTAGTATGTATTGGAGTGCTTTTAAATCAGCACCTGAACTACTACCTGAACTACCCACTATAGGAGTTCAAGTAAACCCTATCAGAACCAATCCATTGCTTCATTGCTTCAAAACCAGTCCCACAAGACCCCAGTTACTAGTATTTGATCTTTGTGACATTTCCAATTTTCTTACCTGAGCTTGTCATGAAATATGCACGGCATTTGCCCTTTGTCAGTTTATGGTCACATGGAACTGTGGCTCAAAAGGTAGGGAATGTCAAGAAAGATTGAGTACAGCCTTAACGCTTGAGGGGTAGTTAAACAATATTAATAGAACAAAAAACCATACGAATAGTGATCGAGCACTTAAGTTAACGACGTACCTTCTTAAGATTGCCAGCCAAATCTCGATATAACTGAACCGATAGTTGGCGGCCATCGGCGACAGATGCTGGATCAGCATGTGTATCACTGCCGACGTCGAGGTCGAAGCGTACGACAAATCGCGGCCGAGTACGTTCGCCACTCCCTCCAACACCACCTCCACTACTTCTGTTGACACAACCAGACAACGAGGCGCAGGCAGTGGGGTTGGGATGGGGAGGAGAGATCGGGTGAGAGGGGATGCGATCGCGATCACTGCAGCTGTTGGTCGTCATGACATCCTCGGGCAGGTGAGCATTACTCAGTCTCACTGACGTACTTTCGCTGTTTTGCGGAAGAGGCAGCTGCTGAAAGCGACCCAGGAGAAGGCTGTCCTGCGGTGGATCGTCTGTTGACAAGCTTATCTGGTGCAAAAATATGTGAGAGAAGTCAATAATACTCAAGTTCGAATATCTATGAGGCTTTCAAAGTCTCGCTACCTAATAGGCTCATTCCTCCCATTCACTTTGTTTCGCAACCCTCCTGTACGCTTATAAAAGTGCTGCTTCCGGGTTCATACACCCTGTAGCGACTCCAGGGTTACAAATCGAGAACAAATTCAATAAGATTACCTGGCATCCAGCCATCCTTGCATACCCAGCGATACAACTTTTTGGAATTTCAATCAAGGTGTAGAAGCCTGATGAAGGTGAGGTACTTGATTGCATCTTAGACATTATATTCCCACAAAAAATTAACAGTAGATAAAAATAAAGCTCTTGTTGACTGACATCCCATCATGACACTTACGTGTAAGATGTGTGAATAGGTGCATAAAGCTGTGCACAACCACACCACCTGAGGTAGCACCCTGTGAGTTGGAGGAATTTAAATTCCATCTTCGCAACATTTGTGAATTGAAGTTGAGATCACTGCATTTAAGAGGTTACTACCATTACGGGCTAGGGAGGTGGAATAACGTCTAGTAAGAAAAACCCTTCGGGAAGTAGGCATGCAAGGCTACGGTTAGACCATGAGACGCGTGCAAAGTTGAAAAAGTCACTTAAGGGATAATGATTGAACGAGTCTTAGACTTGGAGCCAAACTGACTTTGCTAAATGACACCACCTTGGGCTTTACATCGGCAAAACACAGGTTGAAAAAACTTACAACTACCACAGAAATCACTAAAACCTTTAATACGCCAGGCTCTGTATATTTTCGGTTCCACGGCATTTAAACTGTGTGGTATCACATCCAAGAACCTCTAGATGAAAGCAGGAACTTGAAGAATTGATTAAGATGGAATTCTTCGGTTAAGTGGTGAAAAGCGGAGAAATTAACTCCATCTGATGGCACTGAAATAAAAGATACTGTATTATTACCTCTTGCAAAACGCTTCTTCCCGTGAATGATGAAGAAAGTGACTCATTAAGCGCTTCCGAAACAGATATCGAAGTGGGCATTTTCAGGAGGGGCTTTTCGGTACTTCCGGCAAAATTTGAGATTCCTGATGCGGGTAGCTGGCTGCTCTCAGACTTTTTCATCTCGCCTGCCAGCACATGTAGATTTGCCTTGCCCTTTAACAGAAATGATCAAATAAGTTTCGACTTAGCCCAACTCCAAAAAGCATTATGGAAGACCTTTGGTCGCCGATGGACACTGGCGAGATGTGCTATCAAACAGCTAATTGTTAAGCAAATGTAGCAGATTGCAATGTAACTCAAGTATTTAAGCAAATGAGACACTCGATGACATTTGATCACATTAGTTACACAAACGATAACGAGTCGTTGCGATTCCAAACCGTAATTTTCGCACCGAGATAAGTAGCTTGACTGAAGTTGCGCATCCCATGTGGTGCATCCACTCATCCATTCCACACCTTTTGAGGAAGTAATAAAAAGTCGCACCGCTCCTATGACTGCAACCATTCATTTTGCATTGCACTTTTTGCCCCAATAGTTGGTTCTTTCCTACAAACGATCTGCTTTTCGATTGTGCTAAAGATTTTAGAAGAGAACAAGACCCAATTCACAGAAGCGCAAATTAGTTAGATAGCGTACGGGTCAAAACCTTGCTTCGTCGATGAATTCGGTCAACCGATTCCTTGAACATGCTAAAATTAAAGGCAGCAACGGATAAGCTACTTACATGTTCCCTTTTGAAAAGGCCACCCAAGAGGGAACGTCGGAAGGATCGTGGTTTCGTTCTAAGGCCACCAGAAAGGTAAGCGGGATTCTCCGCTGTAGTCTCGTTCATACAGGATGTAGACATACTGTCAGCTGCAATGGTTTGTGGGCAGTGCAACCTGTTGGTGGCTGATATCTGTAATAAGAGAGACAAAGTGAGCCGCCCTAACAACAGCAGAACCATTAATGTAAGCCTGACCCTTTTTTCACTGACAAAGCATTTTATGCCAAAAGACTGCTTTAAGGCATTTTGTTAAAATAAATGCAAATAGGTTCCATATACCCTCCCTCCTAGCGAAACGAATTTAACTTGATGGTAATCACATCTTCTCGTGTTTCAATGCGCTGTACGAAACCTTGGTAAGATATTATGGACTGGCGAATACGGCAATGTGCATTACTTAGTATCGCCTAAAGTAAGCTGAAGTCCATTTTAAGAAATGTTGAAGTTAAGAATAAAATAAACGATAGAAGCATATTAGCCTGGCGCCTCGAGATAGCACGAGGATTTTAGTGAGACAGGGAGACAGATGGGGAGACGAGTAAACAGATATTGATGGCTGAGTCGGGTTTACCCTTGGCTTTCAATGGTAAGACGTTTTGTGAAGGTGCATTTTGCATCTACCTTGTCTCATTATGAGAGCATTATGGATAGAAATGGTGGATTCGGCAAGAAATAAAAGAGTCTTAAGAGGTTTCGCTCTTTCATAAGAGGGACGCAGCACACATGAGGTCTCCAAATTGCTTGTTGTTTGAAGAAACTAGATAAGGCTCAATTTAATCCTGCTACTCACTGTTTGGTCTTTGTTCGAAGACTTGAATTCCTGGTGGATTTGTCTGTTGGGGAATGAGTTACAGTTCAGTACTACAGCAGTCGGACCCTTTGGCGATTTACGATTCTACAAAGTTAAGCATTCGAAAGCCTTTTGAGCTTATCAATATCAGGGCAAAGAATCTCAAAAGCTTCAAAATTCTACCAAAATCGGATTTCAAGCAACCTAAAATTATAGAAAGCCTTTACCCACTCCATTACACATCACCTGCATACACGCCCTTATGGACACAAATCTATTAGGGAGGAGCCACAAATCATCCGGTTGCATTTAAACCACACTGAGGCCATGGCAAAGACAAAACTTGTTTCCACCCTCTCCATCTGACCTGCAGCACATCCACAATTCTTTTGTGAGGCAAATTGCCTGAAAAAGGATAGTTTCACAAGCTCCATGAGACTGTTCTGACCTCACCCATCTCAACGTCATGTTGAAAGCATTATGTTGAATAATATTTTGCTCAAAAAGGTCAGCAACCTGGTACCGATCACCCCCATGAATGTGTCATCTCTAAGCCTTCACTAGCGTCCAACCCGCCGCCAAGTAAATATATTGCTCTATCCTACCATAGACTGTTTCGGGGTCTAACCGACGCGGATGAACCTCTGTAAAGTTAAGTGGAATGCACCAATGATTGCAGAAGAAATTTGTTCATTTTCCCTGAATTCTTAATAACCTTCAAGACATAGTGGCATTCGATGTCGAGACATCGAAGCTGTTAATAAGGTCAACTTCTGGTCTATGTCTTTAAAATTGGCAAGACTCGCATTCGCACGCTAATAACACCTTGTTTAATAAGACGCCCATTCAGAAACAATCGGAAAATGAGAATTTGGACATTTGCTCTGCGAAACAGAACAGTATTAATGTTTCAGGATGGGTGGAAAAGTTCAGAAGATTATTCAATGAAGGTTGTGGTTCTCCCAATGGGAAAGATCTTCCTGAGACTCTCTACCAAGATCCCATAATCCATCTTCACATCGATTCAAGTTTTACACAAAAACAGCTCAACCAGCAATTTCAAAGCTTCTAGCCATCATAAAAAGTCACTCACAATCATGCTCTTAAAGCGGTGAAGAGTATTTTAAATAAAAGAAAAAATAGCATCAGTGGTATTGAAGAAAAACACGACTAGCCAATTTGTGGTGTGGCCGTATGGGCAAGAACATTCCACAAACGTAATGTAGAGGAGATAGCTACTACTTTACTTCAGCTACACTTTAATTTCCATGACTATATTGTATTGAGACAAAAAACAGTTTTAATCGCCAGTGGGCATTTCGTCGAGTGTGAATACCAACCTGAGGTCACTTGAAATCAACAATCATCCCGAGTACCCGGTATGTGGGTAGGCAATTAGGCACACCTTAAATGCAAACCTGAATGTTGTCTTTTTCTGCACTGGAGAGTAAATAAGGTCGGTGGACATGTAGGGCGTAGCCAGCAGCGCATCAGACTCGTTTCCTCCACCCCCACCATCACCACCGCTGGCAGAGAGACGAGGAAATGATTTCGTAGTGCCATTCTCATAGTGCGAGCAGCACTCTGCCACATTCATCCGATCGAGGAGGAGCGTGATCATGTCACTGTTACTATCACCACTGCTGCTTCTTAGCCGCCGTTTAGCCACCTCAAGGGGCGTCTCCCCCTGTACATTGCGCATCCACAGCGCAGTCTGCACTGCTGACGGCAGTGGCTGCGGTTGCGAGGAAAGAGGAGATGATGTTTGCTTCCGCAGGTCTCCACCACTCATACGAGTCAGCGTATCCATAACCGGTACAGACTTGCGGCCAGTGTCGGCTGCGAGAAGACATCGAGCAATTTTAGTGCGTTTCAGCGATGCCGCGATGTGGAGGGGTGTGTCCAGATTGCGGTTAGTCGCCATAACATTTGCAGAAGCAGCTAAGAGGATCTTCACCACTCCAGTGCGATTGTAACGAACCGCTGTATGGAGACAGGTGTCTCCAAACTAAAGGAGTTTTAATGAAATTTGAGTGTAACAATATCAGACGTTGGCTCCACCAAAATCAGCTGGACTATCGTAATAACCCCTCCAACTGCTCATCACAAGGCCAATTTAGGGTCACCACGAAACGATATTTAGTTTTCATGGCTGGGGCTTTTCATGACGTCTTGCTCAAGAGGTAGCTCGAGTATCACGGAAGTAGCAACGGGTAAAAATTTCGATTTCGTCGGCTATTTACCTTTACTAAGTGCCACAAAGAGAATGCATCTTATTCGGTTAGCATTAGATGAGAGAGTTGATAACTACCAGATTCCCAGATCAAATAATGAGGTAAGGCGACATTTGGATGGAACCAGATCTCAAGGAACTACTTATAATAACATCAAATTAGGAGGGTAATGTGAATAATTGATCGCCCTTAGCATGCTTTGCAAGATGGAGGGGAGCCCAAGCGAGCGATTTGATAACGGAAGGAGTCTGAGATCCAGGTACAAGGAGACCACTTTGTTAAGTACATTAGTTTACTCAAAAGCATCCTTAACTGATACTTTTGATGGCATAGGAAAGAGCATCGTCCAGACTTCGGCATCAAGAAGCAAATAAGCTCTTAACCACAATCGCATTTATTACTGCAGTCAAACTTCTTATCATTATGCTGGATGATCATGGTGGGGCTTTCATACATTCCTCCATGGTGATCAGAATTTGTTCGACTAGCTCGTAATGCACAAAACTGAGGTGAACATGGGGAAGCTGAATAGGATACTCGTTTATTAGGCTGAGTTGACCTTCAAGGAGATGCCACAGCGAGTGAATCTCGACCCTAATGCCAATATCGTTCCTTCAGTAATCGCAAATGTTACAACGCATTTCCTCAACTGGTGAATGTCATTGGCGATTTGGTCGTCACCTGAAGTTGTCAAATGGTATTCCAGTCGTGGCATCTTTGCAGAAAAGCACATTTGCAACATAAACTGCGAACTGGTTGAACTTAAACCCCATGAAGACGGAATTGTAGCAATTAAATTAGTTCTAACACGCCAAACCAATTGGAAACTGCACACCAGCAGGTCTAAACATGACTAGGTTGTGTTTGAATAGCCTGAAATGCTGATTGCAGACATTTTAAAAGTGTCAGAAAAGCCATCAGTATGCGAAATTAGATCTTGTGCTTCCCTGGAATAACGCAAACAGCTTTTGTGGTGATAGCGAACACACACATTGCAAGGAGGCTTTGGTAAGTCTGTTGTGAAACGCCTCGCCCTCAGCGGAAGGAGGCCGTGCATCGTTAAGCCTGCTCTAACAGGAACAATTCAAGTCAAGGCGGTGCTCACTATTAATCAAACTACTTCCCTTTGCATCAGCATCAACAACCTCAAAACAAGAGCAGCTAAAAGAGGTTGTGTTGAAAAACTATCAATGCAGGTGGATACTGTCAATTGGAGATAACGTAGGTGGTTTCATCTAGTGAAAATATACCGTGATACAACAGAGAAAAGTTGCATCGTGGGTTTAGCTACTTAATATTCGGTTGGATATTTAGCTAAGCAGGCCTTGGCGCCACGCTGGTAGCCTCCCAGTTCCTTAGCACGTCGGTAAGTAGTATGGCCCTCCATACCACCTTGTTTTATTGTGAATTCGGAGAAAACTCTAGAAACTGCAGTGGTCGTGCCAAATTGACATCAAAAGTACCACCAAACCGCTTGGAATTCACAGGGAAGCGCCTGATAAACTCTGAAGAAAATGCGGAAAATGTGCGCAATAGGGAGTCCGGGTGATTGGAGCTTCAAATGAAATCGTCAACTTCTCACCACCTAACCACTTCCCTCATAGACCTGAAGCTCACTTTGCAGAAATTTTGGTGACAAAGGTACCGATCCTTGCATTAGAGCTTGCCCGCAAGTTGATCAAGAAACGGTTGTGTTCTGCATAAAAACCGCAAATTTGTTGTCAAAATTCCGATCACAACGCATTACTGTAGTAAGACAATTTGCCGAAATTCGTACCTTACAAAATAAATGGAGGCATAGTATAGGAAGCAACAACTTTAGGCCATAAAACTCAGAAATATTAAACTAATGATTTTTGGGTGGGGCACATTCAAGTAAAACGAAGGGCAGGAATTAGCGTGGATGATGAAGAAGCCGCAAAGTAGAATGAAAGTAAGATGTATAACGCAAGTAAACAAGTCAGTGGCACACTTGGAATGTGATGCATCAAACCTTATAGAGCAGTACTCCACAAACATTTTTTTTCTGCAAATTGTGACATCATTAGCGGACTAAAAAGTCTAAAATTTTCTCCCAGAGAATTCGGGAAGAGCCACGCCCCGCGGTTTATGCTTCATCGCATTTCTTGTGTGGCATTTTGGAGACACACCGCTGTTCAAGAAGTCCTCAAAGTTTGGTCAACCGTATTTATTTGATTTCGTCTCCCACTTACTGATGGGCGAGGCTGGCACCTCTCTGGTACACACAGATACATAGCACAGGCGCCATTTCCACACCTCGGTAACTTGTTTTATAAAATTAATGAACCAGGGTATTCCACATTGTTGAAGCAGCATTAAGGAGACCAATTATCAATGAAAGAAACATTCATTGTGACGTAGTTAACTTACTTTATCCGTAACTCCGAGATCCGCTCCGGAGAAGAGCAAGACGCGAATACTCTGCTTGTGACCGTTTTGTGCAGCTACGTGAAGCGGAGTCAAGCCTAACTGTGAAGGCAAACAGGAGCATAAATAAAACTGCATCAACCTTTCTACTGTGAAAATCTACCAAAGACCTTCCCATGGCAGAGTGACACATCACCCCATCTTTGTGCAGGTTCCACGCATTGTTAGAGAGCACAGCTACAAGGCTTTAATTTTTAGTCCAACTATCAGCTTCAGTGAAGGGTTACTTAGGGGCTTGCCATTGTACCTCTGTCGGACGGCCTGGCGAGCCGCTTCCGGCTCCACTGTAAATCGAAAGCGCATGTCTTGAAGAAAGTCTCAGGGCGCTACGCGTATCATCCGAAATTCAATGCGCGTGGACAACCTACTCGAAAAGCATGAAAAACTGTCTAGTTTATCAGTCAGAAGACCGTATTGTGACTGACAAAATATGCAACTACCCAAATTCAAATCCGGACCGGAGTTATTTTCATTTTAACCATGAGCGTTCCAAAAAATGCGGCATCTTTTGTTCAGTAAAAAATGGGAAATTTTGCAGCGCGCCTCTAAAAAGGAGTGGCTTCGGTCACCAACAAAAGGGTAGTGCAACGCAGTAAAGAAGTGGCAAGAAGGTGCAGTTGGCGGTCTTTAACAATACCGTTGTAAACTTTTTTTGGATGCACGACGGATATTCATTGACGCCGCGGTTGGTCTAAGTTAAAAATGCCCAGTCAACCTCCGACTATCAGGAGATCTTAGCGAAATGTATCTAAAAAGTACTCTCATCTTTGGTGTTTCCCGGTATCTTGGCCGATAACTTCTCCAACGACTGTCTACCGATGCTGGCTATATGAGGAGCAAAAAGAACCACGTCCGTTGACGCTAAGATAAACGTTCTGAAATTGACCCACGATTAAAGGTGAAGGTGGCGAAATAGTAAGGTTGCTAGCAGTCTACAAAAAACATGCTCCACCTAAATTTATACCTAAAACCACTCTGGATCAACTTTTCAGCTTGAACTTTATCTAACCCGTTCGTCAGCATCAACTGTCACGCACTCGTGACGTTTTTGGCTAGCGTATTATACAGAGCGCGGTCATTAGTGGTTAGGGGAAAGAGCTAGCAAATGTACCAAATTTTTGTACCTTATTTTGAAGATTGGGAGGTGCTCTAGAAATACATAGTGCCTCCACGGAGCGAGAAAATCCTTTTGAGGCCACTTCATGCAGGGGTGAGTTCCCATACTGAAAATAATAAAGCTAATTTTAATTTGAGGCGCCGAAATTTGTTACTTCAGCATTAGCATGTTGTTTTTAAGGTCGTAAAAATAGAAATACAAGCGTTTACTTTGGAATTTTGCCGTTGAATTTGGATATACAAGTCGATTTTCTCCACTTACATCATAGGAGGTAGAGAGAAAAAGTAAGCAGAATCCGTTGGTATATTACGACTAAGTTGACTAAGCCACTGCACATAAACAAAAGAGCGATAGCAAAGTGAATTTCCACCTTCTATGAACCAAATCACTGGCTTCTTCCCTCTAAAAACAAGCAACAGAAGCGAATTATTTTTAAACGGGGGTAGTTCTTAATGTTAAGCCAGGATTGAATAATGCGTCTCAGACTTCGCCAACAGCATTCTCTGCGTGGTGGTACTGCAGGGTAGGAGAGGTTCGAGTCCAAAACCAGGCCGTAGTGTGACCGCGGCTGAACTGTGCCGAGCACACCCAGCAGGCCATGACGGCAGCACGAGGAGACAGGAGGTCGGGCGTCGCACCATATCTGACTGACAAAATTGTCATCTAGTGTTCGGGTAGAAAAGGTTTTGGAACCCATGGAGAATGCAATGCTCCAGCACCAAATACGCACGCAAGAAGGCAGTATTTTAGCCCACTGAGTAGATAATGAGCTTAAAATCTTAGCTAATCTCATTCTCCTCGTTGTGCATAAATAGAAGTCATTTGACTTAGGAAAAAAAGTAAATAAATCAGTCACTAGATTTAAAAATCGTCATTTAATCAATATTCTTCAATGTATACACCGATCACCACTGAATAGGGTAATTTCCAGCGTCATATATGTTTGGCAGACCATTCTTTCACCGGACCCAAGTGTTACATGCGTGTGTAGTGTGTCGATTGCCAATTTACACTAACCGGTTACGTAAAAGTCGTGTTGTAAGCAGATTGGTTAGATTCCAAACGATAAATGAATAAAACGTTCAGTTTTGGGGGATATGGCTGTGGACAGACCGTATCTGTTCCCCTGAAATTCCAGTAAACAACACAATAGGCAGAAAAATGGCTTATTTCGTTGAAACGTGCTATTACAGCAGCAAATAGAAGCATGCCTCATTAATAGTAGATCCCATGCAACTCTCCAGCCCCGACCACGATGTTTAACTGCAGTAGAGGGTCGAAAAGATAGTGCCGAATGCGCGATAATATATCATGACATCTTCCATGGGATATAACAGTTGGCTTTCGTTTATATAGCCTAAACGGACACGAGGGGGAAACAAACTGCATCCCGGCGGTGAAAGTTATGCAATCACCCTGGCAACAAGCAGTGCCTCGGTTTATCATTCCGGTGTAGTCGCTGTCTCAACCTCATTCCCACGTACGCAGATCTTGCTGCTAACTTTGGTAAAACATTTGGAGGTAAATAGGAAGCAATGTACGCGCTGGATTTCGCATAACACTAACGCCTCTTTAACGAGGTGCCACTGAGACCTTGGAAAATAGTCAGTCCCATTATGAGCGCATGAAGTGCCCCTCTTTATAGGCTCTTATCATCCACCATGAATCTGTGTCCTAGCCAACAGCGGCCGACTAGTCAAAATTCAAACAAGCATTATTTCCGGTTGAGTTCTGCGTCTAGGAGTTTGGAGTCATCTTTTTTAATTTTGGATTCAGAATAATAACTAGGATAATCAAAAAAAGCGAAAAAAGATCCAATCCTTCTACGGTTTCAGAAGTGGAAAAATAAAGCAGTTATTGGTCAAATGTGCTGTGCAAAAAAAAGAAAGGATCGCTACAACGTAAGAAAAAGAGGAGCCTTGTCGAAATTTCACCACATGACCAGAACAGCAAATATTTGCAGCGATGGCGTTTTAAACGGCCCTCCAATCTGCCATATTTCAGTCCTGGGACAAAAGCGAGGTGTGGAAATGACTATGCGCTATGTAAAAATTCTTACAGTTTTAAGTTGCTGGAATACAATAAGTAGCATAATTAAACATTCGCGTTGTTTTTGAATGTCTTTTCCTTGTCAGCTTGGAGCCTTAGTAAGCTTCACACCTGGGGAACAAAGGAGAATGAGGAAGGCACCACAGTGTCGCTGCTAGAACAAGGAAAAGCGTGGTGCAAGACAAAAATGCGGCTTGTTTGTGTTGTGCAGACTTCGATTTCTACCGTCGTCTTCTCTGGGTCACGTGACTGGTCTTCATGTGTCTGTCTGTCTGTCTGTGCGTGTGTGTGTGTGTGGCAATGAATAAAAAATGTGATTTAGACATTACATGGGCCCACTCAACTTCATTTCCTAAATGTGGATGATGTCGGCACACTTTGATCTCCTGCTGGTGGATCCGCCAGAAGGTGGAGAATGTGCTTTTTGGGCATCTCGGTCGCTCAGCCCAAATTAATAATGCATTTAGCCACGGTCATAAGCGAGAGCGTGACAGCGATGGAGAAGAGAAACCGCTCATTAACATCATTAGCCCCCACACCTAAATGAAAGGCGCCACGAAGGTATGAATTCAATGATAACCTGCAATAAAAAGGGTGCAAAGCCTCACTATTACTTGCCTTTTATTGCGTCTCCCATAAAAATGAATTACAAGTCCCCAATGCATTCTAGAAAAGATAGTGCAATAGAACGACAGGAATTGCAGGGTAAATGAAAACGTTTTCCAATTTTTTACTCATTTTTCTGGAGCCGAAGGAGCCCAGGGTGCTACCAAGATGAGCACATTTAATATTTTTATGAGGGACAAAAGCTCCAAGCAGCGTTTGAAACAACTTCAAAACAATTGTTTTTCCCATTGACAATTTTACCTTCTACACAGTAGCGCAAATAAGAATTTGCGGTTGACGGTGAATGACAACCTGACAAGGGTGAGCCAAACCCCTAGTGGGGAATTTGTGAGCTTTCCTGAGTTCCATTTATCATAAAGTGAACAGAATTTCCCGTAGCAGGCGCGTAAAGATTGGAGCACAAGTGAATTTAGCATGTGGTTTGACACTTATCTGCATCAGCAGTGAATAGCCACTGAATCTAGGCAAAATTTTCCCCCTCCCAACTATTTCTCCACAAGTCGGTGGAGTGAGAACCAACGAATGTGAAATTGAAAGTACTCGGGATGGATGCATGCATGCATTTGCAGAGGGGTAGACAAGAAAACAAGTCCAGGATAGATGGACGGACGATGCAGAGGTGGATGAAAGGGTCGAGGAATCGCGGAAATCCCACTTGCCTTACGCATCTGCAATGCACTAGTCCGTATGCTACCTGAAGAAAGACTAGAAAACTACTATTCTGGTAGTAAGAATTGTATGGATGCTTCTTTTTAGGAAAGTGAAGTGGTATTAGCCTAACGGTAACTCAAAACATCGACTCGAGACCATAACTGCCTCAAGGTGTTTGCACGGAAGTTTACACTTCATTTCCAGTGTTGTGAATGTATTTGCGACATTGTAACAGCTCCGGCGGAGGTGGAGTGGACCATGTGACATTACAGGAGACCGATGAACCAGTAAGGTGCCAGTGGTGCGGTTCAGACGCCCTTTATACGCGCAAAAGTGACTCATTGGTGAGAGCACTCAAACAGAGGGATGCGGTGCTACTGATAGACTGCTCTGGAGAGTGGGCCGGGCCTCACCTGACTGTGACAGGGGGCGCGTTGCCAGGGCGCTACGGGCCTGTCTGCTGCCTTCTGCAACCCAACCAACAGAATGCCAGTTCCAAAAATACCAAAGTCCAGTAGTTCCGAAACCTAGCAACCAATTACAAAAACAAGCCAACTACCAAATGGGAATAAATTTGTGAGTCAAATTGGCAATCCCAAAACCATCCAATGGTAGTTGCCCAAATCAACTTCACCCAGCTTTGAGTTAACAATTTTGGGTATTGCGGCAACTTTTATAGCCGGCTACGAGTGCATGGTCTTTTTGCCAGCGGCGACTGCAGTGTAGACGACCGACGCCAGAAGCTCAAATCGGCAAATGCCTCACATGAGTTCAGGAGTGACACATCTGCGCAGTAAAACAACTACAAAATCTTAGTTGCTTTTGATTACTCACCTTCGTAGCTGGTTAATAGCAGTCGGTAAGTCTATATTACTTTAGAGCGAAAACGCGAGTGTCAAACAGTCACTTAAGCATAGCCATAAAAGAAATTGCACAGATCTTCCGCGGTACAACTGCTTACTGCCGGCTAGAGAACAAATATAACCAGATCTTGAGCCGAGCTTGTCGCGCTTTTCTAGAAAATTGCTGCATACTGAAAATGTCAGCATAATTGATGGCTTCTGTTAGACATCAGTTTTTGCATGACTTTGCGTATTTCGGGTGCTCAAGAAGAGGTCTACTCGCAGTCTGCTCCATCCAAGTGGAGAAGAATAGGGTGTGGTCGGAATATGCCACTTAAACTTTTCTGATTGTGAAAAAGCGGACATTGGAAAAAACAAACATATTTTGCATATGACAAAAAAGGACGCTAGTAGACTGGGACCATCACTATGACGGTAGCACGGTTAAGTTTTCGGTGCTTTTGATTGGAACCACGACCGGCCAACGGGAATTATGCAAGAACATAAAGTATACCTGATCCAAAAGCAAGAAGCGAGCATACCTTAAATGTATATGAACTGTACCCTTTGTGGGGGAACTTACTAAATTAACATCCCATAACTCTCAGAAAATCAGGGAGCTTAAAAGGTCACTGTGCCCTAAAAATGGACTTCAGATGGTCTGAGTGTACCTCAAAAGTTCGGCTCAATTGAAAAAAGGAATGATTCCATGGTTCTGCTTGATTTGTCAGCCCCCAAAATTTCTTATTTAAACCTCCCTCTAACTATTCAAAGCCAAATGGATTACAATATATTTTGCTTTGTGTTACTTTAAACCCTGGCATTCAGTAGTCTACAAATATGGTGATTTTATCATTCAAAGCAGCTCATATACTCACAAGGTATTCTCTCACATCGATTTGAGCACCGTGGTAGATGAGAAAGTGAATTATCTCCCGGTGTCCGGCCGAAGCCGCCTTGTGGAGGGCTGTGCAGCCGACCTACGGGAGGAAAGTGCAATTCAACAGGCTACCAGGAAAGGCCCTGTTGTGTACAAGGTTAAATACGTGTGAAATTCAGGGTAAAATTTTGGAGTAAGCTGCCTAGCACAAATGGTGTTTTACTAATAAGTAAAGCGGTCCCACTTTACCGTTTGACAAGCGTCAAGATCTAGTATAACTACGCTGCAAGAATGGGCTAAAGGTTTGCTTTGCAGTTGAAGTGACCAGCCACTTTTTCAGATTCTCTATACAGAAAACAAATCCAAGTAGTACAGAATGGCTAATGTGCACCATATACAGTTTTTTAATCAAGGAGAGTGCTTGCAGTAATTCCTTCCTAAATATCCCAGTTAATTCATACAAGAAGCCTGGCCTCCATGATCGTATCTGATAGGCAGAGACAAAGCTATGCACGATAACCACAAACATGCGACTTTTGATTTTTCCTTAAGCGATAACTGGGTTAACCCCATGGCCGTTACCCAAATGCAATGAAGACCAAATGTAGTTGAACCCCGGTTTCTTTAAACAGTCATTCCCATTTACAAGGGAACTAAAGGAACAAAGCAGGTAACTCACTTCATCTCTGCTATTCACGTTAATTGAGGGCATAAATGCGAGGAGGGTTTTGAGATTATCTGTGCTACCGCAAGCTGCTGCCAAGTGAAAAAGTTGGCATGCCTAAGGGGGCAAAAAACAAGGCGAATTAAAGGTTTCTTGTTTTATTTTGGCAAACAATGCGCCAACGATTCTTACAGCGACATTCAAAAGGGCCTATCATAGGCTATCAATAGGGCCTAGGGGGCGTAGGTGCAAGTTTCATCAAGGCCCCACTTGGAATAGTCTTCAAGCAAAGTCTCAAACAGGAGAGCGTGGAGCATATAATTCAACAAAATATTAAAATGTACTGGGAATCCCGACTCCAATAGACGGGCTTACCTGAACAAAGTCAATACGAACTTGCTTGGAGAGGAGGGAACGTAGACGTTGGCTGTCACCATTAAGAGTTGCGTTTATCAACTGCCAGCGAATCGCCTCGTTCATAGTTCCTCCTGTCCCTTTCTTGATGAACTATGTGTAATCAACTGTAAAACAGTAGGTGGATTAGGCGATGAGTAAGTCTACCCTAAGTTTCATAATGATAGGCAAAAAACAACTAGTACGCTAAAGTGGACAAAACCTTTTCTATGCTCTCGCAAACAAATGTCAGAACATGATGATCTTCTTTAGTATTTATAAGTACTTCACTCTACTGATTGCTACTGCCGAACTTTAACATAACTTTAATTCATCAATTGCTTAAATGATCGTCATATTGAGGCAGATTCTACTGCCTTGTTACACGAAATCCGAAAAATTAAAGCAGTATTTATAAAGATAAATTCTGACACGCACCAAAGCCCTTTGTAGTGAGCATTTCAAAACCTGTCGCACAAGTCTAAATTCTAATTAGGGATCTTCCAACAGCTTCAAAGTAATTTTAGCCGATGCAAGTTTGTTGGGAGTGTTGCAAAATTACCTATCCTGCATTTAGGGTTAATCAGTTTTACTTCCTGAATACATTGCGAACAAACAAATCAAGCTGTAGTCTTGCGTATAAATGTGTTTCGTGGTTAATGATAGCTTAATGTTGAGAGTTAAAAAGTCGCTGAAGAAAATAACCATACCTTCAAGATTTTTCACCAAATAGCAATTGTTATTTTTTAGTGCAACCAACACGAGCAAAAGGTTCATGCTAAAGCCGGACCATGAGTAGTTAAACTGCCACTGGAGAGGTGTCAGTTTATCACCAATCCCAAAAAAGGAAAGCAACATAAGCCTGACGCCAACACAAGGAACATTATACAAACCATTACACCAGCCCCAAACTAATTTGCAACATGATTTTGACAAAAATGTGCAGCAAATTTGAGACACTCATGTAAATGAGGCGCTATTTCAAAGAAACTCTGGAAATACTTGCATCAATTAAATTAACTAAAACTATATGCCTTAATAGGCGTAAATAAAAGCCCTCTCTATGATAACAAAGCCTTGGAAGTTTTATTGAAAATGGTGTTTGCCCCTTTCGATCCTTGAAAATTTCCTATTTTAGGACATTAATAAGTACTAGTTTTATCTGCAACGGATGCAGGTATAAGCAAATGCATTACAGAGATGAATAAAAAACTACATAGTTATGCACAGTTTTGGATACCTGATTAAATGCTTACGTATTTGAGTTAGGTTTTTCGCACGGCATCTAAAAGTTAAGCGTTGCTGATTGTAAAAAACATTTTAAAACTTGCCATATGCTGTCAAAAATTGTGGGATAGCAGAGTGTAAAAATGTAATACCTTTGTGCAGTGCAATTAATCGAATCTATCCGAGTAAAGGAAGGACAAACTGCATATTTTAGGCTAACGATAATTACTTACGTCCAAACGTCCAGGTATTGCTAAACGGTACCCAACTCGTATCAAGCGGTTGATTTTAAGGTCAAATCGATTCTACTAATCCAACAAGAAAAACGACATACGGGAACAGAGAGACAAACTTTCCATCGGTGCCCTACGTATGTCTTACTAACACAATACTAGAAATGATGAGACAGTACATATATTGGACTTTGATCTAGAAACAACACAAGTTATAAAGCAGATTTGGGAATTGGATATTGTAAGCCTAACAAGACAAATAAAGTTTACCATGAATACCTCCACAACTTCTCAAATTACCGCAGATTCGATTGTTATCACTAGCTAATGTTCTGCAATCCTGCACAAAACACTTCCTCCTCCACAATTTCGCCTCAGTACTTATCCCAGCGAGTCGTATGCCCCTCCAGCATTCTCACGCGCCACAATTCCATAACCCCGAAACTCACGACATCTGCAGAAGCGTCATCCAGTGAACTACCAGGCGACATATCCCACAGACCTCCTGCCGCCATCTAAACTACTCACGCTCATCACACAACGGTCCAAAGCAGCATCTAAAACGGTTCCAAGCCGCAGAAAGCCTCGACACTACCCAAATTCTAGTGTCCCACCATGAGACAGCTATCAGAGACACTAAGTCCTTAAAAGACATTTACTTATTTACACAATCCTAATTGAATATAAACTATAGTAGACCTTCCATTTCGCGCATAAACTCCTCGTACGCTGCGTCCTTGTTTGTGGCGTTGGCCTTCGAGGACACCAATGATACAGGCACACCAAGAGCCCCTCCGGGAACACCTCCCAGCCGCTCTAAAAGCAAATAGTAAAAATTATTATTTGCTACCTAATTTCACTACAGACAAAAGATGAGGGTACCACTCACGAGAAGGGGGCAAACTACTCCCAGATCGAACTCCCGAGGAGCTAATGCCACCACCAACTTGGATAAGTCGGCCACGGGCATCTTTCACCGTGCGACGCACCTTCAAGGAGGTGGGTACAAAACGTGTCGCATCACCAATCAGATTCTTTAGCTGCGGCTTCGCCTCTATCGTCGTTCCACTGCTACCACCGACACCCGCGTCTCCCACTCCCGGCTCCAGATGATGCAGTGGCAAAGGATTCATCGCCGGTGGTGCTGACAACACTGCACCACTAGCTAAACGAGGAAAATAGAATACCAGCCAAATACTTAGCAGCCGGATAAATTAAGAATCGGAAAGAAAACCCTAAGGCAAACATTAGTGATGTCAGAAAACGCAAAACCCTCCCAAAGCATGATATTCATAAAGTCAAAAATGCGTTTGATGGTGACCATATTGAACCTGAAAATATATATATAGAGGTAGACGCATACTCCCGTGTGATTCTCTATCCATTCAGACTAATATAATATCGCTTACAATTGTAAAGGTTTTCGGAATTTCAACAAAGGTCTTGTAATTTGGAAGATACGAAAACCATGAGGAAACACTTCCTTTCGCTCATCAATCGTAGCACAATGTCAGGACTTGATTTGTCTACATCTTTTGTCGGTTCTAAACAACAGCGGTAGTTTAACTATCACACACAAGTAGTTCTACACTGGACTTCCATATGATTCTTAACTATGACCTAGGTGAGGAGCCTCAAGTGGAACAATGATTAAAACGACAAATACTTAAACAGCGTTGAATCGTTTAAAGAAAAGTGGATTATTTCCACCGCGCAAGCTGGATAAATGAGCACACCAAAAGGAATCCGTACCAACCAGGCTAGCTTATGCTAGGAGAAAAAGAGTTAGTAGTTGCTTTAGAACCAGGACTCACCACAATGGAAATGGGTTAGCGAACCTGGTGTGGTCAATGGCATTTGGTTACCTTCTACTTTAACAGCCCTAAGAATGGACAATTAAACTAAATTAAATTGTGGTTCCTACCCAAGGGCAAATATATAACCATCCATCCATAATCCCTCCAAACGCAATGTACAACCCGCAGCCCGCACTGATGGAACAGGTATTGGTAATTCACAAAAGCTTGGGCAATACTAAGAACTTACAATTGTGCATATTTATACGCAGGCCTGTGGCAGAGGGATAGCCAGGCGCTACGACACCCGGAAAACCAGGTACCCCTGCACCCATCGGAGGCAACGGTATCTGCGAAGTTGGGAGACCTGCACGCAAAAGCATATTTAGCCAAAATAATGCTTCCCAGACCTAACATGAAGATGAGAACAAAGCTTAAGCGTTAGACACAAGGTCCGCCGAATACTTATCCAAATACCAGTAGTTCTTCGCATTCCTAAGGAATAAAAAATCTAAGTGCAGATATACTATTCAGCACGGCTAGTAGGAAGCGGAGTTGCATCAGATCAACGACTGGATTTCCTTATTCCCACTGAATGTGGAGATTCCATAGATCTACCGCATGAAGATTAATGACATTAGGGAACGATTTTATAGTAGAAAATTAACTGGTAAAGAAAAGTTTGACTACTAAGCGTAGTAAAATAGATTAGGACGTCAAATAAGACTCACCTGGTAAAAATCCCGAGGCCTGAACATCATTCTAAAAATATGTTGCAGAGTAAGACATTACACAAGTAATCAGAGGTGAGCCGGTGCCAAACAACAAAAAAACGACTGATTATTGACACAAATCTTGCCAGGGGTCAATGGAATGGCAGCGATTAATCAAGGGGATTTTCAGAAGCAAGACAAAGAAACTTAGCAAATAAGCAATTGACCGGAAAGAAGAATTTGTAGCTATTGATAATGATAAAAGGTAAAGTTTCAACGGTGTAAAGTACGAATGAGTATGTGAGGAGGCAAACCAACCTCAGCAAATCTAATCCTCCTCTGTTTCGTAGAATCAGACCTACTGTCGGCATCTTCTGACTCGCTGTCGGTCAAATCAGGAATGGGAAGAGGTGGCGGTCCAGGCGGTTTTCGCCCAATCGGAACAGCTCCTGGTGGGGGCCCAGGTATACTAGCAATAAACATGGAGAATGGACAATAGTAGGGAAAACGGATCAATGATCTTGGCAAGATATAGCCAACTATGTATCTAGGAAGGGCGTAACCTAATATGCAACCAAAGCTTAGGAAAAGACCGGCTAATATTAGCCAAACCTGAGGGGCTTCTTTAGTATCCCCTTCGTGAACGACAGAGATATTCCCACGGGCATTGATATTTCCGATGGAGGCAAAGGAAGCTGTGATGGTGGAAGATCTGGAAGGGGTATGTCACTTGCTTTTGTTCTTTCAGCAAGTTTGACCTGCTCTAAATAAAAAGTTAAGGTATTAAGGAGGATATTTACCATAGTAAAGCATCATATCATGTCTGCGCTTGTCATAATCCTTCCTTGCTCGGAGCAAATCTTTGGCATACTCAGGATCCTCCTTTTTCTAGAAGGAGAATTTCGCAACGAGAGTGGACTTACATATAGAGTAACAAGGTTGTCAAAGGTTTCAAGAAGTCGTTTGCGTTTCCCCTGTAGTACACGCTCATTGAGAGATGACTGAACATTTGGGTCATACTCTGTGTGTGTGCAACATAATAACTACAAGAAGTACCTTGTTTATCATACATGGATGCTTCCTCAAGCAATTGTAAAGCGTCTTTTGATTTAAGAACAGCATGCCGAACAGCAATTCTCTGCTTCTTATTCTTTTTGAGCTCTCTCTTACGAGCCTCCTTTCTGGCCTGGTCAGTGGGATTCATATACTTCCCACTTTTGGTAGTATTGATCGATCTGCGCCCCATCTCACAGGATCCAGACAGAAGCTACTAGGACCAAATCGGAGACCCCTCCAAGTCTTGAAAGCTAAGCAAACAAAGGTAATTATTTGAAGTATCGCTAACATAAATGCAGCGCGACGCATCTCAAAATAATTCAATTTAGCTGAGTTAAAAAGCAAAAAATTCCAAAAACATGAATGCTACAGGGGTTAAAATTAGTTAAGATACTTAGCTGTAGAATTAGAATAGCATGTGTCTAATCAACTACGCATAGTATTTTATTAGGTAACCGAATGGCAAATAGGATTCTTTCTTAAATAAGTATCATGAATATTTGGAAGAAAAGCATCAGAACTTAATTTCGCCCATAAGTAGATTAACTGCTTGCAAACTATTTGGTAAATCAAATCTTTTATTTAAAAAAAGTATTGATATTTTTAAATATGACTAATCTTTGTTTAAGCTGACCGTAAATGGATTGATTTCATGTATAAAGCGCTTTCAAACGTCATTTCCCGCAGTTGAGGCGGGTTGCTTGCCGAGGGTTGGTTCGCTGTCGATTGTGCGGTATGTGCATCTTCTGTTATTTTTCTCTTATTTGGCTTTAAATTTTTGCCATCACTTAGTCATGTCTCATGTTGCTTAGACACATAAATGGTCATATTTATTTCACTTTGGATTCAATTGTTTTGTTCCATTACCTTGTTTTCACACTTATGATATTCCTTTAAGCTCATCCTTGTTATTGGTCGGTCTGGGTTGTTCATCTCTTGTCTGTGCGTGGGTTCCTTGTGCTTCGCGGTCCTTCTGTTCAATTTTACCTTAGTCAGGCGGCCTCGTAGACAGGCTTTTACTTTGCAGAATTGGCATCTGCTGTAGTTGTTTCCCTCTATATAAGATTGCGCGGAGACAATTTTTGTGCTTAGTCCTGGAGGTCTTCTGGTTCTCATCGGATTCAGGCTGTTATCAGCTTCCGTGTTGTTTTGAGTAGCCTTAGTATTGATTTCGCTTACTAATTCTAGGCTACTCTCATGCCAATAGTATTATCGCGTGCATTTTGTATTTCAGACTATAACCATGTTGAAGAGGAGTAAGAATAAGACGGTAGGTGCTTGGCGTGTGTCATGATGCCCATTTGCTAGATCAAAGTCAAAGTGACTACAGCTGAATCACAGTTGGAATTTGAGATGCAGAAGAACGCTTTGGGCCAAGACCTCTTTGATCAAGTGGTCCGTACTATTGGCCTTCGTGAGGTTTGGTATTTTGGCATCCAGTACATCGACAAAGACGGGAACCCAACTTTTCTGAGACTAGATAAGAAAATTTTGAGCAACGATTTTGCACCTGGCTCCGAATTCGACTTCAAGTTTATGGTTAAATTTTACCCGGAGAACGTTGAGGAGGAACTCATTCAGACATGCACAATCACTCATTTCTATCTTCAGGTACGGCTCTTTTATCAGTTTGTTTTTAGCTTATTTTTCCTGGTGGGCTTCACTTTTTGTCCTTTATTGTCAGGTGAAAAGCGACATAATGTCCGGCAAAATCTACTGCCCAGCTGACACTGCTGTCCTTCTGGCATCCTACGCTTGTGTTGCTAAGTATGGTCCGTACGACCCACAGTCGTGCCCCAAGAGTTTACCGATCGATCGACTGATTCCCGGCAGGTACGTCCTCCCCATTGTTTTAGTGCAAGATTCATTTCTTGGTGTTGGGTGCTCTGGTAGCCGTTTCTGGGTACATTCACTTCTGATTTTGAATTAGCTTTATCAAATTACAGGGATCAGTATGAACAAACCGACGAGCAATGGTTCGGTCGGATCATAACCTACTACGCGGACCACCATGACATGTCTCGTGAAGATGCAATGGTTCAGTACCTACAAATTGCTCAGGATCTGGAGATGTATGGTGTGGAGACCTTTAACATCAAAAATAAGAAGGGAACACCCCTCGTTCTTGGTGTTGATGCCCTCGGTTTGAGTATCTACGAGCCTGGTTGTCTGTGAGTTTACCCTGTGGTCTCAATATCTATTCTTGAACGTTTTTACTTATTGCCCCTCTCTCTTCAGGTTGGATCCTAAAATCGGGTTCCCTTGGTCGGAAATTCGAAACCTATCTTTTCACGATAAGAAGTTCATCATCAAACCTGCAGACAAGTCTGCCAAGGTTTTCTATATGTTCATACGATTGGATTTTAGCAAACTCTACCTAAACTGTTCTTTTCAAACTTGTAGGAGTTTTACTTCTTGGCGGACAAATCCAAGATTAACAAACGCATCTTGGCATTGTGTACCGGCAATCATGAGCTATATATGCGTAGAAGAAAGTCGGATTCTATTGAAGTGCAGCAGATGAAGATACAGGCCAAGGAAGAACGCGAATTGAAGGAGGCTGAGAAGTAAGTCATTTATGTTCTGTATGTCGCGTCATTTTCCCTTTCTCAGGATCGTATTTGATGGCGCACTTAATTGTTGAACGCAATTGTATTTTTCAAGACAACGCCTGAAGGAGGAAAGACTGCAACGTATGGAGAATGAACAGAAACTGCAGGAGCTTCGTGCCCAAATGCTCCAGAAGGAGTCCGATTTGACGGATATGAGGCTTAAGGCATCTGCTTATGAGGGTAAGATTGCGGAGCTCGAGTCGCTGCTGAATCAGGAGCGCCATGCGCGTGAGAGTCTTCAGAAGAACCAAGACAAACTGGCGGAGATGAACAGAAAGCTGAAGGAGGTGCGTATGCGATGACTGACTATAAATACTTGTGCGCTTTCCATCTCTTGCCTGTACGCGGACTTAGCTTAGAAGCTCGTCTAACAAATCAGCATAATGTTGCTTCGACGTACAATAATAATATGGATTTAATTACATCTCGCTCTACGTGGTGTTGGTTGAACTGGATGTGATTCCCCTGTGAGCTTAATTGGGCCTAATTTTTAATCATGCATGTTGATAGGTAATCTTTCGGCTTGCATGTGTGATATTTATCGATACCTTCGATGTCCTATCATGCGAATTTTCTGTGTCGGCTGCCACCTGCCCAACTTAGTCGATTAGTCACGAGTCACCTCTGGGCTACTAACTTGGTCGCTTGACGTTTCATACATTACAAATAGAAATTGCAGTGTTCCTATAATGACAATCAACTCAGGCTGGTATTTTTGGATGAATGGTGAATGACGACGACGATGATGATGATAATGATGCACTAGAGGCACATGTTTTGCTGAGGCGCTTGTGGATCGTGCTGGAATGGTGAATGATAGAGTCTTGATCTTATAAAGAGACCGTAGAAGAGGCTCTGGTAAGTCTTGTTTGATATCGATTAGAAGTCGTCCTGGATCCTGGGTCAGGTAAACTATCGCTCCGTCATCCCTTACGTACCTTCCGTCAGTCATTGGGAATCGTACTGTGTGCGTACACTGGTAGTAACAGTTCTAAGGTGGTGCTTTTGGTGAATCGATAGTACCTTGCGGATGCCACCGAACTCCCTCTTATCATTTTTCCTCTTGTAGGAGACTGAGGCGTCAGCCGAAGAGCGTAATCGTCTGATTGCCGAGCGCGACAGAGTGCAGCGCGAGGTTGAGGCTCAGAAGGTCGTCATGGCCACCAAGGAGGCCGAGAAGGTTCAGGCCGAAGCTGAGCTTCGTAAAATGCGTGAAAAACACGATGCGAAGCGCAGGCTGGATGTCAATGGCAGTGGTGACGGTAAGTATCATGGCGTAACAACTTGCATTGCCGTTTGTTGTGCGCTTTAGTGCCATTTAAGCATTCGTATATGAACTTGTGTCTTGTTCTTAACACTTGCTTGTTTTTGTCTCTTCAATCCAGCTGCCTCACAAGAGGATGAAAGTGAAGGTAAATTCCTCGCATTTCTTATCTTAGGTCGTTTTTTTTGTTAAAAATAATACCCTTAACCTGGGCTTCATGAATCTGGTTGGTTTCAATCCGCAACAGTAACTATGCTGTCGCTTGTTCCCAATGTTGCCTCATGACTGCTACTTTTGTGCGCAAACTTTTTATTCCTTTTGCACTCGGTTGCACATAACGTGCCTTTGTCTAGGTCAGTGAGTGGTCGAATAAACTACCTGTGCGCAAACACCAGCTACTACAGGTTACATAACATAGCTAAATATGCCACACTCGTCCTCTCTGTGTATGAATGAGTGTGCGATTCAGCTAATTCGGCAATCGTTATGCGATCACACGTACCTTCTCATCGCTTAGCAACCGTGTGTGTGCTGTGACGTAAGGCGCCACTACAGATGAATTCAGTTTGATTTGTCACGGGCCTTGCCCTCCATTATTTCTCTTCAGCCAAGGAACTTGAGGTGATACCAAACGTAAAGCGGATAGAGGAGTCGCGTGTGACGATGGTCTCCAAAGATGAGTCGCTCCAGACGAAGTTGGCCAACCTCAAATTGGAATTGAGCTCGGCACGCGATCCGTCGAAGATGAGTGACATAGACCGTCGCCACGAGTACAACGTACGGGAGGGCAATGACAAGTACAAGACATTGCGCAACATTCGCAAGGGCAATACCATGAGCCGTGTGGAACAGTTCGAGTCAATGTAGAAATGCTGCACTTGTCTTCTCTCCCATCTCCCTGTGGGTTTGGGCCGTCTACTGCTGTGCCCACATCTCCCGAATCATGCTGCTAAAATACTACCCAACATTCCATTTTTACTCTCGCGATGCACACCTACCTAATGCCCATTTCATTAAACTGCTATGCTACGTGCTACTCTGTCTTTCTTTGAAGCGTTTCGATTCCTAGTGGAAACAGAGTGTAAGTATGGGTTTTTTGGATGTGTGCCACTGAGAAGTGCATGGGTTCCCATCATATCGGGCATGCGAACTTGTGTTGCACGGCTTCCGGTGGGAGTATTCTTACTGCTTGCTCGGCGATGTGAGTTGGGTGTGCATTTTCTTGAGTTTATCATGTTAATCGAGTCTCGCGGGGCATGCTTTTCTCAAGGGTTACGCCTATTTGGTGCAAACAAATTAGCAGGCCTCACATTGAGTTCACAGTGTCACACCCCGCGGGTAACGAAACTTACTATGCGCTGACGTTGGGCCGCGGATGCGCGCTAGATCAAGTGCAGCAGAGACGGGCATTACATCAAGGCACGGTTCATCCATGAATCTGTCAAGAGCCTTAGTTTTGTAGCAGTATTGGTGCAGAACTGGGTGGTGCAAAACTAGCCTCAATGTATTGCATAGCGTGCTCTATGGTGGGTGTCGTCCTCGACGGTGTTCGAGGTCAGTCTTGGTCGAAATAAGTGCTCCTTACCCGAGAGGTGATAAGAGGCTGCAGTGAGTTTCCCCCTATCTCCCTGATGGTAATAAAGTTGAGTTAGCGGGGTTAGCAATGAGAAAATTACGGTGAAGCAGAGCCTAGATCTGTTACAGTGCCCATATGGCACATAACTGTCCTCCTAGTGATTAGAATTGCTCTGTTTACGGGAACATCGCAGACACCCCAACGACAGCTCCACTTTTTCTAGTTTTAGCCTAGTTCTATCTCTGGTCGATATACGCGACTGTCAGTCGCCTCAGCTGCGAGGCTTTCGTATGCATCAGATACCCTCTGTAACACTGATGTTGAATGACTTAAGAGGAAACGGAAGCATTCATTTCTTGCGGCAGTAAGCAAAAGTATTGCCAGTGTAAAGGATGGAGACAAGATTAAACGTCACTGTGGTAGCTGAAACACCGCCTTTTTGGTGCTTTACAGACCGTACATCTCGAATTTATCCAACACACAATTCTAATGAGGCGAATAGGCAATCGTTTGCAATGCTAATGCGTACAGGAGGGTTTTATGCTTACTAGTGCGTTTATCGTTCTTTCATGAAAAAAGGAGAATCAAGGGAAGTTAGGAGAAATGAAGGGGGAGGAGATATTCACAACAAGGAGAGTCACTCAAGAAAATACACGCTTACATTCACAACAAAATCACAGCAATCACGGATAAAATAATCTGGTCGACAACCATCCCCCACACAGCTAGTCTCCGCATAACAGCATAGCAGGCAACCAACCAGACCGGTGGCATGGTAGACTGATTTGCATCAAGAGACAAAGAGGGAAATGAAATTGGAGTCCCAGTTGGACTGAACTGCAGAGGCAGCAACTCCTTGCCCCGTTGCATTCTCCACCTTAGCCTCCTGTGGCTCCCTCATGATTGCTGTTCCCTCCCTATCGACTCTCCACTCAGCTGTCTCTTCACCCGAATTCTCCTCTGTTGCACCACCGCCACCAGCAACGCTCCGGCGCGGAGCCATTTCCACGCCATCAGTCTTCTCAGTTCGCGCATTACTACCGCGTAGAAAGGACAGTCCCCCGGTGTTTAGACTCATTCGTCTCTGTGAAAGTTTTCGACGGTTCAGTTCATTGGAGAGGTCGTTGAAAACGCCCACCATGTTGAAGCGTTGTGTCTGTGCCTAGTTAAGCAGTGTAACAGAATGGTATTTGTTCAATATGTATGACTCTTCGATCTTCGTTAATTTTATCACATCGTCAGAACCTATTTAGGCGTTTTAAAAACATTAAAACAAGCATACAATTGAAAAAATGATCCATTTTATTGATTTCAGAATCTTTTTAACTAATTACGCACGATAGGACGAAGTGGTGACCTCTAAGAGAACCCTTTAAACGCTAGAAATACACAAAATGGCCGCACATCGAAGCAGATTAGCGAAACATGAGAAGAATGTTAAAACACAGAGCACACGCACGCACGAAACGCAGCCCTAGAACAGTGACAAACCAGTGAGCAGTTAAACTGAATACCGAGCCCATACCAACGTTAATTGAGAATAGACAAAGACCGCAGCGTTTCTCCTATCCCAAGCGGGCACTCAGTGAGTGCAGGCGTTAACCTGAATGCTAAGTGCAGATTCACATTTCGATCCCAAGATTCGAACATCTGCTGTGTGCACAAGCAATATGGCCTCTGTGTGCGTGAAAGAACAAGAGAGAGAGAAAAAAAGACAGCAACACGAGTTAGCCGAGGGAGGTAGACTGAAGGGAATGAGAGGGAGACGAGGAGTTAGTCACGCACACCCACACAAAGGCATGAGTCAGCTTAACCCACGCACACAAGGAGGCGCAACTACTGGGGCCTCCGCAATACAACGACCAAGTGACCTCTATAGTGCAACCAAGCCTCAATTCACAACTTCACCAATTCATTTACTCCGTGTGCGTTCACTTTGAAGCGGTTGCTTGCGTACAAGCTCAGTCATCAGGAGTGATGAAATTGAGTCACCCCAATCATGGCTGACCTCTGTGCTTTCGTGTTGGGTTCTGTGAGATCACGAACCATAGAATAGTGTACAATTTCTGTGAAGGTTATAGCGTAGGGTGCAACTGCCTCACCGCATATGATTGTGAATAAATACACGCCAGTGTGCAAGCGCACCTCTGGTCCAGATGCCAGCGTTGGCAAGTTAACCAGCAGTGAGCTGCTCATTGCCTCCGTACGTGGTTAAATGCAAGCGTCCATCAAAGTGTAGTCATAATAAGATTACACAAGTTCATTCAAGTATTATTAAACGTGTCTTTCTGTAAGGTTACTCTAGAAGGTACGTGCCTAATCTAGCCATCGAGGAGGAGTCCGACCCAGTTTACTGTTGTCAATAAAAGAGAAACACAGAATATGCATGGCTGTGAAATTACCCAAAGTGTCACAGAGTACACTTTTGTATTCAAGAGTGCACTAGTGTTCGGCAGAGTTGCAACTTATGGAAGCTGATGGGGAAAACCCCATATCAACTAACGAATAAAGGGCCGCGAATGGATTAGAAACGGAAGACGCGGCGAAAATGCAAGGTCCATGACTTGATAAGGAAGACGCAACAAAGTTAAGCCGAGAACCCAAAGAGAGGTAGACGGAGTGAGATAGGGTTGACGAGATTGTGTATCAGAACCACTTGGGCTCTAGCACATGATTGCTGATTTGTTTATGATGACAAACGCGCACACACGAACTCGCACACGTGCACAATGTAGTGAAGACTAGGTGTAACATTTGTTCTGGTGGCAAACCAGATCTTAATTGAGTAAACGATGCCCCCCCAACTGTACGATAATAAATACTAAGCGGAGCTAAATAACTCCCACCTCCTCTATCATCTTCCTTACTGCTGATGAACACAGGGTGAAAAAAAGAATGTGACGTCATTGCAACTTAAACCTTCACGAATCGGCGTTATTTAAAGTCCTAGTTCTAAGGGATCATTTTTTCGCCACAAAGTGCCTTTTGTGTGCAAGTTCTCAGTGGAACACTCCGAAATTAACATTCGGTTGAGTGTGTGTGTGTGTGTAGAAATTTAATACTATTCCGAGAACACATGTCAGATCGACTCCTACAGCGAATTTTGAACCCATAAAGAAAACGAGATAGTGCCTGATAAAATCCAGCTTTTGACTTCCATGAGTCTAGCTAAACGAAAAGTTGGCGACTTTCGTACAAGTTATCGTTAACACCAACGAGACTATTCAAGACCACACAAGCATGATTACATCGACAATGAGATCGGGCAGTGGTCCAGCGCTAGATTTGCTGAAGGACCTTTAATGGAGAGGAAATAAATAGTCCTCACATAAATTTCCACAAACTTCGTAAAATCAATTATGGCTAGGTACGACTAGCTGTCCTTCAAGCAATGCCTAACAGACTGACCCCTGACGCTTTGAGTGGGATTTCGTGAGTCCGATATATCCTTTTATGGTCATGACGCGAGGCTAGTGTAGATTAACAGCTGTCATGTGCCCGTTACTTTCAGTTTTTTTAAACGGATTAACAACTGTCAAGTGCATGTGACTTTCAAGTTTTCGCAGCTAGTCGCAGCGGTTCCGTAATTTTACAAAAAGGCAAGGTTGATGTGGACTTTACTCCGACTTGTGGAATATCCAATTTTACAACATCGCCACGCCATCATTCCTGTAAGCCATAGAGGGAAGTCGAAGAGATTGAAGTTTTTACAGCACAAAAACATTATTGACATTGTGAAAATTGGTGAGCCAACAGTAGAAGTCCGCCCGCTATAATCCTTAGAAGAAGGTAAACATGAAGAGCATAAATACCAATGGTGGTGCAACCGCGTCTTGTGCAATAAACCACTGACATTTTGACCCCCTCCGATGCGCACAATAAAGGCGTCTGAAGTGTACGTGAGGTGATGATTATTTGAGAATGTTCAAGAAGAAATGCAAAATGCATTAACTGTGTGAGAGTGGATGGGCCTATTAAAATGACAGCTTACAACAACACATTAAACAACAGAAATGTTACAACAAAAGGATAATGCCAAAAGCATTGCAACGGATCTCGACAGATAAACTGACTGGGAGGAGGGTGAGGAAACCAGGAAGCACAGTTATATGTAGAAATCACACCTCAAAACGGTCACAGTTAAAGAGACTATTTCAGCAAAAAATCCAGGATTAAAAGTCCTGGCATTTAAAATTTTGCATCCACAAACATCCTAACTTTACATTAAATCAGGTAATCACTTCATATCCGTTATGGAGAAAAGACTAATTTAAATAAAGGCATTAGATCCCATGTAAACTTGACAAACAGGTTTCGCGGTGGCTAAGAGCCAGAACCAGAACTTTTAACCAACCATAAGATTTAGCAAAGCATTTACTTAAGAATTTCAGTAATATAAGACCCGAACAAAGCACAAAAACGCACCCGCTCCTTATGAAGGGCACACAACTCATTGAAATCCATTGCACCTTTTTCCGTCAGAGTGTCATAATTGGAAGTCATTCGCATGTTTTCTGCGCATTTCCTTCTCCTCCTGGTTTCCGGAGACTCATCTGCAAAAGGCCAGTGGATCGAACACCAAAATGAGGTGAGATAACCCCGCAAACTGTAAGGATGAAAGGACCAAATATAATCGAAAAGACCAAATTCCACTCATTAGCCTAAATGCTGGAAAGAGCTTTAACAGACAAGACTCTATAAGGCCGCTTTCCTTCTGGCAAGCTCAGATTTTCTTATACTGGCTCGGCTTAGCAGATGTGCGACATACATACCCTCCCTATTTATGACACCCCGTTGCAACAAGTCGCGCCGTGGAGTACAAAAAAGCAAACGAGAAATACTCGTGATTCAGATATTACCCTTTGTTTGTGGTCCGATTGCGAGCTGAATTCGTTAAAGGAATCAGTGATGATTGGTGTCACATTAAAACAATAAAACAACAAACTTATCCCGAAAAGCATTTCCACTTCTCTTACTAGCTACGACGTTGTGGATGGCGAAAATCGTTGATTGGGTGCACGGTAATGAAAAAGTATACAGCAGTAAAGGCAGCAAATGAAATGGAGTGAAAATCTTTAAGAAGCGCTTGTATCCACAATCAAATGAAATACACTGTGTGCTCACTTCGGTCAGAAGTTCTACCAGAGGATATTGACGACACGGTAAAAGTTACAGTAGAATGTTAGAAGAGGACCCATAATGTGTATAGCATTATTTCACAAAGTTCAGATTTCCAAAATAGATACAGTGAAGGAAAGAAGCACAAATCTGCATTACGAAGGCCAAAAATGTAGTCAGATTGCAAAGACATCAAACGATAATGAGATGCGTGTATTAAGACCTGCACACTGTAGGGTCGACGACACAAATCCAGAACTCAGACCAAGCAACATTGAACTGAATAAAAAGAAATCGGATAAGGCTACCTTTCAGACCGTCGTTAAGTGACTCAATAATTAAAAATTTCTACGGCAAGCACTTCCACACACAGAAGGGTAGAAGAAAAGAAAACTTACATAAAATCTTCTGTGCGTGTTTAAAGGAGATCATCTCCTCCTTTTCGAGATCAGAGGCACGCTGAAGAAAGGCAAAAGCAGCGTTAAACGGTCGTTGATAAGATGAGAGAGGGAAATAGGCTGAGTAATGAAACAAGCTTACCGAACCAACATTTGATACTGACTGACTACTCCCGGCCATTGATAAGCTGCTCAATGATTGACTATCTGCATTCATAGGCATCACACTCCTGGAACCGTCTGCAAAATATGTTAAAACTATGTAAATTTATTTTCAAAAAATGGCATAACTTTGCGATAAACCGGCAGCCCGGCCTTGATCACCATTCATCGAATTGACAGGTACCCAAATCGGCAGAGTGGGCACAAACGCGTTGTTAGGAAAAGTTCCAAACTTGAAAACTCTCAACAGCAGAAAAACTATGCGAATGAGTTCTGATCATCAAGCAGTCGGTCAAAGGTGGATCCGCCTTCATATAAGGCATTGATAATGGAAAAAGGTGCACAAAGTTGCCCTTTGAAGTGGTACATGCATTTCAGGAAACAAAAAACTCGACTTTCCGAGCATTCGACTCTGGAAGAGCTTAAACGATGACAACATGGTCCAACGAATGCTCCGAGGGCCTGGGGACCTAGACTCCCAGTTTTTCATCCATTCGTTGCGTCTTTGTGACTCTGATTGATGTCGCGACGATCGAATCTCTAGGAGGTTGATGAAAGCACTTTGGGTCTGGACTTGCCAGTCTAAACCAACTCTTTTAACAACAAAATAACCCAGTGAACAAATGATAACCGAAGTTGAACAAGGGAGACTAGAAACTGTAGTTGTAAAGACAAAAAAATAGAAAATTGGCAAAAATCGAAAGAAGCTATCAATGAGCTGAACAAAAATAAACGCAATTTGAAGACGAGAAAGGAACGTGCTGATGGGATAAGACTAGAAGGGAGGACAGAAACTCATATAGAGGTCTGAATATGATTATCACTGAAGAGAGACCACAGATACACTTTTTATGGATCTCGATTGAATATTTGAACAAACGAAAGACGTCATTTACGAATATTAACAGAAAACGATAAAGACTCAAGGTGCTTGGAAATTTCATGACTAGTTATTTTTAGAGTAGATTTGATGCAACACTTCAAAGGGTACCATTGACAAAATCTCCACAAGAGCTTGAAATGACAAACAAAACAACTCAAAACGTACTAGTAAATCGTGAGAGACTTCGCAGAGCTGCACAATGAACGTTAAGAATGAAGATTGTTAACATACAAAGATGGACAAGCATGTTAATCTGATCAAAACTGTGGAGGTTGGCAACCACATAAGTGAGGTGCGTGGTACATAAGAAAAGGGTCCGATGAAACGACAAGGCCAATCATTCCTCGAACAAAACGCAACGAAAGATAAAGTGAAAACAAGTCCACTAGGCCATCGAAAAATGTGACAGTGAAGTCACAAGGCTACAAATCTAAATCAACACCGAACCACATGATCGTGCACGACCTCAAGTTCATAATTTATTCTTCTCCGCGCGGAAGAGCGCTGAGTAGATTCTCGTTTACTTTTAGCCACTAGTTATCGTTTTCCCTGAAAATGGAAGGTCCCGAATTTGTATCCCTTTGGATCCTGGGGAGGAATGTTGCCTTAGATGAAGTGCCAGCCTCAAGCACTTGCAAATGCGTAAAAGCAGAGCAAATAAATATGGACATTTATAAAGTTTACGGTCAAAACCCGTTTTAAGTCAAGGAAACGGCCATTACTTCTTGGCAATCATTCCATCACTGATAACGTCTAGCATAAAGCAGTGCATCGAAGATCATGCCTACAAGTTGGCAAAACGGCGGAGAAGGGAACTCTGAGAGGATGAGCCATATGACACTGTAAACCATTGGAGAAAACACCATGAATCTAAGGATCAATGGAGGGCGAATATGGGGATCAGTGAAAAAATATGCCTAAAATCTCTTAACTGGTGATTACTTCCTTAAAGGATCAAGATCAGCCAATCATTGGACAGACGCGGAGAACTGAGGAGGAAGTAAGGCGAGTGGGAATGGAAATTCCAGACGAACAATGTCATTAGACGGACTCAGTAAAATATGGCAACGTTGCTCATGATCATGTCAAAATCGTAGCAAAATAGGAAACCCTGTTGGAAAGGTTTTAATTCGAAATGCTGATCGGTGAGCTAATACCGCGGAAAAGAACTATTAGCGTCCCAAACCAGGTAAAAAATGCCACAGACCGTGGATATGAAAGAAAAACAACCAGACCACAAGCTGCCAGACATCGGGATGAGCGGTAGAAACAAACGGTCAGAAAGCACAAGTTAGCAAGGCCCATGAAAGGCATAAGGTCAGAAACGATGGCAAAAGTAAGGTCGAAATCATAGAATGGATCTTTGTAAGTCTCACAACAGATCCCGAGACGATGGAACCGAGAAAAAGAGTAATGTGATTCGTTTTTAGCCACTAGAACAGAAATGAAGTTACCGTAAATGAAATAAGGCAACCAGAGTAACTCAAAAATTGCTGCATTTAGCAACAATCAGCTGGATTGAATATATAATATCGGAATGCAGGCAAGACACGTTCAAGCGAAGCAATTTGAAATCAAATTCAACCCCGACAGAACAGTTCCCAGAGAGTTGTCTTCATTGACTAAAGCACAAGTGGATGAACTGATTGAGGTAAATACGAACTATTTAGTGATGCATAAAAAAAACCCACCAGCATGATTCATTTACCAATACGGTGATGTAATGATGGATAGGAAATGGAAGAAGTTAAGCAATTTCAACATCCTAAACGCATCGCGATGAAGCATTGGAATTAAACTGGGTTGAAAACTACGAGCCCAAAATCGACAATGCTGACATTAAAGCATTCAACAAGATATACCGCATACACTGAGTCCCATTTCGGAATGTGTCACCAGGGCCGGCACCACGGTTCGAAGAGCCAGGAAGAGTGCTCCACCCACTAAATCGGTTGGTGGAGCCGTATTCAGAGGCACCGCTAGTGCGACCACCGGGTGTGGTGACCGAGCCAGTGCCTCCACCCCCCACCGCCGTCACTGCTGCGGAGCTACAAAGCATGGCAACACGGAGGGATTGAAGGGCTTTGAGCGGGTCGAAGGGTTGGTAGGGCGCATCCAAATTAGAGGGCTCTAGGCCGGCTTGTTGCAGGGCAGAATGTACTGCCTCTCGGCTGAAGAGCATGTCCTCAGAGATCGCTAGTTGTGCTGGGTAGCTACGGGAGAGCATGAAATGGAAAAGAATAGGTATTATCCTGTGGAATACTATTGGTTTAGTTATAAGTCAGAGAGATGCCACCAATTGCACGGTTAAAGCTACCAGTTAAAAGGGCTTCAGGACATAATGTAAGTGGTTGAACAAGTGGCAGACCCAGCAGCTAAAATTGGTTTAGGACTGGTGTAACGGTCGCTAGTGTACCCGACAGCGCAATGGTAAACAAGATTTCGACGAGGAAGAAGCAATTACTAAATGTTTTAATGAATAACACTGATCGAAGTAGATGAAACCATAAACAACATAGAAGCAAGTGATCAAAATGCGTGTTCTCAAATCCCGATGTTTGCTAAAATGTGGACTGATAAATTTACCTGAGTTAAAACTGCTAATGGATACAATTTTGCTTACCACTAATACCCAATTCTGTCAAATCTTGTGGAACAAGCGTAACATTGTCCGTACGAAAAACCTCAGAGCTCCTATAACATTCCCGTTCAATTAATAAAACGAGACAAAACCCAGTGTGTAAAACGAAAATTCAGCTTTTATGGCGAGAAATCACATAATTCCGCTAAACACTTCAATTGTTTGTTTAATTCTCGGTTTCGATAACAGGTCACTTAGAAGCTCCGTCACTGCACCTTCGCCGGATGACCTGGTCTCTGGGCGATACATATCCCACCTAAGTATTATTCCCTCTTTGGGCTCCAGAGAATTTGTAGGAGACCACAGTAGGGCATTGAATTAAGGCAACTTTTCGAGCATTTTATCTTAAAAAACATGCTGGATTTGCATAGCTTTTGGCACAACAGAACATGAGGCGGTTCATTTGATCACAGATGGAGACTGTTGGTTTGAAAACCAAACAAGAGACTCTGGAGAGTTTACATGAAGTGTTTCGCTGTGAGACATTATTGATACGAGTGATCAGGTATTCAAGTATGATTTTGCAACCCCTTATTAGGAAGTCTAATAGACTACTCCCACATATTAAAAAAATCAAAGCTTTCGCTATTAAAAGGAAATTCCACCTTAAAAGTGAGAGAGAAGATACCTTCTAAAACAAGGAATTCACACGATGTGCCAGTGATTGAGTACAAACGATCCAAACTAGTAAATCATGCCTCATTCACACAGTTTCTGGGAGCGATAAAAGAGGAAGCGGTCCATCTTATCTGCTTTTGGTGTATAAAACTTGCTAACCTCACTTAGGATCTCAAATGGTAAATCATGAAGCCGTTTATTTGACCTGGGGTTACTAAAAACAAGAAATGCTACTAAAGAAAGCGATCACGGTTACAATTACAAAGAAAATAGTGAATGCAAATTCAAAAAGCGGTGCAGCAGGCATATGGATTTGCCCCTGTGGAAACTTAGCGGAATTGACGTGTTGAAGTGATCCTGAATAATGCAACGAACAATGAAACCTTAGAATGGAAATCATTTAAAATGGATTTTGCTACCATACCACAAAGAATTCACCTAGGAGATGAAAAGTCACATGGCACTTTTGCGAGAAAGTGGGTCTGAATTTACAAAGCCTCCAGCACTACAAGATGAGAGAGTTACTTTGATCAGTTCACTAGAATATTGGTCCTGTTATCGCCTTTCGGTACCATCAAATAACAGCAATGGTTGATAATATTACAACACTTTAAATGAATCCATGAATCGCAACATCAACGCAACCTATGGAGCCGGCGGTGAGAAAGTCGAAAGTATTAACTGCCTTTGAATAGTCGAAGTAGATTTTTTTTCCTTTCAGAATAGTTGACACTAGGCCTCTAATTAAGAACACCGACATTCCAGCGGCAAACAGTGAATGTTGCAAAGACTTCGTGTGCATTGATGCTCGAATTGGAATCAAAGTAGCACTAGTGACATGGGGTGACAAAGGGTGATGTAATCGGGCAGCACATGTGATACAGGATGTGCTCAATTGCCCTGACTCGATTCACGATCTGCAGCGAAAATCAAGGCTCCGAAAACAATGCAAAGCAGTACTCATAAAAAGTTCCACAGCACCGCAAACATAAAATGCCCAGCAAGAGGCAATAAAAACCGCAAGAACACCACAACAGCACAAAAAATTATTGGTGGAGTGGCAAGGCAGCCGAAGATGATCACAATGTACAATGGAAGAAAAGTGTGATGTGATGTAACCACCACAATTGAAGCATCGCATACAAAGACGCCACAGCACTAAACTCAAGGCGTGCTCGTGTGAAGTTGCTCAGACCATGAGCGGGAAACCCACCACAAAATTTTGCTCCATGGGCTTAAATATTATTAATTACCGAAGAGGATCCAATGGGGTGTAGGAGGAAGGTTTAAGTGAAAATATGACCGTTAGCCACATCAAAGGTCATAATGTCGTTGCAATGCAACACGGAGCAGTAGAGTACGTGTGCTCCCTTACAACCGGGGCCGAGATACATCGCATGGGAGGGGCCAGACACTGTCAGTTAGTGGCATGGAGCACTGGTATTGCATGACATGATCAACGACACACCATACCAGTGAAATTGCATAACGCAAACCCGTGAACATCTATATAAGACGTGAAACAGTCAATGTTGCAACAAGATGATCATATGCAGGCAAACATACACCTACTCCAAAGGCGGCCAGCAATGTATGAATGCCGGTGACGAAGCTATTCATGGTAGCCAAGTTTCCACCTCACGTGCCCATCGGTAATTCTCGCGGATATTAAGGAATGGATCATCTGATAATGGATGTCCGACATATAACCTGTCATTTGCCAGCACCGCACAAGATGTGAACAATTTTAGGCAACTGTGAATACGATCAACCGCTAAAATTTGCGATTGTAACAAAAGTTAACGCACACGGTGGCAATGAAGCTGCATTCCACCCATAAGAAACGAGGTAGGGTGCATTAAAATGAGCTCAGAGGGGTATGAAGATATAATGGAGGAAAACTGATTTGGGAGGAGAATGTGAGGAAAGGAACAACTTACGTCTCCTGTGTATTTTTTCGATTAAAAGCGACGTCCGGAAGGAGGTAAGAGGCTCTTTCCCGACGAGCTTTTATAACCTGGAGGATAAAAGAAATTTGTTTAATTAGTCATTGACGACGGTCGCTCTACGTGTACCCTCCATTCGCAAAGCTGATATCAATCGCTCAGTCGGTATCACAGTACTGAAGGAAGATACGTGACGCGTATAAATTACCTCGTGATGCTTTAAATAGAACAATCAAAGCTCACGGGTGGTAGAATCATAACAGTAATCTGTAGGCTTCGCCTTATTAGATGTTCCAGGATAACTTGAAAGCTACAACCGAACGCACTCACGAAGACACTTTTAAGCTGAACGCGTTAATAACTTGAAAGGAGCTTTCCTCAAAACTTGTTAGCTGGTAGTCAGATTAAAAGCAATGCCCAAAAATACCTATTTTGTCCTCGTTAAAGTGGGATTTGAAATGAAATGAATAAACCAGAAGCCGAGCTAAACAATGAAAACGATGCGAATGTTGGTGATCCTCTACAATAAAAGCAGTCGAGATTGACGGCTGGAATCGCACAAAAACAACTTGTAAAAAGTGGGTGGCGTGCAAAACACGCTCGCTGTGAAACACAGTACTCCCAAATAACTTTTTAATGAGATTCTCACAAGAACTTCGTCTATCTCAGTAAGTGTATATTACTATTGCGCAAAACAACTCCGATTTCTTTGAACCAGCCTTGGACGCTAACGCTTCAAGTTGGGTAATACTTAAAACATCGACTATCTGGTAGTTGATTGACGGCTGCTTTAATGCACATTTAACTATACGAGATCTTCTTATTGCGTAATTCGTTCCTCAGGCCATGCCTGCAGCTTCCCAGAATTTCTACACCTTAATAGTAAATCTTCTTGTCCATTATCGCCGGCTCATCGCAACTCTAAAGAAGATTCGAAGCGCAAACCTCATCGCAGCAACATCAAAGTAAGGAATGTGAATGACAGACCGCGCGTGCCACTACCCTCACAGATGAACAAACGGAGTTATTAAACCAATTAGCACATTTGCCGCCGGAATCCAAGAGAATCGACTATACAGTTGGCAAGATGGGTTTTCTTGAAGCCGCATTGCTAAAGAATAGGGTTGATTATCCTTAGGGCAGAAAGATTCCACATTGACTTTCGTCACGGCTCAGTCCAATCAATTAGCATAAAACGGTAAAGGACGTGTGATATACATGCGACGCTGTTGGTGAAAGTTAGTCGTCAGCACTGAAACTCTCTAAACGCAAGAAATATTCCGTTTGCAAATTATTGAGCTGTAATAAGCAACAAAATCTTTCAATTTAACGCCCAAGACAAATCGAACTATGAAGTCTGAAAATCGCAAAAAAAACTTTCACACAAAAATCATCATACGCACACACAAGCGCTGAATAAGTAGAAAGAAAATAGCCCCGTGCAGAACAGACAAGGCAGTTGTGTCCTGCCATCATATAATGCTGACAACACCAGCTGTGACAAGCAAATCGAACATATATATTTCAATAATAGCTTTTAATGACGCAGCCGACTTGAAATAAAAGAAACTGGTCTGAAGAGAGACGTGCCGGAGTGTAGTAATATCAGTTAAATGGCAAGAAAATAAAATAGCTTACACTTTGCACATGCGAAAGCAGAGACTCCCTGAGAGGTGAAATGGGGACAATGATCGACATCACAGTGGCGAGCACAGCATGGATAGCGCAGAGGTGTGGCAAGGGAAGATTTCCATTAGATTCCATGGTCCTCCGCTGTACTGCTAGCACTAAACGCAGCAGTTCCACGAGAACCTGCGGGGAGAAATTCTGTTAATTTAATTGAAGCAACGCCTCCAGCTCCCCAATAGAGGCAGTCTTCTGAACAAGTCCTTATCCTTTAATTTAACTCAATCAAGTATTTAGAACATCAAAAACGTGTGAGAGTTCGAAGTAATATTGAGAGGAACATTATCAGGGAACGAGTATCCTCAGGCCTTAAATAGGTTCCAATGCAAAAGCAAATTTAACAGCAAGGACAAAAGCATAAACACTCCTTTGTATCATGGGGCCAAAACTGATAAGCAGAAGCAAACTAAAGCAAGGCCAGTAACATAAATGGACTGTTGTGACCTACAAAGAGAGAAAACTTGCCTCTTCAGCACCCATCTCTAGCGCCACTAGGCCAATGGTGCACATCAGGTGCTCAAGGTTGTCAACCTTGTTGCTGGGATCCAACATCTGATGGAATATATTTTCTGTCAACAGATAGCCAGTCTGCGAGAAAAAAAATAGTAATTGTGAATGTGAAGAAAACCTAAGACAACCTCCTTTCGACCAAAAATTGTTGTGTCAATGTACGAGAAACAACAGCAGCAAAACTAACAATTCGACGACTCTAGAAGAAAACAGGTACTTGCTAATAGTTACATCAGAATAACAAATCGTCGTGAAAAACTATTGAACCAAAATACATTTCGCAAGTCGATTAAACAACTGTCACCTTTTTCATGAACAATATATCCTGTCGAGAAGGCTTCTCTCGCGTGTAAATATTCGTGACCTCCTCAGCAGGGTAGATTCTGCAAGGAGAGAAAACATATTTACAGCATTATAACTAGGAAGGCGTTCTTGGACAAAGTAATAGAGATCAGTGGCGCGCTATTAGTCCCTTCTACTACACATTCAGCTTTTACTGCCTTCACGTTTTATTTTATCCAAAAAAACTTAGATGTCAGGTCAGGAACATTGGACAGCTGGAAACTGATGCGCAAGGTAAAGACCTTGGATAAATAACATGAGGTAGAGCTATTGCACTTTAATGAGTAGGAAGTGATCGTCATGTTCATAGGAGATAAGCTAACTATTTACCAGAGCTCGCGTCAACTGACCGTCGAATTCACTCATTTTGTGCAAACGGTTCGATGTCGACACTCAATCATACGATTTTAGGCATTAATCTCTATCCAAATTGCAAAAAGCCATTTTTCCACATTACCTCACCACCTTCCATCCACCATCAGTAATTATCCGCCACAGTATGAACGAGTAACTGACAAAACTGCATTTTAGTCAGTGGAGCAACCAGCGCCACCCAAACTATTGAAGTTAGACACAGAAACGCTGCTAATACCTGTATACATCGATTGACCATCTCATCTACTGCCCTGAATGACAAGACACTTTCCACAAAGATTATTCACCTTCCTCATTCAAGTGATCTTACTGTACGTGAAAAAGTCACTCTAACTACCAAAAATGGGTAATTGAATTCACTCATTAAACCTTCTGCCGGTTGGTTGCCCTACCCACCTTTTAGACGTTTAATTCTCGGCTCAAAGCAATTCCATGTACAAATTCTCACTTCAAGAACTGTTCCTGCTGAGATGGCACAGCTTGCTTTTGGTGATACATTGGAGTTGAAACCATAAATTTAAACATTTATTGGCTCAAACCTGCTGCTGCTAACCTGACTTTGAGAAGTTTGGAAGCATTGTTGTGACGGTCAATGAGAGCATGGAGAATCTTCTGCACGTAAACCCGAATGGAGGCGTCAGGGTCAAGAGCCACTCCATGGAGCAAAAGGCGCAAAAAGTCCGAATCAATAGCATTAGAAATGGCCACTGTTTGGTATTGCGTTGCCACTGTGAGCATGGTCTTCACCAACACTTTCACCATCGGTTTAGAGTAGTCCTTGCTGTTAGACCGACCGCTGAAAGTGTGAGGGGAGATGGAAGAAAGAAGGACGAACAGATCCGAATTGTTTATCGGACTCAAATGAGTCATTGCGCCTACCTTGGGAGTGGATCGAAGTTGAGGATGAACTTCAGGATCTCAATCTTTTGAGCATCTGGGAGGTTTTTAGCGAACTCAGCAATCGTGTTCATGATTGCATCATGGAAACGCTGCTCGTCGGCCCCGACACCCTTCGAGGTTTTTTCAATACTGGATCTCAGGATCTGGAGGTGATACAATCATTGCTTTACGCATTATCTCGATGAGATGATAGGCTACTTTTGGGGAAAGCTAGACAGATAATGGGTCGTGAATATCGGTAAGCAGTAGTACAAGTAAAATGTGGAAAAGGAAATCACAAAGTGGTAGAGGGGGAATAGCTTGCTGCAATTTTGCAATACTACAATCAAAGGATGTCAGCGAAAATTGACCCTCTAATCTTGCACAAAGGAGAAGGGGCGTCAACAAGGCTGCACTAAAAGCAGTAACCAGCGAAAAATTTTTCCCCTTTCATTTAGCCAATGCACTTCTCCAGCCAAGATATTCGGAAGTGAAGGGAGACGTGAAGTCAGAGGCAGCGAACATCTCACGACATTAAGCACAGTACGATGACGCGAAAATCAGTTGCCCGGCGATTGCAAACTTCAGACGGTCGTACGCCCAAGCGCAAATAACGTGGTGACAATGATCATCAGCTAAAAGCTGTCGGTCCCGTGAACAGTCAATTCGGCTGGATTGCACAATAGACAAATCCTCTTATAAAAACAGCGACTTGGAGATATTAGAACACACTGGGTGTCATTGTGGCCAGGTGAAGCAGACTATTTCAGGAGGAATCTATAGCAACGGCAAATTTTTCTATACCAAAGCTGCTCCAAAAGTATCAATTAAATGTATAAATATAGCAGCCGAAGTCTGTTCGCGCAAGTAAAAAACCAGTTACTACGCTTGCAAATGTGCCGTTTTTGATTTTGAACACAGAAAAGATTTCCAATCCGACCAGAAAGTCTCCGGTCAATGGTGAATTATCTGTGATAACTGAAAGTGTATTTTACCAGTGGATTCGCGCGTGTGCCTAACATTTCTGTGCGAATTTTACCTCACGAAAATAGCTTGAAGCCAATCAAAAACAATTACCAACGGTATAACTCTCAACTCAAAAATCAACTTCTACTATTGATTTCGATAAAAAATATATGCTGTGCAGAATAAAAATGAAATCTAAGCATGCACATCTTAAAATAAGACTAAGGTAACAGCAGGAGTAATAGCCGAGGCTTTAATGCAGGATTGAATAAAACTAATACCTGGGCTTTGTGATCACGATCAACATTCTACGGTGGGTAGGCCCATACAGGTACTGTTAGTTAAACAAAGGGCGTATTTCAATACATGAGGACTTCACTATAAGCTAAGTTTGCAAATATTCGAAAGAGATTAATAGAAGAGAGTCCCACTTTCAGGTGAAAAACAATGATAGTGGAGAAGGCCGTTTGGTTGGTTGCAAGGTACCAACTAAACTACCCTTTCAACCAGCCATTGGATGGGACTGTTTAATCTGCCACAGGAATTTTTACATTACATGCGTGAACTGGTGCTCCCGTTCCGAAGCTACCATCAACTATTTTAAACTACAAAAAATTACCGTTTCAAGACTTCCTTCAGTGAATTCAAAAAAAGATAAAGTAAAAAATAGATACCAATGAGTTCCGCTTTAAATAAGTAGTTTAAGCGGTAGGTCGACAATGCGGAATATTTGTGACAGACTAATGGAATGCCTATAGGAAACTACTTTTTGGGCATTAATAAGGGAAAAGTTACTACCTGGAGCAGAGCTTTAAAATTGTGAAAGACATCAGGACCAATGGCACCCTTGGCAAGAGTGATGACTGATTTGTCAATAACCTAAAAGTGAAAAAAAGGCCCCAGTTGTTAGAATAGTAGCTGTAGAAAACTTGAGAAATCCTGTTGCCTCTTCCCCAGATTTATTAACAAGCCCAACATTACCACTTCTCTTATATTTACTTATTTATTTGTTTCATTTATTTACAATAACCGAGTTTGTTTTCGAGTTTATCGCACATGAAACTGGTAGCCCAAAGTGTCTACATAGTTGTCCTCCGAAGTAATCAAATTCTCGGAAATGAAAGCTGGTAGTCCGCCCTTGCACTTCAACACATCCTGGCAGTTTGTGCCCACAATTCTCAGCTTGCGAATGGGCACGCCTCTAAACCAGGATTGTCGATCAAATAACATTATGTTGCAATTATACTGCCGCTCCAGCCCCGTCAGGTATCGTTCTGCCTTCTTCCCAAAGATCTTCCATTCCTCAGCGCCCTCCTGTTGCAAGGGGGTCTTAATGTAAACTGTCAAAGCCACACCTCCTGCGGGCATTATTGAGAATCCCAGAGGGGCCCGCTTTCTAGGCTGCGGGTGATGGTGCTGACGCTCAGCGATAGCTTCATCACCACAAGAAACCAGTTTCTCTTTCTTGCTACCTCCCTTTTCTCGAGGTGGTTTCGATTCCCCCAAGAGCAACATCACTGTTTCAATGGGAGGAGTGGGAGAGGATGAGGCCGAACCCGCAAGGGTAAGAGAGTGGGAAAGAGAGACGCTTGCACTTTCGCTCTCAAAGCTGCACGGTGGATTGCTTGACTCCAAGTCCCCCACACCGACTACACTAAGCGCATGACCATCACTACCGAGAAGGGCTTTGTGAGAGAAGATGCGCCGCGGATTACTACAATTCAACCGGTTACTGTAAAACGATGGACGTTGAAGTTTATGATTAGACTGTCCTGCTCCCATGATCCTACGAGTCACATTAGACAAGCTGTAGGCACGTGTAAATTTCGTGAAATGTATTGATTGCGTAAATAGGGGATGCAAGAGCGGTAAAATTGAAACACCAAGGAAATGTAATTTTGCATAGTTTCCCTGTTCAAATCACACGTTATCCAACATAAAATCCGCAAATTTCTACAGGATGATGGCTCCGTTTATTCTGACCCAAGAAGTACCACTAAACATAATACAAAGTCAATGTCAAAACAGAAAAACCGCAGGAAACGAATTGCTAGCAGAAAGTAAATTTACTAGCACAGGCCGCGATATAAAATGGGTACATGAAAGTAAACCAAATATGCTACACGGCAATAAAAATAAGTTCCTTAACTGCATTGTTTTAAAGGGTAAATATAGGAGGCTACACGCAATAGAATGGAAGCATATGCACTGGGATTATTTTACTTGATAATCCTCTGAGATACCTAAGAAAGTGCATAGGATTATGTGCTTTAGAAAATGAGTAATGACGTACCATTACAACAGAGATTCGTTGTAGAGTAGTCAGTTTTGTATCACTTTTGCGCAGATACTTGATGAGTTCCTTTACAAGATTGTGGGCGACCTGCATATTCTAAATTAAACAAAAGGAATGCAAAACGAAGTGACAAGAGAGCAGCCTAAACGCGATTTACATCCGCTACTGGAATGTATTTTCCGAGAAAATTATTAAAAGTCACCTTAATAGAGTCCAATAAGTATCCGAAAACTAGAAGAGGGAAATCGCTGGGAGTCCAGAGTCTATGGTTATCAAAATGGCTAAACAAAAAAAATGAATGTGAGCAAAGATAATGCTAAGCTGCAAGACAAGTACACCACTTACGAATAAAACTCTATAACAGTTCGATACAATTAATGCTTGAAGATACTTATTTTATAGAGGAATAAGATACCCAAGAGAAGGAATGGCACAACTTACGTAATCATAGCAGAAACAACAGGGATGAGGTTTGTGAAAGAAGCGCGGCATACCACATCTTTAAACACGAATACGGCTTGGCAACCTGGTTCAGATTCATCTGTCTCATTATCATTTGGTGGCCTAAAAGGGAAGCGGCTTCATTACCGATACAAAAAACGCTAAGTTAAAGTTCAGCAAAGTGGTTCAGAAAATCACACTATTTGACGTACTTCTCATGAATATTGAAGAGAAGTGCTGGAATAATTTTCTCCATGCTCTGCAGGGCATTCATTCGCAGCTGACCTCTGGCAGTTTTCCTAACAACGCCCTGAAGACCCTTTATCCCTGCCATACGAACCCTAGACATTATTATTTTTCGTTGTTTGGCATTACTTCTTTCTCTCCACTTCGTTCAGCAGTTTTGAGTACGCCATCCTGGTAAAATGATCCACCAAATCGTCATATTCTCGATAGTAACTAGGCGCATCTTCCTCTATTTGAGAAAATCCTAAAAACTACCGCACCATGAATAACCTGATAGACTTGCTGATTTAGTGCCAAGTAACTGTAGTTCTGGCAAGTCTTGTTCCAGCAGTAATAAGACCATTTTCAGGAAGCTTGAATCGAATAGATTAAGTTTAAGACGATAGCAGGTATTAACTAAGGCGCTGATGGCTTCCATAGTTATATTGACATTTCTAAAAGAATTTAAAAAAGCGCTGAGTTACGCATAATTGCGATGGTGGAGATCAGAAAGCAGCCTCTTGTGCAGATATTTTGCAATATTATCCAACTTATCGGGCTTTCGTGCACAATGACATACTAATTTGTCGATTCCTTCCTTGAAAATCCTCAAAATTACACAAGAATGGCATATTACCGAATGGTTGCCGGTGTAAATGTTATCAACAACCTTAACCCATTTGGGCCTACAAGGACCACAGCCGAAAAATAGACGTCCATCTAGGCGCCTAGACATCTCGGCCAGCAAATGTGCAGGCTCGTTGAGACACTGCTGTCATTACAGTCTTCCTTCTGTCAGCCAATCAACACCTAGTAAAATACGATAAAATCTGCATCATATTATTTGACTTTCGAAAAATGTTTTCAATAATCGCATAAAATTTATTGCATAACCCAATGGCTGTATAACAACATTTTATTTTGTAAAAAACATTAGTTATGCTTTTAGATTTCCAACCTAAAAATATCAAACACCCCAAAGAATGAGGGCCGGTAATTCAATGCAGGCATTTATGCAATTTATAAAGCATTGAAAACAGCTCTATTATTATTAATTACTAACTGCGACCATGAGCGCAAATTTTTGGCTGCTTTGTGTTTGCTGCTGACACCTTTATTATAAAGATATCCTTTTTAAATCACAACTTTGGTTTTGTAGCTCCGTCACAGACTCTGGCAAATTATTTCTCATTGTGTTTATCTTTTTTTGCTTATAATGGAGCTTAGTTGGTCATACGAGTAATAGCTTCTGCTTACTTGGATAATTGTGAAACATCGACATCACGATGGAAAAATAATTTCCACCACCCTTTGAGAGTTGATTTTGAGGCTAAGGTACCACAATGGAATCGCCGATGTACCTTAGAATTTTACATTTAAGACGTTTTTTACACTCTTGAGCAGCACTGATCTAAATAACATATCTCTATCAAAGTGGATCGCAAAGAGGTATGATGGAAGCGAATTGATGCATCTCTGTGTCGATTCGTTGGATCCAAATCAGACAATAGATGGTGGTATTGACAAGCAAAATTGAGGCTAAGGATTCTTTTTTTCATTTTTTTTTCATCTTTTCATTTTCATTTTCATTCCTGAAGTCTCTCACCCCTCAAGATGATAATATAAGTCTAATTTGGTGTCGACATGGGCAGTTTTATTACATACTGCTTAAGCGTTTGGGAAGTTAGGCAAATGTTAGCGTAGTCGCCCTTATTTATCCATTATCCTCTGACTGTGAAGTTGAGTAGTGGCCTACGTGTGCATTTTAACATGGATCTGAAGGTCGTCTTGTTACGCTCGCTGCATTCACTGGTTTTGATTTTATATGCATCTGTCACATGGCTTTTTACTGGCTTTTTCGACATCAGACACATTTTTAATCGCTATTGGAATGGCGGTTTAAATTCTACAGCCTCTCCATTTTTGTATGTGGATAAGCCCATTCAAAATCTGGATCACATTGCATTCGTGATATACGAAGATGATTTATCCATTCCTACTTTGTGTCAGTTAATCCTGATATGTATAAATCTTCAAATTGGAAATGTTTCTGTTACAGCCAAATCCCGTAGGTCGTTTGCATAGTCGTTTTATGAGTAGTTTCGAATTCCTCCGTTTTTTTGTTAACACGCTCCCATTTGCGGAAATTCGATGAAGTTGATTGCTACGAAACCAAGTGTTCCAGCGACGTCAAAAGCTTAACAGGTATTTTTTCTTCAGGATGTCCCATCTTTAGTTTGTTCCAAGGGCCTATCCTCGTGTATTAATTTTATGAACTTCAATACTGGACATCATTTAGTATCGTCTGCAGCAAAGTATCTCTCTTCGTCTTCATTGACTTCACTTACCCCCGATACTATTGACAAAATACTTTACGGTAGAGTGTCTTTTTAAACACCTTATTTAAAAGGCATCTGCCCAATACCACCAATCGAGCTTACTGTGCTGTTTGGTCCGCCTTCGTTGGTTGGTCTTTTGCCCTGGCATAGCAGAGAGACTGAGATTCTGTGAGTTTGTGTTTGGCTCTCCTCCTTTTTACCGTATACTTAACCATGAATGTTCTTGAATGCTCGAATTTCCGCTGCCACTTTATTGGCACCAGGTTTGTATTGCTTTCAATTTGTAGGATGTCCTTGCCTACCTTCAAGCATAGGTTTGTCATGGTGAACGCTTAGTAGTTCGATTTGTCAAGGTTGATTTTCTCGATACGAATCAGCGTGCGGTTTAATTTCAGAAAATGGCCGAGTCATAAAAGCATGAATTCCTCGGACTTTCTCAACATCCTCCACATATACTCGAGAATTACAAAGCGGTGGGGCCGGTAGCTTTGCTTCTATCCTTCCTCACCTCTGTTCCATGCGACTTATTTTTGTCTTAACTGCTAAACTATCTGAGTTCTATTGTGAATAGTTATGACTAATTTATATCTATATGCATTTGTGATGCTCCATTGAGCGTTGGAATTTGTTGTACGCAGTGCCACCATCTGACGGTGATTAGACGGGAGTCTTTAATGCTGCCCCACAGTTCCTTCTCAGTTAGCTGTGGATATGTCAGCTATTAGTGCATGGGTCGATTAACTCAAAATTCAGCACTTAAGTGCAATCTTCGTTGCTAATTTACGGATTCCAAGTTTTGATGTGTAGTTGTGAGTTGGTGAGGGGTGTTCCGCTGACAGGGTGTTTTCCATTACAAATTAATTGCGTACAGAAATATTGCGTCCGTTTTTGCACGCTTCTTGAGACTGAGTGTTTTCTTCAAGTGGGATACGCAAGTATTTTTTTAGGGGCTCCAGGAAAGAGTAACATAAAACGAAGAGTCCACAAGCAGTGCTATGTAGACATTTTTGGGTCACAATGAACCATATATTAACGGAAAGCGATACGCACGCCCGGCTCACAGGATGTTCAACAGATTGTGGCAAGTAGAGGTAAGCGGAATCAGTCGGTTTTGTCTATCAGGTCCTAGGTACTAAAGGTGTGAAGCACTGACCTGCGTTCCACTACCAAACAATTTACGCACGGGTATCCAGTTGGAAATTGGATGAAAAGCATTGAAAATAGAAGGTACTTTATGCCGAGGAAAGTCTCACCTTTATTCATTTTACTTTAATTTTTGGTACACATTTGAGCTTCACGCTTGTCTTCCATGCTTCGAAAGCGGAAATGAAGGCTTTATTGCATTAAACACTAGCGTTTGCAGAAAAATATTTTGGAGAAGGCTGGTAGACGTGGCTTAAGGACTGAGGAAGTGGATTTTCAAATAATAAGTGGGGGGTTGGGGGAGTCGTTCACCAGAAGAGGCTATTGAAAATGTAGGGTCAGGTATTCAGAGATAAGCCTGCCATCCAAAATACATGCGTCCAAGATTCTGTGGATCGGTGGCGGCGCGCACGAGAAGGGCGACGTGTCCAGCGGGACCAAGTGTGCCAAGAGCGCCCTCCGCCGCAGTTCCTGCGGTCAGTCCGCTGCTCCCGATGCCACCCACGCGACCAGCTAACTTATCTCGCACCGTTAGCAGTACCCGCTCTGCCAGTTGGTTTACTGAATCTACATTTGCACGATTAAGGGAACTCAATCGAGGAAATTAAGGTTATTCGGGGACGTTCGGCACAGAACTCGCAAAAGGTATTCTTTACCAATTTATAACTTTGGGCCAAATAGTGGGCAAACAGATTGGTTGAGCTTAAAACACCAGAATAGATGTAAGGTACCTGTGAGCTGACGATAAATGCAGTAAACAATTAAGTCGTTCCGCGTTCATACGACAATTCAGGCACAACTTGACGCACAACAGAGAACCAAGAACACTCATTGAAGGTCTACAGAACCAGAGGCGCATATACTGGACGGTTTGCAGCTCTATGAAAAGACTTTCCAGATCCGTTTTTGTATAACAGTGACCCAACTCAAGGTGTGGAGAATTAAAAGCGTCCTGTCAATCCCGCCACTAGGTCACAAGTTTGGCATGATTTACCCTGGGTAATTTAGCCTGATATTTCCTAGCTGACCAAATCTACCCTCACGGTACACAGCGTATAACTGCTTCGAAACACTGGGAATAGCTGAGTAGACTTTATTAAGGCCTGTCGGTTTTTCGCCATTGGGAAAGGGCCTATTGCTTCGGATAATGGCCTATTGAGCCAGTAAAAACGGCATAACGTGGACCATAACGCTTTGTGGTTCTCCCAATTGATTCGTTGAAACCACGTTCATCACTCTATGGTATTTCGAGAAGTTGAATGCGTCTTTTAAATGTTCATTGGGTTTCAACCATTGATGAATGTATTGTCACCTCATCAACTAGTTAACCAATTTCGCGACCACAAAGCAAAGCACACCAGGGAAGGTTAGGAAATTCCGCGAAAGCCGGTAAATTTTAGACGGTAAACACTAAGTGCATTTTCACTAAAGTTTGTGGGTTTTAAACTGTCATTGGGGCGATTTAATTGCATACCTCACTGATTAAGCAAACACAAATCTAAAAAGGGACGTAAACGACAAGTCGTATTTTTGCCCCTAGCAATGCAGCGTGGCAAAGAGGTTTAATTTTGTGCTATAATAGAAGCCCCTAAAGGCTTTCGCCCAAAGGCCAATCAAACCGCTATAATCTAACATCACAGCAGCGTGAACGCGACCCACCTCGAGGCCTCCGTAATGAAGTCCTGTAGGGGTTGACAATGGACCCTGAGGCGGCAGCGGCGGCGACTGTGGTGCTAATGTTGGCGAAAGTGGAGCTCTCCCCACCACCACCTCCTGGGAATGCCGAACACCCCGTGACCTCCGCGCGCCGAGCCTCCAACGCACAGAGTTGGGCAGGTGAGAGCGACCATGAGTAGAGCGGGTCATGCAACAGCACCTGCCAAACACACAGATGGTGCGATCAACATATCATTTCTCAGACAGCCAGTCTGTTCTCAATGCGGAGGCGGGAGCGATCAACGAAGATGTGAATTTATATTCACCACAGTAATAGCTACGATGACAGATTTTAATCAGTTTGGAAAATAGAATGAAGTATCACAAGTTATGGCATGGAGATAACAATACGGGGTCACTGAACTGTACCATCAGTGCATGGACGTACGGCAGAAGCAGTAAGCTAACTACAAGCCCATGGATGGCTGTAACTGGGACACCGGAGCAATATTTAAACAATTTCTTACTCGTACCAATCTGCTACTTAGGCTGCATTTTCTATACCCGAACGGATTATAGGGTAAACTAAAGTCAAACTTTGAGAAGTTGTAAATTCTTTTTGAAGATGGCTAGAGGTCGGAAGTAAATTCTGAACGCATACAGAGACGAAACAAAGGATGGATTCGATTTTAATGACCTCTAGCTGCTCAAAGTGCCCGTGGCGAACCAGTAGCATTGGCAACGGTAGCTTAGACTTAGAAAAATTAAACAAGCTTCTGTGGTGAGTAGAGCGCTCAGACGATCAAGAGAGCTTGTGAGGGATTCAAAGGAGCCCCCTTGTAAATTGCCATGGCCTGCAAAGTACCTATGATTGTTCGGATCCGTGGCTGATAGTGGGCAGTCCATAAGCACGGCAACCATTAGTGTTCTATTCTTTTCCTCTCACTGAGCTCACCTTTATACCGTGAAATGGCAGCTGAATTTGAAGGATTTGATTCAAACTCGTCTGCCCTGCCTATTTAAGCTCGGTTACAAAGTTGCAGAGGCCTCCTGTGGAATTATTTTTGCTCTACACTCGGAAACGGTACAGCCCAAAGGTAGCTCAAATAAATAATTTTATTAAGGCGATGCATTCCAGAAACTTCAATCTGCTTTCTAAATTCATCTTCGCATACGTCAACCAAGAATGAATGGTAATTAGATGAATAAAGTCTGCATGCCATGCATTAATTGGGAACGTAGGGCAAGCTTGCAAGGCTATCAATTTGTTCTCCATTTCCTCCATACGTTATGAAAACACGCGGTATCGACAAATTGACTTGCAACTGTTCTAGTAAATGAAATACCTCAGCTGCAGTGGCCAAAAGAGTATTCATGACAAATGCTAGGCCAGCAGTCCTCCGCGATCAAAATAAACGTTTCGGAAGTTGCACCTATAAGGTTCAGAGCAGGTTGCAGTTTGTTCTGCTACTTGTGTGTGGGATCGGAGCCGAAGATGTCAGAGAAATGCGTTCACTTCGTCCTAGACTGGTAGTTAGGAATGTCTTCACGATAAGTACTGTTACCACATTTCCTTAAAAGCGACCATCCGACGAAATTACAAAACCCATCACATCGACAACATAGCAGATTTTGCTTAATCGGGGCACTTGAACTCACAGCTAGAGCAGGCTAGAGTAGCTGACCGCAATTTGAAAACTTTAGATTTTATAGTGTTCTGTCACCTTTTCAGGTCAGTTGAGATGATGGGGTTTACCTCACCCTATAATAACGGCAAGAATGTTCATAATAACCGACCCTATTATTCCATTTCGCCATATGGAAACGGTCAGAGTAGGTAGATCACCATGCCTGTTGACAAATTCATTGTCAATTATGCGCTTAATTGAGGAGGGCAACGTAATAGTCGGTTATCTCTGTATGAGTTTAAAATCACTTGACTATATGCACTTGTATAACATACATCAACACCTCGTGTCCCGACTGGTAAGGTTACTGCAACTTGACACCCCATTTATGACCTCTTCGATGCTTTGACTGCTATTGAGTTTCACCCAACTGCTTGCATAGTCATTAGATTCAATTAAAGTGAGAGTACTTTTAACCGGTATAGACACGATATTCCTCCTCTCTAACTGTTGAAACAACAATCAGATAGCGCGGCCTTTCTGCACAACATCGCCCGACCCTGACATTAATTGTAAAACGAATCCTTTCGCAGCTGCGCTCGGCAACTAAGCCTCAACCCAAAACGCTAATTGTCCCATGTAACCTAGCCTTCTCGTTGATGGCAATAAATTCTCCATGCTTGATTCGTTTCCGGTCGAATCGGTTGATTGAAATTCACAGGAACTCTTAGGAGCCCCCTCCATAGCGGTTCATATATTACTAGTTTACCTATGTTTCATTACACTGTGCCCTAAGGGGTAACCTGAGAGCGAAAGAACATTTAATTCTGATTCATCGCATTATCCGTGTGCGCATCTGGAGCACCCATTAATGGTTAATACCTCATAGTGTCAAGCTAAGAAATGGAAATGGAAATAGACAGGTAGTCCTACCTCAAGGAGAGTGAGAATGATCTCAGAGCCAGAGGAGAAGGCGCAAAGTACCAACTCCGCGATGTTAACGAAGCCTACCTCCACGCCCAGTGGTCCCAGAGCGTGAACGAGGTCGCGGGTCAGTCGGAACGGCACCATCTCCGGAGTCGGCATGAGACGTCCCTATTGCGGACAGAAGAGAAATAAACGACAGACCTGTTTTCATAGGAAATGAAGCAGGAAAATGAAAAGCAATTTCAGAAAAAGGAGTAAGGCTGGGATGGGTAAAAAGTTACATAATTTGATCCGATTGATATGCTTTGTAGTGTTTGTGGACATAACAAATAAGTTTTTGCTACTGGTTTGAACAGGATAGCACTCCTACAGTTAAAAAGACATTCATTCTACAGAAACATCCTCGAATTGCCTCAAGCGGCAAATCATTCTGGACTTGACCACTTTCAACACCAACTAAGGGTCACAACTAAGTAGCCTCGAAGGATAATCAAAGAAGATTATTCTTACTGGCTCAATAGTATAATTCGATAAACTGACGGCAAAAAGCTGTCATGAATGGCTTGGATCCTCTTGAGTTCTAGCTCAAGTAATCAGCAAGCAGAGTCCAGCACGGAGCATGATAAAGTTTGAATATTCGTGTATGATCGTGAAGTGAGTATTGTAGTCACAGGGGGGTTCTATTCTTGCATATGCATACGATTTAGATTCGCATTGCTAACTCATAGGTCAACTAATTGACAAGGCTGGAGAGCTGAGTGAAAATTTCCAGAATGTTCGAGAACCAGAAACGAAAAGTGTAAACGTACGAAAACGCTCTCCAGAGTTGCAGAATATGCGAGTAGTTCATCATGGTTGAGAAAAGACCATTCAAATTTTAAAGCCAAAGTATTTGAGGCAGATATAAACCTTATGAACAGTTTTTAGTTTACATAGGGCAAGCACACCATTAAAAAGTGAATGGCTACGAGTTCCTCTGAATGAGCTAAAAGGGCTGCACATTCAATACGTTTGAATAACATGAAAATTGCGCCTCCGTTCACCAATGGGTGAAAGATTGAGCGTGCAACGATGTGGCAGGAAATTGTATTTCGATACACCCAATCACATCATCCTGAATTGTAGACGAAAGTGAACTTGTTAAAAAAGGCGATAAATTTTACTAAGTACTCAAGCACAGCCATATGTGGTAAAAATAATTAAAGCACACTAACACTAAAAATAAATGCATTTGTACTTTTCACAACTAGATAACACATTGGAAACTTGATGTAGTAGCGATCAATAGCATGCAATCATTTGAGCAACTACGGAGATATTCCATTAGGCAATATTAAAATCAGGCAAAAGAATGATGAGTGGAACCTGATCAAAGGCGATGCCCAAGTCGATGTGCACCACCTCACCAGTGGTGGGATGAAGGAGGAGGTTGTGTGGGTGTCGGTCGCCCAGGCCCACCAGGTAGCCTAAAATCGAGGCAGTCGCCAGCGATGCGGTGTAGCGCCGTCTCGCCGCATACCACGCACTTGGCTCGGGAAAATGCTCCAGAAAAAAGTAGCCCAGGACCGGCCTACGCAAGGTTCAAGACAATGTAGTTCGGCACATAGAGTGATTGAGACCTCACCCATACGCTGTATTACCATATCCAAGTGAAACTAGGGCACATTTCAAAGGATGGGAAAAGTGATGTCTTCAGACGTTACTGTTGAAAGTTCAAAGATGGATTTTAGTCCACTCTAAATGCTATAACAGAAATTCATTCTCAAAGTACATGTTTTACATAGTTATTCTACCTAGCGAACCTCGATCTCCACTTCCTTTATCCGCACATCCTTGATATTGTTAATACTCCTATACTCACGCTTTTCATGCTACTTGGTGAATGTAAATCCCAGTAGCGACACAGGATATATATTGAGGGCTGATCCTACCGTAAAGACTTCGTCACAGTTCGCAAAAAAGCTGTAAAAAGGAAGGATCTAAGGTTTTGTAAGTGCATTGAAGCACTATGCAGATTTGACATCCACCTCCCAGCAACAATTCAGCTTTTATATCGACAGTCAATTCCATTGTCGTGATTCTCTATGCACAAGGGACTAAGAGACTGAAGTGATCGGTAAAATGCACTAACCGAAATTATTGCAAGGCTAGGTAGTAATAGCAATAATAATTATCAAAAGGACTGATGAAAACGGTCTAGACTGATAGATTAACCAACGCAACTACACACTAGCTCCTGACAGCGACGATGGATTTCGGTGGCATAGAAGACAAGAATATCTGTATTTGATGCTACTTCGTTCGAGAATCTTAACTTGTAAGTAGTAAATCTAGTAGCAGCGCTTGATTTGAAGAATACTATTCTATTTCCGTGTCGTAAAGCAGCTCAGTTAAAACCATAAATTATTTCCGTAAGAAAGATTTGAGGATAAAACTACTACATTCAAAACCAAGGCAAACTTAATACCTAGCATTTCAAGAATCATTATGCATGATGCGCGAAGTACCAAGTGAGGACTCGAACAACGAAAAAACTTTAGTACTGAAAATAGTAGAATACCTAAAGGTATAAAACCTCCAGACTCAATGCAAAATGAGTTGATAATAAAAAGCCTACTGTATTTTAGAGCAAATCTCCGCGAAGACGGCCATTCTGCGGTTCAGAGGTTTGTCACGCGCCCCAGCCAGCTTGAGTTTGGCCTGAGAAGGTGTAAGATCGGAGGGGCGATAGCGTTGGTGGGCCCCAAAGGTCTCTGCAGCCAACCACTCGCCTAGCGGAATGGTCCCTTCGCACCATTCGATCAGTCCGCTTCGGCGGGCCAGAGGCACCACCTGTATGCATTAAGAAATGGGAAGGTGGGGATAATAAGCGCACTACAGCACTTAATTCACCGCTAGGCGGATATTGCTGAACTACGGGCTTAGTGAAAACTGATGCGATAGTTCATTCAAAATAGAAGGGAAAAGATATAAAGTGCGAATATGTTTGCCTAGCGCGCATTTCAAGCTCATTTTGTCTTTTACTTTAGCCCAAACATTAAACCACACGAAGTAATTTAGTTTTGCAACATTGCAATGCTTGGGTTACCCATAAAGTCGTCGCGACTATGGAAGCGGACTTATCACAAACGTGTGAAAGGCTGACAATGGTTTAGGTTAACAAAATCAAGGTTCTCAAAATCAGGAAGGAGGCTACGAATGTTGAATGCATTATTGACCGTTGTGACGAATATGCTGAAGGCGCTAATCTAGGTTTACGAGGTAGTTATTTTTAAGTATGTTTTACTCAGGTCTTCAGAGCCAGTCTCAATGCTGCAACGCACTAATTACAATCCTTCTCAGGCTAGACTGTCACTTCCAGTTAACTCCGCGCAAATACCAGTGTAGCATGAGTTTTGCTAAATACTCAATCACAATTCAAGATGAAGCTTTGTAAAGTTCGATACTCCCTGAAAGAAATTCTTGAAGAATTTACCGACAACAAGTCGTTAAAATACTAATCAACACCTAAACTTGAGTAGTCTTGATAGATGACAGATTCTGGCTGTCCAGACTAAGGCGTAAAACTTGACAAATAAGAAGCCTGCATTACCATTTCATGGTTGGATTGTCAAGACCATTTAAAAGCGATTAACATCTCGAAATGACGCCAGTCGAACAGTGGTTAATCATCCGATTACAAGGGCACGCCTTAATATGAAAATGGAAGCATACTGAAAAGATACACAATCAAAGTGCAGGGGGTGGTTCAATTTATCTAAGGTCGAACACGTACCGCATGGAAGCGAAAAACAGTCATAATCAGTAGAGCAAAAACGCACCATGTAAGTTCGCATGCGCATAGCATTTGCATGAGATGAAGAAAAAGAAGACGATTTTGGACACTTGGAGGAGTTGGAAACGGAAAATATAGCTAAGAGGTGGTTAGCTGCTGAGAAAACCTGAAAAGAGGGAGTAAAGAATGGGTGATCACAAAAATTTATGCAGTACTCAAATAGTGATACAGTTTTGATAACTTTACATCCCATAACTAGAGCAGCAATGAAGCGGGTCTCGAAAGCATGGTCTGATGGAGAAATAATCTCGATCAGCACGCATGAAATACTATTGATTGGCTGGGGATACAAGCGGCATTCATACTTAGCCAACATTTGCCTCGTATGTTCATGCCTACGAAATTTAGGACTTCGGTGGTTTGTCTAACACCTTCGTACCCCGTTTAATTATAGTCTTTTGGTTCCATCAAAAAAGCAAACAGGAAATTGTGTAAATGCACTTGTTTAAACACATACTTCACTTCAGGTTCATCAACATCGCCGTGGCATAAATACATGCCAGTAATAATACCAGGCCCTATTCTATCTCCAGAGATTGTTTTTTTGCCATAAAAGGCAACCACCTATCCTAGGTCAGGTACCTTAGAAGGTAGACCTCAACTTTTATGGATATCACGCTCGTGGAACTATCCTGCTGATAACACAACTCAACTAGTTAGCTCCATCACTCACTTGTTGCATGATAGCGTCTTGACGAGGGTCGTCACGTCCTTTGACAAGCTGTTTGCGTTGTCTCCCATCCGAGCAGAGACAGGTGACAATTTTGGGGAGATTGAGACCACCAGCGAGGCGATAAGTGTCAGCAAAGCCTACCACTCGGACGAGATCGTGATAAGACCCTGAGGAGCTCACCCGCGGAGGGCACGTAATCACAGGTAGAAGGTGTAGGCAGCGCTCCGCTTCCGAAGAGAGACGTGAGAGCGTACATCTTGATGGCATTGGGATGTCGCCTATCGAAGATAGATTGGTTAAGTAAATGGACTGGTATACATAGCACTTGGATTACGATCTAGGAATCTTTCATAGGGACGCGGAAGACCTGAGAGAGCAGCAGCATAGGTCCCGCTGGGTCGGATAGCGGTAGGCTGGAAGGCGATACAACTCTGCACAAACTAACAGAATATTTTTAAACCCAGCAAAGTAGAGTTACTCTATGACCCATGCACCATCCAAGCTATCCATGAAGACGTTATTCCGCATACGAGCGCAGCGACAGTCTTGTCGTAAGTATGCAGCTGGGGCACTAGTGTCATAGGAGAGATACACTGGTCGTTTAACCCTTCCTAGTAGGCTAGGCACAGTAAACAATTAATGAGTGGAAAAGAAGTTGGACTCGACTTCCAGTTTCTCCTTTTCGACTCGAATTCAGGTAGCAGCGCCGTTTTAGGAGCGTGAAAAATGAACGAATTGTCATTCAATTGACTGATTAAGGTTCGCAAAACATAGATTGGAGAGAGGTACAGACCTTTAACATTGCGCTTCTTCTCCACATCCACATTAGCCCATTCAATATAGGCCGTTGCAAGAGCCTGCATCTGCGCAAAGATTCTTCCACGAGTCACGTCCGAGCTGCAGACCTCCGAGAAGAGCTGACGTGCCAAAACCACCCGAGCACCACCCTTATCAACCTTTACAACCAAAGATGTAATAAGCTTTAGTACTCCTGGTGAACTCAGCTAAATTTGGCGGTTAAGATGATCATCAAGCACTCGTGATGCGTAAAAGAAGCACGGAGGATTACTCATGAAAGGGCTTTGGTCAGTAAACGGCCGAATACTCCCATCAATTCATCCTAAAGACGAAACTGAGCCCTCTAAGGTGAGGAAAAGTCCTTATTATACTTGAAAGTGGTCATGGAAACCAAGATAATGGAGAGCAAATTTTAGAACAGCAGATGCCAAAAGAATAGGATTGGGTAGAGGGGGCTACAGGGAGCATTTTTACCACCGAGATTTGAACGAACAATCTTTTTAGAAGGCATTATCAAACATGTATAGTACACACAAATTTTTGCAGGTTTTTTTTAGAAAACTACCGCCTTCGGTACATAAAGTGGCTTGACGATACGAATGGCCCGTCGAAATAAGCTCAATGACCACCTACTGAAATTCACATGAATAAGCACAACTGATTATTGCAATCGAAAAGTTGGTAAACGAAATTAATATTTTGCTTAACTTCACAATCTTTCATCAGAGTAGGTGGATAAACTTATGCCTTGTTCAAAAAGATGGCAGATCGAAACTTGCCGTCGCTTCAACCCTTTGGCGTTTCGCGCGGGAGGTAGCGGCGCTTGAGGTGGCACTTGGCGGATCGTCCAACCGCGCGTTAACCAATGCGAGGAGGGAATAACCCGTATGATATGGGTGCCTCTTTAGCAGTGCCTTGATCAACTGAAAAAAGTTATTATGCACACATAAATTTCTTTCGCGCTCAAAATGTTGCGATGTTGATAGCACAATGTCTGTGAAAGCCCTATCATATAATCAAAATTAGAGTAAATCGCTTTTATCACCAAAAACGCACCAGTGACATCAAAACGGTTTGCATTTGCTGCACTCCTTTACCCTTTCAAATGGACATAGAAACAATGAGCGTTACAGAACGCACAACTCCCCATTATCTACATTTATGGCTTAGCTGCAAAGTTTAAGCACCTTCCACATGAGCCAACTTTGAAACATTTTAGACTGAGGGAGCGAATTAGATTTATACTAATGTAAGTAGGATAGTGAGGCTAACCAAACCAATCTTAGTACACTCTTATCATAAAAAACGCACTTTCGAAAAGTAACCTGAACGTAGTTGAAAATGAGGCGGTTTAAACCACCCAGCAATTGACAAATAACTAAGTGTAATATATGTTTTTCGAACTGAACCAATTCAAAACAATTTCAAACAGCTAGGTGTTCCTGAATTTAGCACAATAACAGAGAAGATTGATAACCACAAAAATTGTATGAGCTGATAAACTACCTAGACCTACGTGAAAAGAAAGAAACAATTTTCATACAGCGTTAGAAAGGGAATGTAGACATTAATTAGCTTGAATAGAACATTACGAACCAATTTAGATGGATGAATTTGGTTAGCTTTTGATTCGTCAAAAAAAATACCTACTCACCTCAGCAAATACGCTAAGAGCCCTTCACCTACATAACAGGCAGCTTGGAATAGCAGAAAAGGTGATTGGTGAACTGTTTCTACAAAGTAGTAAGCTGAGAACTCCACTAAAGCTGCAAAAGCTAGACAACAAAGGCTAACTTAATGTTTGCCTGACGAAAAACATTCTGGATCATCCTATTCACCTTGGCAAGCATCGCATGAAACGCTGCGTGTGTTTCGCCCTGCCTGTCCTCCGCGTTGGGAGTAGTGAGTCGAACGAGAAGTTGAGGAAAGAGAGGTAAGAATTTGTCCACCCGAATGGCCCCAAGGTGGGCCTCCAGCGAGGAAAGCCAAGCAGGTGTGAAGAGGCCCTCGTTAGCGGAACCCTCAATGAGGTCGCAATTAGCCAATCCCCGATTCTCCACCGTCTGAGAGAGCGCATTCAGCCAAAGGGATACCAGACGGTAGACCTAAATGCGAGGTAAAAAGACAAATGTGCTCAGGATGAGTGGAATCCTAAAGTAAGGTCAATGGACATTCCAAACGACTTGTTAATGCACCTGCATGTGCATTCGAGACATACTTTGAGGAACACAGATATTTACGCATCGCAAACCTTTCGGGAACGATTAGGGCGCTGCAAAAAGCCGCTGCAAACTGGATTATAACTATTTGAAAGACTGGGCTGCATAACTGTAGGCAGTGAAGAGATGATTGCAACTAGACCAGCCGCTGCATTACTGCCTCCTGACTTTGGAATCAGATCAGTAAAAGTTGGGATGATGAGTTATTACGACAGCCAGAGCCAACATAGATTATTAGAGTACCGCAGTACATGCTCCAAACCTCCAGCCTGTTGTTCTTCATTTTTGTTTCGGGAAGATGGGATACACATGCGTGACTTCGGGTTAATTATTATTAATAATAAATATAAGTACTTCTAAACCCACGGTATCCACTATCATAAAATAGATACCAACCAGACTTTCAGTTGCATTTGGCTTTGTCCTTACAATTGATTACTAATCGCCAGAAGACTCGTGGACACTGAAGCGGGATCACCACGGAATGAACCGAGAAAGACAATTAAAATAAGAGTACATACTTAGACACATGAGCATTTTCGCTTTACAGTCTAAATGACTAAATACCTATATTCAGGTTAGCATGTTACACAACTACTTCAAAAGTCGCTCAAATGCAGCATCCAACTGAGTCATATTGTGATATAGGGTCAAGGAATTAAGGCAGAATAGTAACCTGGGTACCAGAACAGAAAAGGTACATTAAACACATAAAATAGGAGGATCTGATCGTAACATTGTCTACCTTTAGGTTGAATTTATCGCTCTTAGCAAGGCACTGACAGTAGGAGATGATGGCAGTGGAGAAGAAGTTTTGAAGGCTCGAAAGAAGGTTTGCCAGTTCCAAACTCTCCAGAGTTGATTGCCGCTGTAGTAGTCGGAGGAATCGACTAAAAAAATGAGTTTCAATAACTGAGAATTTGCAGTTTTTCGAGAAATGGTGATGCTAAAGCAGCGCCTAGATAACTCTCGCAGGTCGTGAGATCAATATCTCAGTAGCATGGCTAGAATAAATCACAATTACACTTCAACTTATGCTTTAAAAGTAACTAGACAAAGTCGCCATTTGCAGCCAATATAGAAGCAAACCTCTTCCCATCGACTTCCGTAAGACAAGCAGCATCTGCGTCCGCATCAAATAATAGTCTTCGCCTGGCTGCGAACTCTGGAGACCGTAGGTAACCATCAACCATCTGATATTGAGCATCAGCAAACTCTGCAAGCGCAGCCAAGGCATCTGCTGAACTGCATAGTGGCTGCTCCACCTTTGATGACCAGGATTTTTCGGCCAACTCGATCGCCTAGTCGGAGTCGAAAGGTTAACTGGGCTACTTAAACTCATTAAGTAGACGAATTTAGCCAATCACCCACCGGTTTTAGTCTCCGGACTACGATATCAGCCAAACTCATGGTACCGCATTCAGCTAGCCACTTGCAGAGAGAAACGGTGCATGAAAGATACGAATCCAGTAGCAAACGGGCAGGGATATCATGATTGAGCTTCATGCTGGAAATGACCTCCGCAGCATCATTTAGTACACTTGTCAGTCTGGCACACGACAGAGACGTCTCTCCGCACAATCGCTGCAGCTTTGATTTAGCAAGTGCAAAGCTAATGTTCTTTCGCAGAGTTAGCTCTTTAGAAGCAACTTCAGTCTGTGGAACCGTCATAAGCAGGCGTTCAGCGCATAGGGCGTTTCCACGCTCGATATACAAATCAGCAAGTTGCAGCTGAGCGTGGACATTTAAGAGTGGCAACCATGGGGACGGATCATCGACAGAGTCAGCGAGGGCTTTCGACAAGCGCAGAGAAGCTTCAAGTAAGGAGGTGGATTGAGAAGCATTCCAGCTAATGCATTCCTCTATGGAGGCTTGAAGAAGGATAATAGAAGAAGCCGCTCTAGCACTCGAGGCATTTATTTGGTTTCGCAGAAGAGTACTTATATGACTCCAGGCTTGTAGGATGTTCGCTTCCGACGCAAATGATTGGAGAGCAGTAGGATTCTCCGATAATAACCGAATCGATGATGATCTAAAAGGCAGAATGCGAATAAGAGAGCAAGTTAACTGAAGGTGGTTAGGTGCACCATGAGCGTTCAAATGGGGCCGAGACCTCAACATATGCATGGCTGCACTGCCCATGGCCAGAATTTGGTATATGTAAAGAAAATTAATAATGACGAGCGACGTTTCTCGTGGAAGGATACGTCAAACCAGCAAAAAGGCGCACAGGAGTAGAGTATTCCAATTAAGCTCAAGGGTAAAAAAATTGATACAGTTCCTGTCCTTAATGATATCACTTTATGCTAGAAGCCTTTCACATAGAACAGCGTAAAATCTCAAAATTCGCATGCGAAATTTGGCTAAACAAACGAGTCGCACCGTCGATCGTTAACCAATTTTGCGACATAATTCCAATCTTCACAGCAAGCCGACTGACGAAGAAAGTAGATAAGTTTCTCATCTTCAAGACTTGACGGTGGTGTTACCTCCAGCTCATCCCACTGACCCATACAAGAGGCACAGTCCCGACGAAGGCTATCCAAATTTGATTCTACACCTAAATGAAAAGCTGAGCCATGAATTACAATCTAAACGGTTGTAAGAGAAGTACAGAAAGTGATCGCATCAAACAAACAAACAAACCAGTTTCAGTTTCTACGGATTCGCATTGGAAAGTTAGAGTGGAATCCGCAGGAGGCTGAATTCTGGAAATTGGGAGGGTTTTGAAGTCAACACCAAGGAGAGCATTATCGCATAAGACTGGCTTTATCGATCCACCTATTTCCCAAGTACCAGAATGCCAAGCAACACGATATTTGGCCTCCGTCAAAGTTGGTATATTTTCGGAGTCTTGCGCTGGTAAAGTAGTAGAAAAATTGCGTCGAGCAGTCAGTGCAACCAGTAATTTCTTGGATTCTAAGTCACATTAATCGGTACATAAAAAGGTGCGTTTAAAATTTTGTAAATCAAATTAAACGTTAAATTGAGAATAAAACACATTGTTAACAGAGGATACCAGCGGCAAGCTGTGAGAAGATTCTATCGGCACCGAGATGATGAAGGCGCAGGGCGATCCGTGCAACATCGACACTCTGTCCCGCACCTTCCTCCCACAGGAGACTCCGTCGACTATCCAACTCATTAATAGCACATCTGTATGTATTAAAAAGGCTATTGTAATCAAATGACTCCCCCTCAAAGCGCTATGATCTCGCAACAATAGTGCCACTTAGATGATCTTACTGAGCTCTTCTACAGATAAGTGTTTCATAAAAATTTTTACCGAAATCGATCCTCGAGGGTAACGCCGTCAGCAGAGTGATCAAGGAATTGAGCCATTGCAACCTGTGAGGCCTTTAGTCCCACAAGATCCTTCTGAGCTCGGCAAAGATCAATCCACAGATTCTGCGCCACGCTGTCGCAAAGCAGTTCCTTGGGTCTTAATACAAAAGCAAAAAGCAGGGGCAACTTGTTTAAGCAAAAGCGACATCTTCCAAAGCCCTCACTGTTTAATCCATGCCAATTCAAAGAAAAGCCAAGCAGTCTCCAACTGTCCAACATTGAGAGAAAGTTTTGAGGCAGATAGCCAATTGAGATCCCATTCTAAGTTTGTTGCGATGCTAAGAAAAGGCAGATGCACATCACTGGGACTGAAAAGGCAAAGCAATCTTAGTTTAATAACACTACAACGTACCCAGACCGGATAAGCCATTGCGAATAAGTAAGCAGCGCATTGAGGATGGATAGCAGAAATGGAACTAGCTGAGATTTTTCTAGAAGGGTATTTAATACTCCCGTCAATCCTGAAAGAGCTTGTCCAACATCTTTTCTAGTGCAAGAAGCGGATAGAAACCTCAAATTCACAAAGACGGCAACGAAAATCCAGGGTACCAGTCGTTTTGCCACATATACCTATTAAAAACAACAATCCTTATTTATGTTGTCAATGCGACGAGGGGGGTTCAAATCAAACCGGAAATTTTCATCGAGAAAGTCCGTGAAGTGATGACAGTAGCTAGTCAAGAAACCGATTTCGTTCACCCAATGATGAAAAGCAAGATTCATTATCACCTAAGGCGTAAAATCGGGGTTTACTAAAATCTACTCGCATTCATAGAAGGCTCCAGATCCAGTAAGTCCAGTCACTCAGAGTGGACTTTTATGCGCCAGTGACGATCCCTGGCACAGCAGCAATAACAATAATTCCTAAGAACTTTCAGGTAGTAAAATACCCAAACTTGCGTGGTCACTGTATAAATGGACAGGGAATCGCACAATATAAATTACAAACTAAATCATGTTTTGTTTCTAAACTCAAAAGCACCGGTCTGACCTAAACGCGCCTCATATGTACAACAGAATGGATAAAAGCTACAAAACACCTACCTCCGCAAGAATGAGAGGTTTAAGAGCTAGAAAGAACTCATCCAGCACCAAGGCTTTATCAAAAAGCCACTCAGCAATTTTCAAGACGGTAGTTTCTGGACTACTCCGTTTGCTTAACGCAAGGTCAGCGAGTGTCTGAAAACTCAGATCACGAAGAACGGCTTCAGTGACATTTTTGGTCGCAAATTTCAATGCTGACTAGAACGAATCAAAGTCAATTTATCAAAGAGATCTACTTGTGACGTTGAGTTTCGCACATTTTTTAGCTCTTCAACAGATACGTACGGTGCTAGCTTAGTCAAGATGCAGATCTTGCGTTCGGCTTCTGAGATGTTGAGAGTACCAAAGAGGGACATTTTCAGTTGAGGATTGCCCAAGATTTTACGAAGACACTGCGGTCCAAGTCGAGAGAAGTTGGAACTAAACATATAATAAATATGTCGAAAAATTCCATAAAGCTGGGGAATATCCTAGTGTCAAATTACTTCGGGGAAGCGATCCCATTTGCGACGGAAATCACACAATCTAGCTGCTCCACAGCCATGGGGTCTGGTGCTTTTTCAAAAAGTTCCCTTACTCCTCCAGATAGTCCAATAGCACTTTTCTCATCAATGGAAATGGCCTTCAATGAAGCAACACATTCCACCATTGCACGACGTGTCTCCAGGTCAATTTTCACTAGATGATTACCTGTTGACAGGTCAGCAAGTATGCGGAAAAGCAGCCGCTTCTGATTAATCACGTCACTGCAGCCGCTATTCCCTGCGGGTGGAACCCAATTTTGAACGTTGTCCACCTCAATTAAATGCATTTTCTCCTCAGTGCGATTGTGTAGTACGGTGACTAGACGTTCATGGAGTTGTACCGCGGTGAACTCATGTCTGGGCCGTAGAAGTGCTGTTAAATGATGAAGGCCTGCGGCACGATATTTCAGCAACCGTGGATGGAGCAGAAAATCGGTCCACTTCAAAAGGCGGTGAATTTCCTAGTATTAAAAGGGATCTTATTTAACTGTGTTGGCGGAGCAATATGTTTATGTCCCCCAAAAATGACAATCGCTTAAGGTCTCCTTGCATTTGTAGTCATGCTGCACCTGGACCATACATCTTAAGTCTCCACCTTTGGACACTAAGCTAGTGGCATAGACTCAACCCATAATCTTCCCACAAATGATTGCTATTCACACCTGCACATCTTATTGCCATAGTTAAAGATGACTCCTAAAACTCATGGTGATCGAATACCTCATTCACATCCCGTCTATTGCATTTGCAGAGACCACTGAAATGTGGTTGATAGGGAGCAAGGAGGACATTATTCCCAAAGATGTTGTCAAGATGACAGATTGAATTCGAGAAATGACATCCTCCAGACGCTTGAAAGAGATGGTCTAGAATTTCGATGAGCTAGGCAAAGAAGATTGCTTAAATTAAAACCTACATTCTGGGAGAGATCCAAATGCACATCATCCGGTAGAGCGGATAGTTTTGAGGCTACCTCCACGAGTAGGTAAACTGCTGAATTGTGCCAGGCAACTTCCAACTATACACCACCTGGTCAGCAATAATGAGCTCACCTGGTCGTCTGGGATGATACTGGTATCGTTCACAACTACTTTTATGATATCCAGTAAAGCATTCAATAGGAATCCAATGCTTTGAATCCGATTACTATGGCGAAACGAAGGTTGATTAGAGGAAATTACGGCCCACCTTTCATATTCCACATCAATGAGGTCAACAATACCGCTGATAAGACGCCAATTGAGATAGCTATTAGAGGTTGGTGTGGCATTAGGGGAGGAAGAGGCAAGAAGGATTATGAAGCGAGCCACAGCCAACCACGCGGAGATGCGGGGATAGTAACCACCGAGGGGATCACACGCAGAGTCAGCACCTGGCTCGTGTGGATGCCTCAACAAATGACAGCCTGCTTCCAAAAGAGCCTCCGAGAGAGTCTAAGCAGAAAGAGCGCTTTTATTGTGAGAAAGCGCACAAAAATATGCACATTTCATAAAAAATATAGCAGCTGTTTTTGAGAAAAAATTTAAAAAATTAATAGAAAACAGGAAATAGGTGTACATCCTCAGGTCAGCAGGGGTACTTTGAAACATTTACCATCCAGTAAAGCCTCCAATGCATTTAAGGTGTGACAAACACTTTCAACAGCAAGAAAGCACCTTCATGGGAGTAGACAGTGTACATACCAATTACTCAAATAAGCAAACATATTGTAGTTTGCCTTTTTGATTAGTTTCCTTCGACAGTTTGGGATTGCAAGTATAAGATTAGAAAGATTAATTTTAACCTTACATAAGTGAGGAGGTTTACTAGCTTCGATCAGTCATCCAAGGTGACGAACATGGCAGGATCTCAGAGGCAAATCAATCACCATAGCCACCCATTTGGTTAACTACTTTGATTTAATGCCGAAACTTGTACCGCCAAACGGAGCAAGTCTACTAGAGTTTCGGTATCAACAGCAGAATAAATATGGGCGAAAATATGAAAATACGAGCACTCTACGTACCAGAACAAAATCTGGGTTGAGAGAGGTGACCTGTGAGAGTATTTGCGATGTCATTTGCTCCAAATCACCCACAATTGAGGGTGAGGAGATCAGTTTGCCAATGTCCACTTGATGATCGGCAAAGAGTTCCACAAAGAGGAGGGTTAAACGGGAGACCAAGTGGTAGCCAATTCGAGAAGCGTTGCGGGCAGAGTCGGCAGAAGTGTCACTCGTGAACAGGAGTACAAAGCAAAAGAGGTGTGAAGCGACAGACACAAAGCCTTCCAGGCAGCACAAAGATTTGAAGACATTCTGTAAGGACAAGGGTGTTGGAAAAGAATTGTTGAGATATTACAGCTGGTCACACGAGTATGGCTACTATTTCATTTCCATAAAATAAATTTCAGCTATTTAAAGCATAGACTAACATGATTTGAGGATTTCAGAGTTCGCATATATGCTGGAAACCGATCCTTCGCAAATAGACATGCTGCAATTTGAATGTATGTAGATCGAGAGACAATACTCTCAGCTGCATTAATGCCCGCAATCTGCAAAAACGCACCATATTCTTGAGATTGCCTAAAGAACGAGATCAGTTACAGCATGAAAACTACCCCAAAAACTCCTCAAAGGAGGAGTAACTCCAAGCATTTGCTGCAGCTTGAAACTCCCTCAGGCACACCGACTGGTCAAAACTGCCACCAGAGATCTCCCAGAGGCAGAGCGGCATTAGATAAGGCCTCAAATACAGTCTGAAGTATGATTTGTTTTTGTTAGCCAAGCGATTCAGAAAAACCTGTAGCCGGTGTTAAGCAGAAAGCACAAGGACAGACCTTTCCAACGATGTGCGAGGGTTCTATGTGCTTAATCAGTAAGCAGCAAGTGGAAACAATAAGCGAGGCTGGTGAATGGAACTTGGAGCATAGTTTCAGGTGAGATAGCGAGTGATGAGAGGAATCTCTTTTTTCCGACAAACGACTCCGATAAGGCCATTTCCATTTAGTTAAGATCCTGACTATGAGGAGTAGGAGCCAATCGAGTGTGCAGAGGAGAGCTGGTGAGATAATCCTCTTCATTCCAGAAAGACTACCCGCAATATTTGCAATCAAAAGTAAAAGAGCGTCTTTCGATTCATGTGGCAGGCTAAAAAAGCAGATCTGATTTTTGGAAAAGGGCACGAACCTTTGAAGGAAACGAAATGGTTGAAAGGCTGTGTTTGCATCCTCCTGAGTTAAAAAAACTTCAAGAGGAATAGCAGGTACTTCGTCGTCCAGCAATCCAAAGGAATGAAGCTTCAAAATATCGGATAAATTTCGGACAAATATTGAACAAATTTCGATGTTTCGGTTAGTGATCTATTGGCTTACCCGAACCCAAACATTGAGTGAATGGCAGAAGACGGAAGCCAAATTAGGGGGCAGAAAATTTTCCTCGAATTTGGGCCATCTGGCTCCACCGGCTATCCACGCTGTCTCGGCCAACTTAATAACCTGCCCAGCAATCTTTTCCCAAATTTCTTTGTGAGAAATGTCTTCTCCAATTCTCGTAAGATAAGTACACAGGAATTCACCAAAATCATTCAACGCGGCGACCATTATAAGAAAGAGGCTCCACCTTTTCAGGAGTAGCTGAGTTTTTAGTGCCTCTTTCAGAGTATCTATGAGACTGCAGAAGAGCTCGACAACACTTTCATTATCAGCCGGGAAGAAATTTACAGTTCGCAAAAAATGATGGAGTTTCGCCAACCACCCTGTATCGTAAGCACTTCTCCATGACAAATTGGGCAGGATTTCTTGCAGGCATTTCACTGTCATCGAAAGTAACGAGGGATGAGAGAAAGCATTCAATGGTAGAAGCATTTTTGACTCAAAAGAATGGGAACTAGCAATGACCGTGGTACTTTCCTCGCCTATGGTCAATTCACACATTGGGGACGATACTTCACCATCATTGAGATCCAAATCAACACAATGCGCAGCAGCATTCCCAGGCAGCTGATCTGTCGACCTGTATCTGAGCAAACACTGTATCAACTGGCCAAGACGATGTGGCCATTCCGTTTCTGGAACCCTGTGTAGAAGTGCAAAAAGAATGGTGACAAGACCAAAACGCTGTTCTACATCCCCTAACACGTAATCCACCACTTCTTGAAGACACGATATTTCAATCGTTTTTGGTGAAACCAAATGAAAGAACAGACGTGTCCATAGATCTGATGGTTCTGACAGGTGTGAACTCACAAATTTCTCGATCAGCTGAACATATTTCTCACCAAATACTGGAATTGTACTAACACGAGGAAATGTTTTGGGAAATGGGTCTTCTGGACGAAGAAGATAACCCAAGCTCCAATGTAGGAAATAGCACCGAAGAATATCGGAAGCCGATGAATGTGTGGAAAGAAGAAACACCAGGGGTGGTGGTAGTGACGTTGCGGTAGAACAAACTATTTTGATGGAGGTTTTGGGCCAAACGAGGTAAGCAAACAGACTCAGTCGATAACGCCAGGGAGTAAGGGGATTACCAAATACGGTAGTCGAGAGCAGGGTGTTCCAGAGGGAGGAAAGATGCTGGGTTCGTGACGGTATATAAATGTGACCGGCGATACTGAATGAATCCAATCTAATCAAACTCTCTAAGAGGCAGGAAATGAGTCTATCTTGAAGAAGAACACGACTTGTTTCATTTCTGTAGCCCGATTCCCCACGAAGTTTAGACATCGACAACTGCTCAAACCATCTGAAAGTTGCAAAGAATTAGCAAACACATTCTGATCCAAGGAATACAAAGGTAGTACGCTTATGGTGGAAAGTATCCAGCTTTCTGAACTAATACTCAGTTGGAAACTGTGATCTCAATTCCAAAAGAAATATTTTATAGAAATAAAATGCCTTTAAAAGTCACCACGATCCCCTTGCGGTAGTCTAAGAGTTGTGAAACAGGACAAATTGGTTTAAATCAAAGCACGCATGTCTGAAACTAAGCTGCTGATCATATGTAATCTTCTTGATAGAAAATACAGCTTAATTAGGCGGAGGACTCACAGTAGGGCCTGATTCCAAATTCGATCAATGCTGGATGAGGAACCGTCAATGCTCTCGAATCGACGCTGGATATAATAAGTAGAAATAGCCAGCCCCGTCACCGCAGTTGATACTGCAACCTCAATAGCAAGGGAGCTATAGGGGACACTAAAATTTGGCACAAAACAAACCTTTTTGCGGAGCCCAGTGCTTTTGAAATCACGTCCAACGCAGTAAAACATTTGAAGCTATAAAGAGAGCCCATTGTAACGGCTCTTTGCCACTGGAAGCGAAGAACCCAATCAAAAACTGGCCACCTGATGTACAGGTAATGAGGTAAAAGATTTTACCAAAAAAGTGAAATAAAAATGGACATATGTGACTTAACGACCCACCACAGCCAGCTCACAGTATCATCAGCTAAAACGAAGCTGGAAAGGCATTCATAAATCCAAGGTTGTTGATAATCAGAAGAATGGACTTTAAGTGGATCAAGCAAATCAGTCTAACACAAGCGTAACTTACAAGTAGCGATACCTACCAATTCAAAAGCCTCCAGGGCTACCAAGAGAGCGCCAAACGTAACAAAGAAATCACGCATCGCAGCGAGCTGAGAACAAATGGAATCCTCTGTCTGAAACCGCACTCGATCAGCATTTCGACTCCATTCAGTAGTAAAAAAGTTTATCAACAGGCAAAAAAACGGTTTTATCTCTTCTACCGTGATACTGGAATTCAAGACAATGCTAGTATTGATAATCCACCGGCAAAAGGCCAGCAATTCGTGACTGGTATCAACGCAATTTGGCAAGGGGCGCCGACTGTTTCGACTGGGTAACAAAAGGGGCTTTCCTTCAACGACGAAACAGGCATCAGATGACAAATAGGCTAGGGATGATTTTGTCGAATCTTTCCAGTTAGTAAGGAGATCTTCAAAGATTGAAGACGTCATATAGAAGCCATCCATAGCGTAGGGGTCGTTCAGGCATCCACCAACCTAAACAGTAGGTGAAATCAGGATTTATCAAATGTTTGGGTGGTGAATAAGAGGTTTATTTAAAGACAAAAAATCTGGGAAGTGTTAATTGACAACAAAGTTGATTTCCCACTTACTGCCTGGGCTAGAACAGGAGAGGACTTATCGTTAACGTCCAAAGTCGGCGGGTGGAGATGGGGCGGTGCATACTGGCCCGCGGTCTCACGAAAATTCGGCCAGAGTTTAAAAATAACGGGCGCGTGTTTAAGAAAGCAACCAAATACCGACTTATGAAGGTCTGGAGTAATGCAAACCTCTGCCACAGTCCATCGAAGTAGACGCAAGAACCACCCCAAACCTGAGGAATCCGACCACCCGCACTCAAAACTAAGACGTTAGAACGTTAGATTTGAAACCTACCACACAAGAACACCCTCCAAAAGAGACATAAAATTAAAATGAAGGGTCCTACGAGAATAGAAGCACACGTTTTGAGCATGACAGAGGAGCAGAGCGACGGGACCAGAGGGAGTGGTCTTCATTTGGTCAAGACACCAATCCTGAAGGCCTAAATAGAACGTGCGCTGGAGGAGGAAACCTCAAGCATACTTACGAGAGAGATTGCAGACTTCTAGAGCCTGTGTTTCTATTGGAAGATGCCACAAGAGAGAGGAAAGTGAGTCGATTGCAAGAGGTTGAAGGAATACTAAGCCCGCATCATTTAGCAGGCCGAAGAGGAAGACGAAGACCTCGTCAAGAGGGAGTTTTAAGTCAGCTAAAAAAAAGCTTACGAAAATACTTCACTACTTTCCAATCCGTGAGAGAGAAAGACGTTTAAAAGACGAAAACATTCAGAAAATTCGGTCGTTATAAGGTTGGCGTCATTTCGCCTAACTGATACCACATGAAGCTCGTCTTGAAGGAGATGGACAATAATATCGCAGACAGACTTCCATGTAAAATTGCTGGCTTGACGTCCTGACCATTTATCAGCACTATTCTCATCCAAATAACTACGTACCGACGACGTTTTGAGAGCATTTATGGCTTGATTTAAACGAACCTGACGATGTGGAAATCTAATCAAAGGCAAAGTGATTACCTTCCGATCCCTCCGATTGCTGATTAATAAGGCATTGAATTTCTCTCTAACATTAGCCATCTGTATGAAAAACCTAAAAGTTTGCGGCATTCATTGATTTAAAATAGCCTAACGTTGCTTTACAGCTCTGTGTCCCCAAAAGTAAAACTTCGAGCAATTTAAGCCGTTTCCAAAAAAGTACAGTTTAAATGCAGCATTGCCTTCAGGATTCAAGAAATGGAAGCAAGTCGTTGGCTTAAGCTAATTTTGCTACGCATCGCTGCTATAAACCAGCAAAAGGACTTCAATATAATAGATGCATGAAGTAACTGAAGTAAATTGGATGAGGATCATTCCAACTACCGCAGAAAAACTGTTTAGATATGCACGAAACTTTAATTGCTTGTTTTGGAGCAAACCCAAAAGGTAGTCAGAAGAAAAAGCATCAGTAAAACCTTTGCAAAAAGGTGTCCCGCTTTCACAAGCTTGTGGACAATGTCGAGCCCAAAAAATGCACTTAAAATAGAGAGAGATATTCTCAGGGAAACCACCAAAGCTAACGGGGTTCATTGTGTGGATTCAAAAACGCGAATACAATTTGAAAGACGTTGCGTAGAAAAAAACAATAAAATATTGTCCACAAAATAAACTTATAAACCATGTTAGCTTCACTTGAATGCACACAATATGCGCCAAATAAGCCGACATGATTGACAGACGATCGGACTGAACTCTATTTCATAAGATGCGGTTCTTCCTATATTATTGCACTTCGATTTCGACAAATGAAACGATTGCAAATGCCGGAAGTCAGGATGTGCCTGTTTGTTGTGTTATAAGACGTGAAACTAAAATTTATGGAAAATACGCTTAAGGCCTACTCAGGAAAAAGTTGCGATTTTTGTATGCTCTCAGCGCAGGCAATGCACCCCCTCCATGTTTCAAAACCAAGCGAAATTCTTCACCACTTATGCAGCTGTCAGGCCAACAAACCTAGGCATTCAACGTAGGCACAATACCGTAGTCAGTTCTGCGGGTGCCGGCACCGACTAGGCACCAAGACCGCAGCCTCCGCAGGGGCCGCGACCCACACCCGCGCCCCTCCGACCCAGAAGCCATCCAGATCACCCAAGCATACTACTTTACACAGTGCATATGACATTTACAGCAAATTAAATAATGCAGCTCTTGAGACGTTTGCCCTCCTGTTTAATGAAGTGAAGCAAAGTCAACAGAATGTCGGCAGAGGGAGACGCTTGGATGAGGCTCGTGCAAAGATCTAGGATCTCCGATTCTTGGCTACAACACGTTACAGATAATTAAAATCGACCAAACAAAGATATCGTCAAATAAATACCGACAATACCTCTCCAATTCTTCTGCACATGTTTCCATCTTCACCAAATGACTTAGCGAACTTGGGCTCTGAATAAATCCATCCCTTAACCAGCTAGCGAAGAATCTCCTCGCGGTTGACCAATTCGATTTTAGGCATGAAGTGACTTCCCCCAAGTGTGCACACTTAAAATTGGGCAAGCGCGTCCAGAAAGGGTTCTGGTGCAAGACAAAAGCCAAACATGCCGCATCGACTGAAGACCGCGTCTTACTGGCTTCCACCAACCACTGCTCAACAGACGCCATACACACTTCAGCGGTATCCCTTGACGACGCAACCGAAATAGCAATCGTTTGATTTGACAGTTTCGTCCACAGCCGGCTGTCTGTGTCATCATCCAGCTTTAGCTCAACCATACGGTAGACAAGTCGCAGCCGATCAGCAGTTAACTGCTTTGCCTGTGTTGGTGGCTTTAAACGAAGTCTCGTGACAATTAGCAAACACTGCAGCGCTCGAAACTGCTCCTCGCTATAAGCACCAGATAATAGGGCTGGATTTTCAAATACTTCCTCAAAATCTGCGTTTACGTCGTTCAAACTGGCTAGTGCCAGGTTAGCACGGACGAAAAACTCAAGAAGGCAGCTAAATTTGATATCAGAAACACCACTTTGTGGTTGAAGCGTACAGTACATATCTTCCAACACTGATTTGGCCCTCCTGGAGGACCTAGACTTAGATTTTTTCTCCTGAGCTTTAAACCGAAGTCGGAGAGACCATAGTGACTGAAGCAGGTAAAGTGACTCCGAAAGTGGCTCATTCGCCGGTAAATCACATCCGTCTATTGATAGAGCAACCTCAGCAATGCAGAAGGGCACATAAGCCCGAAGACCGAAATCCTTTAGGTAGGCGATACCTTTCTCAACAAAGAGAGACCAAAATATACAAATAACTTGATTAGCCACCGTGGAGAGATTGTGAGCAGAGGTAGACGTGCGTTTTTTGCTATTGCTACCACCACCGCCACTGCTACCGCTTTTTTGGCGAACTTCGTGTTCCAGGTCCTTATAAATATGGTAGCACCTTCGAAGCGTTTCAAAGATGTCAGATTGGTGTTGAACTTGAAAGGAAGGTCCTGTAACTGGCCACTTTAAGAGGTCTGAAGCCATATCGAGGAAAAGTCGCAAGTACTTTGCAGGTTCCATTTTCAGTAGTTCCGGAAGGGATCCAGACAAGCCAAAGATCTCTGGACAACCATCCTTCGCAAAGGGAACTTGTGCAGCAAATGTAAGCAGGAACTGAAATGACTTTATGACGAGCGTATGAAGCTGAGAACTGCTAATTTTGATTCCGTTACGTGTCTAAGGAAAATAGGCAAAATAAAATACGAAATGACTTTTACCTACACGATGGACCATGGGAAAAACTTCACAAGCTAGTCTCATTCGATTAAAATTCATTACACCAATGCACTGCTTCTCAGCCAGCAGTTTTGAACCTTGATTATCAACATCTTCATCATCCATATCATCATCGTCATCCTCATCAGCTTCTTCTAGGACTTCACCTTCCTCGCCTTCATCGGTTTCTAATTCCTCATTCGACTCATTTAACAAGCAAGATCTCGTGGTAGGTACGCTTGCGTCTTCCTTATCTGGTGATTGTGGAGTGCTCGAGACGGTCTTGCAGTTTTCCGTTTTGCTGTTAAACGCTTGACAATGTCTCTCCTCCGCTGCCATAAGCAGCTCGATGAGATTCTCCAAAAGGACTCCAACAACACTGCCCTCGCCGAGCATATCAATTCTGTTAGTGAGGAACTGAAGAATGAAATCTGCTTTCGATTCGGCGGTAGTGAATACAGAGTTGAGGTAGGAAATGGTCATATCAGTCTGAACGCGATGTTGAAGTGCGAAAAATAATTCTAACGAATTATTGGTAAAAAATAACACAAGCCTACTTTGACACTGCTGGCTGACAGGGGTAGAGAGAAGACCTGCAAAAATGCCGTTCACTTCGTCTACCCATCGACTAGCTCGTGACGTATAGTTATCGGCAAGGATTGATGATGCGAGTTTAAAGTTGCCCATTTTCTTTGCAATCTCATATTCCAATACCTGTTGCCAAACTAAAATCCAATAACTCAATCTCACCCTTATTTTTGTATTGTTTGGAAATAATGCTTTGCAGAGAAGCATTATCCCTTTACTATCAAATGTGTTCTTTCTTGCGTAACTCTTGGCTAGATCACGCAGATACTCAAGATCTGAATCTGACACCAGAGTTCTTCTTCTATTGGACATCCCCAATACAGCCAACGATACCCAAAAAAGGGAAAATTTTCAGGACCAGTAAAACAAACTTTATGTATGGTAAGGTTGGGGAGATTCTATCAAGAGTCCAGTACAATGACTGCACCAAAAAAAGTAATTTAAGTCTACGACAATGATAATGAGCAAATTTATATTTTTAGTAGGGAAGAGGAGATTATCTGGAATAGTTGTATCCTCTCATCCATGAATTCAGGCAATCCATCGGATTGATATGTTATTATTAAACAATCGTTTGAGCTTATTATTCATCTTAAAGCTCTTTTTTCCTAATTCAGATACCAGTATGTATCAAAAGCAGGTTGCTAACATTTGATGACATAGAATTTCGCATTTGGTGGACTTTTTCACTTGCGTTTAATAACCGTTTCGTACTCACTATCCAAGGTTGATTCTTATTGAAACTTTTCATTACTCTGTGTTGGTTTTTAAATCTTTAAGTTTTTTGAAGGAATCATCGCAGTACATTCACAGTTTTTTCCTTTGTGACTACGCGACCACTTTAGCCTCAGTCCCTGGTGCATCACGCTCCAACAGGATGCTAACTCTACTACTTTGGTAGTTTGTTTGACTAGGCGTTTCAATTCCTGCTCGGCGGGGTGGTGTCTTGACCATCCTAGTTGCCCCAACTCTTCTAAAAGACCTTGAGGGACATTTGAATTCTCCTCATTAACAGTATGCAGATTCTAAGTCTTTTTACATGCCCTTGCAGTTCGGGTTTTAATGACCGCGTCTTTTCAGCTGCGTGGTCTATGTCAAGAATGGCGGTGTTTCAAGTTGGATGTTAGTTAGCGATTTGGGTGGTCGACTAGATGAATTCAAAGAGTAGACTCAATGAATGTAGCTGCACATTCCCGAGCATGCCTGTATCACTCACTTTTGATGACTGCAGCAGGATTAACGTGCGAAATGTGGGTGATGGAATCGGTTAAATGCACAAAGCGATGTTGAATTTTCACTATTTTTAATCATCTGCGATCTGTGCGTTCTTTATCACGCTCATTTTTCCAAAATTCGTTGTGCATGTGAACTGCTCATGCGCTTCTTGCAAAATTTTATTCCTTTTGCCTTCTTCCCCTTTGCTGTTCATTGAGCTTAAAGAATGCTGCCATTCCTCAGCGTCCTGCAAAAACTCAGGCAAAGACCAACTAAGACAAAAAAATTTTGGTGAACATATTTCCTAGGCTGCAGTTTTTTGACATTTTTGCGACATAAATGCCCTTTTTTGTGAGGGCAGAAATTACTCATCGACTTCCAAGTGATATTTAACGAACTTTTTTCCTCTTAAACCGTTGTTATTGTGTAGCCTGCCTGCATGCATGTACAATTATGAATCTGGTCAGAAGCAAAAGGTACACACTAACTTAAACGTTGCCTGGAAGTGGCTAAGAGGCTTTGGAATTGCGGAAAAACTTTAATTGGTTTTAATCGTTTTTAATCGGTGCATCGGCTGTGATGTATGCATGGATTGAAGAGCCTCAAATTTAGTTCATTCTTGTCGGAATTGCTCAAGAGGTGTTATCAATCCAGGAATAGCACAAGTCGTTTAGCTAAATGTGAACTGGTGGATCGAATTGCTACGTCATTTGTTTTCGTTCAATCGCATTGTTACAATGTATATGCGATTAAGGCGGTGTTAAAACGTTGCTTCTTTTCACGGCTAATTTATGCTGACTCTTTTATAATTAACCCTAAAAACCTCTTATTTGGTAGTTTGTCGTTCTCCAACAACCGCTTGAAGCGCCTCTATTTTTCCGGGTGTCACCGCACTAGTTACTACAAATTGGATAGCGCTTAGTTTGTAAAGCAAGGTGTTACGTAAAGGGCGCTGCGTGACCCCGAAAAGGGAAAGGGCTTTGCCTCCATGGGAGCGCTGTCTACGATGCCCAAGTGCCTAACTATCCCCACTCTCAGGGAAGTTTTGAAGAAGCAGGGCTAATACTGTCCGGAGAATATGAATGGGAAGGACGAAAGTCCCACCGGAAGTAGAAAAATATGCGAAAAGTGGGTAATGGCATCCTCTGCTTAATTGTAACAAGTCGATGCCCAAAATTCGAAATCAAAGTATTGTGCTGCCCTAAATAATGCGTCTGACTGTTTCAATGTGCGGAAGCTATGTTAGCCAGGAAAGATGTTACCCTATGTTTTTGCTTAAGCGTAGTCACTTTCAGGCTAAGATATTCTCCGTCTTATTGGACTTCTTTCAATTCATTCTTTTGCTATAGGGTACGATTCGGGGCAACGGAGTGGAATGTGACATGTCGCATATGTGCGACGCCGACTTTATGTGAAAAAATCCTGACAGGTTTGTGTGTGCGGTGCAAAAAGCGAATGTATTAAGATGCACTGCAACGCTGGATGGAATGCAGATGTAATTGCAATCAGCATAACTTCCAAAGGATCGCCCTAAACGAGTTGAATGTCTGATAATTTCCAGGTGGTTCCATCCGGTTTAATTTTCTTCACTTTTTTTGGGTTATTAATACCAATTGCTTTGTTTGCATAGGCAAATTGGCTTGCGCACCTCGCGTCAGCAGCTTCGTTTGCGGTCGCTGTTGAGGCGAATTCACCTCACACCCCAAAACTTCTTGAGGGAGGACTCCAAAGCAAGTCTCAAAGGCTCTAAAACTTATAAGCAGATTCACAATCAAGAAGAGTTCTGAGGTAGCAGTTTCTTACAACCGTTCCTTAACCCTTAAATTGAGACTTAATCAACTTTATTGAAACACCGCAGCATTCTTTGATGAAGTGCTCCAATAAAAATTTCCCTTGGTCAATTTATTGTAGTCATAATGCTGGCTGTCGAAGCCTGTTTTACGGATTGCTATGCCCAGACAATTGAGGTCTCTGTTATCTCTCGACCCATCTAGCTGTGCGCTTCGCCCGCAAATGGAACATTACAGATAAATCGCTGCTCTAGTCATGAACATTTTTTTTACTAATAATGAAAATGGACAGGCTGCAGGATGAACCAGCAGTGACTACTTCCATTGCGGTTGAAGGGATGCAAGTGGTCTCTTACAATTCTCACAGAATGAGCCAGTGATTTCCCTTCTTTCCACTTTGACCTCCTTTGCTAGGAAGTTTCCTCCAAATGTAGGATACTTGAGTCACTTATAGAGACTCAAGTCCAGCCACGCTATTGCGTTTTGGCTTTGTGGACGTGGTGGTGACAAGATGAGCGTGGATCTGAATTGATGTGTCCGGCACTCATCTAGCATAATTCATGTACAAACTTACTGTAGCAGAGTTACCTGTCAAATCTGTATACTTGACTGCACAATCTCTTCATTATTTTTAGGATTTGATCACCGCGTTGGTGCCATAGCCATCCATTGGAATCCTTTTTACATTACTGTAGATGTGTGTCGCCATGTCGCGTCTTTAGGTAGTATCCAACGTCATGGCATATCGACTACCTGGAAGTACTCATAGTAATTTGACCTTGTTTTCTACGCAAAATTTACCACAATGCGAGGCCATTTACTTTGAGGATAACACGGGTGAGCGGAGTAAACACCTCGAGGGTAGTAGTAATGGATAATGTTGGTTTGGGCGTTTTGACAAAACAGCAAAAAACTTGCATAAAATGTAAAATTTTGTTTTCAAATTTTCTTTTGATCATGTTTGGGTGGTAAATTCAGCTTTTTTTAGCAGTTTGCCTAATTAATCACTTTAGAGGATAGGCGCGTCTTCTTGCATCGCCTAAATTAGCAATGGCAGATAAATAACCGTCTTCTCGAACGTCAGCTCTTCTGTTCGCCAGCCATCGAACATTAGTATGTAGGAATGGGGTTAACGGACGGCTTGGGGCCTTTTTTTGATGATAGTGGCGACCAAATCCGATCGTTGGCTGGTTACTCTATCCGAATCGTACAGCAAGGGGACGTCGCCCGCCGGCAGCATGGCTAAAACGAAGCCGTATTGTCGGGCTTAACTCAATATTCGCTGTCGGAGTGCGGCTAGCTCCCATCCGGATGCAGTGGCCCACGATGAAAGGCTAGCTGCAGGACTCCCTCCTCATGCTACTTCGAAATGCATTGTTCTTGGAACAGTTGGCCTGTAACAGAACGCGACCATACGTTATCACTGATAGTTTGCCCTATAGCGAATACCCATTGTAATTAATTAACTTAATGTGCACAATAAACCTCCAGCCTACACTTGCAGTCCCCGGGCAATGTGTAGTCCTTCTTTGCTGGTTAAAACTACTACGGCCTTAGCAAAGTTTCAAAAAACAAATTTAAAAACTAGTCTCTACTTCAGCAACTCGTCAAAATTTACCGAATTCCAGTTCCACCATCCGGCCATTTTAGACGCTCCTAGAGACCAAAAATGGACCCAAGTGTTTTCATTACTAGCAAAGTAAAGTTTTATCCTACTAATCATTCATTGTTTAAACCTCAGTTTTGTTAACGGACCACTTAGGCGCACCAATATTGTGTCACAACTACGTATCCAACCCTAGCATTATATCGACCTTTGTCTTCAGAGAAGGTTTGGAGCTCTAAATTTAAACCCATTTCACGAATATTTCAAACTTTCAGTCATTTTATTTTTACATTCCTTCCAAAACCATAGGTTGAAATTCAGTTTAAAATGAGAATCTGGAAGCTACTTTGCACAATTTAGCATAATCAGAGAAGTAGCTTAAGACTTGTTTCAGTTTTACAATTTTTGGTAGAAGGGGTAAACTTCTGAATGTTCCCTTTAAAGCAATGGGGCTCAGACAGGCAGATGAAGATTGCATATAAGCACAGACAAATTTCTTGGAGCAAAAGGCCAATCAGAGGCGTGAACAAGCTTCACCCACTTCTGATTGGTCTCGTTCCATCCACCCGACTACTACGGGTGACAGCTGCTTCGGCAGACGAAGGAAATGTGCGTGCAAGTGGGAATATCCTTTAGCCGCCACTACCGCCACCGAAACTGTCACAGCAGTTAAGCTCGATCGACTTTTCGAAAAATTCCTAGACCAATAAAGCTGCCCGAAGGATGCGATACTGAGAGCATGATCGCATCAATTACCTCGCATTTTCAGCAGTGGTGGGAGCGCATACAAAGACGCCGCAGTAATTCTGAGTCCTTTGTTGGCGTAGCGACTCCCTTCATCCCCGTGGTTAAGATGTTCCTCCATCCCCAGCGCAAGGCGCGTCTTATCTACGCTGTGTGCTCCATTTTGATGTTCATATGCATCATCTGTATGCTCAGCATAACCATTACGAATTACCTCTCCCACAAGACAGTCTTTCGTGTCGATCAGATTGGTCTCACAGAGAACATTCAACCACCCTCCATCACCATTTGCTTGGATGAGCACAGGACGTACCGAGTTCTCGCCAGACGCCTGAGCATTCCGCTCCTGGTGAATTGGAGTATTCTCAAGGGCGTTGACCTGCCTTGTCAAGCCAAGGGCGAGATGACGTGGAGCTCGCGACTCCACTCCGTCTCTACCTATATTACCAGCGCGGCACACTTCAATGTGACCTTTGACACATCGCCTCCTGGCTCTCTCTCCCTCTCTGTCACCGAACAAGTGCCTATTCCACCCGACGAAGTCTGCACTACATTTAAACTCAACCACTCCTGCCGCTACGAAAGTGAATTCTGGAAAATCGTAAGTTCCTCGTCCAAGTTCCACATCAATATATAGCTTTGTATTGTTACAACTTTGTGGATTCCTTTGGTCTATTATATTCATTTCATCTTTATTTCGTCATTACAACTCAGCTATGTGGGTAATGAGTCTATGTAATTTTAGTACTATTTTGGAATGAAGAAGCATTGACTTGGGGAGAACTTGATGCTCTTTAGTCTATCAAGGTTTAGGCAGTGGGGTAGTTCCTGCCATTTAATGCTTCTACGTTCGGACGGCTTTAAATGTACACACAATCTATAGATGTTTGTAGTCAACGTGCTTTCACTGCGTTCCGGCCACCACCTCTTTAGCTAATGAGGGAGGAGATGAGATTTTTAGTCGCATTCATATCAAGTCTTATGACATTAAAAATTTGAAGTGCTTTTAATGACATCAGTTGGAGTAACATGTAAGTTCTCTGTCCTTCATTTTATCGTGTTGCCCTGATCCTCCTTATTTCGCCCCAGTTTATACGAATTTAATATGATCCTATTGTCTGCCCTTTACTAATTAAATGCTACTAGATATTCCTCGCTTAGGCAAATAAATGATCCCCATTTAGACCAGGAAAGAATCGCAAAAAAACCTAAGCAAGGGTCTTCCCAAGATACTCTGGTAGGGAAAAGTGTCCTAGACAATGGGTATGAGCATAAACTCATGCTAAATGACAGCATGCAGAATTTTCCTCCATACATCCCTTGGCGATTAAATCTGCTGATATACGGAAAATAAGAATACCTCTGCAATGCCTAAGGCATCATGAACGCCTAACGTGGCAGAAGAATGTGAAGGAATGGCTTATTTTTGTCATGGAAGAAGAATCAGGAGACGATGAGCAAGGCTAGGGGGACTCCCATGCGCAATAGTCGTGGAACTCACGTCGTTGAATGTGCAGTTAAGCAGGAACGATTAAATACTCGCCCCTTTGTCCCTATCTGTAAATTGACTTTAAAGTGCTTTTTGTCCTATACTAACTTTCCTCGCCCAAGGTTTTGCTTCACACATTGGTACTATTCTAGACTTATCTGCCTACAAAATAGTTACTTAAAATAGCTTGCCTTGAAAGAGATGCGTTTCTTCCCGAGGATGCGCTTGATAGGCGAGAAGTACTAAGCACGTGCTCTTTACTCGTAGTAATAGTGATGTCTAACAGAGCGTCATTAAATCTGAGTAAGTACATCCGATGCGAGAAATTCACAAATTGACAAATTGACAAATTCTTGTTTCCTTCGTTAATGCCTAAGCTGCATGGTTTTGCGTTATCTGGAAAGTGACAATGCTGAAGTGACGTCATCTCATTGCAGCGCCCAGAAGGGTTATTCATATGCATATCCTCATACTAAGGCTGCACCTTTCAGGCTTTTGTAAATTGCTTTCTCCTCACTCACTAACTTTCAGTAGTTTTTTATCTGCAATACGAATAATTTACTCGTTCACAAATAGTCGGTTTTATTCAACCAGTGACCAAAGAGGCTTAAAAGGCCCATTTTTCATATTTAGGCCATGTATCCCAATGATAATCGGCCAAGGCACTTAAACAGCTTTAACAACACTGGGCGCTTTAAAGTATGCTAATTTTCAGGTCTAATGGTCCTCCGATTAGTACGGCATTTGAAGGTTCCTTCCCGTGAAGTTAGTTGCACATGTTCGGTGATTACTTTGAGAATTCACGCATCCCATTTGCAAACTAACCTTGCTGGGAATTCGTTAACTGCACTTAGGTCTTCTTTACATCACCAGAACAAGCACTTTGCTTTTGTTAAATAAGTACCAGTCACGTAGGTGCATTTCATACCAAGCATTCACTCAACGGCATTCGACATTATCAAACACTTCCCTTCCAAAGGGCATGAAGTTCAAGTAACAGAATGTCTTTGCACCTCATTCCAATCAAGTAGTGTACACTCGATTAACCGTGCCTCTGTATTCCTAAAAGGTGTTTTTTTTTTACCGCCATTGCTTTAGCCTCACTTCATCGAATATAAGTTTAGTGGGCCACCAATCTATTTAAAAACACTAATTTTATTTTGCCAGGAAATACGCCTTTTCATGCATGGTTTCATTTTACAGATTTCGCCTAATAACCTTTTAAAATTCGGTGAATTTGAAAAGATAGCTTTCAATAAGGGCAAATTCGCGCCCTTTGGCTCTCTCTTCTGCTTTTAGAATAACATTTGTCATCACTTCGACCCGCTGAAATAAGGATATGCTTTATTCTCATAGCACAAATCGACAAAGGTTTGATGAACTCTTCTGAGGCTAAAGTTTCTTCTGCAGTACGTATTTAAATTAAAAGACGAAGCGAGATTTTAGGATTAAGTGGTCAAAGCCGAAGCATTGTTCCTTTAACTTAATAATCATGTGATCTTATGCGATGAGCCAAATCCTAGTGTCCCATTTTCGGCTTTCTTTAATTAACGGATTAGCATCTGGCGTGCGGAACTGTTTTGTAGTCTTTTACGTGGGCAATTAAACAACAACTAATGACCTTAAGTGTCGTCTTTGTTTGAACCTGTTTACTCAACATCTGTACAGTTTTCGGATCCAATACTTTTCTGCCTTGATGACTTAGACTAATTGGCAGAGATGGAATGGCGCTTTGATTAGGCCAAGTAATGTCAACAACAAGCACTTCCACCCGCGGTGCCATTCATTACATGCGAAAATCTGTGAGTGCACATCTACCAGGGCAAATCTTTGTTGATGTTCCTATTGCTTCGTTTGGGTAAGCGAAAGCTAACAACGATTCTTTCTTTCAATTCCACTTCTTCTCAAAGGAACCGGACCCAGGTTGTCGCAGTAGTTTAGTAAGACATCTCTCCGGATGAATCCAAAGGGAACATCTTGTCAGCAAGCACTCCATGGTCGCTGTTACGAATAAAATATAGTGTCTTTGCTACCTTCCATGACTGGTAAAATACTAAGTTGTGAAGTGAGTCAATGACTTTAAATAGCCGTATTTACGTCATCTTAAAGATGTTAGTGAAATTTAGGTCGATGTTTGTTGAGAATCAAGATTGACTTTCTCAGTATTCTTTGAGGCGTGCATACATGGGATTGGGACCCAAAAATAGATGCACGCTTTTCTAGATTCGTAAGTGGCGATTTTACTGATCAAGTAATAGTGGTTAATGCCAATTTAAAGTATCAAGAGCTCTTCTTTACCAAGGAGACGTCCAGCCATCTTAATGAATACTCTCGATTGGACGCAAATACGCTGGAGCATTTGTAATTTTTGGGACTAGTCCAATTCCTTTCTGATTTCCTCATCTTTGAGTTATAATTCTTTTTGGGATTATTCTCGAAGCTTGTCATAAAGCGTTCAACTATGAACGTACACAATGACAGTTACCTCGAATGACTCTATTCCCTTATAACAAGTTCGTCGGACTACATAGGGAGAGGACTACGGTCTGACCTCGGCACTTTAATAAACTTTTCTCCACCCTTAGTTGGTCGTTAAGGCTCAGCTGGTGTTTTGGCTATCAATTTGCTAATTTTAAGACAAGCGCAAATTAAGTTCGAATTTTAGACGTTTGTAGAGAGGCGAGTAGTGGGAACTTTGTCATTCAGGGATGGATCAAGCCTTAATGTTCTTCAAACATCAAGAGTCACGATCGCAACTTAACTTTGAAAGACAGCTTCTTTATACACTTTCTATCGATTAACTTCAACCAGGGGCTTGTATAACTTCCAAAAATGTGTCCTTTACAGCTGGATCTGAAGGTTCTCGAAGTGTATTTTCACTCCACTTCATGTGGGATGCATTGAAATGGTATAGCAAAGAGATCCTCTCGATAGACACTAAGGCATTTCAATTGTCCACTTTTCTAAGCGTATCATATGTGCGCTCTCCTTAATTGCCTATATAAGTTCGTACAGCTTTTTATTTGGCTAAAAAACCTTTTTCAGATGGAATGGGCAGACGGGATTTGGTGTGTTCAATGAGACGACAGTAGATTTTGTGGACTGTCTAAATTACGAAGCCATTTTCATTTTCTGATAACTTCGTGCTATTTTTATGGCGCATTAATTATCAGAACCTCAAAGGAAAATCGGTCACTATAATCCGGAAAAGTTGATCCCCTAATGTGGCATCAGTTATCACCAATTTTTACCAATTTGTCTGATACAATTTCATCCAGTATGTAAGGACCACAATTCGTTGCGGTCAGTAATTAGGGGCTAACGAAAGCCCTTGCTGTGCTTGTGGCCTCGAGGTCAAAAGTGAGCACTTAACTACTCATAAGCCTTGGATCAGGCAGTTTTGGAAATCAGCAGACCTCTTTGGACTCTTATCCACGTGATGATATTTTTATTCACAAATTAAACGTCTCCAAAAGTGGTCTGACCAAAGTTACGACCGATAGTGCCTAGACGTGCTGGTACATAATCCTTCTTAAGGCGTGCACAAAGCAAAGTAACTTTTGCGCCACGCCGATAAAAATGTTAGGGATGGCGCCTGGCGTGTTAGGATGTACCACTTTCTGCTGTTTCTTCTTTTCTCTCCCAAATTAATGGACGCCGTGGGGGGATGAAAAAGATTTGTGAGCCGAAACCTAGTGCTGACTTCAGCCATTCACCGCGAAAGCGTGGTATTTGTGCACTGTGTGATTTATCTCAGGAACCACACTTAGGCGTTGCGCTCTGTCTTCGGACTGTCTCATAATGGAATTGTCGAGTAATGAAACTGCTTAAGCGAAACCTGTTCGATTCCATTGGGTCAGTGTCAATTTGACACTTTGCTTTGCGAAGGGCAAAAAGCTACAGAGCTTGCTAGGCTGACATTTTCGAATAGCTTTTGATAAACCCTTAGAAACTCATTCATTTTTAACATTGAATCTGAAACAGAGCTCGAATATGCGGGAATCAACGTCGCCACAGTGCTGCATCGGAAACGCAGTAGGCAGCCTCTGCCAGCTACTGCTTCATACTTGCATTGACGGGGCACCTTGTGGCGACCTTTCAACCCGCCTCGCTACCATTGCACACGACAGAAAACACGATAGCGGTTTTAGAAATTCTCTGCTTCATTCGAGAAAAAAGTGGAATGTCGTATTTTGACTCTGTCTAAGGCATGTGCCTTAAATTCCACTCTTAATTAAGACCCCATATTGTAGAAAATCGTAAAACAAAATCATTTTGCCAATTCCTCCTACGGCTAATATTTCCATTCTCGTTAAAGTGTACAAAGATTGTGAGCAAATTCCGTCTAAAGATAAGCGAAATCTAGCAACATGTTTGTTTACGGTAAACTTATAGCCATCAAATTACCACATCCATGTATGTGGGTTTCATTTTTGCAAAAAAGGACAGAAATAGACGAGGTGGTTTACCCTTTGGACCGTGAATAAGATGTTCACTAAACAGTTTTTCTTGCACTAGACGGAGGTCCAGCAAGCAACCGGCAGATAGGAGGAGAAAAATTACTGAAAACAATGGTGTTTGTGACCCTAGCCTCCTTGATCTTAGGTAATGTGACCACATTCTATGTCCTTAAGGCCAATGATGACAGGGTCAGGTCTTTCAAAATCCCATAAATCGTCCCTCCTCCCCTTGGTACCATCTTCCCAAGGCTTCTTAGGCAGAATGTGCAAATTAGCCCATTTTAACTTTGGTTTACGCTTTTCCCCGTATTTCCGCTTACATTAAAGTCGTTCGAGCTTTTTGCTTTTATGAGTTTATTTTCTCGTGTAGTGCTTTTGTGAAAGAGGAGGATTTAAGGTTTTACTGTTAGATAAGAATGTAAATTGTCTTTGGGAAAATCCATGGGTAGAGTTGGCTTGGCACGCAAAGACTGGCCATCATTTTCGGTATTACGTGCATAAATTTCCACATGCTCTGCAAATTAAAATCGACTCACCGCGTTTATTCTGTTAAACTTTTACTTTAGTGAAAAAAAGGCAGCAGCAATTTGGCACTGTACTTTCCCAACAAGACTTTTCAGCACATACTCAAGAGGTTTCGTGTTACTCAACTGAATCGTTTCGCATTTGTGGATTCATGCGTGAAAGACAAGGAACATATGACTGAATCAGTGCCTTTCACACTCAGCAACTGACCAACTTTTCTGGCGGGAGTTTCGACCTGGACAACAGGATAAGGCATTAACGCCAATCGTCAGTTTTGTTCGCGGCGGAAAATTTAATGTTTTGGAGGTGCACCCGGACATCAACTGCTTCAGCATGCGTTGGTATTGTGCACGCGGAGGACCAACAGAGTCATCGTTTGTTGGGACAAGTTGAATCATGGAAATAAACGACTCTTCCGTTTTTAATGCAATTTTTCAAATCACCCACTGAGGTGCGTGTTTGTAAGTGCACGAAAATTATATTAACTAATCACTACAAAACCGAGATTGTGATTGAAATCTGCCTTGGGTGACGAGTCTCCCCATCTAGGAGACACCCTTAATACCCTTCCTTTTAATGTCAACATTTCAGGATCTTTTAATAATGACGGGGCCTTTTTAAATGAGTCGAACTATTTTTCGAATGTATGAGGCGCCTTTCCAAACTAACTTGTTGCTGGTAATTCCCTTTTTTTTCCGGGAAGGAGAAACATTGAACATGCGTTAACCTTTTGCATAAAAACGAATCTGTGACCGGTTGCTTCAAATTTGGAAAAAAAATCTTTCCAATAAATGGATGAAAAAGCTGCAATTACTTTGTCGGGTTTCATGGAAATAATTAGAAATAACAAAATTTTCGGTAGCAGTGCCAATCATAATTCCTTCCTAGAGCTTTTCCATGGCTTCTCTGTATCAAGGCTTCGATGATCGTTTCCATTTTAACAATAAGAATTTGAGAATAATCCAAGCTCACCTCGCACAGTAGAACAAAACTTCATAAATTATTAAGCAATGTGTCTTTATTTAAGCCTGTGTGCCTTTTAGAACTGACAAGCGAAGATTTCTTGTAATGCTTTTCCTTTAAAGAGACCTTAGGTAACGGCAAAGTGCACTCTAGTACCTTCGCTAACAGCCTTTCTTCCAAGTTCTGGCGTCACGGACATGCGACATTTCTTCTTGATTACTTCATGAAAATACTTGCTCTAAATTGCATCGTAAGCAGACTTGTTAGGTCTCATACGATAAGGCGGACAGAGGCAAGGTGCTCCTAATTTTGGGTGAAGTACATTTTGGGATTTTGGAGCAGCGTGGGTCAAGCCGGAACACGATTCTTTGGAATTTTGGTTGTCGACTTCCTCGCCTGGGTGCAATGAACAGAAGTACTTCAGTCATCGTAAGCCAATAACTTTTGCGTAATTGTTTTAGTCAAGCACATGGAAAGTTGTTCGGATCCGCTATTACTTGCATGATTGGTGGTTGAAAATGCCAACAGATAGACGCTTTTGTGCCTCCAGTAGCCGAATTACATTTTTCCACAGCTTCTTTGGTTAATATACCAAGTGAAATGCATTTACAGCAGGGTTGGAGTAAGATAGTGGACGATTCGCCTCCATTCACATATCACAATTAGCTTGATTGGAAAGCGGTCATTTATCCCCTTTCCCCTTGGGAGCAATCGCGCAAAGTTATAGTACTTTAGCAAACGTTCGATAGAATAGCCTGCAATCAACGAAACTGGAACGCTTTAAGTGCTCTGTAGGCGTTTGCGAGTGAACTTTGGGATGCTGGTGATTCGAATCCAGGTTTCGAATTTCGAAGCATCCGTATCCTGAGGGTCTCTCACCACGGTTGTACCTTTAAAGATGTAAATAGCTTAGACCACCTGACTGTGCTCACAAATTGTTTCTTTGACAGCTATATGCATGGCTGTTAGTGGGCATTTTAAGGTAAGATGGCAAGCTAGCCGGTTTTTTAAGTACGTTATAGCATCCAGAGACTCTTTTAAGTTGCCTTCACAAATATAATGAATGGTTAGCCTTTTGTATTTTAAACTTAATCAATTGAAAAGTGCGGTGACGCCCTACACTTTCGATAAGTAATTTAAGTTGTCATAAATTAGCCCCACTTTTGAAAACAAAATTGGGTCTCCTCGCGATCTAGCATTAAAACCATGTGGTCGTATGTTGATTATGAGGACAACGACGTTGTAATTAGTAGATGTGTGACACAAGTTAGAGGCCTCTGTCACTGTATTGCGGACACTAGAATTTAAATTTAGCACCGGAATGTAGTATTTCATAGCCAACGGCGAAAGCAGCCGTTTGCAGATTTTGCATGCGGTGCATTGATGGACGGCGAAGGTGAATGCACGATTGTAGGAAGTGTTTAAGCAAAGCGAAATGTTCACGCAACCTTATTCTGTAAAGAGACTAAAAGCCAATGATTGACTACATTAGGTAGATTTAAAATAGTCATTCTATATTGTGGTATTTTTACACTGCTATGGGTGGCCTTGTCATGGATTCAGAACATGCCAAAATCATCTCTTCTACGGTGACAAACGAATGTCTTAAGTGTTTTAACGAATTTCTAAGTGGGTTTCCGACCCTCAAGCCACTAGTGATATTTATATTTTACGATGCTTTATGATCAGATGACATTCAAACTAAACATTCTGATAACATGCGAAAACATAAACTCAAAGCCATCGTTTAATCTTTTTGTAATCAGATCTCAACAAGAGGCATAACATGACTATCTTCATAAGCAAATTAACGCACCTGTTTTCTTCCTTGTCCTTGGGATAGCTGTAAACTAACGCCCGCCACCAGCTTCTCCTTCAAAGCTTGTAATGTTAGACAGAGGAAAGAAACACTCAAAACTGGTAAAAATTAAGAGGAGTTTATTTTAATTTGTCTCTGCAGTTGACAGTGAGGATTAAGCTAGCGGATGTGAATCGCCAGATGTCCGGTCGCCCCAAGGTGATTGCTCATGAGGCCAGGGGGTTTCCGTTGGACAATTATGGCCGCTACCTCTATGACCACATTGTGCCTGGTACACAGGTGCACACCTTCTATTCCAAAAACCTCCAACACAACTATCCCAATCGCAATCGACACTGCCAAGTTGGTCCAATAGAGGTGCTGGGTCAGACCTACGATTACGATCAAGTACGTTAGGACCTTACCAATAGAAGACTCCTGTGTCGTGATTCTGAATAATAGCGGCCTCATTTTGAAGTGTCACTATTTCGGTGATCAGTTTGCTTCTTGGGTTGACCTGACACCGTGCGCTTTGGCCAAAGAGTCAATTTTTGTAGAGCCGCCTTAACTAATTAATGACCGTTGAAGGGGATATTGGTTGATGGTGGCCAAATGCTAAAGCGAAGTGCGCACTTTTGAATAGACCTGTAACCACCTCCATTGACCCACTGCAGCCCGCTACAGAGAGATTTGGCATTCTCTAAGTTTAAAAACGTCATTTGCGTTAATCACAAAACTACGACTTATGCTGCAGAAAGTGACCATAGTACAGTTGCAGAGGTGCTGATAGTATATCGAATCTGAAACAAACTTGACTGCAAAACTTTACTTCTCTTTTCCACTTTAGTGTCTTAATCATTGACAACCCTTCAGCTAGGACGAATCCACGACCCTTGATTTACTCACTGCCCAACCGGGTAGGTGCTAAAACATATTTGTCACCAAAATACGGTGTCGTTTTATTATGACTTCGTCTAAAATGTAAAAATGTAGTGTCTGAAAAAATAAATAATTTCCGTTACCGGCAGCTGTTGCAATACTGGATGGTAGCGGAGGTGCCTGGGTTTGTGATTTCAAAATGGAGGTGGAAGGTTTGATACTATCCAAACACAGAACTATTAGGTGCTGTTTGTATTTCCAAACAGCCGCAACTTCAAAAAGCAGTTCCATATGACATGAGCTAACTGCTGAGACATTGGGAGCTTAAGTGCCTCCTATCACAAACAGCTGACCTGAGAGCCAAAAGACTCTATCCCTAAAACAACCTTTGTGATGCCGTTAAAGTGAATGGAGCGGCCCATTGACTGCTGTCAAGGCGTGCTGCAATGGAAGCGTCAGTTAACTATAGTTTTGTCCACGATCACATCCACCCTTTGATTGTTTCGAAGTGTGCAAGTATAAAGTGGCAGTAACACGGGCAGTGATTAAGGCATTCCAGATGTGGAAATAAGTGTTCTTTCTGGAATGAATATGCTGTCAGCTTCCTGAGCACCTCAAGCAATTTTTGCGTTAAAATACGGAGTTATTGCTGCCATTGTTTACACATTTTGCAACCCGTTGGTCAGTATTAGTGATTCTTAAACTTATTTAAGCTTTGCAGAGCTGCTGGTGACCGTTGCAGTCCCGTATACTGTCGGTGCTTAGTTGCTTAGACTCACATTGGCACGCGAATGGACCAAAATTCATTCCTCTTAGCTGCGCAAAAGTCGGTTCTCTGCCTCCTTAGGCATAAGTTCACTGAGCATCTTCAGATTCATTTGTCAATGTCTAGTCGCTGTAAATGAAGCAAACTTTGCTTGATACAATTTTAACGTCCAACTTTTTCCAAACCATTTATACCTGGAACTATGCTTTTGCAATGTTCTCCTGTGGAGGCACATTTATTAGTCTTGGCAGTGTTTATACTTCGCCTATGCCTTTCCATTCTCCTTGAGTCTACAAAGGCCCGCTTAGGGGAAAGCCCTGCTTTAACAGCCTATCACTCATCATCGCGAGCCGTCCTCGACCACTTGCCAATGACAGCGGTTCACTAATAGACAACCCCAACGGTAATGTGGACAGTTTTAAACTCTATCAAATTATCTTGTTTTAAGAGGTAAGGGTCTGAATCTTCTTTCCTAGTAGGATCCACCTAACACCTCGTCTAGACATTTGGTGTATAGATAAATTTGAAATGCATGCAGAATCATACTGCTGGTCACGTAATTTCTTCCCTTCAAAATAAACAGCCAGTTTTTGCTCATCAATGCCTTCTTTTGGAAAAAGAATAAAGTAAGAACAGCTGGTTAGGCGAGTTTTCAAGAGACAGATGCTTAATGGCTTCCAAAAAAGAAACGCACGGTACCTCTTGAGGAGGAGGCATCAGAAGGGGTGTCAGCAACGCCTTAAGAATGAGATTATCACAGATTAGCGTTGATGTCGCCTACTTTGAATGGACCAGCTTGACTCGTTGACAAGAGCTTCTAACAAGCAGGGCATTTGCATAACAGTTTTTGCTCCCAAGGCAGGGATGCTAATTTACGCCACGTAAATGTCCCATTATCTTTTAAGGAAACCGTCTAAGCCTGCAACTTACTTGAATGGTGGGTTTATTTAGAAGAAATTTTCATAAAATGACTTTTACCTTCTCACCGTTCAATGATAAAAGGTGGTAATGCCTTTTCGAGGAAAACGCAGAGTAGTGCTGATATCGGCTTCGAAGACAATGCTTGTTGAAATTCCAAGTCACTTTGCAAATCAGTGAAGAGATTGGCACCTCATGAATACTGAACTAGTGTGCTGTGATTTAAAGTAGACAAGCGGGCAAGCCCACTAAAGAAGAGCTTAGTCTTGGCGAAACTTTTCGTTACTAAGGTTTGACGCTCCATTCGATGTGATCCCCTAGGTTGGCATGCTCTCCCTAAGGAGCACTTCTAGCCGATTCTTTGCTCTGATAAGTTACGAACGGGGATTTTGGCAATCTAAAAGGGAACGATTACCCCCGTTCCTTGCAAAACATGGGCACTGAAGATAGTGCAACGTTTTTTGATGGATTAGGTGGCGATCTCTGACTCTAGCAACCCATAATTTTTCACATCACTGGTTGGCGGACATTTACATCAGTTGTCAATTCATTCAACCCAGCTAAACTCCGGCAAAAGTGCAAAAAACGTATGCTAAACTTTCACAAACTTTGTCCCTGAGATGCGAAGTTTGACAGCCGAATTTTGGCTAGGCACAGCCTAGTTTGTCAGAATTTTCCTTACTGTCAATGGATGCTTGACAATAACTCTAAGTCACACCTATCAAGGCCTCTTAGTTTGCTGTGTTGAATTATGAAAAGTCCCATAGAAATGCTGATCCTCCCCCTGCAACGTCCCCTCATTCATGAGGTAATTCATCACTTATGATGCTCATGCTAAAAGCTGCCGCAACCCCATTGTTAACCCTTAATTGCCAAAGCAATCACCTATGCTAGCTAGCGGAGCAGTGTTGCTGATGTTTACAGAGTGAAAGGTTCAGATATTAGTAGTAGGCGATTAAACAAGTAGCCGCATTTGTGGATTTCCAATTGTCCACTTCTAATTGTCACTCGGTGGGCAATATCAAACAAGCAAATTGGGAAATAGACAAGATGATACGCGCAAAAATGCCGCCCTGTTTAGAAAGTTGACGTAAAAGCGAAGAGCGTTTACCATCGTCGAAAGATTCGCTAAAGCGGAGGCAGTACGATACCTTACAGGCTGTGGCCTCTCTCAGTAAACTATTTTTATGCATTCCATCAGAGTAGCACTATTCCAAGATGGTCGGAGCTCTGTGTATTGAGTTCACTTCGCATGCCCATCGTCTTACGTGAGAAGCTTTCCTTAAAAGGGAAGTCTAAGTTCATCACCACTTCTTTTCATTCACACTCTACCTCTAGTTGACCTAGACAAGCATCAGGCACCTGTAGTGTACAACGTCTCTTCTGTGGATTGCACTTGCCACCCAGTGTTTGATGAAAGATTGTAAGCACGTCCTTCTGCAAAAAGCCTATTCCAAGCAATTCCTGCTCCGTTTTCCATTTCGTAGAAAATACACCTTCAAAAAGTAATCAAACGATTAACTTGAAGTATGATTTCCTCTAAAATGTCAGATAGTAGTTTTATTCTTCAAGCGGAGATTACATCCCGCAAGTAAAGGGCATCACTGGCCTCCAAGTAATCTATGAGCCATGCGATCCGAGAAGCAAATTATTCGTATAGTCGTATGTACAACTAGGATAGTTATCTTTCTGGCCAAGCATAATGAAAGCTAGCTAAAAATGACGCGGCACCATTTTAGGCTGCTTGTCAATGGAAGAAGACTTGTGAATATCTTCACAATGAGTGTCAGTGCTACTGTCCGTTGGAGATTTTACGGACGTGGGGTCGAGAAAGAATAAATAGGCCAGAGGACTTACGAATGTCCTATCCGGAAATCAAAGAGCATTGCATACACTCTTGTTTCTACGAGCAGCAGATAATGCTAGTGGATACGGGCGTCTGCCCCTACGCCTGTAACACGGCAACCTATCAGAAGCACAATGAGGTGCGTTTCCCCAATGCTACCGGTTTGGACAGCATCGAAGTTAACTTCATTCAGGATGACGCAATTACTCAGAAGACAGAAGAGGAGCTGTTTGGGCTAGCAAAGCTCTTCTCCGAGGTCGGTGGCTTAAGCTCATTTTTCTTTGGCTTCTCTTGCCTTGTGATTTTTGAGCTATTCGAATCGTGCGGTCGATTCTGGAATAGATGGGCGCGACGACAGTTCAAGCAACGACGTAAAAGAAGATATTTATGTCGACTCACAAAGTCTTTAGCATTTTGTCGTGGAGCTGCCTATGCACCTCATTGTCTGCCCTCCACAGAGGATAGTCCAATCTTCCTTTGCAAAAATGCTCACCACATGAGTCCTTTCAATGATGCATTGCCTTCCACTGATTGTGATCTCACCGTGTGGATGGATATTGATGGGACAGTGAGCCCCGTGCCCATAACATGAACGCAAGAGCCTTCTCTCCCTCCCCAATGCCACAATGACTTTTTCTAAGCCCATTTCCTCAGCCAGAAAGGACTCCTTTCTGTGCCCCTTCTGGCCTACGCTTTGCCCACTTTTTGATATTAATTTGATGACAATGCCTCCTGGTAAAGTAGGAGGAGGAAGCGTACAACTATTCAAAGGTCTTCGGTGAGTACTACTGAAATAATCAGCATGCGCAATCACCCGTTTGCTCTATCCCGTCTTTGGTCCAGATACGAATGAAAAGTCATCTCTCGTAAAGGTCTCGAGCAAGCGCAAAATTTTTGTACTTTGCAGGAGACCATTTTGGTAAGTACGAGGGACGTCCATTTGAAAGACCTGCAATGAGGCCGCAGTGCATGCGGAGGTTAGAGCTTCCCGGTGCATGTGTCACGGACGTTGTACATCGGTGGTTAATACCGCCAAGCAGCAGTAGTGGTGATTACTTATCTGAGACCATGCGGCATCGTGTGGCATTGAACCGTGCCTTACCATTGCTGGCGTCGGACCCGAACCTCTTAAACGCTGCTCTTACTAGCATAAAAGCTCAAGCACAGCACATCACATCAATGGGACGCCCAGTCACTTAGAAGTGCGATACTCAAGTGTCGTTGACGTCTCAAAGACGCTCTGTCGTGAAAGCGCACAACAAAACAGATTTTCTATAGGAATGTCGAACGTACATAAAGATGACTGCTTTGGGACATTGTTCGACCTTCGCTGAAATAAGCGGTGTACAAATGCGGTGAAAGTGGGAAGCTTGGAGAAAAAAATATGCATTTTCATCTCGAAAACTAGTCCTTTCTAACATTTTCGCAGTCTTAGGGATTTGGGTTTGATTTAGGCGGAATGCTCAGCTCTGTTTAAGTCAATTGCCCTTGAGGGAATCACCGCAGATTTCGTTGGAGTGAACCAAAGGGTAACTAAAAAAATTAGCCCATTCTCTTCCCACGATAGACACTAGCGGTCCTATGAAAAAAATATAATCAAATACGGTTGCAGGTTTCTAAATAAGATCTCCAATCCATTTATGGGTAATATATTTCGTTTCTGCGCACTAGACCATCTGCAAAGGGTGTGCAAAAAGAGTGGCAAAAAAGTACTGAAATCCTGGAATCAACTTCTCCCTGGCTAGTAAATTAGAAAGACTCCTATCAAAAGGAGCAGTAGTTCAGATTTGAATAAAGGCTGTCAATAAACAAACAAATGACTATGCTTGTCTCCACTTTGCAAGCCTCCACATCACTTTGTTCCAGCAAGGAATACCAGACAATCGGGCCATCAAATGGCTTGCCAAAGCCTTTCACAAGGTGTTACAATGAAAGCGGGTAGTCTTTTGGGAGGTGTACACTGAACATAGTACTTTAACGTTCCTGTCGTCCTGCAAAGTTGGTCTGAATGGTTGTGGTGAGGTCATTGGCTGGTTTGGCCTCCCGACGCAACACCCCCAAACGACCCCTGGACGTATAACCTGAATTGGACATAAAAACGAGCAACTCTCCCTAATGGCTACTTTAATTCCAACCCTTTTTTCGTGACAACTACAAATGGGGTGGGCACAGTCATTACTATATTAAACGGTTTCTGATAAGCCGTTCATTATGGCTGAATTTGTCGTTCTTAGTAGAGAACTACTGCATTTTGTTCTTTGACTAAAATCACATAATACAATTTACATGCTCTCATCGCATTAGAGAGTTACCACATGTATCGCCATGGTTCTCCTAAGTCCGATGTCACTCGTGCGTGGTATGGCCCTTTTGCCAGTTCATTCTAGCATAAGGTGCGGAAAAGATGCTGACACTTACCATCATACTAGGAAAAGTAATTCAATTTTCAAAGACTGTCAGGCTATCAACTCATAATAATGCGGAAAGGAGGTCGAGTGGTATGATATAGCTCGAGTGATCATACTCCCATTTATCCCACCCCAATTTGCTATAACTTTGAGCCGCGTTGACCGCGAATTTTCACGACAAGTCACGATTCTCAGCGTAGCGCCTCACGCGTTTGCTGCAGCAACTTTCAAGCCCATTTCTGCTTGGTGAGCATGAAAGCAGTGACAGTGACTCAAAAAAAAGTTATTTTTAAATTAGGAACGGTTCCTTTCCTTGATTATGAGTCCCAGCCATTTCGGCTCAAACTTTTTTAACAATGCAGCTTAATAAATACAAACTTTCAGTTAAAAAGGGGCAGAAGAGCTTTCGAAAGGGACACAGCTCTAACAACCAATCAAAACCGACTGCACAAACCATTGCTTTGAGGCCCTCCCTCCTGACCTTACTATAGCTGTACCAAACAACTGACGACTGTCAGCAGAAATGGCGTGAATAGAATAGCATGATACAAAGATGGTGACAGTAACCCTACGGCACATTATTTTGAATGTGGGATAAAGATTGTCGTGCAAACGGACCAGATTGAGAAATCAGAGGCGATCATTTGTGGTAGCCACACCGCTATCTACGCTCAAATCGGCGAGCGGCACACCAGACTGCTTTGATGTGCATGCTATGAAAAAGGCAACTTTCCAAAACCTTTTTGCTTATTTGACTATCGCCATAGTTTCCGCAACTCCTCACTGCTATCGTGACGCCGTGGGATTTCACTCATGTCATTGGCGTTAGCACCTTACCAGCCCGTTCAATGGTCACGCCAGACGGCTTTCACGGCAGTCTGCAGAATTAACCCTGGTGTAGCAAGTCAGCACTGAATCCTGAGACCATCTAATGATATGAAAACTTCAAGTCGAGCTAATTTTAATGCTCCACTTACTTTACATCTGGGCGACGTCAGATTAAGCTAACAGTAATCTCCTGACTAAATATGCTTCACGGAGTTATAGTAAGGCAAACCACAAATGCGATAAGTCTCACTGGCTGGAATTTGGTACAGCCTCAGAGTTTATCAGTGAAATAGGCTTAGTCCATAAATAGTACAAGTGAAGCTAAGCGCTGACACTGGACAAGAAATCCAGACTGCTCTGGATAATTCTCCTGTTTGGGATGTGGCAGCACATTTTAGCCAATGACCACCGGCCCTCTTTAACGTGCTTACAATTTCAAAATGATGCTTTCCGAGGCATCGTTACACGCTTGTCAGAAAACAAATGCATCGCTTTCAATGGCAGATAGCAGGATTATTCACTAGATTACCAAAAGACTCACTACCGCCAGCACCAATAGGAGTAGTGCAGGTGAATTTTAAATGTCAGCCAAAGGCGTTTGGACACGGCTGCTACTGCTGTTGCTCCCACTAGGGGTGTAGGTGGCTGCCTTAGCACGGATGAAAAAAAACAATTAGAACACTCTTCGCCAGGACTGTGACCAAAGGTCACGTCTTCAGACTGCCTGGAGGGAGAGGCAGGTTGAAAGATCCTGTGAAAAATGAAAATGTCCATTTCAACGCCATTTGGCTCCCTCAATTTTTGCAAAAAAGACCGTAGGAATACTTGCACCATAACAAATGAGGAACCCACTCCATGCCCCGTAGCACCAATGCGAAATTAACGCTCCAGTTTGGCGAAAAACGTGCGCAATAGGTCAAAAATTTCTTCTTTAAAAGTGACATAATGATCGCACAACAGTTATCAGTTTCTCCCAAGGAATGAGTGGGTAGTTCGATTGTCGCATCTTACGTCCTTAGCAGCGGGCGGAGGGCCTAAAGAAAGGTGACAATTTGGGAGAGTCAACAGATGTAATCCCGGAAAATCGCCTCAATTAGCAGCTTTCATTTACCAGAGGCTGGTGGTCCTGGAGCACACACATCCAAAAACACGAAAGATTTCGGGTTAAACAAGGAAACACGTCTTTAAATTACTACCAGGCAACGTAATGATAAAATCGCTGGTACTTCCATGGCAGGCTGTCTTAGCAAGTAAAAAGCTAGGGAATTAAAGTATCAAAGCTGAATTAAACTATTAAATTCAAGACAAATGCTCAGCATAACTTCCACGGATTTGTTGAACTGCCTTTCTTGAAGGCTAACAAACGCGGTAGTAGGCCGCAGAAGGTGAAGTGGAAGTAGGAGAGAATGGAAGAGTGGTGAACAAAGAACTACGATACACTGGGCTTGCATTCAAAAAACTAGGTTGAAATTGCTTCTGATGATAGCCGGCAGATAGGAAGTAGGGGAGGCATTGAAAGAATGGGAAAGAGGATAAGAGAATAACATCTCATAGGCCAGCTGATTGCTCTCTCAAGCATAATCACCCAAGATATATTTTCACAGCAGAGAAAAGGTAGAAGTACAGAAAAAAATAACCCAAGGGAGATTCTGTATCTCACTCGGGATCACTGAACTGGAAAGGATTGGAAAAATAAGAGCAAAGGAGGTCATTTTCAAGAGAGGCTGAAAAGAATAAAAAGGTGTGAAAGCGTCAACAATTGAAAAAACCCCAAAGGCGGCATCGGGGGAGACAAATAGGAGCAAGTTATATCTAGTTTATAAATTACTCAGCATAAAAGCCAAAAAAATTACCCGGACGGGGAATTTTAGCACCACAATGGGTAAACAGAAGGATGAATGGGCTACTGAAGGTCTAGGGACCGTGTATAACTCAACCTCAACAACAGGGAAATACTGCAACTAGGTTTCTGTCACATTGTTCAGATCGGAAATAGTGAGACACGAAGTGGGAAAAAACCTTCAAAAGTAGTAGCGACTTATATCATGCAGTGCATTGTAGTTAAGTTTATTGAAAACTTTCCTAATTGACGCTAAAATGATTAGCAAACGGTAGAGTGAGGGAGTGGGGATTGAAGAGTGTTAAATTGAGTCGCACCAAAATGCTTACTAACTTCTCGGAGGAGATAAGGGACGAGAGAGAATATGCCCATGGCTGAAGAATACGCAATGAAAAGCCATGCTGGCAAGAAATAGCGAATGAGTAAATTAGGATAGAAGTTGGACAACAAAAAAGCGCTAAGAAGAATGCATCGCCACTGTGACAATGCGGGGTTCGACGGAAATAGAGGATGTAATGGTCCAAATGTGGGTGGAGAGAAAAGAACGCCCGATTTTTTTAGCTATAGTTAGCATTGGAGGAGGGGTGAGGAGTGGATGAAAATTTGCGCCAAGTGATATCGGATGAATCGCTAGCATTTGGTTTAGTACTAGATGCATAGGCATAAGTATAGACAGGAACCTGCATTTGGTGTTGGATGATAGTATGGATAGATAGAAGGATGGATGAAAAACGAATTTCCCCATTGAATTTCGATGAAATTGGTAAACAGATAAAAAGCAAAGCAATTAGGGCACCGGAACTCAAGTGCTTATTGAGCTCCAGGTGCTTCTCCGAACTGATAAGTAGTAATAACAAGAAAACTCACATCCTCATAGCACTTTGGCAAAGCAAAAGCGGCTTTATGCACTGCCTTGGTGTAGAATTTGCAGTCAGCCGGCGGCTCACGAAACGCTTCACTAAGATTGGTGCTCTGCATGCACAAACTAGCGATTACTTTGAAACCGAATGTGTTCACTTTCAATTCAGACAAAGGACAATAGCATACCAATTGCTTACCTCATTTTTGCAAGCGACAATATAGCCAAGATGGCCGGAAGTGTAAGTTGGGATTATGTTGTAGGCATAAGCCACATTTGGGAATACATCTCTGCAGAAGCCCGCCATTGTTTGAATAATGGACAGATCCAGGAACAGCGATTCCCCTATGTGAAGTAGGTATGAGCCACATGCAGCAAGTTATTATACGGACTTAAAGGGTCTAGTCGAAATTTAGAAGCAGTCAGCAGGGAGTTCAATACTCTTAGCACTAAAACATTTATTAAGCATGAATACGAAAGCCCTTAGTTCGCCTTTTAGATGCATGAGAGACTCGCCAGCATAGGGAATTAGAATCAAATAAAGCGAAGGAAAACAAAACCGAATGGGACTTAGAACTTGGCTCAAAGTGCCACATAAAATTCGCACAAGCTGAATCCCCATATTTACCGGACCAATGACTCAGCAACTTCGGGTGGCATAATAGCTAGCTTGGATCCATTTCAAGATAACAAAACAGCGCTACCGGCATAGGGGAGATGATTGACATAGCCATAGAAATGACCAAATCACTGAGCTTTTCGAATTTACATACAAGTTCCTTTGCTTTCCAGATGTAACTCTCTGCTCCATTTGCACGCAAAAGTACCCCACCACTTCACAACTAACTCACGACCATCTTCGGAACAGAAAAATTTGTCACTGCCTATTCTGGTGCCAAGCATGAGCTAACACCGCAAATTCGCACATACGCACATCTGTGAAAATCATGTCGCATTAAACAATATTGCAGCAGGTTTCGTCCATTCTTCAACACAAAGACAGGACTATAATTTCAGGTGTTCCATGCACTGCCTGAAGGTTTACAATATATGGCCGGGATGTACATTGAGGGCCAACGTAAACACACCCAGATTTACAACCGGATAAATTTCAAACGATAATACCATCCAGTTGAATGTCGCATCGGCGTAATATGCTGGGCCTCGCATCATAATTGCTCGCCATATCAACTAAAGACATCTGGACTGCTCAAGTGAACACATTCCCCACTTGATACCGCGCGTAGTAACACCACGAGCCCCAGGTTGACTCAATCGTTTCTCTCGTGTTTCATGGCCAAAGCTTACCTTTTGGCACTCCCAGAAACAGTCACATAAATGACGTTAAAATCCCTGAACTTCTTAAAATGAAATTGAGATTCAGATATTATAGAGCCGTAATTCACACTCCAGTTAGGAACCTTGCTTTCGTGAAACGCAACAGATGACATCTGCTTGCCTATAAGCGCCTGGGAATACCGAACGAGAGAACAATTTTGATGTATCATGGGGAACAGAACAGCTTTACTTGGAAGGGAGGGCTATTGAAGAAAGAAATATACTTCAATCCCTCGAATCGTCAACTCAATGCGAATGTAAGCAACACTGACTTCATTCTCAAGCATTTAAAGAAGTTTTTTGCTGCATTTATCCAAATTCAGAAGGGACTATGAAAGGACGGGACGTATGCTTCACTTCAGGCTTTTTGAGCGGCTAGCAACCATGTATGGTCGAAAAGAAAGCCCCAGACGTAGATTAATTAAAATGTATGCCTTTGACCAACTTCTGAAAGCAGCAGACTTCTGTCTACTCATTTCATACCAAATTACAAAAATATTACTTCACAGTAAAAAAACGGCCGGATCACTTCCAAGACAGTCCGCTTCAAACCAAAAAAAACAATTTTAAAAAGACAACAGAAACAAGGCCTATGTATTTCCACTTCCCAACGTGTTGGCAAGTGGTAGTGGTTACAAACTCACCCTGATTGCAAATAATTCCATCATCCGTAAGCGCTTGGCTCAGTAATTGGAAGTATTCCCTGTTGAAGAGTGGAGTGGAAGGACCTGTTGAAAAACAAGAAGAATCGATTATTTCACCCGGTAACATGTTCTGCACCGCAATCTCTGGGGCTGCTTGACTAACGCAAACGTTTGTATGAGCGCCTATCGTACCGCCTTTTCTCCAGCCCAAGATATTTCACTTTACCATTAATCAGGCGAATCATGAGGCTGTAACGTTTGGGATCACCTGATAAACTGTATTACCTAAATATCCAAGCATGAAACTTCTTTGATGAAATGCCACATAAACAACCAGCCCTACTTCGCTTCACCAAGACTACCGTCAACATTTCCAGCCTTCTAACTTTTCTAGATAACCATGGATAAGTGCTATTTATACAACTCTGTCGTATGACTTTACAACACTGGCTGAAAAACACAACTTCCGCCTGGTTTCTAATCATCATGGCAGTTGGGCCACTACACGAGCTCTAAGATAAGCACTTGCCTTTAAGGAAAAGAAACTGACTGCGATTTCAAAAAAATGCTCTCCATTAGGATTTATGAATAAAAATTAAGCAGAGTGGAGAGGAGTCATAATGCCGGCAGCATATTACATTAACGCCATGCCCATTAAAAACAGGTAGAAAAAAAAGTGCTTCAGAGAAATGTGCAATCCAAGCCCCGCTAATACTACTGTTTTGGTGTGTTTGTGGTCCCACCACCAAATTGTGTGGTGGGACAGGCATCACGGCCCGAGCGTTGTGATGCCTGTCGAAACGACTTACGACTCAATGCTGGTTGCCGCACAATGACCACGCAACCATAACAATGGGGTTATGTCCCAGGTTAATGGCCTTCTGACTCTATAGAAGGAGCGCATGAAGCTATAATCAAGCACTTAACTTTTTAATAACAACATACACAGTGAAAGTCAAATCTGACACACCATTCAAGGATGAAGTAAAATACAGCGATCCCAAAACTGCAGCCCGCCCATTCCATTCCATTCCATTCAAGATCAGATAGACAGAATGGTACCGATATTACCTCTTCCTCATACAGAGTAGGAAGGTTAGATGTGTCTACCGCGTCCACGAAAAAAGTTAACATAAGCTGAGACAACTACCTACCACCGGGGTCGGTTGAATCTGTGATAATGACATCATACTTCTCCCCCTTGATGGCACGTTCCTTCAGAAAAGCGAAGCCATCAGCAACATGAACAGAAACCTTGGGGTGGTCAAGGCCCGATGAAGTAAAGGGAAGATACTTGCGAGATAGGTTGAGCACCATACCATCGATCTCTACGAGGTCAACATGTTTTACACATTGATGCCGAACAACCTCCCTCGCGACACCGCCGTCACCGCCACCGATGATTAGAACGCGGCGCGGGTTAGGGTGGACACTCATAGGGATGTGGGTAATCATCTCCTGGTAGAAAGCCTCATCCCTTTCGGTCAGTTGGATACGTCCGTCTAGTACCAGAACGCGTCCGAATGTCGCACTGAAAATAGAGTGGTGATAACTAATCCTACTTATAGAGATTTAGCAGCAATAATGAAAGTGAAAAAAAGAACCTTTCAAAGATGAGAACATCCTGAAATTCCGATTTCCCTTCAAATAAGATCTCATTGACTTTAAGGCTGAATGCCTGACCGGGAAAATCGGAGGACACCTCAGAAAACCATCCTTGCATTACGGAATTCATGATACCACGCTAAAACTAACAAAAGGAAATGGGATGTGGAATTTTAGATTATAAGATTCGATAAAAAATGCCTAAAGTGTGCACCAGTTTATAGAACGGAAAGGAATCGATTAAAACAGGAAAAATTCGTTTCTTAATGAAGTAATACGGAATAAAAATTCGGTTGTAAACAATCCACGAAAGGCCACAGTTTCAGTGACAATCACGTCAGACGTGCACTACATCAAAGGAAAGTGGCAATTCAACCAAGGTATGACAACGACAATACAGTAAACATTTAGCAGCACTACAGTCGTGACGTTTCGCGAGTGGTGGGGTCACGAAGATATACCCATATCGCCTGTTAAAATGCTTATAGTAAATAGGATTCTGCCAGTAAAGGAGTTAAATTTAGTGCAAAATGGCCTAATGCCTTGTTGAGATACAAAGGATCTCCTATTTTCACGCCGCCACCAATTCTGCAAGAAATCTAACATATATATATAATCCAGCGCTACCTTACACGCAGACAGGTTTGAAGCCAAATATGAATCGAAAGGGTGCCGAAACATTCTCACAGGTGTCGATTAGCAAAGTAACTAAGGCTGAACTGAGGTGGCATTTTCGTTTAATGGGGACACGCATGAGAAAACAGTAACGGAAGACCGACATAGGATGTGGAATGGTACATTGACATTGTAAGGAACCAATATAAAATACCCGCATTTTGAGTCAAATCAATGTGAAAGTGAAATGTTTATGGCCCTGAAAGCTACTACCATCAGCAAAGCAATGTTCTACAAGCTATGTCAACGAAGTATTTACCCTACGATGACCACACAAACATTAACGCATAAATTACCATTGGAAAATGGCCTGCTGTAGGAGGGTAACCATGCAAACTTAACAGATGAAGCACAAATTCACGGTAAACAAAGGCCACATCCGTCTAAAACAGCAACATAGAGTGATAAATTAGCCGTCATCAGCCTATATCGTAAAAAGCAGGACAGGTTATTTCCCACGAAATAATCATTGAGACAAACAACCAAGGCAAGACAGCAGACAAACCACGTGTTGGCATGGAATTCAGAAGTCGCGCTAGGTAAGCAGGAAGGTCACAACAGGGCTTTAAGTTGTACTTTATGGACAATATATTGTCCTCATTTAAACTAAAAAGACGCGTTGACATGGCATATTATACAATAAAATTGTTACAACGCAGCTTTAAAATTTGACTGAAAGTGAAATAACTCAAATCAACTCATCAAATAGGGGGCTAGCAATTAAAATTATCGCTTGATATGTGGTTGGTAAAATTATTCTCCTTGTTTTAAGTTACTGACCAATCAGTAGTTGCGCTCTCCTTTGCCAGCCAAAATAGGATGTTGAAGATCGCTCACTTAGACCTTATTCTGACTCTTAAATTTCTTTCACGATTTAAAGCGGCAATTCATTTTTCACTCGCTTCTTTTAACTCGGTAAGCTTAGTTCAGACTCCAACGCATCTAACATGGCGAGTAGTTGCAATTGGTTAGTAAATTTCGGGCCCCAATGGCGTTTGTGCCTCAAATGCGTATATGGTGTACCTGATAGAAATAAATTAATTTTAAGTGGATTTTGTGAAAGCTATACACTGCTAATCCCAAACCTCTCAGATTTTAATTCCCAATTTTTAATGTGTTGTTGCATACAGGTCTTCTATAAATGGTGCAGTTTAAGTCTGATACGTTTCATTGCTGACGTGCAATGGCCGATCTGGAAGAAGGTGGCGAAAGTGCAAGCCTGTTGTGTTGTGGCATCTCAAAAATCCTTTGAAGGCGAAGGAAGACATGATATTTGGGTGGATTTTGTATTCCTTACCTGTGGAAGGAATGTGGTCTACTAGCATGGCTCAGCGTAAGATCGATCAGCAAACATACAACTTCGGAGATCTAAGTGTCCATTACCGAAAAACGGGACTTGAACGCTTAAGACATTAAAATACACCTCATTTGAGGCACGTACCGTCTGCCATGATTTCATAACATTTTCTAAATGCAGTGAAAGAGGAAAATCTTATCAATTCGATCATCGTCCACTTTGGACGCCTTTCTCTGTCCTGCCATTGGATTTTACAGTCTGGTGGCATCTTGACTGCGATTTTCGCCTAACTCCAACCAAAGTAGGTGGAGTGAATGTGACATCTCCTAGCTGTTGGAAAATTCACTGAGAGAGCGGCCCAGGGAAGCATTTTAATTGACATTAAAGGGAAGGCATGATGTAACTTCAAACACCAATGCATGCGACTCCCCCGTTCCACCCTCCACAATTAGCGCGACAATGCGAACATCAAGTCACCAATTCTCGTGTTTTAACAAGCAGAAGCAGGCTGAATACCTCCCTCCGCTATACGATCGCATGGCAGTTTACAAAGCTTACTTTGATTATCTTCCTCACCTGCTATTGAAAGTTCAAGACGCAAATAGGGAATTATCAATTGGTGGGGATACTGCCAATTCCGATCCCGTTTGGTAAGAGCGAGAACTTTTTATAGGCTATAAGCCACTGGTGTAATGGGAAGTGTTTTTGTTCTACTGAAACACCGTGTTGATTGAATTATCGAAAAGTAATTGCTTATTTAAGTTTAATACCTAAAATAGGCGATTTTTAGTAATCACCTTGACACTTTAAAGCGAATGCAACATGAGCTGTGAAGTGGCCTCTGCCATGCCAAAGGGTTGCCGCTATCATGACTATTAATTAGGCGACAAATGCACTTGGCTGGCTGCATAGGGTGTTATTAAATGGGTTCGCTTTGAATGTGTTAAAGCTTGAAGTTATGCGACTCGCAGAGCTTCAAGCGCATTCCAAGAATTCCTTTACCGACCGAAAATGGGTCAATGCTTTGGTCGGCCTCAACTTTCAGATCCAAACGAGAGTTTGCAACAGTGAAGCTCACACCAAGGTAGACTGTCTTATAAAGCAGTAGCGAACTTGCCTCAGTGCAGGGATTTTACCTCTTAAACTCGAAATTAGAGGAGACCGCATTATTTTAGGCTTAAAAAGAGCGGTAATGCAAGTGCGATGAAGTTCGTGGCGACGTTAAATCCACCTCTCATGGTCTCCCGTGATTGGATCCTAAATGGTCTCACGAAAAAAGTAACTTAAGTGTTGTTTCAACAGCACGTAAAAAGGCAGTTCCTTATGTCGCCCTGTAATGTCCAATGTGGGACGAATTAGATGCCGATGGATTGATCGAACGACACTGAGTCAGAAAATGGCGTTAGAAAGTTGTAACTCCGTCTGAGTTATGGGATTCTGAGATTTCTAACTTGTATGTCGTAAACATTTTCCCCATTTTGAATAGCTAAAGACTGTGTAACATGAAATTAAGTTCAAGTACTTTGTTTCAATCTAGTGCTCGGTTGCTATGATTACAAAAAGCACGCCTGCATTGCACAGAAGAAGTAACCCGCGATAAATAGCAGTAGGTTGTTCGTGTAGTCCCACTATCTTCTGATCAGGCGAAAAATGGGCCTGCGCATGAGTGCTTAGAGCAGACACCCAAAAGCAGGAACTCTAATGACACAGAGTGCCAAGAAATGGCAGCTGCGGTGGCGGTGGCATTAGTGGTGGTGAGGATGATGCTCACTCACTCACACACACACACACACACAAAGCTTCGTAAGTGCATGTGTTGCCTCCGGCAAACACACCGCCGAGCCAATTGCCTCAGAGAGCACAAATTTACCACCAAACTCACGCACGCACACACACGCAAACTCACCCTTACTGCATCAGTCGCCACTTTTGTGTGTGCGCGCTTCGAATAGACAGGCCTCCACGCACAATAAGGTGATGATGGCGATCAAGGAAGGGCCTCTCTTCTGGGCTCTTGACAAGGAAGCTGTATGCGACTCGCTTTCCCCTCTCCCTAGGCTAACAGTACCTTGCGTATTCCATTCTTTTCATATATGTTTTCTTGCATTGTGATGCCGATGAAACTGTAAAGTGCGCCCATCTATTGCCATTTTCATTAGTCATTGTGACCTCCTTAATGTAGGCTGTGGTGCAAAGGACCTATGGTGTGCTGCATCCCCAGCTACTATTAATATACTCCAACGAGGCGGAGTCCAGTTTTACTAAGAATAAACCCTTGAGGTTCTTCGATCTCCAAAAGTGCCTTGCTGTCCAGCCCGCCGATCAGTATCCGGATTTCTTTGGGATCATGTTAATGGTGCGTCCGCCGAAAGTGAATATAAAGTCACTGATCCAAAGTGGCTTCAAATTATATTTTGGATCATGACGCGTATACCACGGTTTTATTAAATTGAAAAGCTGTGGTAATTGCTATCAAATAAGCATATTCATAAAACGCCCTGTAATATACATTTATGCATCCGGAAGATAGAGCCATCCAAACATCCTCCGGAACGGGCACCTGTTCATGATCTTAGTCAACTTTTAGATAGTTCCCGGCGGAGTGAGTCTGCTGGGATGTTCCACGGAAGTGGAGCGTCGAGAATGGATGGAAGCTATGAACGAGGCGATGGATATGGAGGTGGTGTCAACGGAGCTTCGCGATTTGATTGATACACTTCTGGGACATCGTGAAACCCCACCCAGTGTAACCAGCGAAGATGGAAGAGTTAACAGCGATTGCGATGGCAACGGCAACTCAGGCCAACTCACCTTATCCCCTCATTTGCCCCATGTAGTTCAACTGATAATCCCCAAGCCGTTGCAAGAGGCAGTTGCCTTCTCTTGCCCTCCTCTCAGTTTGATGGGTTCCCCACTTTTCGAATCACCCATCGAGGCCTCGCCAGTCGAAGATATCGGTTACTGCCGCAATGACTGTTCAAATGAGGTCACCGACATCCTGTCTGAAGTACACCCCATCCTCTTCAATAGCAGGAATGAGGAGTGTCAGCAGCCTCAACAGCATATCCAACACGACCATCCGCTAGAGGTGCGTTGACCTTACGGTGGATTAACTAATAAATTCCCCGAAGTCTTTCATGCATTTTGGTCCCAAGAAGTCTGATCACTTTGCCTTTCGAAGAGTTGCATTAATGCCTTCTGGGTGGGGAATAAGAGGCTAATGGACCACGCAGGTTGTACCAGTAATGGGGTTTTCAGTCCTACTATCTTCCGGTTTTAGAAAGGGGTAGTAGTCGGCCATGCTAAGGATCCACCGGAAAAACCGGTCAAGCCAATGAGTGAAACAGAGACTATGATTGACAATTTTCGATCACTCAGCAAAATAGTAAGTATTCCTTTCCACGGCTACTACAATTATGCATCTGATTGTTGTTCGTTAACTTGTGCCTTGTTAGCTGAATTGGTCGCAATAAATGTCTTTTGACGGTCCAATGAATGTGAAACGTTCGTTTTCTAGCTCATTTCACAGGAGGCGGTAACTTCGGTGCTCACGAATAACTGCTCAAACTTAAAAGAAACACTGAAGATGCTTCACGAACGATTGCGCTCGAGAGGCATTGAAGTGGAGCTTTCATTTTCCCAAGGTAACCATCGAAACCTCTCAATTCAATCATCCTGAAACATGCTGCATTCCGTAGCTGATTAAGCAGCCACGAATTCGTGTCTTAGGAGTAAAAAAAGGTGTCATAATAGACAAAACGACAGTGGTAATGTCGCAAACTACACGGACAATGGTGTATTCGTGAGCATTGTAGTTTGCTTAGCTATTTTTTCCTACAGCTCCTACACGCTCCAACCGCCAACATTCAAAGAAAGGGTAAGTTGAACATCAGTATGTTACACCGCCACATTTGACATAGAAGTGATAATGCAACCAATCGTCAAATTACACACAGCAATCAATGGTTATACTTGGCAGCTCATACATGTTCGTGCCAGCGCTCTTACTGTGTTCCATGTTTATACATTTTTCAGGGTTCCTTGCGCATTTTTATACCTAAATGAGGATTTAGTGTATGGAGATTAATTTATGCTCAGAACTTAATCTTTTAGCTCCTCACTCCAAGACATTCCAGATGCGTTGAGGCCCTGGCGCTCCGTAGACAATCCATCCGTGATTCGACGTCGTGGACACCAGGTTCGTCGACCTGGCCAGACAGCCTCCCTGGTGATGTCCGAAGATCAATCTCCCTTAAGCCCAAGTTCAATATCTCTCAGTACTGGGACCAGTTCCACACAAACTCTTGTGGCACCCACTCCCGCCGACAATTACGTCTACGGTGACAGCCATTCTGTAGATGTAGTATGCTCTCACTGCCTTAAAATACTTTCAGCGGGAATCCTGGAAATCTCCATGAATCTCATCACCTCTGAGACTTCGCCCAGCCCCCAAACAATGAGACGAGTTTGTGCTCTTGCCTCCTGTCTCCATTCCTATCTCTTGGGTCACATAGCAGCCATCCGCAATCGAACAAACCTCCCTGATGATATCCTCATAACTGGGCTGGCAAAACTCGCTCTAAATGATCCAAATGCCCCTCCGATGGTTCAGGCATTGGTTGAGAACGTGGCGGCGGAGGTGTGTGAGCAGATTTTGGACGAGATAAGCCGGGGAAAGACGAAAGATGCAAGCGCAACTCATCTTATAAATGGAATGGTCATGGATTGGTTCAATGCCATTCCTGAGAAGTCGGATCTAAAGTGGATGCTTCCTGGCTACATTGCTACATGTCTCGTGCTTTATCGGTTATCCGATTCAGGAGTTAAAATAATCAAGAACTATGAGAAGCTACTGGAAACATCACCGACAAACGGGAATTTGCATGATATTCAAATTCAGGATGTGCTAGAGACTCTTTCAACCACTCTTAGTCGGGCTGTGTGTCAAGAGAAGAATGGAGACCCTCCCCAAAAGTAAGTTACTTAATATTAGATATTCACTGTCTGATGATACAGATTGCCAAAGGTGATTCTAAAAGTAATTCCTCATTTAACCCTGTGTGTAAGCAGAGTAAAATCTCATATGAATTGAAAGGAGTGAAATAGTGTTAATTGCACAATGAGATTTATGACGGTGTGACGGGAGTTTGTAGACGGTGGGGAACTGCCACAAAATTCGCACAATTCCACTTAATTTCTCAGCTCCAATTGGCGTTCCTCTCACCCGATCCCATGATAGCACGTAATTTGGAGCTCCAAGCCATTTAATGTTAAACTTCACACCTTAGTTTCAGTCTCTTTCTATTTACCTAGTAAAGGAACTTTACTATAGATCCGAGCTCGATAAAGCAGTGATTAGAGAATGCCAATATGAAAATGCCAACATCCAGGATGTATGCGCCTTCTCGGAAAAATTTCAACACTCTGCCCTAGCTGCTTCGGTCTTACTGCGCACATATCCGGGCATTGTAGCTGGACCTATTTGATGGCGCTCACGAATCGAGCTACTTGGAAGCACACTAGGTTCATTCTGATCCATCGAGTCCGCGTCACCGCCCATAAACTTTAACGTGTCATTCGAAGACTGCTGCATTGCTCCTCAATTGATGCCTTAGTTGCAAACCGAATTTAAATTAAAGCTCCAAAATTAATTAAACTCCTCAATTTAATTGAAATTTTATGTGAATTTGTGAGTCAGGATTTTAGAACCAGCTTCACTTAATCTGCAGCCTTGACTATGCTCTTGGGTCTTACTGTCCCCTGCCATCTGTACATTTTTGGGGAAAACCCATGTATGTGCCATGTTGGACTATGCTGCTGTCGAAATCCCATTCTTGGCGTCAGGATTTCAAAAGCATACAAAGCTTGGTGCATTTTGATGGATACTATAAACACCAAATAAGTATGGAAGGTGCTAACTTGAAGTGTGTTCCTGTTTCCAGCGATTCTCACCTTCAGTTGGGCGTGGAATTCGAGTCAGTATTCTTTGAACTGCTGATGCGGAAGTATGATAAGGCGGCCTTGGAGAACATTCTCCCTGAGACAGTGGATTCACGAAATGCAAAATCGGATGGGTGAGTAATGTTGAACTTTATTTTCCAGGCCATTTCTTTGCCATCGGGTTTGTATGGACTAGCGGTACTTTTAACTCGAAATCCACTACAATGAGCTGGGTCCATTAAAATCGCAATAATAAAAAAAAAACTTATACCTTTGACCCTTGGAAAGGCTGGAGAGCTAATATTGAAAGAAGGGGAGCCACGACATCAGATAATTTGAGAGATCCCAAGGAATTAAAGACCTCGCTCAGTCGACTATTTCTCTTACCAAGGCCATGCTCATCTCTTATTTTAATCGTTATTTTAATTGGGAGACGTGGATGAATCTAATTACAGCGAAAAGTACATCGAATCGGTCGGTGTAGATCGCAGACGAAGAAACAGGTATCATGGCAACGGACGGTCAGCCAATGAAGTATGCCAAGGGTATAAATCCAACCCTAGCATTGACCCACCTCTGGCTCTGATCTTAAATAGCTCCAACATTTTGATAAAAGTAGTCGCTCTTTGGATTGCGCATTTCAGATTATTCTTCAACAAAATGCGGAATTTAGACGACACTGTAAGTACACTTATCTGTGGTTGAAGCACATTGATTTGCCCCACCTCTAATGAGGTTATCAAATGACTTTTCAGTTGGGCCCAGCTGAGAGACGTTCTGAGTTTGCACATGACTACTTAAATGACAATGCATTCCTGTAAGTTTTTTTCAATGCAAATGGCACAGTGCCACTGCAACACCACTTTCCATCACTGAATAAGCTACTAACCTACGTGTCTCAGCAAATCACATGGTCTTTTCACACTGAAAAGGCCCTAGTTGACAGTTTTGAAAGAAACTCTGATTAATTAGCTTAAGGTGCTGATATTTGCTTACATTATTGATTGCTTTGCTGCTAAGCTGCCCATATTCGGTGCTTTCAGCTAGTTTTTCAATACTTGAATAAACTTCCTTTTCGATGCGTTTCTTGCCTGCCCCCAGCCAACGGTGTTTGGCGTAGGGTAATGCATGGTTCATTTGGGTAATTCGTTAATCGCTGTGCCTTCGGTGGAATGACAATCGATAGAAAACCACTCTTTTTCTCAAAGAAAGCGGCTCAACCCTAGAAGGATTGCATGAAGCACCTCACAAAGTAGTCCCTTTATTCATTGGTGAGCAGTTTGGGAATACATGACTTCAATTTGCTGACTCATTCTCTGCTCAAATCAAGAGTAGACATAAAGTGTGACTAGGCTCTACGTGATGTGGATGATAGACGCTGTTTGATTCTGAGGAATCAAATTTTTGAGCTCTTAACCGCTTCCTTCACGCATCTGGGCCTTGAGACGATAAGCTCTACTGCCTCCATCTCCCCTTTCGAAATGAGTATGTTGGTGCACGACACTGTTCTACAGTCATTTTGCTTTGACCATTTCACAATACCCTCGCACTTTTTCATTTTACAGCTGAACAAAATCTTGTGATCTACACACACATGCGCACACATCCCGTATTCATCCAAAACGACTTCCGGACCCTGATGCTAACCTGATTGGCGCCCAGTTGATACCAATTCTATACTTTTTTTATCTTTGTCCCCTCTTACAGGCTACTGGTTGAGAGGTCACGACTTCGACTAGCGTAGGTTTGGCACAATCACCTTCAATGCACACTCAAGCTGTGCACACGGCTTGGCACGATTTTGGATGTTCTTAGCTTTTCACATCACAACACACTCACACGTGTCTCCTAATCGCGTGAAATTGTCAATTTCCCCACGCGGCTTGATTAGCTTTGCCAAAAATGGTTGTATCCATCTCTTTGTTTGCCTTTGAATGTGACCAAATGTTGCTTTTTTGACTGCATTTCACAAATCAGCACTGCGTGCCGAAAAGTTATCCCATTTGCGCAGCAGCCGGTTGACGCAATGTTTGCATTAGCTCACCCAAAGCCGCATATTCGCTTGATCTATATAAAGCGTTACCCTGGAAACAGGTCACCTTGATCAACTTTAAGGAAATTCACCAGTTTTTATTCCGGAGGTCTAAAATCATAAAAATGTAAATCCTTTTTGATTCCGTTCCATGAACATTAAAAGTGAGAATTGACGTGTAATCGTTCTTGTGTCACCAAGTTTGCCCTCACCTGCTGGTTCTGTCTCTTCTCTCATCAGCATTCTCCTTTGATGAGCAATTCGTGGTCGTTTATTGGAGCGATTAGGTAGCTTTACCTACTTCCAGTTTAGCCTGACTGCTGAAATGCGCAATTTTGTTGATGTCAAGTGCATACCTTGAAGTACTTTTGAGGCCGCCATAGTAAAGCAGATGGGTTACTAAGCTACAGAATGACAGAGAGACCGTCAAATTGTGCGGCGGGGGAAGAGCTTTCGCACCCCAATATGAATATTGACTGTGAGGATCATGAAGGCACCGGTGGATATCACTCTACGCACTGTGTTTTATTTACCTTTACTCTTGCAGCTATCCAATGCCTTAAATGCTTTGAAATTTTTGCCCCCGTAAAAGAGTCCATCATCATCTACTCGAGGTTTTATTGCAGTATATTACGCGGTTTAGATGGTAGAGGTTGTAAATGTTAAGAAATATTGCCATTTCTGTCGTGTATAGCGTTCCCTTAAATAAATTATTCCTTCTCAACTCCCCAAGCCGCCTACCAAAACCTTCCAGATTTAGGGATCTAGAAGGGGCGTAGGGAAAATTTGCCTTAGCAGAATGTCTGAGGTGGTTCATTTCTACCCCTGTTTATTCCAAAGTTTCACTTCTGAAGAAAGACCCTATTGGCAAGCAGTTACATTCTTTTTCGCCCAAGCTGTCTCCAAAACGAGGGTTCAGGCTTCATTTCAGACGTACAAAAGGTTCGGCGAGTCAGTGGTGTGGCTTGAGGCCACTATTAAGCATAGATGTCAGCAAGCATTCTATAAGTCAATTTAATTTATTTGAACTTTAAACTCAAAAATTGATCCTGCACCGTTACCAACCTCAGTAATGCGGTAGTAATAATTGAAACGCATTGATATTTTACTGTACGACGGACTTGCACTAAGCATTAGTCACCAAGTAACTCTCCACGACGCTATACGACGGAATCTGACGTAAGTGGACGAACGATAGCAACGATGGTGAGGCGGCGACCGAATAACTGCAGACTGAAAATATTCTTGTACACAGTTCACATTCATTTTGCGTGCTCCGTTTTGGTAGAATATAAGAAAGAACAGGAGACTACTGATCCAGATGGTACGAGGGAAGCCTCATACCTCAAACTGCATCTAATAAATTATCATAAACTTTTTCTGACTTGTACCTTATCTCTAACACAGAAATCAGTCAGCTTTGTCGCCTGACGTAAACAATGCCCTGAACGAGTTGGGAAACCTATCGGACCACCTTCTGCGAAGTCGGCGTGCCTTCTACGAGCGGATTCAAAATAACGAGGTCCTGAGAGGCTCACAAGAAGCCAATCAAGAGGTCAAAGACTATGCCAATGTGATCGCGGCTCTGCGACGAGAGCATGAAGAGGAGAAACAGCGCCTTCTACAGGATGTCAAACAGAATTGGTTCCATCGAGATTACTACGATGCCTACACAGTTGAATCGGAGTAAATAATCCTTTTTACCCCTTGCCAAAGCCAACTTGTTTTAATTGACATAGCGGTATAACTAATGCTTAGTTTTGCCATGAACCTGAGTGATGTGCCCGTGTGCATTATGGTTCACAAGGTAATATGCTGCCAAAGAAGCCGTATTTTGAATGAATAAAATCATTTATATTTTTGTTTAAAGGCTTCAACTGAAAAGTCTGCATTCGCAACTAAATCGGCTTTGCGCCGCCACCATGTCAAACGACCATGAAAAGGACTTGGAATCTGCAGCTACCAAACTAGCCAAAGCTCAGGCAATAATTCGTGACAGGCAAGAGAAATACCATTGACATTCACACTATTCACAGCATTGCCCAGTCACTAATTTGACGAAGCACCTGGCCGTACACTAACTTATATTGTCCTAATGTTGGTAAAAATTTGAAGTTGATTTTTGGGTCTAGGCCCGCCAATTGTACGACAAAAGAGTGCAAGGAAATGTATGCGGCCATACCAAAGTCTGGCCAGGCTATTTGACTACCACGGCCATTTGAGCGTTCACGTGTACCTTTGTACGTGCCAGGCCGAAAAATGCTTTGACATAAGAAAATAAATATTCTTAACATTTTTACACCAAACCTAGCAGCATCTTTTACTTTCGCATCTCTCCATTCTTACCACCTTTCCCTTGGAGCTATTTAGTTTCTAGGGTTGCCAACAAACTTTAAACTGTTTCTTTGTTAATTCATGTCGTTAAATATGAAGAGAAAAGTGGGTTAACTGCTTTAGTGAATTCTATATGTCTGACTTTATGGATAACTTCCCAGATTTTTTTCTCAACCTTCAGTGTTATTACTAGGGGCAGACTGTTTAAATTCACACGCATTGCCTAAACAGCCGTAGCTGTCGTATTAAAATAAGCCCCAAAAGCGAGTTTCGAGATGTTAGCATTTATTTGTGAGAAAATCGAGCAGGCTTATGCAGAATTCATCGCTAAATTGCGCAAGAAGTTTTTTCTAATCAGCTACATAAAAATGCAATTTCGTAGCCTGATCGCAAAGTATAAGTCCACTTTTGCCATATTGTTTGAGCTCAGATATCCCATACTTTGCCGTTTGTATCCTAACATGTTCCGAATGTCATTGCCAATATTTTACTAGATGTTGCTATTTGTCAATGCATCTAACCATCGAGGCATTCTTCCTTAGACCCCATGTTGAGTCGGAAAGCCAAGATCACATACCCGTAACATTGAAGCAGCTAAAAAGCAAGCATGTTTTTATGGAGTCAATAGAGAATTAAGCATTAATGCTAGTAATCTTTTCATGAACCAATTCACCGAATTGTGTCTCCTGTCCAACTGTGGCGAATAACTCACCTGCAGCTTAGTAATACATACCATGTTCTAGCACTGCAGTTGGAACTACAGCATTCCATGCCACAAATAAGCCACGGTTATCCTCTCAAGACGCTTGATGAATGGATCTAATCGAGGTTCCGTTGGGCATGCCAAATTTCTTATCTTGTATGCAGTGATGGTGGAATGACTCTGAAAAGGAGATGTGGCAGTAAGACAAATTTCCCTCAATTGACATGCGAATCAAATTAAGGAAAAACTTAAATGGGTTATAAAATAACTTTCCTTTGAATACAACTGCCTAATAGACGTATGTGCGTCGTCAAACCTTGCAATAATAGTCGGGAAGCATCAATAGCAAAAATTTTTTAGCATGACTGAACCATTTGAAGACACCTTGCCCCATCACCTCCTTAGTGCCATTAACGCATTCTCACAATTCCATTGCTCTGCCGCTCATTTTGATTCCAAATTGTCAATTTGATTTAATTATGCACCTCAGAAAATCGCCATCTTTTCACTTGCAAGTTTCTTCAACTTATCGCACTGTTCATCTTCCCCGTAATGGGCAAAAGCAGACACCGTCCTAGTATCTAGCCTGAGCCAGCCTCTCAAAAACTACAAACGCTCGCCTGCATTAGTGGTTGGATTGCGTCGACTGTCTTCACATAAATAGATTAGTCGTCTGTTGCCTATATTTTAAAAATCCGTATTTTTTTAAAAGTTATTGCTCTCCGTGAGCTAGCCGCCGATCATCCATAGGCCAGATATTCATAATTAAAAAGCCAGTCATTTATATAGTGCCACCATTCAAACATCTTACTATCGAATGGTTGAGCATCCCAGATCCCCACTGTGCTGTCCCCGAAATCTTCATCAAACGAGCGTAACTGTGAGTTCGATTTATACGCTTTTAATGATAGCTCCATTCACATTCATAAACTGTTATCAGCACTCATGCAGTTGCTACCACCTTTGCCTGGCACAATGAATGGCAGTGGCTGAAGTGAAGAGGCCGAAGTGACAGTGGTAATAATTGTTAATAATGGCGACAAGACACGAAGAATTTCCACTGTTGCATCAATTTTAAGCCTCTACAGTCCAAAATCACATTTGGATTAAACTCCACCTCTACTAATAGATCTTTTAATTGGTGTTGAGAAAATGTTTACATTAATTAGGCCGTAAGAACTATGTTATCTTTCCTTTTTTTTAGCCACGTAGTACTGTTGGACCAAGTGGAAAATGCCATAAACATCTTCTCCAAGTTTGTTAATAGCGCGGTGGATCGTCAGGAAGGCCTAGAAGATAATGACTTCAATGATTTGTCAGTGCGGGTGCCTGATGCTCTTGCGGGTCTGGCCGCAGCTGTTAATGACCTTCGAGCACGGCTCTATTGTGATGTGGACGATGACGATCTCATCGACGTCGACGCTGATGGAGAGGAGGGCGACGAAGTGAGGGACTTTCCAGGGAACTTGGAAAATCAAGGCGGACGCCCTCGAAAAATAGGACCTTCACCACTGGGTTTTACAATCAATCTGCAGGATTCAGAGGACCCTGACGAAATCAGCGAGAGTGAGATATAATCGTGTCTGGTCACGTCTTTGTACAGTCATGGAAAAGATGCGGTAGCACATCAGAATTGCGAGATTTTAGTCAATGTGTCTCCGTCTTTACTGCGCTATGTGCATTTCGGGCGAAACTGAGCAACATGTGGGTGGGAAAGCAAATGAGCCTTTACTTATTACGTGATTCTTTGTAGATTTTTCAACGCACTATCAACTTTGTGTTCTCCTGAATTTTGTTAATTTCTTTTTGGATGTCTGTCGCACTTAACAGTATAATTTAATAAAGAATATGTATTTTTTTGAATTTTGCAAACCCTTTACAAAATAATAACACTTACTTTGGGAGTATTTGGATGTGACAATCCTGTCAAGCATGCAAGAAGAGATAAGGTGCTGAGGTATATCAGTAACGAAGCCATGATGAGGGACAATTTTTTTTCACATAAATTTTTTGACTGAACACCCATTTGCTGCAGATACCCAAGCATTCCTTTGGCGCATCATGACCGACAATAAAAGGCTAAGCTTGCCACGTACATGTAGGAAACTGATTAGTGCCTTAAAGCGAACTGTCAAAAGGTATTCAAGTGATATTTTGGGATGTACGCTGCAAGCACCAAGAAAGTGCGAAGGCTTAAAGAGGTAAGGAATATTAAGGTCCGTTTTTTAAGATGTATTTTGAAAGGATTGCAAAAACAGCAACGAAAACGGTGCCTGTAAATCTCTTTCAATTGTTTAAAATGGGAAAGTAATAGCTAATGCGTGAGGGTAAACATTTAGTTCATAGTTGTGGCAGCAAAATGCTCACTCAAAATGTTTCAGTTGCAGACAAGTAATAATCATCTCGAAATTTCATCACAAAAATTATATACATCTAAGACATTTGCTTTACTTTTTTAAACCATCATGTACTTTTAAAATTCAGAACACAGTCACCTCTACTTGAACCATGATTTATATTTATAGACTGTAAAGCGCGAGGTGTGAGTTGGTGTGCCTTTTGTTGCCTTTGCGTTGGCAGGTAGTATTTATCAATGGTCAGCGCATATAGCTTGGATGGCGTGCTGACCATTGGATTGCTCCTAATATGTACCTGTGCATATATGAGAAGGGTCACGAGGCTGAAAAATTGGATGTTTTCGGAAAACAAGGGATTTTGGGGCATTTTGTACAAATCTGCCGTTATTGGGATCCGATTGCATATCTTGGTCTCTCTTTCATGTTTTTCCATGGCCTGCTATCTCCTTTTTTTCCGTTAAATCTATCACAAATATAATTTTTGCCAAGAAGCACTCGTTGTTCTTATTTGGTGTTGGGGTCATGGTTTTTACTCACCTGCTAACTGTCGTTTTAGATCATGGGTGAAGATCCTACGAATGATTCATTGAACATCGATGAAAAGTTTGAGGTCGAGAAGCTCATTCAGATGCTTTTGTTACATTCAGATGTGGATGGTTTCGTTTCTTCAGACCCTCAGTTTGTTGATTGTATTAACAAACTTTCACATCTTCGTCTGGACGAATTAGCTGCCATCCCAAAGCGTATTCAACTGGAAGAGGATAGTATCAGACATAAGACAGAACAGCTTGCCGTGGAAAACTATCCGATTTTTCTTGCTAATGCAACTACAAGTCGTGATGTTCACCGCGATTTCTTGTCCATATCTGAATCTAGTGTGAATTTGCTTTCAAGTATTGCTAGCGTTTCCAGTGCTGCTCAGGCTACTTTTGATAACATTGGGAGGAATGCTTCTGCCTTTCGCGTCTCTGCTAAGTTCGTTCAAAAGTACACTCAAGTTGGCGCTACTTTTTGAGTTTCTTACCTATATCGTTTCTTTTAGATTTTAGATTTTCTCGAACTACCACAGCTAATGGATACTTGTATTCAAAACGGCTATTGCCAGGATGCTCTCAATATCTTGAGTCACACCAAGACTATGGCAAAGAAATACGGTAGAACGGTGCCCATAGTTCGGATGGTGGCTTTTCAGGCTCAAGAAATCAGTGGTCATCTTTTCATTCAGCTTTGTAAAAAACTTAGAGAACCTATTACACTACCCGTCTGCTTAAAGGTAAGGGACGCCTATAAAAACTGCTTTCTCATTCTTGGCTTTGTGTATTGCAGGTGGTTATATACTTGCGACAGTTCGAAGCCTTCACTGAACAGGAATTACGCTTGAATTTCCTCCAAGCACGAGGCATTTGCATAAAGGATCAACTGGAATTTGCTCTCGCAAAACCAATAGGCTTGTCCAGTTTTGATTCCCCTTCGGCCACCAAATTGACACACATTTCTGGGCATCAGCAAGCTGAATACAAGGCCTTTATTCGAGCCATGAGGCGAATTGAAGTTACTCGAGTTCATCTTTTTGACAGTATTACTCAATATCGGTGAGGATCTCTATTCAGTTTGTATCAAATGACTTCGAAATAGCTTGGTTGCAAATATGTGTTCTTTAGTGCCGTCTTCGCTGACGAAGAAGCCTACTCACCCAAACTGACCGATACACATCAACAGTCAGTCCTTGCAGACATCTCCCCACTTCACCTAGACGAGACTACTCTAGCACTGCGGTGCCTGGCCGAAAGTGGTATCGATTGTCTCGGTCCTTCCACCGAAGCGAGTCTTTTCCACTCTTGGCTCGTGTATCAGGTGGGTGTCTTTCTGGACGGTTTGAGTGGAGATCTCAACGCTCTCCTTAACCTTCCCCAACTCACCCTCTCTGAGATTAGCGATAGGATTCAACTAGCTATGGCCAATGACTCGATTACCCTTGATAGCGTGGATGCACCTACAACCTTCCAACAGATCCTCTCAGTTATGACTCAGGCACTCTATTTTGGTCGTTCCTTTGCCCGGATCGGTTGTGATTTCCGCCCTCTCCTCGGAGTCCTTTTTTCTCGTGAGATTTTGACTTTCTTTGAGGTAATGTCGCTTTTTGTTTACGCATGTGTATCTGTTAGACTCTACTGACAAATGCACTGACGGAATTGAGTGTCACGCTGGAGCTATGGCCTTGGGAGTTATCGGAGCCATCCTTTGTGTCTAACCAAAATGAGGGCACAATTTCTGACGAGATTTCGGCTCCCATGCCTATCGCGTCTCATCCTCCAATCGCTTTCTTTTGTAACCGTCTACTTACTGCCTTTAATGGCCTCTGTGTCTGCTGCCCTGTTGGACTTAGGGATGGGTATGTTAGTCTTGAATGAGATTAGTTAACACTTCTTTGTTTTCTTATCCTGTAGTAATGTATTCACGTCTCTTATTGAGAATAATCTATATTGGTAAACTTCGGTTGATGTAATTTCTGCTTACTTCTCTTATGACTCATTGAAATTGTTGCCACTACTGGCATGCTTTGCCTCAAATCTCACCACTTTCCCCTCTGTTACGAGGGTTGTCCTTGAATCTGCTTTTCCTGTAGCCCAATCGGTTGCATTTTGCAATCTTTTCCTCACCTTCTGAAGTTGTTTGTGATGAACTGTCATCAACCTCCGAATGAATCACGAAATGCTTATTTCCTATAGTGACCGGAGCTTCCTGATATTCTACTTCCAGTCTTTCAGACTAGTTATTTTGCGATTTTCGCAAACTATAATTCCTTCCTTTTATAACTTCGTGGCTTTGTTCTCAATGCTTAAGTCCATTCGTAAATCGCTTCTGTGCCTTATTTTGTTGCCGCCATAACGATCAGAACATATGCAGATGCAAGGCAACCACGCTATCGTGGGCATTTGGGTATTCTCTCGAGGTCTTGTTGAAGTATTGGTTTATCCCTGAGTTTTGAGTGGTCGAAGTTGCATACTGGCATCTTCGGAGATTCTTCCCTCGGTTAATAAGCTTTTTTACAATGAACTATCACAGCTGTTACCACCCACCTATTCCCTATGCTTTGATATTTATGATAGTCGAAACGGTTGGGTATCTCTTCCCACCCTTCCGTTGGTTGAACTGTCATTGATCTCTTGACTCGCTGTTTCTTTCTGGCGGGCTTCGTTCTCAAGACTCAATCGTACTTGTGGAACGCCGTTGTGCATTGGCTTAGGGTGTCTTGACGTGCCTTTGTAAGCTACACGTTGTTTATTCCTTATGGTAACTAGAGCTCAGTAGTGCATCACAAATATGCAGAGATTTTGATCGGTCCTATGCATCCATCTTTCTGTATAAGTCCTATCTATATGTGTCGTTTTAGTGGTAGACTACAACTGGTCGAAACCCCAAGCCGATAACTAACTACTACTTTATTCATTTCAACGCCTTTTAGAGTAATCTCAGCAACTACCCGAATACTGAGTAACGCGGCTGAGACAATCGTAGCAGCGCACAAATCGCGCCAATTGGACAGCACAGCAGCGCGTGCGCAGAGTGCCAATCTTGCTTCAGTGTTCACCCATATGGCTGTACCCCACATTCTCTCCTGTCTGCTGGGGGCGTCTTTGGTGGCGATGCGGCAGCGCATCTCTGGCAGCTGCATCTGGAGGGCGAGGAAGAGGTCACTTCTGCTTCTCAGACTGTCTCTCTCCTCACCCGGCAGGTCTGTGCACCAATTTTCACGGTATGGGGGCAGCTTACTGCCGGCCCATTAGGGACGGATGACACCGCCAAGCTGTCAGTTATCCCTGACACTAATGAAGTTAAACCCACCTTAGACGCACACTTGTCGCTTCTGACTACGGCCCATGGAAAACATCAGCCTTCGGAATTTCAGCATGGGGATGCGAAGGTTTTTGTATCGTTGACCAAGGAATACAATGATTTATCCATCAAAGAGGCTCCGCATTCTGTTAATTCGAGTCTTCCACAAAAGGACTTGGAATGCGAAGCAAAAGTAGTCGCTACGCCCTCGGTTGGACCTATTTCTTCTTCTGAAATGAGAAAAAACAAGAATGACGTCTTGGAGAAACCTAATCCGATTGTTGTAGTGGATGAGGCTGATTTGGAAGTTGTTTCATCGTTTCCTGAAAAAGATTGTTTTCCTCTCAATGCCTCAGAAGATTTAAAGACTGTTCGTCTGGATTCCACTGCTCTGGAATCAGTTAAATATCCACTATCTTCTACAGAGAAAGCTACCATCTGTGGTGCAAATTATGCGCATTTGGCACCAGTGCAGGAATCTAAACCCGAAACAGTCCCATCAACTCTGCCAACGACTCAATTTGACGAAGCAAACAGTAATTTGAAAAATTGGCCTCACGAAGAAATTAGGGCGGAAGCTGTTTCTTGCCATTTAACCAAACCGAACCAAGAGGAAGTCGTGCATGAGGATGTGGAAGCACTCCCTATAAATCTAATGTCTTTGTCAGTGCACGAGTCCAGGATACGGGATTGTACCACCACGGAAGTAACTGTACCTCTAGCTATTGAAGGTACTGACAAAGATGCACAGAGAGATAAGGAAAGTGATGAAGTAAACGAAGAATCTGTAGCGGCCATATCTTTGAAAGTAGCAGTTGCTGACACTGCGAGGGATCATTCACAATTTTTGGACATTGAAATTGATAAATCAGGGCAACGAGATGTCAAAACTCACATGGAGCATTCAGAAACTGGGAATTTTGCTAAACTTAGCCTAGATGCTCACGGACCTGCCGAAAGCATAATAATGGATGGCAATACTGCAGCTGAAAGTCAAGTTAATAATCAGTACAACGCCGTGTTGGAAGCAGAAGGCGATCAATCTGACTGCGACACAGCCTCCCAACCTTATCATTCTCATTTGCTTCTGAAGGAAAATCAACCAAACATACAAGATAAGGAAAAAGGCGTGCAGTCAAGCTTGACGTCTCACGGTTTAGCCGCAGAAGCTCCTGAAGCTGGCGTGGTTGGGTTGAAACTGACGTTGTCTGATGACATTCCTGGTGGTGGAGACTTTTTAAGTGGACAAAAGACTCTACTTATTCAAGAAAGCAATTCATTTGCAACCGGCATTAGGGGTGAGGACCTACGTAATGGTCCTGAAAGTCCTTTTTTAAAAGGCGCACTTTTGGAGCAGTCTAAATTGGGTCCGCCTACGTCATCAACGGAAAGAGAACATGTTTTTGGAGAGTCTCAGGAGAGCGCTCTGACACCATCCGGTCAGCAAGAATTTGATATTCTAAAGAATCAAGAATTTTCGGCTTCTATAAGGGGCAGTGATGCATCTCAAAGTTGCAGATTCATCAAGACACCAGAAAACGATACTAATGACTCTTGCACTTGTTTTGAATTGCATGATAATCGTGATGATTTGGGGACACCAGCAATGGTCTATTCCACTTTTGTGTTAGGAGTTTCAGACACAGTTAACGACCCCACTGACCAGGTTGATGAAAAAAGTGGCGATGACAGAAACTTGATTGGCCACTTAGCAACGATGGGAAAGGTGTATATTTCACCTCTTTCCGACGAAGATGGTATAGATGTTCAGGCAAATCATGAATCTTCATCCCCCAAGTGCGATGGAACCAGCTTCTCAGATCATAATTTAACTACTCCATTCTCTGATAAAGAAGGAAGTGTTGACAAAGATAACTCCATCTTCGATTTTGATGGTAATAATGCTGGTGAACTGAGCGCATCAGCAGCAAACTGTCCAACTTCCACACTAGGGCGTCCCGATACTGGCATTGGGCGTGCTAACTGGGATGCTAGAGGGTATCCATTGGAAGAACTGGATGATAGGCACGCTGAACCTGTCAATGCCAACGACCAGAACATTGAGTACTATGAAGAGGAATTTGTAGTAAACAAAGAGGATAGACTTTTGACTAATATTGATGCCTCTATTGGGAATAAACTGAAGGATAAGGAAGTCAGTGGAACAGCAGTGACTGATGTGCAGTCGCCTCTTGTGGGACGGGCAGTAAGCAGGAGCTCTATAGGAGAACTAGTTGATGTTGGTGATGAGGACGCCTGGGTTAAGAATGTTGATGTCGGCGTCGGTAACTTAGAAACAAAAGTAGCTCATCGGTCTCCAAACCTAGACAATTCACCAGAGCCGGCGTTGAATGAAGAAAATACCGAAAAAGAGTTATCTGCTGATCCTGGTTTCGAAGTTGGTGTCAATTTGTCTACGAACGAAAATATTGACGTCGCCAGTACTGGGAATCTCGTAGAGTTGCCAGTCGTGGATCAGAGGATTGAGACCGTCAGCGCTTTTGGAGATGAATTTAATAATTGCGAAGATGGGCGGGAATCGGATACAGATCCTTCTGATTTTGCTAGGTTGCAAAATCTTGGAACAGATGTAAAGAGTATTTGTCAGTGTCAACTTGACACCGAGCAGTCTGCTTTGATTGGGCCTGATGGCAGTGAAAACATTTACGAGACGCCAGAGGTACTTGGAGGAGACACACTTAAGTCCCAGCTATCAGTTGCTCCCGGAAAAACTGTGACAAAGCTGCAACAACCTGAAGTAGACGAACTTGCATCTGACTTTTCGGCTGATGATCGGTTGGCTTTTGCAAGGGATTCAAATGCTATGGGTAAGAGTTCATCACAGGCTAACGTCAACTCGGATAATCGTGCAGATATCGGTGTTATTCATGAGGAAAAACGTGGCGCTCCTCTTCCCAAAGACTTGGATGGGTTCATTGCTCAATTCACGTCGGCGACCGAGTTGATTCAGCAAAATAATGAGGCTGCTTTCGAGTCGACGATTCAAGTATCTGAAGCCGGTTCTCTCATCATTAGTGGGGCTGAGGATCCCGTACAATTACCGATCTCTGATCGAACATTAGGAGATGTGGACAATGTTGATGGTGGATCTGCTGATTGGAAAGGTGGACAGGAAGTTGATAAAGATCCATCCAATCCTACCACTATTCCAACCAAACTTGGGCTCATTGACATTGGTCCGCACAGAGCTGGCACCGAAAACGTCGATTTATCTCACCCTTGGGAAAATCAGGATGAGAAATCTGGTTCTGATATGTCAGCGCTTGAAATAGGACAAACTGATGATAAGTATTGCCCTAGTTCTCATTTGATGCCTGAACATAAATCCCCTGAACCGAGCAATCCTCGTGATAGTGAAGCCTTCCCAAGTTCAGATGCCGTTATATCCCATGGAATAAAATCATCCTACTTTGATGAGCCTTGTGGATCTCAAAACAGTCCTGAGAAATTGGCTTTACCCGATGCTGATAATCTATGGGGTGTAGGGGAGGACATCGACGTTAGTGATGCAGGAGAGGCAGATCTTCGTGCAAACGATAAACCGGTTGAACTGGACTCTGATTTGGCCCAACGACATGCTGGAGGTGGGCTGGTTTCCGTTCGTCAATCGGAAATTGATACTAACATGTCTGGGAATGAAGCCCAGAAGTTTGATGTGCATGAAAATTTGTTAGTGACCAAAAAACTTGCTGTTGAAAGTTTGGAAGAAGAAGAAGCAATCAAAGCTAAAACACCTACTCCCTTAGATGAGTTGACGAAAAAGGTAGAAAAAGTCGAAACTGATGAACCTCACCTTCAAGAAGAAGCTTCCTCTAACCCTAGCGCTTCGTCTGAGAAACTTTTCAAATTGGAGAAACTACCAAGCAATAACGATTGGGGTGTGGATGAAAACGCCTGGGGCGAAGATGCAGATATCACGGTTAATGTGACACAAAAACCCCGTGAACTTGGAAGATCTAAATCTGATTGTGCTTTAGCAGGAAAGGCTGGTTGCGAAACGGAAGTGCTGTCAACCATGTGTATCTCATCCGCTCCTCCCTTCAGCAACGCAAACGCATTCAAATCAGGAACTGCCTATTTCCTACGAACCCTTTTGAACTGGCAGGAGAAGCGATTGGCGGCGGGAGATGCTGTGGCTTCGATGCCTTGCATTGTTCTTGAGTCGCATCCCGTTCACTTAGAACCTTCAAGAATTCAAGCTGTAGAAGTAGATGGGTTGAAAAGGGTCGATTCCAACTTGAAGTGCTCTCCCGAGGGTTCATTTGAAGCCAACTTTGGTGATACGGCAAATAGCGAGGGTTGGGATGTTGACTTTTAACTAATTTTATATCTTTTGATATTTTTCCTTGAGTTTGTGATATCTTACCTATAAATTTGTGGAATAATTCTGCTATGGCAGGAGATTAGCTCAAGCTGATGTAGTTAGCCTTTGGAGAGTGATAATGGCATAGGATCTTAAGGCACAGAACGTTATTGCCACTCAAATTCCATGGATGACAATGAGGTAAATACTATGTGGTCTGGGGTTCATAAACTGCTCTAACTTATTCCGCAGAACAGGATTCTTTCACCATTGAGATGTTTAAATTCTCGGAATGGGGTGCTCCTTTCGCAATAAATTTTAGACCCCAGCTTCTGGGATTTCCCAGAAGTTACTGGTTCTCCCAAATTTTTTCTTGCCCTCTGGAGTTATGGTGCTACTTGTATTTATCCAAGATTCCATCATTTCCAAGGTCCGGCATCTTACTCGACGCATTATCACTATTTGTTGGATTGACATTGCTTGGGTGTCATCCATCAAACAGTTGCCAATTCAATTGACTTAGAGGGCACAGTCAACGTGAACTAAGTAGTCAGCCACATTTTTTACCACTATTTAATGAACTATGTCTTTAAGACACCCCAAAACGTGAGTTTGTTATTGTGGTCCCTTTTCAAAAGTGGTGTTGGGATGTATCGCAGGTATCTCGAGTGAACCAGGGAGAGTGATTCTTTTAATGGATTTAAAAACATCCCGATTGCAGATTGTGCTGTGCGCAGGGATCTCTTTCGATCACTGCTTTCAAAAGTCGCAAGATGTGAATGATGCTATCACCTCAGCAGCGGTAGTAGGAGTGCGCGGTATCGCCTGGCTTACCTTTGACCAAAGCCTTGAAGTCGATCGGGCTTGACGTCTTTACACTGGCTAGACTAAAGCTGCGAGGATCTGTGGAAACAGGCGCGAAGTAATTGTTGGACAATCAGCAATAACCATGAGAAGGTGATTAAGTAGTTGGAGTAGCTTCACCGCCAATTGTTTTGACCGGCTAAGTTAATGTCCATATCCTGACTCGAAAGAGTCAGAAGTCAAGATTGCTTTCAGTTGAAACTGTAATATGAGCTACGAGAAGATGGCTGAATAACTGAGTATTTATTGTAGCTTGGAATGTTTGATGTAATTTCAGTTTTATAAAGGGTATCATCACTTCGTATGGGCTTAAATAACTCAGTGTAGGGTTTTCCAGAAAGGTCGCTGTCCTGTAAGCTACTGTAGCGTTGTGAGGGTTCTATGAGGACGAAAGAAGTTATAATGCTTTGACGGTGCATATATTCGACAAACGCTGCCTAGTGGAGTGTAATGGTGGGGCTTTTAGGTAGCTCGTTACCAAAATCGAGAGTCAAGCTAGGGTATTATCAACTCCGGCTAGAGGTGGCGCTTTTTATCGCACGCAATCCAGTTTGAACTCAAGACATTAGCAGCTATAATATCCCGATATCCGAACGAAATAAATGCCAAATAGGTTTGGGGTTCTTTCAGTGTAGTAAAGATTGACAACCAATTTGGTCGGATGCCGCAGAATTGGGTAGCCAAAATGTTCTTGGCTTCGGCGCGACCAGTTTGCTGCAAGGAGCTTTATGAAAGACCGCATGAAACCAAACAGATGTTTGTCCAAATGTTGTGCGAACTCAGTCAGGAAGTTACTTCAATGACATGGTCTAAGTGTGCTACGTATGTTTTTAAAATGTACCCTGGTGGGGAGAGACGGGCAAACAATTTTAATCCGATCCCGGACGTCCAAGTCAGTGCTTCCGACGTTGAGAGACTTCTATTGATACGCTATTTACCAACTGTTCAGCTGCTAGAATAAAGATGCCTAGGAATGTCCAGCCTTCTCTCATTGGGAGTATTTGAGGGGAAGAGGAGGGAATGGAATAAACTCCTGCACCAAGACTAGATTTTCCATTCCTAATAAATGATCAGCCAGTAATGTGTTTCATATTTCGACACCGTTAACAGGTTCCGCATCAGTACGACATGTGATGCCGTCATTTCCATAACTAATACCAGCGTGGCAAATGCATGGTAGGATGCTTTTGGCGATTGAGGAAAATTGACTACAATGGATTGTGTCATGTGAGCATGATTGGGTGAAAAACGTCCAAGGCTTTGGAAGACGCTCCCGTCCCAGGAGGAATTACGGTTTGCAATTCTTGAGTAGAGTTTAATTTAATTCAAAAAGTCGGTGCTGATTAGTGTTTCGTTAAACTAAGGAAGCATTTGCCTGGCTATGACATTGGCCTCTCTTCCCAGAGGCACGGGTCGAGTGTGTATAGATGGAAGCGTTGCTCGAGGAGTTCAACCTGTTTCTCTGCCACCGCGGTTTGTAGTGCACCGGTTGACGGTAAAAACTATCTGACGCAAGTGTCCCAAAAACCAAATTTTGTGCTTATATTTTTGGTTGCATAGTAGAAAATGGCTTGCAATTGATCTTGGGGGAATTTTGTCGACGTCGACGTTCACTTCGAACCGATAAATAAGTTAAATTCAAGGCAATTTAGCTAAGCGCGTATTTTATGTTTCAGTTTACCAGTCTCTATTCAAAGTAAATGTTTACTCAAGTTAATTGGACGTCAAATTAGATTAAAGTAAATAATTTTGATTAAAAGAGCAAAAGCACCAATTTTGGCCATTGTCGTTGCCAGTGCGGTAAACATTAAAATCTCTCGCTCCTTCGCTAGACAGACATGGGGTTTTGTTCGTCATTGAGAGTGTAAGTAGCAAGATGCCACTCACACGAATGCTGGACGGATGCTGGTCCACGGTCTTCTGAAGGGGAGGCAAGGCCATTGCTTCTAGAATGCATTTTCTGGTACGCGGTCTCGTGCGCGCTACTTGGTGTGCGTGTGTGCATGCTTGCGTGCGTGTGTGTGGGCGCGCGCTTGCGTAAACGGCATTGCGCAACCAATTGCGCGATTGGGCTCCATGCATTGGCTGTTACTGCAGCGACTACTTGGTGAGTCAGTTTCACTTTGCTTCAACTCGCCACACTCAAAACACCCCAACGTTTACGCATACACGCACTCACCTATACCGCAATCAGGTACCCATCCGGCAGGCTCCCTTTATTACCGTTTCGCTGATATTCTCACTCACGTCTCAGATGCCTTCGCTTCAACCACCAAGCTTCATGAAGCTTCTTCTCAGTCTTTTCATCTTTTCTATTGTCTCCTCTCACACGGGCAGTATCCAAGGCATGCCTAAGAAGGGCTGTTTCCATCGTCAGTTAATCCTCATTTGCAAGGAAGAGGTACCTCATGGAGAGGATCTGCAAAGTCCAGAGATCCAGACCCTAGTAATGTCCCAACTACCGGAGGGGACATGGCTCACCTTGGAGGAGCCGCAATTAGCTAGTAGTGGAATTCAGAAGATTGAGGTTCAGAGGTCCTTCATTGATAAAGTGGAGACTGGCTACTTCGCCAAAGTCGGAGGAAAGAATAAGTTGAAGCGTTTGATACTGAGAAATGTCCAAGGCTCAGCAGTGGTGGATAAAAACATGCTTCAGGGATTGGAAAAGTCGTTGAACTATCTAGTGGTGACAAACGGCCTCACGGTTAACATCGCCGACCTGACGGAAATGGAGAAACTAGCCGATCTGGAATTAATGGACACTAAGATAGTTGGCACTCCAGCAGATTTTGAGAAACTCCTACCTCGTCTACGATCACTAAATATAAGGAAATGCAACCTTCTCCAGTTGCCGTGGGAGGCATTGGCCAAATGGTTGACGGAGGGCGACTCCAGGCGCCTTAAAATTAATGACAATGAGTGGATTTGCGATTGTTCCATGGTGAAACTTAAACACTTACACCCAGGTGTCGTGGAAAGGTGAGTCTGCCTCCATCTGTCTCTGTCTTACATCTGCGTACTTAATTAAATACAATAAGACCTCCTTAAAACTTAAAAAATCCCCACTAAAATAGTGCTGTTTAATTAAAGAAGTAGGTTTTCAAGATCCTTCCTCACTTCTTACTATCGCATCCAAATAAGCGAGTAAGGAAGTGGGAATATAGCCAAATAGGTTTGTCGCACGTAGAAAGTGGAGCTTTTTACTTCAGATTAAATTACTAATTCATGAGAATTGTGATGTTAAGAGGAGATTGAGTAACTCTGAATGCCACACAACGTAAGCGCTCGAGTTAAGCATCTCAAAGAGCAGTTACTATAATGAGAGGAATGTGTATTTCAGCAATTTTTGTGAACCCACAGAATTATGACCGATAGTATGTTTTAACCTGGTGGATATTCAACAAAGGGACTCAACAAGATGCCTCATGCTGCTTCCCGTAAGCTGACAGATCGCATCAAGTGGGGTATCGCCTTCTTCGGTTTTGTGCGCTTACAAATGTAAAATCCAAATACGACGAAGATTTCATTATCGAACCCTGGTTACTGATTTATCACTGTGTTGACACCTGCCATAGCTCCAATAAATTTCTCACACCCAGTTTATTCTCATAGTGGTTCAAGGACTCCCAATGCCATAAGGTAATTTCTCACGCCTGTGTCCCATCCTCCATCGCCTTTTGCTCTTTTCGTAAAATATGCCAAAACCCCCTACTAATGCGATAGGAATGACTGACCGAACCGTAGTGTCAACTCTTCCACCACTTCTCTACGCCTTAATGTGCTTCAACTTTCCGAGCGCCTAGACTCGCCAACCAGGCTGTAAGAAGTGCCTTTTTAGTTGCTGAATCGGCTCCCTTCTTTGACCGTTTCTATTAATCGCTTTTACTTATGGTTATCAAGGTCTCACCCAAATATTTGCTTTTAAAATAATTGAATTCATTTCTGTTAACGCTCCTACTGATCCTTACTGCGTGCACACTTGCCCTCATTGTTAGAACGAAAACAACATTTCAATCTTTGCCTTTTGGCACATTGAAATGCATAATCCTTTGTGAAGTCATAGCACCTGCCAAACCAAGGTGAGAATGCCCAATACACTTCCACTAATAGCCATCAGCTTTTGTAATGCTTTGAATAAAACTACAAGTCCAATTTGCCAAGTTTTTAGACTTTATAAAATAGCAGCATTTTGGCCATCTTTTTGCCCTTAGACCTAAAAATGAAGTCTGGTAGTGAAACACTCACACACGAATGGACAGCACCGCTAGCTAAGAGCCATTCGCTTAATTAATCTGTGAAAAGTACATAAAAGGAAACACTCTTAATGTGCTAAGTAATTTCACGATTCATAAATAGATTAAACTCCTTTGGAGACTACGTTGTGTGGGCCTTCGCTCTTACCGCCTATCTCTTGGCTGCAAACAAGTTGAGGTGTTCTGCAACGGTGGTTTATCCCTATTTAACTGTCATTAGCTGTACTTCCAACCCTGACTTCACATGAGTGGCGAGAGAGCCATCCGATCTTCAGCGGACAGCATTGTCAAAGCTTCACTCGTCCCGTCTTCGGGCACGTTTCGCATCCTCCCTCTTTCTTGCTCTCTTCTTCGACTTCTCTCAATGCTGTGCGATCGCTCTTGGTGTGTATGTATGTTCATGTGTGTTTATGTTTGCCTGTCCCCTGAGGTCACGATTATGAGAGGACGAACGATCTCACTGAGACGTGTTCGCATACGCACAAAATGTCGAGGTGACCTTGTTCCACACCACAATTCTGTTATTGACCCCGATGAAGATGGAGTATTTCCACTTGGCTACTTTTTGCCTGCATGATACGCTTTCGATCAAGTGAGAGGTGAGAGGCCCTTCGAAGGAAAATCTGCAATGCTCTAACATCGATATAGCGATGCAGTTTTACATCAACTAGCCCTACCCTTAAGGCGGTAGGCTGCCAAACCTTCCAAACAATTTTAATGCAGCCATATCTGCCCCTAGATACGTCCGCTTTCAATAACTAGATTAGTGCTTTTTCGATCACGTAAAATGCCCCACAGAAGATATGCCTTGAAAGCTTTTTTCAATCCCGCAGACCAGCAAACTCAACAGTCGACACTTTCACGGCATTGCTTTACATATCCAGCGAGTCAAGAGATTGCGCCATAGGCATTAGAGCCACTGGTATTACAAGCCTCTTCAACGATTTTGGGCGTTAACCGTGCTACCATAGGGCGTGCTGCCTCGGCAAATAATAAAACAACCACTGGAGTATTGAAAAGCTAAAGCACTGTTTCCATTTTTGGCTCCATAGCTATCCCCTGCCTATCTGATTATTGACATGTGGAAGGTGAACGCAGTTATATAAGCACAATTACATGTCTCGGTGAAAAATTAATTAGAAATCCACTTGTACAGCAGACAAATCACAACGCTTGATTATTTTAAGGCTGCACAAATGTCGGCTCAGTGATGACTTGCCTGACATGTCTAAGTACTTTGGTGGTGTTGTGTCACAACTTCTTTTAAGTAAAGAGCATTCCTCCGATCGACACAAGTGTTAATAAAATAACTCGTGGATTCCAAGTTTCCTTGCTTATAGTTTGCTTACCAATGATTTGTAAAAGGTATTTAATCTTAGTTCAGTGACCAAATAACTAATTATTACTTCACAAGCCACTATGGCGCATTACCAAGTGATTTGGATTGCACGCACACCCTTTACGGGGTTCCTTATGGTGTTTACCACATAATCAGTTTTGAAGAGGTGCAGTCTCGAAGCAAATTGGCTACTCCACCGCATGCGAGGCAGAAACCCATTCCTCTGATGAGAACAAGGGGCATTAAAAAGCGGACTGCGAAGAAGGCTGATGCCATTGTGAACCTATTAATAACCCTGTCGAAATGCATATCACAATGTTTGTATGCGTTAAAGAATTGGCTTTGCACAACGCCCGTGAAATTGAGGCTTTTACACCAGTTGTTTTCATCCTGCGACGGAGCCAAAAAACTCCCACAGGTTGGCAATCCACAACAGCCCCATCTGCACCGTCAGCACAATCAGCTAACTTGTGAAGACATTATTGACCTCAAGATTGTGCCAAGGTCACAAGTCTGTTACGCAGATCATTGCTTGCTCTGGATGCACACTGCGAATGCCAACCACTAACCAAAACAATTAACTGGGCAAGTTAGTCCTCACGTGCTCTCAAATATTTGCAATGTTGACAATAACTGTCCTGCTGTCAAAAAATTTGCAATGCAATTTACCAATTACTGGTGGAGTAGTTGACGGATTGACCCACCGACTACGATTGCATAGGTTAACAGACTTCCGTCCCGTAATTTTTGACACCAGGACGTTTTTCGGGGCCTTTCGCAGTGTTTGAGAAATCCTTCAGTTATGAGGAGAAAAAGTTACCCAAGTTACCTGAGTTTATTAAAAATAAATCAAATTAATATCACCTCCACATGGTTATCGTCATCGTCGTCGAAAAGAAGCGCTGTGAGAAAGCCGCTTTTTCCCCTGGGGAGCTTGTGTGCGCTTTTGTGAAGTCTTACACTGAATTTGTAGGTCGAGAATTGACTGACACACGATAGTTTACCAAAAACCATTAATATATATAGGAACGTACTACCTTTAGTCGCTAAGGTCCCGGAGAAAAGCCTTTTTCTAACCTTGAGGTTACTCCTTTTACAGCTATTTCCCTAGAACACTCTACGATTGTCAAACTTTCTCCGAAGCATTCTGTTGAATGCAATCATTTTGCTGCACCGCTTTATCGCATTAAGAGTGAGTTAGTTGTGTGCATTGTATTTCAGTGAGTTGCAAAAGCTGAAGTGTGCAGGGCCACCAAATCTCGCTGGGAAGCAGTTATTCGAGCTCTCAGATGAGGACCTCTGTCCAGAGGGCGAAATGGTTGCAGAGCAAGGAGGAGAAAAGAGTTCTTTGGAGGCCTCGAGCAGCACCAGTGGGGACAGTAGTGCTCGGAGAGACAGTGGCGATAACAGTGGTAGGGCCGACCTCGGACCATCTAGTGGGCAACAAGGAAAAGCCGATCAGCCGGGGAAGAGCGGTGCAATGCGGACCGAGGTGATCATCGGGGGCACAGTGGTTGGTGTGCTCGTGGTGGCCTTCATTGCCTTCATCATTATTTACAAATGCCACATTTACCCGAAGAATAAGAACAGAGAAGAGAGAACTAGTAGAACGCATCAAAACAAGAGATATGTGTACGCACTCCTGTTGCTTGTTACTTGTATTGTATGTAGGTATTGTGCGGTTATATACTTTCTAGCAAGAAAAGCTATTTCGACTGCATAGAAAGCATGCCATAACTCTAAGACCCCTTTATCTACAATGCTGTAGAAATGTAATTGAAGAGCCCCCCACGCGGCAGTATGGAAACAACAGCAGAGGTAAAGAAAACGGAAAATTCGCCGAGGGAGCTCCGGTTTAGTCTTGAATGTTAAATGCCTACTGCAGAAAAGTAATGATGCTAAACAATCCAACATCCCCGTCCACAAAAGGCGAACCCGACAACTGGCCAGCCCGCAACTTTGGACCATAGATCTACGGCATCTTTTTGTACAGATTACTTGATACTACCCCACCCACTCGTCCAATTGCAGATTTTACTGTGCGGTTTCGCGTGCGCACTTTCCCACTACTTGTATTTAACGCCTAATTAACTTGAAATCCGGACATAAATGCATTCATACGCCTTAATCATCACCAGTTAGTCTTTACAATCGCTCCTTTCTTGGATTTTCCCCTTCCACTCCCTCCTCTTGCCTTCGTTCTCCGCTTCAATCCTCTATTCACCACCTTTCGTTCTGTCGACTATCACCCCGTTTGCCGCCATCACCACCGTCAGAGGAGGCGACTGATGAGGAGGGCAGCTGAAGTGCGTAGAGGAGGTGACATCAATAAAGAAATTGAATTTTTGATTTGAAATCTTAAAGCGTATTTCGTTTTTTATGTGTCTGGAGGGAAGTGGTAAGGAAGAGTAGGGGCTGCGGAGACCGGCGCATCTTTAATTAGATTTTTCTCAAAGTCTCTCGAGCAGGTCTATTGGATTCCCTGCATCCATAGCTTATTTTGTCTTTGTTGGGAATGCGGCGGCAAGCATCAGAGGGACCTTCGGAGGCCTGCTATTACGATTATGAAAAGTCTCACTTAAGAAATTTGTCTTTTAACTGCTCTAATGGTACGAGAATGGGTATCGGTTATCTACTCTTCTGGCATTATTATCTCCATGTCAATTTAAATAAGTTTTATTTCACAAAAGCATAATACATACATATGATAATCAGATCACCATCATTATTAGGTTCTCGCGAGAAGATTGACCACTCAACCACCCAAATGCTGTCCCATTGACTCAAACTCCGATTGACTTCAACCACTTCCACTGCTGCTCAAAAATTCGACTGGAGACAAACACAGCTAAAGTAAGAAGGGTTCGCAAAAAAACTTAGCTGTCTCAACCCAAACCCGTCTGCTTGCAGTCCACCTTGGTGCAAATGGTTATCGTAAGCACGTGTAGCCCAATGAGAAAACTGTTTTACCGCTTAAACTTTAAAAATTTAACAGATCTGATTTATGCAGGATCACAACTGCATATCCTTGGGACTCCACTGTTGGCAAAAAAGGGTCAAAGCACTTAGACAGGAATGCATTATTGAAGTACAGAAGGTCTGGTACGCTGCTGGCATAGAAGAATGGAGGAATTACAGGTGTCCTGTTGCGAAAACCAGGAGTTCAACAGATAACTAAAGCATTGCAGGAGAGATCTCATTGTTTTCTCGGATTGGTAAAAAATTGTGGCATTAGACCACTGGGTTAGTCAAACAGAGAAACCGTCACTCTCCTTCCATAAACAGATGCTTCTGTTTAGCAGGAGGCACCCCTATTCGACACTAGAATCACATGACCCTACTTTAAACTGCAGCGAAGACATGGGTAAATGGGCTCCTTTAAAAAAGTACCCTCCCGGCACAGCAAGTCAACTAATCGTGAGCAATTTAATCTTTGCAGTACGCAATCAGTGCCTTTTTTCAATTACTAATTAATGTTGAGCGTTTTTGGTGTTACTTTGGCAGCTGAAATTTGGCCAAGTCGCTGGCGTGGCTCCGCGTCAAAGCCGCGAATGGGAAAGATGGATCAGCATGGAGGGCTGAAATTGCATGCATATCCTCATCCGCACTGGTGGACTTCGACATGTCGCAAACGGTCACCTTAAATTTCGAGTTAAAAGTGAGTTCTGCTATTCAAATATGGTAACTCCGTCTATCCGTCTATCAATCCCCTGCTCCCCAAATGGTTTTGTGATGCTTTAAATGACTGTTCAACTCTATCCGGCGTCAGGTCATTGAAGGACTTCGCCGCCGTACCTCAGCCGGGCAGCCTGGCATCAAAACCATAACAGGAAGCCCCAACGTCTTATTTACACGATTCCACCCAGTATCGTCACTTCTTCCGACGCTAAGTCTGACGGTGCTAAAACTTGGGTCCCTTTTCACTCAGAGTTGGCCTGATACTTCTTTCTGCTTCTGAGCATGTTGCTGCTACAATTTGGTTAACATTTATAACTACGACCGGCTAATTAAAATGGGACAAAAGGCCTACCTGTTATTTAAACAATCCATTCGCGTTTCTGTATAAGGCAAATTTGATAAAAGCAATCCCGTCGTTAAATGACGCTCTGTAAGATCCATCATGTGTTTGGTGAGGCTCATCAAGGCCGAATACTTTGACCCCATGGAAAGCAGGTGACAAAAGTCCCTTCATGTCAGTGTATGGAGGCCCCTTAAAACGCTTGTTTAAAAAACTGTTTTAGACGTCTCATACTTAATACTAGTAGAAACGCCTCGACAAACGTTTTGCCTGTGGTATTCATTTCCGTTGCATTTGTGGCGCAACTTCCAGGTGTCTTTTAAAAGGCTGCGTTAGGTTTTGAAGTAGTCGGCCTTTTGTGTCACGAGGATTTGCAATTCGGGAATGGCGGCCATTGCTGGCACCACAATGGCTATGCCGAAGAAGGCCTATCCCCAACTCCTCTGTTAATGACGCCCACAGATAGGTGGCACGAACCTCGAGCCTGAATTTTTCACCTGCATAATGATTGTAATTTTGTTTTCCAATACAAAAAATTGCAAACCAAAACTTGTTCAACTTCCTTTTCTTTATCTACCCCTCCCTGCTCCCGCTCTCTCGCCTGATCTGTAAGGTACAAAAAACCTGCGCAGTTTTCTACCACCACCACCAATGCTGGTGTATTTTGTACCAACCTGTTTGCTGGCCTCAACTTGGCAACATTTTGGTGAACTTGGAAGCTGCGACTGCGTAAAGCTGATCACGTCACGGAGACTTATGTTCTTGCCAAGTGATCGCTAGCCCTTTCCGTTAACACATGAGTTTGACTTTGCAAATCAACTTTGAGCAACGATTTCTGATTAGTTGAAATCGGGTCCTGGTGGATAGATTTTAACCAATTCAGACTTTGGCTTATTCCCTTTTGTGAAATTATCAAGTTGGTTATTTCTCTGTGACAACTTCCCATGGTAGTTAATGTCCACTGGTAGGACCTATTACTGTGCCTCAACGATTGTCACGCCCACCACCTACTGTCAACCATGTGTGACGCATTATTTTATTGTTTATGCGCAGGGTGCCAAGCATGTACAAATGTGTTAATTATCAGGCCAATGGAGTTTAATTGGTGCGACGTTTAATACGCTTCGTTAGTTCTCAATGAGTAGATGGTTTCATCCAAAAGAGAACTACATTTGACACCCCATTTGAACAATGTGGAACGCATCTGAAGTACGCACAAAGGCCCCAATCCATCCATGGCGTCAACGATAACTCCGACACCAAAACGCACTGCATCGGTGCATTCAGGAGTGACCAAAAGGGTAGTCCTTACGATAGATTAAACAACACCCGCCGTTATTTGAGGCCAAAATTGGAGCCTCTATGGCTCTTAATGCATAACTACGCCTAACACTGCAAGCCCCGGGTCCAAGTTCCAACCCGAGCGGGTGTAATCTGGGTCGGAAGTGAACGCCAAAAACGCAACTCGATCCGGATGCCGACCAGTGGGAGAGGGAGCGCACACACACACGCATACATCTGCAAAAGTACAAAGTTGAAAAGAATTTGATCCAGTTTAGCATTTTAGTCATGCGAAAAATTCTCACATGCGAAGGTTTTACAAAGTCAGAAATAATTATCCTAAGGTGCTTATGAACACTCCTTGTGTTATTTGAAAGTACTCTCGAATACTTTGACACCAATTACAAAGGATGTTCAAGTCATCGGGGCTTACAATTGCACAGTCACAATGACCGACGCGACGGCCGCGGTGCTGAATTCCTGGTGCGCTTGTACAGAAGGCAGACCTAAACACCCCAGAGGGGAGCTCCACAATGCACTGCAGAATTAAGCACCTCATGAACGAAGGCACCAACACATCTGAACATCTGCCGACATAGAAGTTTTCCATTTACACTGACGGGATGCTGAGCTAATGCACAGCATTGGATTCGTAGTCTTTTCAATGGTTTAAATTGACATTTTGACGTGTTGTAACCTCCAAGCCGTAAAACATAAAGGGATATCAAAGCAAGACAAAGTCCCCAAAGTTGTTCGCTTTTGAAGGATGTGGATGAATATTCGAGCGATTGAGAGGGATTGTCATAGAGAGAGTGGAAATCTCGACCACCATTCCAATATAAATTGGACGAATAACTGAAATGACGGCCTTGATTACAGATTAAAACCTTGTGATTCGATACAGATGACCAGGCTTGTAAAACATTAGACTCACGTGGCCATAAAGTTCCCTTTCCATTCCTCACAAATAACCTGTCGCTCGCTTTGCTCTCACAAAGGAATCATATTGAGAAATTAAGCTCAAGGGCGGAAAGACTATAAGTATGTACAATTGGCACTAATGATGGACTGGAGTGGAGAGGAATGCTGTGCGAAGGTAATTAGCTTCAGAAAGACGACGGGCCTCGAAGAGTGAAGGGGAGAAGTGAAGGGTTCGTGTCATCGATCGTCGTTGAGTTTGGTTAAAAGCTCATTCAACTAAAAGAAATAAATATGAACGTGTTAGCAATGCAACAGAGCACACGGAACTTTTGAAATCCACTGAGTAGTTTTAATGTGACCTGTTTGAACACAATCTAGTAATTGAAGTACGCTGCCGTAGTGTAAAAGCATTGATAACGACATACTTGAGTCTGATAAGCCTCCTTGGCTTCACGAAGATCCATACGGAGCTCCTCGTTCTCCTCCAGCTTCCGACCATAGAGGTGAAGAAGGACCTCGTAACGCTGTGAGAGGCTTTCCTCGTCCCCTTGGTTGGCAGGTAAAGAGTGATCTGGGATTGTGCGTTGATCCGCTTTCGCAGTCTGCTCAGAGAGTGCTGCAAGGAGACGTTCGTGGGTTTCATTGAGACGTGCCACTTCACGTCGTAACTGGCCAACTTCACCCTCACGTTGTCGCAGGAGACTCTGTAACAGCAAGAAATACTAAGAACCGATGATACTAAAAGAACATTGGGACATTTTAGAAGATATGGCTAGTCTGTGGGTATAAGGATGTCAGATCATGAAGAAAAAGGAGGCAATCAATGAGGTGAAATTAATCAGTGCATGTTGCCAAGACTTCGATCATGATAGCCTTAGGTTCGTGAGACGTGACCTTATTGATAAACATTGTGATCTCAAAATTAGTATTCCTTAAATTTCACCAAGTTGGGAAATCACGGCCTCATGTGAGGGACTTAACGGAAAGAGTGATACGCTTAATCTATGTATCACTGAAGGAACGAAGCCCATGATGCACCCACTAGGAAAGAGCTCATTTCGCCTAGCAGCCTATGCAAGATTATAGCAGGATGCTGAGATCGGATTGACGCCTTGACTCCGGTGGCCCCGCCCAAATTTCCTATCTCCGGTCTTTCTGTAGCACTATAATACAGTCCGAAGTAGCTCAGACACGGGAACATAGTCATTTTGATGACTACGATTGGGCTACGGCGCCGCCATTAACGACTGTTCGGTAAAGGTCTCGAAAAACCGAGAACTTGGAGATTCGAAATATGTTCCATTACTCATTAGAAAGGAGATCAGCTGTGTGGAATCATGGAAAGTAAAACACTTGGAAGCGTTATAGATTATGCACTCAATGACTCCGATTAAACAGTTCACGGTGTTAGCTTCCTACATATCAGCAGGTTGCCTTGACCCTACTCGGATATTTCGACTAATAATTGGTGTGATTGAAACAAAGAATCCCACTAGCTGCTGACTTGACGTGGTGGTCAGAAAACCTCAACGGGGACTGACAATTCGCTGCTGTTGTGAAGGAAAATCAGCATCTTTTGGAAGAGTAACAGCTCTGATCCCTATGATACGCTCATTCCTTGGGCGAGGTGATTTGGATTAACTCGAGCACCGCATTAAGTCCTCGGACTACTCCGTCTAATTTAAAATGCGTTAAAGATTTTGAAAAAATTTAAGACGCATTTAAGTCGAAATGTTCACAAACAAATCCCACTTAATTTTGATTAAATAGGACACAGAAAACACGCACAACAACCGCGCTAACCGAAAAGCAACTAAAATAATTACCTTAGAACAAAGCTGCTCTAATAATAGCCTCCGCGACGCCAATGTCCTAATTCGTATCTTCGCGCATTCAGCTCTTGAGTTGTAAAAGCAAGAAATTATATGAGTGGTGCATAAATTAATATGATGTTTAGACCGCCCATTGAAAACAAGTCTTCGGAGAAAGGTAGGCAAGTATCCAAATAATTGAAACACTAAGAACCTGTAAAATGTTACAATTGGCAAAAGTGGAGCACACGAAATCACAATGAAGTTTCTGAGGCCTCGCAGCCATCCTCCTTAAAAATGGACCATTTGTTTCGTAAAAAAGCAAAGTAGAAGTGAATGAGTAAGAAGAGCATGCGCAACTACAACCAAGCTGGGATTCAAGCGGTTGGTGCTTAAAGCTGCATTAAACGGGCCATCGAATTTATTTTCCCATTGGCAAAACAGAAATTCGTTTGGTCTCTGAGACAGCAACACAGCTGCCGGCAAAGACATTGAAATTATTTATTTCAGGAAGTGTTTGTTTAAAAAGTAACACCCATAATGCAAACTTCCATCAAATCTACAAAAAACACTCTACCAAGCACATTTGAAGTCCAGATGAATATAAGTAACATACATAGTACAAAAAAGCAATCTCACTAGACAGAGCAGGCTTTCCACACACACCAGATGAGTAAGAAGAGACGAGAGCTGCGGCCTCTACAGACATCATCGGCAAAAGAGCAAGGCGGGAAGTTGTGCTAGCGACGAAAGTGAAATTATTGCAGCTCCCGTATCTGACAAAGACAAATTTCAGCATAAAATTCACTACCCTTCCAACAAATTAGTCGGTTAAGAATAGGGCGGTGGTGCTTCTGTGAAAAGGAGGAATACCGCTTTCCAAAACGGCACTCCCATGGTCTGCAAATGAGTGAAATTATGCTCTACTATATGCAGAGGCCTCAGTTTCCCACATAAAAAGTGTGTGCATGTGAAAGTGCGTGTGATGGTCATTCACACATTCGTAAATAATGCCACCACTACTCTTGGCTTCGCCAAATTGGCAGTTTAAACACGACTCCAAGACGTCCTGGTGGGTCCTCAAAAAGACGAATTCTAAGAGTCACTTGCATTTGGCAAAATACTGTGGAAATGATATGTACAAATGCTTGATACAACGGTATGAGTAATGAAACTTTCATAGACATAAGTCGAGTTGAAAACACCTACGATAGTCGCCAAATGTACACTTCCTTTATTTGAGGAAATGTACTAGGAAGTGTCATTTATCCCAGTTTTCGAAAGTCTGTAATTCACCGTTTAATTGTAAGGAATGTAAATTCCCTTCTTCGTGTACCAGAATTTGATGCTGGAAACCGAAGAAATGAGCAGGCAGAGAATCGAAATGTTCAACAGAATTGGCAGCAAGTAGGCAAAAGACATTCACCACAGAACGCGGGACGAATGGGGATTTATGAGTCGATGCATAAGATATCCCATAAAATCACACAACCAGGCATCCACGTGCAAGATGCAGTAAACAAACAGTAGGTAGTCGTCGAAATGCAAATTACTACATACCACTCGTTGGAAGAAACGGATAGTCACAAGGAACTCGCGTAGAAAGCCACGACCGGCGCTTACAAACACGGGCAAAAGGCAGCAAATTCAACGTCAAATAATGATCGAGACCTACGACCACCGGTACGTGTTTCAGAGAAGATTCTGTGCAATTCAGTATATTCCCACATCAGCCGTGGTGCAGAGCGCTGTGCGTGAGAAGGGACCAACAGCCGAGGGGATTCCAACAGAAAAGAAAGCACCTTTCACTACACGCACCTTAATTGTGTTTGCTACTGCTATTCTTACACCATAAAGCAGAATCGAGAAGGCCTCAAAGATGCGAAGAGCCTTCAGAGAAAACTTGAAACCCCCAAACTCGTTTAACTTACCCTTTGATACCTTAGCAATATTCAGATTAAAGGCAAAAAACTTGCTAATTATGTGCCAAAAAAGCCAAACATTCATAAACAAAGAAAAGAATGTTAGAATAATTTACCTGCACTTACACGAGATCTACTTTCAGATCCATACGCATTATAACATCGTTAAACAACAAATGGACATGAGTCGGCGAATCTATGAACAGCTTACTCCTAGTCTACATTTTAGTTCTGTACTCACCCAAAATTGCGTAGACCCACGTGAAAAAACATGTTTCATATCCATGAACGCATAATCACCTTCAACAGATCGAGATGCTTTTTGAAAGATTCGGAAGCCGACAGATTTGTGAGTCACGCAGGACCTGCTGCATTTTACTAGGAGCTGAATCCACTAAATTAAAACGCGGAACAAAACGTGAGGTGGCAGTGACTGCTGCAATAGAGAGAGTTGATTCATGCAGGAGGAATGAGTCGAAAGGCTTTCTCGTTTGATGATGTAACGTGAGAAGAAACAGGCTGTCTACATTGGTGGTGGCAGTCATGTGGACAGCATCAAACAAACACACACACACACACACACACATACATGGAGTTCCGCAGATACGTGTTTCCGTGTAAAGAAAACTTAACACACCATGCAATTTTGTCCAATTCATCACACTGAAAACATTCATCACCACGACAAGTGATGAGGTTAGATAATTAAATGCGCAAAATGTCTAAATCAAATCGAGATTCAGTTGCAAATCGACGGGGAGACTTCAAGAACAGTTTGCATGGTACATCGATAGAAGGACCTTTACGTCAGTGACTTACGACTATAGCTTCACCAGTCATTCAGCGCGTGGAGAGTCTAGCTCCTAAAAATGGACGCATAGCATAACATAAAACCGTACAAATCCTTCCATGCAAACAGTGAGCATGACAATCCTCCATGAACACTCGTGAGGTCAAAAGATTGGAGTGAAAACGAGCATAAGCGTAGATAAGACATAAAGATTTACAACCCAAACCGACGACAGTGTTGCAAGTCGTCCTAAGGTTCTTAAACTGGACTGGAAAGTTTCTCTGTGCCAGAAATTTCCAAGTACTTGCGTAAAATTGAAATAATTAGATTTCAGCTTCCCTCGTATTTCAAAGACAGATGTTCTACCAACCGAAACACATTTTGGGGTGTTTATACCCAGCAGGTCACCAGCCTTGGATATAGGAAGTACAGGTGGATAGTACACTCACGCAACCGATACTGCGTGAGGCCAGCCGGAAACCGAGATGCAACGCATCAGTGCTTAAAAGGTCAAATAAATTAGCACTTTTACCATCCCTAGTGGACAATTATGGCTTATTTGCTTAGAACTGCAGTAACTTAGTCGTTAGAACCAATTTGGGGATGAGAAGGAAAATTCCGGCAAGCGAAGTAAGATTAACGTCTCTGCTAGAAAACTAACACGTGATGTCAAGTTTAGATAAAAAAAATCGGAGCCCCAGTTCGATTGTTAATAGGAGCCAGATGTAAGCAATGCATTCTTGATGTAATAATCACTATTTTAAATTATTTGAGAGCGTAGCCATTGAAGAAGCATATAGGCTACAGCGACTGATTTTGCCTTCAGAGCCCTGTGGTTGACTCGTCAATCCATAGATTGGCGGAGTGGACAGGAATTAGCCGAGTTAGTAAAGGTCGCTCGCTCTTGTCGGCGTTATTTTCAGCGGTGGCCCACGTCCTTTTTTGGAGCAGTGTGCATATCACCGCTTAATTGTCTGTCCCTCCAACATTGTATGGCCGCCTTCGGCGAGTAATTAACGATGATATATGAGAGGATCACCCTCACTGGGAGTAATGGTGACCGTATGACGTATCTAACGTTAGTAAAAAAAATGAAGCCAAAAAGGCCGCGAAGTGAAGTTAAACTGGAGGCAGAGGATTCAAAAAATGGAGTAAGGGGGCATAACTATTGGCGAAATGAATTCCTTAATCTCTATACATGCCGGATAACACAGAGACCGACTTGATGGGACTCGAGTAAATATCAGAGTTTTCGTAAAATGGAATGCATTTCTTCCAGAGGCTACAATCTTTAATCAAAACGTGACTCCAGTAGTTACACGCTGAATGAATCGAGAACCCGCAAAATCAGCACATGAATGAAAGAATGCATAAACGACGCCAAAATATGGAAAAAGCCTGCATGTGCCTTCCCTTCCATTCAACTAAACTTGAGCCTACCCACATAAAAGCAGGAATTAAAAGATGGTTATGCTGGTGAAAATGTTAAAAAATACCCGGGACCAGGATAAAAGCTTTTCACACAGACCCCTTCAAGCCAGCATAAACAGTCATGTGAGCAGTTAAAGACAAAAGTAAGGAACCCAGATTCACGTTTCGATTTAAAGATAGAGAAAATGGGTCGATGCTATTTGAGGCGTTTAAAAAACTGTAAAAATTTGCAAAGCTCTTCTTCAAGGAAGGGCGACAACTAAAAAGGTGAATTTACCAGGATTTGAAGTCAAGAACTTTGTATAAAGCTGATAACACCAACAATCCCTTTTAAAATATTGAAAATAAATGGCTTCAAAATTTAAGCAACAAAACTCTCATCCAAGTCTTAATTGAACAAGAACTGGAGTGGAGATGGTCCGGGAGCTTGTCTTTCTACTCTAAGATTAAATATGAAAAAGTATTTTAACTTGCCTTAATGCTCAGATGGGATGCCAAAGCATATTTCAAAACTAAACGTCACATATGTGTGATGTTCAGAGCGAGTGCACTAAACATCCTCCTGCACAGCGGACGCCAATACTAGACCTCCTAACAACCAATTAGTACCACATCTTCCAGTTAATCATTCACTTATGATCCCTAGCGTTCTGTGATAGCCACTACAGCATACCATAAGTAAAACATCAAAATTACTTCATCTAGAAATTTTTAACTTGATATGAAATGCTACGCTTCATATTCAAAGGTCTCACTTGGAGGAAGGAGAGACTGCTGGCGAAATGGCCTGTTGGCAAAGGGGAGGGACGCGGAGGTGGTGGGGGCGAAGGCTGCTGGACTGGCATGTCTGTCTCCAAAAAGGGATTCGTGCAAAAGTCCTGCAATGGTAGTAATAGTAGAAGTCTGGATTTCTGCCACTTCAATTCAAGACGCACTGACCACTAAAGAGCTGCCGTGGCAGAATAATGTATTGGGTGACTGCGAGCTGAACAATAGCTGCACGAATCTCATAGACATTAACAATCCGACTTTCTCCGTTCTAATAAGCGCATCCGCTGAACGAGTAAAAGTTGATAGCAAAAAAAGTATCTGAACGATTCGTTCTGCGTAGTTACAGAATAACAAAGCGTAGAACGCTGTACAGAAAAAATAAGCCGAAAGATGAATTTTCATTGTGGATGAAAGTTCAAAAGACGCGGTTACGCGTGACAGAATTAGGTTTGCCGTAACTAGGTTGTTCCAATCAGTCCCCGTAAGATTACAAATAAAGCTATTCATCAACTCTTACACCATGTTACAGCTTCAGATCTGGCTTGAGTGCCACACATTGTAAAAAAATAACTTCGCGAATTCACCGAACCGAACGAATAAAAAGCAAGTGCTGTATCACATTTTAATAAACTCTGCCTAAGAACTGCCTCAAACCTGGGATGTCAATGCCAACATATGAGTGCCGGACAATCGCAATGAGTTCGTTTCCATGAGTTGGTGGGGAGAAGTGGAGGCAGTGACGGTAGTAGTTGCCGTTTTAGCCAACGCCTGAGCCAATTCAGCTTTCACCTGAGCCAGCTCTGACCGAAGTCCAACCATCTCCTCCCTCTCTGCCACCAGAGCGGATGAGGTCGTATCACAGGCATCTTCTGCTGCGACTAATTTTTGTTGAAGGGAGGCCAGTTCAGCGTTTAGTCTTGACGATGAAGAAATAAAAATAAATAAATGAGATTACTTCAATAGAAGTGGACTCGAAATATATAAGATACAGATTGATCTATTCAACTCAGTACTAAAAAAACACGGATTGATAAGTAAGCGTGTATCGCTCACTTAAAAACGACCATACAGATCTCTAGCGCATAAGAATTTGAAGAGAATGTTCGAAGCTTGGGATACCAACGGTCATATTTACCTACCAAGCCAATAAAGGTGATTTCAGCTCGTAACTAAGCCTTTAAAATAGGCCAACACCCGCTGAAAAGGCAAAAAGAGGAGAATAGACACGACAACCGACAATTGGTATTGCTGGGTTTCGTGATTGTATGCATTGAAGTACAGGTTATAGCCTCACGCAAACAGTGAGAACAACATGATAATTTCAGCCAGCTAGACATAGGTCCAAAGGCATGACAATAGGACATTAGACGTTGCCTTGGTTACCACAACATAGAGGGCGTGTAGAGACCGAACTGGAAAGCCAAAAGGTGGATGCCTAATTCTTGCTCAAAGACACGGAAAACGCAAAAGGAGTGGACAAGTTTTACGGCATTGTTCGGCTTTCTTAACGGAGGTACAAAATTAGTGATATTCGTTCCTAAATATAATCACCTACACGAGCTCCAATTCTTAACAGTTCCAACATCACCTCAGTGTCAAGCCAATCCCCTTTCAGATAGGTGAGCAATATTACGCCTTCGGCGACTGCATAAGGAAACATGTCAGTGGCAGAGCGAGCGAAAAAAAGAACAATCCCAATTTCTGTTGGTTGGATACCACAACCGAAAGTTTCAGATGACATTGCTGGGAGTAGCTAAACATGCGGCAATTTGAAATACACCGAGTTTTGAGAACTTCATCGTAGCATTCTTGCTACCGTCTAGCGGTTAGTTTTAAATTCAAAGAAAAAGTTCCGGCGTCCAAAGCAGAAGAACAAACATGGTGGACCCCAGGAACGCTACTAGGAAGAAGGGGGTTTGCATTAGAATAGTACAAATTAGTTTTTAAAGACGCCAGCTGTGTTGGTGCCATGACTCCTTCTAAATGACAGGTTAACAGCAAATCTTCTTTCCGACTGATGGACTCCATTACGTCCTCAAAAATTAATAAGTGCTAGGAGAAAGGTGGAGGGAAGGATTTCGCCACAACTCCATCCAGACTAAATAAAAAACCTACAAATGCGACGTAAGTTAAAAGAGTTAATTTAAATTTATTTAAGTAACACTGAAAATGATACCAACACAGACTGCCATAAAACAACGCAAGGCACTTATGTGTGTAAAAGGCTTGAAGGTATAACCCAAAGTTTACTTTTCTATGTGCGACTTGGCAGAGGAGGCCAGTAAATCGTGCTGGGAGAGTCGGTCATGCATTTTGCTGGAAGCCGCCCGTTCTAGGGCAAGTTCCTCCTTCAGGGCGTCTGCTGCGGTCTCTGCTCCACTAAGCCGCTCCTGAAATAGACGTCCTGTCTTTTCTGCCACCTCCAAGCGCTTTTTCAGATCGGCTGAAGTCAAAAAGACAGAATTTAGTATGTTTTCGTGAGCTATCACATTGAACCCAGGGTTCGATCACACTTTCCTCTTGAGATATTTCTTTATGACTAAACATCGCCATAGTTCAGTTTTTTTTACTGTTAGGGTTGGGAGTAAGAAAGGTTTTACTGCGACCATATTTTAACTAATAAATTGCAAGCCAAAACCTTCATGGACTGAGTAAGAAAAGAACTGATTGCCGTGCAATAACGAGAGCTTAATTCATACACCTATTAAGAGTTGAACTAATAATGTCACGTGTGTCAGATCCTATTTTCTTCCCCTAACTCGGCGTGACAAACATCATTTTAACAGTTTGTTGTAAGGAGCTTTAGCTGATCTTTTTGCAACCAAACTGTTTGATACAGAAAATCACTAATCTTAGAGCTTTGAGCACAGAGGTAGATGCAAAAAAATCACCAACTAGAGCCAGCAGACTCTGTTCAGTAGCTTCAGAGGCCTTTGCCTGCTCGGCCAACTTGGCCTGAAGAGTTTGGATCTGCTGCAGCAGCGGTTTGGCCACTGAGGTCGCCGTCTCGCCGAGAGACTCAAAACGTGCCTCTGACTCCGCTAATTGCTCCTAAAATGGTATTATCAGAATAAGTAATTACGTGTTTGGTAGATATTTGTAGCTCAAGTAAGCGCAAAATGTTCAGCAATGGGTGATCTGCACACTGTAATGCTGCAAAATGAAGTCCATTTTGTCTGTTCACATTTTCAGCCACCTGCACATCATCCTCAGGACGGTGGGAAGAGGTTTTGCATAGCCAGTGTTAAGGGTAACTTGAGCACCACAGATAAACTACTAGAAAGTTTGCATCACATTTGTATTTGGGTATATTCGCCTGCAAGCATAAGAAACTGGTTGAGGCGAAGTACGCAGCGGCTATGTTGAAGAGTTTATTCTTTTGTATTACTCGAAGACTTCATTTCAAACTGATGCAGTCCATTTGTCAAAAAGAGCAACTAATTCGGAGTTAAACAAGATAGACTGTGTCCTTATTTCTCTTGATGCATAAAAGGCAAAGAAGTAAAATCAGTTGAGCAGTTGATCTATCGCTGATTGTGACAAATCTTGAATCCGAGGCACGCCCATAACAGAAGGATAGCCAAAAGATAACTCGGGACCAAAAATAGATGAACGGAAACCAAAACAAAACTCGAGTTACTCTCAAACAGAATAAAAGAGCCGATGCTATTAGTAGGTGCTTAATATGACTATCCAGAGCTCTTAAACTTGGGAGACCTTGAATCAAAGGGATAGCAAGCAAAACCGATAAAAGGGACCACATCACCCTGCAGCTTTGGAAAAAAAAACATAGCCGGTTTCCAAAATTAAGGGCACATTTCAAAGACACTTTACGGGACAGTAAGACTGTGAATTTTATTGCTTAATAGCGAGTTCGTTCCCAAAAAGGTAATAGCAATAACGGTAGGAGTCAAATGAACCAAAAATGACAACCGAATAAATGTCGGGGAGTCATCCAGAATGCCAAGGGGTATTTTTAAAGATAGGGGAATATGGAAGTAACTGCATGTTACGCCCCAGATGAATGGAAAGACAACTTTATAGCATTCGATCCTCCGGTCAATAATTGAATTTAGTTATTGGATAGGCGGAAGTTTAGGATCAAATGTACAGCAAAAAACCCGAAGTGTGAAAAAATGTGCTGTAAAGGGTACGCACACGATAGTGGCTGACTTCCTGCCGCACTTGTTGCAGACGCTGTTCAGCGTCTAGCTTCTGGCGCACCGCAGTCACCCGCGTCTCCTCAAGTTTGGTGCGCAGAGTGCTCACTTCGTCACGAAGGCTCTGTTGTTCCTCTTCCACATCACGAATCGCCTCCGTGCGCGTCTGTGCCTCCGATAGTGCTCGCTGCGCCGTCGCCAGGCCAACTGCACTATCCGATAGCTTACTGCAAAGATGTGGAGAGAAAAAGGGACATAAAACATGAGAGAGGAGCTGTCCACTGAATGCAAGCAAAGCCTTTAATCAGACCACAGATATGAGAGTGATTCCAAACCCACCTGTACTAGGATCACTAAAATGAAGGAATGTCATGGAAACGAAGAATGAGGAATGCATTTTAGCAACTCTACTAGTAAAAACATTTTGACCCATTCGCCAGTAAAGAATTCCTCAATTATTACAATTTAAGCAACTTTTACTGGAGAAACTGCAAACAAGTTTGCAATCGATAAAAGAGGACCCAGAGTTAAATTTTTTCATAAGCAGACAGGTCTCAGGGATGCGAGAAGGAAAAAAAGAGCAAAGCAGAGTACAGGAGCTGTCAGATTGAAGCAAGCAACATTCGGCACCGCCATGCCCGAAGTTGATAAAGCAGCATTAAACAAAGAATTCCAGATGATACAGGCAATTTTAAACATGAGATGAGAAGTAATAACTTTAACTAAAAAGTAGCACGAATCGACAGGAACCGTAATAGGGTAGACATGGGGTGTGTCCTAGGACAAAAACCGCGACTTCTGAATACGAGAACAATAGAAATGAAGGAATATGAGACTCGCGCTGAAATAGCTTCATCCATTTTGATAAAAAATTAGTCTTTACTTCATAGTTGTAGTAGAGAACGAAACCCCTCGTAAGTTACCTACTGATAAATCCATGAAAATAGCATCTTATAACGACCAAATCACCAGACAAATATGTAGCTTCATAAAAGCTCCCTGACAATGAGATAGAACTGCTCAAACCTCCTGGAGATCAAACCAAAAAATTCCTCAAGAATGACAACTCACCTCTCCAACTCCAGACGTACACGGTCGAGTGCCTCAACTTTTTCCTTGGAAGAATCTAGCTCATCCTAAGACAAAAAAATTGTCTAAAGTGTCACTCAAGAAGATGCAGCTGTGGTTGAGTGGACGAACAAGCATAAGTGCAAGCAGAAGAGAGCTCATTTACCTTTACAGCAATTACGTCTTTCTCCAATTTCAGATTTTTACGATTGAGTTGATTGAGGGATTCTAAGTAAACAAAGGGCAGTAGATGTAAAATCTCCGCCATGACACCAGTGTCCATAAAATTGTGCAAGATCGCATCAGACTTAAACAATTCTAATTAGGGTGACGAAGAATTACCAAATTATTGACCGCTCGCTAGTTCATAAGCTTTTTTGTGCAAGTGAACAGGTTATGGTAATCTATAAATGCTAATCTGGGTCAAATAAGCCAGCCACTATTGTTGATCTGATCATATTAATTAAGAAGGTAGCCATGTCCTTCATGAAAACGGCGAACGCATAGGCGCACACGACAAAAGTTGAAGGACAGCTGAAAGAATGCATACGCCCTGCGAAAGTGTAACATGAAAAGGTTAAGTATTCAAGCTTAGGAATGCAAATATACCAGGCAAAGAAGCCAAAAGCGTCCAGTACTTAAGACACATTACACAGTAACAACAACTACAGTGCAAAAGAACAATGACCATAAAAAGTAATTACGACCCATAAATGAAAAAGATATAGTTGGATTTGAAACTGCCTTACACAAAAACAGTTTAAAAGCAGCCACAATCCATAAGCATTAGAGTAATAACGATGAAAAAGAAACCCTTGATACCATTCTAGGCAACGTATTTCAAAGTTTTCGCATCAGTACAATGAATCTGACAGGAGCCATCTACGTCTCGTGTGCACCATTAGGGATCATTAAGTTGGAATACTTCAAGCGATCGGATAAATAACGGTTAAAAGGCAAACAATAAAACGTTGAAATGCAAAGACTTACCCTGCAGCTTCTTCTCATTGTCGCGCATGGTAGCAATTTCGGATTTCAAGCTCTCAATTTCTGTTTGAGCCTTTGTTAAATTATTACTGAAAAAAAGTGCTTTCAAAAATTATCACTTAGGTAAAAATAAACACCAAATACCATGCAGTACTCACTTCTGAAGAAAACATACCTACTCTTTTCCTTCTCCAACTCCAAAGATTTCGTTTTCGAGCGCAGAGTTTTAATCATGTTGTTGGTTTTCAGCTGTTCCTGAGCCATCCTATTTCCCTCCGCCAGTAGATCGGCCAACTGAGTTTCTTTATCCACCAGAGAACTTTCAAGTCGCGCACACCTTGCCCTTAACACACCACACGAATAAATATTAGCTTTGGTACCCATATTGCACCAGTAATACAGTTATGTTTGGTTTCAATTTACCGAAGTGCTTTTTCCTGCTCAACGTAGGCACGCTTTATCGTCTGCTCAGTGGAGGTATTTGCGGTGAGCAACTGAGCTCGAAGTTGATCGCGCTCGCGTGCTATTGCCTGCAGTTTCCTCTCTGTGGTTGCCAGTCGCTCCGTGAATTCGTCTGTCAGTGACTGCAAGCCTGCCGCATTGAGGTCGTGAGGAAGTCCAGCTTCTTCCAGCTTGCTGCAAGGGAACTGACCAATCTGACCCACCGAAACGTAAGCTCAGGGATTGAAAGTTTTGACCTACGCGTGGAGAAACTCATTCACTTCCAGGAGGGAGAGATTAGTACGACTAATCTCCACCAGTTTGGCTTCCCGAGATTCCAGCAACTTTGCCGCCTCTGCGAGTTTCTATAGATATTGCGAAAAGGCTGTTTAACGTCCATTATTCCGGGCCCAGTATTCAAAGCACACGAAGCCTACACAATCGGTTTAAGTGATGATGCAGACTGATGTGACTTCAGAGATTAGTCAATACACGACAAAGTAGGCTGTAAGCTTAGCGAATTTTTAGCATAGTCTACTGCAACGTAGCGTGACTTTTGCATGAACGCTAAAAAGGGTTGATTGTCTATTTATTTTTTTGGATTCTGCGTACACTTGTGTCTTTTTCCGAACTTCTCGTCTCCTCCGATTCGCCACAATACAAGCGTTTGTTGGAATCACTGGATGTAATTCTACAGACGTGTCTACTCTACAGATCGTTTGAAACGCGTTTCACAGGTCGCAGCTGTAAAAGCCTCTCACATCACCTGTTGCGTAACGTTTGAAGAGTGTGCAATGAGAGAATACGATGGCAGTGTGTGTTGCCTCGGGTTGGCTCAAAGAAATCACTCAATCCTGATACTGAAGCGCTTCAGGACAGGCGCACCACGTCAGCGGGGAAAGATTCTCCCTCTTGCCCAATCGTAAAGACTTGGGTGCCCCCATTGTCACGTCTCACAAGTGCCTTGCCGAAATGATTTGCCTACACCCTCCATTAATCGAAAGGGAAAAAGTAGTGCTGGAGGCCAAACAATTGAGTGCCACTCACACATCACCACATTAACAACGGATGGGGATGGGATTTAAGGACCACCCATTTCCTCTTTACCCCTCGCATTCTCATCCCCTACATTCTCCCCATGTTCTCCCAAGTGACGACTATCGCATTTCCTTGACATTGGTAACGGACAATCACATGATCACAAGGACAAGATTCTGTTGAAAAGGAAAAAAGGTGATGGAAACGGAGGTGGCGAGTCGGATTTTGCCTTCCTTTTATCGACAAGATGCTTAAACGGTGTGCAAATCAATTTTGTTTCTTTGCCCTTAGCTTTTCTGTCTTTTGTGGATTGTATTATCTGTTACAGAGAGTTGTTTAATCAAAATTGATTTCATATTGCATTTCACTTCTATAAAGGCATACAAAAAGCTGCCTTTCAGTAGTAGGAAGCATCACATTTCTTTTGCCAAACCCTCTCACAGCGAAAACGCAACACAAGCATCAATTTAGCTAGACGCAGTGAGTGTTGCTCGAAAACTGTACGAACGAAGTCGCTAAATAGTAGCTAAATAGTCAATCTGGAAAATGTTTGAAGATAGGGTTTTTCTGACCTGATGGAGAAAATCCTGGCTTGCAGTGGCGTCTGAAAGGGAAGAGGAAATTAGATTTCATGAAGTAGGACAAATAAAGCCTAAAATTAAAGAAACAAAAGCAATGAAAGGATAGTCTGCAAGCTAATGTATCACGCTTAGGGTACTAAGAACAAATCATGATTGCGAACATTTGGAGCTTGCTCTTTTGTTCCTTTCGCTAGACTGAAAACATCCGTATTTTTACCATGCACCCAATACAATCTCAGTGTACTTCAAGTTTATGCTAACGAAATCTCGGGTAATGTTTCCTTTCCATGTCTGCCTTTCGATAGCCAGACGTAGAAGACTTTATAGATATTTGACACAAAGTACGTTGCAGGTGAATTATTGATTTATCTGCGCCGCCTACACTACCCGTGGATTTTAAGTAGTTGCGCCTGTTTTGTAAAACACCAGTTTAGAATTGCAGCGGTCATAAAAATCGTATTAGCGAAACGGTTTCTCTAGCGTTCAAAGCGTTGTGTTTTTAATAAATTAAACTTTTCATTGTTGATGAGATTACTTGTGATGAATAGGGTACTGAACTTACCGGAAACACCTGTGCCGATGAAGGGGCGACTCAGGATGCTAAGCGGAGAATAGGGAAAAATCAGACAATAGACTAGGCGAAACCGCCTTTTAGCAATTGCTTTCGCAAGAAAATAAATAAAGAATCAAATTTCGAGTTGAGAGAAAAGAGTTTAGGCTCCACGTATCGAAGGTGAACCGGTAACTTTAATAAAATCAGATCATCCAGTAACGAGGAGATGTTCATATTAACTCAGTTACACAGGGTTACAAAAAGGTCCTCAACACTGGGACGTAGGGGGCCAATAAAATCTGGATACTATGCTTATTTCTTTCCACATACTCGAGACAAACCGCACCGTAAAGCATGACAGGAAACAGCATAAAAATACCGTTCCAGTTGGACTCGTAGTGAATGCACGAAATCGAAACTACTAGTCCTCCCTAAATGCAAAACTACCTCCAATTATCCATAAGAACGATAATTCCTGATAGGGCAACCATTATTTACTCAAATAATGATTTTTCAAAAATAACTGAGTTTGCCAATGTCAAGATACCAGGCTCTTCCAATTCTAAGGTGTCGAAGTTCACCCACCACAGCTTGTCGCAGATTTACAGTAATTTCTGATAACTTCAGCTACCGAGAAAGCCCTCTTAGCATTTTACGTATTCAATAATCACACGAATCCAGCGCCATGCAATGATTAGAAAGCCGTTCACAAGATGGGAATTACTTATGTTACCGATTTATCTGTTTAACGGGAGAGCTAAAGCTAAAATAATCGTCTAAATGGATTCTGAAGAATATCTCAGCCTCTACTGATACTTCACCCACAGTTCGAGCTAAAAAAATTTATGATTGACCGAATGGAAAGTCCTAGAGCTTTGGTGAAATTTCATTCGAGTGTGATTCCATACGTCCTTCCATCTACTAGTGCATAATACAAAGCAGTAGAAACCTCCATTACACTGAGGCTGGACAACTGATAACGCATCCAGAGGTAATTAGGACGACAAATCTCGTTTTAGTTTCGGCAAAGTACCTATTCTTACAGTGAGATCTCATTCAACTATATTGTAAATAAACTCATCCTCATTAAAATTTGGAATCACATTGACAAAAGGATCTTACGTGTTGAGATGGGAAGCCGAGTCCTCGTAGACAGAAGTGCAAGTAGAGATGACCTCAATCTCTGAGCTAGTAGTAGTAGCTATCGATTCCTCATCCACACGTGGTTTTGATGGAGTCGAGGCAACAGCGGTGCCACTAGCGGATACTTCAATCTGCACTTCAGCGAGAGGACCGTCAAGTTTCGGAGTGGCCTCCTCTGTCTTCTCAACCCAATCCTGACCTGTTGACGCCTTAATTAGGGATTGCTGGAGAGACGACTCTGCACCCAGTGTGTCTGAAGTGCTCATCTCCAACGAACTAGAGGCATTGCCCTGAGGCATCGAGATTGATGATGCAAAGTCTGGGGCTGAAGTGAGACTTGAAGGCTTTTCCTTGAAAGGGAAGGAGTCAAAGAGAGGAGTGATAATGAGAGGCGAGAGTGAACACTAATTATGCCTATTTCACTCCATTCAGAGATTTATTTCCTTTTAATCCTCGACTCTGAGCAAAAAATGGCACTCGTATTTTCAACTTGCATTCTTTTGGCTCTTGACAGCAGATCCTCGAGGTGAAAAAATAAAAAGAAAAAACTCGTGAAATGAATGTTGTGAATCGTCAAATTACTGTGCGAACGATACAACAAAAAGTGTAGAAACGAAAAACAACCACCTCTTTCTCCTAGGCACACAGAATTAATAAGCAGCTCTGGGTGTATGTAGCACGCAACTCTACATAAGAAGTTTACCCGCAGAGAACAGCTAGACTTTGGCCTACCTGACGCGCTCGCACTGTACAGATGAGATTTTCGACCACAAAAAATGGCACCAGTTCTCAAACTCAGCTAAACAGGATGTATCTTCCCTAGGGCAAAAGCGAAATGCTTTTCATCCTGTTGTGAGGTCAATTTTACACGATTTTAGCCCAAGGGCATCCTCAATTGACCTGCTGATGTAGAACTTTAACGGTCGCATGTACTCTGACGACCCATTCAAATCAAGTGGAAGTAAAAACGAAGGCCGATTGAATTGAACGAATGATAAGCTAGTTTGTGAGGCTAAATCACTCACAACAACGCATAATTTAACCATCCTGAGAAAATGAATGGGAAGGATTCAACCATCTCACTTATATTCTCAAAGTACTATCCGTTTTACAATTCCAAGTCGAGCCCTTTGACAACTGTACGTATGCTTAACCGCTGCGCAGCGGCAGAGAACATGGGAAATGTCAGATATCAAACTTATCATTCTTAATCGAGCCATTAGGAACCATTGAAGGATAGAGAATAAAAAAAGAAAGGTATCATGTACAGCTTGCCAAAAATTAGAAGTGAAGTTGGCGACTGACAATAATTCATTATAACCGGTTTGCTTTGGAGCGAATGGAGACACTGATGAGAGTTAAAAGCGACACAAGACCTACATGCTCAAGAAGAGCTGACCCCAATATATCTTCCCCGACCTCCGACTCAGGCATTGGACCGGAGGACAACGAAGAGGAGGCACGTCGATTATGCCTCGTTGCCATTTCCGCGGGGATCTCCGTCGACGCCGGACTAACCCCTGCTCGCTCCGGTGACGATTCGGCTCGAGCCAGTAAGAAGTTGCCATCAAAATAGGAGGAACTGGGTGACTCTATACCAATATGAAAACAAGCGTTAGATTGGCACCAAAGCCCCAAAATTCTCCAGCCATTATGGAACAGTGTGTAAACATCCATAAGTTAAGTTGAACTGTATGGATTATTTTGCAAAAATTTACCCCTTTATACAACTCTTCGAGGTAAGGAAGATGCCTGATTGTGGTCATGTGGTGAGGGCGTTCAAGTTAAACCGAACTGCCGATTTCACACGCTTAAAAATGGAGGATATGTTGACGTACAGAAATGAGTGCCACATGATCGGTCACAAGTCCTAAGTGGACGTTCCTACTATGGGCGAGTCTAAAAATTATTGCTCGTTGATAGTATTGCGCGCAAAGCAGCGTGGCACAACGGACTAACCCGGGAAGTTGTAAAATCCACAAGCATCAACCCTTGCGGACAACGCAAAGCACCCCCTGTACAGTGATGATCCTTGGCAAAAGAAACTAGATACTAGAATAAACGCTTTGAAGACATCATGTATCCATTGGTTAGTCACAGTCTCTGGCATGGTAATTTAATTTCCAGCGCAAAGAAACCGAATCCCTAAACACCAAGCTAGTGTGTGAGACATCTGCTCCCGGCTACACACTTGACATACAACTCGCCGACAAACATCACAAGAGCGGATTCTTTGTGCGGTTGTTAAATGCAACATGATCATTCACAAACACGAATGGTTATTTCGAAAATGCAAACCACGATGAAAACAGACAGTTTTGAGTGTCAATTAAAAGTGAAAACATGCTGTTCTGGAATGGGTCAGGTTATCTAAACAATCTTTTGCATAAGATGCCCTTGAGATGTTTTTAAGACATTGATGAGACAGACTTATAAGTGTAACTGAAAATGAAGCCACAAAAGGATTTCAACTGCACTTTCAGGAGACTGTTCGCGGACGCCTACTACAAACACAGCTTTCATGGTAATTATGCGAGGACCCTCGAAGCAAATAGACAATCTCAAACAAAGCAAAATAAAAGGAAGGCAAAATCCGACTCGCCACCTCCGTTTCCATCACCTTTTTTCCTTTTCAACAGAATCTTGTCCTTGTGATCATGTGATTGTCCGTTACCAATGTCAAGGAAATGCGATAGTCGTCACTTGGGAGAACATGGGGAGAATGTAGGGGATGAGAATGCGAAGGGTAAAGAGGAAATGGGTGGTCCTTAAATCCCATCCCCATCCGTTGTTAATGTGGTGATGTGTGAGTGGCACTCAATTGTTTGGCCTCCAGCACTACTTTTTCCCTTTCGATTAATGGAGGGTGTAGGCAAATCATTTCGGCAAGGCACTTGTGAGACGTGACAATGGGGGCACCCAAGTCTTTACGATTGGGCAAGAGGGAGAATCTTTCCCCGCTGACGTGGTGCGCCTGTCCTGAAGCGCTTCAGTATCAGGATTGAGTGATTTCTTTGAGCCAACCCGAGGCAACACACACTGCCATCGTATTCTCTCATTGCACACTCTTCAAACGTTACGCAACAGGTGATGTGAGAGGCTTTTACAGCTGCGACCTGTGAAACGCGTTTCAAACGATCTGTAGAGTAGACACGTCTGTAGAATTACATCCAGTGATTCCAACAAACGCTTGTATTGTGGCGAATCGGAGGAGACGAGAAGTTCGGAAAAAGACACAAGTGTACGCAGAATCCAAAAAATACAAACGGTAGCACTTTGATGACTTTGAAAGTCTTAAAATACCATTTAATTGAGTTGTGCTAAAAACCCTGTGCACCTTTAGTTCAGCAATTACCTCCTCTTTTAATCTAGACAAATGTAAAACACAAACAACATACTTAGTGTGACCGACTTGGCGAATTAATACGGCCGAGCATGCATAATTAATGCAAGCCTTACAATATCGTGTTCAAAGACAGATCTCAAGGAAAGCGTAAAATATCTACCAAATGAGGCATAGGGAAATGGTGGATACCTTATGTGCATGTGTGGTTATACGAGTGTTTTCGGGTATCCACGCCGGCAGCATAAAGCTCAGCACTGAACATAGAAAGCTGTTCCCCGACTAACACGAGCGTCCACGACGCTGCTAACCCCAAAATTCTGTGTTAAAGCATTTTCATGTGTAATTTGAGTGCCAAGACAATCTATATATAGCCGATGGATAGATAAGAACAACCAACAGAACAGAGTGCCCCCATTGTAAGATACAACTAAAAAATTAGTCAACAGAAGAATTCCAGTATACATACCATTTTCTGAACTCAAAGCAGTTTAAAGTTTTAGCATGTAGTCAATTCTACGTTAAAAGTTGCACCGCACCCATAATTACCCATAAGTATGTGATGTAGTATATAAGAGATGCAATGCTATTCGCAACATCCTGTCATAAACCGCTCGTTACACACAAAAAAGGAAGATGGAGGTACCATAATAGGACGGAACGACAGTATAGGAGTCAAGATACAATCAATATTCAAAAGGCGATGTATTAAATGCACTAACTTACTATCTGCAGCCATCTTATTTAAAGGCATTAACTTTTAACCATTCGAGGCATTAAACGGGATACAGGCACTATCTAACCAGAAACATCACAATAACTACCTTGCTTGCCGTCGTGGAGCGCATCATCATCTATGGCGAGAACCCTATCAATTTTTTTCTGAGCCTCCTTGAGAGCAGAAGTCGCCAGCTTAGAGGCACTACTAATAGACGACCACCAAGCCATTATCGCACATATGTAGGGGCCATTGTGGTAGGCTAGGTTAGCTGGAAAACGTATTTACTTATCGAAATTGACCGTGCGCTGCATATTAAAAAAACTAATGCAAAACCAAGCGCGTGCTGAAAATCTAAACGTCTCTCAATACTGACTATCAATAAAATACCCCTTTTAAACTTAGGCACAGAACGGAGCTAAATGAATTAAAGCTGAATAGTAAATAAGGCAGGCATTTTCTACTTAGTTACGTTCGCAGTTACCTTAAGATAATAAGTCTCACAATCTCTAGACTCAGCACTAATTTTACATCAGCTTCCGAACGTTTGGGCTAAATCATGGGGTTCCTAGGTATATCTTGCTGGAAGAGGCAAAAGTGCTATTTTGAGCCTGGTTGTAAAGAAGGTACTTAATATTTTAGGCGTAGCCAACTCTGCCTCCCTACTCCAATTAGGATGCTATCTCTTGTTTCATCTAATTTGACTGAAAAGCCGGTTTACATCAAACCTTTTTGCTTTGGGAGTTGTAAAAGGCAAGATCAGGAAGGGCAGAAAATTCCAATTTAATTACTTAAGGTCATTCCGACATCTTGCACCGTAGCGAAAAATGATAGCGATGCGCTTCAATTTTTTATAACAGCGTCTATAAAGGACACAAAAATTTATCTTGTCTTATCGACTAGGCCTACAGCAGCAAGTGTTTTGTGGCAACCTATTACTTTCCATAGATTTATCCGATTACAGAGGCACTTTTATCCTTCCTGACTGTACCTTTGCTGCGCATCATTGTCTTTGGCTTGGATCTGTAGCCTTAGAGAACGCCCATGCATCAGTTCTATGTGGCACCTTGAAGACACTGGTTGCGATAAGTCAACATGGGCTCTATTGTAGAAAAGAGAAACGATCTATATGCGCTTAAGTTCACTGGGAATCAAGCAATTGTCCTATGAAAAACAAATTTCTATAGCCACTGAAGAGCTCATTCTAATAACATTTTTCCAGCATTTATCTTATCAATCCCTATAAGTTCACAAAGACTACTTATCTTTCTGTTTGTAGCCTTTCTGAACAATAGTCTTTAAATTTTAAGAAAATCTTAAAGACTTTATTGGGGGCATTCAGATGTTCTAGGCCTTTTACACCACCGAATTCGTTCCTAATTCAAAGTGGCTTTGCAGTATAATTAATATAATCGATATGTTTGACAAAAAATAGTCTTTTCTGATGTCAGGTTTTAAGTTATTGCTAAATTCTGCAATAGTTAATAAGCTTTGTAAACTTTGACAAAATTTCAATTGTTTCCACTGTAGGCGCATTATTAAAATGGGCCAATCATATGTAGGCGTGTTCTGGTAATGACTGACGACGTCCCCAAAGATCGTGTCAAGGAGCTCCGGTGTGTTTCCATGTATTGTTTTACTCCTTTCCAGGCAAGAAACTATCCTTTGTCGCGTAAAGTACTACAATAATCTCCCGGAACTCCCCTTTGATCCCAAGTTTTTACCATATCCATTCGAGTCCACGAGATTTGTGCAATATGCTGCGACTTCTCTTGAAAGAAACCACAAACACGAACTATTATGTGAAACTGATGTCGGAGTAGATGTTGACCTTATTGATCCATCCGCATTTAAAACAGATCGCACAGGTATCGGTTTCCCCCTGTACACGCCCTTTAGGGTCTCTTCATCCTGACGATGAAAAGCTTTTGGAAGACGATGATCCCAATGCAATAAATGATAGAAGGCTGGTTTTGCACCTAATATTGACGTGCCTATAGGTCCCGTCACCAACGCTCAGTAGCATGGTTACGCAAAACCGAATACCTTTCCACTGAGCACTATAACAAATGGAATAAATCGGAGAAAATCGAGACCAAGTTAGTTGCTTTGTGTTTTCGTATGAATTTAAGGCTTGGTCATAATATTAAACAGCGGTTTGCCGAGGAAATTGTGTATCGGGACAGAGAAAGTCAAATTAACGCCATTGAAGCAACATTCACTGCTGCTAAAAAACCGATCCAGCGGCACTATAGCAAACCAGGCGTTCATGCTGTCGAGGTTCTGCCTCTTCTTCCCGATTTCAAGCTCTGGCGTTACCCCTGCGCCCAAGTAATCTGGTTGATATCATAGTTCTTCTGTTTCTTCTCTATTTACGTTGGTCGATTTTTGTGCATGTAGGTTATTTTTGATGATGACCCAGCCCGTAAGGGGATATCCACTGCTGAACAGCGCGAGGAAGTTAACCAGGCTGTTATTAGGTATTTCCAGTTTTAATTTCTTTTATTCGTACTTTTAATTAAAGGGGTATGGTGGATGAGACCGGCGATCATTTTGTTGTTTATTTCTTACCCACCGAGGAGACTAAACAGCAGCGTCGTTTGGATGCAGAAAACCATGTTGCTTTTACTGAGGGCGCCTCTTATGAATATGAGAAGGCGCGTGAGTACAATTGGAATGTGAAAAATAAGACAATGACTAACTATGAGGAGAACTACTTTTTCGTTTTTCGTAAAGAAGACAAGGGTATGCGAAATTAGCAGCAGTTTTTTTTTTCATTTCTTGAAGTCGCGTTCTTACGTTCTCGTTTTTTCTCTACAAGACTGTCCTGCGGGTGTCTACTACAATGAGCTGGAAACTCGTGTGCGACTTAGCAAACGTCGGAAGGTACAATCTAGCTTTGGAGGTGGGCCCATGGTGCCGCCACAGCCGCCTTCCAAGATGCGCTTGGTGGTGCAGCACAGAGACTTTACATACGAGGAGCTGCAGGCTCAAACAGCGCGTCTGGACATGCTCAAGCACGAATCAGAGGACGAAGAAGAAGAAGAAGGGGTTGAGCAAGAGCAAGTGAATGCTCAAGAAAGCGAAGACGAAGAACAAAAAGGCCATTCCCCTCTACTTGAATCTCCCTCTCCAGGTTGCGAGACCGTTCTTTTATTTATTTTCGGTTCGGTGTTCTGTGAGGCAACAATTTCTTCACTGGTTTTAGCTTCTGGAGCAAAACGAGGGTCTCAGTTGCTTTCAGATAGTGAAGGAGGACACAGTAGCTTAGAGGATGATGAGGAGGCGGGACAAAGAAGTAATCTGCAAAGTCACTCAAACACAAAGCGCTCCACAACTGCTGCTGTATTCTCAGACGATGATGACGAGGAAGAGGAGGAGGGGGTAGACAAGGAGGAGGACGAAGAGGAAAGGGAGGAACTTCATCGCACTCGTCACTCCGTGTCATCAGATCTCTCCAATGACAGCCCATCACATCGGCAATCACCAATGTCTAATCGCTTTTCGTCGAAGAGGTTAACTCGTAAAAGATCATTCTCAGAGGGTAAATTAAAATTTGTTTATGGAAACACCGCAATATAACCGGAAACGGTCTTCAAAACGGTTGTGTTCTTTTCAAATTCAATTCTTCTCTTTCCAAACAGCTGAAGACAACAGTGTAAGCGATAATGAGGATGAGCGTTCTCCTTCACCACCACCGTCGCACCGCCGTCGTCAGGAGTTTATTCCTGTTCCCAGACCTCCCATCAACCCCTCTTCGAGACATCCCGTCCTTAGTGGGAGTGATGACGATCTTAGCAGCCTCAGTGGTTGAGGAAAAGCCATGTCTTTTTCCTAACCTTCGACTATCTCCAAAGCACTAAGACATCATCTCTCTTTGGTGTAAATATTGTCTTGAATCGATTTTAAAAGCTATTATGTGTATATTATTGCTGTTAGTTTTGTTTTTTTTGGTGCAGCCTAAACTTACGTGTCTCATGCTATTTTTGGAAGATCAGGTGGGTAAAGTGTGTCAATTCCTCAAAAAATAGACTGAATTGTTAATTCCAGGTCAATAAATCCTGGGCCCTTAATGGAAATTGGGGTTATCATTTTTCCACTCCAATCAAGAAACCAGGTTTTTATGTGTGATTGGGTGTGACGCGCTTAACACCGGAAAACGCAACTGCCTAAATAGGCTCGCATCACCAATGCCGTCTCCAGAGCTATGGCGAGACATAAACCCGGCACTGCTGTTGAGTTGAGGAGTTGGGTGGCTTGCGGCATAGGCAGCATGTCACTGTTCTGAAAGCACTTTTGTGAGGAGTTTAAAAGGTTCACGTAACACTTCGTTGATGACAAAACACCTAGGCTAGCGATTACAACATACCTCCTGGTAAGGCAGTTTCAGTTTTGGAATTAGAGGTGCTGGCGATATTATTATCTAGCTTGTTTTGAGAACGTTTTGACTGTACCAGCAACGTTCACATCCGGGAGAGGTGAAGAAGATTGGGCTGGTGTGGTACGCAGTACTTGTACCTGCATAATACGTAGACCAACATAGAGAGGGGTTGGGGCCACTGGCATTACCTGGAGAAGGAGCATCCACGTGGACCTCTTTCGGAACCCGAGCGTTAAATCAACATCCGGCAACAATTTTATTCCTCCTCTCCGTCTTTTGATCATCGACCTTTGCGCTCTTCTTTGGCAGTCTTTCACGTTAGCTACCCTAATTGAGTCGGTGCTGCAAGAAGAGCATCCACGATCTAACAGTGGCAGCGAATAAATTTCCATGCAAGTGAGAGAATATTTGGCCACAACTTCACTGGTGTCTCATAGCAGTTCCATTGAGTCCAAGGGTTGTGTACTGTTTTGAGACTACTGGACAAAGAAGAAATTTGCATTTCCGTTGCTATTAACAGGAATGTTGGCCTAAAAGCGAAGCCATTTTGAAAGGGATGGGGTTTAACGTAGTTTCGTCGGGTTCGCTTATGCGTCTGCTTTTCCTTGTTGGCTCGTACTCACTCTCTTGCTATTTAGCCATATGCATTCCGATACTGTCCGGCTAGTAGAGAGGTGGTTGGAGTACCTACTTGACACCTCCATAGACTTCTACCATATGCAGCTCCGTTTATAACTTTTTCAGATAGTTCACGACCACAACTGGTGTTGGTCAGTTGCCAAAGGTAGAATTTATTTTCAACCTTTATGTTAGAGATCAACGCAGATTCTCCTATCCTCATTATACTCCCTTCTTCCGTCGAGCTAAAATCTAAAATTCGGTAGTAGATATCAAGATGGTTAAACTTTGGCATGGGATTCGCTTTCCGCTGCCACTAATGCAGCGCCTCGAGTCTAACTCAAAGTCGAATGCAAGCAAATTGCTAGAGTGGAATATGTACCGTCGATGTGGAGAAGGGCTGAGGTCTCTCGATATGACCCGGCAGCCACGCTGCTAAGCGCAAGTACTGTGACCGTGGCCTTCAGGGCTTTGCAGCCAAAATGTTATGCCCAAACAAAGCAGCAAAGTATTCCTGTCTCAGAGATTAACTAGCGCAAGATAATTTACTTTGTGCCGAATCTGGTGCGGTTTTCACAAAAACAAGGCACTGAAGCTTTAAAGGCGAGTTTGTTAAAAGATATTGTGTGCACACATTCTTCAGAACCACATTTTAGTATTGTTGCATTTGCCATTTTTCCCCCTTTCCTCTCATTCCAGGATAACGCTGTATGTTAAGGCTTTGGCCCCAACCACTTCGTTGCACCTGAACGTCAAAAGTTTGTCCACCTCCGAGCACTCATGCGAAAAGGCATTAATTAAAGGCACCCACGTCGCGAAGTCAAGTAAGTGGATTTTATTTGCCAATTGTAAAGGCCACCACTCAAAGAAAAGAATGCAGGCTTCTTTTGCATTTAGCCAGAAACCCATTCGTAATTATGCGACAAATTTTTTCACCCTATCCTCGGGAGCAATTGCTGCAGTTTTACTGCCACAGACCATGTCGGCCTCAACGGGGGCCAGCATAGTTCGTGAGAGTCGTTGACGAAGAGGCTCCACCTCAGCCGGCTCCAGTTTCTGCGTTGTGTTCGTAGCGTAGCGCTTCACGATGATTTCTGAACCACGAGTTGGGAAGGTGGAGGTGCGGAAACTGAGACACCGGTTTAGAAGATGCGCGAAACCAATGTAACGTCCATCTTTCTCGTCAAATTCCACCTCTATTGTACGGAAATTTACCGGACAGTAAACTGCGCGTGGATCGTCAGGTCTAACCATGGTAATCTTGCAATTGGTTAATTGCTCCAGACGGCGCAGACGTGGATCTTTGTAGTACGGGGCCACTATCGCGTCGTATTCCGTGGGTACGAAGATCACTTGTTTGAGAACGCCATACGGTTTCAATTTCTAAAACAAATTGATGTCAAATAGGAAGTGCTTACTCTGAGATGAGTGTGAATTTTTTGGACCGCGAATGCAAAATCAATTGGTAGAAGCACCTCCTGCAACAGAGCACCAAATTCATGTAGGCAGAAGGTAATATCAACCAAACGGACGTAAATAAGTGCAGGTATTTCGGCTGCGTAGTCCAAGATCTTGTCCATCTGATCGCATAAATCGGTGAGTTCGGTTATGAGAGGGCTGTAGTTCAACTTCTTTGAGATAGCTTTCATGTTCTCGGTTATTTCCTTAACCTTAGTAATCAAATCTTCAACATTGCTAAAATCGTACTTGTCGATTTTACAGGGACACTTTTTTAGAGCCACAAAGAATTGATCCACTTGTTTGTAAAGCTTTTTTATTAACTGTTTTGCCGCCTTCGAAATTTTTTCATTAGCGGCTTCGGCTCCAGTGTCTCCCTTCGGTAAGCCCACCGTGGCTGCACGAGACACGAAAATTCGCCATCTTGCACGCCGCTTTCGAGCCATTCCGGCTCTGAAGTCATCCGGCATACACTCGTCATCGTCGTCACAGTTCATAAATTCGTCGCAGTTGGGACATGACGTATCAGCCGGTTGAGGGTTAAAGTTGCATCTGGGTTCAGGCTGTGGTTGACAGACGCTGCTCATAGCTGGGGATTGTAGACGGAGTAGATTTTTCTCTCCACGCTTACTTGCTGCCTCGGAAGGTACACGAAACTGACGCCGGGACGAAGTGAACCGCTGATTCGTTCAAACGTGCCAGTCAATCGATTCTTGACACGTGTATTTTCGGTTTTAACCTTTGGGGCAATTTCGTAGCAATCATGGCAACAGAATTGGAGTTCTCAATTCACTCTCTTAGTGTTCATTCTTAAAAGATATTGTTTATCTGTCCAGTGTCACTCCATACTATGAAATCATTACAACAAGGAGGCAATCCTGTGAGAAGCTGAATGGTGTCTGAGATCCACCGCCAAAGCCAGACATGAGCACGCGGTTTTCAACTCTAAGTGTCGCACCTCTAATCGCACTGGTGTATCGTAACCCATCTCGTAGAGTTCGTAGCGAAATAAGAAATGTCTAAGCCGGCTTTTCATTCTGCTTTCAGGCTATGGCGTCTGCTACTCACATCTGATCACTTGGTATGCTAAGTGACGGTGGATTGTTTGCACACTACCATGGTGCATTATTTTCTTGTTTAAATCTCAATTTTGTTAACAAACTACTTATCTTCGAGCCATGTCAACCACATCGCTGGGTCAACAATAGAGTCTATCCAAGTATTTTGTCCTCATCCTTAGAGAAGCCTTGAGGTACCACGTTATTCCTGAACTTGGAAGTTCTCAGGGTCGAACTCTGTTACAATGTGTTCAAATGCTTACAATCACAAGATCGCCCCACTCCTGTCTTTGCATTGTTTCTATCACATTAACTTAGTCAGAAAAAACTCGAGCTATCATTCATTGGTCCAAGACTCATGTGTAAGCGATTCTTTTTAAAATCTCCGTAATTATCTTATAAAAAGAGCAAAATCGCATACATATTTCAAATAATATTACAAAAACTTATCTCACTAGAAAGCAAATAATAATGCTTATGAGAAAATGCAGTGAAATAATCCACAAAAGGAAAAGAATTGTTGGTCTAAGTCGCCTCAAGTGGTGTGGAAGAGGGACGAATGCAAGCTAGCGGGTAATCAAGTCTCAATTTTGGGAGCGATTGCTAGACCGCTTCCACTGGCCATATCCCCTCTAATGGTGTCATAAGAAATTCTAGCCTCTGTGGTCTCCATTTCGCAAAGGTCTTTAAGGGAAATTTCAACCTCTGCGCCGCTGAGCCGTTTGTATACGGACGCCACTAGACGTGGGAGAATGCCCTTCTTGGGTGCGCACTGGTTCAGCAGTTGCTGGAAGCTCACGTAGCGACCCTTCTTGCAGTCGAAATTCACCTCAATGGTACGGTAATGCATGGGGCAGTAGATGCTCCGGGGATCATCTGGAGGCAACAAAACAACACTGCAGTGGCAAAAATGCTCCAGTTTCAATAGCCGTCGACTCTTAAAGTATGTTCCAATAACTGGATCCATGCTTTCTGGCACAAAGTAAATCTGTCGGATAATTCTTCCAGTTTGTAAGCGCTAAAATGACATGATAATACGGTGAGAATGAAGACGCATGAACCTACGTATAACCGACTTTGAACTTTGTGCACAATCTGCGCAAAGGAATAAGGCAGGAGTTCTTCACGCAGATAACCGCCCAACTCATAAATGTTGAACCCAAATTCAACCAGACGAAGAAGGACGTAATGAGGGTTCAAGAGGAGTTCGTCAAGCATTAACAACAGGCGCTCATTTATATCATTAAGCTCATTCTTGTATGTGCCATAACGCAGGTTTTCAATCAATTCTGTTATTGTTTTCTGAATTCGACAAATGAGGCAAACCATTTCATTGCAAAAACTGAAGTCACACTTGTTTAGAGAGTCCAGAGCTGCCAAAAGCTTATCAAAGAAGTCACCAAGGAGCTCATGTAATTTGTTGATATCTTCCCGAGCTGCAAATGTTATTTTAAAAGAGCGCTGCTTAGGCGTCTCTCCCGTATCATTGTAAGTGAGAGAATAGCGTGACGGATAGCTTGTTGAGGGACAATAAAGACTAGGCATTGGAGTCAATCCTTGTTTAATATACTGACACTCGATGACGTCATCGAGGGTTTGGTAAACCTTACTAACGCTCTGTGACTTAATGGATTGACTGCCCTTGCTAGCACGTTGTTTTTTCAAGTTGTCAATTCTGAATTGCATTTCAGGATGAAGTGAGTCCTTTGAAGTTCTTTGACCGCTTTTGACTGATATCGCTTCTTCGCAAGAAATTTTCTCCTGTTTGTACCTCACTGTTTTCCTCGATTGGCAAATGGAAGCATTTGATGGAACAAGAGAACAGTTACAATCGGCTGCTTCATTGAGTGAACTTTCCATGCAGCCTGATCCCATCCTCAGCGCAGGGCTTCCATCAGACCGACGGGACGATTCAGGTGAAGAGGAAATATTGCAAGGAGCTTCTGTAAAGGCACTTTTTGGACAAATACAGCCCATTAAGGGTTTAGGATCGCATAGAAATTCCCTACACGAGTCGTCTGAGCAAGGTGTTTCCGCAGCACGCTTTACGCTGCCCATTCGTTTTGGGGGTTTATTAGCAGACCGATATTCTGTTGTCTGTCTGTACCTACGCATAGCACATCTAGGCGTGGTTTTTATGCAATTTCGTTTTAAGTACTCGCAGTTTTCTCGACAGCATGAAGGTTCTTGATTCTTTGAGCTGCTCGCACAGTTCTTCGCCCCGCACGCCAAGAGAGGTCCTCCTGAAGGCTTGTAATTGCATGTGGACCATTTTGATGCATATTCTGAGCAACATGTTTCCGTTTGATTCCTGGATTCACACACATATCCTTGAGGTGAGGTATGCTTGCAGACAGGTGATGATAATTTATGTGTGGTTTTTACAAGGAAAGGCTTTATTGTGCTCCTGCAGCCGCAAAAAGATTGTTTGGTAGCATTCGCTGAACAACAGGTTGATATTTTAGATGAGTTTTCCATGCACGATTCTTTTGTGTAGTTAAGAATACGCGAAGATGAATTCTGTGTGCCTCTCAAACGAAACGTTTCCGTGTTTACACAGCTTTGTGCAAACCCTTTTGGCTTTTCTTTAAAGCAAAGTGCCTTTGTGGTTTCGGGACTATGCATGGGTTCTTTTGGTGCATTTTCCACGCATCGAGGGCCAATTAAACGCTTAGGCTTGCACTGCTTAGAGAAAGGCAGTGATCCTTTAGCTGAGTTATCCGAGCAACAAGAATCTGTAGTAGATTTAGAAATGCATTGTGATTTTTCGAATTCGTTTTCTGAGTAGCACGGTCCACAACTTTTCTTTGATCCATTTTCTAAGCGGTAGGGTCCTTCGTGGGTGCCTCGTAAACGAGCTTCCACTACACACTTAGAAGTGGACCGAGATAGCTGAATTGTACTTCCTTGACATACGGATTCCTTTGTGTGTTTAAAGCTGGGTGCTTCTTCCAATCGGCACATCAAGCTTATGCATTTTGAGCTACAAGTAGATTCTTTGGCTTTATCTTCTGAGCATAACGGCCCTGCTACAGACTTAGAACTACCATGAGGCTCTCTGACCCCTTCCTCCAAGCAGGAAGGTTCTGGCGAAGATTTGGATTTCTGCAGATCTGATTCTGCACAGCATTCAGGTGTTTGAATTAAAGTTCTCGGGCGCTTGGAACTGCGCTTTGAATTCTTGGGTACAGTCTCTGGAGAGCAAGACGCAGATCCTTGCCTATGAATGCGTAAGCGCTTCTTGGGTGAGTTTTTTAAACAGCTGGATCCAGTTGGATCAGGTCTATGCAGGGAACCCTTAAGACCGTCCTCCAAACAGCATGGTTCAGAGGAGCCTTCCTTGTAACTTCTGTCCTCTTTCTGAGAGGTACTTTCAAAAGGTATGGGACTGGCACTGCATACACAGCTACATTCGGTCCTTTTAGCACATTCTGATGGAGCTGCACCAAGTGTAATGTTCAGAATTATAGTAGCTGGTGCACTTTCGGTATTAGAGACAAAATGTTCAATTACCTCGCCGCACCTTGGACTGGTAATGGGTTCTGTTTGAGTAGGGCATTGCTCGTTCGGAGGGCAAACCTCCATGTTTTCCTTGTTTTTACAAGGTAAGTTCTTGAATGCAGCGTTGGGTCGATATTGGTACCACACTTGGACCCCTTGTCACATGTCAGGCCCTCAGGATCACCTGTTCTTGATGGTCCTTAGTAGCCTAATACAGGATATTAATTTTTTGCGCATTTCCCTTCCTCCCTCATTTTACCTTTACTTTCTTAAGAAAAAATCAAAATTAAGATTACGCAATTTTGTATGCGACATGTTGGCACAAATAGTGTTTGAAAGATCAAGCATTGCATTGACGCGGCTAGAAATGGATGGATTATGCCTTCCCATTTCCAAATCGTATCAAGGTGCTCAAAAGGTAGACTTAGAACGTATTCCACATTTAAAGCACAGTCGCAAATGAAGGCGTAATTGGCTGATGAGTGTCTCATCTCCACTTGCTAAATAGAAGTGTTTATGCTAAACTAGTTTTAGGCGTGCTTAGATCTGACAAGTAAATGAAGCATTATGATTAGAATTTCTGCCACTTCTTTCACTCGTGGCTTTTATGCGAGACGTGGATCCGACAAGGACCACGTGAACAATCGATCCCTCCCGGTGGAAAATCGTGGTCGGTGAGCGTGTGTTGAATCCACTCAGCTTGCCCATACCAGGCTAATCCGGTATTCTACGCAAAATTACTTAACCTCCAACCTCATGGCCATCAGCCAGGATCGTCCTTCTACAAGGGGAAACGGATTTCGTGACAATGTGGTGATGTTAAGAAGTCACGGGACAGCTAGAAGAAATGTGTATTTCAAACCATCAAAGCCTGTAGACGAAGTGGATTTGCTAAAGAATTCTGCAAACTCGGAGGAACTAGCCACCGGTTGCCCTAAAGTAGTCAAAGAATTGGTTTCAGTGCATGACTCCTCACATTTAAAGACTCCTCCACCATTGCAACCGACAGTACCTTTGCGTCAAAATGATCCCATATTTACAGAATTTCAATCATCGAACTGCATTGCTGGCAAAAAGGAAATACAATATAGTAAGCGCCTTTTAAAATTAACCAAGGAATTGGAGGCCCCAAGTGGCAAGGGTTCTGGGAACTCGCCGGCTCCTATTTACCCATTCTCATTTCTAATGCTTGAGGTCAATAATCACAATAATTCAGCATCTTCAATTGACTCGCAAATGAACTTAGAATTGAAAACGTCAAACCGGTATCAAACGAACGACCTTGATACTTGTAGCGCCTGGCATCCAAGACCGAATGAAAGATGTCAAGAGCCTGAATCTAAACCAGAAGACACTCCCCAGGGGAATATAGGCACGCAAACTCAACAAAATCCCAATAAATGCATACCAAACAGCCTTAATTGCAAAACATTAAAATTTGGGAGGAATGGAAGCCTCTTTTATCTCTCTCCACGTATGCGATCCCTTCAAAGCTTTTTTGAAAAAAAGCGTTTAGCCGCAGACGCCTGGAAGGCGAAAATATTGTATGAGAACAAGACACGCTCCCCAGGTGACCTGCAGTGGGCGGCACGGCAACTACGGACCTTCTCGTCCAACAACAGGGTAAATCGTGTTACTCTGGGGAGGGGTACGTCTTACCGACTCCTGTCAGACATGATAGGGACTGAGTCTGGTGACTTCGTTCGGCCTAATGTTATACTTAAATCACAGAGAACGAGGAGTGAAAAGGAAAAGGAGATCGAATCTGGTTTGGGGAGGGTGCACCTTGAAGAATTTCCACCAGGGGATAAAGTAACTCCAGAAGCACAGGAAATTCTCTTGGTTTTGAGAGATACGGTTGCAACAATTATCAATGACATTATTACAATTGACCAGGGGCTTGCAAAAAGAAATTTTAAACCCTGTTTCTCCATAGTAGAACATCTGGAAACGATCCCTGAAATGTTAATAGCTCTTATTGACCATCTTTACTATACGCCACAGGAGTTTGAACTAGTTGCTGTGGCCAAGAACATAAATGGCTTGATTGAAGATGTACTGAAGGATCCAGTGATTGTCCTTTTTAAAATGATTGAACTCGGTCACTACCTCTACTACTTGGGCCGCATTTTGGGGGAGAAAATTGTGCCTAAGGACCTTCCTCGGCTGTTACACTCAATCCAAGTGAAGTTACAGGTAAGGCGAATTAGTTTTTCCAGCTAGGCAGCAAAATTCTCATTTACCGCATGTCGTTTGGACAGAGGTTCCGGATTCCAATTCTCTTCAACTTAAGCGATCTTAAAATTTACCAAAATCGACCTTTTTTATGTAAGAAAAGCATTTATAAGTGGGTTTCAAGTAGCTTTGACTTTTAATTGATGCTGACACTCTTCTTTTATGTCAGCAATCCTCTGCTGGGTTTATTTTCCTTTGTATTTTAAAAATCAAGACCCGCCATACACATTGTAATCTGCTTTAACACCTGTGATATTACAAAAATACGGACATTGCTGGGGTCGTAGACAAGCCTTAGATGTGAATCGGTGTCTCGGACGACATCTGTTTAGACGACATCTGAGCTTGCTATTGGCACTCGTAGAAAGAAGCTTTCTTAGGTTACTTTTGCATGAAGTGAGAATCCAGTCAGACACATCAGAATTACAATGGGAAAGGCAGTAGAAAGTTCTGTGAGGAATTGTAGGGTAAAACGCTACCTTTATATCCTTTTTCTTAGCGTATAAAGATTGGCTTCGTCGTCCGTCAGTATTTTCACGTCCCCATAAGCCTGGATTTCATCATTACGCCTTACAACAAGGACCGGCAATTAATTCGATTGGAGGAGGAGTGTCACTGTATCGTCACTCTCCTCCATCCCGAGGACCCGCGCTCAAAGTACTGTCCACCCAGCTACCGCACTATCGAGGTACTCTACGATGAGGAGTTTGGGCACTTTGAAATATTTCAGCACCGTCTAAACCGCATTCTCGCACCTCAGCGCTACACTGCACGCCTTGTCTCCACCATTCTGCGACAATTTGACGGGCGGGAGGTTGTCATGACGGCGGAACATGCTGCCTATTTGCTAAATTCGGACCACCGACCGCGCTACGATGACATTCGCGCTTTCGTGGTATCTGGCTGTCGGCCCCGCGCAGACCGACTACCAATTAATGTGTGAGCAAGCAGATGGTTCGGCTACCCTCCGTCGTCAATCTTTGTATCCGTTCTAGATATAACTTTTTGCATTGTCTTTTCGGTGAAGCAAAGCTCCGTGTATATTTGATCAGTTCATGCAAATGGATTAGCAGTCAACTACCATACTCTCCTTTCGGGTACTCCTGATTTGCATTAAAGTTTAATGAGAATAATAATTTCGAACAGCGCTCTCCCTTCTCTTTACATTGGCATGCAAAAAACGCCTGTAAAGGTTTCATCTGGTCTCACTCACTTGACATGCTGCATAAAATTGACCATCAAAGTTGTCTAAAAAGTAGGCTAACACCTTATGAGGAGTTGTAAAGTTCTCTTCCATCTAATGAGCTTCCTGCCTTGCATGGTTCGTCAACAAGCTTACTACATTCATTTCACCACAGTGCCAGTGCGATAGCCACAAGCTTCCGAAATCTGCGCGCCCATCGTTTTTTAGCACTGGTCGATGAATTGGTAGATCAATTTTATGAAAGAACTGGATGTTACGAACTGTTGCAATCGAAAGCTTAAAAACATTGGTGGTCTTAAAGCCGCCATTGTAGAACTATAACTGGAGATCAAGTTCCACATGGAAAACTTAGCAGCAGTGCAAAATGGCAGTGATCAGCTCGACCAGCTGTGTGCAGTGTTCAATTCTAAGCCTTTGAAGAGGGCAGGGGTTCGATAGGTCGACTATTACTAAAATAAAACTAATTTGCTAATTTATTTCATCGTTGGTTTCACGTGTCAATCATATTGATTTGTCCTAAGATTCAAAATCTGCAAGACATTCTTATTTTAAGTCACTTTACTGCATGTAATGCATGGTAAATGGTTATGACTCCCTGCAAGTGAAAATGCCTGCATGCGGATCGACGAAGATTAGAAGTCGGGACAAAGCCGTTTTGGATAAGACCGTACCTTCCTCATCGCAAAGCGGTGCTATCGAAGCACCGCACTTCCGGGACTTACAGTTATCAACAAGTAGATGGTGTTCACTGAGTAGCTATCAGAGATCATTCAGGTCCACAGACTGGCTTAGATTGAAGAAACGCGTACCCACCATACAGAAGTACATTGAAGAGTTGAGAAAGGCTTTGTACTCCTTTTACCGTGAATTAAACAAAGCGGAGATGACTCTAGCAAAGCATCGAATGCCTCAGTTGGATCCCATCATACTACCAGCTGTCGAGTCGTCAGCTGTACTTCAGCGACTATGCAACGACCTTCGTCTCACATCGTTAGAGAAGGAGGTTTTTGGCGCATACAGGGGATTTGCAAACTTCGTCAACGAGGCCTTTGGAAATTCGGAGATGGTGCTACTGAAATTGCCAGATATGGCAAAATGCATTTGTGAAATTGAGGACATTTTGGAGGAGGACTTGCTTCCCGATGGTTTCCAAGCTCTAGCCGGTCGAATTTTATACCATGTTATGGAAATTCACAGGATCTTTAGAAGTGTATGGGTCGAACGACTTCAAGATTTGCTTCGACGGCAATTTGAAATCTCAGACACTCATTAGTGCCCTGGAAATGCACATGAGTTAAATCCCAACCGAATGAGGCCTATTTTGCGGTGCAACAATAATGAGTTTGCATTAATTTTTGTGATAATGAGCCAATTTCAAGGATTAAACATTGGTGTGGGACTACCTGCCACTTATTCAAGACTCTCAAACAGGCCCTAATAACTGTATCCACGTAAGCATACTTGAAAAGGGAGAAAATGTGAAGGAGAAAAAATGCGCATGCAATAAGGGAGAAGTAGCTTGATAGACGTAATTATGTAGTTCTTTTATTATCTAAGAAAAGGTGCTATTAAACTTTTACTATGGTAGATATTTTTGATCCATTATCGCCCCATCAGTCGGCGCAGCGTTTTATTAAAAAAAATTACCTTTTCACTCGCGGATCAGCCACGCCATAAGCCTATTCACTCATCCCTCAAACAATTGGCTATTTCATCGCTCTCTCCGTTCCAATTCGGTGGACAATTCGAGCTTCTCAACTGTACACCTGCTGAACGGCCTGACATCCAGAACATGCCAGAGGCTTCCACGCTATTTCTGTACAACAACAATGCATATTCTTCCCGAGTATAATGCCCTCCTCTTTCTTTAAGGAAGTCTCGGGATTCTTGTACTTATAGCAGCAAAAGGTTAACCTATTTTGTGCAGATAAATAATATGATTTTTACTGCAAAACGGTTAAACTTAGCTGTGAGTAGGAGAAACTGTGGCGACCCCAAACAGAAGGGTCGAAAAGGACCACCTTCAGCAGCGGGAGCGCTATTGGCACCTGTGGCAACACTTGTCGCTAACGCCAGTCATTTGAAATGGTTAATTACAGGGCTGTCCACGGTATCTGCTTGAGGATGTCAATTATGTGAACTAGCTATTCGTCTTCCACCTCTCCATTATCTAAAAATACCCAGGTAGAAATGTGGCCGGGCAGCACTGAAGCAAGAACGGAGTAGCGAAGAGGAATAGATGCAAAACCTTATTTCCATGGGACGAGAAAAGCCTTGTTCTTTGTTATACAGCTGCCATTTTCGGTTGGATTCTGGAATTTGCATAGATTCAGAGGACAAAACTCCGGATTCTGTGAGAGTGCCGAGGTAGGTCAGTGATGCGGAAGTCCGATGCTCTCTCAGTGACACGCGGATTCGATAATTAGTTTGTGGGTGTTATTCCAACAGCACCAACTACGGAGTGATGGTTAACACTGGAAGCTGGCCGAAGGAGCCACCAAAGACGATGCTTAAAAGGGAAGAGAGAACCACACGATTCTTTCGCCTTTAGTTTAAACTCGTGGTTTTGAAAACAGGCCACAGTGTGCTCCACCTTCCTCGAGAAGTCAGACCTCCGGGCCATGGCAGTGGTCCTCATCCAGCCCTTCTGTAGGTTATCAACACGTTTTCTGCCCAAGTATATTGTTTTCTTTCGTCTTCAATAGATTTCATCTGTCAGTGAAAGCAATTCATTAAACGAATAGAAGAGTTTATTACTGATTTCGAGTTTTAATTTTTGGCCCACTCTGCCATTTATCTTAGCAGACACTTTCCCAATACTCCATTCTGCTACCGGTAGCTTCGTGAATGGTGTACGCTCTGTCATGTTTCGCCAATCGCCTTCGTCTACGTAGATAGCGTCGAATCCGACGAAGTTGCTTAGCTTTCAGAGTGTCTGTACTGACCAATTATCTGCAATAAAGTGGTCAGAAAGATGAAAATGGGATGTCGCTGTTGAAAAAATGGATTTTATTTTCTTGGAATCACCAATCCGCTTATTTAGAGTTGTTCATATTGTAAATGCTCACTGCCACCATTTAATGTGTCACTTCTTTTATCATCAAGTTATATTTTTCAACTGCTAAAGCTATTTAATTCAGCCTATGAGGTTGGCAGCGACCTATCCAACGTAGATGCCACGGGTGAAAGCGTTATTCAATGTCAGACCTGGAGTGATTCTTTTTCCTTCACATCATCTCACCTCACCCATTGTAAGTCTGCTTTGATCTCTCAACTGTCGGACGCATCCACTGCCATTTCTTCTCCCCGTTTCCGTTTTAATTCATAGAAATGGATTTTCGGATATTATTGCGAAATCCATTTTTACAAATGCTAATAATTTGTCTTTACTAGCTGTGTAATTTCTGATGTACGTTTGTTTCTAGGGTAGTTGCTTTTCACCTACTTATTCATGGGAGATTTTCACGAATACAGATCTCTTGAGCCTCATTTACGCTGTCATGTTTTGCACCTGATCTTCTGAGGAGTCTGGTTTTTCAAACCTTGTTTAGATCTCTTGTCTCCACCTACGTTAGTTCGCCCACGATTTTTTGCTGAGACCTATCAAAAAGGCGGCAAATGGGATTGGAAGTACTTAGTGATTTGAAAGACGACCATTCTACCCTTTTCTTTCTTCCCTCACTTCACCCAGCCGTCAATTTGAACTCCATTATCGTAGCTGCGCGTCGACATCTTTCAGTGAAGCCACTGCGTTTTAGTGTCTCCCATTGCCGCCTTCCAGTTTAGCGGAGCAGTCTCTTTTAATCCTATGTAAACATATAATCTCAAACTCACTTGGTACCCATGCCAATCCTCTAAAACATCATTCTATTATGCGTGTTATGCTTGAATACTGATAAGACTACAGTTTAAGTGAGGTGGATTCCTTCCTGTATTTTGTAGAACCCTCCATTCTCTTTGAACCGTAAGTCTTCGCAAGAAACACTGTCCACGCTCATCTCCCTTTTCTTATGCGCGTTTTTTCAATTTCCTACATTTTATTTTCTTTTAAACACCTATCGGTTTTCACCCAATTTCCTTTAATCGTCCATCACTATACAGCAGTCCACTTTATTAGCTTTTCTTTAGATGCGTCTGTTATGTTTTGATTATTCCCTCAACTTCCGATCTCGGCAACTAGCCACCAGCCAAAGCCAGTCGATAATAAATATTCCCCCTGAGTATTGTATCAATCTTCGCCTCCATGGAAAATCTCAGTGCGCTACAACGTTCGGAATTTTTTCTCTTCAATTGTGCTAACAGCCTACTTGTAATTAATTTGAATTATTTGAATCCTGCGCTCTACTTCTCATCGCTCATTTTAAGTTTAGAACCGTTTTCGTTACCCTCACAGCAGCCTCTTCCACGTGTCAGCGTTTCCCCAGCCACTGCTTCTGCGGCCTTGTGTTTGAACTGACACGCGTCAATAATCACCTGCTCGGCGTTGTGTCATGTCGTACTGACCGACCGGCTTGCCGTACAGCACTATTTCTTCACCAAGGAAAATTCCGAAATTGTTTACTCTTTAACTCTGCATTTCCTGCTCCCCTCGGCCCATCAAAATTTTATTCGAATGAAAGGTGAAGACATTCCCGATCTTCAATCTCATAATTGTGAAAAACCCGTCCTTAGGGAGGATCACTGTGATGCTCAATCCTGCAAAGTACCGGAATTGCAGTCGGCGGTTTCTCAACAAAGTGGGTCAAAATGTCAGCCTTTTGCAATTTCGCGAACCAACAGTCAGCCAGGTACAATCACTGTTAACATAAGCCTTCTACAAACCAATCGAAAAGGAAAGCGTTGTCAGGCTCAAAATCACCGCGATGAGACGGTATTTTGTGAAGTGAGCTGTGAGCAGAGTAACGAAGAGGATTGTAACTCTTGCGATGCACCACCAACGTGTGACTTCGGTGTCGGTACTCATGATGGGTGCTGCAAACTCAATAAAAAGTTTACTGCCGACCGTTATGATATAAGTAGCACCTTGTGTGACGATGAGTGTTGTCCATTGAATACTAACATGCCCATCAATGAATGCTGCGGGACAAGTTCCAAAAGGTGCGAGAGGGAAGGTGCAGGACAATGTATCCCAATGTTCGGTAAAGATGTGTGTGACAATGAAAGAAATTTTGAAGATGTCTGCGAGGTAGTTGAAGGATTCCGTAAAAGTAAGATGCAATGCTCATCACTACGCAGTCGTCGAGCAGCTAACGCAGACCCTCAAGAGAACCTCAATAAGATGATTGTTCGATCACAATTGACGCCTTCATGGAAGGGCCGGACACCGGACCAAGGGTTGCTGAGGATTGACGAGGCCACTGACGCACGAACACCTGGATTTTACCAAGGTCGAATGGGCAAATCGGGTCGATTTTGCGAGGTCTATACGGGTGCAAATGAAACTGCAGAGGCGAGGTCAAATAAAATTACGGACAAATCCATGTGTCACATACAGGAAATGTACAAAGCTGTGGGCACTCTATTCCAACGACTAAGCGAAGCCGTCGATTTAATCCCGTGTAGGGACTTCAGCTTGTGCGGCCAAATTCTATGCCTGATGCAACAATTTCATGAAAATTTTGTAAATATGCTCAAGTGTCTCCGCTATAGTCCTTATGAAGAGGAAATGCTGCCATTAAATGCTGGTCTGGACCAGTTGCTTGAAGAACTGGAAGTTCAACCTGCCTTTGTGCTTGTAAGGATGATTGAATTTGGCTACTTCCTATACGAAATCGGCCGTCTTCTCAACGAGGAATTTGTACCTCCCTGCTTTGTTGCGTTGATTCATAAAATTCAGACTCGACTATACGTAAGTTCAATAATTTACTTTCTTAACCGTTTAGCCGAAATCGAGATGCTTTAACCTACCTAGTGCTTCTCCATAAGTCCAGCAGATTCAAAACAAAGCAAAGATTTTCATAAAATTTTGGCTTTACTCTATAAAGGGAGAACCCCCCCATTTTTCAGAATGACAAAAAGTGAGAATTGGAGTGTGACTTTATAGCAAACGCCATTTATAAAGTCGGTTTCAAAATACCCCATTAATACTGCATCGCTTTTGTGCCGAAAAAGTACAACTAATGCCTTGTACTTCGATGAATGAGCAAATGAAGTAGCCTTCGTATAATTTATACTGAGAATGAAACACAAAGTGAAGCGAAATCTCCCACGATTTTGAGCTTCTTTAGCAAGAAAGATTACGAAAATGGACAACAAAATTCACCTGGCTTATTAAAACAAAAAGCACTTTTTGTAAAATAAGTATGTAGCGGTAAAATCGAAATTGGGGGACAAACCTTCCTTAAAATAGAATAAGTAAATAGATAAATGACTAAAAGCCAGCTAGGGTTCGCTCCCGATCTGGGACTTACGTGCCGCCTCATCGTCCGCATCGGACCCCGGCGTTGCATACACAAGACGAATTTAGACGGTGTGAATTCACACCTTTTAGTCAAAACAGAAGCTACTTTTGAGGATTAAAACCCTGGCAGCGAACGTGTGGGGGGTACGCGAAATGCGTGGGTACCGTCGTCTGACAAATCACCTAAAGCGGTCATATGGGAATTAAATTTGCATCCCCTCCTTCACCTAATTGCAACACATATTATATTCACTTTTAAATCGTTGCAATAATTCCACCTATCCATAACAAAATTTCGTGGATTCAATTATATCACTGAACCAACTTCAGCGACTACGATCAGGACGAGTCGTCAGGCAGATATTCTTTGTGCCCAACACCTATGATCCCATAGTGAGCACCTACTACAAAAGTCGTCAAATTCTGCGCATCGAGAACTTTTGCCACTGCAAAGTAGTTCTCTTACCTCCTGAGGACCCACGAGCTATTGACTGTCCCATGGACTGGCGCTGCTTGGAGGTGAATTTTGATGAACAACACGGGCGCTACCTGGCCTTCAAAAAGCTACTCAATGAGGCCTGCCCGGTTCCCCTTAACCGTCCAATCATCTCCATCGCCACCGTCTTTCGCCGACTTAACGGCTCCGAGGGGCAAATGTCACTGGAGGAGCTGTGCAACTTCGAGGTCTCCAAGCCTCGTGTGAGCATCGGAGATCTTGCTAATGACATTCGTTCCAAGTGTGGACTAGCCAGTCTGCCTCGACTAAAGATTTCTAAACATTAGACCGAGGCACCAACATCATTAATGCATGCAATTTGGTTTCGTTATCGTGTTGAGTTAAGTATGTGTTAGTTTGAGCTATTTATTTTGGAATTTTAGTCCATTTTTATGAATTGGCTTACTTTATTGTGTGAGAATAGACTATTTTTTCGCCAAAAATGACGCTCTTCATGTTACTGTATTCACAGGGGTCCGATTAGTAAGAATGAGGCAGCAAGCATTGGCAAAGGCAAATGTGATTCCCAGCAATAACGTAAAAGAACAAAACTTGAATAACTAGTGATGCTGAAAAATTTTTCCACGAGTCTTCTCTGCAGAACGATTGGGCTTAAGTTAAATTAATGTGCATGTTAATTATAACTTCGCTTGACACTCTAGTTGTACTACGTTAGCTGCTTGTTCAACCTCCGTTTCCAGCTTCGAGGCCTTTACTGGCAAATTTGCCTCTGGTGGTTGGGCTAACATCTAGAGTCAAGCCATCAGCTGAGATCGCATACGCTCTGCCTGAATAACAGGTCTTCTTTTGGTTCGGAGGAGACTCAAAACTCCACACTGGTGGTCAGGTTAGACGCACTTTACATGATTTCACAGGTTTTTCTAAGCCGCAGTTCACCTACTTGAAATTTTCCCAGTAGGTGACCTTGGAACCATAGCATTAATATTGGCAATAAGGCTTGAAGACCACCGTATGAACAGTACAATGAATCTCATAAACTAGAATGTCCAAAAAATCCGCCTTTAAAGGCAAGTTTCCAAACAAATAATGATACTCGATTCCTTCAAAATGTGCATTATTCAGTTTCTTTGAATGAAAGTGTGAGCATACCTACCGGGCAATATTAGTGGTGCTAACTCTGTTAACAGGCTTTAATACAAACTTGGCCACACTTTGCTTTATGTCTATTCTACTCCTTATTAAATAGGAGTGCGTAAAGGTCAGGCTTTGTTGATAAACTGTCCTATTGGCTGGTCAATGAGTGCGCGTTAACCGCGTGTTTCAAGTCTGTGAAGAATTTGAAAGTCGTGCGTTTTCTTTTATTTCACATCTCTTGCTTTTTTTAAATGCGTTTATATCGTCCTTGATCTGTCAGAGTTGCTGTAGTAGACCTTTTATCGTGTTAAATAAACGCTTCCAATAAACAAATGGATATGTCTAAAGTATCCACCAGCCTGGCAAATTTAAGTCAATCCATATTTTGGTTTTATTTGAGCAGTTATCCTCATTTTTAACTTTTTATTTTCTTCTCCCAAGGCATTGTTTTGTTTTTGGAGATTGCATTCTTTGTGAACAATTAAACCATGTCGATATGACTTGTAAGTTTTCCACCGTGTTTTTATTTCTTTCCTAAGGCCCTGGGCATGCTATCGCAGCCCTACTCTACATCTCTAACTCCCAGTCATCAGACAAGAACTCTTGAGAATCGCAATAGCAACGATAGACTTAACCTCCAACGCACTTCCTCAGTTTCCAGCCTCCTCTTTGCGCGTCGACCTTCGACCGCGAGTTCGCTGGCCTCCACTGCATCTAATCAACTCTCTCCTCTGCATCAATACATCCGATATCGGCAGGTTCCTTCTTCCTCCTCCATCGAGCTGGATCACTGCTGGGGAGGTGGTGCCAGTGGTAGTGGGGGCGGTAGGCGCTCGAGAGAGGACCAACGTGACTCCTATCGGGATTTATATGACTTTCTGAAGGCTGCTGATTTAGAAGAATACTACGCAGTGTTCAGCAAACACCTAAAGGTAAACCTATCCTTAGCTTTCTCTAGTGATTTGAGCATCTTTTGGTCTTCACGTTAGGAAGATCATTTAGCACAGTTGCGGTTCTTAATATGTATTTTTGCTCAGGTTTTTCGCCTATTTCTTTGAACGCTTGCTCCTCAAAAATGATGGCGAATATGTAGCTCTCAAATTGTCTACATCTATCCGTTGTGTACGTCATTGTGCCTCAGTGTTATCGCGCGCCAACATCACTCGTATTTATTGCTTGCACTTTTCGGGCATAAATATTCTCATACTCTTCGTTCGCATCATTTTAGCCTTATGAGTTGTTATTGTTCGCCATTGAGCTACTTGAATCAACTACGACTAAGTTTTAAACCGTTTGCTCACTAAAACTTGTTCTTTAGTATGGAAATGGAACCACTTGCTGGTGAGGAATTTCGCAGATGCCAATCCGTTATCATTCTTGTAATGGAAACAAGAATCGGAGTTGAATTCTTATGTACTGTCGTATCTCATTATTCTCATTTAATGATTTCTGTTCTTTGCAAAAAACTCCCGAAATTTAAGCTGAGTGCATCTTAGATTTGGGAATTTGGCTCCCATTTTAATTCTTTTGTCACTTTAATAAGGCGCTTATCTGTTATCTCTTTGCCAAACATCAGAATCGAATCTGGCACTTAATCGAAATTATACTAAGCTGCACAGTGAAGTACCTCGCAGACAATTAACTCTGTTTCTTTAAATTTTGCCGAACCATGCAACGTCGGTTTTACGATTCCACGCATCACTTATTTGGATCGATGCTTGAAATAGTGACAAGCTGTTTATCAAATTTTTTTCCCAAAAACTGTTAATTATTGGGTTGTAATAGTTCGAACTGTCTTCGTATTCGTTATGAATTATGTGAACTTTTTTGTCACTCCTTCGCGCTCTATCTTTTTCACTAGATATCCTCCGAAGCTCTTTGTTTTATAAGCGATGGGTCGTCTTATGCATATTAACATCCGCAACCAAGGTGAAGTTTTGGCCTGACTTGGGCATTACTTTTCAGACTGACCTCATCCATCTGACGAAGTGATTGCACGGGCGTTTTTTTTATGCCCTTGACACTGCCATGTACGGGGCGGTGGTAGATTTGATCCCATCAATTATCCACTCGTTCAGTTTGAATTAATCTTAAATATGGTTTCCTTCCTTGAATGCCATGAATGCTCAAATTTCGCAAGAGATGTGCTTTTGAAGCAGCTTTAGTATTTTTGACTTATAAGCCACTTTAACATTACAAATGTCGCCTAGATGAACATTTAATTCCTCCTAAGATTCTTTCACCCTACTTTTTTGGCATTCAGACAAAAGTACGATGAGATTCAGCCCTCAAGGCGAATCTGCACGCAATCGGTTAGGTGCTCAAAATATGTTGCTGATGCTGAACCGCATATCAGTGGTGTGACTGGACGTTATGCTTAGTGCTTAGGCAATGTGCTACCCACTTTTGCATGCCGCTTTTTTGCTGGTCGCCCACAGGAGACACTGGTGTGAGCACATGGTGAGCGCGCGTGTTGGTCAGTGAATCAGCCTCCACGTCCGTTGCCGCCTTGGCCAAGCGGGCTGCCTTCTCGCCCACGCAGACTGCGCCCGCTACCACACTTTTTTCTGTGCCCTCAGACACGATTCACCATTTTAGGGGCGGCGAATCAGCCTAGCTTAGCATTTGGCTCAAGGAAATTCGCAGTTTGTAGTAACACGATATGACGATATCCTTAAATTGGCATTGTCGATTAAATTTCCTTCCACTTTTTGGTAGCATAATATTAGTGCAGATTTGAAATTAATTAAGTCAACGCAGTCGTTTTGCTGCATCTTGAGGCAACACAAGATGGAGGCGGTTCTGGTTTTTGAAATGGCATGTGGAATTGCAGAGCTGTTTTACCTTGTTGATTTTTTTCGGCCTGGTATTTATTGCTGAGTGAGGCGAGTCGCAATTTACTCCTTTTAAATTAATTGAAGGAAGTGATGGAAAACATTCTTACAAATCATTGGGTGGGCTTCGGTGGTGTTGGCACTCTTTATGCTTTCAACTTTAAATGACCTCAAGTTTTATCAAAGGAATGATTTTTGCTGCATTTCCCGTATTAAGTTTTCGCTTTTAAGATAAAACTACATTGCCCCTTAAGTCAGATAAATGTTTTATGGTAACCAGGTTTGTTATTGCTCACTACTAGATCCGGGCAGTGAGTCAGTTGAAGTATGTGACAGACGTTGAGCTTGTGGAAATGGGGATGAGTCGGCCTGAGGTGCGTCGTCTTAGAAGGCACTTTGAGAAGGAGTGCCCACAAACGGCCATGGGAAAGCTAAAGAAGGTAACTTTCTCCTCATTTTTTTCAACAATATAAATCTTGTTTAATTCTACTTCAACTCGTACATTAAAAGCTCTGGTAGTGGTGATTTTTTAGCCGCGAAAATTTTATGAAAGTGCATTTTCTCAGGTGCCTCTATAGCCCTTCTGCTTGCACTTATTTCCTGTACTTGTTGATCTCCAACACCTCCTCTATGAATTAAATTGATCACTTTTGCTTGAGTACATGTATCAATGCATTTTTCCGCAAGCGGTCCAATTCCTCTAAGTTTCTGTTTTGCGTTTGTGGGAACCTGCAGTCCAAACCTTATTTTGTTGGAAATCTCTAGTAATGGTTTGCTCTGGGCATATTCAAACCGCTCATTTTTCTTGCATATGGGTCGAACAAAGTATTTGAATGGGTGGTAATCGTTGCTATTTTGGCTTGTAACCGAACCTTGCGTAATCTATCCACTGTAATTAATGTATTTGTCACAAACGTGACGACCGAAACTTTCATTTTCATGTTTTATTTGTTCCCAAGAGGACTTAATAGACTTGTTGCTGGCCTCAATCAATGGTTGAGTAAAAATAGCATAAAATCCAACTGTTTCCTATGTGGATGTGTGGGAGATTTTGGGCCATTAAACTATTCCTGCTCATGTTAGTTTTTTTTGTGAAGGACAGAGGGTTGTACTTTTCCGTACGTCTTCTCACCTATGTTTACTTAATCGCATTGTTTGTTTAAATTGTTTTGAAAGACATTAAAAGCCACAATATTCTAAAAACAGGCCAACCTACAACTGGGTTAAGCGACCAGCAATAGGTGGCATAGGCGAGGATGGCACGCCACCAGGGCGTCAACCAAGTCGTGAGAAGTTGAGAAGTTCCTATATGATCAAATGTCAACTCCGTGTAGTTTTGATTGAAATGCATATTCACCCAGTCATTTCACCGATTTTCTACTTTTCCTATTTATAGAAACTTGCTCGTTCAACCAGTGCCAGACCTCCGCTTCGACACCAGCGCGCCTCTACTGAGCCGCCGGCAGACGATCGAGAGAGCATTTTTGGTGACAGTAGTGGCATCTCTGGTTACCGCATAATTCCTGCCTTTGAACTCGAACTCGCCAGCCCTTTGGGCCAAGGCGAATTCGGCCGCGTGCACCAGGCAAGTCGCTGTTTCACTCTCGGTCTAGTCCGGCTGTTTAATCGACGAGGGCTGTGAGGCGGTCTAAATTGCCTTTGAAGCGGTATACACAATTTGCGAATTTCGTTTAATTTTAGTCGGTTCTCATTTTGGAGACCTTGGTGGCTTGGAACTAGAATGAGTTCAGGAGACGTTAATAATTTCTACATAAGTTCTTCAACGATATGGGTCTTCCACCTCTGTGTATCTTCTCAAAGATCTGTATCAGTTCGTTTTAAAAGCGGGGATAGCTCTGACTTTTTAAAATATATTTTGTATTAATGTTCAAGCTTTCAAATCTGTCCTCGTTTTAAACTTGCCGGCCGGAATGTTCTATACTGTGTGCGTTACACTTTTTGATGTTTGAACTACCTTTAAGACACCGGTGTGACAGCATGGGATCGTCTACTGCCTATATTTACATTCTGCTTATCTCACCAGAGCTATTTGGCCTAAGATTAAAGCAAAACGTATTCCCGTCTCATTGAGATGAATTAATTTGTTCAACTGTTTTCCTTCATATGGGAAAGGTAACTGATGTTACTGCCGGCGATGAGAGACCCATGCCAAAGGAACCTCCCCATTCATTCATTTCCGCCAATCTACACCATCCCACACGTCAGCGTTTATCATTTTAGAAGTTCACCGCAAATGCATATTTTGATTGAACTTGCGCATTACTGGTTGCTTATATCATCGCCAAAATCTAGCTTTCATTTTAATTTGGTTCTTTAAAAATTCCCAAATGGTTTTTTACGCATGGCTGCATCCTCGCATTCGGATCCATAAACAAGCAGACTATTTTCATTCTCAAGAAAATGACTTTTTCATTCGCTTCGTATTACATCCAACCTATGCATGCATAAGTACATTGATGTGCTTAAAACCACGAGTATGTTGGAGCGAGATCCTGTGTGTACTGAAACCGTGATTCGCGATCCCTAGTTTGGGCGATTGGTGAAAAAGGTGACGCATCACACCTGGTTCACTGGAAAAGACAAAGGCACTGAAGCAGTAGCGCCACTTGACTAACTGCCCGGTTGCAGTTATGCGCAGGAAAGGTAGGTGCACGGGTTCGCCTTCTCCCGAGCAATTATCGTACAGGATTGGGCCCATGCCTATGCCTAGTGGAGATATTCGCATCTATATAAACTGGATCTCATCAATGAGATCAATTGAACCCTAGTTTCATCACCAAGCTCGACTAAATTTGCATAGCCAAACGTGTAACGTATCTCTCTTTGGAATGAAAGTAATCCAATTCATCTCTGAAAATGCATTAGTGCAAACATGCATAAATAAGCATTATTATCAACATAGGCCTATATTAGACGTCATCGCTTCAAAGTATTATTTGGACTGAAGAGCTCATGTTATTGCATAATTCGATACCTTTGGTCTTCCTCCTCAGCGCTCCCAGTGATCACCATTCGATCCCATCGCTCACGCATCTCATTGGGAGCAGTCTACAACTAGAAGAGGATCAAGGATGCCGTGGATTGAGTTTGGATTTTTGAATATCTCGCCATCCGCGAGACCAGCTGGGAGGATTTTATTTGCGAAATAATGCTTGAGATGGGGTGATGTTCAACCGTGTGTACATTCTAAATATCATTACCTTTTTAGCTGGATCATCCTTTCACGATCGGCAGGATAAAGATAGTGGTCCGCCTTTAGATTTTGTTCTTAATAACTGTTTTCATGAACAAAATGGTAATCCATTATTAAAATGATTTCTCGACTTCCAAGCCGGGCACCGTTTCTTGCCCCATCGTTATATAGAGCTCGAAATTAAAAGAAATTATTGACAATCCATGCAGTTTCAAAACGCCTTCTCTTTTGTCTGCATGGATATTGCCACCCGCAATGGCCGTATTTGCTACTTTACGTTTGTGAGGTGTGCAGGCGATGACATCGGAAAGATGTTTACTTAGACTATCGTCATCACTGTTGACTCCAAGTCATCCCGGTAGACCTAACGGTGAAAACTAGTCTGTTGTTAATGCGCAGGACGGATCTGGGATACTATAGATGTGGGATAGATCTTAGAATTCCTCATGTTTGAATGCATTATTGAAACAAGTACCGTTTTGTTGCACTTGACATTCAGTCAAACAAATTGAATGAAGAGCGTCTTTTTTGGCATTTGGAATAATAAAACTGTCTAGCAGGTGTCATCTCTTCAGGTGACATTAAGAATTTTTGAGGAGAAGGCTTTTGCACCAACAGGTACAAAGCTGTAGCGTGGAGTATCGAGTTCTCCTGTGGCCAAAAGCCATGGTCCTCTTTAGAAAACTGGCTTTGTTGGTGTTTTCGACGATGGCGAGTGATTCACACAAACATCTATTTTAACTCCAATGACTCACCCAGGCCCTAACGCAAAGTACTGCTGCCGCGCCATTCTCCTGCGTGATGAAGCACTTTTGTCCGGCGCTGACGACAGTACCGCACAGTGGTGCTTTTCTCGTTTGTTTATGCACCCACCCAATTTCAAAACTTTGAAACTTAGTGTCTTTAATTTGATCTTTTCAAGTGCTTAGCAGATATTGGCTGACTTAAGTGAGGGGCCCATTTCCCGATTGCTTACACTGCTCGCTGCCCCACTTTGTTTGCGGTCGTAGGCTGTAGCACTAGGTCGTGTTGGTTAATTTCAGCTTAGAGATCTTTTACAAGTGAATTAGTTGATAATCTTATGCCGGCCACCCAAGAGGCATCGAGAAAATGCAATTAACGGCTTCTGATGGCTGCTTTCTCTAGCCGCAAATGCCCCCAGTAACTCATGAATAGCTTTTGTTCTGAGCACGGGATCCGAATTCCGATTTATGGTACATTTAATTTCTGGATGAGTCATTATTGCTATGCAGGTAGCTGAGTTGCTTTTAATGATCTTTCCATTTTCTTCAAGTTTAGCGTTAGCCATCTCCCCATCGCCGATTGTGCATGAGTGTGAGTCGGATCCTGTTTGAACCCTGCCAGCACAAGCAATAAAAGGCTTGCTTCGTTTCGCGAACAAGTTGGTGATGGTTGTATTGTTACAGAAGGACTATCGTGCTTTAGATTAGGTATTCAAGCTACTGCAATGTATTTGTGGCATTAGTCCACGGCAGCGTAGCACTTGAGTAACTTCAGAAGACGCTACAAGGTGTACAAATCGAAAGGTATTTCGTTGTCATAGGCAGTGTCAGTAGAGCATAGTAGTGCATTAATGAAAGCGTTCTGTTCCAGTTTTTCCTCGGAACTGCTCTTCTGCATTGGTTGCATCAATATTATTCGATAAATTCAAGAAGGGCTTCAATCAACTCTCGTCTCACAATTGGGCGAAAGAGAGACAAGTGTTCCCTTGCCTTGACTGGGCTTTTTTTCTCTCGCTCCGTCATGCCCATTAAAATCTCTCCTTTCTCCCTCTAACTCCAACTACGTCCGACGTCACCTTCATCTCACAGCCAATGAGAGTCTAGTTTGTGCTTGTATTCACACACATGAAGTGATTCCAAACCAGAATTTGGCCTTGTACAGACTCATCTGCTCACGCGTTACTCATCCGCCCTGCTACTATGGCTAATCAGGCAAAAAGATGAGTGAATGGGCCCTGGTTCCAAAAATGGTTACCTAGGCTTTTTTAGAGTGAGTTTGCTTTTACCTCTCACCAATGCAGCACTGGTCATCGTTATTGGGTGCACGGTACTTTTTTATCCTTCCAAATTTGGTCTTGCTCCTGGACAAGACTTAAGATTGGGGTGGTTGCGTAGGGTTGACATGTTTGTCATAGATTCAGCCATCTGCAGCAGATGCCCTAGCTCAATATCCAGCCATCAGCGTAGATGTAAAACAGCCTTGGTTCTACTACTTACACTAGCAAACTAAGTTAACAAAAAGTATTGGCAACAATCGGCTGGGAAGTCTCTTCGTGTCCGCATATGGGTCATTTTGCTCCACACCTATTTTTAGTGTTGTGTATTCAGTTGGCACTGTTTTTATGCAAAATTGCTATTCTATGTTGTCTTTTCACATGCACGGGATGTCTACTGCACGCAATACTCTCTCCTTATCTGCTCTTACATGTGCTGATGGATTCAATCATTTGTTGGGATGTCTAGATACGTTCAGTTCGTTTGCATGCCACTTTCTTACCATAAATGGGCATTACATTAGACGGTTCAATTGAAACGTTATTATTTTGAAGCCAAGGTTAAGGGCACAAGAGTTTGTCCAGGTGACGTATATTTTAAAGTACCCTTTTTCTGCATTTTCATTACTGTGGATACAACAGCTTCATTGGAGCAGTAATCTGTTCCAGAACTTCATGGCTGTGTTTGCTGCTTCATTACCACAACTATTGAGTAGGCGAATATAAGTTACACCTGCAAGGTTATTGAACTAAAATTGCTTGAGTGGCAATAGAATGACGTAGAGGTAAACAAAGGCGGATGTGGGTGTGATTGTTTCCACCTAATGGTCCCTTGGACTGACCTATGTAAAGGTCGTAACAATCGTAACTTGCGTCTCAACATTTTGCTTTAATACCACCGCAGAATCCGATTATTTTTGGGCGGGATGGCGAGACGCTTAGTCATCTCCTATGAGGGGCAGTCATTTTGGTGTTGCTGAGCTTTAACACGAACAGTTGTTTGTTTTTTGGTGTAGTTGCTATCTCCAGTTCGCCCTAGGAGCCAATTTTCATGCATACTGCTTTACCACTCCTGCTGGCCTAATGAAAGCGTACCCACTTGGAAATATTGGTGGTAGTTGAACTTATGATTTAGCCTATGAGGCACTGCGATAGTGAATTGGGATGAACGGTTGTACCAGGCATATTTTATCGCATGATACTTGTTGAAAATCCCTAAATCAATCCCCAACCTATATGGGTCTCTGTCCCCTTCCGTGTTGAGTTTATTCAGGACCTGTTGGGGATGTCTACGATCCCAGAAAGACTTCCCTTTTAACGCCAAAAATCTCCTTCTTGGAATTCGATCCCCCTGGCATTCTGCAATATTGCCCGATTTGTAATCTTGTTGAGTTTTCCCCTTTGGCTATAACGATGTGGGGACAAGGTCCCGGTGTACTTGAGCTCACGCTGTCGAGGCCATTGGAAATGCTATACATGCGTGAGAGACCAAACCAGGAATCGGGGTACCAGTTAACGAACATTCACGCAGGTATCATGCTCTGATTTTGCATCCGTTTTCGTCACTAAAGTCTTCGTTCAGCCCAAGTTTTATCCTTTGATAACCAAGATTAGATTCTCGGCAGTGAATAACAGGACTATAATGGCTAGTTGTTCTCAGTCATAGGTGTGCTTGGTGAAGAGTGGATATAAAATGACTCTTGGGGTCGGATTTGAAGCGAGCGCATAACTTCTGGTCGACTGCTGATTGGGCATTGGGACCTCTAGAATACCCCTCATCTTGTTTTGCGATTTGCCTACTTTCTCTTTGTTGAAATGCATAAGTGCAATCTTTGAGGCCGACCAAAACTTCTCCGTTTGTTCGTTCATATGCGCTGTTAGCTCAAGTTCTTCGCTGTTATTGGTTTTTTATACTTCCCATGATTTGCCATTAAAAGTGGGGAGTGCGGTGGATGATTAGATGGCATCAGCTTTGCTGATTGAAAGGCTCGGTTAAGCCGTTGTCTCGTGTTAATTCATTTCTGCCTAAATTATATCCAAGGTTTTGAACTATCCTGACTTCATTTTGGGAATTAAAATGGTGGATTGATTCAGGATATGAGCTGATTTTTTTTGTAAAATCCAACCTTGAGTACCTTCTCTTCAGGCGGCATCAATTACCACATTGCAGATTTGACGTCTTAATGTATGGAATGTCAAGTTACTCAAAGGTAATGCAACTTGCTACCTTAATGAGTGATTGAGTCTAATGAGATTCCTGCCCCTTTTGCACTTCATTTGCTGATGTGCGCACCGTCAGCGGGGCGATGAATGTGCTGCTTGTACCTTTGGACGCTTGGTGAGATCAACTACAAGGTGGATGCTGTCCAATGAAGCTACACTGAATCATGGCACCATCTGACAAATGTGCGGAATTTACGGAGATTTAGATGTCTTCCTTAAAAACGTTGCTGAAATTCATTTAGGCTCCTATCTTTGAATAGCGGGACTAGACTGTCCAGTTTCCGAACTGCTGAATGGTCGCAGTATTCACGAGTAAATGAATTTAATTCAAAAGTTGCGCCTCGCTAGGCTTCTGCGTGCTAACTCAGTTATTGGACGTACGTGAGTAATGTATACGCTTTGCCACCAAGACGTTGTTGCACTCCCTCTTGGATTACTATGCGTGTGTCTACTTTTATGAGGCAGTCAAAAGGGACGTGTAGGCAATAAGTGTTGGAAACCTTCAGTTCTCGATTCACACTGCGATGCTACCGTTGTGGAATTAAATCCTACTTTTTTTGCACCTAGAGTATTCTTGCCATTGTTAATCAAGATGTCAGAGCACAATGGTAGTGTGCATGTGCAACACGTGGGAAAGGTTATAAATGGGGTATCTTGTCATCAGACGCGTGCTTGGTATCTGTGACAGGCTAATTGATGGCGGTGGGGCTTTCTGCTGCTTATCGGAGGGATGTCTAGATGCCATCACTATTTCAAAGATGACTGTGTACGGCGATGGTTCTCAACACAGTTCGTGGGGCAGTTGACTCTTAGAGGACCAATCATCACGTGAAAATGACGGGCGAAATTACTTTCGAGCACTTTCAGTTTCAGAAAGGAGCCGAGATTAATCTGTCGTAGGGCATTTTAGTAGTATTGGCAAAGATATTTGTGTTGAAGCCTCATAGGTGATTGTTAAGAACTAGGAAGTCGCATGTGCTAATGCAGCATCGGGTGACATTACGAAAAGCTGACTAATTTCCATTGGGGCGTGTATTTTCCATTACAAAATAAGGTGTCCGTTGAACTTGAGTGGCAGTTGCGTTTAAAATACGGTCAGGGTTTTGAAATAAATCATGCATAAGTGTCACGTGGTAGATTTTTGAGACCTTCGCGTCATTACTAAGGTATGATGATCCCATTCAACATGACAATTTAGGTCTTGGTACGCCTTTGGCTTGATATCACCGTCAGATTTCCTACTGAAATATTTCGGTAGTGTCAGTTCCTCGACTGACCAATCTAAGGCTTTTTACAAATTAAATTTTGCAGGGGTCGTGGCGGCCGGCGTCCATGGGTAGGCAGCTGCAGGTTGCGGTGAAGATTCTGGACTTAGAACGCTTCCCCACGAAGATGGACGACTTCCTGAAAGAGGCCGCTATCATGAACAGCCTAGACCATCCCGACATAGTTCGATTGTATGGCATTTGTGTTGCACCTAATTGTCTGCGGCTGGTAAGCAGTTTGTCCGTCACTTCATCACCTAATCTGCATTTGATGCATGATTTGTTTCTGTTTACTGCATTCTTTGCTTTCTTGACGAAAGCTAAACTTCTTCGATAGATTCCTAGTTAGAGCGCTACTTTTTTCTTCCATTATTGTTTTCTGCATGGAGATCTGTGAAGATTATCCTTTGTTTATTTAAAACTTAAAAATTTGGTCCAAATTACTTCAACATTACAAAATACCTTGACACACAGGTGTCGCGAGTAAGACATTGAGGGTGATGTAAATAGTTCTCCAATTTATGTCGCTTGTCCGAGTATACCTAACTTAGATGCTTCGTGAGGTTAAAGTTTAGTTTTCGGGGAGGTCTTATTTGTCTAAATAGTTATTCCTAGGGTGGCATCAAAGAATTAATTTTTTTCAAATCACGAATCTCTAGTCCATAGATTTGAAGGGATTCGACTCTCCCCGAAATTGTTCTTCTCTGCTTCCGTTGCCCTTTTTATTGTACGCCAGCAATGGTACGAATTGGGAAAAGGTTGTATCTATGATGCGCTCCCTACTCCGTTAGGTGACCGAACTTGCGCCATTGCGTTCCCTGCTGGAGTGCCTGCGCGAGCCCGACCTCCGCGCTTCCTTTCCCGTGTCCACTTTGCACAACTTTGCCATTCAAATTGCACGTGGTATGGCTTATCTCGAGGAGGAGCGTCTGGTGCATCGTGACCTCGCTGCACGCAACATCCTTGTATTTGCCAAGGACAGGGTATGCTATTCCAATTTGTCACAGTTATTAGAAATTTTGCCGCGATCAGACACTTGTATATCCCTCCGATTTAGCAAAGAAAATTGACGACTTTCAGACCATTGATAGTTCTGCATCTTTTAAGGAGCTGGAATGCTTCTGAAGATTCAAACATTTGGCATTCGCACCAATTCAAGGTTATCAGCTCTAGATTTCTTTGCAAATCAGTATTTTCTGAGCGCGGGCCAGCTGCGAGAACAACCAAACCAACTAATTAATTTTCCCCGTATGTTGTTTTTAAGTACGAGTAGTTTTTTAAAATGAAATGCCCAGATTATGGACGCGATTTTAATAGTTTTGCCCTTCCGTTTTTTAAACCGCCCCAATAGATGCGAAACTTCGAAGTCGCCTTATTGCTCTTACTTCCGTTGCAACGTTACTGACATGAGTATTTTATACCAAAATAGGTACTAACGCGATCTGGCAGTTAGTTTTATGGTGCACACCCTTCGCTATTAACAGAGGCCGGGCCTCTCCTTTCTGATTAGCTACTCACTTTGTGATAGCCCTACTTGTCTCCCTCGCTGTTCAGTCGGTTTTTTATGGAATGGGATGTCCGGTTGTTGCTGCTTCAATAGCGACTCGATTTTCATTGTTTAAACAGTTCATTTTTAAGCATTAAAGTAATTTTACTGTATTATTTTACAGATATTCAACTTTCCATCTTTTTTTAATATATTGGTTTAATACAGTGATTTTTACTTATGGGAAGTAGATTATTCCATATCATGGAATAATTTGTGTTCCTTGAATTTGATTAAAGTGCGTTTCCAGCTGTCGGCTACGCCTTCTAACTCTTCAGCATACGTCTCTCTCAGCGGCGGCAGCAATTTTTGATCACTGCATGATTCGCTTTTTCATTTTCACTGCACTTTGTGCTTTTGTGATGCCCCGAAAGATGCATTCTGACCGCCACAATTAGGAAACCGTTCTTGTCTCGTTTCGGAGTTTGCAGGGCTGACTATCCTCCAATATTTTTCGCTTGGCCGTCCGGTCTGTTATTTTTCTGACAAACTATTGCATTCTGATTTTCTTCAGGGTAGCCGCTTGAAGAATATTCGTGTAAAGAAGGCAACAGCTTCTGTTTAAGTGGAAAAGCTATCTGCATCAGCGATCTAGGCCATTGAGGTAGTATAAACTTCAGAGAATCTCTTCTTTGCCCTCCACTGCTTGCAGTTGCATCTGCACCAGAAGTATGGGGAAGGGGGATTATCAACTGCATGACAAGAGGAACATTGCATTCATTGATAGTTTGCAGAAGAATGCAAAGCCAGGAGTGTTAGAAATTTAATGGGATTTGAAACAGGTGAATTGCAAGGCTCTAGGATTCGTAAATAATCAAATGTTTTCGTCAGCATTATTGCCGTGCCTTGTCTTAATCATATGTGGCGAATTCATTATACTCTCACCTTCAATGATTCGTTTAGTTGTCCCGATATGAACTGACCTCTGTGTGCATTCGATCACCTGCTTTCAGGGTAGATGTAACATAGCTCTAGCTTTTTTCCCCTTATCTTCCCACTTGCCGACTCTGTTGCATACACTAGATTCTTGACAGCTCCAGCTGAGTCTCGTCACCTCAGCGGATTTTTCTGCAAACATTGGTTTAAACTCTCAATTTTCTTGGTTTTGGAGTCCTTACATGGATTATTTATGGATAATTTCCAAGCTTTTTTTCTTTCTTGCACCCGCAGCTAGTACAAATAAGGTCCTGAAGCACCTCTTCTAGCCAATAAAAGTAGCGCTCATCTATCCTGTGTCTCGATTCAACCTTTTGGGTTTTCTTATGCACGAGGATATTTTGGCACCTCTTATATGATTATTTGGTTGCGTTTGTACATTCAAAGTAACCCAACATTCGTGCAGAGAGTTCTTCCCTCACTCTTGCCTCCCATTCCTCTGTCTTATAGCGTGTTTGCAAAAGTCAACTGTTTATTTATTTACATTCACGCAATTCATATTTTGACTAGAGTATTCTGATGTGCCTTCTCAGGGCTGTGGGCTCACAAATTCATGTGTTCCAAGCACTGGGATTACTTAATCAGTGTTCTGCGTTCAATTATGCATTCCAAGTCACTCGTCTCGTCACAGGTGAAGATTGGCGACTTCGGGCTGAGCCGAGCCCTGCAGTTGGGCAAATCCTACTATCAGACCAACTTCAATGCAAATCTGCGTCTCCCGATCGCTTGGTGTGCACTGGAAGCCATCCATGAGTTGCGTTTTACCAGCGCCAGCGACGTCTGGTCCTATGGGGTGACACTTTGGGAGATGTTCACCTATGGCTTCGTTCCCTGGGCGGGTCTCTCGGGTCGCCAGATCCTTGAGGCTGTTGATATACCCAACTGTCGGCGTCTTACTCAACCGGACACCTGTCCGGATGCTGTCTTTGACGCTGTTATGCGCGCCTGCTGGAACCATGAACCCACCTCTCGACCTACCTTCACTCAGCTTGTTGGTTAGTGTCACTTATAATTTCTTCGTGCAGCTGGTTTCTTTTCTATTGTTCAAAAAAAAAATAGTGAGGCTTCTAGTAAACTATGCGGGGAACTGCCTGTGTTCTTTCACTGGTTATTGGAACTTATAATCGCTGGCCCTTTGTGCTCATTACGCAATTCAAACTCAGATTTGTGAGCTCTCTTCTGTGTCACACAGGGTTGTATAACAGTTTTGCCAGGTGCTACCTTGATTATACAGCCTTCGTCTGCATGTCAATTACTGGTCTCGTTCACCTAAAAACAACTGGTTAGCCTAAACCAACATTGCGATTTATCTGTGACATACTTTCCGCCATTTCTGCGTGGTGCTAAAGGTCATCTGTCAATCATGCCGTTCTGTGCACGCTCACTGGTGCTCCGCTAGAGTGAATGTGTACTTGCGCGACTCAAGCTGGGTTGGAGAAGGCTTGCCTGACCGACTTGATATTTGTATAATGGGACGTTTAGCCCACTTTTCATATTTCTGGCTTTACATTTACTGCCAAGACATCCCATACAATAAACTAATGTCAGACTTGGCTGAGCCTCTGATCTGTGGGTTTACAAATTTTTGCTGTCTAGCTATCACTTACTATGTGGAAAATTAGTGGATTTTCTGCAGAAATATTAACATCAACTAATTAAAGCTGCTTTTCTGCAGATTTCTTCTTAGACTGGAGCTTCACTATCCAACTTCCATGTTATCATGAAAAACTGAACTATTTTAACTAAATTTTTTTTGCAAAAAAGAAACTGCCATGCATAGTGTTTTAGAAGTCCTTTGCTAACCGTTTTTTAGTCGGCAATTACTGCAATATGGTTTGGTTTATAAATACATTGTGAACGGTAAGCCTACCGTACTCTTCTAAGACTTTCGACGGCAGTTCTGCTTGGCAGCAGGTACTAAAACTGTCCGCCCCAGGGACTCGCCTTGCATCGATACATGAGTTGTATGTGCAGCCATCACAAGCTGCCAAATCACTAGTGATCGTTTGGGCCTTGTAGACTTGGCTTTGGGGGTCGAATTTTTTGTCTCTTATCATTGGTCTACTACGTGGCTAACGGTAATCAAAAGGCTTTAGTGCAGAGTTCTGCTGTCCAGACACTGTATGTTCATTTTCAAGACTGCCTTGGTAAATTTGTTCGACTTGTTAATTTGTTTACGCCGCGGCAACCAATTTTCATTTTAATGACCAATCTTTAGATGCTTGTGAAGTAACGTGAATCGAAGGTGTAGGTGCTGTCGGCCAAGGGTACGAACGTGTCCGGCCGATTGAATTAGGGTGTTGGTTGTGTTTTACGTCTGAATTTGCTATTATGCGCGAGTCTCGAATTTCAAGCCTTTCGGAGCCCTTCGCTTTTGCAGAGTCCAGGGTAAAGGGATGGTGGAATGAGTCACTGTAAAAAACGAGCGACTCAGCTCCTCTCGTGGCATGGCTTTTGGACTCGAGTTATTCACTATGCTTTCTCTGTATTCACCAAAAAAGTGAATTAGTTGTTTTTGCAACCTCACAACTTGTTATATGACTGCAACTGCCAAACCCTACAGTTTCTTTGTCGTGGTTCACAGAACACACATGGACTAGTTTACAGCGTATTCGTGTCGGGAGTAAAACCGAAGTCTAGCTATATGCAAGGGGGTTGACTGACTGACTACTTTCCGCGAGTATTCTGATTCATTGTCTCAACTAGGTCTCCAATGTTGCTTAGCTATTTGATATGTATTTCTGCCCAGTTGGGTCAATTTATTAAGGCGCCGACGCTATTAGTGGTAAGTCAACCCTAGCATGTATGACCGCTGCATGCTCCACAGGCGTGTGCTGTCGAGAGTGAGAACAACTTTATTCATTTGTTACCAGCAATTTGATAGCAAGCTGAACCGAAACCAAATCCTTTGCCATCGTCGCAACGTTTAATGGACTTCCCTTTCTAATAGACACTCACCTGCCTTTCATCAAATTTGCAACAACTACTGCCACGAAATTCTGCTATATAGCACCAAATTTGCACAAAAAGTAGGTAACCTCTTTGCTCGAATGCAGTCGAGGTTCCTTGGTGGTTAAATTTGGGGACAGTAAATCAGACAGTCATTATCCGGACGTTTGCTTCATAACCCAGATTATTGAATACTCCTTTTGACAATGTATTTTCAAGTCCAAATTCGAATTTTCGCCAATAGGCCGTTTTTTCATTGACTCCTTTTCCATCTGAAAAGAAAATATTGAAAAGGGAGTACTTTTTATTCACGTTTTATGGTGTGCTAATTGGGCAATCCTTGGATTCTTTTTTTTATTTTGCACACACGAAACTCTTCCATCTGTGCTAGCAATGCCTTTTCCAGGCCCATAAAGGATTTGCAGATTTTTTAGGAATAAACGCTAGAGTAAATTTTAAGCTTTGTACTATGATGGTGCAAAATATCCTAACTCTTAATAATTTGGGATTTACTTTTCTCATGCTTCCTACCCGACCTCTACACGTTTTTACCAAAAATATTAATAGCAAAATGTTTTCGTGCCAAATGCTACATTTGGATTTGAAACAGTCCTTCAACCACAACTTTCCCGATGGAAATGCTGATGTATTTGAGTCAAATAATCAAGTGCGCTCCCCCACTGACGGCGGAATTGTCGCTATAGAAGACGGACGTTCTATCCCAGCGCATAATATTAAGGGTTCTGGAACCATCTCATTCCACTCTCCTTATTGACGCAATACAATCCTTTTGAAATCCAAGTACCTGAAACTTCAGATAATATGCCCCTTCCTTGTGCGCAGTAAAAAGACGTTTGACTTTGTCGGCGGTGCCATATTGTTTCCCGAACCTGAGGTGATTGCATCCGTTTTCCTAGCTGAATAATGGGAAGTACTCTAATTACTACTCCAAAGAAGTGATCCTACCGGAGGTCATAACTTGTTCCCTTGATGGGTTGTTATATAATCGCCTACCGTAGTCTCCTCAATCAAAAATCCATCGGTACAGACCTTCGCGCTCGTATTCAAAGTTAATAGGCATTTGTATGAGCCGGGGTGTTAGGGCTCCTGAACCTCAGCGACTATATTTTGAACATAAAACTTGTTATTTCTCTACTGCATTGCTCAGAACCTCCCAGACGACGTTCATTTTTATGCATTTTGAAGTTAGCGGACGTTCTTTTCCATCGTATTTCCCACCTCATCCGATGAAATCTTCCTCTTGTCAAATTGGATCCCCTTTAGGACCACAATTTCATCTTTTTACTTTTCGATTCCACCTTTTGTAGAAATGCTGCCCCACCTGAGTCCTCAGGCGTGGCGCGTGGTGGAAGATAGTGAGGAAACGGAGTCGGCTCTTCCACGCACAGTGGAGGACATTCGCAATCTGCTGACAGAAAGTGTTCCTCAAAGTGGCAACGCAGATACGGACACAGGCGCAGACGATGCCACTAACTCCATGGCACCAAACAATAAAACTCTTCTGCGTGTCCGTGCTGGTGAGACGGTCTATGTGCTGAGCAAAAAGTATGCTTCTCGCTAAGACCATGAAGCTTTTGCACCAAAGCCTCCTTTTTGATTGTTTTGACACCGAATTTTAATGCAACTTATTTACTGGTGGAACTTTTGGTCTTTCATTACCTGACGCAGTCTGATGAATGTATGTCAGGGCGGCAACTTTTATTCGCTAAGAACGCGTAATATCGAGATTTCCACTACTTGAACTTGGTGTCACAAATAAGTGACATGTATCCCTAATTGAATTCGGACAAATAGCTGGACCAGCTCGTGTCAGGGACAAAGTAGCTTGAAATAAACCGATAAAATAAGTGTAGTTTTTCCTGATCGACTCAAAATTTCATTTTTGGCTCTTGAGTGACAGTTGATTTGGCCGCTTTGGTAGTTTCCAGGTCTTAGCATCATTTGAACGTACTACGTTCCTTGATGTTCTTAGGGATTTATTCTGAGCATTTCTGAGTGTCCTGCATATTTTTACAATAAACATCCAACAAAATTGTCTTTCAAAGCAAAAGAAAGTGTACAGTGGGAATCACCTGGACATATGCTAAGCATATTCTGCTTCATAAAAATGGGATGCCATGCTTTTGCGAAATTTCTGTTAGTGCTTACTTCGTAGTTTGGTAGATGTGCACGCAACTGTCTTATCTGTGGTCTCCCTCAAATGTTTCCGGTTTTTCCGATGCTTTTGCAACGCTAACTTCTCTCTAACACCAAAGCTTAGTTTCAAATATAATCAAGCTTGAATAACTTGCCACACGCTCTTAGCGCGCCTACGTTTGTTTTCTCTCACAGCAAATCCAAATCGTTCTCTCAAATCTGATAGCTAATATATTGCCGTCGATATGGGTTTTTCTACAAAATTTTCTCTGTAAGTCACTTAAGCAGGTTAAGAACCACTGTGAACTTTCTGTAACTTGGCGTTTTTTGCAGGGATCCAGAGTTATGGAAGGTTGTGTCCAATTCAACCTGTCAGGTTGGCTACGTGCCTCCTGAGAACCTGCGAATTGCACCCGATACTACTGACTCCATCGCTCTGAGATTGAGCAGTACCAATCAGCATCGGAACCACCACACCAGCACTCTCTCGCGGATGCGTTTCCGTTTCAGTCGACGGGGTTAGTTGTTTGCCTTTTTTGGAAGCGGCAATTCGATTCTGCTCCTCTCTTTGGCTCTTCAGATAAGAATTCTGAGTTCTGCTCTAGCTTCGATGAAATTTATTTACTTTGTTGGGGCGTTTTAGAGTTTTTTTTAATTTGAGAGGGAGCTTATTGCGAGTTTTACGGGAAGGTCGATGGACCGTTGAAGGAATGGTGAACGAAACTGCAGAGGCTGAAGGGTCATGCAAGTAGAAGAAAGTTTTCTGTCAAAAGTTTGGAAGACTTACCTGTGGTGCTAATGGGAAAGGTTTGTGTCAATATCCCGTGATAGCTAGGCGACACGAAAGCTGTATAGTCCAAAGATGTATGGGGTGGCACAGCTAAGTTATATCACCCAACCCAGGAGCAGATATGTTGCTTGGCGGTTATGTGCCTGTTCAGAAACCAATATTCATTAGTGAATGAGGCATTTTTTTGAAAATTGTCATAGCCGTTTGTGTAACGGTTTTGACATTAATTGCGCAACTCGAATACCCTTCATTGGTTCACTGAATTAGTTTCTATCGCAGTCCACTTGGCAATCTTTCAATAGAAATGCTCGATTTAACCCGATTCTACCAAGTTATGCGCGTTTCATGCCGATGGGTACACATGTGGGCAGATACGAATGGTATTAATTAAATCGCCGGGCGATGGTGATGGTGGATGGGGACATGGAATAATGTATTAATGAAAGATGCTGTCTGCGGGAGTCTACGCTAACAGAAGACTTCAAGTGCAGTGCAGCCACTTGTTTTGCTAAAGCATTCCAGGAATCGGCTAAATGCCGGAAGTTTGTGAGCCATTGGACCATTTCAAAAAGTGCAGGAACTTTATGCTCCCTCAATTTAACAATCCTGAACTATCTTGTCGTTTACAGTTCGAAAATTTTATTTTCTCATAGAAATGTATTTTGGTGGCTTGCCTGTTTAATCGAACTTTCTCACGAGACTTCCTACTCCTGTTGTACAAGTGATAAATCTTGATTGCTCTGCTCTATCTTGAAACAGATTTACAAATTCTGTAGGATCAGAAGTCAGTCTACCAGAACATGGCCGTGAGTCTGCATGCTCTTTGGCACCATCCACAAAAACTAGCTCCCCTACCGGCGAAAACCACGTCTTACTCACCGGGACTACTGTTTCCCTTAACGAAACACGCCTTAGGCCAATTGATGCCCAAATTCGGAATGCCCTTATTTTTTACTCGGAAAAGCACGCACGTGCTTTCATTTGTGATTGCGCTTTTACAAAAAAAAACATTGAAAACCATTATGAATGTTTACGTGCGTATGTGTATATCAGATCGCATTCATGACTCACTACGTTTTCAGTTGGATTCTTCATGCAGCAGGCGAGTTTGCAGTTCCTTTTCGCTGCTTTAACAAGTAACGTTGGTGTACTTCCTAGCGAAGATTAAGCCTTCATAACGCCTTAAATCGGAATCGTTTTTAAAGTTGCCGCTTCTCCGATTTCTACTTTCTCAACCATAGTCATTATAAGACATGGTTGTTTATGCTTCGTCTTTCTTTTCGTTCATTTTTGTTTTGCGAATTTTTTTTTGCTTTTTTCATGATGATTGCCATAACTTCCTCCTTACTCCTTTCTGCCATTTGCAAGGGCCGAACTCGTAATCCGTATCCATTTTTAGTCGCAATAAAGCGAGTTGCTTATTTTCTTACTACTCTAACTTCAGCTTTAATTTTTTGATATTCGTTATTCCGACACCGATTTTAACTGTTGACCAACTGTTCTCTCGTCCATTGTCAATACGTAGCCACTGAGTGTAACTTGCTCTTTAGAAATCATAATCTATTTTTTTCTTGACTGATTAGATTAAAATACGTCACTGCGTTGACAATTCGGCATGTCTCACCGGTGATAAAATTTGGTTTTTATTTTCCCTTTATCACTTTGCCCAAGTTTGTTTACCTAACCACGCCGTTGGCATGTTATTTCAACGCTTGAGGACATCTTTTTGGATCCGGCGTTCGCTTACCCCTTATTTCCTATAGAATCGAGTCGAAATTCACCCAGAGGGGGAAAGAAACTTAACCGGGATCTCATATCGCTGCCGCAGAACGACTTTCGCCACGTCGGGCATGTGGGTGCTGATGGTACTATGTTTGGTGATGTCGGTTTCTCTCTGGACAACGTTGATGAGGATGAACGAGGTGAGATAATAATTTCTGTTTGCATCTTAGCGAATTAAGTCGCATCTGTGAAGTCGGCGGATTTACGGTATGCTATGTCTTGAAGTTGTCCTTGACAGACGGCCTACAATGCCGCCCCTTGGAACAAAGTGCGATTGAGTGACGATTATCTACCCTATCGCTCACAGTTGCTTCACTTTTTTCACATAGTATAATTAGTGATTTTGGACGTTCAACTCTACGATTTATGTCTGTTAAAACGGTTTCTATTTCTTAATCGCCTTTCATCCGCCACTGTTTAATTACATTGACTCCGCTCTAACTTCCTGCACAGTCAGTAAGTCACATTGTTCGTTCCTTCGTTTGCCTAAAGCATTGGAGTGTAACATGCTGATTTAACCGATATGCGTCTGAGGGCAGCTTAAACATGACTGGGACATAGTGGTGATGCAAAATTATGACTGAAACTACAGAGACTGGGGGTCCTTAAAAGTAAAATTTGAGTAAACGTCGCTTCATTACAACTAAACACAGTTGTGAGCTTGAAATCCCTCTTCGGCAACCTTTGGATAAAATTTTCACCTTGACTGCAATGCCTAACATCATTGACACTTTGATTTCCTTCAAGGTGTCTTAATTAGTGATATCTCATAACTTCAAAAATTTTAGGCTCGAGTCCTGCCAACAGTTGCATGACCATTGAAAGCACGTCCGACAAGGAGAATCCATATCTCTTCGACGCCACGACAGGCGAGGTAGTTTACACCTTTTGTCACTTCCCCTAAATAAGACCTTGGATACTATGTCATCATCTCAGTGCGCTTTCATTGTTTCCGTGCGAGTATGCTTGTTTTAACCAGTTATGTCAATGCATTGTGAGATTTGTACACTTTACCAAACTCACGGAACGTTATCGTAGATTTTTGCTCTCTAATTCCAGTTGGCGGCATGAAGAAGGGTGCGGGCAGACCCCTTTGCCCATATCCATTTGACCCGGTAAGGAGAATGTTCTAACGTCTATCGTGTCGACTTAGTTTCCACCCTGACGTGTTTGTACAGCAATCCCTGTGCAAGGTCATTTCACAAACGCAGGCCGCTTATTGGCTTGGTGGCTGTTCTGGGTCAGTGGGCCCGACGCATTAGCACCTCTGTTTGGTTAGTGGAGTATGTGTGTGCTTTGTGTCCCTTAGTCAGACCAATGGCCTTAACAAGCGACTGGTCTTCATCCATCCCAAATGAATCATTGCCCGGGTTTTACATAGCAGTAAAATGTTGTTCCTTCCGGTGGGTGTAGCATGGTTCCCTTTTGTTGCTGTGCAAAAACGCAAAGTGCCATGCTTTTTAGTTTAAGCAACCATTTACTTCAGATTTGAGCATTTTTGTGGCGACCAAGGCAATTACATAGGTGGAATCTACTGGTAGTCTATACAACTTATCTTCGCAGTGTCATCCTTCAACTAGACACGATCATATTTCTTACACAAAGGGGGCCAATCTGTGTGCTTGTATGCCTACATATGCACAAATGGTTTATTATTTGTTCTTGTAGATAGCATCTCTTCCGAGTGGTTTTTTTGAATCGGTTTCTGCCACTACCGGCTACAGTCTAAGCTTTTACGCATTTGTCGTTTTTTATGATCCCTTATCCACCCCACGATTACTGTATGTCCTCTTTTGTAAATAGGACTTGCCATTGTAACGGTTTGCAACTGTCGACCAAACAGGTTAGGCCATTTCAGTTTATATATTTGGTCTCTACATTGGATTTGCATTTGGAAGTCCATACCGGTCGTGATCGGGAGGTGTTACCAACCCCCTTTTGAAATTCAAGCTGAAGCATCACTCAATCACCTTTATCCTAATAAGCATGTCAAGCATTCTTTAGAATTGCCATTTTAGGAGAATTTTCGGCTTGGTAAAGGTAGGAATAGCGCTGTCAATTCGCTAACAAAGTTTGCTTTGAAATACCTCTTAACCAATCAGTGTGCTGGTCGTGATTCCTCCGTCGCTCTCGATCAAACCAAGGCAATGCCACCTCGGGCCGTCGACACCATCACCACCACTACTGCTGCCAGTTCACCCCCGCCCTTAATTTCGCCCCCTGACAATGGTCGAACTCCAAGCGCTACCAACTCAAATGTTACTTCTACTTGTCTACCAATTGCCACGAAAACCGCTGTCGCCTCCTCTTCTCCCTGGTTCACCACCCCCATCGCTGATAATGAAGATCCTGAGCCTCCGGTGAGTTCTAATTACAATCTCTTCCGGTTGACTCTTCATGGCAGAAAATTGCACGCTTTTTCAATATAAATCTGGACTAATTAAATGGCTCTTGCTCACCCCAGCTGGTGTTTTCATGCAATTTAAAGCTCCTATCTCTACATTCAGGAGTTGGTTATAAAATACCTTTTTTCGTTGGACCGTAGTGATGTAATAAACCGTTTAGTCCCTCTTATAATCTTAGAATTAATGAATAGTCATTATTCACTATCCCAATGTCCTAAAAAAACCGTGTTTATGGTGATCAGCCCTCATACTTGACTTTTTATGAAATTTATATGTAGGGCTTTTGATTCAAGTTCCAAGTTAACTGTTCCCTTCTCAGATCCTCGATATGGGCTCCTCCTTCATGGACGAGATATTCCAGTGCCTCTCAACTAAAACCGATGGGCTGACTCTACTGGATACGATCTCGTCGACTAACGAGGCGCATCAATCAAATCCTGTTGCGCCCGAATCGCCACTACCCTTGCTGTCTCCTACAGTTCCACGGAGTGATGCGAAATTACCCCCACCTGAGGAGGTAGTTACTGTGTCTCCTCTACTTCCAGTGATACCTAAACCTTCGCGAAGCCGTGAAGCGACTCCGTTCGAGGGGTCTCATCACAATACCACTGCTAATCCCACCCCTATAAAACGCCTCAGCCTTGATCACACGAATGGGTGAGTTATACTTCTTGTCATAGTTCATGTGCGATTATTTTATTAAACAGGCTTTTTCCAGCTACATGGTTAATTTAACTAAACAAGGTCATAATTCCATCATCCTGATCTTCTGACTAAGATGTTGATCCCTAGGGTGGATAATATATGCTTTCTAATTTTTTTTTGCTTTGACATACTGGTATATGAGAATACAACAAAGTTCAGTCCTCACTCGACACTAGCCATAAGTGCCCCAATCCCAGTTACTAACATCGTTAAAGGTCGTGCAGTTTTTCATGGTTTCCAAATCCTTATCTGCAATCGAGCCGTAGTTTCTTTGTCGCCTCACTGAAAATAACAGCGCGCATCATTGACAGCCACCTTCGAATGCGCTGATGGTGTGTTCTTCTTCATAGTTTTTTATAACCTGGCTAAACTAACTGCATCCCTCGATTTTCTGCACTGTAAATCGCTCATGCCTGGAACTAACGGATAAAATCGTTGGACCGCTTGCTAAATAGACTTATGGACATCAACTTCTCTACAGCTTATATCTGTTTATTCGGAATGGGAAATGAGGATACTGTTTCCTTTCTCCTTATCTTTGGTCATACTCCCACCCTCCCACCAAAATGCCGTTCACACGATGTTTTGACATGTGCTTGTCCTTTTGTATACGTTTCTGGCTTAGAAGAGGCGAGGAATGCTAATTCGGGGAACCGCTTTTCGTTTCTATGCCAATTCTCTTCCTGAATACATTTCTGGAAGTGTACGAGATATTTCTTCCGTTCCCCTGTGGGTTGAAATGAATTGCCAGGCCATCTGCAGCCGTAATTCCTGCAATAACCTTGGATTTTTTATGGATGGTAGTTGAAATGAGTGACATCGTGGTACCAGAGCTAATCCAACTTCGACTTGGAAACTTAAAACAAGGTTTAAAATGAGGTGATGAAACCGATACCTTTATTGCTTGGGAATCAGCTTTTAATTGCTTTCAGAAGTAGCTACTCTGCATCGAATTGCCGCTCTTCCTTTAGCGTGCTTTCTTGTCCTTTAATAACAAATCCACGTCTTCAAAAAATGTTTTCCGAGTTGAGTTTCTGAAGTTTTGGGCATTCTCAAATATTCAGTTGTTCATCTTTGAAGAAACATGCAAGGAATTATGGAATCCATTTCACGGTTTCCTACTTCAGGAAAGTCATATGGTTCAGTCTCCTCAAGGTAACTTAATCCTCCCCACCTCGTTTCTTCGTTAAATTCATTTTCTTATTGGTGATTTCTTTCCCTTTTTCAAACTATAGTGGGCGATATGAGGAATCCTCTCCAACCCTCTGCGGCCCGACCACCGGTGCAGGTCGGAGCTCTCGTACCTCTCTGGCCGATAATTGCTCACTGGGACGAGATGGAGTAGGGGAGATTGGTGAGGTTGGTGGCGTCGGTGGCGGTGGGCCCTTCGTGAACGCCACGAACACCTTGACTCGTGCATTCCGCAAGTCCAGCGCTTCGCTTACCCGTCGGCCTGCACATGCGGTGTCAGGAAAAGCGCCATCTGCTCTCTCCCTCGAACAGCCACTTCATAAGCATCAATTACCTGCTATAAAAACGCGTCTCGACGCAGCCGGTAAACTCAAACGACCGGCTATCAGTGGCCCTGTAATGATCAGTAATCCCACTCTCGGTGAGTACAACATCTTTAAGGTGTTTCCATTTAGCACAAATTCTCTTTCCCATAATTTTGGTTCAGATGTTATCCTTTAGCTCCATTGCTTCGCTTTTTTTCATTAAATTTGTTCACGTCATCCGCGCTAAATTTGAGCATAGTGGGCTCGAAAATTCCCCGCTTTTTATCACCCATCGATGTGATGTGTGAATAGGATTAACCTATGCCCCGGGCACCTGTTTTCCCGCGTCATTGATTTAAATTGTGCTATGGGAAACCACAAAGTCCTGGCAGCTATCACCGCTTCCTCCCTGATTAGCTTCCAAGGTAAGGTCTGCTAACATTGACCGAAAGTTAATCAAACATTGTTGAAGCTATTTTTTGACATTCCACTCGATCCCTTGTTCCTTGGCCATCTAGCCTATTTGCAGCCCATTTTGCCCTATTGCTTGAATCGTATGCTAAAAACCATACGCAAGATTTGTTATTTTTCATGCTCGTTTTGGACAAGGATTCTTGCCAATCTCTGGGGCCATACTTGAACTCTATTGAGCACGTTTTTTCTTACAATACCCTATCTCCTTGCTTTGAGATCTGTGAAGCAGCGAATATAAATCATTTTTCAGTATTTCAGAAGGAAAACACTGGCTTCGTTTGGTTCCAAATAAATAAAGTGCCAGAATTGTTATTGCTGGACTTTAGAGTCTCTCAAGGTATAGGACATAATTGGCCCCTCAAGCAACTTTGTCTTTTAGCGGGTTTGCGATAAAGCCAAAATTGGATGGAAAAACTTCATGCTTGCTTTTCTCCTTTGAAGTTTATAACCTGTAGGCCCGGAAATTAGTATGTAAAACATTGAGGCCCTGGCGAAACTCGAGAGGTTAGAATGGTTCCGCTGCGGTAGTGTACACGCCGCTTTTTTCCATTTTATTATTCTCCCACCCTCCTTGGACGGATAGTGGTTATTTCTGTGGCATATACACAAGCAGTGAGCGGAAAGTCTATTTGAAGCAATGCACGAAGTGCTGCGTTATTTATTGGTAGTCCGGAAGGCTGAGTTCATATTGAGATACTAAACCCAGCACTAATAAACTGCAAGTTCATAAGTCGTGCGTCACGATTGCTGCCTTTTTGGAAGGGATTTGCTTTTTACCTTATCATGCATCAAAGTGGCCAGGAAGATTAGACTGACATCCAGGATATCACGCTGTTAAAAACCTAACTGATTATTGCCAATTGCCGTTTTAATGCTAATTCCTTCAGTTGTTGGTGCCTCTGTGGCTTCTATCCTCTCCTCAGAGGGGACTACAACAGCCGCGGTGTCCACTCCACCATCCTCGTCAACGTCGTCACGAGGTACCAGCCAGGGCTCCTCCATAACCGCTATTTCCTCACCCCTTTCAACGGGCGGAGTAGGAACTGTGACACCAATCACCACCACTACCCCTTCCATCTCGCCGGCTCCCTCCACCTCTTCCCTTGCCACCTCAAGTACCTCCTCCTCCAACCTCGTGCTCCACCACCTCGGACACGGCCACTACCAGGGTTCAAGGTTCACTGGTGCTATCGGGGCAGGAGGCGGTGGTGGAGGCGGACTGCGTGCGCTGCGAGATCGTGGCGACCTGGTATTTCGTGCTCCGGCAGCCTCAACTGCTATTGGTGGTTGGCGTAGAACTAACCCGGTCACTAGGACTGACCACCAACCCAGGTAGGTGGGCAGGCTGACAAGCAAACAGGAAGCTGGTGAGCTTTGTTCTTGGGTTGATGAGTTTTTTAGCCTCTGGACATTGATGGAACCGATGCAAAATTTGATTATGGGAGGATATAGATCTGAAGATATTGCTCTTTATCCCTAATCTGATTAGTTTCTGATGTTGTTTGCAGTCTCCATTTGTAGCTCGATATTGATTATTACTTCCAATCACTTTAAATAAAGTGCTTGGTAAAATAAGAGCTTCCAGGTGTCGTTCAAATATTATTTACGCGTAAACCTAAAGCTTTAGATGAATTTGCATATCAAATACAACGACAATTAGATTTGGCTGCTCTTGTCTAAGATAAGTCTGTTGCCCCTTCTGATGCCGTTCGTTGCTCAGATCGCCTGGATATGCTAATAGCACTTTGGATAGAAGACATCGATATCTTCCCCCTTCGTGTCCAGCCACCGTGACTCTGCCGCGCCGTAATAACTTTAGGTTTGTGTGTGTATGCGTTAGCCTTCCCTTTGCGTGGGTGCTAGTGAGCGTGTTCCCTGACCATTTCTAGTCTGCTTGTTTTCTGTCCGCATGTCCCACCATTCTGCGTACGGGCATTTGCACCTGCCTCTCGATCGTCTCCAACCCAATCTGGCTCTTCCCTCTTTCACTCAACACTGCAAGCTACCACTCGCCGACGGTGATCTTTACGTTTGCTTTAGTTAGGCTTCGTTGATGGCATAACGCCCTAATGTCTACAGAAGCCGTACAGATGCCTAAAAATATGTAAAAAGTCAATTATTAGGTTTTCTTTTCTATCGGCTTAATGGCATTCTAATATTGCATACAGAATGCAATGAACTCTCGTCATTAGGGTTAAATTTATGCTATCTAGCCTATTTCTTCACATTGAGGTGGAAAATCTTCACAGTCCGAGCCGAGTAGAAACCTGGTATGGGCTCATAGGCTTGCAATCAACACACAAAATAAGCTTTTTTGTTTTCTGTCATTCGCATCCTACCATCTCATTCAGGAAAAATTACTGTACATTATGGTGCAATTTACATTTCTATGTTTTGATTGTAAGAAAGTATTGACTTCTAGAGCTCTGAACACGGCTTGGACTCCTAAAGACCCAACCAAGCTCTTTTCCCTGCCAGTAAAAGTGCATGTTTGTTTCAATATTCTCAATCGGAGTATCATCCCCATTTTTGCAACCATCTGATCTTGGCAGCCCCTAAGTTGGATAGTGTCCCGGTTTCTCTAGTAGCATGAATTTGACTTGCTCCAGTTACAACTGCATTCACTTTTCTGAATACTTTATCATGGTTTTGTGAACTGGGTAGACTAGACATCTCCCTTGCTTTCTATAGTCCTGAGCGATCAACTCCTCTTTTTCCGACATTAACGCACTGGCCTTGCCTAACTCAGCTGCGACTGCTAGATGCCCGCATGACTACTGCGTTGGTTCGTTTGGTCCCTGTTTCTCAGCCACTTTCGTGCTTTCCTCTCTGTAGAGATCGAATCAGTTTGAATGCTACAGAAAGAAATAGCGATGCGGCCAGATTAAGCTCATATTCAGCACGAGAGCGTGCAGTTGACCCAATTTCTAATCCACTGACCTCCGAGACTGAACTCTCGCCCTCCGTGGTTACTCCTACCGCGACGGATTACGCGTTCGTGCCCCCGGCTCAGCCTGAAGGTCTCCAAAGGAAGACCCCTTTGTCTTTTGAGGGTTAGTTCCTAGCTCTCAATTTCCGGACTTTGGTTCAAAATCTGTTTAAACGGCAAACAGTCGTATGGAAAGGACTTTCTCCTTTCTTCATTTGTACTTTTCACTTCCAGCGTGTCAAGATTTTGAAGTTTTCTAGAGAAAAAAATCTGAAGTGGTTAAAGAGTCAATTGAAGGCTTGGCGACAGAGAGAGCGCTTCTGGACTACACTTTTTCTCCATTGTAGCAGAAGTATCAGTGGAACCAATCTCTTCGTCGCCAGTGTCACCACAGCGGCCACCTTCCAGCGGTGGGGACGGTGAACTATCGGAAGAACTCCTCAGCTTGTGGGGCTCAGAATTCGCAAGCATTTTGGGTGGACATAACTCCGTTGTGTCCTAGAGCTCCACTGGTCAGTTTCTTTGGTCAAGTCTCGCTCCTGTCATTTTCCCATCAGAGCAGGGTGTTCATGACACATGGAAAATTTTATTTTATGCATATTGAAGGAATGCTATCGTCTCTCACTCATCAAATAGTAGGTAGCAAGTGTTTTCTATTTCTGTTAGTGTGTGGCTTGTAACTAATCAAGACGTCTTTGGTCTGGATGACATGCGACAGAGACGGTGAATGCGTGCGCACAATAAGTGACCAGTCACTTGCCAGTAAAACAGTTGAGTGGTGTAAACGGTTAAAGGGCGGTCATACGTCAGTGTCGCTGACGTTTCTGGCAGCCACTCTGGTGAACGTTCTTCGAGTGAAACGGCCACTGGTAAATCAGGCACGATGCTTCGCCCTTACTAACTATTCCTGTTTAAACTTCCCAAGTAAAGGAGAAACTTGTCAAAAAGAGTGGGTAATTCCTTTGTCCTGTAAACACAATACATCGGCTTCGTGATGAAGCTCCTATTTTTGATGGGCATATCCAAAGTGGTCCATTTTGTCGCTACCATATATGCCAAGTTGATCACACCGACTCACCTCTGACAGTGCAGGTGTGCTGTAATGTTTCCATGGAAGAACTTAACCTTCACCGGTCCCACATGGTCGTAATTTACGCTAGCTGCCAATTTCACGTGGTTACCTAACTGCCTCCTCACTGAAACTAATAGACGCTTTGAATGTTGCCTCTTAGGCGGGTCGGTCGCCTAAATTTAGATGAGTGTAATGGCGGTTCGGGGTATAGTGAGCTGATTCAAATAACGTAAACGCCCGTTGCAGCTTTTAAGCCGTATGTTCTTTCGCGGTTGGTACAGATGACTTTCAGCGAACTGCAAAATGATCCTGTTGGTGTTTGTGGTTCACCCATTTGGAGGGCCAGGTAGTGCCAAAAAGGCTGCATAGGAACATCTGTTGCATCAGAAAAATGGGACGCACAGAATGCAGTTAGTACAGGTCCATTCACACTGAGCTACTATTGTTGGAGGGACGGACCACCATACAGAGCGCGAGTCACTTCTGGTATTAAAACTGTGAATTCGAACCAATGCCCTTATCCGGTTATTTTTCTCTGCCCAACCCTCTAGAAGCCGTCCTGGTACAACCCAACATTCTTCGCCCTATGTCCGGAGTGTGTTGTCTCCAACTCTCTCGCTCTCCCCTCTCCTCCCTTAGGCCGTCTCTCGCCATTTATCCACCCACTACACATCGCTTAAATTTCTAACGATAATACAATTTTCAAATTTTCGCACACAATTTCAAGTGATTGAACTTACATACTAAACTTATTAACGTGTCATCTCTATAGGCGGAATGGCGCGAAGGGTGTTGTCAGCGTAGGAGATGAGTGGGAGCGGAAAGCCACTAGACTGATGAAGTTGTGGACCAAATCACCAAGGGACGTTGCCCCACCTGTAATACGGCGAGTAAAGGTTCCAACAAAAAATGAATAGACGAAAACCTCAACATCTGTCCAAAACGATAGTATTCAGACCAGTTTTTCGCGGGAGCTACACGTTGAACCGCGCGTAGCCAGGTGCTGAAATGAACGATTCCCATTGATTTCCTGGAGGACATAAGTATGGTCTGCCAGAACCATTGCTAATTGCTGATAAAATGGGACGGAAGAACGGCAGAATAGCGTCGGTGACTCCGATCTTCTAATCACAACCTGATTCCCAAAAGATTGAAGTCTCAAGTGGATCTCAATCATAGAAGCTGAAGAAAACGCCTAGTGGCACTTCGCACTCCAATATTCCATCCAGCTGTTCAAACCACAGGAGAACGCCAACAGCGATGTAGTAACAGTGTATGAGAAGAGCGAAGGAAATAGATAAGAAAAACAGCTACAATAAGAGGAATGATGGAGAAAATGAATAAAATACGGTGAGGCAAGCATGCGTATCGAAACAAAAAACGACAGAAAACATTTTAAGTGGATGTGGTAGTGGCGCTGTCTGCAGAAGCAATAGTGGAGGCGGTAGCAGCGGGAGTCTGCCTTCGTCTTCCTCAGTGGTCGACCGGCGCCCTTCCCATTTGCACGTTGTGGAGATGAGAGGAGGACCGGGGTGGGGTGCTTACGCAACCGGCTAGTCGAGTTCACATCTGCTATACCAGCGCTGCTGCCCAAAAGCAGTTTGGCTGGGTTTTAGAAGTAGAGTAATCTTTTTAGTTCACTTTATCCAAGCCTTTTCAGATCTGCTCACTTCCAAAATCCATTCTATGGTAAAGGCAGTTAAATATTATGCAAGTTCACATTATCTTAGAAGCAAAGCTTATCAGTTTAGCCTTAATTGAATTAGCAGTTTTTGCCTTCCAAGCAGGCGAACCAAAAGTACAACTACGAACGGAAGAAGATAGCAGAGTTGTACTCACCTTCTTTGATTGTCCTTTTAATTGATTGCCCCTTCCCCAGGATGGCTCTTCTGGCGACGCGTGTTCATACGCGTAACACCCATTTTCGCATCCCCAAGAAACTCTTTACCAGCCTTAACATTAAAGACAATAAATGCATTAAAAATGTCGCATTTGGTGTTTAAGCCCATCCAAATTAGTGGAATGCGTGCGTATCGGTCAAAATGTTGTGAAATCGATAAAGCTTTTCAGAGTGATTAGCTCTTGTCCCCGTTCAAGCAGAACACGCTTCTTGGCTCTTCGGGCACGTCATGGAGAGCTCCTTAAGTTCTTGCATGACTTCCTTATGCCTTCCACCGTAATGTTACTTCAGTTTCGGCGACAGGTAGACTCTAGACTTTCGTGACCATTACGCTTGAAATGAATATGTATAACGGTGGAAAGCATCGTCGTGCTCTAATAATAAATAAATTGCACGTGTCTAAGGAAAGAAGCGCAGGTGTGCTGAAGTTAGTCACAGTTTCCGGCAGCAGCGCAATAAACATAGCGAAACACTGACTAGCAATAAGAGGTGAGGCGGTCCCTCCCTAGACATTTTGGGACAAACACCAACTAATAATCCGGCTAGAGTGGCTTACAATTTGTGAATCCAGGCCGTAAAAACATCAGTAGCAATAGTTAAGAAATCAAATTGGCCCAAAATGGGTGCACGCTTCAATCCGAGTGGTAAGAAAATATAGTAAAGTCAGGAATTGGAAATGATATAGATGATGAGGTAAATACAAAAGCGGCTAGACAGTGCGAATAGGCGAAGAACTAGGTATCATCAAAACAAAGTTTCAAGGTGTACTGGAATTGCGTTCTCACTCAGGCTCCACCCCAGCAGACGACGACAATCAGGAAGAAGCGATTGAAACTGAATCATGACCGAAGTGGTAAGAAGTCGCCATGGAAAGAACATGACTGTCTATATCGCCAAAAAGACTGGATTTGGGCCAAAAAGCAGAAACAACTGGTGACAGTTCCACAATTCTAAAAAATCAGCAGGAGGATGGAAACGAAGTACCAAAACACGAAGTTTACACAAAATTGTATTGTTTATGATAGAAGGTAAAATTACTTTAATGAAGAACGGGTTCATCTCGAGCCTCCACTGCGTATCAAAATCCACACCTAGAACTAAATACGAATTCTTAGCTCATAGTGGCAAAATTTATTATAAATGTCTTAGGCCGCTATAACATGTTTCCGTAAATGAACAAACTAGGCGAGTTCAGGATGAATTAGTAGATGTTATTTGCTACATTGGTAAAAATATGACTGAGCTGCAAGACAGATGAACTAAAAGGAAACTACAAAAAGAGCAACATAAGAAAACCATGACTAAACTACCTTTGTTTTAATCGCGATCGTGGACTCTCTCGTTAACTGCGGCTTGTTGGACATTTCAAACAGCAACCCCTTCGCCAACAATGTGTTAATGCACGATAACAGGAATGACAGTTTTGACCTAGGATATGCAATGCAATAAAACATCTTGCGCGTAGTCATTTTTTACATAACTGCATTTCACAATATCGCTTATTACATTCCAGCTTTGCATTATATGCTTCGCCTAACTCATTAATACAACTTAAATGTTATCCATAAAATTCTCCTTGGCCCTAATTTGTACATTTTTGGCTTCATTGTAATTTTAACGATAAAAAATTTATGCTTACTAAGATGACTTTTAAAAATTTTGATGTCTGTTGTGCTCAGCTTTATTGTAGTGCTAGTGGGCCTTGACAAAACCGATTTATACTCTGCTATTTGTACACACGTAGTGCCTTAGCATCGGTTTGGGTACGAACACCTCAGCCTCGACGGATTTTTCTCTCACTGGTGCATTGTATCCAAACTAAATTTTTTCAAACTGTAGTACTTTGTTTGCTAGATTGCCAGTTAAGGCCACTTGGGCTACTATATTGTCCTGTTTGGTCGGGGCTGGCCTTTGGGTCATACTAGCTGCCCCTACCCACGAGGTGGTTAAATATATTTATGCTCTGCCCTGGTGCCATGCCTCCTTTCGCCTTCAGGAAAGTCTCGGGACAATAAACAGGCCTCCCTAGGGATAGCAATTTTAGCGTCCCGATACTTCCTTGAAGGCAACTTAAGGCATAACACCAGAACATAATATATGTATTCAACAAACAGGGATGGAGGTATCAGGCATTACCCGAAGGTCAGCTCCAAGTAAATAGGGCAGTGTGGCCACTTAAGTGACCATAGTCAAAACCAGCAGTCAAGCAAACAAATTATTAACCTACTATAGACCTTGTTTCATGGCGGTTTAATTGCACTTGTGGAACTGCATGCATAAGAAAACGACTAAATACTTAAATGGTTTAGGGAGGGTTTATGGCAGTACTGCCAAATTTTTCGATTAAGTAGGTTTAAAACTCATGTTAAACTCCGAAAATACGGCACCACGTGTATGCATCAATTCCTTTTGAGATGTTTTCCTCAGCAGATTGATGATGTACTTAGATTGAATTGCGTCCATATTTTTTATACGGAAAGCAGCATCATCTTTCCACAGTGTTATAATTCGTTTCGACTTCAGTTTAAGAAACAAACGTTCAAATACTTATTTTTAGGTTTCATGTGCCTTTCATGTGCTTTGAGTCGCATTTAAATCGCCTTGTAACATAAATCCACTGCTTTTTTGTTGACTTCATGCTGACAAGTTATGCAAGACTACGGTCGAGTGGCCATTCGTACCCGTGCCACCAAAAAACATCGTTTGCATAACCTATTGGGTAAGTATTCTTCCTTTTCCACTGTCATATTCACATGATAACTAAAAATTCGCCTACTTAATTATTTGCAAGTAAATAAATTTTGTTTCTATTTGCCATTGTTTAATTGGCGGATCGCCTCGGAGCTTTCCTGAGGAGGAAGGAAAGTAAAATACGAGGGAGGAACATGCGTTTTCAACGTATGGGCAGCCTTGGGGCTATTAATATAGTTTTTAGACCAGCCAGTCCGGTGGAGGTACAATGACGGAGCTCTCGAGTTGCCCGTTTCCAAAACTCGGAGTTAATCAAATAATTGACGTGTTAAATCTACTATAGCCCAGACTAGCATTGCAAGTAATTAATGGCTTCAAATAGGATTGAAATAGATAAAAATCTTAAATAAAAGGAGCATTCTTTGTGAACGTGATTGAAACGGATTTGAGATTTGATCAAGGTGCTGATATTTATCCTTCACTTGCACCGTTGAAGGCTCTAAGGGAAAAAATGAAGGCATCAAATAACACCATCAAAAACTTGATCCTGTTTTCAATCAAAAACATTTAGAGGTCATCTTTTTATTTTTCACTTCTTTATCTGCCATATTAACATTAATTTGTTATTGTTCCTCCAAAATTGCACAGGGCACTTGAAGATTCACCCACTTACAATTGCTCTCTCCGTTTTCAAAATGTCCACATATCGTTTTATCTAGAAGAAAAAACAATGCCATCGAAATATTTGCTTAAAACTAATGTTTTTCTGCTTTGAGTTTGTCCCTGATGGCATGTTGCGTCGTTGCAAGGTCTACAAAATCCAATTAGCTCGGAAGTGCACAAATCATAGCATCGCCCATTGGGTACTCCAAGGCATCATGCTACCCCACCTCTGCCCACAAAATGACCACGTTTTACCCACCAAAGAACGCAGTTATTTAAGCAGAATAGCAAGCATCCGAGCTCAGGTGTAAATTGGTCATTATACATTGTGCACTAACACGCGGGATCACTTAAAAAGTACATAAAAAAGTGAGGATGGAGGAAAGGTGAGGTCCATTAAAGCAGAGATATTTTCCCATACTCCGTACAGGTACCTTTGCTTGAAGAGCTGCGAACCACAGTGTCACGCTTGGAGTCACTGTTCCGTGAAGAAGACTCTTGTGTGTAAAGGGATTTGCCTCCGTTGGAACGCCTTGATGGCGGTGGCTGTGACAGATGGAGTTGTGGTTGTAAAGGTACAGGTGTTGACTGTGCTCGTATCTGAAAAGCCATCTCCTCTTCTTGGTCTTCACCACCCAGGGTACTAAGCGAGGAAAGACCATCTCCTGAGCCGAGGAGCATTTCATAACCCCTGGACGGGACCGGCGATCGACTGTTAAAACGACTGCCCCCATACGAGGGCGAACGAAGTGTGGAATGATTGGCTTTTGGAGTTCGAAGGTACCCCGCTGTTCTATCATCGGCACATCTATCATAAAAAACCAAAGGGTCATCTACCCGTGCCTGAATTAGTTCCGTCTCCGTCACCGTGGGGCCAACTTTCGAAGACTTGACTCCCCTTCCCTTCTTTGAAATCCCCAACGCCACAGCCGAGCGTTTGCTATGGGAAGAAGAGAGGTGTTGCATTTCAACAAAGTTGGAATAGGTTTTTCGCATTACGCGCTCCTTAGTGGGAGGACTTCCCTTACGAAATAGTCGCAGAATACTGGAAACAGACTCAGCTCCGTCTGACCCACTAGGCTGACGGGTTCGTATCTTTTGGTTCTCAATCACCTTCCCAACTGCCTCGTAGAGTTTCAATAAATGGTCATCAATCATATCAATCCTTCTATTCACCGCCGTTATTTCGTCAACCACTGACGATCGCATTACACTGATAGCTTCCAGTACAGATTGTATTTTCTTTTCAATTAGAGGTGATAATACCTCTGCTTTAGTTGCCTTCCCAGATGAAACAGATTCATCCTCCTCCACAATGGTTTGTGACTGCAGAGTGCGCTTTACTTGGAGACCTGTAGTTGACAATGATGGCTTGTTTGTCACCGTTGGGGGATTGACGTGGGTTAGATTTTCTGACTTGGTTTCACCGGGTGCTTCACTTTTTTCACCCCCTCCACTACCACCGCCTCCTGCACTGCTTGCTGCGCTGCCACTGGACTTCAGACGAGCCCACATACTGGCAGGGCTAGCGGGACTGGGTTCGGATGCAGAATCAGCGGGTTCGAGACCCCCAATGGATTTTTTCCTTTGAGGAGCAACCACAACACCGGGAACGAGGCTGGAGCGTTCTTCACTTCCTCCGCTCCCTTCGCCACCCTCTCCGCCTCCGCTTCTGCTGCCACCACCTCCAGCATTCGAGGTGGCAGCCGCCACTGCTGCCGCATTAGCGTTGGCAGTACCAATTTTGCGAAAACGATGGATCATTCGCCGCACGGGATGATCTGCTGTTAGCTCAGAGAGGTAGTTCTCGTTGGTCCTGTGCTCTGCCAGCTCACGCTCCCTCCGGACATCCTCCAGTTTTCGAAATATCAACTAGATGTTTAAATTAATTAAAAAGAAATTGGCTTTCTCACCACCAACCTCTTGTCAATAAAAATCATGAATCCATTATGCTCTTAGGCTTTTGTCTTAAGATTACCGCAGTTAGGGGACATATTCCCAAAAATATGTAAAAAGGGACTCAAAACCCTACGAGAAGGTCTCCGGTGAGGGATTCTGCCATGACATTAATCTTCGTTACTCCATAAAATGGCTTGATGATAAAAGTAGAACCAAAAATGCTTATTGATTGTTTCCGCAAATGCCAAGAACGCCTATCCAATTTCGCTAAAAACATTTTTATAAGCGCTATACCCTTATTTTCGTGTACACACAGAATACGAACGCTAAAAGCCCGAACACTTCGCTTCGTAAAGCTAAGTCGCAAGGAACTGCGAATGCCTTAAAATCATGGAGACACATCTGGCTGCAAGATACCACAAAGAAAAAAACGGAAAACGAGCTTCCGTGGATGATGCCTTCTATGCAAGTCCATGAGTAACAAATAGATGGCACTGGATACCTCAATGCCATAAATCGTGTTGCAAACGAATAAATTAATGAAGGATATTCTTGGGGTGAGAAGGAGCATCCATTTTGGCTTTCTGAAATGCATTTGGTTCAGTCAAAAGTTCAAATGGAAATTAATGTTATGTCAGCCATGCGAACCATTTGAGACGTTGCGTGTTGGGGACCACATCATAATCCCCTTCGCCTAGTCAAACACTCACTCGTGTCTTCAGATCGTAAGAAAGGACTAGGTTTCGGGCGAAGCTGTTGGCAAAAGCCGTGTAGAAGTCAAGAACATGTAGAAGGCGGTCTTTTTTAATGTAATGCAGGTCGCAGTAAGTGAGAGCGCGAACCGTGGCCGAGGAATGACTCATTCGACTGGGATCCTTCCAGAACGGCTCTCCAAAGATATCTCCTCGACCTGACAAACACCAAAAGCCATACCTGGTCAGTATAACATTGCAAAGATCTAAGTAGCCTAATCGTAAAATTCACGCCTCTTTTTACCTCACTTTCGTGTCTCGCACTAACGGTTGGGTTTATTTTAAAGTACAGCGTTCGTATTCAGTTCAGGAGCATACAAGAGTTTAAACTACAGTACTCGTACTGTCCCATGGTTTATAACCTGAGTCGGCTTTGATCGTGTGTTCCCTTGCGATCATGTTGGTTTAGCGGAATGGGTTGAAGAACTGCACTAAAAAACTCCACTGGAGTTTTTAGGAGCTCCTCCGCTAAAACAGCGAGTCTATGGCGTGGTGGGCTCTCCAGTGCAAACGGCTCTCGCCCCGGCAGTGTCCTACGCCGTGGAAAAGGCCATAGTCACTTGATTGAGAAGCTTAGTACGTCCGTTTATGGAGAAAATTGCATGATTTGGGAACAGTTATACATGAGTCCGTAAATCAGTTCATGGGATAAACCAGCCATGGGATCAGACTGCGTTCTCCTCCCTTCTAAAACCTTGATTCAGTGTATTTCGCTTCGACAGGATACAAAATTGATGTGTTCTCTTCTCGTTACCGACAAATTGAACAAATGTTTCTTCGGCGGTTGAAGGACTCACTGCAACGCCGAAGTAACGAAAGTATTTATAGAATTTACAAGGTGTGGGTGAGATAGGTTTCCTTCTTCCACCGGTTCCCGTGAATCCTGGCGACAGTAAATAGCAAAGAGGTGAAGACCACTAAAATTAGACCGGTTTGGCAGAAGTAGCAGCTAGAGGAGTTGTATAACCAGGACAGACCCGAATAGAAGCCTTTGCGATCACTGCTCTGCAGTGGAAATTCAAATTGTAAGGGACGTTGTTAGAAATGATCCCATTTGCGGTCGGCAGGTTTATTCGCTGGAGAAAACACGCGCTGCTTTAGCGCTTGCAGACATTAGGGGCGTTTTTTTTCCTGTTTCTGGTTGACAGCCCAGTTTAGCCTTTAACAGCAACAAATCTCAATTTGCATTTCTCTCTCTTCCGAACGAAGCTGGGAGCGACTCACAGCAAGCCAGAAGAAATTGTGAAAGAGAGTTCTGAGAAGCTGGAGGAAGTCAGGCGCAAACTAAGAGAAAAGCTGTGATGACGTTGTGATAAGCGCACACTGTTTTATGGCCCATCAGTATTTACCACGCAGTGACTTGCATCAAAGTCGTTCATGGCTGGCAATGTCGTCTGTCTTTTTAGCCTTCCAACCGCTTTTAAGCCGAAAGAAGGGCTCCGTATGGTAGTTCGTGTGCTACATGACATATAAATGCAATTAAGGCGTCTCGATTTGGTAATTTTGCCTTTCGGAAGGTCCAACAGACAGAAGATGCGATTGAAAATGCAAGCCAGAGCTTGCAATTCTTTTGTACGAATAGGATTAGATGGTGGTTAAAGTGTCAGAAGCACCGAATGTCGGTTCCGTGATCGTTCTCAATGCATTACAACAAGACAGAGTACTCTTCCACTGTAACAGAGCAGCTTCCTGTGTCACGTCATGCGATAAAACCGTAATCGCGATGAAGTCGCGTCTCGTCTATTACAATGCAGCAAAATCCAACTTAGCAGAATTACTGGCACCTTTAATTTTATCATTTTTATCGCCATATGAATATCTCAAGATACGAATGTCACCGTTTCACTTGATTATTCCCACTTGCCCAAGTTGCAGGCAGAGGTTCAGCGCCTGACGGGGTGATCGTATTTTCCTTCAACTTTCCACTATCACATCAGTTACGTAAGTCTAGGTCTACGGCATGCGGCAACTCACCTCCACGATATTCTCCGTCCCCTCCTTGGAGAAGATGAGACGAGCAACAACAATGCATGACTTAGTAGAAAGTTTTCGCACTAGTATCCAAAAGACACCAACGCATTGGGCGTTTGTATCGCTATTTCGGCCATTTATAGTTTTACAACTTCAATTTGTACAGGGAACTTTATGAGTGCACTGTACTTTTAGCACTTTGTTTAATGAACATTGTTAATGTTTAATAGGACAACGATAAAGAAAAGGAAGTGAAGCTCCGTCAAATATCCAGCACGAAGTATTTAAAACTTCATCCTCTCAGTTGCCTAAGGCTCATACAAATCTGCCATGGCTGTCTTCAAAAGTTGTGCAACAGAGTAAAAAAAAGCTGTGAAAAATGTTCATAAAATCAGTCTGCTCTCAGCGGCTCACTGATCTGCCACCAACTGAATGTGTTGCGTTGTTCATGGAAGTTAAGAAAGGCCTGTAGCGCACTTTACTCAACACTTCATATTTCGACCACAGAATGCTACAATTCTTGCACCTAGTCCTATGAGAGGGCAATTAAAACTTAGAGCAAGGCAAAAGAGTCACCGACCAAGAATCGCAACGATTTCGTCGTCCTGAATGACCTCCAAGGATCCTGTGACAACAAAGCAGAGTTGGTCGATGCTTTCGCCCTGGTGGAAAATCAAATCACCGGGAGCGGTGTGAAGAGTGTTGAAATTGACTGCCAACGAACGTAGACATCCGTCGGAGGCGAGACGAAAGGCTGGATGCTCATTGAAGACCATCCGGTTCAGGTGGATGCACAAGTCCGCTTTCATGTCCTTCGGGCAGTAATTGAGCACCTATGAGGAGAGATGTGAATAAAATTTTAATCTGCTCCACAGGGCTGAAATCACCCAAAGATAAAATGCCAATGATATATGCATTTGGAGCTGCCTCAACTTTAAAGAGGTGCATCATAAAAAATGGATATGCGTAATTTTAAACCACCGAAGTGTTCGCACAAGCCTTAAAACACCATCGAAGTGGGAAGCACAGACAGCTTTGAAAGCATGCTAATTTGCAACAGAAATAGTCCACCAGCAGCTTCACCAATACACCCGCTCAGAGATGAGCTGAGTGTAAAATTTTACCATGGATTTGCGCAAAACAAGTCTGTTTGCCTCGATTAATTGTCTTTTGGGGTGCTGAAGAGAAGAGCAAGTGAAGGGGACCACGTTGCTGCCAGACAATTTCCAACATGCTACGGGCATCCAAACAAATTTATCCCCTCCAAATGACTTGAAACCACCCAAATACCTAATCTTACATTTTGCCAGCTTTTGGTCATCATTGCACCTCCTCTGGTCCATGTCAGCAGTCCCATCGCCCTCCAATCATTTTCAGGGAGGCCGTGGCTGGCCACTCTACTACCAATCATTTTAAAGTCGCGATAAATTTATTCGTCTCTTCTCAGAAAACGATGTCTCCTGCCTAGCACTATTTTAGCTTCATCATTGTAAAAATGGTTTCTAATTTAAGTATAAATAGGAAACGGTTTTTAAATTTTTATTAAATTATCCCTTCCCAAAGCTTCGCATCAATAGGTTGCGCTCCATTGGTGTGAGAATATTGCTGAAGAGGACACTAATGCAATTACCAAATTGAACCATAAAAGCCTCTGTACCGATGGTATCGCGGACTTGCTAGGTACTAGTGACGTACACAGTGATATTTATGGAAAAACCAGCCAGAGTTTGTGCAAAAGTCTGCTCACGGGCCCCACCACTGTGGTCTAGCCAAACTCCAGCATAAGAGAGGCATTAAAGTGGCTTCATATGATAGGAAGATTAGGTTGGGTGGTTGACAAAGGTCATGGCATTCTATTTTTAACGCACCGTGTAACAATTCCCTCGAAGAATGCTTAGCCCACGGTTTTGAGTAATTTTTTTGGCAAAAGTGACTTCTCGATTCAGCCATACTCATGTGTATGCAATGTCATACTTTTGTGGCTTGTTTAGCGCTCCGTTTTGGTTGTGTGTCGACTACTGCACCTCCACTGGACGGCATGGACCCTTGTGGAAGTTTCAGGACGCTGCACATATATGCGTAGGACACTCCACGAGCAGTCGTTATTCTTCATGAATCGAGCCACTAATTTGCCACAAAGTTAACAAGAAGAAAATATTGAGTGGTGAAACGTTTGGGTGTACAGTGTTTACACTTATAGAAGCAGCGAGTAGCGTAAGAATGTCGACGCTTTTCAAACAAAACCTTATTTGTCAAGTGGAGCACAGTAGGATATGCTAAAGAAGGAAATTGTAGGTGTTAGCAAGGGTGGCAGAAGAAGTGGTGCAGACACTTGGTAAATACAGGTAATAAACAATGTACTCCAATGTGTTCTCGGTTTCGACAACCGCGATCCACAAAAGCTAGTTTCAGGATGTCAATGTACTAACATTTTAATCCATGAATGCTGACAAAGTGGCAGCTACAATTTCCGGAAAAAGATGCAACCAACTTCTACACTTAAATGCGAGAGAAAATGTGCGTTTCAAGGTTCTCACGATCTTAAACCATTGAACTGCTATTCAGTGGGAAAATAGCAAAAACGCACCAACTTTGTTTCAGCAAAAGCTCAAAATGCTCACCTTAGCAGCAAGTTCGAGGCTAAGGCAAATCCAAGTAACCCAAAACAAATGCAAACTTTTTTATCGACATCCAAAAGTGTAGGGACAATCAGGGTCGGGCAATTTGAATGCCGTTAAAGTGTGAGAGACTGTGAGCCTAGACTGTGTCATTGGGCTGGTGCAAGTATGCTTGCTCCAAATGTTATTTGTACACTACGGCAGAGCCCACTTAAATTACCACCAACACGTGTTGTTCGACACACGACTTCCATTTGCGTGGTGCCGCGGAAATGGGGCAGATAAGCATTGACTCTCAGCGGATGAACGGACAGACTTCTAGCGTGCGGATAATCAAGCGCAGCTAGTTGGACCCGAATCCGGGTTTGATGTTTCAGGTGGCCGATTGGAGCAGGATCATGTCCATGACTGGAGGAGCAAACTTTACACCACACAAACTCCTCGTGAGAAGCACCCAAGTCGGACTGGGCAATGCAAAGGAATACAATGGTAAACGGTGAGCGCTTCCTCTCACCATTCATCGACGCACATGCAGTAGGTCAGTGCACCCACAGTTAATCAGGAAGGCAGAGGCTACAGAAGTAGTGAGAAAATGTTTGCAGAGTACAACATCGAAAGAAGCTCTTTGTGAAATAGAGCTTCAATAGATTTTATTCACCATTTTTGCAGTTTTGGACCAGTCAAAATGACGTGAAAATTTGAAAACAGCCAAACTCCCGTGCCAAAGATGAACTCCTTCGTTGTTGCAGTAACCTCAATGGCGGCCTGCAGCCTCATTTCGCATTTGCATGAAGCTTTTCTCTTATTTTTGACGCTAGCACATGATGCAGTTTATTCCGTGAGAGAGACGAGCACACCCTCTGGCCACTTGGACAAACTGGCTGTTCTAGGAAGGGTCTATGGTGGGTGTGTCAATGTAGAATGGGATTATGCATGTTTTTAAATTCCAACAAATGACAAAGACAGTCAAGTAAGGAAAATTTTGTGTCCTTTTTTTGGAAAAAGAAAAACTTGGTACACGAATCTCTTTTTACCACGAGGTTCTGCGCAGATCAAGTCTCAACGGAATACCTTTCTGCATAACTTCGTTTAGAAGCGGCACGGGTAATTTAAGAATCGAGGCAGACAATGCAAGGTCGAGCGCGTAGTAGCTGCGCTAACAGATGCGCTGAGTTATGTGGTAGGAAGTTAAAATGCCTTATCATCTTAAATTTATGATATTGAGCAATGCGCTATTCGCACTTCGTCTGCAATCCCATCTTTGCCCAGAATGCACCGTGAGGAGGCCACTTGAAGGTGCGACAAATTGACGATGTCGCAAGTGTGGTGGCAACAGCATTGGAAGGAGCAGCAATTTTTTGTCTAGGCTTGCCAAAATTTTTGCCTACCATTTTTAAGCATTCCACCTGGAATTAGCAAGCTAAGACCAATTTAAATCCAACCGGCTAACTAACTCCTCGACTTAGGGAAGACAAACAGTTTGAATGGCAGCGAGTGGATTTCAGGAGTAGCATTGACTGATTTTCTTGTCACTGGTGTTTGGCTATTTTGTGGTTCAAAAGTGTTGGTGGAAGCAGTGCAGTTGTAAATGGATAAATGGAATGGGAGCCTCAAAGAAACTACTTAATGATATTCACGTTTAGTGGAAGTAGGACAGGGCGGTGCCTTCTACCGACTTGCTAAAGTAGTAAAATTTAGGATGTTCGCTTCCGGAGCACCCATGGGCGAAAACAAAATCCCGAGGTAGCTGCCCTTTGTTCTGAAAGAGCTTTGTCTAAATATTTGCGTTTTAACTGCGTTACCGGTTAAACTTTGACAGTCGAAATCCTTACTGGGTAGCTCAGGCGATCCACACACTATTTATGAAGTAGAGGTCACTACATCAGACTAGCTTTGCTTAGCTTTAGGCTATGGAAGCACACAAGGGGTTGGAGATGTAACAGAGTTGAATGGCCTAAGCGGCTTCGCAAAACTGGCTGCATTCGTTACAGCCATAGCTATAAAACTACTACAATTGCGTTTTCATCCAGCTTGTGATGAAATATGCTGCTGAGGTGTTTTGTCTGATCGCCTCAGTAAAAATAGTTACAAATTTAACTGTCATCTTTAAGGTCCAAAGAGGCATTATTTCCCAAGGTAGTGTTGCGGTCTGCATCGGCGAAGAGCCTAAACCAAAAGGGTTGAAATTGCGGTTCTTTATTTCCCGCCACGACACCCCCGTTCGTGTTCATTTTTTCTATCCTGATGGAATATCTTTTAGGCCAGCCTTGGTATCCGTGTGGTCCACCCGTCAAGCAAACACATTCAGTGCTCACCGCCGCGACAGCGTGGTTCTCTCCAACTCTAGCCGAATTTTTGTCCCTGGGTGGCTCAAAGCACTAAAATTTCGTAAGTCAGGATAACACGTTTGCCATTAACATGTCGCATGCCGAAAGGCAGACTATCCCATCTGAGCTGAGTTTCAAAATTGTGTATAATAAGCGTTTCTCATCACTTCGTGAAAACTGACTGGCCCTTGGGCACCCAAACAACAGAATAGGTACAGAATCTTCACAGTGTGAGGGCAGCATGAATGTAGGCAGGACACCAGGCGGGAGTGAGTGTGGGAAAAAAGCAGCTATTCTATTCGTTCAACAATTTTACCTTTTTGAGGGCAGTAATAAACTGCATTCGTGAAAGGAAGTAAGAGCACATACTCCAAAAACATTTTTCAATAAGTGATGCCACGTGCAGTGAGTGCCCAGCGCCACGCTGCTAGAGGAGGGGTGCGTCCAACAATAGGCGGTGACAGGTTTCAGGAAGGCAGTGTGGAATCGCTGGCGTCAACAAGAATGGCAAAAAATTCGACAGTTTTGTAAAATTCTTAAGAGTATTGGTTTTGCGGTGGTTTCAAGCATAGATGAACGGAGGCATGAAAAATTTAGAAAATTGTGTGAACTTTCAAGGCAGGTCTCTTCCTGTCTTATGAAGGCGAACTACCCTTTTTGTCAATGCACCAAAGTGTCCCATGGGACTCACAATGTTCGGAAGATTAAGCCTAGGGTTAAACCACGGCCACTTTACTGCAGAAAACAACCGTGTCTAAAAGGCTACTTTATTTCAGTTTCAGATTCTCCCTATTCAAGCATCTTCCTGGCTGAAATGTCAGCTAATGGATAACAAGGATATGATTAATGGCCTCTAAAATACTGTACTTTGGAAAACTTTTCTTAGAAAAATGTTTCCCTTCAACTTAAAATGTGCCTTTAAATAGCAACGCCATAAATACCGATTGCACGAGCCTTTCACCCAACAAAAGCAGTTTTCCACTAAATTATTTCATAATTAAAAAGGAGATGCAATTGTCATGTTGGCAATATGATTTTGCATCATCACCACCGACGAGAGGGAAGAGCAGACCCTTCAATTAGGCGTCGGGAAGACGAAAAATGTGGGAACAGCAGCAAAGTCTTCACATATACGCACACACACAACGAAAGACTGAAGTGCCAGGTGTGTTGTAGCTAGCAAAAAAATCCACTAAAAGAACCGAGATTTTTCTTCTCAGACAAGAGGATTATCATGGTATGGTCGAGGCGACTTCAGCTGTGGATAGAACCGCCCATTCTTACCCATTGAAAATGAAGAAGGTTTTTAAAGCAGTCAAAATTGTGAACACAAACATAAACGTAATCAGTGTTAGTGAAATTGCTCTTTTTAACGTAGCTTTTACAAAGATAAGCTTGATTAGACATGTACAATCATGGGAATTCAAGTACTCTTAACTGGTTGGCAGGTTACCATTAGTGCGATGTAAAAAATGCAGCACCTAATTTTGCTTCCAAATGCTTCGTAAAACTGTCGTCAGTATGAGAATTGCAACAAAGCCGGAACCGAGGTGCACTGGATACCAGAATGCATGGGTGTTTGGTAACTACTTTGCGGATCGCATGAGGTGGCAAAATGACAAATTCTTCACCACCTAACTTGCTCAAATTGTGATGATTTAGGAGCGCTTCTACGGTAATACGTACTGTATACTGCAGTAGTACTCAAGTGAGTCAAATTTTTGATCGCATAATACTTGGATACTTGAATTATTTATTCAATTCGTCGTTTTGATTTCGCGAGCACTTAAGGCTCGCCGGTGACCCTTCAGATCTTCTCCACGTCGGCAACGCATATTCTGAACTCAGAGAAGACTCGGAGCGCTCAGTGGTGGCGGCAAAACGCGAGACCCGATTTTAAAGGACAACCATAATAATTTCCATCCCTTTATGCTAAGTCCTAATGCGGCAGAAGGCTATATGCTACGGATCCTCAAAAGAATGGATGCGAGTGACACCCACCTCCTGCAACTACTCCAGTCCTGTAATTTGCAGGAAAGCTGTTTGAAAATGAAGTGATGGCAGCCGTTAACTATCATAAAAAGGCCGTTGCAAAGCCAACCACAATGTCTATGAAGATGTAAGTAAAGTGAGCACACGACGCCTCCACCTCTATGCTAGCTGGATAGATACGGCCAGGCAGAAACAAAGTGGAAGAGGAATTGACGTAAATCCATATCCCCATTAAACTAGACAAAAACTCGTCATTTGTCATTAAACGCTGCTTTTGGTTGATATTCTTTCACCTGGTGATGAACATGCAAGTTTGTCAGCACACTTGCCTTTCTTATTAATATGATTCCCAAACAGGACGAAACTCCAGATTCAGTCGAATTGCCAAGGAAGGAGCGGTTGTTTCGTGTGTGCTTTCCTTGCAGCAATGCTTATGTTGTGAAGGCTGACGCGAGAGGTCGACTAGGGAGAGCGTTGGGGACGACGTTTTAAAGTCAAAAGGGCTATTCCATGACCTTGTTGTCTGTTTAACTGTTTTGGTTTCGTAGATTCTGAAGGCTCCGTCCTTGTACCTTCGCTGGGTAGCGTGGCCTCCGAATGGTGTCAGCAGCCTCCAGACCTTCTGTACTTCGGTACTGCATATTCTAGCCCAATATTATACCTTCTTTCAACTTCAGAGAAGACTCGAGGCGCTGTATTTAAGTATTTTCATTTTTATTTTATTAAATAAAAGTGAATGTCACATTTTATGATGCGGGAATAATCCATTGGTGGAGTGAGTTAACTCTGAACAGCGTTAGCGCAAAGCAAAACTCCACGAAATTTGCCCGGAAGGTTTTCGACATATTCTTCACGAAACCTAGCAAAGTGCTCACTTGAGGCTAATCTGATTTTCTTAGCAATGAAATGTAGTTCAGTACTCTGATGAGCCGGTATATCTCACTGGGTATAAAAGGAAATAACCAAGTAAGCGTTTACTGGGTTCATGCTAAGGCTACTTTCAAAAATTCGGGAAGATATAAATTTCACTATACATCTCTTATTTCTCAGAAAATTACTACGCTCAAATGCAAAATGAGCATTTTACTACGTGTCCGAGCTCTGTACTAGGTTGAAGCAATAGCAATGAAGCTGACTCCATAATGGTAAAACGGATTGAAGATCATCATTCGATGAAATATTTCTGCAAACAAAGAGGTTACGGTAGCCCCTTTCAACGGTCTCTTCGTATTCAGTGAAAGCTTGGCTTTTAGAGTATCGGAGTTCAGTAGATACAGTATTGTTTCATTGCTCAAAGGAAGCGGTTTCATTTAAAACCTCTGCAACATGCTGGATATTCTTGTGGATGCAGATGAAGATCGTATTCCTACCTTAGCAGTGTCGATGCCTTTTGTGATAGCCCAGGTGGACGTGACGTAGTCAATGACCCGTTCTGCTAGATCCTGCGGCACATTGTGTGTCTTCACGAAGTCCTTTACCGACCCCATCATGTCGTGGTACCTTGAGCGTGCTGCGTACATTCCCTGAAATATTGTTGTAATCTGACCGAAAATAGTGGCGTAGCTGAAAGCTAAAGAGGAAATACGATGCATGAATTGTAATGAGTTCATGTTCGCGTTTGGTAAACTTCGTACCGACAATGCGGTGCCCGACGGTTGGTTGATGCGTCTTTTGATCACCATGGTCAATACTGCACTGACTTGCTATTTCCAACAGTTACGTATTCATAGCGGTATCAAATCCTAAAGATTTTACCCCACCGCCATTTGGCCACTAAACTGACATTTAGGCGGTGCTTGATCTCTTACGCATAATTGAGCAGTCATGTGAATACTTGATGGATGACAGACATGGTAATGGGGTGGGAATAGTTACGGCGGCACCACAAGCTCGAACTTACCGCCAATAAGCATAAAAATAACAGAGACAATCTTCTCCCCGAACGTGTTTGCAGAAACATTTCCAAATCCAATGCTGGTGATTAGCGAAAGGGTGTAGTACAAGGCCGTGATGTAGGTCATGGACCTCGACACTGAGATGTTCTTTCACGAAGAAGACAAAAGAACTGTTTTAGCATTGAATAAAAAATAATTCGAAACACTTTTCCTCTCAGTCAGCAATGCCTAATTACTTTGTTGGTTTAATGCAGTGAAATTTGAAGGCTTCAGAAGGCTAACCACACCACTGATTTGTAGCGCCTTTGTATTGAACCCAGAAATACAAATTTTTCGTTCTGCTTTCAGATGCCATGCAGTAAAGCCACTATTTTTATGCGACGTAGCGCCTTTAATGTAAGGCGATGCTCTCTACAAAAATTTGGCATTAGCTTGAGTATCCATGGTTCGCTGCCTCAAACCTCCATTTCATGGCCCTTTCCCAGGTGTCGTCAATCAAAACGACTGTGAAAAATGACGCGAGTTTTAGGCGATTTGACCATACATAAGTTCAACTGCTAAGTTGTATGCATGCATTCCACTTTATCGCCTGTTTGAATCTTTTAGCAGATTGGGAAATCGTGCAACCATTTATTCGTCATCACGTTAACCACCAATCTGGCGAATTGGCTATCAAGGAAAAGGTGCAAACGATTTTCGGCTAGAGACAATTCAAGCCATGAGCCATTTGATTCCCAAAAGAGTTGCTTTATGGCACCACTGAGAGGTGGCATTTCGTGTTGATTCTTTCTCCATATTACCCGTAATGCAAGGGAAATGGGAGTTTGGACGTGGAGCTGCAAGCCTGCCCAAGTCGGCTCTACTCCATGCCACATAATGTGGGCGGGTCAGCCTTGTCATAGTAACCACAGCTGTGACTCACGCGGCTGACGGCGCATGCGTGTGTCCGTACGTGTGGTAGATGGGCGTTGCTCTTGGCCACGCCAAACTGCATGTACTCGATAAGTCTTCGGTAGCCGCCTAGCCGGTTCAAAGTTCTATGTGCTATAGCAATAGTCGATTAGGGATGCCCAAGTAAAAAATCGCCCTTTGTAGTGCAATCATAACCTTGATCTGATGTTCAGTGTTTTCAAGGCCAAAGTACTGCATTTTCAGTGCCACCCATCGATAACGCTGGTGCATTAGCATCGCAATTATTTGCCATTATTCCGCACAATTCAGACAGGCTTGGTGATGCAGACGCGTAAAGCAGCCTGAAACTTTTTACACACACACACACACACACACACACACACACACACACACACACTAAACGGAGAAAATTCTTTGATCTGGCCGCATTCGCCTATATCATACGGACGAACTCTAAAATTGGCCCATTCTCGCTCACATCAAGTCGGCATTATTCGGTGAATGTGGGGCAAGCAACACACTAAAACAGGTGAAACAGACCTTGAAAGCAGTTTAATTTAAACAAGTAAAGCCGAGTTGGATTCCATTAGGCACAGGAGGTTGAAACTGAGGTGCGATGTGCTTGTAGTACTTGGATATATGCTCTTAAATACAAAATTGCAGTACGTTGATGGCCGGCTTAGTTTTGTGTCTTTGGGACATGCTTCCGAACCCTTCCTAATTCCATTCATTCATATTGCTGCAATCTAATTGAAGAAGCTTGACTAAACTAACAATTTGAACCAATAGTATGGGGGACGTTTGGAACCTCCTAGGGTTTAGTTTACACGTAGGTGGCATAGTACCTCTACCTCACTCAAGTTACCTATGCTGTTAGTTTATAACAGAGTGACTTTTGTACTGCTGCATTTTTTCATGCCAGCAGGAAAAACTGAACCTCCAAGACCTCTACACAAAGTAGTGGAAAAGTTTTTGGATAGACCTATGAGCCGGCAAACAGGGGGTAAGAAATAACAGCTCTTGAGACCATACCTTGGCATCAAAAAGGCTGTAATTTTTACTGGTAAGGCCAATATCACTGGAGAGACGAGGTATCCAGCCATAGTGAATGAAGTTCTCCAGATCGGACATGCCGATGCTGTACCAAATGCAAGCAAGCCAGTGAGCTAAGAGTACGAAGCCGAATATCATGAGAAAGAGACTGGCCGCCATGTACTCGAGGTATTGGTCCAATTTCCGTGTCACTCGGCCAATTCGTAGCAGACGAACCACCTTCAATGCACTGAACAGAGAGCTTATAGTGCTCTGCAATCAAAAAACAAACAAAGATTAGAATTATTATCCTAATGCAGGTAATTCCACTGTTTTATATCAACTAATGCTACCTACACCTTTAAAACTACTTCGAAAGCCTAAAAGCACCTGGATTAAAGAGGTGATAAGAGTGGCGATCACAGAATACCTGGGGTCACTTTTTAATAAAATCGACACAATTGGACTCAGAATAGTGGGCAACCGCCAAAAAACAGAGAACTAGACGCCAACAGGTAAAGAAAGTATAATCCATTTTTTGATAACATTTCGAAAGAACTCTGTACAGCAATTGACACTGCACGTTTTAGAGGAAAGTCGACCGCCTAAGCCATTCCGATGTTTTGTCCATCTGACAGTGTACCTTTGAAATGAGTCTTTCCATAATTTTAACTATTTCTGCAAAACTGTCAAGAAGAAACATTCGAGAACCATTTTAGCGTTCGAGCAACTACGATTTGGTGCATGTCATCTGTTTGTGACGCTGAAGTCAGGTCGATCGTCGTGCCTCGTATACGTAACACTGGCAGGCTTTTGGTACTATCTTTTACAAATATGATGGCGAATGCTACTAGAATACATTTCGCTATAGCAGACAGCTAACATTTACTCGCATAGCTTGAAAGTTTGACACAACTCAAGCATTTATTTTCATTAATCGGTTTCATCTCACATAAATCATTGTGTAACGCCTAAATCAAATTTGCAGTGAGAAAAGAGGATCGGTAAGAGGAGCGTAACCTGAGTAGCTTCCGGCTGAAAGGCATTGAAGACATCGTAGGGGAGACAGGAGAGGAGATCGACAATGAACCAACCCTTGAGGTAGTTGATGCGGATAACGGTGGCGTCGGAGATCACCTCGCCCTGAGGTCCTACGAATGTCGTATGAAAGTTTAGCACAATATCTATGAAGAAGATGACGTCCACGATGCTGTCAATAACGAGAAAGATGACATCATCGATGGTTTTGCTGCGAAAAGCCGCATTGAATGGGACCATTACGGCAGTGTAGCCGGTGAGAAAGAGGATCATCCAATCCCATGCGGTCTTGAAGGCCACGTAGTGCAGAATCACATGGGGAGGGGTTTTTGGGGCCTCCTGCTTGTAGGGTGGAACCACGTCCATCCATGACGCAAAGGTCTGAAGTGGAAGTCAAGTGCACATGAACCATTATTAATTAAACATTTCCAAGCAAATTCTAAACATACGAGCACTGCCAAGTAATGTTGGTGGTTTGACTTTTACCTTCAGCAGAGACTCAAAATCATGGACATAGGTGGGCGTGATAGCATGACAGTGCACTGGTAACCGAGAAAGGTGTTATGCATGAGCCAGTCGCCACAGCATTTGTCAGAGCAGCACGCAAGAGAGGCAGTGAGTGGGTGCGTGTACGAAACACTGCGTAGTGATGAGCAAAATAGCTCACGAACAAAAGTGTCGAGCCTAAACAGGTTTTACGGTTGTGAGACGCCAGACCGCAGTAGGACAGGTTAATGGTGTGCATCTACATGTCAGTAGCGGTGTTTCTGTTGCCATTCCATGGCCCCAGCTTTCATCTCTCAACCCACACCTAGTACCCTGAGCTTTCAGCTACTGTAGCGTCTCAAGGGCCTATGCAAATAATTGCTGTACGATTAATAAATAGATGCTTTTAAAGTGCATGCCTCTAATAACATCCACGTCGCTCGTATTCGTGGCTCTCAAATTAAGCTCACTGTCTGCCACGTTTGTGAGGAAGGTAATTGTTGTTCAAGAAAACAAGACCCATCATCATGGTCCTGGTGGTTTTTAGGCAAAATTAATTGAATACTACAGGAAGGCTTGTTATTTTGAAGGTGTAGCTGTAATGACTATTAATTTTCTTTCAGAGCCAACACCAACGACTGCACACAAAATGGGCAACGACTGGAAGCTGCAATTTTCTACCAAAACTTCCGTTTCTAATTAAACATGAATTTTGCCGCTTATGTCTGTTGGCATTTTTGTCGCCCAATGCGCAAGTTTCTGATTCGACAATTGCTATAAACACCATATCTGGAAAGCATTTTTGCCAATCACAAATACACTCACGCAGTATAGCATGAAGTAAATGAATTCCGGCTACAGAGGAACTTTATTTTTGCGTAAAATCAAAACTACGCAATGAGAGAATGAAAAAGAAGCTAGAGATCGACACCTTCAGGCGACTTTGCATGCGTTTTTGAGGTTGAATGTCGCTAAAATGCAGTACTGTCCACACAGTACGGAAAAGCAGAACTGCGTACCCCTTAGTTGCTTTGGCGGTCGCATGAGTTTGCAGAGCGAGTTTGATTGGGATTGAAAGCAAGGCTTAATGTGGTCAGCCTTTAATAAAATTCCGAAATTGAACAATCTAATCTATTTGTGGTGAGTGAGGATAACCACAAACGGACTACTTTAGTCCTGTTGATGTGCAACTAAATCAGGCCGATTCAATCATTCACTTATGAACAAGCTGTCTGTAAATTTGATCCAGCACGGAGTACCTTCAAAACATACTTCGAAATCGAGAAAGGGAAGGGCAAGACTTGCGACACTTTTTGGCGGGTGTAATATTGCGTTGGAAGGTTATGCATGAGAAATTTAATGCCTTATTTACATTCATCATAAGAAGAACGCAACTGTATTTCAAAAGACGTGCGAATTGCCCACGAAAACATGGCTTTCAAAGTTACAAATTATTGGGCTATCATAACCAAACGCTCAAAAGCCAAGTGGTCTTCACTCGTCTATTGTTCCTTACCAATCCCCATTCCAGTATTAGCTGGAACTTAAAGCCACACATGAATGCAGAAAATATGGGGTGGGATAATTATTCGTTTATGCAGTTATTGAGCTAAAGAGGAAGAAGAGAAACATTTGCTGTGCTACAACTACAACAGATAAGAGGTTAATGAAAACCCATGATGACAAAAGGATACGTGGAAGAAAACGGGACGTTTTAGACGTAAATGGAAAATGGGCGGGTGTAAGAATGGGTGAACTGACGAACGAACAGGTGCATCATAAAAGGGCAGAAATGTGAATTAATGGACGCATGAAGGGATGAATAAGTGGAGATGAATAGAAGGATGACTTTATCAACGGGCAGGCAGGCGACTCAACAAGTGGACTGATAGTAGAAGAGTCGGAAAGGGAAGGGTGGACGTGTGGACAGAAGGCGAGACGAATGGATGGATGGGTAAAAGGAGCAGAGTGATGGATTAATCATTGAGATTGATGCGTCGGCAGTTGGGTATAAGGAAACACAGGCATATAGTCATCAATTGCAGGGGATTGGACGGGAAAACACTTTGGTAGATGGATGGAATGGGCGGCAGATTATTGGGTGCAAAAATGAATGCAGACGGTGTGAATGGAGACTCAGGTGACAGAGCATATAAATGAACAGATGAATCGTGCTGATTGAGCGAGTGAGTTTACTAACAGGCTGCGTTGATGTTAAGCAATGAGCTAATAGGCAGAGTGGTAAATGCTTCGAGGCGCAGATGAAAATGAACGCACGAACCGATAGATAAGTGGGTGGATAAATAGGTTGATGCCGAATGGATGCAGATGAATGAGAGGACATGTGTGTAAGTAAATTGTTTAATGAATGACTGTGGTTAAAATTCATGAACAGATAGGCAACCAGATGAATCTTTAAATGAGTAGATGGAAAACGGAGGCCAAGATAATACTTACCGCAGTGCCCTTTTCAAGATCGGCCTGAGCCTTGGGTGTGGTGGAAGGGATGCCGTGCTCATCACCAAAATGCGAAGAGGGTGTACGAGTGGAAGAGGGGGTGCGAGCACGGCCATGTCGATTGTCCGCCACCTCAGGGGTAAGGAGGTTCCAATCTGATGAGGTTACTGTGTTTGGTTGTGGTGTTGGCGTCGCGGTGGCCACCTGCTGCAACATCGTCCGATTCCTCGTCACCGAACGCGCCAAACGAGCGAATTTGTTTAACCCCGCTTCCAAGAGGAAAGTTTTAAGACAATAGTCTAGCACTTTCAAGCTAACAAAGCGAAACATTCGACAACCGTACTCTAACATGGGAAATCTCATTCGACCGAATCGCCGCTAGAAAGCATTTACAAGTTGGCCTCAAAATTTGCTCAAGGCAGTCGGCCGAGCGTAGGTTAATGACAAAGCAATAAGCTGCTGATCCTGTATAAGAGACCGAACTCGTTGTTGGAACAAATGGAAGCACTACTTCGATAGCAACAAAAGCACAAACCCAAGCCAGCTCCCTTTCCAAAATCAGCGCCCCCAATGACGTAACCAGGGCATCTACTGGTGGATGGGGTAAATAAAAAATACCCGAGAGTTGATCCAGCATCTGGTATCACGTTTGAGAAATAGGTCAAAAGATTTGTAGTGATTTTTAATTTGACCTGATACGCAAAGAAGAAGCTTGCAAAGTACGGCAGCATAAAAACAAACGGCATACCTGATACTTGCCACTCTGTAAATAGGTAGGCGAAGCATCTAATAAACAGTTCCAGCTTTACAAAGCCTTCTGCCGAACAGGTTTGCTTTTTCTATTAAAGAGCTCAAAAGAATTGTGATTTGTTCGTATGGGCTGGCAACGTTAAAGTGGAATTTAAAAAGGTTCAAGCTTTGAAGGATACTCAAAACTAATTAAAGTAACTAATTTTGCTCATGTGATATACGACCTCCTGAAAATATTACCAGCAGAACGTTCCTCTGATCAAGATTGAACAGGATTTAAAGACAGCCTCACAAAGGATTATTAGTGTCAGGGCTTGATGGACCTGAAGCATAATAGGGCTTAATCCAAGAAACATGCCGCAGAGATCACCATAAAAACTTTGGCTCTTCAGGCGATTTTTTTTTCATCAAAAGGGCTTGGCTGTGTCGGGTGTTCTCAACTGGGCCATATCACAAAGCCCTGGCATTGCAAAAAGCAACAAAGTGTAGCCAACAATACCAAATCACAAGTCAAAATCAGACGTAAAAAATCACATAATGGAGGTTTCTATAAATGAGCATTAGCGGAAAATCCAGTTGCCTTTAGTTGGACACAGTCTTGTTGTGATGATTTCCTATAGGGCGGTGGAACCAGCTTGAATGACTAGCGTTGCAGGAAATCTCGAAGGTCGGTCGAATCGGCTCTGGTGCACCGCTAAAGTCTATGATACATTTAATTTTAAGATTGGTGTCAATGATGCCACTGGCTGGAATCTAGAGATTATCAAAACACCCAGGTGTAAACGTGGCGGGGATGGGATAAATTGAAAAGTTAAAACTCCCGGACAGACCACTTGATCTCGATTGTTCCAAGCACGTCCTCGTCAACGGTCGAAAGAAGTTTGAAAGTGACGCACTTTTAGCCAAGGCGGAGATGCTCAACCTTAACCAAGCGAAATTTATTTCATTTACAAGAGGAAAGGAGACAGAAGTAACTGTCGAAAGACAAAAAACTGAATGTTTTTGGGGGGAAATCTTATACAGAACCAGTTTTTTTGTTTTTTAAAATAGTTGACGCTCTCCCATTCCAAGAGAAATGTGGCAAGCATTGCAACAATAGAGCAACATTCGTAAAACAGGCGCTTGAATGAATGCGGTCTTCTGAACCTGAAGAGGCAATGCTGGCCTGAAGGCACTGAATAGAAAGTTGGGGCCAGGTGCGTAATTGGTACAGAATGATCCTACATGAAGGTGCCGTCGACATAACTGCCGTAATAATGTAATGTTAACAAAATATAAGAGAGTAATTAATGAAAAGGGAAGGTCAAGATCGTATCAACTCTGATGCGTGTGACTTCGGATCCACTGCAATAAGAATTGGAGGCTATGGAAATTCCTGTTTAACTGACACCAGAGCCCCGAAGACGACGAAGATAGTGCAAACCCACAAGCCTTCTTGAGGTAAGCCCGACACCTTTCTTGACAAAGAGGGGTGATGGACTGCACGCCTATCGATTGGCTGCGTGGTTGTGATGCGTGACCGCTTCTCAAGGCGGCCAATCGATCACATGCGGTTGGTCAACTTAGCAATCTTAGCGATCCCAAATCAATGTGTGATCAATATTTAAAGACCGATTTCCGAGCAGGCTGCATTAAGTGTCACCTTTGCCTGCAGCTTCGCGTTTCCTTTACCATTGACGAGTGTCACCGAGACACTGTCGCACCACAAATAGAGGTGCCCTTTGGAAAGCTGGAGGAAGCAGTCTTGTACGCCTGTTGACAGAGGCCTTTTCACTGTTCACTGATTCGACTCTTACGTTGGTGGTGTGGGCTCTGCTCGTACCCCATAAGTCCATTCACGAGGTTAAGCTAAAAATTGATGTAATTCGGCTACTTTGTTCCTATATTCGGTGGAAAATGTGACGGTGTTGTTAAGGCTAACTGTCCACTTGGTCCCCATGTTGCGAGGTAAAAATGTGGCAATTCTACTACTGAAAGATTGGGATGAAATATACTGCTTCTAAGATGTTTTGTCTCCCATCCTACTAAGGATAAGATGTAGCGCACCCAATTTTTGCCATTAGGAAATGTTTTGCAAGCATTCTTTCCATAATTGTCCCCTTAAGGTTTTATTATACCCTCACACCAAGATCATTTAGCGTTAAATATGTTTCAGCTTCTTTTGCAGTTAGCAATGGGAGGGAAAATTCTACAACTCTTTTTGTTAGAAAACAAAACAATGACAACAAACTACGCATTTATGCACAAAATTTATAGAACGAATGTCCAGCGTTTTCGCCTACTAAAGAGTCAGGCATTTCAGCTTAGCTATTGCCCTTATTTTTAGGCCATGGTGCTATATGATAGACACCTTTCCTTACTCTGCAAATTCTAAGAAACTGATTCTCCAATGCAGCCTTAAAGGCGCTCCATATATAAGCATAAACAGAGGCCGCAAAATACTTCACAGTCGTAAAATTCCCCGTGACCATACAGATCATGAAGGCAGCAAGGTTTTTGTGGCCTTCGATACTCGACAAGTGAGAAACAGAGCGACTATTGGCACTGGAAGAGATGTTTGCTGGTGCCATTTCTGAGGTACAATCAATTATTAGCTAATGATGAATTTCCTACAGACGACAACGCCCCATGAGGATTTGAAGACGTTAGTAGCCACGACGACCACTTCTCCTCAACATCACTCACCTTTATTGGATTCATCGTCGTCAAGGGGAGTTTTCAGTGCGGTGATATCGCGAAAGGTGAGAAGCATAAGAACCGTCTCAGCCCTTTCATTCACCACCGGTGCTATGTAGATCATCAACCAGAGAGGTGTGCCTGAAGCAGCAAAAAATATCGCACGCTAATGCTTTCGAAATTTCTCTTCCAATACAAAATTAAAATATCCACTGTATCAGGTGGTCTTGCCAGCCAGGAAGCAAAAGTAGTCTATCCCAAAAAGCTAGGGAAGAGTTGATCGCTTGAAGGAAACTGGAGGGCGATGGATTATGTTGGATTAAAAAGAAAAACTGGATTTTGAGCTCTATAACAAAGTTTAAGCCTAAACCCTTAAGGCTTCGCATGTTTTGGCACTTGGATGATGTCTACTAGTGCACTGTCCTTTGACCAGAAATGCCATAGTCCTCTTGCGAGAACCTCGAATTGTCACGTACGGTTCTTCTTGTAGAGAAGGATTTCCAGTTGTTCCTTTGTTTGATTATCCAGGGCTTGCATCAAACGGTCCCTCATTTCCTGTGTGGTCTGTTCCCCATAGAGGTAGGAGCAATTGCCACTCTTTTGCATTATATCCACTCTGCTGTAGCCTGTCATCTTGGCGAAGCCCTCGTTGCAATAGACGATGGGGTAGTCGACTATTCGGGCATTTGTTAGAAGGAAACTTTGGACTTAGGAATAAAAACAAAACAGAACTTGTGTTATTATGTCTGCAAAGCAACTGCCTGTATTATTCAAAGACTCGTTGTTGGGTGTTAAATAAAACAATACACTACAAAACTAAAGGTTTTCCAGAAAGCCATTCCTTCTTTTGCCCTTGTTTGAAGTGTTTTTATGCACGACCAATTTCGCTAGATTTTATCACTTCCAACCAAAACCGTTAACCTTCATAATCTACATGGACGGTTTCAAAACATACTTTTTCCATAAGAGGTCAGCATCTAGTCACTCATGGGTGATTAAACCTGTAAAAGATGGTGTTCCCACCCCCCAACCGAACAATTGTACCTCTTTTCAGTAATGAATCCGATGCAGTAGCAAGATTTTAGCAACAAGTGAAAGCAAATCTTGGCTCACTGCAACTTTGTTCTGTTATTGCAACAAAGTGGACACTCCCAAACACCTCGCCGCAGCAAAATAAGGAAACACCTCACTGCTTGCTGGGATTGTTAGTTAGGAACGACGGAAATTCAACTGAATCACGAACATCTTTGGAGTTCTTTGACCACACCAATTTATCAATGTATTAGTGGTTTAGAAATTGGAAAAGGATTTCATGGTTTTTCCCACTTTTGAATCCATAGTTGAGCACAGAAAGCCCCAAACTTGAAACTGGTTTGCATGTATAGCACATGAGGCGCAAAGAAGAGACCGTCTATAACGAAAGTCCCCATCGCTATGTCATATGTGAAAGTGAACTCTAGCGCTTTTACTACCCGACATTTTCACCTGGACACGGCAGCACAAAGAGGGTGACATGTGAACACTGATGCCAGATTACGGCAGGTCGTTGCACGAAATCGTGGCGCTAACAGATTGATGGAGAATTCATAATAGTAAACTTGCGCAAAACGTGCATGCAATGATGTCAACTACTTTTGAAGAAAGTGGTAGCGACGTTTTAATGGTTCACTTGTGCAGTACAAGTATTTGTGTCAAATTCGATTAAAAAAAAAAAACACCGGAGTTGTGGCGTTTAATTCGCCCCAGCGACTGATTGCATAAGTACCACTGGTGACACTGTCTATGCGGTAAACTCCCCGTTTTGAGTTTTGTGAGCCCTTAAGGCCCCGAGCTTATACCAGTATCCTTCTATGTATGCCAATGAGGAACTTTCAGCCCAGCTGCCAAGACATTCGTCTTGATGGAAGTCTCAGGGCGCTCCTGTGGTGGCAGCAGAAAGCAAATCTGCCCCTAAGAAACAAGCACACAGGTTGCTTAACATGAGAAAAGAAGAGCAAATGCCATCAATTACTAAGGCAACACTGGCCGTAATCACGAACCATCTGAAAAGTTTGCTATAGCGATTTCTGTGGTGCACGTACGACCACTTCAATGAGACGACTAGCTGAATAGAAACGAGAGAAATATGGTTGTTTGGCATTGGAGTGAGAACAGAGTCACAAGGCGAAATAGACACCAATCCGATTTTTGTTGAACAATTCTGTTCTAAGAGTAGTGTTCTTATAACTAGCGGTGGATATACGTGACAGTCATTACAATGCTCTTTTCGGCCATACAGTTTCTAAGCAGGACAAAACCCTTGATTCATTAAAATTGTCGATTTCAAGCAATCCTGGTGATTGCCCGGTTGGCTGGAGGGTGTAATTCATATAGCACCAGCTGCGTCGTGGTGGCCGAAGCGGCTAGTTGACCACGGGGAGCGTGGGGAACGACGCTCGAAGGAGAAGGAGGAACATACAATGTTATTTGCTCATTGAACTCTCGGTTTTGGTTTCACGGGCATCTAAGACCTACGAGCCACCCCAATGACTCCTCATCTCTTCTCTACGTCGACAGTGCATTTGCTACTCGAGTAATGAAACTTTCTTCGGCATCAAGAAAGACTAGGATTGCTACATGCTGGAAGCCATTCATTTGTAAGGAAGAAACCTCGTATATTATTTATGATAAAAACCTTATTTTGCGTAGTTATACTCACCTTAAAATGGAATAGTCGGATGATTTACAGTCCTAGTGTAAGGATTAAACGGGAATGATTAAAAGGCAATCTTTGAAGACATTCGAGTGTTCGCCATTTTTTTAAGATAAACATCCAGTGAAATAACCCAAAACTGAAAGGATTTACGCCTAAATTAGTCAGGCGTGTGAATAGATTGGGAAAAAAGCAAATTGTTGAAATAGCATAAAAATGTGCAAGTACGACCTTTAACGGTAGGAAGCAAGTAAACTTACTCGAGATCTAGTAAAATCGAGAGGATTTTTGACGAGTAATTAAGTCCTTAAAATTAGCCCTAAAATTATTCACAACCTGACATCAGGATGCACGCAAGGTTGCGACCCACTTTTTGAAAGCTGTGGCTCTGTCCAATTGGCACGCAAAGGCACCGTTTAAGTGCACGAATTCAAGATTTTCAAAGAGTCCCCAAGACATGTGACCAGCCTGCGTTGGGGCGTGAGAATACCAAGTAATGCGGCTCCCCAACATTCCTTCCGGACGTTTTCGAAAGCCAAAGTTTTAGTGACATGCCTTAGCTAATTAAAACACTGACGAGGATTTGCTCCATTATTTAGGGAACACGCTGAACCCTCCTGTTAATTGTCTTTCAGTTTATCGACGGTCAGCAAATTCAAAGCGAATGATTAAACTCACTGAGATCGAGGGAGGTTTATTCTCTATTGGGGAAATGTGCCCTCACGTTACAGTGCTCTGATGATTTACAAAGATGTATGGAAAAAAGTTTTATACTCTGCTTTCAAGTATCCTCTGGTGGTCATGAGAATGGCAGATCTGGGTCTCATGGAAACTGAAAACGACAAATGCTAAAAACCTTGACCTAGAGCAGGTGAACTTGTGACCGCTGATAAGTGGAAGTGTTAGTGTTTAGGAGCTCTCGTGAGATCCAAACGGTACAGCACCAAGATATTAAACAATCGCAATGAAATACGGTCAATGCAACCATTTAAAAGACTTGCCTTCCTACGATACCTGTAAAGTCAACCCATTGAAACAATAGAACAATAGAGCGCTGCGTTTCACGACCACAGCTTCTGTTCCGATGCAATTTTTTGAATGATTTTAACAGTTTGTAATGAAAACTTCATGAATATTTTGTCCTCCAAAGGTCCATGAAATTTTTCTTTGCGATGCCCAATCACAACGCACTCTGTTGAAACGAGTCGACATTTAAATGGGCAATAGGTCACGTGATCAAGGGGATAAGACTGGAATCGCTGCCGCCACGCTACCAAAGGGGGTGAGCGCGCCTTTAAGTCGAATATCGGATGCCACCAGCGGCTAGGGTATAGGGACATAAGATTGGGCTGTCCCGTAATGGCACCCCCGAGACCTGCCCGCCATTTCTCCTGTGGGATAACACACCGATTAATTAGACCACTCTGATTTGCGTAGCACACCGAAACTCTCCAACGCCGTTAAGCTCCTCCTGTGTCTAGAAGCACTCAAAATTCACGTCACGAAAGCAACATCGAAAGCATACAGACGTAAAATTAGTGAATAATTAAGGCACTATCTATAGCGGAAAAGGAGCACACCTCTTTACTGCGGAAATCAAAGTTGAATTTTTTTCATTGACAGCAAGGATGCAGGCAATTCGCATGCCTCAAAAACCTAGCCTCTTGTCGAAGAGATATTCACTCTAAGGCTCCGTTGGAGGTTCATTGATCTCATAAGTTCAGGACGTATATCACATAATTATTTTTGTTAGCAACAGAGGGACAGTGTTTAAAGCAGACCTAACGAACACTTCTCCTTATACACACGTTTGTACTGTTACATAGTGTTACAATAGCTGGTTTATCAAAAACAATTAAAGTGTTTGCTTTTGCTTTTACAGGTACCTTACGGAGACGAGGTGTTTAAAAAGTACTGGATAAATGGGACCTTTCGTTCAGATCCAGATGGAGAGCTATTACTTCCAGATATTCTAGCAGAGGCATGAATGATAGGCATGGAATGAATGGGACACGATAACGCCGAGCGAGTGCTCTCGAAAAGAATGTTGCCCAAATATAAGCAGCATGGACTGCACTTGGATGCCTCAAACCAAAAAGTTTTAAACCTATTTTCCAAACAAAATGGTAAGAATGTCACGTTGAGAGTGTTTCGTCATCTCTGAGTTTAGAGTGCTAATGAGAGGCGTTAAGTATTACCAGAGAAAACGGTGATAATCACTTGGGTACGATAAAGAGCAAATTTGCAAGACTTTTCGAGGCTTAAAAAGTGTAGTGTTCAGTCTGAAATACGACAATGTGCTGACGATAAGTGATGCAACTAGATGGTAGAATCAGCAAAATGTTTCCTTATTCTAGGTAGCAAGTATCAACAATGTTTGTTATTTTGATGATTCACTGAATAAAAGAGAAAAACGAGGGGCTTAGTTCAGGATAGTTAACTTCGGATAACTCGTCCGATGCCAGAGTTGCTGAGGCACATCTACCATCTGAGATTGGATGTTGTATTATCCCTGCAAGAATGCACTTATTCTCACAATAAGAACATTCCGTACCCACTTCGCCTTTTCAAACTCAGTCAGTGTGCTGGCTGAGCAGCCTGTTGGAACCAGTTATGATAAATGATAAAGTGCATGTCACACATAGCATACAAGTTGTGACACTCCAAGTAATCCTGGAACAAGGAAAGTTTTAAAAGCATTAGGTTTACAAGATCTACAGAAAACGCTCTTACTGTTTGGGGACTTCAGAGAGTGGGAAAATTAAACTCATACTGAAGATTCATGTGACTAACCATACCTGAAGCCATGTGCCCACGAAAAAGGAAGCACTTTTAGTAGCACACCCTCACCGCAAAATTTTATGCTTTGTTATTATACGACCGCATTTCACCATTCGTGGACATTTTCAGTGAAAGCCAGTTACAAACTTAGTGTGTCTCCATGTTTTAGTGATACTAAAACCACACGCCGAGTCAAAATAAACGACCTCAGGAGAGAGAGAGAGAGAGAGAGAGAGAGAGAAGTACCTTTGATACTGCAGCAAGCATCCCACTGCGACCAATAAAGTGGGAAAATGCACACTGTGCTACAATGAAGCTAAAAATAGCGCCATAATCGGAGAAGGAGGAGGGCATTTTTCGATTGCCGAGTTTGCCATTCGCCAGTCTTGAAGGATGAAGCTAACTTTTTGAATAATAATAATATGGCTAATCAGTCCGGCGGACGCCAATGAAGGAAGAATTTACTCAAGCCTATCAAAACAAAATATGCGTTCAAAGCGATAAAGTTCCCAGCGAAGTGGGATTGCACGCTAAGACTAATACTAACACCCCCAGAAGGCAACTAAAAATGGTCGCTGTGGAATGAAGAGAGATGATGGAGGCTGGGGGTTATGGAAAGTGTAGTTTAAACTGGCATGATCTGCTCAAAGTGATCCGTCGAATTTGAGCTGAGCAGTAAATCTCCAAATGCTCTATTGTGACATCGCACTTAGACTCTAGAATTAGTCTTGATCTTAGTCTCGGAAAAGTAGGAAAAGGCGTCGTGTGAAACTGTACTGAAATCACCAATGACAGACATTTGTCGCATTGAACGTCAAGTCAGTGGTTATCATTTCGAACAAAATTCATTTCAGATAATTTTTGCCAAAGAGAAAAGACTTGATTTAGATAAACCAAATCAAAATTCGTGTAATTTATTGGGTTATTCCAAACTGTCTTAATTAATAAAATAAGTTGTGCAAGTCATTCGAACCCTTCAAGTCAACACAGCGACTTTAGACGCCTTCCTAAGAACTGTGCCGGTATACCACCTCCATACAGTACAGGGTTGATTGGTACCTTTACCTTCTGTACTTAACTTCCCCTATACAACCTTTCAACTTTAACAATGCTCATAATTCCCAGACATTAACAATCATCCCGCAACCATGCCCTAACCGCTACTGTAGGCTATTCGTAGCAGGATAAATGCTCATAGGACAACGCTCGCAGCCGCAGCTTGGAGGCTTCGCTACTGTCTTATGCAAAAATACTACTATTTTAGTGAACATAAAATTAATGTGTTCGTCTCGAAAGCATCAAATTAATTTGTGTATACTACTTCAATCTGGAGGTCAGTCATACCGTTCGTGTCTTGGTGCCCTCAAATGCAACTTCCGAAGGCCTCTTTCAGATGGCTTGCGTCGCCGCCAGTGTGGCATTTCACAGGCATAAACACGAGCCATTCAAATACTAACATTTAATTTTTAGTGTTGAGTTAATGGTGCGTACATTACTATTATGGCACCCTCGTCACTTAAAAAGTGTTCCTCGATTCGCGTGAATTCACCACGACAGAGCGCGTCCGAGAGACAAAAATCAAACCGTTTTGGTGTCACAAAGTGACCGATTACATAACGGAATGCAGAAAAAATATATGCAGACGCTTCATGAATCACAGTTTGTTTTGTTCTAGGAATGCCTCCTTCTATACAGCAGGAAGTCGACAACTCTTACCTTATAACCTATCTGCATTTTGTGTGATAAAAAAACTTTTGGCTAGCAAAGAAACTGTGCGCTATATTTATATTACATATGTGCTTATAGCTATACCATATATTATATTATATTTCATAAAATGAATAGAAAAGAATGAGGACCGCTGCGAAGTGTAATTATTCAAGTCTTTGGGTCAAAACGGTATTTTGTCTGAATTTATTACAATTTTGGCAACACTAAAAAATAATTTATGCCTCAAATTAGCCAATGGAACGCGATGCCATATTTCACCTAACAATTAAATCCAAGGGTCAGAAATAAGTCCAGCATTTGAAGAGGATATGTTAATCGAAATTGGAAGCGGTACTCACATTGTCCGTTACATCGACGAATGATTTTCTCCAAAAACGTGTTCTGGGGAGCTACCAATCCACGGCGAGTTCCACTCATACTGCTAGCCAGAAGTCCTTGCTCTCTCTCTCTCTCCCACTCTACCTTCTGTCAGTGGTGTTGGCACCAGTCTGCATAATCCTCTTCACACGAGAATCTGAGCCCTTCATCAGTAGAGGGGAGTGGAGCAGAAAGGTGTGGGCGAGCGTGCGTGTCTGTGTGCTTGTGTACCTCGAAGGGGCAAAAATTGTAAACGTCAGGGCCGACAAGCCCAGAGAAGCAGTCGTCACAACGTATCCACGTTGTCATGGTGACCATGGGCTCAACGGAGCTGTGATAGTTCAGCAGGGACCAATCAGCTTGCGGGTTGGAGACGACGCACCAATTAGGATTAGGCGGTGTAAAGCGAGTGGCAATTGGAAGGCGCGCCCAGCTGGTGTGTGGGCTTAATGACTTCCATGGAGTGCTGTGTTCACGCCCGCTTCTCTCTCTCTCTCTCTCTCTCACCATGTCTTGGGTTTGCAACCATGAGAGCTGGCAATACGCCAAAGGAGTGAACCACCTGATCGTCCTGTCTCTCCCGTCCTACCGCGAGCAAAATTGAGGCGTCGCTTTTATTCATTTCAACGGCATTCTTCCCATTTATCGCCCTTCGACAATAAAAAGGGCATCACAAAGCCACCCTCTGCTTTAGTCAAACAAATGAGTAGTGTATTAGCAGAGTATATAATCAGGTGCCCTAATAAGCTATCTGATTCCTTGATGAAACGACATTTCTGTGTTCCCATTGGTTCCCTGACTTCGTTGCCAAGGCATTAGTAGACCATTGTCACATTGTGTCTTATCTCCGAACTTAGTGTTCAACACGTCCATACAAGTTTCCAGCAAAAAAAGTAGAATAGGTATGGGATTGCCGACCGCAAAGGAAACGATAGGATAGGGAGCTTTTCGCACCTTTTCAACTGGCTTGGCATCTAGCGCAGATGACTGTGCAGATCCATTTTATTGTAGGACACAAGTGATGGTCATTGTTGGTTGTCTGCCAGGTACAGTAATCAGGTGCCTGTCAGCAACTTTCCTCCGCTCCAACTCGGTGGCTTGCCAATGCCACATAAAAGGATTGATGGTTTCTGAAAGGCGGCTGAGTTTAAATAAATTAATGAAGACTTGAAGGAGCTAAGTATCTACTACTATCTAGGCGATTCAAAGTTATGATGGAACAATTCGCTCACTTGTTTCAAGGTTGCATTTCGTTCATGCCATAAAGTCCACAAGCATCAAGTAACCATAATGCTGTCAAGCTATTCTATGAGCTTTATTGGAACTTCAAACTTAGATTTGACTCAACTTCATTGTCAACCACCTGTTGGACACAGCTTGAACGCCGAGATTTTGTGGTTTTCAAATTAGCCATTTATACTCGAAAACTTCTTTGGGAATTTGTTAATTCTTCGACACGTTTAAGCAGAGTATCCTTTTTTCAGTGGACATAGGACACTGAGGTAATAACCAGCCTCAGAGTATGAGCAGATTGGGTTTCGTTTCCAGCCAGGTACATTCAGAAATCCAGAATCTAGACACTAACTGACGGTCCTAAGATTCTCCAGGATTCTGGAGTTTTATCTAATTATCTCGACTGTCTAATTGCTTCCAGCACGTGCCCACACGCCTATCCGTCAAACCAGTGTCAAATGAGGCATCCGCGGGTTTGGTGCCACCGATCCTGCATGTTCAATGTCACTAAGCCTCGTAACGCCAAATCCAATGGCCGTCAGATTACCGTTTCCTTCCCTCACTAGAGGGTCGTCTTTCCACTCATGCTTATGCATTAATGTTGTCAAGTCATAATAGTTGGGCGTTGAGTTCCCTCGCATGTATAATAATCAAGTGGAGTTATTCAGCAATTTCCTTACACTGGTTCGTAAGTAGATATTTACGTAGATTCACAAAAGTGGACAAATATTCAAGTAAAGGTTATTTGAAGGTGAAGCTAAATACTTGCCACTAGCCTACCTACACACTCGTAAGTCCTGTGAGCGAGCACCTTAGCGCATCAATCTTCGGCCAGACTTAATTTAGAATGGTCTCAAAGGTTTGTTAACAATAAGGCGTTAGTTAACAGTGACAGTTTCATGCTAAACATAATTGGACTTCTCAACTGGCATGACTGGGAGACGATGTCGCCTGGAGACAGTACAATCGCGGTGCCATGAGTGGCACTACAAAAGAACACGTAAGCTTCATCCAATGGGATGACTGTTAGCAGTGCTTCCTTGTCCTCGATGCTGCTCCCACAGTCGTTTACAATTTAAGCAATTTAGCTCTCCGCTTTGTTCCACAACCTTTGCAATTCTGACACCGCCTCATGACGCTCGCTTGAAAGATTCAGCAAATGGAAATCTCCAAGCTAAGAAACTTTGTATCTCGACACTTCTTGAATGTTTTGATGGCAAATCACATCAAATCACACAAATCACCACCAATAAGTGCTTTTGGCGGGTTATTTTGACATGGATTAAAGGTACAACAAAAACCCAGTTCTTTATTCTTCTTGCCTAACTTGCCAAAGAATAGCAGCAGCAGTTTCGTGGCTTTCTAGAACAATTCACATACTTGTAGGTTTGCTTTGCAAAGTTATCCACCTTTTTATCACAAACACCAACCACAGTTCTGCTAAGGACGTAGCAAACGCGAGGTGATGGCAGTAGCTTCGAATTGGTACAACAAACAAATGACCTATTCAATACGAAATTACTCATCGTGTCAACACTTCGCAGCTCTTCGGGACTTCCCAGAAGATAGGGTAAGATGTAATGTTAGAGCAGAATACGTATTATCGAAGAGCACTTTGGCTGGGGGCTACCAGTGTTACTTAGGGAGCCTGCTGCCCAGGAGAAGTGCGAAGGCAGAGTTACACAAGTAACCGAAGTACCTCAGAGTCCCTCCTTTTGAATTGCAATATTTGCTCTCCCCAACTTAAAACCTTTGCGTCGGCCGTCACACTGCAATCGGTGTTGTAGGAACAAGACACACTAAGCAGTTGCAACGGTCATTGAATTTGTGTCTAACTGGGAAAACATTCTTACTGGCTCCGGAGTTCCACCTTGGCCAGAGAGCCTATTGGGAAGAATGAGATGTGCTGACCATCATGTATGCCCCTGGCTGATCATAATACTCCTTGCCCAAAGCCTAGTTAGTTAATAGTTTCAAGAGAGACTGACTTCTTGCCTGTTGGTCTCTGGTACGTTGGTTTCACTTTATTGCCAACCATTCATGTCTATCTGAGCATTAAACAGCTAGCAGGCAGATGGAGAGGTTTTGCGTGTCTACTCATTTTACATCGCCTGACAATTGCCAAAGACAGCTCCGTGATGAGCTTTTCCTGATATTCAGAGGCATCGCTGGTGTCGCTTCATTCGTCAGTAGCAATCCTACAAAACAAGGGAATGGGATATTTGCTGAAGGAAGCCATCATTTTAAGCGGCTGAAGTCTTTCCTGCAGTCGAATTAGGCCATCATGCAATTGCAGACGATGTATTATCTGTGTAAGGAAGAGCTGCCTTCTACTGACATAGCGTACAGGTCCTACCGCCCAGCCTTTAGTGCCTCCAGCACAAAATAGAAAAGTTAAACGACTTCAAACTTTATTATGATGGATATGTGGGGAAAATTTGTCGCTTTGATGAGTCCATACAAGCCTTATAGCGACTATCCCCAAGCATGCAGTCTCTGTAGAATGCCTTAAGATTAGTCCGAAGTTTTTGTTGTAGATTGTGGCTAAAACTGTCCGGTACCTAACGGATAGCAGAAAACCACATAGGAACAAAAATTCTGGAAACAATCACCAAGAAGTAAGATGGCGCTATGCGATGACAGGAGGCTGTAGTGAGCGAAAAGAAGTCGGCAGGAAATGGATTTGACCCGCCATGCTCCTCACAAACTCCACTAAGTGATTTGCAACTTTCTCCCCAAACCATAATTAAAATTTATTTATACTGTTTTGTATTTTTTTTTGATTTAATATTAACTTAACACAGTCATTGATTTAATAGATGGCAATAAATTTTGGGGAGTAAAATCAAAATTTTTTAAGCGGTGCAGCCTCATTGCCTCTAAAATATTAGTGAATTTCGTGTTATATAAAGTTATAGGAGGGATTTTACGTTGGTACATGCAACTCGTACAGCTGGAACCGCATATTTTGCCCCGACGACATCATCGGAGTAAAACCGGCGTGACTCCACCCACGCAAGCATTCACTACGGCGTCCACATTTCGCTCTGCCACAGACTGACATGATCAGCCTCGTTTAAGCAGTCAAAAGGCTTAAACCGAAATTTTTAACAGCAGGCATTCATTTTGCCAGTGGCTGAGAACTACCCAGTGTTTTATTTAAAGAAACAGCAATTTAAACATGGACCACTTCTAAAAGTCAAGTAGGACACACTGGGCTGGGCGAAGACTTGGTAGAGGGTTGTGGCATTAATGTACGAAATAAAGGGTTGCCCTGATTTAACACAGATTTTGGCGAACTGAGGTTCACTCCCTGGTCCTCGATGACAAAATCTGCTTTGGGGATGAGTCGCACCGCAATCCATAGCCAACCTTGAGGCAGTGTTGTCTACTAGCAGTAGCACACAGCATGAATTTCAAACTCCATTTGAGGCAATTGTTTTGGGGAACATCAACATTCCAAGACGTGCCAGATGGAGGAAGATGGTATGTATGAAGCTTTTATTTAACACATAATTAACTCAAGCCTATGGAAGGAAGTACCATCCTTTGGTAGGTGATGTAAGCAAATTTTCACTTTTTGAAGTCCATTTTCTTTCCATCAGTACGTAAACCAAAGGCTGAGGTTCGACGATAAATTGTCACCATTTTTAATACCTTTGCCTCTGTTTAAAGCGCCCCATCAGTCGCATTCCCAAAATGAAGTCTGAGTTTTGTGCTAAGCTGGGAGTAACGAGTCCTCTCGAGTCGTGCGAGGCTGTCAGGAGGGAATGAAATTCATCATTTGAATACAGAAAGGCGGAAGGCCAGTAAGTGAGGCTGGTGAGTTTAGCACCAAGATCGTAGCCAAAATGACGGAAATTCGAAGTTCAAGTAAGTGCATTTAAATTAATGGAAGTAAAAATGACTCAAATACTGTTTTTCTCACCGTTTCTTTGACAAATTTATGGTAAAACTATATGTGAACTTAAACCTCTCGTATTGTATTCGTGGCGGACTTCGTCTACACTTTGGTGCTCGTTATGCATGACCCACCTCAAAACAAGGCGGCTGCTTCGAGTTTGCTTTCTGGATCCCAGGCCTAAATAACACAGGAAGAAGGGAGATGCAGTGGGCGGTGGATCCAGCGATATCACCTCCACTGTTGACAGTCGCCACGATTTTGCCATTTGCATTATTTCCCTTAAAGACCAAAGAGCTGGTATGGATTGTGCAGAAACCTGTCTGATTCGCTTGCCAAGGAGCTAATAACTAGAATGGTGGCAAGAAAAAATACGTTTGAAGTTTAGTTTAATGAGGTGAATACGTTTTCTCGAAGGGAACCCTTCCATTGAGGCGAACGTTCTTGCAAATTGCCATTCGCAGGTAAGAACCACCTCACTCACCCTTCAGCAGTACGTGGTCAGCAAGTACCCCAAACACAGGTTCCAAAAGAAACACGAAGGCGACTTGCCAAGTGTAGAATATGAACCACTGACATTACAGCCAAATGCTATCTCGCCTTTGTTAAAAATTAAAATACGACCTCCAAGAGATCAGGTGAACTGCGTTGACTGGAAAAATTGACACTCAAAGGGCGACTCTTCATGGCAAGACAAGAGTTGCATAGTTGTGTTCCAGTGTCCTTGACCTTTAGTCTCGATTTTGGCTGCCATTTTGGTCTTTTTGATGACTACCAACCAGACTGTTTGCACATTTATTCCAAGAACTAACACTTCATAATGACATCTCAAGCTTTATTACAATGTATGGTCCTTTTAATTTTGTTTTTTTCCCATAACACGCCAAGATGAGAGGAGGGAGAAGGGAAGACGCTGAGGCAACTTTCTTTCCCTTTTTCGTGGTCAAATTGAAGTCGTACTCTAACTACAGTAACAGATTTACACCGGAAGTGTGTGCCATTATCTACGAAAAATAAACAGCTTTTCTGTAAGGTGAAGGTCGGGCAAAGGGTAGACAATTCAAACTCGGCCAACTAAGACGCAATGTGGCCACCCGTGATTTCAATGCTGGCTTCCACTTACCCTCTCTGTGGCCAAGGGCAACCATAAAATCGGCGAATTCTGCCCTCGTCTACAAAGGCTTAATGAAAGTGGACATGACCATAAACTGAGCAAGGGCATTACTTCGATTGGGTTTTGGGTGATAAAAATGTTTCTCTCATCGCTGCTCACCACACTTACTGGTATGCGCAATACATTCTACTCCTTCTAGACCGAGCTGCCGCTTCTAATATATTATTAATAAACAACACATGAACGGAGGTACTTAATCAGCAGATACCGCAATTAGCGCAACTCTTCCGAGCGCACTCCTCTCTCCCTCCTTCCTTCCTTGCTTCCTTCCTCGCACCGAGTTCTGAGAGGTCAGCAGAATAATAGATGGGTGATGGTTTCGGTGGAACGGCCTTCTTTATTAGGGATAAGCTGCCTTTGCTAAAACAACAGCAATTTGCCAGCACAGGTAAGCCTACCAAGAAGCATAAGTTCTCTCCTCTCTTGCTGATGCGTGGTTTTCGGATTCTACTACTAATCTACTACTTTACTTTCCTTCTACTTTCGATTCTACTTTATAAGTATCATCTCCTGTAGTGTCACCGTAATCGGTACTACTGTTTATTCTGACAACATTTCCTAGTTGGTATCAGGCCTCTAAACTGTTAGGTTTGGTTGAAGTCCGTCTCCGTGAGTATACGGCGAACAGTCACCACCAACTCTGTTAATAATTACGTTTTAGCGACAAATTCGTTCGCTTTTAGTACCAAATTATAACTCCTCCTCACATATTATAATTATTTGTGTGGTCCCCAAAAAATACCGCTTTACTCGCATCGTTAGTCAGCTTGCAGCTTAAGAATCCACTCTTACATGCTCACTACCAGCGCCTCATAAGGAAGCTACTTGCCACAGTCCGGATGTCGTATCGTGCAAACTTTTCAAACATTGCTGAAGATATTTCAAAAAAAGCGTACAAAATCCAGTTTCAATATGATTTAGTGCAAACAGTCGCAGATTGATAATGGACACGTGTCACATATTTGTGACGCCAAAGTGAAATAAGATCCTTGAGACGTTGGTAGCAGGCATGGCAACTGAGTGTCGGATTCTGGTACTCAAACTAGTGGAACTAAATATTGAGATCAATTGTAAAAGCACAAATTATTTTTAAGTAAATTATGTTGAAAAAGAAGTTGAATACTTACAATTACTTTGATCGCTGAAATCTACGCAACGGCGTCACGTCGTACCAAAGGAAGTACTAAAACAAGTTGCACTTTTGGAGATAAAAAAATCAAATCTTGATTTGACGTATGACATGGCAAGTGACGCGCACTAAAGCGGTGGGTGAGTAAACGCAGAGGTGAGCCTAGGAACTGTTGAGCTCGGGAATTTAGGGATGTTCGACGACCCCTGATTGATGACGCCATTTTGGGCGGTCACAACGTGTTTCTCGAATAGCATTGACTTACTGCAATAATCAAAGGAGACGAAACAAAGACTCAGCTTATTAAGCAGGAGTAAATTCATTGCTAAGAATGCATGTTAGTAAATATTTGTATATTTGAAACCATCATTCTCTTTAGAGCTCGTAAACACTAATGGTGTATTTGAAATTAGATTAACATAAAGGACTGCAATATGGACGGGGAGCTTTGGCTCACTGTTAGCTGAAAACACTGGGCATTTAGTCGGTGGCGCCTAAGTCCGGCTTGAAGGCCACACTGCCCAAGCAGAGCGCAATAGCGGAGCTCAAAGTGCCAACAAAACCAGAAGGAAGAGGCAAACAACTAATCAAAGTATTACAGAGCCCACTCACCTCTTTTTAATACCACTTTGCGGTGCTCCTGTTGATCAAACCTTTACGCCCATCACCAAAACGTAATAACTGCTGTAAGAAATACACCTACAATTTCAAACCATCAGTCTTTGAATTTTGCATGAAATTGGGGAGACACTTCATTGCAACGTCACTGATCCTTCCTGTCAATTCTACAGGATTAGCAGTTCTGTTACCTCGGAAAAGAGCATCGGAGGGAAGGAGGATGTGGTAAGAATACTGTCCCAAAATGCAGAATTTTAAGTGATTCTGAGGACATAAGGTTTCGTGACCATACCTCGTTGCCATTTTGTTCTCATTTCAATGCTGTTCAAGCATATTCATTTATTGAAGTTTTATTCAGCAGGAAGAAGGGTGAAGTAGGCATCTCGTGTGCACTTAATTGACATCTTTAGATTGTTACTGTAGACGCTTCCACAACGGGCCACGGCTAGCGCCCCTGCAGTTGTCAGTAGCTTTCCTGCACAACGCGGGCTTAGTTGCATTTGAGCGTAGACGCTATTTTTAGCCCTTCTCTAAGGAGCCATTACAGAATCTCCCATCCGCAGCATATGCACTTCTTCCGTTTCGCTAAGATTTATTACCCAGAAGTTAAAATCAAGGTTAACGTCCTTTAGCCTTGGATTTGCCTTCCGACGTACCCATTGTGGGGTCCCGTGACTCTCGTGGAGACGAACTAAGTTATACTATTAAGGCCTAATTATGTATTACTGACATTCGTAAGGGCTGAGGAGGGGGTTCCCAAAACGCACAAAGCGACCCTTTTGTGGCCGTTAAGCCAAGACGAAGGCATGAACGAATGCTTGAAGCACTACCGCCCAAATGCGCAATTACTCATATGGATGAATTTTACCTCAGACAACAAACACATTATGCCTACACATCCATAAATACTGTTGCCCAATAGCCTAGAAGCGCAGCTCTCTTAAAATCGTAAATCAAATTGCAACAGTGGGGCGGATAAACAATGGCTGACCGAGAGGGCTTATGCCACTGGCTTCAAGTGGGGGTTGGGTGCTTAAGAAGGCGTGCATTTCTCTGGCCCACCAGATGTCTGGAGCTCGTAAAAGTGGTCATTAATCACCACGCGGTGTTTGTTTATAGCAATTTGATAACTCTTCTCACAACTTCAGCCTGGACTTGAGGTACAAACAATGTGGTTGATGGTTCTGCAATTTGAAAATGTCTCCACAATAATAAACTACAGTCTCCTCCATTTCTAGAAATATTGCCTCTTTCATTAACTTAAACACGCTTTCTGGTGCCTAAAATGTTCTTCAGAGGGTTAAAATACAAATCAAAATCTAAGTCGTTATTTGAATTGTTACCTATTTCTGACTCTGTGTTTGATATTGCAAAATTTCTGCTGTTTGTTTAACTCTACTCTTTCGTTTCGCAAACACTTAAGACCCTGCCTTTATGCTTCTGCTGAAGTTCATGGCCTCTGGGGCGTGCCAATGGTCGTAGTTGGTGTTATCTTCTCTCGTGTTGCTGTAACTTCTTTCTGTAGCTAATTTCGCTACTTTAAACCGGAGTTTAATGCGGATTCTGGTCCCATTACTGCTGCTATACCGCAACAATCTCTTCTGTGTAGACAGTTTTGGTAAACACCTTCACAGAAGGGCATCCTATTCACCGCGTTTCTGCTAACAATCCGTCAGCCCTCCTCTTGCACGCTCGTGAAGATTGCGCCCAGATTTACAACACTTAACCTCCTCAGAGATGACTCGAAATTCCGTATTGCATGGGAAAATCCGATAGGGCGAGTGCTTTAGGAAACTCTCTTTGACGCAGCAAATATGCGAATGAAATAAGTGACGTACTTTACTGGAGGCTTATAAATTTGCTTCAAGCAGTTCCTTCTTTATAGTCCAGAGGTCTGTGCTTCAAAGCATATGGGAAGCAAAGCCGTTCTTGTGCTGAATTTCTGATGAGAATAAAAGCTGTTTACGAATTCATTCAGCGACAGACCGAGCTAGGTATAATGGAATTGTGCGTTGCAGAGTCTCAGAAATCCAAGCACGTATTTCGTACCGGCGAGTACTCTGCGCTTGTTTTAAAGCTCATCAGATAGGGGATTCACGACCGGAGCACTACTCTTTAAATGGAGCTCCAGCCGGTATAAGAACTCTTTCGTCCTCCTCTGTTTTATTCAGCATATCCGAATCTGATCCAGGATAATGTGTTTAATAGTATTATGGCGAATCCATTGGTCAACGCAAATTATAAATGGGCTTCTCTAAGTTGGGGCACAAAGAAACATATCATTACGATTCTAGGGTGCATCATTGTTGCTAGATAGCCGGTAATTATCGTATGGTATGAAGACGGAGGATCTAGTCATAGTTTGTTTGAAAGCAATAACATCACTTTTATAGTCACCAATTGGCACAGATACTTAATATAGGCCGAGGAAAGTCTAGAAATTTGAATGCAGCAAAGTAGGATTTCTTTGCAAAGGGCGGGTGCAATGCTCAGGCCAGTCGCAGGCACCGGGTTAGGCGAGTGGTTACGGCTGGAATCTCATTCAAGTTCAACTGAAAGGCCTCACAAGGTGCAGCTTACAAATGCCATCCAAGGTCTTCAATGATGCGGACGGTAAACAAAGGAAACGCGTTTACACGAAATCGAAAGCCCTTTTACTCTCTAGAATTGGCTTAGCTAATGTGCTAAGGTGCAAATAATGTGGCAGGGGAAGTAATGAATAGCATTAAAAGAAGAATTTTGGGAAATCTCCACCTCAGGCAATGTAGGTCTGCGCTAAATAAATGCTACGAAAAATCTGTGGCCATTCAAGGGGTTGTGAAATGCCGGTTAAGGCAAAGTGAATTATTCAAGACCAAATTTTAAGGACTGTTTCTGGAGTAAGGATGATGTAGCAACCCACATCTGCTTCCTGGAGAAAGTTGTATGACAAGAAAATGTTTGGAAATGGCGGTAAAATAAACATGTGCTTTTGCCTTAAATATAACAAAGCTTAACGTAAATGGGATGCACTTCGCATTTTCCTTCCGCTCTTGATTTCAAACCTTAGTAATGGCAGCTTTATAGGTTATGAATTTCCAAAGGGGATCAGAGTGCATTTCCGTCGTGGATGCCAGAGGAGGTCGCCGCATCACGCAGGTGGTGCAAGCTTACGGCTACAGGGAGGATGCGGAGTGCCGTAAAGTAGTAACGAATTGTGCCACAAATGGTGGTAACTACCTCAAAACAATAACACCTTTTTGCAGGGACATTTGCAATACATCTGCTGTTTGTTTAACTCTGTTCAGGTTCATCTGGTTGGCCATTGACTTTCGCAGGGTTAACTAACCCCCGCGCAATATCAGTAGCCCTAATCACTTCTACATTTTGAACAAATACATTTGGCCTAATAGCATGCCTTCTTGCGCCATCAAAAATTTCAGAGTTCTACAACATTAGTCTACTTCGCGAAAACTGAGTTCAGTAGTCAGATACACAAACGCGACCATTGCAAATTTGTTGTGATTAAGGAGTTCTTATATTTCTCTGAAGATGAAAGATGAAGCAACGCTTTACACAAAGAGGGTTTTAGGCAGTCTTCATGACCCAAGGCCCATTTCATCCGACAAAGATCCGATAATGATGCAATGTGGTTCCTTTACCACGGTGGAGATTATAGCAATTACCATATTAGGTAATCTTATAATAACCTCATCAGCCTAAATTTTAAGTTTGATATTTGTTATTGTGATTAACTAGAAAGAGTCTGAATTATGTACTTTCCGTAACGCATTAGCAGTGCAAATTATCAAAATTTACCGAAAATTATTGTAAACGGACTTTTGGATTGCAACAACTTATGAGAAACAAAAATCTTACATTTGCTAGCAATTTCAATTCCCTGTTATTTTTCGTCCCATCTACAAATACTGTGGAAAAATTTCGAAATAAGATCACCTATCGGAGCTCTGACCTTCGTTGAGCAGTTTTTGGTGAAGAGCCCATACCGGAGACAATGCTTTCTCGCTTGCTTAGGGCGTCTTCTTTTTCGAATTTCGTGGCTACCTCAAAGTTACCTGTTTCTGCATATCACGAGAAGGTGTTAGACCATTACGAGAATCCGAGAAACGTTGGATCCCTTGACAAAAGTGATAAGCATGTCGGAACAGGACTTGTTGGCGCCCCGGCCTGTGGTGACGTGATGAAACTGCAGATTAAGGTGAGCTCGTTGTGTGTTTTAAGGCGCACCTTAATACCACGGATGACTACGACTATAAGCAGGTAAATGCGTTCTATGTACAGCGTAATGAAGTGTTGATCAAAACGTCTGTAATGGGGTTGGGCGAGCGCATTTTCGAACGCAAATGTATTTTTCTGGCAGATACGGAAATCGCAGTATTTTGTTTCAGGTGGACGACGAGGGTCGAATTGTGGATGCCAAGTTCAAGACTTTCGGCTGTGGTTCAGCCATTGCATCGAGTTCTCTTGCAACCGAGTGGGTGAAGGGCAAAACCATTGATGAGGCCTCAACCATTAAGAACACCGACATTGCAAAAGAACTCCGTCTCCCTCCCGTCAAATTGCATTGCTCCAGTACGTCTCTTTGAGCGTTAAAACGAATTTACGCCGCTTAGGTGTTCGGCTGTAAAATCGCCGAAGCCTAAGCAACTAATATTGCTTTACTTTCTGGTTATCTATGATTGCGATGTAAAGCCACCTGTAATTTACCTGGTTATGTTGTGTAATCATAGTTTTACTCATAAAAATGCGATTTACAGGGCTGCCATCTTATGAATCTAATGTTGGATCTGTTTGTTTCGAAAGTCTAGTACTGCCTCATCTGCCACTCGCCCATATCTTTTTAAAAAAGAGTGGCTTGCTACGCTACGGCTTAATCTACCCTTTGATGCCCAAAAGAAAGGGATGGCTAACGCCCAAAGGCAGATGATCTCGCTAAAGTATTTCATCTTTTAATGAAATGACTTAAAACGTCCTCTCTTTGCAGCACTTACGAATCGCCTATCAATTTACTTAGTGTCGCCCGAACATGTTACTCATTGATAATCTCCAACAATTTTCTAATGATACTTAGTGTAGGTAACGTCATCTTATGATGTTCGAAGCTATGTGAACTAGGTTGAATCGCTCTCAACTGGCTCTGTATGCCATTGGATGTAGAAAAGGCATCACATAATGCATTGGATTTCAGTGGCCATGACATCATTTCCACTCATCTCCCACAGCACGCACAAGACGTCTGTTCGTAAACATCCCTTCAGTTTGGCTGAAACTATTACGCATATATGAAAGTTGTACTTTGGAGTAGCACAATCTAATTTTGTTAAATAACAGCATCGTAAGCGTGTGACATCTTCTGTTATCAGTAAGTACTTTTGTTTATCCTTACACGTTTATGGCATGGGAGATCGTTGGCAGTGAAAGGTTACCACATTTAGGACCTCTTTCCTGATGCTCATATGGTTCTGGCGGGGGAGTAGATGATCTTTTGTGGCTATTAAACTGTGACTTGCACTCTCAATGTTGTTTATTCTGACAGTTTGTTTTCAATAATGGTTGGAAACATTTCCTGATAAAATTTTGTAGTATTTGTATGCACCTCCAACAATAATATCTTTGTTCTGCAAAAGTGGGAGAACTTCGTGCTAAAAAATATTTGGTGGTTGCTGCAGCTGTTACATTACGCAAACTCAGTGGTTCTTAGCTCTATTTGCTTTTCTTTAACATCCCAACCGCTATATAAGGTTGAAATCCTGTCATTGACAGGCCACCTTTCTTCAAGGCTAAAGCGCTTACCATTTCCAGGGCACCAAGCACCATGTGATCTGTAGTTTTTCATCCTCAGGTCAGGTCGTCACGTCATGTGACCAGGACCACGGTCACATGCATAGTTTTCCTGGGCGTCGTAATAAATCGCCTTTCCATCCTGGGTTTGCAGTAGCATCAAAAATCACCCATGCTCACCTGTGATCTTCACTAAAGCGGCTGCCAAACAGGCGGGTTCCTTCTCTTTGTAGGAGATGACTTTATGGATAAAAGTAGGAATCTGAAAGTTCTCCCTTTAAAGTGTTTTAAATTTGCCTGTCATGTCTTAACGTTATTTATTTGTCTATTTAAGTGCTTGCGGAGGATGCGATTCGCGCGGCAATTTCTGACCTGAAGGGGAAGCAGCAGCAGAAGAGTGATGACTCATCTGAGGCGGCCAAATAGATTTGTCCGTTCCTGTTTTCTTCTATTTCCCCTTTACTGAATGTCTGTTGCACTCGTGGATATACTTGCTACTCAATGAAATCACAGTAGCATACATTTGATGTACCCCCGTGTTCAGGGACTGATTTTCTGGTCTTGAATATTGCTCTCTCCTACAAATTACTCATATAGACTGTGGTATAGTAATTGAGGAGACTGATTCCAAAATTGTCTTCAATCTGGAAAGCTAATTTTGACTGATTACTAGTCTCGACCTTAGGGCTTGAGGGCTGAGTTGAAATAAGCCCAAAACGGTGTGAACGCGGGAATTGTTTTCTGATTATTGCCGATGAGTATCTGTTTGTTGGTACACTGACGACGATCTGTACTTCGTGGGTTCTTTGAATGCCTCAAAACCGAAGTGTTCCTTTTGAGTAAACCTGGTGGGAAGGTGTGAGGGATTTCACATTGCGGGGGGGGGGCGGTGTTTGTCTGGTTGCTTCGCCTATGGGACGCCACGGCATTCACGCGGCTGGTTTACCGGCCCTTCCATGCATTTATAATGGGGATCCGTTCAATCGTGACAAGGGAGTCAAAATGAGAAAGTTGTGTAGATGGTTCAAATCAAGGGGTTTGGCCGATGAGTGTCCGATGCCTTGGGGGAGGCTCAAGGTATAGGTGGTACCGTTCTCCAGGGGAGAATTGAATAGTTAATGGTGCTCCTGGAACGTTTCTCAACATACTCGGCATTTCTGGCTGGATTCTCGTTGTGCACTTACAGCATCCAAACTATGGTTTTGGATCACATTAGTCATTATTCAATCGACACTACACATTCTAAGGAAAGACATAGTATTGCTTGTTAGAAAAAGATTATAAGTCGTTTGCGAATGCTTCCATCTCAGGTAAAAAATGGCCCTGTCCTTCAGCTTGAAATGCTGTATTCATTGCGAAAGGAAGGAAGTGCGCAAAGTCGCATTAACATGACTCCATTATTTATTACTCTGCGCCTAGCAGGTATAAGCAGCTTTGCCGTGGTACTGTAAACAATTTTCTCCACAGGGTTGGTCCAAGGTGGAGTTCATTCTTACCGTTTAAGCGATGCCTGGGAATTCCTATCACCGGAAAGTTTATCAGTTTCCTTCAGTCCCTGATTCTTGCCGAGCCTGGGCATTTAGCGTGGGATAGCCTGCCGGCATTGCGCGTGTTTGTAGAAGATTTCATCGACATTTCCCACACGGTGGTAAGCTGGAAGCTGAGTAACCAGAATAAGATATTTCATGGCCTGCCTGGCTTACCATATGACGCATCGTCGATGAAGGACATAAGAATGTCTTTAAACGTTTACGCAAGTCAAATCACCGATCACGATAGGGCCTCCTTTCACGGCACTGCACTTGACGTTTTCTAAGAATATCATAAAATTCCCTAATCATTGCAGACTATTCCATTTCTTTGTCGCTACCTGCCCCTTTGGTAAAGGCGTCTAAAGCTAACGTGTCGAGGACAATGCGCTGATAATGGGCAAAAGGAAGAGAACGCGCCTGTCACCCGCTGCTATTTGCAAAACTGTCACTGCAACATCTCGATACATGTGTATGCACTTAACGGGAACAGTGCAAGACCTTTGCAATGTATCGAGACGCCTTTGTATCATGCATCCCGCGAGGATTAAAGCTGACTGAATGCTCAATCATGGACACCCATCATCGTCAACGCTTCTATTTGACATATTCGCTTTGACACGACTTGTCTGTTGGATGGAAATAATTTAATTTTCCTTTCCGGCTAACAGAAGCATACATTATAAGGATAGATTTGCCGCAAAAAGGTCCGACAGGGAAGACGCTTGAAAACACCACTACAAGTGGAATCAGGGTGAAGAGACACACGCCACAATGAAGGACTCAGGTGAGTTGATTTACTAAATTTTGGCATTATGCCACAGTTCAAATTATTTTAGTGTAAATTACAAGAAATAGAAGCTTAAATTTAAATATTCAGACGGGACTTTAAAAAAAATATATGATTTTACAGGAATAGACCGTCTTCGCAGAATGTGAAAGGGATTAATTGAAGTGGCTTGGCTGGAAGGCGATTCCACTTAAAACCCTGTTCATCATCAGACTGCCGTTTATTTTGTTGTTGTGTTTTAAAGCTCACAGGCCCTGTGAGTTTACCCCTTCAGCCTTCCTTGTGAGGCTGGTACATGGCAGTACTCCTGTAGCCATGCTGCACGGAAGTAATACATATTTCGCCCGAGTACTATGCCTTCTTTCATCTTCATTGTGAAGGAATAAATTACGCTCTGCCATTGAAGGAGAGAGACAAATGCAAAGCGGCTAATACGACATGTCCGTCAAAAATGTTTTCACCGTAGCAGGACTTCCACTTTCCACACAGGAATCCCAAGGCCTGTCATGGCTTTGTTTCATGAAAGTCCGTCTTTCAAAGTGTTAAATGTTTCCCCCATAGCGCTAACTAAGTAGATTGGTCTAATTGCAGTAGTCTATTTAATTTGAATTCCTGGTTTGGCAGGGTTTAAATGTGCACCTTGTGAATTTCATTTAACCATGGCTTTGGCTGAGAAGATGAATTTATCATGGCCCCACCCAAATGGGTGCGTTATGATGTCAAGTAGTGTGCCGTAAATCACATTGTCTTATAGGACACAATATTGTTAGCAAATTTATCATTCGCCCTACCACCATGAGTGCTACACCATCCGAGGACGAGTCTCTTTATCCCATCGCACCAACCGTAAAATTGTTACGGTTACCTTGTTGAAGGACACCCTCGCTAACTCCTCTCACTCAGCCCACTTTCCAACCTCTTTGGTAATGTAGCGTTTTGCACATCTGAATGATTACAGTCACCTAAGCAACCAATAGACATGGCTACAAGAAATGTAAAATGGGGCAGGGTTGCGAGGGAACGAAAGTGGAATGGGAAGGAGACGAGGTGTGAGATGAGCCAATGGAGGCTGTCAGGAGCAGGCCAATGGGCGCCTCATGCGAAGCAAGTAGACATTATTAACCCTTGAAATCCCGACGACGGCGATATTTTAAAGCCTTCTTACCAACAAGCATGTCGATTGTCTTTGCTGCTGGCAAGAGGAGTGCTGCTATTGTGAAAGGACGGGAGGAGGAACCACGAAGAGGCCGAAGGAAGACGAGCGTGGGCAGTGATACGCAAGTCGTTTAGCTCTATGATCGACTGGTTTTGGGAGGCAAAATGTTTTATCCTATTATAAGTGGAGAGGCAAAGTGTTTAGTATTTCTTTAACTTGTCTAGGTACGAAACTGAATGTGATTTTGGCACCCCATTTAGCAGCCATTAGATTAGCGTCAGAATTTGTGGCTGTCAAGAAATCGCTTAATCTAATGAATGCCAAAGATATATGCGTTATGGTATGCCAAACTGTGTCTAAGTCTGTTCCAGATTTACGCATCGACAAACAACTTTTTAAAATGCATCACTTTAACATTTCATACCCTCATGCCTCTGGTTGAATGTTTCTGAGGCTTGTAGTTAGTCACTGCTCAACGCTTTGCTGCTCCGGTGTGATGACAGTCGCCTTTGTTCGTTTTGTCCTCCTCCTTTTAAATCATTTCCTTTTGATGCTGGTTCCGACGATATCGAATACCCAACAAGACGGTGACAGAACACTGCCTTGACTTCGTTGATTAAACTCGGCGAAGCTTTCTCCCCACCTTGAGAGCCAAATATACCACATATTGAATTCGGCCTAGGAATGGGAGTGGTACCAGTAGAACGAAAAAGTGCTGTGGTATCAAAGTAGGCGTCGTGTGCCACTTCATGCCTCATAAATGATCCAACGGGAGCCTGGTGAAAGCATAGCCAGAACGTTTACACTTTGTTTGTTAAAATGACATGACGGGTGTCAACCTCGGCCTTTTTAATCAAAACAGGAATAAAAGAGGTTATTTACACACAAAAAGTTTACCAACAGGAAGGTCAGACCGTATGCGCTAGTCTGGTGTCAACAAATGCAATGTCTGCAAACCAGATAGTTCCAAAACAGACGGCGATAGAGTAGGCTTTATACTCCTTGAAGTAATGTGCATTAAAAAGCTGATAGAAGAGTAATTAAAAAGGAGAAAATTTCTTTATTTTAGATCACAAAAAGATGCGCTACCAACACTTTTTCCAGTGGTTCATTTCACAACCCAACTTATGAGGTGGACTTACTTTTCTCTCTCCAAACTGTTTTCCAATTATTTACTCTACTTGACAAATTTTATAAGGCTGCATGCGTTTGACAATGAAGCACTGACAGCTTACACAACCCCAACTGCTCAATAATTTGGACAGAGAAATAGCTCACGACTCCCCATTATGTCCTCGACCAACTTTCGTGCTAACGCAGTATCATTTTTGCTAGCTGACATTTATTCCTTCAGCCGGTTAGGCGGAAAGTTACCGGCACACCGCCGGCAGCTCATTTTATGCCAACCCTTTTAACGGAGAGTAGAAATTAAAAAAATTGATTACGGCACCACAAAATGAGATGCTAACTTTCCGACAATAATGCAGATCCATCTGTGTCTACAAGCCCACAGAAGATATAGTTGTCTGGAATCTCCAAATTGGAGGCAAACAGCAAAGCATTGCATTGCGTAAGTCCTCCATTCCTGAATTTGCATTTGATGGCTTAGAGGACGCTTGTCTGTATGCAGTAATATCGAGCGGGTAGGGGTAATAGGCCTCCGTCTGAGCTTCGAGTGCGTTTGAAGGCATTCAAAGCTTGAGTTGACTTAGTCTAAGCTCAATGGCACCTTTTGGGGGAAACAAATATTTGCCACGGACAAAAGACGGCCCATGAAGAGCATGAGACACACATATGGAATAAGCAAAGTAGCAATGAAATTTAATTTTTTAGAGAAATCTTCGATGGACATATGGTTCGAGGACGAACGTTTGGACTATATGGTGAGTGCCTTCGAATTTGAGAGGTCTCAGGAAAATAGGATATTTTATTGAACCCTCGTTTCCATAGATAGGCGCCCCCATCAGTTGCTGTTAGCTGTGGTTACACGCAGATATTGTTAGTTTTGGGTTGAGTAGCTTCGCAAAGGCTTTGCTTGGCCGATTTTCCTCTGCGATTGACTCTGGTAGAAGTAGTCGACTTGGAATCAAATGGCGACATTGCGGAGATGGTGATAAGTGATTCATTTGCTTAGACTACAACCGAGGCGAATATTTCAAAAATGACCTTTCTCCTGCTTGGCAAGAAAGCCGTAATTCTGCATCATCACCAACACCCAAACAAATCTGGCTCATTCGAGCTGCAAATTGAAGACGACCTCATTCCCCCTTGCAGTATACCATCAGACACCGAAAGGTAGACACCTATCTCCGTGCCTTTTTATGCATTCCCTGTTTCATCCCATAGCGCTGTTGATCAGCTTTGATCGCCATCGTCATCACTGTTCCTATCACCTTCACGATTCCACTGTGTACCACCACTGAGTCAGTAGCACCAAATAAATGTTCCTTAAAGCTGCTTTTGTGGAAACATGGAAGAGGCGTTACCGTCAAAGACCTCGAAATTTGCAGCTCCACTGTGTCAGCTTCAAAAATTTTGAAATTTGGCCTGAAAGCAGCCGAAAATTCGACTCACGAAGAGTTAATAGACTCGATGATGTTACTCGCTAAGAACATTTAGCCGAATTCTAAAGTTGGAAATGCATGATAGTAGCATAACTTGCCTATCGCTGTACCCAACTTCGACTGTAAAATTTGTTGCGACCAGTACGATTGATGGGGTCAGAAAGACTCGCTTAGTCAATTGTCACTGACTCCCGTAAGCAGCTAATTTCTGGTGCGTCAAAATCACCAGCCAAATATCACATAAGAGCCTCATTCCAATAATTTTGACAATAATCACTTTAACTACGAATTACTAACAAGAACCGTTGTTTTAATTGACTACGAACTGTCGCAAACCAACGTTCACGTGAGAGATCCTGCCAGACCTCCAACCAGTTGGTCCACAGATGCTATCTTCAGAGTAGATGACGGTTAATCAACGTGGACAAGTAAACACAGACGCGATATGCCGCTGGCTGGCTGTGGAGACCGCTGTATGCAAGCGCAGTTGTAGTGAAGGCTTGATCTTGGGTGACTACAGGTGCAGCCAAACTATTTCCGCTGATCAGGAGGGGCTTACTCAGAGGACGGCATGTGGAACTGTTCGAGCAATAGCCTCAAACCGAGAAATTTTAGCAAAAGTTAGGGTGAGAGGTCTCCTGGGATTGCAGGGATCTCCCAACATCTCCTTCGTTGTTTGTGAAGCTGAAACAACGGAGAGTAGAAAGTAATTGGAAGATAAATGGAAGTGCAAATGCCTCATTGGGGAAAGCGGGGCTTACAGTGTTTAATACCTCTGTCCTTCTAAAATATTATAGGAATTCTTTTGTTTGGCCTCCAAGCCCCTTTCTGCATAAAAGTAAAGTGCCTCAACACAGTTTTAGTACCTAAAATGGGACAACAGAACCTACTTTTGAAGGCCAAACGGAGAAAGCGTTAGGTTTTACTATGCAAAGGAGCATTTTAAAAATTGCTAGACTCACTCGGAGGATTTGCTTATTCTACTTTCATGTAACACTAATCGTGCCGGAACTAGGCTGCAATTTGAGTTTTTTAGTGTAAAAACTCAACTTTGCAGGATTCTTCCAAAGTCCCTGTATGCACGGGCTCTAATTCCCCTTCCCCAAACAGAAATGCTGCATTTTTTGTGCTAAGAGACGCTGTCCCTCCGTCACAAGGAATGATGAAGGCTAAAAAGTTAAACAGTGCTGAGCAGGGGACAATTTGCTTTACCTCCACAGCAACGCCGATCAGTTAATTGAATCGTTCCCTTGCTTTAAGGCCAGAAAATACACGACTCACCTTTTGGTCAACAGTGAGGGTACGTTCTGCTTTGAATAATTTGACTTACCGCCGTAGTTAAACAGAGTTGGCCCGTTTTCACACGAGATCCAATTTGAAACATGCCATGCCTAGTGGTTTCTTCTTTGGAATTAGTGTTGGATTGATGCGATAAAGTTGCGCGGGTCGACGAGCTAAAGGGCAGACGACTTGTGGAACATGGATGGGGTAGGTTGTATGCTTCATTAATTGATAAATCCGTTTTTCAACAGCTAAAGTTGTGTGGTGCGTAAATGTGCTCTGCAGATTGAAGTCTAATTCCACTTATGTCGCTGAGCCCTGTCCATGCCGACAACTTCCCGGACTTTCGGTTTGTTGGGAGGCGTTCAATAGAAGAGCTAACGCTGTGGAGCTGATTAGGTGATGGTGTGAAGACTTGTGGACTGCACGGTAAATTGCTGCTTCGACACTTTCAAGCAGCTAAATGGAGTGTAGATATATTGTGAGGTAAAGTAAAATAAATATTTTGCAGCGATGAAGGCGGACGCTGGCGCATCATCGGACTGAATTGTGCTAGAAATGTGTTCCTGCTTCAAGGCTCTAGGAGTAGCCCTTTCGTAGCCGATTCGCTCCGGAATTTACCCTCTCGTTCACTTCCTCCAGCTGGCCGATACAGCACAGGGGAACTGCAGGGCTGTCAAGGGTCACAAAAAGGTAAAGACCAATTAAGAATGCAATCACCCCGCGTCTGGTTGGCAATCAGTCGGCAGTCACTTGGGCATTTTTCGTATCTTCAGCCCACTTCAACGCATCGGCTAATGAAGACGTCTGAATTGAAGACTGCCGTTTAAGCTCAAACACATAAATACCAGACTACTACATGATCTGTGGATGATCACTTCAGTAACCACAGTTTCTGCTTCTTGGATAGCTTTTAGAGCAACCAATTGCATGCTTTGCAAACTTTTCTTTATCCGTTGCATCATCTCCTGCGCTCACTGAAGCCCTTCTCCTGCAGCGGTGGGTTTCATTGTCCTGGAGGGCGATGCAAGGATCTGTGGGTTTATAAGTTTATTAATTTGTTTTGAGCTCATGGATTGGCAAACATAAATGCTTTGGCTATTGGCTGAAAAATACTAAGAAAGGGACATTTATCCTCAAGAAAGGGGAGCAACAAAAGCTGCCTCTGATATTAGTAGCAAGAATGTTGATGGCAATGACAACAATGCATAGTGTGATACTTGACTAAAAGAAAGAATAGGAGGACAATGTGAAATCTGGAGCCAACCTCCCTGCGGAGGTACCTTTGAGATTGGGGAGAGGGAGCGGGAGCAAGGGAGGGCGTGGAAGTGGCAATCAAAACGCCGCATTTGAAGGAGCGCAGAGTAGCCCACGTTGGAGCTGGCCAGTAAGCAAAACATTGCGAGTGGTGTCAAATGGAGGAGGGGCGATGATCGCTAAGCGGGTTTCGTTGGTGGGCCTGCAATCTCGAGGAAACACCCGTCAGGAATCTTGGTAGTGCTTGTGTCAATCCCCATTGTTGAAGCTACCTTTTGACCGGTTTTACTCCGATAGGTCTGAAAAATGATGTCAAGCCTTAAAATCAACCAAAAAAGGATGTAAGACGCACGAGTGCTATAAATATTTGTCGCGAACTCACCTCTTCTCCTCCCCAAGGGGAACGGAGGTGACCAGGATAAATTTCGACTGCATGGGTAATGTTTTCTTTGAAAAGACGTTCAGCTCACTCATTTTTTAAGCAGTTCAAAGTGACCTCCATTTTGCATCACATTGGCAATGCATTTAAAATAATAATAATAATAAACAGCTAAAAAATACGATCTCCGGCTCCAACGACTAACAAAGGAAGAGTTAGGCTGAAAATGCCTTCCGCCAAAGTCTACCCTTTCCGAATTGACATAAACACTTTTGTAGTATTCGTTTAAGTCTTCGTGTTGTTTTGGGCAACCACATGAGGACCGCTGTCAACGCTCCGCTCAACTGGTTCTTTTGAACGAGGTAATGGAGACGAAGTGCTGCACCACCTTAATTGTTGTCGAAGTAGGAGCTCCCTTGTTGCAATCGCCCTGTCCGCTTTAGCAAAGGCGGTAGAAGAATTTGTGTCAAATAGATATTGCTGTAGCACCCTGAGACTTCTATGAAGGCGCAAGAAGGCGCACTACTCGGGGACTTTACCTCTGGAGACCATGCCCTATGTAACACTGCAATTCGCGGCTCACTCTGCTCATTTGGGGTTGAGAGTAATTGACTGAATTATTTTGGGTTCCCCAACAGTCATCCAATTTGTTCTACTAAAAAAAACGAGACGAACTTATTTAGACTCCTCATGCTCACAAGTGCCTCATGGCCAACGTTCGAGCACTTCCAATGTCCGTATTACCTAGTTCCAGTCAGCATCACCATGCCTTCCATGCCTTTATCCATTTTAACCAGTTTAGAGGATGGTGCTTGCTATCTTGCTGCCAGTAGCTTTAATAACTTTATTCAGTAGTACTTCGAAAACATAAGATGGAAATCAAACCGGACAAGAACCACAGCTATAGGGCTGTGGGCGAAAAAAAAGAAAGGTTTGCTTTAAACCACGCAACAGTTGTGCTGACAACTTAATTGGATTTGCGCTGAGGCTTGGAAGATGTCTCGAAAGAGTGTGGAAAATAGATTGTTCTACTTCCCATCAATTACTCACTGCAGCGAAGCACCTTAATTTTCCCTGATATGCTGCATTTAACGTGTCTTCTTACTATGCTACTTGAGATGCGATTTTGCTCCAGGAAGATCACGCCTCCTATTAGGGAAATAAATTCCTCCGTTACGCCTTCTAGCAACTGTTATTCGAGGCTAAAAGATGTTTGAGAAGCATTACATAAAGAAACTCTGCCCCATTGATAACTGGGAAAGATTTAGTTTATTAGGTTATTAAAAGTTGATTTTTTTTCCTTATAATAATACAGAACCATTTGGGTGCATCTGACATCTTATTGCATTAGTGGCACACTTCCCAATCCATTCTCTGGGTAGCGGTAGGATTAAAGCATTGCGTAGGGCCTGTGCGCGCCAGCTTTGGATGGACACAGCTTCTCAAGTCGTCACTGAAGGCGTGACGAGGCGCACCTTCTTCGCCAACGCTGTAAGCAACCTGGAGAGATTAAAGAACCCACAACGCCAAATAAGTGCCATTTAAATAAGTGATCTCATTTTGTTTTCTAGTCAAGTCAAACTGCGTCCCTTTTATTGTAGGTCCTTTTTATTTCCAGTGTGATTTTGTAAAATGCATTTCTATGGAGTCTACAAATTTCTGCATAATTCGGTGCCTGTGCAGCCATCTTTGCCGTCCAACTGCTGGTTAGGGCTTAAGACAGCCTCCTTAGCATAACTTCCCCATTTACGCCTGGTGAGTCTGGTAAATACCCGCCCAAAGGCTCCTCATCAACCGGGTCCAACGGGAGCGGCTTTGATGCAGCTGAATGCATCAGACAGATTTCCCCATAGTAAGTCAACTCGTCGCAATACGATATGAATGCCTTTACAGACCTTCCTTTTAAGGTGAATGAGGAATGGGAGGCTTGGTTCTGGCACCGAAATATCAGCAGTTTCACTTGTATTTTCATTAAATATGCACTGCCACTTGCAGTGATTAACGGCAGCCAACTAGCCTTAGTTATGCACTAACTTCTGGCCACGTTTGTGCAACCAGTGAGAGTTATGTGGTTGAGATGAAAATTTCCAGACAACTGAACGCCACTTATGAGCGCAGGAGAATAGAATGTCCGACCAAGGCATTGAAGAAATAGCACATTTTTCTGCTAACTCAATCGCAGCAGCAAATTTAAACCTGAACATCGTGTACAAAGGCGCTGGCAATTTCGTTGTCTTGAAGAATTTAGGTTCGCTTAATAAGTAGCTGTAGAATTTAGCATGCATTTTCACTCCCGTTCATCATTGGCGAGAAGAGAGGATGTTCAAATGGGAATTGGCTAAATAACTTGATTTTCTCAACAAAAGGGCAATTTTAAAGGCTTCACTCTTCAAATAATAGCAGTTCAGCACGTTCAGTGCCACTTGGTTGGCCACTGTACCTTCGCCGAGTGGGCTGACCTCGGGGTCACGCCAATAGCCCAAGTCCCCGAGTAGTGCGCCTTCTTGCGCCTTCATAGAAGTCTCAGGGTGCTACAGCAATATCTATTTGACACAAATTCTTCTACCGCCTTTGCTAAAGCGGACAGGGCGATTGCAACAAGGGAGCTCCTACTTCGACAACAATTAAGGTGGTGCAGCACTTCGTCTCCATTACCTCGTTCAAAAGAACCAGTTGAGCGGAGCGTTGACAGCGGTCCTCATGTGGTTGCCCAAAACAACACGAAGACTTAAACGAATACTACAAAAGTGTTTATGTCAATTCGGAAAGGGTAGACTTTGGCGGAAGACATTTTCAGCCAAAACCTTGGCAGACATGTCTGTTCCGACCTCCTGCTTCCCTTTTGCTTAAGACCATGTGACTGCCAAGTGCTGGTATTAGCATAGAAGCTTTATTCCATCAAGGGTGTATGAGGGATGAAGTGAGACAAAAGGGGGGGCATTCCATGCCCTTTCCCTCCCCATTTGCTTCACATCTCCATGTCATTCTATGGAGCAAATCCACCCTGCAGCATGTTTGGCAGCACGTGGTAGGTCGTCTTTAACAGTCTAGCAAGATGCTGCATCGAGCTGCTTGCCCCGATTGTCTGGCCCTCAGTGATTAAGTCTGCAGTTCACCGTTCGCTTGGTGTGCGCCTCGGAAGCGCGGGCGAAAACGCTGTTTGGGGACATTAGAATAAAACTATACTATAAAAACCACTTCCCATTACAAGTTATTTTATCCCCAGTCCATTCATCCATCGACTTGAGTCTTTCGATCATCTTTGCCACCATTCGTCCGAATAGCAGATTAGCCAAAAGGAAATTAAAGGGCGCATCTCTACAGCACGAAAACCTTCATGGAAGACAAGAAGCGAATATGCATGTCTAGCTGGCAATCATGCTCTGGAGAAGGTCGAAAATTGCAGATATAGTCAAGATTTCCGACGATGCTCAAACGCCTAAACTTACCTACGTAGCGCTTCGTATCGAAGATAGGTGCACACAAAACACCTCAACCAACCTTTTCCACTTCCTTGGGGCTTATTGTGGCTGCTTGGGATGTGAGGGCTTCCAGATGATGAATGCGGATGGGGGAGTGGCTGGAGTTTTTCCCGTATCATCATTTTTTGCACTAAAATTAGTCAATTTTACTCATGGTTGGGCTGACCTTTTGGTGAAAGCGAACAAAAGGTGCTTCTCCTCGAGGTTAATACGAATTTTTCTGGAAAGAAAACAGGTTAATCCCGTCTGACATGGGAGCTGCTTTTAATTAGCGCGGTGTGTAAGAAAGCTCCTCGTCGGAGCTAGCGGGAACCCCATGAATTAGGGAAAGTAAAGTCATTGAAGGTTAAATATATGTGTAAATGTGTATCCACTAAGTTGGAATGGCTGCGAGTTGGGGCCAGTTACCTGAGGCCTAATAAGACGTTCAGCCTCGTCTTCGGTGGAAAAGGAGGAGGCGAATTGCACCAATTGAGGGGCCATCAAAAAGATCACAAAAAACCTGCAGCCCAGTCATTATCCAACGCCTCTACAGGGCGGTGCTAAGACATTCATTCTTTCCACTAAGGACTGTTAAATCTGAAGCAATAGGTAAGCTAGCAAATTTGGTCCAAACCCTGCTCAAAGGTAGACGCCATGATGAGGGATTGGGTGATAACAAAGTCTTAAACATCCTCAGTTGTTTTTATTTGCTGTGATATTTTACAATGAATGGGCGAATTTCACTATTTATAACAGCAGTTCAAGTGTGTTTTCATTTCAGCTATCATATTTTGGGAAAGAAATAAAAAGAATCAAAAGTTAAATTTGCGTCATTTTGATCCGTGTCGAAAAGAAAGTAAAAAGTTACCAAAAAGGAGCCATTTGATAAAGGAGAATTTTCTGTCTTTGCACCTTGCAGTGGTTTGGAAAGTTTGCACAAGGGAGTGCCATGCATTACTTACAAGGCTTGAACCAGTTTGCGACTTTCTGCCAGTCAGATCCCGCATCTACAGCTCGTCTGCTTTGAGAACCAAACTTTAGGCTCAAACTCGGAGCCAGAGCCGTGACTGCGGGACCAAGGGTTAACGTCCTGCTGGCGACATTTGTGGGGGCCGCGAATGCCCTTGAAAGAACTCACAACCGGGAAAAGCTTTTACGCATTTAATTCTGGTGACTGATCACTGATGGACAGAGAGACTTCTACTTTTCCAGTTGCTTCAAAATAAACTGACTGAAGAAATGAATTGGGTGGATTTGAGTTTGATGATACATATTCTTCTGTTCCACGCTCACCCACACATCGCTCTACCTCAACAAAGGGATTGGAAGTAGCCATTCGAGACCTCCTGGGGGCGAATAACGACACAGTGCTCGGCCAGGGTACGTGGAGTCTGCACGTGCAGCATTGTTCAGAGGCCACGGGAGTGGGTGGAAGCGGAGCCTCGCAACCAAAACCAAAGGATTACTCAAGCAAGCAAAACTTCACATCAGCTCCAATTGTGTCCATTATCTGCTCAGGAGTCCTAAAGTACATTCTATTGTCATTTTCCGCATCAATCCACCACCTACTAAGTACTCTCCATTCATTTTGATATGCAAACCAGTAAAGAGAAGGTTCTTCGTGCATCTCGCATATTCTTGTTCTAAAAAATCTTCATGTGTTATGCTACGAGTGCCCCGAAATAAAATTACATTTAAGGTGTCATTGCTGCTTAGTCAATAGTTTTGCCAAAGCCTTGTCTGCAAAGAGGCAGCGGTATCACTACAAGTGCGCCATAAGTGGGCTGGTGATGGTGTCTGTCTGTTGGTGCAATTCGCACCATCCATTACCAAGGGCGGACCTACAGCGGTGAACGATGGGAGACGTTTATCATCTGCAGCGCATAATCATTCATCATGGATCTGTTGGTATTGCTGAGGTGCAGGGATGCGTGTGAGTACACTTAGAATAGAATGGTGAAGATCCATGCCTTAGTACCCTATCTATCAACCTGTGAGATGAGAAGAGCGAGGTCATAACCCGAGGAATCAATCTTAGAGTATCCCTTGTTTAGCGGCTTCGGAATTCACTGTGATTTTTACTTTAAATTAGGCAATCTAATGCTTAACGATGCGTTTAAGGTTGGGATAACGCATAGTGCAGCATCGCTGAGGCCCTTGAAAAGCCTTTTTCCCAAGCCTCCTTAGAATCTCTAAATCAAAAACGTTTTTTTTGAACAGGATCACCTTTTGAACGAATCACCTTTCGCCCATTACCCCTCCCCCTCGATCACTACCAGCACAAAACCTTCTTCAGTGCCATTGTGGCCTTTTATGCAGTTGGAGAGGCCTCGGAACGTAAATCGAGCCAAGGAACAACAACACGCAGATGATGTGATTGGAGATAATGTTTCCCCATTATAGTAAGTTGGAATAGTGTTGTGTGTAGCATTTTATAATTATTAATGTACGATGTAAATGTAATGTGTCAAATGCTTGTCTATTTCCCGGTCTCGGTAACGGGGACCTTAGAGGCAGCTTGGCCTCCATGCCATGCCAGTAGCCTCCCAGCCCTACTATGTGGAGAGCACGCATTATGCCCAGGTATTATGTGTTCTCTCGCCGTCGAGGAAGCCTTGAGGTGCTATGGCGCCATCCCTAGTAGTACGCACACAATACATCCCCTCATAGATAACCTTACATTCATATGGCAAAAAGATCGGAAGTGGCATATTTAATTAGGCTAAGTTTTAAGAACTTCGTGAAGTATCCGCTTATGCTTACCAGACTCAGTCTTAACAAGCTACGTTTATCCTTTAACTTGAAGCGAGCATCTTGGCATGAAACTACCTATTTCCTTGTTCTCGACTGCTCTCATTTGTACTTATCCCGGACGGAGCATGTCAGTAGCCTCCAATCTCTTCTAAATTTCCTCCCTAGCACCGCGCCCTTTTTCGTCTTCCAGAGAGACCCGGAATGCACTCAAAATCAAAATTATTCGGAAGGTCGAGATCAAGAAAGCAGACCAACGAAAACATTTGGAAATGGATCGTGTTGGCGTCCTACAAAAGTTGGTAGAAATTTAGGGTGGACTCTTGTACGATACGACGCAAATGCTTGAGTACGGAGTAGGAAAGTATATTTGCTTTTCCACCAAGGAGAAACAAAAAATATTGCTCGCATGTTGGCATCACTGACGCAGTAGGAGGTAATGAAGTAATTTCATTACCTACCATTAGCCGTCAAAACGGTGTAGAAGGCGTTGCGCTCTCAGCACACCCGCATTTCTCTGGCTTTTTAAGATTCCTAGGAAAACCGCAAATTAAATTAAATGCAAATTGATGAAATATCGTGACCACTGGCCCACTTATTTTACCGTAGCAATGTGCGTTGCTAAAAGCGGTCCCGTCGTCTTTAAATTTGAACTCAGACAAATCAGCCACTGGACGTAGTAGAGAAACAATCTTTAGGTCATTGCCAGCGGTGGTTTGTCACCTTCAAGGAGCTTGACTCAAGTTCGAAAAGTGGCCACTTAAAATAATACCATTTGACAATCAACGGCTGAACTTTGCATTAAATTTGTTATTATTAACTGACTGTTTTTCCTAAAGATTTTAATTAGGATGGAAAGGCAGTGGGGCATTTAAGCCATTGCATTATGAGCACTTTCAGATCACCAATGTATCTGAGTACAAAACGTTTGACTTCCATTACCAGTATAGTAGCGGAATTAATGCTCATTTGAGCATCAATAGATTTTTATATCTTACTGCAGTAGTGAGTTGCTACTTTGTTTAGCAGGCTTAACAATCTGGACTCTCAAGCCTGCACAGATTATACGTCCGCCCTGCGGCGTGGCCTGGAAGGCACGGCAACAACCTGCCCGCCATTGTGTTCGACGTTACTCCATGCCTAAACACCACAACTTTGTAAAAGAATCGGAGTCCTTAGATAAAAGTGAAACGCATACAGATAGTTAATCACAAAGGGCTCCATTTACGAAAATGCCTAAACAAAAATATATAAAAAAGGCTAAAATGCGAGGAACATAAAGTGATGCTGATAACTAACCACCATTACGAATTTAATGAGATTACTCACCAACTAGGCATCAGGTTAACAAAAATTTTAATGAATATTGAATATCCCGGTTGTGGTTACCAATTAATTAGGGTCTGCGCCGAGTACCAAGTGCTCCAAAACATTAGCGACTACCGTGGTAATTTTTTTGGGCGTCAGTTTAGATTATGGTCACCTACGTAGTCATATTACCCTAGTCGGGTGAGCCGGCCTACGGGCCATGCCGGCTACTCACCCCTCCTGTATGTTTGACATATATATATGTATATATATATATATATATATATATATATATATATATATATATATATATATATGTGTGTGTGTGTGTGTGTGTGTGTGTGTATGTATGTATGTATGTATGTATGTATGTATGTATGTATGTCTGCATTATGCCCTGGCGTTATGCCTTCTTTGCCTTTAATGAAGTCTTAAGACACCGCAACCACAGCCCCTTCGTACGCTGACAATTGATTTGTTATTCTCAGGAGTAAATACCATGGGAGACTTCCTTTCTTCAGAAATCAAGAAAAGGCTTTCTTAAATTTGTGACAAATAACTATATATTGCACAATACTTTGCGTAATATCAGCAGCAATGGAGATTTGTAAGACATATCGCATACTCTGATAGATAATGGCAGCACTTTGCAAATTTACGTTTCAGTCCCTAGGTTTATTCAAATAAACTCATTTGTTTATTTGCGCTCCTTTACAGTCGTCGCTTGTGAATTGGTGTTTTTATATCGTGTTGGATTGCCTCTCAGAGGCCTTCATATGTCTTATTGATAGTTCTACTAAAATCCAAAGTATATAGTTGAAATTCGAGGTTATTATGAACGCGGAGAGTTCCCAATGCAAGTCGCCTAGTCCCCGAGCCTGCACTGAAGTTAGTTCGTTGCAGAAGAATAAAACAAGAAATCGTGAAGGTTTAGTAATCTTTAGTATTGCTAATTCTATTTTAAAGCACTTGAACGGGGTCTGTTATGCAGGCGTCCAGTGAAAGAGCTCGTCAATCAAGGGATTCTGCTAAACCGTAATATCTTTGTTGATGTGATTCCCGATTTTAGCCTCAATATGCAACGCTCTCAAGGTAAAAGAGTTGCAGCGAGCCAAGGTAAATGCTTTGGAGGTCATTATTCTGTAGACTGCGGATATTTTGAAACGGAAGATTGAGAGGCGTCCAGACAAGCAGGTTCTGATAAATCGACGGATACTTAAAGGTAACGCAAGCCTCAAGTCGCATAGAACTTTTTAGCTAGTGAAACAGGTGCATCGCCATTAATTCAAGAGCGGTGTAACACCCTAACGAAAAACCAATTACGTGAGTCCTTAAATAGTAAGCTTGAACGAAGGCCCGGCAGCTTGGAACTTGTCGAGAAGGGTGTTTTGAAGGTACATCATCCGTCCGTAAATGTCCTCATAGTCTTAAATGAACTTATAGGATCGAGCCATGAAATTAAGTATTTATGTAATGAATTAAAGAAACGTTCCTGCGCTTAGGTGGACCCGGGTGTTGCAACGCTTATTCGTGGCGGATCAATTCCGTATCCCCGTGTGTCATCAACATCTCCAACGTTATTATTTACAGTCCCTGAAGGCGAACTAATCACACAGCCTAATCCCCCACCCGCTCCTCCCCCTCCTGATGCGTTCAAAGCGCCCCTTTCCGCTCCCCGATCCGCTGGAACCAAACCGCGTACTCCTAGCAGGTCGTTGAAGGATGAAACCGTGATCAGTCGGTACGGATCACTTGTGTTCCATAACTACTGCCCCTCTTCTGCCGCTTCATCTAATTCACCGAGCCTTCGGATCAATGCTTCCACTAATGGCATTACACCCAGTACGACTGAACGCCTACCGAAGCATCGCGCTCGGGAGGTTCAACAAGCGGAATTGCTGCACTTGGAGGACGCGGCACTGGCCCATAGACGTCTGAGTCAGGAGATTTGCCAAATGAAAGGTCGTCCTCCTCACAAAATTGCTCAATCCACCCAGCACAACTCGGTGTTTCAACCGGTTGTAGTCGCTCAGCCCACCCAACAATCGTCGTCACACAGGTGCTTCGTGCTCTCAAGTTCGGCACATTCCCTCCAGCAGACGGCGACTCCGACCCCACCATTACCTCTGTCCCCGCCGCCTCCTCCTCCTCCGCCACCTCCCCCGCCTCCGATATCACACAAATTCTCTACACAGTTCTTTCCAACCAGCGACATTTTCGGTGCGTAGTCGGTTTCGTTTTTGGATGCTTGGCTGATAGCCTGTAAATGCGATTAGACTAGGGATTGTGTGACCTTGTGTGCAACTGTGCATGCAAATTGGGCTTCTGCTCCTATTTGTGTGCAGAAATGCTTGTGGTTTTGTAGTGGCAATCTTTTTACTTTTTTACTGCAGCTGATATTTTTGCAATCATGTCAGCGAGTCAATCTAATTTGCAAGTTTTTGGCGTCCATATTCAGTAGCTGTCTAGGTACGCCTACTTATTACTGTTTTTTTTCATGCTTGCGGCTCAGATTCTGAAACGTTATCCCTTTAGGCATTGATTTAATCTAGCTTCCTGTATATGCATCCGCAGAGAGGTTGAATTAATTCAGTTGAAGTCACTTGCTCAAATCAGTGGGGTGTGTGGTACTAATTTAGGTGGTGCGTTAAGCACTCGAATTTGCTGCACATCCTTAACGGGTAGTTGTTATTATTTAGTTCTCGCACTTCCTGGAAAATGTTCGATATGTTCTTTAATTAGTTTGTGCAACTGTTTCTTGACCTCCATCTTGTGGGATCTTGGGTGTGTTCTCACAGCACAAAAAGGGCTCCCACATTTTCACCGTGCAGATGGGTAAGGGAAGGACGAATAGTTTCATTGATCAGCGGGATCGTTTTAAGTGTCCAGAATGGAGCGAACTGGCAAAGCTGGGTGTTCGACCTGTGTGTGACCCAGTGGACGGATGGCATCGTCTTCCTCATTGGGTGTTTGGCCTCGCCTCCCCTTTTCCCCTCCGTGCATTCCCATTTCGTGCGCAAGTGTGTGCGTGTATATATATGCGTTCACCGGTGCCTTTGTTACTCCTCCCGGTTCCATGGGGGCTGTTTCAACCCTTGGCCACGTTCTCTGTAGGCGTAAATGGCTTAAACTAATGGGTAACTTACGATAGAATGAGCGTTTTTCGTGCTGACTCGTGAGTTGGAAGTGTCAGTGTCTTGTTCAAATTCCGTAGTTCGGGTCTTCCTCTGACATTTAATAGGCTCTCTGTGCTAGGATAACTTCGTATAATTCTTCAGAACTCTTATGGGTCGAATCACCTTTTGCCTAATCTCAATGGCTTCAAATCAGATTGTTTTCATCGTAATTTCTTGCATGAATCCGACCGATATATGCCTCAAGCATGTTCTTTAGTGTGTTCCTAAAGACAATGTTATCTCGGTGCGTGCACGAATCAACCAGGTATATTGATAGTTGACTATTCGGGGTGGAAAATATACTCCTTGTGGGCTGTTTGGGGTTTCAGTGTCAGCATTTCATTGGCCTCACCCAATGCATGAAACCTAATTTTGGTCCTCTAAGGTTTCGAAGAACCCCCATCATATTTCCTTGTCGCATGCAGCATAATGCCTTCAGCTGCGCTAGTTTTATCTGGACAGAGTACACATCAAGGCTTTGGCTGGTTAATTGCGCCGTAGTGTATTCCCATTCCAATGTTATTTAACTTTCACAAAAATTTGGCATTCAGTTCCCTAAGTGCATTTGCATTTCACTAAAGTGGGTTATCAAATGGAGTATGGATTTCCCGCCCATAGTGGTTCTAATGTACTAAGTGACTGCATATGAGCAGCATTGAAAATCCCACGAATTAATTGCCTGACACCGTTCCAGAGGTCAAAGCTTCGGCGGCGACTGGCATTCCCTTTCATTCTGATTAGTGTCTCGTCTCACTCTTCATGCCAATGGCAAATCTGTTTTGCATTGACGTCAGTCAAGCTACTACCGTTCTCTGAGCTTAATTGTCAGTAGCATCACTTTCTACTCGCCTTTCGTCTTGTCCCAAATAAGCGATGGTAGTGTACTCATGTTTTTTTCTCATGCAACTCCCATTTGTTCAGCACAGAGCTTCAACGGACTTCGCACCTTTAGGTGATTAGGTGGTTTGAGCTATTCTTGTCTGTACAAACTGTAGTTTGGTTGCAACCTCTGCAATGGCGCGTTTTTTACAAGGCACTGATCTGGTAGGGCACCTAATCTTAGCAAGATGCTTTACTTTCACTCACCCCTATTCTCTAGGCTCTGGCACATTTGAGTTATCACCCTTCCTAGAATTTTTTTGCGTTCCATCTCATAATATCTCTTCATTTTTTCGCCATCTGACTCTAGAGTTCTGTCTAATATATGTGTGCATAGGTGGTAAATACCACCTGACACTGCGTCGGGTTTGTGGGATTTCATGCCGTTCTTAAATGCCGCGTTTGTGCCCACTTGCAGTACACCGATCAAACGCCCCAATTAGTGCTATTTAAATTTCAGGGAATGGTAGTGCTGCCGTATTAACCCTAAACAATGGCCGTTCGGCGGCAGAAGCGGTGATGCACCAAACCCAGACCCAGGTTCGCCAACAGCAGCAGCAGCACCAAGTTCTGGGCTTGGCTCCTGCTACCTCGCTCTTAACGACTATTCAGCCTGCTAGTTCTGCCGAGCCGGTGGATAAGGTTGCCTCTCTGGAGGAAATCGAGTCCGTATGGCTGGATCTTCGGCGTCTTCAGCAAGATATCACTGAGGTAAGTATGAGGCAGATCGACCAAATCGTCGTGCCTATTTTGTCCTAATCTTTTTTTTCTACTTGAGTTGTTGTCTTTTACTCCTTGCCTTGGCAAAACCTCGGCCGTATCTCATATCTGTTGCTATCCTTGTGTGGTAGTCGAACCCCAACGCCAATTTACTGAAATAGATAACTTCATAATGGTATCTTATAAAGGGACTCGATTGTCATTGCTTGAGATGTGATATTAAGTACCATGGAGTCACTGTATATCCTATACATTCCAGGTTTTTCGAATTTCAGTGGTAGTTTATTGGATCGCTTAATGGAATTGCGAAAGGGATATCATTTATTTCTCTTTTGGTTCCTTTTTGAGTTTGGCTGTCGGAAGAATGTGCATTTCTCGGTGTCGGTGGTCTTGACAATGCTCTTTGACTTGTGTTTGATTTTTTTAGGAGAAAAATCCAACTCGTGGTGGTATGGGATCGTGGACGAGTGTAGTTTATCACAATTTTCAACATTCAACTCACTTTCGCCAATTAAATCAAGGAGCACTTAGATGCGTACTGCTTGTGCTTTGTAAAACTCGGCTATTGCGCAGAAAGTCTCTTTGAACTAAGGTTACTAAATGTGGTCTCAGGCGAACTGAGACGCGTAAAAAATGGTGCTTTATTGACCAGTGGGAGTCGTTACATGTTTGGTTTTTTACCGACGGAATCAGATTGATCTCTTGTTTGCGTCATCATCCCTTGTGATGGCCAGTTTTGTGAAGGCTGAAGGGCTCAACGAAGCCTTGGTATTTTTAGTGTTAGATCTCCGCCTCTCTTATCAGCGTTCTAATTTTAATGCCGTAACTTTCCATGCGAACAAAAGTCTTCCCTTCCGTGTAAATCACGTTTTTGGATGGAGCAGTTCCTTAACTCTAGTTATCTCTCGAACACACTTGGACAAATGAGTTGCCTCTACTTTTCTCATTTTTATCACTTTTTCACCTCCCTTTTCCTTACTTCTGGCAAATATTCTCCAGATTTGATTTTGATTCGACACAACTTGCATTTTTGCATTTTCTCGGCGGAATTCAAGGCATGTGTTAATTTCTAGGGCTGCATGTAGCCTCTATTTTAGCCAAGAAAGTGCTCTATTTATATCGAAGGACTGCGCACCGGTATAATAAAACAGCAACGGGACTGGAAGTTGGCATGACTTTTGCCCGTTTCTAGGGGTGCTGCTTTACTCGAATAAACTGCCATCTTCTGTGTGAATGGCTTTTGCGTCTGGGAGGTGCTAATTTTTTTTGCAGCGGATTTGCTGTCATAATGTTGAATTTGTTACCCGACGATTCTAAAACGCAAATTTATTTTGGGCAGCTAGGAAAACGAAGCATGGTTTAACACTCAAGAAGTGTCGTCGTTAACAGAGGAGGCCCAATCTATTGCTATATGGAGCCAATGCTATCCGTAGTTGGTGTTTCGACATCGTATAAGGCTTAATGTTAGATTGACTTCAATTTCCATAGCATGGGCGCCTTCGTGAGTCATTCGATTCTGTTTCTACGTAATGGAGGTGTTCCTCCATTGAAAAGGCTAACTTTTTGATAGTTGGTCTTAATTCTCAATTTTTTTACTGTTTCGCACTAATTGTCTGCAACTCCTGAAGTTACAATATTCATTTCACGAGTTTCATAAGATCAGTAGTCATGTATGTCGACATTATAAATTGTGCGAATCTGGAAATAACCAGGCTATTGGCATGGAGGCTGAAAAGGTTTTGCGTGAACTCTGCGCCAGTACCTATGAAGAGGTATTAGAAAAGAGGGCTAGAGTAATAGACATCCAATGGCATCACTGCGCCAATAAAGCAAGTGTCACTTCTGTTCCACAATGGCAGATAACAGATCGTTTTCTTTCACCCCCTTGGGTATCTCCATTTCGCAGCCTCTAATTAGGTCTACTAAGTGGTCACGAAGTGTGAATCTGCCACGTCAATCGTGCCTCTTGTCTTTAAACCTCCAGCCCTGGTTATCTGTCAAAATTTGGGGGTCATTGTGGATCAGAACATCCCTGAAAACATTTCAAGATTGGGTGGAATGGTGCTGTGAAGAGTTAAATTGTCTGGGGGCCTTCCCATTATCTTTTTTACCACTGCAGTGAGTAATCTCTAGGCCGCATTGTCAATTAAGCCGGTGCATTTTGTAAGAGTCAAGACGGCAATCCTTGTTTGCCATCTCTGATTATGATTACTTGTTGACCCCACAGGAAGCGTCACGGATGGGACTCAACATTTATTCTAGTGACGGGTTTCCAGGCGCCTTCACCGTAGCAACTTCAAGTGAAATGGAGCCCAATCACCCGGCCTGTCAGCGATTAAATCAACTGGTGAAGGAGCACGCCAACCTCTGCTCCCTTGCTCGTCTCCTTATCTCCGACAGGCTAGAGTTTTTGGACGATACCGACCTCTTTCCCTTGCGGTAAGTGTGGATTCGTTTGCACGCCTTCAGCGCACACTATTTGCCCATCGTAAGATCTTGGTTGGTGTCATGCTTGAGTAGATATATGTAGTGACCCTCTCAAATGAATAATTAATTGTCGACTACTTATCTATCAAATTCTGCTGTGTTAGCATTTTGCTCTGTGGCTAGATATTTCAATTCAGTTCTCTATCGTTGTATTTGCAGCAATCGGAAGGTAATCTTCTATGGCTGCAGTGAATCGGAGTGTTCTCTTGGCATAGTTTTTACATCATCAGGCCCTTGCCGATCTATTTAGGGTATTCGTGAATCGGAATTAATTTTGTAAAGTGCTGAAACATTTTGATTCACTAAGGCCTCATCCCACGCCGTCGACAGTCATTTTGTAGAACTCGGCACCGCTACACCCCCGTTGTAGTTAGTCTTCACATATTCGGCCATCTGTTTGCTAAAACACCTGAAGCTCTCTGAGCGTGCTTTCCTTTCACCCAATTCAGTTGTCATTCCAGTTTGAGTTGTACGAAATTGTGGGTCCAAAGGGACCTTTTTTCTTGCAAGCCGAAATCGGGAAATTATCTTAACTTCCCCAAGCTTCTTTTCTTTGATAAATGCATCTTGTTAGTGGAAGTTACTAATTGTCTGCATTCACCTGTTAGTCAATTTGAAAACTCACTACAATCAAGTTTTGTGCCTTTATTCTACCTGTAGATAGGGGACTGTGGGCTTGGTATTTGGTTTGGATGAACAAGGTGAATTGGCCTCTCAGCAAGCGAGTGAATGCACTACTGCTAGAGAAATTACAGCGGCAGTATGGTTCCGCTTTTGCCGTTTCTGCGTTCCGAAATAGTACTTTGTATTCTATTGTCCCTACCTGTGATAGGTTACTTTTGTGCAAAGGAGGAGGACTGTGCTTTTTGTCACTTTATAAACACGTAGGTCTGATGTTTGTTTTTCATCTCTCCTCTTTGCGTGACAAAGCGTCCATCGTCGTGTCTATTTAGGCACTTGCCGTTGTGCTGAGCCCTCCCGTACAAAATCAAACACGCACACGAGTACAGAATTGTGGCTTCAGGACTAGTAAGTATGTAGGTAGAACCAAAGCGGAGTACCTCGTGTACCCTGACTATCTAATTTCATGGATCTGTTGTGTGTGCGCTATTGTGTGACTTGCCTGCGGTTCGATTTCATCAGTTTGTGGGTACAGCTTTGGAACATTATCTCGTTTCACCCCAAAATAATGTTCATTATCTTTATGACGGGCTTCCAGCCTCAGACGTGAAGGTAGGAGCGTCTGCGTTATGGGCATTTGACTCTAACTCGAAGCCTTTTGTTTGCAATTTCGTTGACCATGACAGTTTCTTTTCATAAATAGGAATTTCCAGCATATTTTGCACTTTTTTGAAGCATTTGATATTTTCATTGTTTTTTAGTGTGGGAGGTTGCAGATGCCTGCTCATTGATCTATAACGAGTAATACTGGGCATACATGGACCATGTTTTTCCCTTTAATTGCGTAGATTTCCTGATTGCCTGTCATAAGAATTACTCTTATCGTGTGTCGTTTTGACTCCGGGTAATATATAGCTTATCAAATATCAACAATAAGCAGGTATTTGGGTGTGATTTCCATCAATTGGTGAGCGACAGTAACTGAGGTCTCCTCCAAATCGCCTTATGTAACTAAGGTATCGATGGCGACTAGATTAAAGCCTTTGATTTTAATAGTTTGTTATCACCCTTCGTTTCACACATGAAAACATTTGAGGCTGAAAAATGAGCTTTTGAACAATTACATCGTGTGTGTTTTATCACACGACATCGGTTTAAATGATGCGTTATTGCACTCGTCATTTAACCAGTCAAGTGTTTCTTTCCAATCCTGTGTCATGTAACTTTAGCAGCGAGGATTCTGTGGAACAACATAAGGAGGCTCTCGACGACAGCAGCGGTGCAAGCGGCAATAGCAATGTGTCTCTGGATGCGCAGAAGAAGCCGGTAGGTTCGGAGCTGGAGCGCAGTTTGCTGCAATCCTATTTGTGCCGTCTGGGTGGTAACTACTATCAACGCGGGGCCGCCCGTGCTCGCAGGGCTCGCCAACTTTCTTATCTAGCCTCGGCGGGGGTTCCTCTCTCGCCTGGTGTCATTGGTGTTGGTGCCAACACCGCCCTGCTGCAGACCCTCTGGCGCAACAGCACCATTCTTCCTGCCCACTCGGAAAATATTTTCTATCCGCAACAGACCTGTCAAGCTCTGCCCCAGAAATTGTGAGTAGCATTCTTTTCTCAACACCGTTTGGAGCTTATTAAGTCGTATTTACTAACGCCCTGCTGTGTCCCAGCCCATTGTGCTATGGGGGAGCCATCATATGTTCTACATAGTGTATGGATAATTTGTTCACGTTCCACGACAATATTGGAAAAGAAACATTGGCGAAACCTTTTCTCTTGATATCTTTACTAGGAAAAGACATTACTGCTTCCCCCACATGTTTTAAACATTGAAAGTCGGTGCCAAAAGTGGGACTTTTGCAAGTCATTGAACTGTTTATTATTTAGTGTCCACTTCCTGCCTGTATTGTTTATTTCTCCTGTTAGTCACTGTAAGGTGACTACATTCACATTGACTAAAACCGTTCCGCGCTTGGCCCCCGGGCATGCTTTTCGTGCGGCTGCTTCATGTTGAGGATTGGGATTGTCTGCTGTCATGGTCTCCGTGTTGTGCTGAAGCCTTTTCCTTTCAGGGGCGTCTAAAGTTCTGTCGTTTTCCCAATGCAATGGAACTTATAATGGAAGTGGCAGATTTTTGTAGCGTTATCCTTAACTTCATTGAAGCTACTGTATTAGCGCGCATATATCTTTGTGATGAAAAATGGATGGAACAGTAGAAGTGTAGGCTACTCGACTCTTAAGCCTAGTGATCAGGACAGTTTTGTACCTGATAATCGGATTCAGGTATGGCTTATCAAAAGCCATGAATTTTCTGCCTTCCGTCTTGGTCTATTTCAGTTAGCTGTGATTTGTATAGATATCTAGCGCTACAGTTTCGTCTTCAGTTCGTGATTTCATAAAACTATACGTATCCTGCGTCTGCACATTTCTTTTTCAAAATAAGTGGTATTTTTATGATAAATTAATTAGCTTATTCCTGCGGAATGAAGCTTTGGGAAATCGCACCAAATTGCGGATAGCTTGCGCTGGCAAATGGGTAACCTTCCACTTCTCACCACCAGAGGCCTCTACGCTCCAGGATATGTCTTGTACTTTAAGTAGAGGATAGCTTTTGAGTATCATCCATCCTCTCACAGAAATGGAAGCATCGTGAAGCCACCCTCAGCCACGGAGGCATGGATAGATCAACTATGCTCCTCCACTGCACTTCAAACGCCTTTTAATCCAGTGTCTCCAACACCGGCAGCGGCGACAGTAGCTTCCGTCGCGGCCCCAATCCTTCACACCACCTCTTCTATGCCAGCGAACCTTCATCTTGTCAACGCGCCCACCACCATGGTTTTGAGCCCTGCGATGACCGATCCCTTCTTTCCTGCACCTCCCACCGTTGCTGTCACCACTGCTACTTCCGTTGGCAACGGAGGGGAGGGGAGAGGAGCTGTCTTCCTCCCCTCCGTCAGTGGTAGCTCCGGCAGTTCCGGGCCAGTCCTTACTGCTGAAGGTTCTTCTTGCTCCATTCCTACCTCTTCCAATGGCCAACTGGCAGAACGAACTGAGGATAGTCTCGTGGCTATGGAGGTAACATACGAAGGTGTCTATGGTGTCGTTTCTATCCCAAATATGCATCTGAAGCCGCCTTTTGTGTTCTTAGTTCTCTCCAGGTGATCTCAACGACATACCCTCACCACCTAGAGCAGACACTCACGATATCTCCGATGTACAGGACTTCCTCAGCGCATTCCCCCTAGATGAGGAGATGATGGGATTCGGTGCCACCTCTCCTGCTGCCGCCTCAACTACTACTGCTACTTCTTTTGACTCAAGGCTTCCTCCTGAACCACAGTTCTTCGTGCCACCAGACGCAGATGTCTTGTGGCGTCAGGGTCTCATGGACATATCCTAGCCCGTATGCTCTGGCTTGCCTGATTGTTCGCTTTCTTCAATTCACACAATGCGCCCTTGTCTTTCACTAAGAGAGAACCCTGGAATGGTGACCAACTCCGCTACTGGTGTTACATAAGTAGGGAGCCATGCACAGAATGCAGATGTATAGGGTTCATTTCCTTGTTCCCATCCTTCTTCCCTTCTCCTCTGAAGAAATAAAAACGTTCTCAACCTAATTTAACTGTAAATTCTCTATAGCAAATACTGCTTTTGATTGATCATTACGGCTTATTGAATTCAAAACCCAGGTAGTGAGGCTAGCGCTTGTCGCCAACCAACTTCTCCTTGAACGCAATGGAAAATCGTATTCACTTTGCCCGAAACTCATCAGAGAGGAGAAGGAGATGACTGAAAGTCTTGAAGCGCAAGTCGCAGAATTTTGTCAATTTTGATGCCACCCTTTGTGCTGAGCCGCCTCACTACACGAGCACCTCGTTTGAACCTCTTCATGATTGTATGTTCAATAATTCACGCAATACCAATAGCGATCTGCGCAGAAAGCGAAAAATGTGGGCAATTTGGTAGTTCAATGCTACCAACCAATTGAAAATCTCCTTAATGAAATTGATCAATTTACCAATCACGATCAAGAAATCGATCATCCACCCAAATTTACTTCAACGCCATTTGAGATGTCCATTGCTTTGGGTAAAAATATACTAGGCTATGAACTCACCGACATTCATGATGTTGACGGTGACTCCGCACGCAACAGTCTGCTCGGGCGATTCCATGGCGGGTTGGCCGACTTCGTCTACATAATGAAACTTCGCAGTCACCTGCTAAACGAGTTCTTCGAGCGAGCGAGTGTACCGCTTAAGAAGAACTCTTTTCGTCTAGTACTGTTCTACTACAGTCTTCTACTCGCTACTATTATGATTGGAATGATTTCTATGGTCCCCTTTGGTAGCTATCGCTTTGGGGGTATCCTTCTCTACTGTGGTTTCTTCTTAACCGGTCTCCTCACTCTACTTACAGTCTTCAACCTCTCTGCCAACACCTACGCTTGGATGTCGATCGGTTTCACCTCAGTGGTGGGACTCGGTGTTCTCATTCATTTCGGTACTATCTCCGTATCCCTGCCCATTCAGAACGCCCTTACGACTCTGCTTGTTTTCATATCTTACACTCACTTACCGGTCTCAATTTCCTTCTCTACCACATTCAGCTTTCTTCTTTACACCGGCCTCGCAATGCTGGATACGTTCAAGACTTTTCACGGTTTTGATGCTGGCCATATGACTACAGATCTCGATGAAATGAACCACGATAGTCCTATGCGCACTCTTTCTACATTTTGCTTTTACCTCCTAATTGCTTCTACATGTCTTGCAATCTACCTCAAAACCTTCACCTCTCTGCGCCTCAGAGCCTCCTTTCTACGTGTGTGCCAGGCTGTTCACATGAATGCACAGCAAAAGAAAACCTTGGTTGAACAGACCGTTTGGATTGACGCTGTGATGCCCAAAAAACTTCGTACCAAGTACTGGCAAATGCTAAAGCAGCACCGTGATGTGGATAACTCACTGTGGGTGTTCTGTGAGACCTATGATCCCGTGTCGATCCTCTTTTCCGAAATATCGGGATTCACCACTCTTTTAGACAGTTTGTCAGCATCCAAACTCCTCTTCCTCCTGAACTCCCTCTTTGCCAAATTCGACAACCTCTGCTACAATTGCGGTTGTGAAAGAATAGGTACTCTGGGCTCTATTTACTATTGCGTTAGTGGATGTCCAAGTCCAAGAATTGATCATGCTGAATGTTGCGCGAATCTTGCCTTACTCATGATGGACGTTGTGAGGGGAATGAAGTATGAGCGCCAGGTCGAGCTAACTCTTGCCGTCAGCATTCACACGGGCAACGTAAACGGAGCGCTGGTAGGGATGGATAGATTTCGCTTTGACATTTATTCGCACAGTGTAATTACGGTTCAAAAGCTTCTGGCCACTTGTCCACCTGGTCATATTCACATATCCAGTGACTTCGAAAGACTTCTTCCAGCGTCCTTCAAGACTAGTCCTGCGCAGTCGATCACTGAGAAGAGAGAAGTGCAATCAACCATTGCTGGTATGACGCTGAAAGACATAACAATTTCAACACACTACCTGGATGTTGACTCGGAGCGTTTCATCTCTGTAGGATCACTACGACGTAGTCTGGAAACGAAAGTAATCTTCCGTCTTGAAGGAAGAGTAACCGCTGTTAACGATGGCAAGCCCGACATTCGACAAGCAACTAAGCCTAAAAAACAAAGCTTCTCTTGGCATAAGCGTGTTGTAACCAAGAAATCAGAGTTTGCACACATTCGCAGTGAACCCTTTTCCAAGACGGAACGTCCTCCTGCCTCCAATATATGGAATGTGGATGCTTACCAAGGTCGAAGGACACCAGCTATTCGGGAGCTCATTTTCGGTGCTCCTGCTGAACATCAAGATGGTATGTCGCAGCAGAAAGAAAGTAAGGAAATGAATGTGCTCGACAATGAGGTAGTTAAAGAGCTGTGTGTTGATTCTGAGAATTTATTGTCTCTATTTAACCGTAAACTTCTCAATCCTCTCACTCTCAAGTTTCGTGATGCAGAAATTGAGAAAATTTACAAAATTCGGAATGAGAACCACCTGGCACCAGTCTACATTGACTCGCCCAATCTATCCCCCGCTTTTGACACAATCTTCCTCTACATCTACGTTCTTTTATTCACCGCAGCCTACATAGCCGCCGTGTCAAAAGAATCTTTGACAGGAATTCTCATCTCTGCCCTTTCTTGCGTTTCAGCAGTCTTGCTTACATTACCGGGAGTCATTTTGGTAAATTACGCAATTTTTATAAAAAGTCCCGAGGAAGGTAAATCTATGAAAATATTTCATCGACTTGGCAAGTCAAAATTATTTATTGAGCTCCTCTGCCTTGCCATTGGCCAGTTACCAACGGTGGAGATTGTCTTATTCCTCTACTTTATTTCACCAAGCAAACTTTTCCATCCAACGGACAATTTTATCATGTTCTTCGGGCCTGCTGCCATCCTAGTCCATTGCCTGCCCGTGAATTCGCTCTACGTTGTTCGCTGTGTCTCCTCTGGAGTTTCAACTGCCATTCTCTTAATGCACATTTTATTCTTTGCTAAACTTGATGCATTTCAGCGGCCTGAGTACGCCTGGTTCTATGATGCCTCAATTTTCCAAACCTACACACTGGCTTCGTTAATGTCTATAATCGTTGCATGGATTCTGGTAGTGTCTGCAGCTCGGTCGAACGAAGCCACCTGTCGTCTGCGCTTCTTTATGGCTATGGAGGTTGAAAGAACTGCTGAAGCCACAGCACGAGCGATGCAAGAATGTGACACCTTCATCTACAATGTAGTTCCTAAGCATGTAGTTAGAAGCATGCTAGCCGAAGGTGCTCAGACGTTGAATATCAACTCTGTCAACCATGCTGCACTGATTCCACAGATTGGAATTGCTTTTATCCGCCTAACTAACTTCTTCAACGGCTACTACCGTGAATATTATCACAGTGGAAAGCATGCCATCGAACTATTGAACCAAATAATCTGCATGTTTGATCGACGTCTGCGGAGGCCTGAATACGATGAAGTGGAAAAATTGAAAACCTACAACGACTCATACATGGTAGCTGCGGGTTTGGATTTGCGTCAGAGGGAGAAAAACTCAGATCGGACAACGCATTTATTACAATTGCTACGATTTTGCTATGGTCTTTTTAGGCTGATGGAAAAATTTAATGGGAAATTTATTTTGGGTAAGGATAATGCTTTCCAACTGGGTATCGGTGTGGACCTGGGCACAGTGTGTGCCGGTCTGATCGGTTCTGTGCAGCCCTACTACCATGTGATTGGTAGACCAGCGGATATTGCCTATCTTCTGCATCTCACCTCCCCGCCAGGTAAAATTGTTGTCAGCGACAACGTGAGGGTGGCACTGATCTCTCATTTTCATTTCGAGAAGGCTGTATTATCCAACCCTCCCAGAACTGATCAGTCGTACTACTATTGTAGCTAACCTTAAAATGCCATTTGTTAAAACATCACACTCAGCCGCAGATGCAGCCACTTATTTATTGACTATAGCATGAGGTCAACGCGCCTTTTTCTTTCTTGATACAACGGTGGTTGTTTTAATCATCTGCCTGATTACATTATCTTTTTGAGTCGCCTGCTTCAACAAAAATTCCTGATTTTGTGTGGAAAACTTGGACTATGGCATCCTCAGGGGCAACTTAACTGCTACATTTTCTCCGCCGAATGCAAAAGTCCAATTAAAATGATCCTATTGAAAACACCTTGAAAAGGCCGATGTTGAAACAATTATTAGCTGGTTTTGCGTGTAGTAGCTTTGTGTAATGATTTATGCACATCGTAAAACGTTTTTATTTTATCAGGGCTTCATTTCAAAATGGAATCTTAAGTGGAGTAATCCCATGTCTACCTGAATTGACAGCGACAAGCATGATTTGAAGTGGTCAAAAAAGGTGCGTTTCGTGGGTAGCATCAACAGATCACGTCTGCTTGTCCTCCAACCCACCGAGAAACGGTGTAAACAAATTGTCAGGAGGAATGTGAACCGAATCCGAACTTGAATGATCTGACATCTGTGTGTCCACAGTGTGCATTTGCATGGCAGCTTTGGTGTTCTTTGTGCTCCAAAAATGGTGAATTCAGAGCTGCAAGATGTGGTGCTTTGCAAGAGGTGCCTTTTAATTAATATATGGCGCGTTCACTCCAAAACTGAATGCGTTGGAATGGACAAAGCCTTTTATAAAAGTGAAAATGGACAGAACACTTGGGCAGAATGCATACGGTCGATGTTCAGAAGGGCTGGAGATTGCTCTCACTGCCCGATCCCCTTCCTGGTCACCCTCCCGTGTCAGTCATCGCAGCGTATTCCATGCTGTAAGGCGAAACACCCACGAACCAACCACGTCAGGCGTTGTACTTGTGTACACTAGAGAAGATCTGTGACCACAGCATCATCTCTCTCGCTTGATCCGCACGCATGTGTATCGCTAGTGGTAAGAGTAGTCATTAAATAAGGGATAGAGGTTAGCACAGTTTCTCGGGTATACGCTTTCGCGTTACTTTTTGCTCCTTAAATCTCACGTAGCTGCTTAGCCACGTCTATCTTGATACTGTCCAAGTAATGTCGAGGTGAAGGAGGTATAGCGTATCACTTCGTTGACGTCTTCATTTTGACGTTCAGCTCCATAAAATTGGCTCTCTTCTCAAAGTCACAAATCCCTTGGATGGTTTGGTTTCCACACTAGAAGACCACAAACGATGTCAGCTGGCTGGTCTGACGTAGCCAGCTACTTTTCTTGCAGAGGACGATGAGGGGTTCACTGTACATGGCTAACCGAGATGGAGAAAGATTTCGTCTGCCTAAATAACTGCTCAGTTCTCAGAGTTATTGGTTGAGATTAGAGGGCCTTGCCTTCACTCAATCCGTTCGCACGCTACATTGCCGATACTGAATTTCCTTCATTCCGGATCAGAAAGTAAGGATGCTTCTCCATCAACACGAATTTCACTCTTTGTGAAACGACATATCGCTTAGTTTGTTCATCCATTGTGGTGCCGATAGTTCGCAATTCCTAACATCTAATACCGATGCCGCATGGAATTTGAAATGCTGGTTTGTGGCATTTACCGCTTTAGAAAACGCTGTAAATTTTAGGATCCTCCCATCTCTGTATGTCATCGTGTTTCGGCATGGACTAGGAAGCAGTGGCTTATTTCTAACCACAATAAAATGCAATTTGCTCAGGCACTGGTTCAGTTGTGTGTTGCTAGTTTTAGTAGCAGCAATTTGGAATTGGCATTGGCGGCCTCGGTACCACCGGAATGAGAAGTATCTCTTAAGCCTACCCACGAGGACTGGTAAATAAACAAAGCAGTGCAGCCCACTCAAGATGCGCAAATTTAGGTAAACAAAGGGATGGAGTTAAACATGGTTTCATCAGGATGTGTGCATCGCTAGCAATTTTTATCAGAGCAGTAAAATAGCAAAGTATGGAGGCTGTGTCCCTTTTCAAGCTTTAGCAGCCGACAAGTGCAGTAGTTTGCGGCCCAAATTGTAACCTTCAGCATGGCTAGCTCGTGTCCAATTAAATCCGCAAAAATCAGAAGAATCAAAATTTGTTCTTATGATGTTTGTTGCCATGGCATAATGCAAGTGATTCACAGAAGCTGAGTGTTGGTTCCGAGGTCATCGGGCTCCCAATGGTGACTGAAAGCGTGGTAATTCACCCATCCAAATTGTTATTTATTAAAATCTTGCCGAATCACTCCTTGAGCTACTTCGAAACGCTCAGATTCTTTGGAATGATTGGTACTTTCTTATTACAAATTTTCCTCAAAATCTGGCATCATTGTAGATTGTGAAACAGAAATTTGAGATCTCAAGGCCAGGTACAGGGAAGCACAAAAAGCTCGGTCAAAATTTGCGAAGAAACATCCTGACATCCAAATATCAGTAAAAAAACACTTGACTTAAATGCTAAGTGAATTTGCAAGATCCTTGTCATTCCAAAAATGCTCAGTTGAAGTTTAGCAACAGAGGCTTCTCCACCTTCGCGGGTGGCATTATTCGATCTTCACCTGCTTCACTCACCATAATTTTGATTTTGTAGCTCCAGTTTTGCATTGAAAAATGGCTTTTAATGTGTCATACTAGAGTTTCCCAAAGGCGACGATGAAAAGTGTGTCTTAAGCGCTCTAGGAAACACATGGACTGTGGCACGGGGTGACGGCTGCGATTATAGTCATTTTTGATTGCCTAATGGGCAATGTATGTGAGTTCCCCGGTACAGTTTACAGATGTCATCACATCAAACGTGAGTCTCAGTTGCTTTGCATGGCCCTGCGTTGGGAGGCTGGGCATTGGGAGAGATCATTTGTGGAGCTGGGCAGGCAACTAGGAGAAAACTAACATAATGCGTCATCCCAGTAGCAGCGTTCAAAGTCTAATGCGTTGCCCCAGTAACACAGCACTTAACTGATGGCTTCTTACGAGTTTGACCAATGGCAGGGCAAGTGTCACCCTATTCAACATTCCCCACCACTTAAGTGGTCAGTGCTGCCACTATACTGCGATCCGATTCCCACACCAATAGCTTATCGGTGCTCTCACTTTCTTAGGCTCTCTACTCCCTCTTCCATTCTTCAGTAAGTTTTGCTTTATCCTCCGTGTTTGTCCTTGAAAAAAGCAGTAAATGTAGTGTTATGGAGAATGTTATGCTGTCAGCGTATGAACGTAGAAGAGAAATGGAAAGGCAATTCCTTATTTCATTGGCTACTTAATCTATCAGTTTTTAAGTGTCAGCATGAAACCCGTAGTTCTTTGAAATATCTTCAATGTATCGTTAGTTTGTTTAGCCCTTCGCTTTGGTTACGTTGGCACTGAAGAGCACTGTCATTGGGCTTCCACTCGGCAGCATGGTCATCGAGTCATGCCAATAACCCTCCCAAGCATTCCTGCACATTGGAACTGCATATCTTACCCTATTAATGTATTCTCTTTTGTCTTCAAGGGATTCTTCGGTCACTGCATCAAGGACAATAGAAAGTACACCTTAAACGCCTTCTTCATTAAGTAACTCTGCTCTTGGGCCGATAGTGCTGCAACTAGCGAGGGACATGCGTGATGACCTGCCCATTTCCCCTTTCTCCAAATTCTTTTTTAAAATCGCACGCAACTCCAAATCCGGTAGAAACGACGGGGGCGATAGTGACGTTGTAGTAGCGCCTCTCGGTTACACTAAAATTCAATGAATAGCAGCTGTTTCGCCTGATGTGACAAGTTGACAAAGAGGATTGCCTAAGACGACAGTCAGCACTTCACGATTGAACAAAGAAAATCCCTCTCCTATACTTGACATGTTAGCGCATAACAGTGTTGATATTCCTTGATCGTGTATAATCATACAAATCAACAGCTTTTGATCTTAAATGAAATGGGAGAATGTGCAATCTAACGAGGCTGACTGAACACTCCCAACATCCAAATATGAAGGTGTTAAACGGGCAAGTTTGTCTCAAAGGAATTATATTGATGGACTTTCTGGAGTTATCTACTAATACACAACCCCAATAATAGACTAGGCTGGTGATTTCAATGGATTGTTTGCCCCAAAATGGGTGCCTTTGCGACCTTGACTTGTGTGGTGCAACATTTTTAAATTCGGCCGTCGTGCAAGGAGAGGCAAACGCATTGTCTATTGGCCTCGGAGCAGGAGTGGTGGAGAGATTTCAAGCTTTAGTAGTTGACAATGGTAGCGGTGTTGTGATCGTTCAGCCTCGGTAACTTTCAGTCCCAGAGGCGGTCAGGCACACATTCACTTGCTACTCAGCCATCAAGTAGTTACAACCCACCCAACTGCTGCTTGGATGAGAGCCATCACGGGGTTCAAAGTGTAATTCACCAACCTCGTATCTATGTTTGCTTAAACCAAATATTAGCATTAGACGGACGTTCCGAGTGGCTGTTTGCGGGTCCTTCCTCGCCGTTGGGTAATAGACAATTGCCTACGTTACTTTGTTTGTCCGATTGGAGGCAAAAGGTCTTTGAGAATCGCAAAAATACGGGCCCTCAGAGGCACGGGTCCACCGCTGAAGCAATCAAGCGCACTGTCCACCCACTCATCATCTAAGTGAATATGTACATGTAATGTAAGTATTTACCCCCTCCTTGGATTCAAGCCTTCTAACTTCGGATTGATTTTAATTCGATTAGTCTGTCATACCATGGTGGTGCCTGCCATAGAAGCTAGCCAAGTTGACAAACCAGCCAATCTGTTTACCGACTGGCACGAATGCTGCATGTGGCGCAGTCCAAAGCCACACTGTTCAGGATTTAATCGGAAGCCCGTCGACTCTGACGCCGCCTCTGCCATTGGTGGTGATTGTTCTACCTCAAACTAAGCTATGTACAGACGGATTTGCATCGAAGAATCCATGTCACACCTTAGTAGAACAAATGACAAGTAACTTGCTTTCTTTAAGGTGGGTAACTTTGCTTTGGCTGTACTTCCCAACCTGACAGCGGGTACGTCCACATCCATGTACAGCCAAACAAAACAAGACTAATTTACCCAGGAAACTTGAAAATAAGACTCAATGACTGAACGAGACTCAGCAGAACAAAGCCAGCTCCAAACCCTCGAAACTGAAAGATCAGCTGGAGAAACCTCGATCGGAGCGTCTAAGTTGGCTGCGTGAAAGAGACACAACGATCGATCCGGGTGCCGACATTTCAGCTGAGTCCTGCCGTGATTTGTTCACAGACGTATACGGACCCTACGTCCAGAAAATTAGCAAGAGAACAATTCGATTGGCGCTAAATACAGCGTCCTTCCCGACCTTCAACAATCAAGTCTCCGCTAAAGTCGTGCACAGCCCTAATGCTGCTTTTCCGAGCTTCCCACTTAGCCACAATAGGGTTAGGTCCAGAGTAGCAGGGGTATTATCAGAGGTATTTCGTATACTGCGTTTATAACAGTATAATTGGCACATCCAACTGAGGCCATAGGTCTTCAACAACTCGAATACAAAACTAGAAGTGATGAGAGGTAAATCGAGCGAAACGTAAACCCAATTTGGAGGTCGGACAAATTATTGCACCTGGGCTACCGGTATATAGAGCGTTCCCACTCCCATCTCCAGACAAAACTTCTTGTGAACGTAAGATCTGACGAGACCTCTGAGAAGTGCGTCCGACGACAGCTTAGAAACTTTCCACCCTGCGACGGCTGACACTAAGTAAACATCACAAGGAGCTTTTGAGACTGTTCAAAACGAGTCCAAAGACTGGTATGCCTTGTTCACACTATTTCAGCTGATATCACGCGCTTAACAATCGAAAGTATGACCATCAGAGGCAGCTTCTATCACGCAAAGAGGCATACCAGGATGGAATTAGATACCGTCAGCCTGCGATCAACAGGTCGCGACCATGTGGTGAGTAGGGGACAAGAGTAAATACGTGCCCAGACGTAAACCACCCGTCACAAATGAGATGACCTTCAAATGACATCCAGGAAACCTCCCCCACCGGACTGTTCGATGTGCTGACCTCCCGAAATTAAACAACACCTGGGACACGTATATTCGGGCACGGAAAATCACCTGGTGGTCACATCCAACCCACAACTGCTGTTTTCAGTATTTGCCATTCCATTCATACAGTGCCGGAACCAATGCAGCGCCTGACGAAGTGAACAAGCCCCCGAAGTAACTCCACAGCTACGATACTAGACATGTCGGCCCAAGACGGAATGAATCTCTGAGCTCTTATCAGCAGATAAGGACTAGTGTGACGATACAGAACACAGCATCAAAAGTAAAAAAATCATCCAAACACCTAAAATGACGAGCTTCCGAAGCAAACCGATCGCACCATCCTAACTGAAATTATTCAAATAAGAATCGACTGCAATTCTGAGACCTATAGAGGAGACCTCGGAGAATTCTCAAAAATTGATGAGGGTTAAGGGGCCGATTACTAAAATCATACTATAAAAAATAGCAAGTGAAGGGGAAAGCTAAAAGCAGATGTACAGTGAAAGAAGTGCAGAGCATGTACGTGGACAAACCGCAATGAATTGTATAGATTATGAGAAATAAGAGGAAAAATCCACCAGTATCACTCTGAGTTTAAGTCAGGGTTCGAGGCGGACGTCGGAGCTCTTTCTGACGGATCGATTTCTTCCACTTTCTGGGCTTCTTTCATCTTCTTGGTCAGGTTATCATTCCGACGCTGCATCTCCTGCATCCACGGCGGCACTCCGTTAGCAGTCAGGTTGGCACGAGCGGCCTTCTTCTTCAGGGCTGTCTCACGCATCCACTCGGGTGCATCTGCACCATCGGTGTTGATCAAATGCTCCCATCGGCGTTCCACATCCTTCGAGCGCTCGTTCTCCAACTTACGTCGAAGAGCTTCCGCCTTCCAGGCTGGGAGCTGTGACTGTTGCTCGGCTGCGGCCATCCTGACTACTACCCCAGACAAACACCCGCCTTACTTCGTACACGACGCGAGAGTGGCTGTGATGCGACCGGACGCTCGCGTCGATCGTTTATCACACACGCACACAATCCTAACCAATCAGAGGGCGAGACAGTGGTCCAGACTAACCAATAAAAAGCCGAATCTCAACCAATGCAGTCGCAGGGTACAATGACTGGTGGCTGAGTAATCCCCCACCTATCGTTGGGGCGTGAGTTAACGACCTTCTTGCCCAAACATGGACCAAGGCTAACCAAAAGGATGTGCCACATTTATTTTAAGGTTTGGAGCATAACAAAGGTTACTGCAAGAAATGGTTCTTGGGTTGTAGTCGACATTTTAATAAGCCGTGGAACCATCGAAATTATCAGTGCTTTCTTTTGCTCCAAAAGAGATCTGCGCGTCTCGTTTGTGAAGTGATGACTGAAATACTCTCCTAATTTTAACCTATTCATTTCACAAGTCCCATAGTTCAAATAGTCTCACCAGACCTTGACAATCCAATGTCGATATAAGTATGGCAAGACTGTTTGCCAAGCTTGGGATAAGGTCAACGTTGTTGAAAGTATTTATAAGGGAAAATTATGAAAAAAGGTTGAACTGTCCAACTACTGACATGCGTGGTAAGTTGTATCAGATGCTGGTTCATGTAAGCGAAGTTTGTTAAATCAGTATTGAAATGACTTCTTCCGAATGCAAGACACACTTTTACGTTGCCTATAGTAAATTCCCTTGGAGACTGATCAAACTATTTCGGAATAAAAGCCTAACTGGAACGGTGGTTACGGAGATATGGTTCAATATGAATAAAGCAACAGAAATTTGGAGCACCATAACTGCCAATCATCAGGTTTTTATCGTTGTCCTCCCAGCCCTTTCGACGGCCACCGCACATTGCTTAGGCTAATGATACAAACAGTTTGTTTTGCCACCCAAATCAGGGTACCTGCAGTATTTTCTCCGCTTTGGAAGCGAGGGTGTGTCGTCAAGCTAGTAGTGCCGTTGGATTCCATGCAGATTACTAATACTTCTCCAAACCAGGTACAAGTGACAGTGCCATTACCTCCGTGATGGGATTCTCTTTGAATGCTTTATGACAGCATATTTATGTGTTCCCTACGAGTGCTTTTAAGGAATTTTATCTTAAGAACATTTTGACCTGGCATGATGTCAATGATTTTATCATCATGGGAGGGATATGCGATTAAATCGGTTTAACTGTGATGTCATTAGCACCAAAGTCCCAATGAGTCAATTAGTCTTCAAGAACATGCAATAGTAGCGTATAGAAGGGCTGGATAGCTACTAGCACGGCTTAAAAGTCATCCGAGGGAGAGGAATGTTTAAACAGCGTTGTCTTCGACGCCCAGCTTTGGCCAGCCTTTCGCTTCTGCAGCCTCAAAGTAATCAGTTCTTTGAAAATCATCTCCGAACTATCAACGTCAGTAGTTGGGATTTTGCGCATGGTAAAAGCATTCGATCCAAATTTCATCGAAGTTCGACTGTATGTGAAATGAAAAGTGGAGTGGGTTCATACATTCTATGCGCCATTTGCCACTGTTAAGGACATTTACCTAAAAATCAGACTGGAACTCGATTCGCGGAACAAATGTATTGCAGTTATTTCTCAATACTACTTCAGTCCTCATTTCAGTGATTCCCAGACGTGTGACGGCATTCTATTCGGCCGGTGGAGAATGATCATGTCATCAACATCACCATTCAGGTACTGCAGACAGCTTTATTGTGGACGTTTTTAGATGGATTGAGCCTGTCGTCCCCTCAGTTGTTAATAATAATCTAGAGGAAAATGACATCGGAGCAAAGCCCAGAAGTTGGCATCATTCTAGCCCTTTGGTTGGAAGTGTTAACAGACTCGGCTGCAACTGCAGATGACCTTCCGCAATGCCGAGAATTACCTCTCAGAGATAGACTTCTGGGTTGGTATCTTTTTTTGGAACAAGTTGGCTCTCCGCTGTCACTAATGTAGCACCCCTAGTCTTTGGCTGAGTCGACCAGGCCAAAGTTGGGATGGAATGCCATGCTGAGGAGTGGAAGTACAGCCCGTAGACCCAAGTGTTTACGTAATTCTGCACGCCGTCATGTAAAATGTTATTAGCCTTGGGGGGTTGGTAATTATCTGCTCGATTTACTTAAAATTTTACCTTCCAAAAACTCAAATTCGTTTTATACGGCGGTGGGTAGTCACGTACTTGCACTTCTATGGATGACGATTCACCTACTTTTTTCCATTTTTCATTTCATTTTTTCTTCATCTTGAAGAAAAACAAGCAAATATATTTGGAAATGGGTAATTGGTACTCGCTAAATCATTGATTTTGAACGGTTTCGGAGTAGTGAAAAACGAAGTCATTGTTTATTGCCTATGGAGCACACTTCAAAGCCTAAGTGTAAAATCGGCAAGCAAAATTTTTCCAAAAAAGGCATTTATTTTGGGAATCTTTAGGCGGGAAGTCTGGTGTGGAATTTCAGAGTTTTATTCGCATGCTTTAAGTTGTATCCAAAGCCTGTGTTGAACTTATGTTGCTAAAAGTTTGCAAATCTTCCTATAGTTTTAAAACACGTTGAACTAACAGCTTGAGCGTTAAGAGGAACCTGATTGTCTAATTTTGTCAAAGCTCATTAAACACATTTTAATAGATTTATAAAAGCGCAAAACTCCCTCACTCATAGAGCACTCATGAAAACCAAGGGCAAACAGGAAAAGGATCGAAAAAAGCGTTAAAATTCGCGGTTCTCCCGCCCACCTCAGCCTCCATACCTCTGGATCAAGCGGATAAGTTGGACGAGAATATGCACTACGCAGTCATGCAGGGCAAAGGAGCACAGAGGCATCACAGTTATAAGTGTGTTTAGAGCACGTTTCCCTCTCGTGGCGCCCACTGACTGCCCCTCGCCGAATGGGGTGCTTTTAAGCAGACATTTACTACAAGGCTATTTGAGCCAAAGGCCAAAAAGTTGCTGTGCAAGGCCTCGAAAATGCATTGCAACCACAATGTAATGATCTGGATGCCGGCGGTAGTCATTGTTTGCACCTGTATTACAAAATTACGCACCCTCAACGATTTCGTAAGGTCTTGTGTGGAGCTAAAAGCAGTACTTTCAATAAACCTTTCGTGGATTGTGACGCGGCCTAATCGAAGTCTGCGAAATCAAGCGAAAGTCTCAAAATATATGCGTAGATACATGAATGTGATACTACTCTTTCAGTCCGTTTTCCCGGTCACATGCAATAGTTGAACTGAGGATCAGCTTAGGACAACTAGTGATTCCAAGTCCACAAAATGCATTCAAGAAGAAGCGCTGTTTGCTGCCATAACTGTGCCAACAATGACTTTGACACTGCCGGTGGAAGTGACTATCTTACTAGGGCATCAGTAGTCTTTCAAAGGGGGCTACAAGTCCAAAAAAGTGGGCGGACTACTATTTTCAACCTCCTGATCGTCGGCGAAAGGGCCAAATCTACCTGCCAATTTTCGCCGCATAGGCAAGTCACTCGCACACAAATAACAATTGATAAGTCACGAAAAATAATTTGAGAAGGAACACCTCGCAATTCAACTAATTTACTTAAACGGTATGTAGTTGGTAAATTACCACCCTCCGTCCAAATTGCTTATTTCATGCTAAGTTTGCTGGTAAACTAGCCACCTCTTCATGAGTTTACTCTAGTTGTAGCCATTGTTGGCGATCTTTTCCCGTCACTTTCTTGTTCCCACACCCCTGTTCCCTAGACATAGGGTTACGCTAAAACAGACAATGAGAAACATTAGCCCTTAAATATTCTCTCATTATGTGGGCTACTAGAGAAGGGCCACAAAACCGGATTTCGTACCACTATCTAGTTTACACATCAGTGGTATGGTAAAGCCGCCGGGGCTTCTACCTGCCTTCCACGTTCACACTCACAATATTTATAATTTTCGGTTCATACTCACCTCAGGGGTAAAGTAAGAGTTGCAGGGTAATAATTACATGCTCTTAAGCTTTAAAAACATTAAAATAGCATTAGTAGCTTAATATGGTTTGGTAAATCTCTATGCGTTCCATTGCACAGTGTCTATAATCGTTAATTGTTCGAAGCACTTGAATTCCATAAGCAGTGGCGAATGCCTCTTCTCAGATTATTCATTTTTAAAGAATGCGATTGTTCTGAGATGGGAGAGTTCTCAGTGTAAATCCAATCCACCTGAAACCTCCTTCTGGTAGATAAATTTTTTTAGAATTCATCAGCGCCTAGCGACAACAACACCTCATTAACCTGGAAAGTAAGTAACACGAATAGATATGTTTAGACGATTGATTTGAAGGGGATTACAGACCTTCTACTGCAATAATCGCAGCAGATGGGGCACTGAACAGGCATTGGGCGAATAGATCTTGGCGGCATAAAAGAGAGTGTGGGCGTTTGTTATCTCTACGCCTCAGCACAAAAAATTTACACTCCCACGGAGGTGATTGGCGTCACGCACCTCAACTCCACCACGCTGACATTATATTTAAATTTCCTCTGTAAATTTCAGTAAAATCAGAATAATACTTTATTATACGTAGCATCGCATTACTATGCAAGCTCGGTTGAAGGACAACGGAGAGTATTTAATTCCATTTCTAATGCATTTTTAACAATTATTCCAAGTTACGGGGTTTACTTGGAAAGCACAGCTTTTTTGGCTGTTCAATAATATGTGGACTTTGATCCTTCTCCATCAATTGGCGCAATCTTTCCGCAGCTTTAGCAGTTCTTTCACGCTCCACTCGCTTCATATTTTTTACCACTAGTGCGGCCTCAGTGTAGAGTGGTCGTAGTTCATCTGCCGACTTCGATAACATCCCCGCTACATCTACACAACAATACGCAATCAGGACAACTGCCAGGACGAGAAAGACGGAACCCAGGGCTACGACCACGTAAATCCACACTCGAGTAAGCTCGGACAGTTCTTCAAACCATTTTCCCACCGGTTGGTAGCCGTAAGCCTCGGTCACATAGTCATTCAATAGCATCTGCCAGCGTCCTTGGCGCGGACAGACGAGGTCAATCCACTCCCCACCTTCACCAGGGATAGCACCGAAAATGGGGATGCTATGCCAGCTTGGACATGGCAGGCAAGAGGGGCGACCAAGCGTCTCTGTGTAGGAGCACGCGGGACAGGGCCGACAGGAAGTGATTGCGCCCATATGAGGCCACAGCATATTGTGGAGAGATTCTTGATTTGCTTCCACATCGCCGCCTTGCATACTGATTTTTTGGTCAGGGGGTGGAGGAAGGGTGATTTGAAGTTCGGAGAGGGAGCCGGCAGGACAGAGTTCTTAAATGAGAAACATGATGAATCCGTATCGTAGGCAATTTAAGAGCATTCCAGAGGCGCCTTCCCTACACCCCTCTTTTTATTTAACCTTGTGGTCAAAAGATGCTAAGAGCAACTCTTTTAAAAAGCATAAGCCCAAGAGTTTACTTTTCCTTGATTCACTCCTTCTGTGCCCATTTTATCAAAGAAAAATGAGCCTTGTCAACAAAAACCCTACAAGTTTCATTTTACGGTAGAGCAATACTTAAATAAAGCATTAATCATCCTTAAGATTGCCAGAGGTAAAATTTTTCGAAAAAAAGGCGATTCTTAAAGATTAATTTGAATTTGTTTATATCACTTGTGTTGTTGCTAGTGGAAATGTGCCGCCAGAGGACCTTGGTCACTTCATTGTGACCTTATAAAAGTCTGGACAGATTGGTGGGAAATGGTATAATGCTAGATGGAGGTTTTCCAGCATTCGATAGGCTCTTAAAGGTGTAGTAACTTATAGTTTAGCTGTTATTGTAAATTCTTAAGTAAAAGAGCGGCTTATGATAAAGCGCCGCACCAGACAGTCTTTTGCATGGATTAGTTGAGTTGAAATCAGTAGTATAACTAAAATGCTTTAATAATTTGTTTAACACAGCGTTCCTCGCGCGTAGATCTTTAGCTAGGTGGCGTGATCGCCGGGTGGTGTCAGCAGCCTCTCAGTCCCTTCGTGTGTCGGCAGTACGTTTTCGACTTCCTTCGACTGCAGGAAAGACACCACAACGCACACTACACGCCACAACTTATAGCAGAGCTTATATGTTAGGGGCTGTGGTGACCGATTTCGCTCAGGGTAGACTCCAGCAGCGAAAACTGACGACTAAAAACAACGCGTTGATTGTTATACGCTTCATCACTATCAAAATAATGTTACAGAAGCTTATTTTGAATTTCGGGGTTTACTTAAAACGTCTGTTTGTAGAAATTTTTTTCAACTCTATAAAATAACTCATGCGCATGTTTGACTCTTTCATCAAAGACTATTTTCGTATGCCTTATTTTATTTCAACAGAAACACGACACAGATAGTCGCGAAAGGCTTTACACCTTAGTTTGGTTTTAGCTGCCTCTTCTTTTAAACAATTTGTTGTTTGCCTAAGGTGTCATGAGTTGCTTAGGTCTCGCAAACTGCGTGCGAAGGAGACATGTTTGTTTAGCAATGTGTACCACCAGAGCGCCACGGGCAAGCTGGTCAACAAAGCGTGGACATTTTATTGTTCCGCTATTCACAACTCAACTGAAAGTGTAGTCATTTTCCTTCCACTAGCAGTCAAGTGTCCGGCGCTTATAATTGCTATATATCAATTATTTGCAGTCAGATGTATGTCACGCCCGTGACGAACGGGTGGAGGAGTAACAGATCTTGAAAATTGCCATCAGAGGCTCTTTGAGGCCTTCGTTTGTAGCCTATTCTAGTAGTGTTTGATTTGATTGTGAATGTCTCATGGTGAAGCATGAGGTGCGTCAAAGGGTTATAAAAAAATCTTAATCTAAAAAAACAATTTTTTGCTATCTACTTGACAAAACTGTTAATCAAGAAGCTAGTAGAGGATGATTACCTAAAAACAGCTTAAAAACTCACCACATTCCGCCTTTCCACCTCTACTCAACATTCCAGCTACACCCAAACATGTCTTAACCGTTCGATTTTGCACGTATATATCAAGATTTACATCTGTTCTTGGAATTTTCCCGAAACCCGAGGACATTATTCGCCCCTTAGTGCGTTTCACTGCGTTCAATAACCGCAAGACAGTCTGAAAAGAAGCACACCCATCAACTAGGGAAATATTACGCCAAATCAACACAGTCTAATAAGGCAAGTGGTCGGTTTGTGATGACAAACCTGATCTATCTTCCTGTCTATTTGAAAGTCATCTCTGTTCACAAAAGCCCCAACATCAATTGAATGTGTTATACTGAAATCAATTGAGTAGAGAGCTACTTTCTGGCCCATGTGAACGTGGCACTGAAAGAAGTCTAGACTGACTCCAGTGCAGTCAATCGCAGATTCACAGGCGTCTTTTGCAGCCTCTAGAACGACCTTTTTCTGAAAAACTGCCTTCCTCAAATCTATATTAGCAATTTCCTTTAGTACAGATATCCCGCCGCCCTGAAGATGAACAATACAGTTAGTCTTTTGACTAAAGATGAATTCCTGAAACGCCTTTGTTGCATTTGTCGTCAGAGTAGCGTTCATATCTACAGCAAAAATGCTTTGAATGTAGGGGGATTCGATGAATTCGAGGCGATGAACAAAGAGGTGGGAAGTATTGTCGGTCTTAAGATGGCACCAGAGATTTATTTGGTGAGGGAGAACGGTGTTAATGATGAGGGTACCACTGATGTCCCAGTAGGCGGAGATGAAAGGACTCCCGGTTGTGGTGAGGTTAAACCCGCGGTGACTCCAAAAGACGGTGAAATTTTGAATGGAATCGCTTGTAGGACCATCGGCGGGTTTGAAACAGGGAATCTCAGCGGGACGGTTCACAAGCATTCTGTGTGCGTAGGTGGTATAGTTGGTCCCACTGAAGGACTTATTAAAAAGCTTGTGAGGGCTCCAACCTGTAGTAAGATAACTTTCAACAAAAAGCAAGGCAAAGGCGACGTATTTAACAACCATGTCAGCTGACCGAAGCTGGGGTAAAATCAATGGCTACTTTGAAATTAATTTGAGCACATTTCTGGCCTAATCCATCATGGGATCATCGAAGTACTCCCTCAAACATTCAGCTCAAAGGTTCATAAGTATGAGGAGGTAGTACCCATGAGTTGATTAATTAGTAAAGGGCTGCCACTCATCATGGAAGTGATTTCCCACAAGGATGAACTTCCTTAAATGGTTTACCTAATCAAAAGGTTAAAATAATGTTTTTTATTACAGAATAACATTGTTTTTGCATACCCAGCAAGTAATGTGAAGGCTGACAATCTCGCCAGCTTAATTTTTCCATTGAAGGCGCACGGCGTTGCGCTCGGCAGGGTTGTTTAAAGTCCACCAGTTCATCCACAAAGTTTGAGCCACAACCAGAACCCTGCACCTAATGGTTCCTTGTAGAAGAAATTTGACTCCATATTTAAAAGGACAAAAAAAGGTACAAAATATCAAACTCTTGCTACATATCACGATCATAATTTAAAAGGGACCCAAAATAGGGGATTTTTAATAATGATTGCGAATTTGGCTTTAAGTAACATCAGTTGACGAGGAAGGAAGAGCGTTTCTCGACCTTTCTCATCGCAAAAAACGTGCAGCTTTTGTTTCAAATTTTAGCTAAGCAAAAAAATTCAACACCAGTTGCATCCACGTCTGTATTTGCTCGCACTGCTATCTTTGCACTTCCACACGTAAACAACACACAGGAGCCGTAAAAAACCATTTGTTTCCAGAGAGCGGTATCTTCTCCTACGTCCAGTCCAGTTGCTCACCGATTCTTCTTCCTCTTCCAATTCTTCTACCACCAATAGTCACTAGTTCAGCATAATATGCTCGTGTCATTCTTAAAGGACAACACAACATCCCCACCCATGTAAAGTTAGATAACGTATTCGTACGAGAGCTTAGTACAAGTCAATCCTCATTCCCATTCACGACCAGCTCATCGTCCATATCCACTTCATCGTCCTCCTCCCCCTCCCCTTCCCACTACCACCACCACCACCACCACCACCACCACCACCACCACCACCACCACCACCACCACCACCACCACCACCACCACCACCACCACCACCACCACCACCACCACCACCACCACCACCACCACCACCACCACCACCACCACCACCACCACCACCACCACCACCACCACCACCACCACCACCACCACCACCACCAATTCTCTCAGCGCAGTTCACGTGCTAAGTGGACGAACAGACGAAAGGCAGACATACGGCTTCATTGTTTGTTGCTGTAGGCACAGCCCTCTGCGAAGGCGACATCCGCGACCAGTCTCAGTCTCGCTGGTGAGCCTCCCAAGGCGCACACAGTTCCGAGAGCCTTTTGTTGAGGTTCTGTGTAGTCATTTCATCCTTCTTCACAAATAATCACAGGACCTAACTCAGTTGTCCTCTTAACTGTCAACAGTCCTGACTCACACGTCCCCCACTTTCAGTGCACTTCTGACGACCTCACGTGGCGCCACACCCCGATCCCCATCTCACAGTGACGTGACTACTTTGATAACCAATGGCATCAACTCACACCGTCAACTCTCGACTGAGCTCCTAACAATAACAACAGACATGCAGGCCGCGCTTCTCCTCACGCCAAATGCACTTCTTAGATGTTGAGCGCGCTTCAAACGCTGACCGACATACTGGCATCTAGTGTCGGTGGTAGAGCCATTGAGCGTCTTGCCTATGACCGTCGATTTCTTCTGGAAGCATACAAAACAGGCACTGGACTGGGTGCCCTCACTGTTTTCGCAAGGTGTGCACAAAACACCACAATTGCCTACCGTCGGACTAAGCACATCCATGCCGCATCCACTCGACGGCCTATTCTCAAACTCAACCAACCTGTCCGCGCTGGCACACTTCGGTGTTATCACCTACCATTGCCTAAACCCATGAGGAACGAGTCTCGCGGTTGTGGAAGTCTATGGAATCCGGCTCCAATATGCCAATCATGACAGCACAAGTATGCAACACTGGCAGCTGACGCTTCAAAATGGCGTTAAAGAGAGGGAGAGTTCTTGCCACAGAACTGACTACTACTGAACAATGCAGTGACCGTATTAGGAAGCACGTGGTTGTGAGCATGCACGTGAATGAAAGCGCAGAGGTCGACCCTCGACTTTCGAAAGTGCTGCCTCGCTCTGCCTACTCGAGGCTCAAGTCAGTGCAACTGTGATTGCACTCCACAGTATTCACTGCAATGAGTAAGATCATCTGCCTCCGCATCCGTCTCCAGTCCTTTATGCAGACCGCTACCTCGACTGTTGTCTTGATCCAGATGTGTGGCTACGCCTACTCACCTCCTCGAGATGCCTTTCTTCTCTCTCCACCACTGCTAAGTGTGACACTTGAACTGGGGCCTCGTATATTGTGGACTCGACCTGAAGTCCCAAGAGCGCAACCACGACCTGGATGCGCACGGCTCTGACCACCAGAACTAACCCCCCTCCCGACGAGTCAGCCGTTCGGTAGTGCATGCTGTGGCACTTTCGCCCAACAAGCTGCAATCACCTTTGTCCACAACATTCCCCTCGGTCTTCTCCCTCACTGATTGAAGTCCTATTCCTTTCTTCCTCACTCCATGCATTTCCACTTGCGCCCTTGTAGTCCAAAGTGTGCAACTCTGCAAACGTAGGCGCGCTCTTCAGCCTCTCACGGATCTCACAATTTTGGGACCAGGTGGTTCCACTCCTCAACTACGACTATTGCATGTCCCCCTTGTCTAGTCAACAGTGAGTAAGCATCTCCTTGAATCTCCCCGCCCCACCGTTGCCAGCAAGCTTTCCCACATCTCCCCGAGTGGCTTATGACAAACCTCTCCTTCTTCTGACCACACACTCTGCCCCTGCCAATGCCACCCTGCTGCCACCATCTCCAATCCCCCCATTGCAGCGTGAAGTCGGGACTGCTTATGGTGAATGCCAATGCCCTCTACCAATGCACTGCCTGTGAAAGGATGAAAACGGCACTTTGAGCTTGTGTTCAGTACACCACGGAAGAGATCCGCAGTGCAGGAAGATCTCTACCTGTCTCTCCCATCCGCCTCAGGCCTCAAAGTTACAATGCGTCTCGGATGCAAGTCATTGCGCTGCAAATTGCTGAGTCTACTGTATGCTCGTGTCCAGAGTGCTGATGCGTCGAAACCTGGGAAACGACCCACCGCCTGCCTCCATGCTGATGCCCAACCTCGCTCAGCGCTGTGCGCTCATTTTACAACTCTCAAATGTACATCTGTTGCCAACAGCACTACAATAGCACCAGAAAGTGCGTTCCAACAGGGCGTTGCACTTCTTCAGCCACGAAACTGGATGCTGCTGCAATGATGGCCTCCTGCCGGTAGTCTGCACAATTCGCAGACCAATCCAGGCACCGCCAATCAAGATGGTGGGCGACAGTTGTTGGGCCTCTTACGCCGTACTCCATGCTCTTAATTGCTCCACACCTCGTAGACTGCTTTACTCATGCCAATCCTTATCTCTCAGTCGCGATCAACAAATCGCGTTACCATATTTTTGTGGAAAGCCTAACACTGAATATCCAGGACAAACGCCTGCTGCAAACATTTTAAAAAAGTTATACTTTTGATGAGGTTTTGCGTACTAGACACAGTCACCTGTGACGTTGCTAACCCACCAGGACTGTGATGGCTATACTTTGCTGACAGCCAGCCTTTATGCTACACTGGTTTTTGGTCAAACTTCGCAACAATCGAACGCAACAGGAGGGCAACGTCAAACTGGTGGTGCGACGCAGAATCCGCAGAGGTTTCTTACTGCATCTTTCGCAAATCCGTAAATCCTCTCTTGCCTTGGAACACCTCCGTGCTCCAATGTCAGCCCACCACCACTTTTTTCGTCCAACTTTTTTGTAGGCCAACTGGGACATGGAAATAGACTCAAAGTGCTTACATCTACCACTTTCGATATAGTCAGTCCAGGGAACCGGCCACACCGGGTAGACGGCACTTAAGGTTGAACCCTTTAAAACAACGATACTAATACTTCCTACAGCATAACAACGGTCTGGAAAAAACCGTCACCTCGGAAGGTTATTCGCTAAAACTAAGCGCTTGAGTGCGCCAGCTTATTTGGCCATACTTGAAAAAGGATAGGAAAATCGCACTATAGAAGCTACAGTTCAGAAATGCGGGGGAAAGCTCACTCATCAACATCGTAACCCGCGTTGCGTGCGTATCTTCGGAGACTCTTGGCATACAAGTCGATCCTTTGCGTAAGCTGAAGGGATAAGCATGGGAACCATTGACTCACTGCGTAAATCGTAGCTACATTAGCAGTTCCATAAACATTTAAATGTATCAAACTAGTAGATGTTTCATCAGAGAGCGACTAGCAACATCAACCGGGTTAGGGGGGTTCAGGTTTTGATCAAGAAAGCAAAGCCAGTAAAGGCACAAAGAACCGTCTGAGACGTGGAACATGTCGACGGTAACACGGGCTAGACATGAGCAATGCCAGGAGTTACAATTCAATTGGCAGGCAATCATACGACAGCTCGGCTGAGAAGTTAATTCTTAGAAATGCGATTAATTCAACAAAGTTAAGACTGTGGCTGTTATCGAATCGATAATGGACACTTTGAGATGAACGTGTAGAGTTTTATGCCAAGATCTACAAAAAAAATCATCCACGCATCAATAGCATCTCAAGCCTTTTTTAAGCTCGCCCAGTGTACCTCTGGCGCGATTAGGTCCAGTCATGCCTCGCGCCTGTGCCAAACGGACTCTAATGGGATTAAGAAGCAGCAAACCTCTCCAGGCATTGATGGTAGAGGAAAAGTATCACGGTCTTTATCGAGAAAGCACTTATCCATTAATGCGTATCCATAAACTTGTTTTTGTTTTGGACACTAGAATTAGTACTTAATTGCTCATTCGAAGACATTCTGGACGGATTATTTTTGCAAATATAAGGAAAAGGATTCATTTCAACGTCTCTGGCTTACTTAATTTACGTTATAAATGTGCTTGTTAATTATTTCGAACCCTTAGCGATCATAATAGAGCATTGCAAGCAGCATCAGTGCTACTAATAGCAGATAAATCATACAAAAACGACAGAGTTTTCTCACCCTGAAACCCCAATGATCACGAACTTGCCGGCAGAGGTTCAGATCTACCTCAACGACAAGTAGACCATCAGAGATGCGGTCAAGGCCCTAAAACGGAGAATTGGGAGTTTCAGTCACCATCCCATTCACAATTACAACGATAACGATTTGTATGTGCAGCTGTCTGGCAATAATTCTGACTGCTGCCTTGGAGCGAATGCTGCAAGTGTGCTCAAGGGAACCTTTCCTAAGTACTCCATGTTGGCTGGCGAAAGTGGAATCGACTATTTTGCCCCCCTTTGACGTACAATAAAACGACCACTTTAGGTAGAACTTAAGAGCTCTCCCGACAGAGAGCAATAACAAAGGCATTTCTTGGGCAATACGTCTCGAGGAAAGAGGACGGGAAGCACTTGAAACAAGACTTACGGGTGTTCGAACGCCATGGGGACCAGTGACATAAGTTGAGCCGAAGAAGTGGCCGAAAGTCTTGTGAGCCGGCTTCCCGTCACCACTTGTAAACTCATTCGGAAACTCCTCCTAGGGTCAGAAAAAACAACTCACACCCTTTAGCCATCGTCCAAAAAGAGGTGGCCTGCTTACGGTATCTATTTCTGTCCGATGTTAGTTCGATCAGCTCCAGTCATCGTAAAGGCCTCAACTCGGTTATATGGCAAAATAATTAAGAGGAAACAGCAACTTTGCTTCCAAAATATACGGAATGACATTTGACTAGAATACATTTTTGATGGATTACAAAAGAAGCTATTGTTCCCATAAAACACAGCTTAAAAAGACACATGTTTTATTTTTTTTTTTAAATAGGTACCAGCCAATATCATCATTATGAGTTTCCAGCCTGTTGCCGCGGACAGTACAGGGCCAGTTACAAAGGAAGAGAGAATGGTGCGTTAACCCACTGCACAACGCAAAGCCTGTGGGGGAACATACCGTTCCAACACGATTAATTGCAACGGTGAAGTAGCTGTTTGCGATGGCAGCGTTTCGCGCTTCGATTGGCCAAAGCGATTCACTAGAAATCATAGGAACCAATAGCAAAGTTTCGTCATCTATTTTTACTTCTTGGGTTTTGTTTAAACAGGATGAAATAAGATAAACCTTTGGGAACGTCTACTACAGTTTACTGACTGCGTATCCGATCCCTTTTTTTCCATGGATTATTTAACGGGTGGCGAAAAGAGCAACACACATTTCTGGCCACGCAATTGCAGGCGACCGGAAATCCTGCGAGTTTAAAGAACGTTCCGTCTTGGCAAGGATCGCTAAAGTCATTGGGTGGTGCGCTTGCCAGGACGACACAGATTAAATTGGAGACTGGGTGTGACCGTTAAGTCAACGCGTACTATTCACTCGATGCAAGCCCATAGCCAAATCGACACTGGTGCCTCGGTTTATGCAACCCAGTTGTCAGGTTTATGTACAACGAGTAGCTATTAGTGAATTGAGG